>CM019067.1:111027693-112270807 GCA_009667805.1 Leptobrachium leishanense | reverse complement strand
AGTGTCAGGCTGGGACAGCAGAAGATTTCAAGGAGGAACACTGGGAACTATTTGTTCCCAGTGTTCAGCTGCCTATGAAGAAAGGAAGCAATGAATTGTGTCATTTTCTTCACCGAGAAATATGAAGTAATGGCTTTTTAATCGGGTTTAACTTTTTGTGTTAAGTGATTTCACTTCTGCAAAATCACTTAACACCAGGTTTTGAAAGTTATTATTCATCTATGTGTCAGGACAAGATCAAATGACACGCTGACCACAGTCACTTCTCTCAAATATCTAGGTATGTGGTTAGACCAAAATCTATCTTTTGGCCCCCACATCGAAAAACTCTTATCTAAACTTTACCCCAAACTAGGTGCCCTGTACAGAAACAAATCCTGCCTGAGCCCCGCAGTAAGAAAGCAGATTGTACAACAAATGCTTATGCCAGCTATTGAATACAGAGATGTAGTGTATGCAGCTGCCCCGCAAACACACCTCCAGAAACTTAATACATTGTATAACTCATTCTGCCGCTTTGTGCTACAATGTAACTCTGCATGACCCACCATTGTGACATGTTAAAAGAGCTAAACTGGCCATCGCTGGAATCTAGACGCACCCTTCACCTTTCCAACTTGGTGTTTAAGAGCTTTTCTGGGAAGCTACCACCCTACCTGAATAGGCTGCTTCCCTCAGCAGTTCCCTCATCCTATAACCTCGATCCAGGACCAGCACCTTACTTGCATTACCACAATACAAAAAGAAAGTGGCGCAATCCTCATTTTCCTACAGAGCACCGCAATTATGGAATAACCTCCCATACACCATCAAATCTTCCCTCAGTCTAAAGTCCCTTAAGAGCCCCCTATTAACATACCTTGATAGGGAATGCTCCTGTAAACATGTAACATAGTGACTATGTTTCCTACATATTTATTTTCTGTTAATATGTATATTTGTTTTGCGTTAATATCTTGCATTTTACTACTTTCTATTTCTGTAACAACTCAATGTTCTTTAACCCCGGACATACTTGAAAACGAGAGAAATCTCAATGTATCCTTCCTGGTAAAATCCTTTATAAATAAATAAATAAATAAATTGCTGAGTAATGCCAGACACAAATGAACAATGAACAATGTTGGAAACGTTTGTTCTTAATCTGCTACATGCACATTAATGGCAGCTATGTAAACTACAGGAGACGTTCGTGTACAGTAAAGAGCCTCATTGTCCAAGCTTGCTTCTTGGATGGAATAGGTCAAGTTAAAATTAAGCTAAGCGCTTGAGCAGTTATGTTATACAGCTGGAGAGCTTAGCTTAACGTCAACGTTGGAATAGGGCCCTAGAATCGAAAACCTTGGATATCAAGGCACCCAGTCAGTTCCTACTTTTCTTCAGTGATATAATACTGCACTGCCAACCTTTTCATATGTATTATAAGCACAGTATCAATGAGAGTTTTTTTTTTATAGGTTTGGGTTTGTTTGAGGATGGATAGCACCTCAAAGTATCCCTGTAGATCTGACATAGGTGCTATTTTTTACACGCATGTTAAACAGTCTACTGAAAAAGGTCAACTAATACCCACAACAAAACCACAAAATTACACATAAATCTGTATAGAAAATCACAGAATATTAAATACAACTCGCAATGTCAGAGATGTTGATGCTCTCTGGAGATTGGGAATTAAACACTTCTGAGGACACCTAATGCATCAAAATGAAAGTAAAACATTTACATTTTTTAAAATTTTTGTTAAAAACTGTTGATTTGCTTAGAAAAATGCAGTAACATGTTCTCCATTCATATATTTTTTTAAGAAAGAGTATCTTGTAGAATATATAAATACAAAAGTTTTGATGTGCCATGACCCAAGCCCAGGGACACGTGGGAGGCACAAAAAGAACCATGCCTGCAGTGCCTCTGCTACAACTTGAAACTCCACAGCACAATTCCTGCCCAGCTTCTATAGATTCTATTGTGTTTCTTCTGGGTTTTTCCTTTTACCCACCTGTGAGGAGTTACAGGTGTGGCTTGCCTCTATGATGGACATGTTTTATTACGCAATTTCCTCAGCTATGCTAGGCTTCATCATTGTCCAGGTTATGCTGCTTTCTGAAAACTGCTTGTTCTACTGTGACCCAGGTTTACTGTATCACCTTTGCTGTGTGTCTAATTGTGTTTCCTGTGTACCCGTGTCTTCAAGTTGCCTTGTTCCTCCTGTGAATCCTTTGTCTATGACCCTTCTGTGAATAAATATCCTGTCTTTAGCCACATCCTGTTTCTCTGCTGTCTTCTGTGCATTGGGGGTCATACCTGCTCAGCCTTGCATGAACTGAGTCAGGATGATAAAATGTGGCAAAAATAAATTTACATGCTGAAATGATTGAAATCCAAATGGAAATGTACACTTTTTGACATTCACTTAACACCAGGCTTTGAAAGTTATTAATTACTGAATAAATAAGCCTGGTCAAAGGGTTAATCCTCTAAAATGAAACATGGTCCTGCACAGGTTATATTTTGGGGTGTGTTCACATAAGTTGCATGTGTCACTTACACATTGCTAATCACCACAAGCTGATCATTTTCATGTTCTTTGTTATGAACGGAATTAAATGAAAGCCCCAAAGTGTACATGGGAACCTAAAAGGTTGAAAGCATGAGCATTTAACCAAGTTGGCATGTACATAATTATGTAGCAGATATCTGGCAAACCTGGCCTGTCAGCAGGTCCTGAGGACAGGTTTGGGAAACACTGCTCTAGACGGTGTCCCTTATCTTGCTCAGTTTCAAAAAGGAATGGCATTATTAGCATACAGGGAGAAATGGTCTCTGTGTTAAAGGTAGATATTAAAAATGGTCAGATCGCCTGCTTATGGGGATTTGTAGTGATCATAATCAGAACATTAGCAATGTAGTTTCCAAAACATACCAATAGAATATAAAAATAATATGTCTATGGAATAATATCTGTATGTGGAAATTACATTAACATTAATCTTGTGTTACATAAGGTATCCAAAACAGATATTATGTGTTAATAGGTATTATTGTATTACAATGCAAAGTCAAGGCTATTCGGCTTTCGTAGTGAAAGGTTTAAGTATAAAGGCCCCCATCTGCTAATGACAATGGTTCCCAACGCATTTCAGACAAGCCATAAATAAAGTTATGGCTGCAAACTAAATTAATGCTACCTATGATTTTTATAGGAAGCACAATTTTCACAACAGCTGAGGAATAACGAGCAATTAGCAAAATCACTTAAAACTTTAAGAGCTAAATTACAATCTTCACGCAAACGTTTGTGCCGGCGCAAATAACCATTAATGCGTGGGGTAAAACCATTTGTGCTAAATCCCGTATTACATAGCGCAACAACCGCGCTCAATTGTCTACCGCGGGTGAACCTGCACGAACCCTGTGCGAGCTTACTGTACTGCGTGCATCCTATACTTAACATTGTGAGCGCAAATGCGAATGTGCGCTGGTACGAGTATGGTATTACAATCTATTTCACGGTAATAACTGCATGGCCTTTGCACACATAATTTTAGCAACTCCTAAAAGCTGGTGCTAATGTCAAATTTGAACAACCTGGCTAACCCCAAATATCCAAGCTCATAAGGCTAGGGTCAGACGAGCGCAGTGCGAACGCGCGTGCAGGCGCACTTAATCACGGCCGTAGTAGCAGCAAGTGCCAGGCAATGATGGCCAATATACGAAGTACGGTCGCACAAAAGTCCGGCTGCGCAACGCAAGTGGAAAATGAACGCATTTTTTCGAGAACGTTAAACTGCTAGTACTGACGTACAGAGTGCGCTGCGTCCGCTAGCGGCGTGTGTGCGTGAATTGGAGATGTCAGACACTGCTAATATCCGGCCAACATAACGTCCAGATGCACAAAGTGTTTTATTGATGATCCGTACAAAATCACGGATGCAAATGTGCATCGTATGACCGCTATCGCGTACTCCGTGAAAAAATGCGTCCATTCGTTCGAACGCACTTTTTCACAGACAACGCGAAAATGCGTTCGTCTGACCCTAGCCTAAAAGGAATGCACCAAAGCACAGTGGCCCATTCAAATCATACCAAAGCAATACAATGGATGAAGTTGTGTGTGCATGTATTATTGCTGCAGCATATATGCTCTGATTGACAGTGGCAGACGCAATTTGTTAACGTGAGACAAGTGTGGTTCTTAATTCTGACTGGCTGAATCTCGAAAAAAGACTGTGCGTGCAAAGATTTTTGCGCGAGATGGTTCTGCGCGTGCATTTGGGCACGTCCTGTTTGCACGCGCAATTGATCGAAGGAAGAAAAAAGCCGCAAGGATTGCAATTCAAGCGGTGATTTGTGCGCGCAAAAATTTAACGCTTGGCGCAAAGATTTTCGCTTTGCGCGAGGCTTTTTGCATGAAGAATGTAATATAGCCCAAATGTACTCACTACTGGTCTCACAATGCCCATCACTTCTTCTCCTAGCTGTTAGATTTAAATTTTTTGTATGAATATAAATATCCTGTAATTCAATTATGATTTATAAAAGCCTGCTCTACTGCAGGGCTGTGGTTTCCACCCGTCCTTTCCCCCCTCCTTTTATTATGGCATGTGATCTTGTTAGGAATGCTGATTTGAATACAGACTACATCCTGGCATAGTGAGGATCCTTTTGTTATCGTAACAAGGACAGAAATAGAAAAAGTGCGCTAAAGTTATAAGCCAGAAAAATGTCTTTTTCATATAAGTGCTTGTGGGATTGGTCAACTTTGATGAAGAAATGTATCTGTATGCTGATTGGCTATAAGTTCTTTGAAATCTAATAAATTAGTTTGTCTGAATAGAGACAGGCAGACATATTGCAGCTATATCTTGTGTGTGGCTGGTTTTACTGTCTCCGCTGATCAGCGTTAGCGTGTATTTTCTTATTTGAGAAGAAACTTGAAAAAAAGTTTATGGCATTCCATATATGGTAACTATAATAGGAATATTGATTTTGTTGTTTATGGTTATTATTTTACAGTTGGTGTTAGAAGTGAGATATGCCATTCAAATGTGTTACATTTGCTTGTTCAGATCATGAATCTTAATGCCTTTCTGGTTATATTTAGTTTAAGGCTGGGGTCAGACCAGCGCACTTTTAACGTGCGTTCTGGCGCACATAATTACGGCCGCACTAGCAACAGATGACGGGCAATGACGGCCAATATACGATGTACGGCCGCACCAAAGTCCGGCCGTGCAACGCAAGTGGAATTTGAACGCATTTTTCTGAGAACGCTGAACCGCTAGTACTGACGTACTGAGTGCGCAGCTGCGGCATAGCGGCGTGTTGAGTGATTAGGAGATATCAGACGCTGCTAATGTCCAGCCTACATAACGTCCAGACGCAAAAAGAGTTTTATTGACGATCCGTACAAAATCACGCCCGAAAATGCGCGTCGTCTGACCGTTTTTGCGCATTCCGTGAAAAAATACGTCAATGCGTTCGGACGCACTTTTTCACGTTCGTGGGGAAAAATGCTTTCGTCTGACCCTAGCCTTAAGGTTTTGGCTGTGACAGCCTGTTGGTGTTTTTATGTTTTTCTCAATTTCTCAAGCGTTTGAGTTCACTGTAGGTGGCAACTCACCCGGAGATGTGTTTCTATTGTACCTCCCCCAAGTGTGGAGGCAATTGGTTGTTTTATTTTTACAGTTTTGAGCATTTTATTTTAATTGATTAGATCTGTAAGTATTGGATCTGTCTGGTTTCTTCTTGAATAACAAAATAGAAAATAAAATAGTTTTGTCTCCCATTGAGAGCCATTCCCTTTGCGTTGATGTATGTTCGCGCACTGTCTTATTTTATAACCTAACTGATTCTAAAGGATTTGCAAACTGTTTTTCTTTCAGATTTCACGTTTGTTTTTGTATTTTTTTTATTATTGTTTCTTGCATTGATTATGTCTGTTTATCTCAATGTTTGTTTTTACTAACTATCAATGTATGTCTTTATCTTTGATGTTTTGTATTTCCTATTACTGATATTGTGTTTTTCCATGTGTGATCTATGTATAAGGACTGCCTCTCTTACCACATGTTGCTTCATTTCTATGTTTTCTATTGCTTAGCCTCGAGTAAAAATGAAACGGACAAACAATAGCAGCTTTGCTTTCACAGTAACTTTCAATCACGCCTGTTAACCATTTAACGCCACAGGATGTTCCATGACGTCCTGGCGGCAGGCGGGCTTTGAAGATGCAGGGCATACATGTATGCCCACCATCTTCAATGGGGCCGCCTTGGCCCCTCCCCACAGCCTGCTCACGGCGCGCATCATTGGCTGCACGGGGACAGCCTGAACTCAAGTTGTCTCCTGTAGCCAATGACGCTCGCTGCATGCTGGCTGCGGGGCGGGCACGAAATCAGTGCGGCGCGGCGGCACCTGTCAGCGAGGCGTACCTGTACGCCTCGCCAGCAAAATCAACCCCTTAAGGGCGCCACCCACTTGTCCTTAAGGGGTTAATTAATTTTTTTTCTCTAATAAATTCTTTTAGAAAAATATTTTTTTCTTTGTTTTTTATTAATAGTTCTTTCTATTTGCAACATGTAGTAGTTAATATGATATATATTGAAAGATTTATTTAGCTGTGAGTTCTGGAATGTGTCTTATTTTCATGCTATAATGGGATTTTGTTTATATGCTGTGAGTATCTATTAGGGATAATTAGACTGTATATAACAAATAGTTAGATATTGATAATAACACATGTCTAATACCTTAAATAGATATATATATATATAATGGTGATTAGGTCCTGGCACTTTGTTAGTGCTTTGTAGGAGCTGTGGTTGCAGCTGTTTGTGGAGTTGGGTATTTTCATGTGATTCTAAGGGTGTATTTTGGTTGGTATATAGCGTATTGGATGGCTGGGATGATTCCAGGATTTTATTGAGGTAGTTGTGATTGAGAACAAGTAATGAGTTATGGTCTTGCTTGGGCGTGGTCTGGGCATGCTCGGCGTGCGTGTGGCGTGGATGTGGAAAAGACAAAGGAATTGTGGGAGCTGGAGTTAGTGTGAAGGGATGATACAAGTTGATGTATGATATAAAAAAACTATTTTGTGTATCAAGGTGCTGGGCGTCGTCCATCTGCCATGGGCTTTAATATAAGCTATAAGTTTTCCCAAAAGAGGCATGGTCTGTTATTTTTCTCTGGTCTTTATTTGAGTCCAGCACCAAGGATTGACCACACCTTAATATAAGTTATGTTTTGCATAAGGGACGTGCATGCCTGTGTAGTCTTCTTTGTTACTGAACGAATGATAATCTCTATTAAAGACATAATAATAATAATATTTGAATCCCCTATTAAATAATTGCCGAAATGACTGACTGAAGTCATTTACAGGTTTTGTAACCTGTACAATGGTATATATATGTATACATTCATCATAATACAGTAGGCAAAGAGGTCATGTTTAAGAGTTTACAATCTAAAAGGATAGAGTGATATTGAAGGATTAAAGTTTACGTAGATTGTGTGGAGGGCGCCTACAGGTTCTGTGGCATTGTACAAAGGAATGTTGAAGTATGTTGGTACCTAGAAGAGATAAGAGGGAAAGAAGATCAGGCAGATTTGTTTGGTATTCAGGTGATAAGTGGGGATAAAAGGTTTTTTTGTTGACAAAAGGAGATGAAGGATTGTAATTTAATATTCTGAGCATTATTAGTTTTCTTTTCAGAAGACATTTGATTGATTGGGTCTTATTGCTAATTGGGGATTTGTGTATATAAATATTTGATAATTATTTTTAATATGCCCTTCTATACGTTTTTTTTTCCAGTTTATGATATCTGTGTTATGTGTTTTTTTATTTGAATATGCTGGAGAATGTAAGTCAATGGTGACCATTGCAAAAGTAAAAAGTTTTCACATTCTTCTCCTAAACCCCCTCCATCGTGTCTCTCTCATGACCCCTCCTTTTTCTTTGTGTCCAAAATTTGCGGCACTTTTAAAATGGATTCCTGATTTCTTTAAAAGTATTTATTGCTGAATGTTACAAGTTTAAATGTTTTTCTTTACAGTTTTAACCATGTAAGTTTTAAAGTTTCACAGGTTAATAACATATTTTTTCCAAGTTTTTTGATTTAGGTGAAAATTACCCAAGTAACGCATGCCAACGTATATTGCAACTGATGCTGATCAAGTTAGATGGAAGATTATTTGATACCAATATCGATATAGCTATTGAAGTTGAAGGAAATTTACTCAAACACACATTATCATTTCACATTGTAATGTTACCTCCACCGGATAACAAGAAAGGAATTATCAGACAATGGGCAATAAAACATTCTAACAAAAGGAGTTCTATTTCATTTTAAATAATATGAAGGAAGAAGAATTTTTATCAACAACTCATCAATTACTTAAGTGATTAAAGAAGATCATTGATTTGGATATAAAACTTAAAAAACACATCAATCACTGACATGTCAGTTTCACAAAACAGTTATATTTGATTTTAAACCTATAAGACAAAGAAAGAAGAAAAATAACGTATTTTTTTTTGTAAATCAATTTTTATTGAATTTCAATAAAAAAATTTAACAGAGTATATAACATATTAGCAGTGTTCAAAAATAATACTGGTCTGTCAGATTGCGCAGGATCTGTCATACTTGACAATGCGTAGTAAACGTAAAAGTAGTAAAATAGAGTCAATGTATGAAACTGTTGTTTTATCTATAGTTCCTAACATAGAAAAGGAGGGGACATAAAAAGGCATAGATCAACTAGGGAGAAGATATAGGGGATAAAGTGTGGGAATAAAAAATCGGTCATGTACCATATGTGGGGTCGGATGATTAGGTGGCCGTGTGTATAGTGTCGTAGAACCTTTAATCTCGATGTGCAGTCATTATGGCCATGAAAGAGGAGGAGGATGTGATCAGAGACCACCTGGACCAGATTGTAGAGTACAGCTCTGCCTGGTCCGTTGAGGTAAGAATCAACTGTTCTAGGGAGTGAAGGTCTTCCATCCTAGACCGCCAAACTGACAGGGGTGGGCAGATAATTTGTCTCCAATATAAAGGGATGACACTCTTGGCCACATTGAGAATCCAAACCAGTACAGATCTTTTATATGTGCGAGTGAATATTGTGGTGTGATGGAGGAGCATTGACGCAGGGCAAAAAGATATTGGGGGGTCAACAAATTCAGAGGTTACCGCATGGATGGTCTTCCAGAAGGGTACGAGGATTGGACAGCCCCACCATATGTGTAGCATCGTACCTTCATCCCCGTTACACCTCCAGCATGTTGGGGGTAAGTCAGGGAACATCTGGCTAATTTGTGTGGGTACTCTATACCATAACATCAAGACCTTGTATGCCGCTTCCTGAACCTTGCTTGCTACGGAGCAATGATGTGTGAGATCTAAAATCTTATTCCATTGGGGTTCAGAGAGGGGCATTTCTAGCATCATTTCCCAGCGTCCCATGAAAGGGGCTGGTGTGTCTGCAGCCGCAGTTTGGAGCAGGGTGTAAATGTATGAAATACCGTGGGCCAAGGGGTTAGGCATCATGCATTGTTGTTCAAATCCGGTATATTGTCTAGTGAGTTTGTGCTGTTGTGGGATTGCTCGTAGGTAATGACACAGTTGGCTATATTTAAAGCTAAGCAAAAAGGGTGGTGATCCGGTTGTAAACAATTCCCTTAATGGTATGTACCCGCTGGTGCGCAGTAGGTGATGGGCCCTCGGGATCTCTGTCGAGAATAAGGTGCAGAAGGTCTGTGATTGCAACCCCAAGGTGAAATCTCGGTTATGTACAATTGGTAATAGTGGGGATGGAGAAGTGGATAAGGAGAAGGTCTTGGAGGCGAGACGCCAAATGGCCATGGTGGCCAGCGTATAAGGGGATGTGATGGCATGGTGTTTATCTTGGGATGGAGGAAGCCATGGTAAGGTGGCCAGGGGTGCCCTCAATGAGCCTTGTTCCGCGTCTTTCCATTTCTTTCTGACCCCCGGTTTTGACCAGTCCAGAATGCGTAACAGATGACTTGCTATATGGTAGCATCGGAAGTCAGGTACCGCCAGGCCTCCCCGTGACTTTTGGCTGGTGGGTATGTCAAAACGGAGTCTGGGGGTCCTGCCCTTCCAGATTTATTTGATTAAAGCAGATTTAAGGGTTCCAAAAAACTTTCTGGGCAAACGGATGGGTATTGTTTGAAAGAGGTATAATAATCGTGGTAGGAGATTCATTTTAATGATGGCCACTCGTCCCAACCATGATATGTGTGCATAGTTCCAGTTGGATAGGTCCCTTTGCAATGTGGCAAAAGTGGTGCAAAGTTGTCTCCGTAATTCTCCGCGGGATCTGCATTTAGCCAAATCCCTAAGTACTTGATTTTCGTGAGTGAGATTGAAAACGGGAAGTGTTGGAGATGTAACGGGTAGCGTGTGTCTACTGTCAGTACACTCAGGATATGGGATTTGCCAAAATAAATTTTTAGGTTGGATAGGGCCCCGTATTCCTTGAAAGTGGATAGGATGCATGGTAAGGACCCTCTTGGGTTCGTCAAGAAGAAGAGCAAATCGTCAGCGTATGCTGCTATTTTGTGTTGTGTCGCGTCAGTAGTGGGTCCCTTGATGTCTGGGTGTTGTCTAACGACTGATAGAAAGGGCTCCAGGGATAAAATAAAAAGTAATGGGGATAGAGGGCAACCCTGTCTCGTGCCGTTGTGTATTTTGAAAGACTCTGAGTAAACCCCATTCACGCAAATCCGGGCTAAGGGATCTGTGTACAAGGCTTGTACCCAGGATTGCGTGTTCGGACCCAGCCCTATGTGTGCAAGTGATGCAAACAGAAAGTCCCAGTTGACCCTATCAAAGGCCTTTTCTGAATCTGTGGATAGAAGAAGGAAATCTGCACCTGAAGAACGGCCTCGGTGAATCAGCTGCAGGGCCCTAATCGTGTTGTCTTTCGCTTCCCTCCCCGGGACGAACCCCACCTGGTCGCAATGTATTAAATTAGGGATGTGTGGTTGAAGGCGCGTGGCTAAAACCTTAGTGAAAAGTTTAATGTCTGAGTTGAGTAGTGATATTGGTCTATAGTTCGCGCAATTAGTAGGGTCTTTGCCCTCCTTTGGTAATAAAGTGACGTTGGCCATCAATGCCTGTGGGAGGAGGTTCTCTCCATGGGTCAGGGCATTAAAGGCTTTCAGAAAATGTGGTACAAGGACTTTTCGAAAGGTCTTATAGTAACGAAGCGGGAGACCGTCTGGGCCAGGGCATTTGCCTGTTTTGGAGGATTTGAGGGCAGCCGACAATTCCCCTTCCGTTATAGGGTCTTCCAGGAAAGCTGCATTTGCCTCAGATAGTTTGCGCGTGGAGTGTGTGGCGAATGTGTACAATGTGTTTGCTATGTGTCCTTTAACTACCAGGAGTCTCCCCTCTCCATCTGTCAGGGATGCCTTGCTGGTGAAGGGAATGTGTTTGTGAAACAGTAATGCCGTGCCTTTAGATTTAGAGGTGGAGTGGTTACTGTAGAACCCAATCGGGTAATGCGAGTCGGTCAGTTTAGGGTGAGTGTCTCCCCTGAAGTGCGTTTCTTCTATAAATACTACTGATGCCTTACAGTTCCTGAAATCTCGTAACGCCTGGGAGCGTTTTTCAGGTAAATTAAGTCCTCTTGCATTTATGGACATAAGCGAGAGGTCCTGTGGGATAGGCATGTTAACCTAGTTATGAGCAGTGGATGATTCTAGTACTGTACCGAGGGTAAGGGGGAAAGACTGAGGGATGGGAAGTGGGAGGTGGGAGGAAAAAGCGGGGTGAAACAATAACTTATTTAAGAGGTATGATGAGTGACAGTGTTACTGGCAATCCGTGAGCCGGCTGTCGCCAGGGACGCGGGCCGGAACACTACGATGTCACTGCACCCCGGTAGGGGGGGGTGGTCCTGGATCACCTCACTGCGGATTATAGTATCAAGGTAACTGCCGTCACAGAGGTGTGTGTATTCCCGTCCGTGACGAACACCGAATTATATGAGTGTGGATCAAAATAAGGTGTGCGGTCGACAACTTGAACGGAGATTAATCTTGGGATGTTATATAGTATATAAAACGTAACGCGCGGCGTGTCTAAAATGTCGTGCGTGAAGGGGAACATGTGGAGAACATCCGGTTCTGATTGCCCCCCGTGCCCTGGTGTTGTCCTGACGTTTAGTGGCGGACCTGCGGGAAACTTTAAACATCACGTTGCATTAAAAGTCTCGTCCCCATAAGAGGCAGTGTGTGCATAATCCACAGAAGGAATAAAATGGTGTTAGGCAAGTGCATTAATACAATACCGAGCTGCCATTACTTTCCAGAGATATCCGAAGCAGTTCAAAGGTCATTAGTGCGCATCTTGCGGAAAAAAAAGGGCCCCCTTAGCTAATCGACCCCGGTGGCGTGCAATCACATTATGTCAGTTCAAAGATATTGGTGTCTTCCTGCTGTTCGGTTTTGCCCTGTCAGAGTGTTCCATCTTGAGGTTTGGTCAAATAGGTGAGGTAGGGTGTACCCAATCAGGATCCGTGTAATGCCCCACGCCGCGGTCGGACCGCGGCCGCCATGTTGGGACACCTGGCAGACTCACCTGAGGTCCCTCGTGGCGCGTCGCTCCCTGGTTCCGGTCTTCAGCTTGAGGGAGGAGAGCCAGGATGTGTCCCACGCCGTCTCCGGGATCCAACTGAACAGAAGGCAAGCGCGCATGCGCGATCGTCCATCCTAGAGCATGAAGACCTAGGTACTCTGGCGCCCTCTGCTGGTCAAGTAAAGGTACTGCATTCCACCTGCACTGGAAATCCTCGTATACCACCAATTAATCCATCAAGTACTCAGGTATCCCAATTCCACCTGCGAGCTCCAGATGAGCGGTGTTCATATGATTCCCTGAACCCTATTTAAACCTGCCGCCTTCTCCAGTTCATTAACCAGGTTATACTGTGGTTCACCACCACGTTCTCCAGTGGTTCCCCTTCGTATTGCTCCAAGAGTATCATGACTTCCAGTCCTGTTTCCACGGTACCAGCTCCGCTTCCAGTCCTGCTTCCACGGTACCAGCTCCGCTTCCAGTCCTGCTTCCACGGTACCAGCTCCGCTTCCAGTCCTGCTTCCACGGTACCAGCTCCGCTTCCAGTCCTGCTTCCACGGTACCAGCTCTGCTTCCAGTCCTGCTTCACGGTACCAGCTCCGCTTCCAGTCCTGCTTCCATGGTGCCAGCTCCACTTCCAGTCCTGCTTCCACGGTACCAGCTCCGCTTCCAGTCCTGCTTCCACGGTACCAGCTCCGCTTCCAGTCCTGCTTCCACGGTACCAGCTCCGCTTCCAGTCCTGCTTCCACGGTACCAGCTCCGCTTCCAGTCCTGCTTCCACGGTACCAGCTCCGCTTCCAGTCCTGCTTCCACGATACCAGCTCCGCTTCCAGTCCTGTTTCCACGGTACCAGCTCCGCTTCCAGTCCTGCTTCCACGGTACCATCTCCGCTTCCAGTCCTGCTTCCACGGTACCAGCTCCGCTTCCAGACCTGCTTCCACGGTACCAGCTCCGCTTCCAGTTCTGCTTTCACGGCACCAGTTCCGCCTCCAGGCCTGCTTCCACGGTGCCAGCTCCGCTTCCACGGTACCAGTTCCGCCTCCAGGCCTGCTTCCACGGTGCCAGTTCCGCTTCCAGGCCTGCTACCACAGTGCCAGCTCCATCTGCAAGTTTGCTACCACAGTGCCAGCTCCATCTGCAAGTTTACTACCACAGCACCAACTCCATCTCCAGACTTGCTTCCACGGCACCAGCTCCATCTCCAGGCTTGCTTCCACGGCACCAGTTCCATCTCCAGGTTTGCTTTCACGGCACCAGTTCCATCTTCAGGCTTGCCTTAATACCTCTGGTACCGGTTCCAGATCCTGCCTTCAGTCTAATTCCTTTATCCCAGGACTATTTCCAAGATTACAACTTGTGTTATTTATCCCTACAACCCTCCGTTCTGGACTTTACTTTGTCAAAGACATCCTGCATTCCTTTTGTTCTGGACTTATATTTTGTTCCACCCAGTAAAGGTTCAACTGATTATATTCCTTCTGGTCTCCTCCTTCGGCTTGCCACCGTGTTCCATACACACAACACTACACAGGGGTCAAGCCTCTGCCCTTACAATCCGATAAGTCTGGTGCATGGGATCAGCCTTGATGTGAGCATCGTTTTTCTTGTGAGTACGGTACGTTGTTTGTCAGCAACTGAAGTTTAGGGATAGATTGAGCAGGGGTACGCCTGTGTTTTGAGGTTGGAGTCTGGCCTGAACGTGGGTATCGGTATCGCCCCAGGGGGTGGAACCCCTGGCAAGAGCGGTGGTGTCCCTGAAAAACAAAAATCCAGATCAGGCTTGGTAACAACGCCATTGTTGCTTGAAGCAGTCTGTAGCGTGCGGTCGAGGGCACGGAGAGCCGATCAAGTTGTGGATCAAGCCAGATAAGTCAGATCAGTCGTGTGATTAGATGGTTTAGGCTTGTGAGCCCGAACGTCTCCCTGCGTGGACAAGTTGCCGCTGTGGTCTAGGTGGTAGGGGTCTCAGCCGTGCGGGTCTTGGACCAGCGGAGTACACTTGCAGTGGGTCAGGCCAAGGAAGGGTCAAGGCAGGTAGTTGTAATTCTCCCAGCAGTGCGGCCATGTCGTCCATGGTGTTAATCAGGTACGGGCCTTGAGGCGTGTGTACCAGTAGTCCCGTGGGTATGTGCCAGCGGTACCTCAGGTGTTGGGTTTGTAGCAAACTCGTGAGGGGTTTAAGCGCTCTTCGGTACTCTAAGGTTGCCGGTGATAGATCTGGGAATATTTGAAGCGGGGAGCCTTCGTAGGAGATCTGATTCACCACTCTGGCTTTTGTTAGTATGTCCTCTTTAAGTCCATAGTTCTCTAGGCAACATATCACGTCCCTTGGAGGAGCTCCCAGAGGTCCCCTTGGCCGTAAGGCTCTATGAGCGTGGACAAATTTAATAGGTGATGTGGTGTCACGTTCCAACACAGAGTTCAATATGACCGTTAATGCTTCGCAGAGATGTGATTGTGTTTCCTCTCCCTCTGGGAGTCCTCTCAGGCATAAGTTATTGCGTCTCCCACAGTTGTCTAAGTCCATAATGTGTAGGGCCATGCTCCGCATCTGGGTCTGTTGGGCGTCTACTTTCTCCGCAGTCTTAGCGTGTGTAGTGTGGGTTCTATCACAGTTTCCTTCCAGAGTCTCAACCCGTGCAGTAAGGCCTTGAATATCAGTTCTCACGTGTTGTAATTCCGTCAGGATCGATTGGTGTAGATCTGATCTTGTGGGGAGGTTTTTCAATAGGTGTGCCCAGTCTGGAGTCTCTAGATCTGCCGATTTGGCTTCTGACATGGCCGGTGAGGGCGCTCGGGACGGTATCATAGGAGAGATCGGTGATCCGACCTGTTCTGGAGGAGCGCTTCCGGTGTCAGTAGCCGGGATCAAAAATCGGCAGAGGGAAGGCGTCTCCAGCAGCTTTTTCCCTTCCTGTGTCTTCAGGGTGCCTGTCCCTTTGCTCGGTTTCCCCATATTGTCCAAAATATAACGTGTAACCGGCGTTGTCAGCTAAATCTCCTCAGTGTCGCCGCGCTAAGCAGCCATGGTCTGCGGTAATCAAGCCGAGTGTTTTTTTTATTGTTAAATGTTTTCCTCTTTTTTTTTTTTTTGTTGTTGTTTGTTTTGTGCTTTAATTTTATCTTCTTTCCGTCTTCTGACCCCCCTCCTTCCCCCTCTCCTTCTCTTTTCTTTCCTTTTCTTTTCCTCGTTCCGTGTTGTCCCGCTGGGTGTCTTATCGGGCGCCGCAGCTGCAGGTCACTACATGGGGGGTCTTTAGGCTCGGGCGACAGGGGTAAAATGTCATGCGGAGCGGAGCAGGGGGGGGGGCAAGTGTCGTGGACTCGTTCCGGGTCTGGCCCCGGGTTCGTGTGCTGTCACTCGGGTGGGTCAGCTGCCGAATTTCCGGGATTAACGGTCAGCGTGGCGCCGGAGATGCCCGGTCCAGGCCGTCGGCCCTCGAGTCACCGGTGGCGCCATCACTGCAACCGAGGGTTCGTAGGGACCTTCGTGATGTCGGCTCCCCCGCCACTCAAGTCCCCCAGGGTCGTCCACCGTGCACGGGGGTCAGGCCTGCCGCCATTCGTCAGAGGATTTGGGTGGGTTTTGTTGCCGGGGATCACCGCACAAGGTTTCCGGGTGTCAGGGAAAGGTTACCGTGCGGGGCAGGTGTGGTAAGCGGCAGTCAGTCGCTCTGGGTCTTACCTCGAGACTGTGGTACATGCCTCAGATGGGTCTTCGATCGCGTCCCCGGAAGTGGTAATCAACGCAGTCGCGGTTCCACCCGGCCCAGGCTCCACTCGTGGTGAAGGCCCACGCTCTTCCAGTGGCACCTCCGCCGCAGCCGAGGTTTGTAATCTAATTTAGTGATGGCGACTCTCCCACGGTCCTGAATGGCCGGTGTAGGCTGGTGGTACCTTCGATGCAGGGAAATTGAGATATATATTCGGTTTTAAACGATGGTGTGTAGGAGCTCTTCCCAAGCATGTCCGCTCTGTTCGGCGCCAGACCACGCCCCCAATGTATTTTTATATGTTGATGGATTATCATTGTGTGGTCTAGTGATAATTATTCTGTATCTTTTATTTTATATTTTATTATTTTGTTGTTTGGTTACAATAAATATTGTTCAAAATCCCTGACACATTTAGGATTATTGGAGATCACATTCAATTAAAATTAGAGTTAATTAATGTATCTAGGAACATATAATTTAATGCATTTGCATAAATAAATTTCATGACATATTTAGTGTTAAATGGAATATAGTTTAATTAAGGTTTAAATGATTGTAGAAAAGTTTTAATTCGGTAAAATTATAAGTGTTTTTAATTATTTTAATTTTATTAGGACTGGTTTGTTTTATAAACACCAGTTTGTTTCAAAATACCAAACAAGAATGAATAAGATCAATAATTTAGTTTTTGATATATTAAAATGGGTGGAGTATGCACTTTGGCTATTTCCCTTTTCTTTTTTTAAGATTTTTATTTTTGCAATAAAGTCGGCAATACAAACAAAGTGGCCTTGCAGGGCCAAAGCTAGTCATCCAATAGTACATTAAAATGGCCTCGCAGGGCCATAATACGTCATGTTAAAGAAAACATGTAAGACATATGACAGAAATTTCATCCCCAATCAGGGGGTCTCATTCAGAAAACGAATTTGTAAGGAACTAAGAGCCAAATTAGGATATATAGTCTCAAAAATAACGAGCAAATCGTCATATGCACTGCAGGAGGGCAAAGCACTAAAATAAGACTAAGACAGTTATAGGCTTCCAATATAAGAAGGGGGGAGAAGAAAAAGAGGGGAGAGATAGAAAGAGAGAAAAAAAAAGGTGAAGAGATGGCAATGGCCAAAATTGTGCCTGCCCTGGCGAATACCCATGCGGCCAAACGATTGTGGGGGAGCCACGGGTGGAAAATGTCACTTAGGCCCGGGCAGTTGGGGGCAAAGCCGGGCACCAGGCCGCGACAGCGCTTCCCAAACTATCCCGGATAGCCAACTTACACGAAAAAGAGAGAGAGGGGGGAGAGTAACCGATAACACAGAGAAAAGAAAAAAAAATGGATAGCCTCTTAAGACCACAACACGTCAACTAAAGCAACAGCATATACAAATAGGTTCGTCAGAGAAGCGCATCGAAGAAAAATAACAAAGTTCTCTTAATTATTTCAGAATAGAAACCGGAGTCCTCGTACTACTGTCAAATAGAGTCATCGAGAACAGCAGCAAATAACAGGGGGGGGGGCAAAAACAAAACAAAACAGGGGAAGAGGGGAAAAAGAGGGCAGAAAGCTCATCGTGGGGGGGGTCATCACAGAAAGCCAAATATGGCAGGCCTGTTACCAAAAATACGGCGGGGAAGCCGATCCATCCAAAGTCCTGCAAAAGGCCTTAACCAGCATCACGGAACAGTGGTGACCGGGGTCTAATTCCAGTGTCGCCGAGGGGGACAGTATTGCGAGCATGACCAGGTCCAGCACCGGGGAGCAGCATGCCCGATTCCATCAGCGCTCGTGGGGCTCATCCAGCAACGCCGCAGATCGATCAGGAGGCCCGGAAAGGCTCTTCGGCCTGCCGGCCGACAGCCTCCTGGGGTTCCATCCCGGCCCCAACACAGCAGAGATAGTAGCAAGTCGAGCAGGGTCATCCACCCCGCTGCCAGTCTCCTCACGCTCCCGCGCCACTTCATCGTCGCTCCCTGGGGACTCGAAAACACCATCCTCACTCCGCAGACCTTCCTTAACCATGTGGGGACTGAGAGCCTTGTCCGAGGCCTCCATCTCCCTGCAACTCTCAGTCACTGAGGCCTCCATAACCCCGCAGCTCACACTCACAGCCACTGCAGCAGGTCGGCAATCCACATCCGGAAGCGAGCAGATCTCCGGCGTCCTGAACCCATCTGCCCTCAGGGTTGACGCCACCCAGCAGCTCTGCAGTGCCGCCATCATCTTATGCCACACACGTCTGGTAAGCGGGGCTTCCTCGTCCTCCCCCGCCAGCACTCACAGGCAGGCTTCTAGGCCTGAAAAAGCACCAGAGGGGGGAGGGGATCCATCCCCCCACCTCCCTGCCAGTCCAACCTCCACACTCGCAGGACGGTCGACCGGGAAATGTGGGCCCTCCATCTCCCTGGTCCTCAGCAAGATCTCGGTCTGGGAGGAGGCAACAAGACCAGCAAGGTTGGTAGGCTTCAGGAGTTGGGATGCAGGCCGCAAGATGGCCACCATGTCCGGGCTCCAGCCCCAAGTCAAAAGTACTCAGCAAAGGCTCTGGTTCAGAGGGGGGGCCAATCGGACTCCGGACAAAACACTCCTGGTGGCCAGCCGCAGAGGGACCACAATTGCAGGGAAAACCGGTGGAGATAAGTAGCCAAAAAAGCCTCTAACAGGGCAAAATAGAACAGAGCTCCAGCGGCACACGTCTTCTCCGCTCCGCAGCCAACCACGCCCCTCTCTGGCTATTTCCCCTTTTGAGCCAAAGTTGCGTATATATATATATTTTTCTCTAATGCAATGAGTCAGAAGTAGTAGTTTTTGTTGCTTTGCGGGGAAATTTTAAAATTTATTATCTGTTTCTCTTCTTGTGTAATTAACATATTTTTATTGTTTTCATGCGCTTGAAAATGAATGAATGACTGTGTATATGATTAGAGTGTATTTTCTTTTTATTTTATTTCTTTATTTTTGCTAAAACCGTAACACATCTTCATCCTCACAAGAAATCTGACAGTCACAATGACTTCATATGGAACGAATCATGGACATTTTGTGTCTAGGTCAAAGGTCACAGGTAATAAGCAACCAGCGCAAAGAGACAGCTTTTTCAGGAGTCCCTATGGTGGGAGCTCTGATTACATTCAATGATTATGCATCTCAAGATGGGATGTTGGAAAACGACCACACCTTGACTTCACACTTTGGACAAGGACTACGGTATTAGATTATGATATTTTTTTATTTAATTCCCTAGATAAGTGTGAGCAAGGATTGGATTTTGGGAAAATGAGAATGTATTTCTTGAGTGTTTGTGAATGCAGGTGTGTATGCATTTTGTGGAGTGAAGCTGAACATAAGAAAACACACAGATATAGATCTGACTCGTGTTGATTATTAGATAAATTAACTTTTAAATTCAAGTTATTATATTTTTCTTGTTCGATGAAGTACATTTTGGGAAATGGGAATAAATAGTTATTTAATGTCTATATTAGGCATTTGGCCCAGGCTCCAAGTGTGGTTCGCAGGAAGAGTGAATCTAGATAGATAAGTGTATTTTATGTTCATAAAGGGCCTCCTTGGGGAGTCCCTTTCGTACATCGTAAAGGTAGAGCGGTATTTTAGGAGTAATTACCAGATTTTTTTCTTCCCCTCTGAGCATTTTGAATGATCTACGTAAAGGTATTAGGCGAGGACACTGTGGCCCCAGATATAATTAGTTTAATTGTCTAGTTTTGGTTAATCTTCTTAGATGATCACAGGTGATATGTGATCAAAGGAAAGAATTGTTAGATTTTAATTTTTTGTATGAATATAAATATCCTATAATTCAATTATGATTTATAAAAGCCTGCTCTAATGCAGGGCTGTGGTTTCCACCTGTCCTTTCCTCCTCCTCCTTTTATTATGGCGTGTGATCTTGTTAGAAATGCTGATTTGAATCCAGACTACATCCTGGCATAGTGAGGATCCTTTTGTTATTATAACAAGGACAGAAATAGAAAAAGTGCGCTAAAGCTATAAGCCAGAAAAACATCTTTTTCCTATAAGTGCTTGTGGGATTGGTCAACTTTGATGTAGAAATGTATCTGTATGCTGATTGGCTATAAGTTCTTTGAAATCTAATAAATTGGTTTGTCTGAACAGAGACAGGCAGACATATTGCAGCTATATCTTGTGTGTGGCTGGTTTTACAGTCTCCGCTGATCAGCGTAAGCGTGTATTTTCTTACTTGAGAAGAAACTTGAGTAAAGGTTTATGGCATTCCATATATGTTAATTATAATTAGAATATTGATTTTGTTTGTTTATGGTTATTATTTTACACTAGCAACAGGAGAAAAGGTCAGTGGTGTTTGGCAGGAAGCAAGTGGGCCCACAAGTGTAACCCTTTTGCGATCAGTGGAGCATAATAATGACAAACATTTTGAGGTAAAAAGCCTTTTCTAAATGCAATATGTCGTCATAGAGCAGAGTTTCCCAAACCTGTCCTCAGGGAGTACTTGCAGGTCAGGTTTGCCAGATATCTGAAGCACAGCACAGGTGATATGATTTGCTGCTCAGTGATTGCAATATTCAGTCTGCATTTCCACAAGGGAATCCCTAAACTCTGGCCCGTTAGTGCTGAGGACAGGGTTGGAAAACACTGTCATAGAGCAGTGTTCCCCAAACCTGTCCTTAGGACCTGCTGACAGGTCAGATTTTCAAGATATCTGAAGCCGAGCACAGGGGATATGATTTGCTGTTCAGTGATTGCAAGATTCAGTCTGAATTTCGCCAAAGTTAAACCGTAAAATCTGGCCTGTTAGGGGTACTTGAGGACTGGAGTTGAGAATCACTGTCATAGAGTATGTCCAGCATCTACAGTTTGTATGATGTCATATCTCTTCTTTGAAACTCTATCACAGTGGCCAGAGAAAGCCAGAGCATGGGCAGGGTGGACTCATATTTTTTTCACAATTATCTTCTAAATTAACTGAAGTGGTCATGATGGATAGAGTGGCTAAAAAAAGCATACACATAGCCATAAAATTTTATTTGTGAAAATGAATTTGTATATGTTGTTCAAAATGAAATACACATGATGAACTTTGCTAAGCTTTTACAGAGAATAATATAAAGGTGTGTACTTATCCAAATATACAGGGTAATGCAAAGAGATTTGAAAACTCACCGCATGTTCTGTGACTTTTCGTTCCCTGCACTTTGGCACGATTCAGCGATTCCTAGTTTGCCGATCCTGTGGTGTGTTTAGCAAGCACCGCAGGGCCCCCATAGTGCAGGGAATACTCGCCACAAACCCGCACAACACTCGTCGAACACTCACCGAATACTCACCGAACACTCACCGAAAACCCGCAGAAACCGCCGCAAAAACCAAGCCGAACACGCCGATCACAGTGTAGAGCAGCCACTGGAAAAAGCCGACAACGTGGTGAAAAAAAACGTTTGCTTGAAAGTTTGAAATTTGAAACGCTGTTTGCAAAAAAACTACTGAACGAAAATGTGTGGAATTTACATATAATATCGAATGAATGATAATAAAAAGGTCTGTTACAGTAAAAAGAAAAAACAATTTAAAAAAAAAACGTTTGACAAAAAAATCCCCAAAAATACCTAAGAGATCCAAAAAATATATAGATAAAGAGACTTTTTGCAGCAGAATAAAATAATAAACGGTTTATTACATCTTGAATTAGAACTGGAATATTTTTAACATGAGCCTATGAGATTCTCCTGAATAAACATGTCGAATGAAACCACCGAACAGCAGGGCACTTTGGCAACTTTTCACTGCTGTTCGGTGTTCTCTGAATTGACTAAGCATTGCTTCTCTATGGGGGATTTCACTGCCCTCGAACAGGCACCGTATGTGCAGGCAATTCGCCCACATTTGGCGAACTGCCTGCTCTCTGAATAGCAGAATAGCCAGGAAAGGTAACCGTACGCTGAATTTCAGTGTCTGGTTACATTTCGGGGCCAGATCGGCTCTCTTTGAATAACCCTGATAGTTTCACAATTTTCAAAAGTTCAGGGACTCTATTACATTATTTGCGCAAACGTTAACGCGTGCGCAGGAACGCATTAACGCGAGGGGAAAAACCCTTTGCGCAGAACGTCGTAATACAATGTCCACGCAAAAAATGCACGTTAACGTTTACCGCTGGTGAACCTGCACGAAACCTTTGCGAGCATAATGTACTTTGCGCGTCCTATACTTAACATTGTGAGCGCAAATGCTTTTGTGCGCTGGAATGCGGATGATATTACAATCTATGCGCAAATTTTAACAGACAACGTTTGTGCGCTTAATTTTAACGTCTTTGAAAATCTGGTGGTAATGGTAAATCTGAACGTCCTGGCCGAAACCAAATACACCAGCCCAAAAAAAAAATACAGCAAAATATAGTTACACATTCTACGCATACCCAAACAATAAAATGGAGAAGTTGTGCGGGTTTTATTATTGCTGCAACATATATACTCAGATTGATTTTGACAGGCGCAAAAACTGAACGGGAGACAATTGTGGTACTTAATTATGATTGGCTGAATCGCGTGAAAAAACAGTCTGCCCACCGATTTCTGCGCTCAGCGTTAATGCGCGCACGTTTCTGCGCGTCTTTTTTACGCGCGGTATTTTTTGATGGATGAAAAAATGCGCTCGGATTGTAATACCAGCATTAATTTACACACGTTAACGTTTAACGGTGCGCGCAAAAAATAGCGCTGCGCAAGCGTTTTTGCGCAAAGAATGTAATAGAGCCCCAGATGTTTTACATTATAATAGCTTGGGTATATCCCTTCTAATACATAGTTCTGCCCCTTTGAATTTTAGGCCAGTTATAAAAATAATTTTCTACTTTTCCCCAGGATAAATACAAATACTGCAAAGGTGCCTGACAGGAATATCTTACTAAGTGTCAGCCATGACAAAATCTACGTCTACACTTAGAACTGAATACCAATAAGTTTGATGGACTGCCTGTGTCGATCACATATCTTTTATTTGAAAATACATCTGAAAGAAAATGTCTGTCATGACTGAAAGGCCTGTACTTTCATGTTGATTCTTTTACCTGCATGGGGATCTTCAGTGGAATCAGGTTCCGGAGAAATATGGTTCAGAAATTCTAATAGTCAAAAGAAATGATTTAGCCTTTGGCAAGACTTTCAGTTTTAGGTCACATTTCCCTCTACCAAACAGTATTAATATGAAATTGTGATTTTTTTTTTTTGTAGTTTCAAGCCTTTTTTTTTATTTGTCATTAGTACTGAACAGCCAGAGAACACCAAGTAAATGATACTGTCTCCACGGAGCTGTACACATGAACCATTTGCGCATGGTGCCATGCTATTTAAGAAAACACTAACAGGGTAATTCAAAGAGATTCGAAAAGTCACCGCACGTTCGGTGACTTTTCGTTCTCTTCAATCCGGTTCCTTTTGCCGATCCCATTTCGGTGACCCTGCGGTGTATTCAGCAAGCACCACAGGGTCCCCAAATTGCAGGGAAAAGCTGCCGCAAACCC
Organism: Leptobrachium leishanense; assembly: GCA_009667805.1. Classification (NCBI taxonomy): domain Eukaryota; kingdom Metazoa; phylum Chordata; class Amphibia; order Anura; family Megophryidae; genus Leptobrachium; species Leptobrachium leishanense. The sequence continues at coordinate 112,246,951 of CM019067.1, read as the reverse complement.
GACGAAAACTAACCAAAAAACCCGGTGAATGCACGCCAAAAACATCTGGATTAACCTGCCGAAAACCACGGAAAAACCCGAGCAGGAGCTGATCGCAGCCGCCGGAAAAAGTCGAGACCGCAGAAGAGGCAGTGAATAAATTAGAAAAACAGTTTGCATGAATGTTTGAAAAGTGAAACACTGTTTGCAAAGAAACTACTGAGCGAAAATGTCTGAAATTTACATATGAGGTCAAGGGAATGATAATAAAAAGGGCTGTTACAGAAAAAATAAGTAAACTTTAAAAATTTTTAAAAAAAATCTGACTTTTTTAAAAAAAAAAAATCCAGAAAAATGCTTAAAATATCCTAAAACAATCTATAAATAAAGAGACTCTTTACTGCAGAATTTTATAATGAACGGTTTATTATATATTGGATTAAAATGGGAATATTTTTAACATTGAAGCCTATGGGATTCTCCTGAATAAACTTGCCGAATTAAAACACCAAATGGCAGGGCATTTCGGGAACCTTTCACTGCTGGTTTGTGTTCTCTGAATAGCAGAAGCAGTGCTTTTTTATGGGGATTTCACTGCCCTCAAACAGGCACCGAACAGGCACCGTATGTGCAGGCAATTTGCCAGGATTTGGTGAATTGCCTGCTCTCTGGATAGCTGAATGGCCAAGAAAGGTAACCGAACGCTGATTTTCAGCATTCGGTTACCTTTCTCAAGCAATTCGGATATCTTTGAATTACCCTGTAAGTAACCTTGTGCTACTATGCCATTTCCTTAGAAATCTCTGAACTTCATGAGTGAACCAGGAGTATTGTGATAATATTGAACTCTTCTGTCAGGACTCACCCTTCCTGGTGGTTGGCCCGGCATGCTGGGCATCATGACAGCAGGTTCCTGATCCGGTGACTACGGCCAATAGCTCCGGTGTGAAGTGGCCATGTGGTACTAGTAGCACTCAGACGCCTAGCTCCAAAGCCTCTCCTGGCACAGCCTGATGGGAGGTCACGACACTCAGGAGGGCGCCGAACATAGTGGCGCCTGCATGGACTCAATGTGGGGACATAGCCTCTCACGCTGGTAGCAAGCAGCAGCAAGGAGACATGCCCTTTCCCTTGGGGGCATGCCTCCCATGGTAACCAGGTGCCCCTTTTGGCCTACGGATGCCCTAGCTGGAGCCTATTTTAAACCATTACTCCAGTGGGAAAGTGTTTGGTTGCCACCTAACATTCCTCCTGTATGTTACCCTTCTCCTATTGCTTATGTACCAGACCTCTTGGCTTATACCTCTTAGGGATGTGCGTTTCGGGTTTCGGAATTTTGGAATTTTCACGAAATTTCCCGATTCGTGTCTTCGGATTCGGCCGAATTTCCGAATCGTATCAGACCCGAAAACGAATGATCCGAAAAGTTTTCCGAGCCGAAACGAAAATTTTTCGGAATTTTCGAATGGACTTGAAATGTGTCAAATCGAAATTTATTTTTGCTCTATTCATGATTTCGGTTCCATTCGTGATTTCGGTTCCATTTCGGTAATTCTGGACATCGTATATTTAACTATTATCGGTTATATCGCTGATTCTGTAAATTTTGTATTTGTAAATGCGTATCACTTGTTTCTTATGGCATTCGGTTCAGTTTAGCGTTTTTTAAATTGTTTTGTTCATTTTTTTTGTTCCTTGGCTTTCATACCATTTTAATATGATTAAATAAAGTTGTGAAATGTATATTCAATTATTCATAAGAAAAAAAGGATCTTTATTTAATTAAAAAAAACACGATAGAATCGCCAGAATTATAATAGACACTTTGAAACGAGGAGAACAGACGTTCCGAAAAAATGAAAATTTCCGAAATTTCCGAAAAGTCGATACAAAAAACGAGCAAAGTGACCCGAAAATACGAAAAATGGTCGATATTCCGAAAAAAAATGTACACGAAAAACGATCCGAACCGAACCGAATCGAAACAGCAATCGGTCGAAACGAGCCGAATCGAAAAGTTTAAACATCCGAACAAATCGAACCGAAAAAAAATCGGTGCACAAGCCTACCTCTATGAAGTCGCTTGTACACTCACTCTATGGACTACCCCCTTGCATACCACACACCTTTCTGCTACAGACCATATCCCACATACTGCTTTTCAAATGCGGCAGGAATTACATCTACATTACCTTACAATCAAATTAGTGGGAGAACAAGGGGCTGCCACTTATACAGTGAGTAGCAGGAAAGGAAGTGAGAAACAGAGGATGGTGCCCAGTGCAAGCATCATGCAGAAAAATAAATACCTAACATGGATATTGGAATGATACTCCAGTTCAACTGATCCTGAAATCGATGCATTTTTCTGTATCAATTGCAAAATTTTGGAAGCAGATTAATTTGATTGTTTTCAATTAATCCTAATTGAAAAAAAATATTTTTAAATCCTTTTAATTTTAGGGTTACATGTCACCACAGACACGTTAGTTTAAGTGTGAGGGTTTGTGTTACTTTCAGGGTTAATGTTACTTTCAGGGTCAGGGATAGTTTTTTGGTTAGGGTTATTTTTTGTGTTAGCGTTAATTTTAGGGATAGAGTTAACAATAATATTCTGCTTCTTTTGGCATGAGTGTGGTGAGCATGCACCAAAATTTTTGATTGCTCCTAAAAATGCTTCCGATAACGATGCAAGAAATCAAATTTGGAAGTGTCTGATTTAAAGCATTTTCCAATTGACGTAATTTTTATTGCACCATTTTTACAGGCGTCCAGAAGGTGGCGTTGTGCTGATAGTTACACGGTCTCATCTTAGGGGTTTACTATCACAAAGATGTCACAAAGAGAGTGGACTGCACTTTTTTCCTCAAATGTAGGATTTTGTATTTTGTCAAGATACCGGTTCCGTGGCGGGAGGTTCGAGCCAATGTGCAATGACATATGAAGCAAGTATGACTGAAATGAGGGTTTATTGATATATATGGGAAAATAACAGACGTAACAACTAAGGCTAGGGTCAGACGAAAGCATTTTTCCCCGCGAACGTGAAAAAGTGCGTCCGAACGCATTGACGTATTTTTTCACGGAATGCGCAAAAACGGTCAGACGACGCGCATTTTCGGGCGTGATTTTGTACGGATCGTCAATAAAACTCTTTTTGCGTCTGGACGTTATGTAGGCTGGACATTAGCAGCGTCTGACATCTCCTAATCACGCACACACGCCGCTATGCCGCAGCTGCGCACTCAGTACGTCAGTACTAGCGGTTCAGCGTTCTCAAAAAAATGCGTTCAAATTCCACTTGCGTTGCACGGCCGGACTTTTGTGCGGCCGTACATCGTATATTGGCCGTCATTGCCCGTCATCTGCTGCTAGTGCGGCCGTAATTATGTGCGCCAGAACGCACGTTAAAAGTGCGCTGATCTGACACCAGCCTAAGTATAAGGGAACTGGATAACAGAGAGAAGGGGAATAATAAATAAGTAATAGACAGACTGAAGGTACACAGGTAGAGTAGCTGGTATGGAATAAAGGAGAAATATGTCACGGTGGCAGTACCACCAGGCACGCACCACCCTATCCTTGCCCTCCGATCCTTGGAAGTGGTCGGTCTGTATATATATCCCTATAAATATAACTCGCAGCAAGGTGAGGACCTGGTTCCTGAGAGAAGCCCCTATATGCAGAGATGCAGTGTAAACTGCAAGGACAGATGAAAGCAACACAGGGTTAACAAAAGACCTCTGTACGGCAATACCAAAGAATCCCTGCACTGAAAGGCCGGTCTTTAGCATAGCCGGATCTAATCTAAAGGAAAGTATTACTTTGAAGCCGTACAGAGTCTTTTGTTGTATACAGATGACAGGGTTACCTGGAAACGGTACAGACAAGGAAAATACTATAGAGTAGTCATATAGAGGAAAGCCAAAAGGTCATAACCAGAGAGAGTACGTCATACAGGATATAGGAATAGGAACCAGAAGGGAAGTCAGCCAAGCCAAAATCGGTAACCGGGGAATCAGAATGGAACATAAACAGCAAACCAAAATACAGCAATAGACAGAACTAAATACACAAAAGGAACTGACAAAAACAGGAACAGAAATAACAGAGGCAAAAACTAAACAAGGATGAACAAACAGAGGATAACAGGAACGCAGCAAGGAGCTCTCAGGACACAAGTCGCAAGGAGACCAGGCAAAGTAAAATGACCCAGCAATGTACTATAGGTACATTGCTCTAATATAGGCAGGGGAAATCAAGACAAGGGTCAACAGGTGAGCAGCACACAGAACACCAATTAACCCCTGGGAGGCCACCCAGGAATTGGCAGCAACAGAAACACAAGGGAAAAAACACAAAATACAAATACAGAGGGCAGGAAGACAGGTTTGGAACGTGGGAACGTGACAAAATAGAGGAGTGAGATATAGATATACAGGTTGCAGGAGCTGGAAGTGAACAGAGAATAGAGAAATGAGAACAATAATGTTACATATACATATACAAGTTCTAGATACTGGTCAAAGGGGATAGAGAAGAAACAATAGTATTAGGCACTGATATATAACAGAAAGGGAAAGAGAGGATACCGGACTTCCTTCATGACCTGTTGGATCTCCTCTTTTGAACCTCCTGGATTTATATAACCCCACCTGGATTAAGATTTATTTTGCAACCCAACCTGGAAACTTCTACAGAGTGCACTCTAAGGACTAAGAACTATTTACTCATTACGCAAGGATCCCTTTCAATTCTAGGAACTGATCAGTCAGCATGAAGACCTGAGGAAGGGAGGAATACTCTCGAAAGCTTGTCTTTTAAATGTAACGTTAGTCCAATAAAAAAAGGTATCACTACGTACTGCTATACTCGTAATTTTGGCATCTGGACTAACACGGCCTATCGAATTTACATTATATATATACACACATACACAGATTACAGGTACTCAAGCTAAATCAAAGGGGATCAGACTATAGAGAGATGCATGATATTAAACTATTGGTGGCCTCCCACTACCTAAAGATCAACATATCAAAGACTGAACTCCTACTTATTCCTCCCTCCAATGCCTCCCCACCTCCTGACTTCTCTATCACGGTGGAGGGTATCACCATCTCCCCATCAAACCAAGTTCGCTGTCTTGGAGTTACACTTGACTCTGCTCTTTCCTTCATCCCCCCTATCAAGTCTCTTTCCTCCTCCTGCCGATACCAACTGTGTAATATTTCCAGAATTCGGCCATTTCTTACCGCTGTCACCACAAAACAACTCATACACGCCCTGGTAATCTCCCGACTCGACTATTGCAATAATCTCTTATCTGGCCTCCCTCTGTCCCGCCTCTCCACCCTACAATCCATCCTGAACGCCTCCGCCAGGCTAATTCACCTCACCCGCCGCTCTGTCTCTGCTGCTCCCCTCTGCGAGTCCCTTCACTGGCTCCCCATCCACTGCAGAATTAAGTTCAAAATCCTTATCCTTACCTACAAAACCCTCACTAACTCAGCTCCCCACTACCTGTCCTCACTAATCACCAAATACACCCCAGCCCGCTCCCTAAGGTCAAACAGTGACCTGCACCTAGCTTCTCCCCGCATCACCTCTTCCCATGATAGACTGCAGGATTTCTCACGCGCAGCCCCCACTCTCTGGAACGCTCTCCCTCGTACTGTCAGACTTTCCCCTAACTTCTCTTCCTTCAAACGCTCCCTTAAAACATTCCTATTTAGGGAAGCCTACCACCCAACTCACTGACGCAACCATCAATCACTCTTACCTTACAGTCCTCTCCTCCTGTTTCCAACCCCAACCCTCCCAGATTGTGAGTTCCTACGGGAATAGGGCCCTCATCTCCTCCTGTACTGTTTGTCAAATGTTGTTCAATGTATTGTAACCCTGTCTATACTGTGCTTATTGTACAGCGCTGCGGAATATGCTGGCGCTTTATAAATAAAGAATAATAATAATAAATACAAGAGAAGGGGTGAGGAGACAAAACTGAGCATACTGAATATATGTAACAGCAATAGGAGAGAAAGGGATCCTTGAGTAATGAGTAAATAGTTCTTAGTCCTTAGAGTGCACTCTGTAGAAGTTTCCAGGTTGGGTTGCAAAATAAATCTTTTAATCCAGGTGGGGTTATATAAAATGTCCAGGGAGAAAACAATAAGTCCAGGAGGTTCAAAAGAGGAGATCCAACAGGTCATGAAGGAAGTCAGGTATTTCAGGAGAGGACAGGCGTAGCTCCTTTTAGGTTGGGGATTCCCAAAGCAATGTGGAAGCATTGCTAAGCAGGCGTGGTCTGGTTTTATGCAGGAGCGTTAAGGTGAGTTAGGCAACACCTGAGCACGGCACATGTAGAGATGAGTCTTGAGAAGACTCTTGAAAGTCTCATTACTACGAGGCGGTGCTGGATCTAGGATTTTTACTATGCCGGCGGTGACTTTCCTTACAATTTTTGGACAAATACATCTGTTTATCAGGTTTCTGTTGGCTCTTAAATGTCAGTCCTTTTGTAGTTATATTTATAAAGCAATAGTGTGACAATCCTTGCATGCTTGAGTTGTTGTTATGCTTATATTCTATCAGTTCTATAACTGCAAAAATGCAAAATTATTCCAAAAAGCAATGTATCACAGCCAATTATATACTTGCTTGAATTCTTATTCTAGTCCCAGAAAAATATATTTTTTTGGTTTTATACAAAATATCCTGTAATATAAAATATTAGCTTTTAGAAATCATTTTAACCAAGGAGATCAAGTCGATTGGGAACACCTGGAATCCAGAGTTCCCCATATACTTATTTTAGCAGGTGGACATTGGTTCCTATTTGGCTGACATACAGGACTTGCCATCGGGACTACCGGGAGATTCCCGGTAGGCCTTTGGCACAGTGGACGGGGTGCCGGCCGAGCCTGGCGATCGCCTGGGCCTGGCCGTCGGCCAAATCTGGGGGTGCCTTTAATCACCATTCTTTTTATAATTTGCAAAAACACTTTTTATTTTGTATTTTTTTTAAAAGATCCTTTTGTATGTTTTGTATTTTATTAGATATTTTTGTTTTTGATTTTTAAAAGACTTTTTAATTTTGTTTTATTTTTTAAATGGACCTTTTTTTATTTAGACACATTTTTTTATTGATTTAAGTTCCTATTAGGAGAATAGGAGACTTTTTTTTCAGTTTAGAGGAATTTTCCAATGCCAATTTGGCACAATGCAGCAGTAATTGGCGCAATTTGGCGGTTTTTGCCGACTCCATTTTCAGCAAAACACAGTGAACATTCACTAAATAGTGAATTCACTGTATTTTTAGCAAAATGGAGTCACAGAAGAGCGTCGAAATGCATCAAAATACAAAGCACTGAAATTCCACGCAATTTAATATAACAAAAATATGTTTTGTTTTCATTTCATTAAATGCCAATAAATCCAAACAAAATTTGGTCTCATTCATAATGTGCTGCAGTTGCCACAATTTCCACTAAAGTATTGTATGGCAGGAATCAATCCCACACATATTTTCACTACAGGTGACCCCACATTTTGCAGTACTTTTTGCAGGTTCAAAAAAATGTAGCAGATGAATAAAAAATAAAACATTTGCAGCACAAAGTGTGAATCAAAATCCACAAAAAGTGTACAATTATTTGTTGCATATTAATAAATCTGCTTAGAAATATTTTTGTAATACAAATATTAATTCATGTGTTATAAAAACCATCATTTGTAGTTCAATGGACAATAACCTCTTCCCACTGTGGGGCGTACTACGCCACCTTTAAAGCCACGGGGTGGCATAGCACGCCCTGCTAGCTTCAATGGGCCTCTGTACTCCCGCCCACCAGTTGGTGTGCCACGCAGTCCATTGGCTGCCGCCGGACGGTCTAAACTCAGGCTGTCCCCCTGCCGCCAATGACACACGTCAGCTGTGCAGGCGGGCTGAAGGTGGGGCCCACCATACCAGTTGGCAAGCGGGACGTACTAGTAGGCCCCACTGGCATCAATGCCCCACCATTGGGCACAACCCACCTGGTGGTAAGGGGTTAAAGTCACACCAAAGGAGTTATTCTTCTCTAATCACCATTTTTTCACCAAAGCTCACCATAGCTGCAAATAATGGTAAAAATCACAGCTGATGCAACTATGGGTGACTTTGGTTATTCAGAGAATCAAAGTTCAACTACTGCAGGTATGGTTGCTTTGAACAAGTACAAGGGGTCAACTGCAGCTGTTCTCCATTTAGCTCCAACTCTATCTGTGTTTCTATATTTGTTTTTGTTGGGTAGTTGGACAGACTACCTGGAGGAGTAGATTGCCAGCACCCTACTACAATAACTTTATTTTCATCAGCGCCAACCATCACACATATTAAATTGGTTATTGATACAAACAACACTGGATAATTTTAACTAAAAGATCGGAGACTACAATGAAATCTATGCTGAAAAATCTCAGCAGGAGCTATAGTGGAAATCAACTGAGGAAACTACAGTGAATAATATGCTACCAACTACAAATAATGGAAAAATTTGGCAGACACTACGGTGAAAACTATAGCAACCTTCCGCATATTGTAAATATAACAGACTTAATTGTAATTAATCTTTAATTTGTCTTTGTGTGCATTTTGATATTTTTTGTAAGTTTAAAAATGCGTAAGATCTGTACCATCTCTGTTGCAGGGGGAAGCAATTTGGTGTAGAACTGTTATCAGGAAGTAAGAGTCTTATGATATCCGGAGTCATACCAGTTACAGCAGTAAGGAACAAGAGAGCCAGCACATTAGTACGATTCATCAGCGTACTGTCCCGTATATAAGGATTACTAGTTGGTCAAGCTACCCCTCCTCCCTGAAAATGCATAAAAGTCTGCATATATTTGTCTACTGTTAGTTGTAATAAATATTTTTAGAAAATTCTCTGTGTGTGTTTATGAAAATGCAGCAGATAGAGTTTAAATTTGTTTTATGCAGCTCTTACAGTTATTATCTGGAGTTAAAATGGAAGCTTTCATCTATGTGTGATGTACGATAAAATGTCATAAAAAATCATCACTAAAGTTCTGGCGATCATTAAGACGTGTACTCTACAGTAAATACACCCTAAAACACTGTATTTGATCTGAAGTTTTCCGACGTAAATCCACCATTATTACAATGTCCAGGGAATAACCATTTATATGCACCCGTAGAGGTCTTAGTGATAATTTTACGTAGGATCACAGTCAGAGTTTAGAACTACATATAAAACAAACAAACATAAAATAACCTAATTTAAATATAATTTATGGAATTTACGTACTGCAAATTGATTATATTTCATGAAATTACAGTATATCTCTAGGTTTGTTTGGGTTTCTACAGATGGATCAAATGGACTTAAAAGCAGCTTGCTTTTTTTTTTTAAGCTCAATCTATTCTTGCAAATAAACACACAATATTCAGATGTGACTGTTGCTTTAAATTTCCCCGGATGCAACATACATTCATTTCTATTTACATCTTATTCAAGTTTGCCAGTTATTAACTCTGATAAATCTAATGTACTTTGAAAGTGTTTTATTCATGTACATTTCAAAGAATTCTTTCTAAGTATTATAACAAACATAATGATTGCATATTACTAAAATCACAGAATATAACAATCCATAGCTCCCTGAAGGATGGCCTCTATACGGATAATTGCTTTCTGAAATAACGATAGTAAAATCATTAGTTACACACTGGTCACATTGTCACTAACAAAATAAAATGATTCTCATCTACCCATGTAACAATTTTCCTGAGAATCGTCATCTTTTATTTTTTCACATACAGGGTGTGAATACGCATAAAAGCATAATATGCTATAAAAAGCATTCCAATTAAGTAATTCAAAAGGAAAAAGAATGAAAAAAATCAAATAAGATATACAAATGCACCATTTTATGCTCAGAAGATATTATATTAAGTTAAACACGGAACGCTTTTCAAGGTACGCATGAAAGAAGACTCATTTACATATTTTGCGTTAGACAAAATGTTATGAAAATATTATTAATGATCATTTAATTAGTTAGGCTAAAACATATTTATCTTTGTTCTACCTTGTTCTAATTTACTTTTTCCCCTGAATTTATCTCAGATGCCTCTATGAACAGTGCTACAATCTACTTCATTTTATTTTTAAAATAGCTGGTTTAGCCCTTTCACTAACAAGTGGCTTTCCATAAAACCACTGTCAGGACGAGGATTCATGTCATTTTAATGAAATCCTTGAATCTACCCCTTAACTACATAACTGTCAGGATCCTTCCACAGCCTGACCTGTACCTTCACCTGAAGGCAGCACCTTTCCTGTATCCTCTGTTCCTGTCCAGGTTTTTTGGTGTAGCCTGGTGTGTCATCCAATCCACTGCACACCATGTCTGGTTTTCCCTTCAGTGAAACACAGTGCACACAAACACTCCCCTGCACATGAAAGTCTCCTCCTACTTTCCATCAATGCTTCATTGTTGTTGCTCATTGTTCATAGGAACAAGTCCTGTCCATACCAGCTCCTGAGAGACCTGAGTTTACCCTTCCAAATCACCGGTTCCCTCAGCCTATTCCTCTGCCTCTATTCCCACATGTTCCTTCCAAGATCCACCGTGTACCTTCCAAGACCCACCAAGTTCCTCCCAAAGACCCACAGTGTTTTCTCCCAAGGTCCCACCGTGCTCTCCGAAGAGCAACTGTGCTTCAACCCTCATACCTGGATCTCCTGTGGCGGTCAGCACACAAGGACTACATTCCCAACTACCTTCAGCAACCCAGTAAGTCCGATTGTGTCCTGTCCCACAGCCCTCCTGTCTGGTTCTCCAACAATCCCTCTCCATCCAAACAGTGTGTGTGCATCCCTGACCTGCATATTGGACTCATTACCAGAAAGGCCAGTACCTATATGGTGGAAAACCTGACAATAACAAACCATCAAATACAGGCACACACTCACACTCAGAAACCTTGGCCCTCCAGATGTTTTGGAACTACATTTCTATTAATGCTCATCCAACCTAAATAATGGGTGACTATCATGGGAGAAGAAATGTCAAAATATCTGGGTGCAAGCAGAAAAACATTGAGAACAAATAGTTAATTTACAATAATATAGAAAAGGTCCACAAAGAGTGGGCAAAGAGACAGGTGAAGGTAACCTGCATAAAAATTTAATGCATAGGGCAGGGCTCAACATTACAAGTCCCAAGCTACTAGCCAGGCCTTAAGCGTTACTCGCCACTAGTTGCCCCACCTAACCCCTTATCCTGCCCTGCTTCTGCATTCCCACTCGCCCTCATGTAATTTCCACTCGCCAAATGCGAGCAGGCGAGTGGAAATTTTGAGGCCTGGCATAGGGGCTGTGTGGGAGATACATCAGAATGGGTACAATGGGGGGATTTTAGAGTTAGTATTTTTCTCTAATGTAATGTGTTTTTAGGGTCATATTGAAAGTTCTTCTGTTACTCTAACCATCCATGTACTCCTGCCAGTATCATTTAGTGCAGTGGTTCCAACCATGGTCTTCAAGGCCATTTTCAAGTATTACAAGCGGAAAAGCAGGCTGAATATTGCGATCACTGTAGCTCAAATCATATCATTTATGATATGTTTTAGTTATCTGCCAATCCTGGCCTGTTAAGGGGTACTTGAGGACCATGGATGGGAATCACTGCTTTAGTGGCTTGCTACAGTAATATTATGAGTCCAGACACTAATGTAGCGTATCATTTGTAGCAGAGATGGTAGTAAGAAGTCACTAATGGTTAATGAGTTTTGCCACTAGCAGCTCTATATTACCAGTTCATCCAGAATAGAACTTGTAATATTTTTGGGCAGGGCTGTCATACACCAGCCCCCCCCCAATGTTTCTGAACGAAAACGCCTATGATTTCCTGGCCATGTATTGCATTGAATGAATTCTGGGAATTGTAGGCATCAACATCTGGGGGGGTGTGAGTTTGACATCCCTGATTTAGGGGTTTATGACCAACCTGTTTCATAACTGAGGACTAAACTCTTCCTCCACTGTCATAACCGGTCTTGTCCTGAAGCACTGAGTTCTGTGGTCTATCATGCACATAGACATTCTCTACTAAATTTACAAAACTGACTGCTGAAACACAACAGCTCACTATTGGAATAAATCTTATAGAAAACAAGCAGGTACATTAAAAAGGAGTCAGGATGGCCAAACGCAGTATACAGGATATTGTGATAAAAAATGCACCATATAATAGAGATAGTATGTACCCATTGTATGAAAATACAATTGTAAAGGGTGAGCCAGTCAAACCTGCATTTTTGAAATGACTGTAAAAAATATACATGTATATAATGTATATACATTACCGGAATAGAATCTTATCAGAGTGGCAACTTTATGGAAGAAATAGATGTTCCCCTCGACAGTCTCTCATGAGATCCTTAAGAAAAAGAAGAAAAAATAATAGTGCCTGTGTTATGGAGCATTTAAACATTGAATTGAGCGTGGCAATGAGTTTGAATTCAATATAAAAATTTAAATTTCATGTAGAGATAAAGTAGGTTTTTCCATCATTCTAGAATTTCCAGTGTTTGATGCATTCAAGCTCATGGTTTTTTTTATTACAGTATCTTTATGTGCTTTCCAAAATAATTTGTTTCATTGTCGAAACTAATCTATAAAACCAACATTTCTTACAGTGCAAATAATATAAGAAGAGGATACAGATTTTGTCCATACTGCTGTGCTATTGTTATACCCCCTGAAGAAATGCACTATGAAAGCCATGTATGACTAACAACCTCCATGAGGAGTCTGAATGCATTGTTTGAAAGACTTTAGAATGATTGTGTATTGCTTGTTTTTTCTGGGAATTTTCGGGTTTTGTAATTTTTTTTTATTGACGTGCTCTTTCTTAAGGCCCTATTCCATTCTAGACACTAACATGGATACTGCGCTTGCAGATTTTACATAACTGTCTGTATGTTAACATCCTATTCTAGGGAAGGTTCTATCTCAGCACCTCGCCTCAGAACAAATGATACTGCAGTAGCGCTACCATGAGTATCAGCTCCTGGAGTCCATAGGACTCCATGGAGGCTTTCACTTCTGCACTGCGGGCTCTGCATGACCTCGCTCTTGCGAGATTGATCACAGAGCGAGACTAGGAACTGTTTGTTCCCAGTCTCACTCAGCGGAGAAGAAACGGGAGATCGGCCACCCTTTCAGCAACAGGAATGAGAAGTGAGTATGGAATTCTCAGGGGGGGGGGGTTGAGCGTGTTAAATGATTTTGCATTTTCAGAATCATTTAACACCTGCTTTTAGGAGTTGTTAAAATTTTGCAATGCGCGTCCCGACAGTAAATTGCACCTGCACTTTGTAATACCTAACTTGTCGATGCAAAAAATAGATTGCCCATGTAAGGTATAGGAGACGTAAAGTACAGTAAACTCGTGCAAGCTGCGAAGCACTATCTGATTTTACCCCAGTGTAGCGTCAAGATCGGAATATCGATGCCAAACTTTAAACTTACTTCTCCCAGCGCTAACACTTACATATCGAGAAGCTTCATTAGCACTAACTATGCACTAGAGCCCTTAGTTTGTAACTTCTTTAGCACTTGCATTCGTTGGTCTATGCAATGATACAATATTTCAACTGGGAAAAAAACATATTGCGTTAAGGCCATCCAATACACGACAAACATTTCTGCATAGATGGAAATGAAGTGTATCACACCAAAGCAATTATTGCTGGCCTTGTTATTCAGATGGCTACATCTGTGTTTCTTTCATATTAGAAGCGTTATACAGTAGACATATATATATTTTGAACGGTAATCACAAATAGTTATTGTACAGCACACTTCTATAAATTGCTTTTCATGTAATTTGTGCATTTGATTAAATCTGTGACTATGTTGTTACAGTAATGTAAACAGAAATCGTTTTATCTATATAGCTCTCTCACCCTTGATTCGCCTGAATTCCAGCAACATCAATTTCTTAGCAATTCTAAATTAAAATAATAATTGGAAAATCACCTTTGTATCATAGAAATGTACTACTAGGGACATGCATGTTTATTTAAATAATCAACATATTGTGAATGGCATTTATAATATACACAATACTGCATGCACTTTATTATCTCATGTTAGTCTGAAAATCCTATGAAATAATCATTAGGTCAATAGATAAAATCCAAACATCAAAATATGAAATGCAGAATGTAAAACATTAGATTTTTTTCCAGGTTAGGTTTTAGTTTACAGTGAATAATTTAATAAGTATTGTATAATTCCACAATAAATATATTCATGTTTCAGTTACTTGGCAGTTGGAGAAAAATGGAACTGCTGTGTGTATTATTTCGTTAAACAGTTGGCTTTGATGAATTCACAAATACATCCCAAATCTAGGAGAAAATAATAGTCCTTGAACAAAGACGTTTTAGTGAATTCTGAACTGATTTGATCTGGTCGTTGCTCTTCTTATTGTAACTATCAGAGACTGGAAGTAATAATATGCAGCGATGTTGACCAAAAATCTCCTACCAATTTCACCTGTATTCGAACTGGCTTGTTAATCCTCTAAGAGTAGAGAAGTTGCAAACGGTTGTGAAGAGATTGACAAGGAAATACAGTGAGTACATTCTACATAGAATCAATGTTATTAAAGACTTTAGGCTGTCTTCCTGAATGCATGTTCCTAACACAATTGTCACTGCAAGACTTGCTATTCCAGTTGTATCTAACGTGCTAAAACCTTACTATTGCAATTAAACAAAGTGTTCTCCATAGATGGGCCTCCACCTCAACATTGACGGGGTTATTCAGAGAGCACCAAAATTTCACCCAAATTTCGTTGCTCTCTCATCCGACGCACTTGGAGTACTGTGTGCAGTACTGGAGACCGTATCTCCAGAAGGATATAGACATCTTAGAGAGAGTTCAGAGAAGGGCTACTAAAATGGTGTACGGCTTGAAGGAGAAAAGTTACCAGGAAAGGCTTAATGATCTTAACATGTACAGCTTGGAAAAAAGACGAGACAGAGGAGATATGATAGAAACATTTAAATACGTAAAGGGAATCCACAAGGTAGAGGAAGGGAGTATATTTAAAAGGAAACAAAGTAGCAAAACAAGAGGACATAGTCTTAGATTAGAGGGGCAAAGGTTTAAAAGTAACATCAGAAAGCATTATTTTACTGAGAGGGTGGTGGATACATAGAACAGCCTTCCAGTTGAAGTGGTAGAGGCCAAAACAGTAATTGAATTTAAGCAGGCATGGGATAGGCATAAGGCTATCCTAAACAAAAGATAAATCCAGGTAAAGTATCCATGTAATTGGGCAGACTAGATGGGCCGAAAGGTTCTTATCTGCCGACATTTTTCTATGTTTCTATGTTTCTATGTTTCTGTTCGTCGACCCTGCTCTGAATTCAGTATTCAGTGCAGGGTCCCCGAAGTGCACCGTACGGATCCACCCAGCACCACTGAGCAAAGCGGCCAACTGCCGACTGCAGCCGATGATCTGCTGAACGCCAAACAGACCGCCAAACACAGCCGCAGACTGCCGAATGCAGCCGACGATCCGCCGAATGCCGTCAAACAGACTGCCGAATGCCACTGAAAAAAGCCGAACAACTGTAGAACACCGTCGAACTGGGGTAAAAAAAATAAGGTCCTATAAATAATAATAAAAAGGTCTGTTACAGAATTATTTTGTTTAAAAAAAAAAGCCATTTATAGAAAGTGGGAATCAAAAATTTCGCTCCAAAAATCCTGAAAAATGCCTTAACAATTCTAAAAAATAAATAAATGCATTGTATTTCACTGGCAATTCGCCAATATTTGGTGATTTGCCAGCTTTCTGAAAGCTGAATTGCCATGAAATTTCACCCAACGGTTGAATTTTGAAATTATTTAATAACCCCATAAATAGACAAAGATGATGATGACTTCAGGAACTGGCGCACCTAAAATAATAATGTTAGAATGATCTAAGACATCAAGGATTTCTGCTTCTTAGAAGTTATGATTGAAATAACTGGAGATGGCAACCCTGAAATCAGGTGACAAATTGCACTTGGACATTGTGCAATGTTGAACATGCACCAAATCTGTAGTAAAGACAATGGCCTCAAGAAGACAGTTGTAAACTGGCTCATGAAATTGTGTTCCTGTGTAAATGTATGGGTGTGAAATCTGAACCTTAGAAAAGGGTGACTGAAGGAGAATTGATACTTTTGAGAGTAGTGGTGTTTGAGAAGACTCTTAACAGATGCAATGGAAGGTGATTGTCACCAACAATGAGATTCTGCAGGGCATAATGCCAGAAATGTTGGTGGAGGTGTGAGAGGGGGACGTAGCAGAGTGGGAGACCCCTAACATGCAGCACCCTAAACCATCTGAGCTACGAATGACACCAGTTCTGGAGTCTAGTGAATTTGGCAATGGTGATGGAGTGGATAAGACCAGTAACTGTAACTGTAGTTTGACTCCGTAAAAGTGGATACTGACCTATGCTTAGAACAGTTGAAGGGAAAATGCAAGACTGGAAAGTATGGAGGGAGATGATCCATAGAATCTTCAAGAGTCAGATATGACTTAATGGCTAATCATCATTGCGCTGGGATTTTTATAGAGTATTCTCTGTGATGACCAGGAGATATCAGCAACTCCCAGCTGTGTCATCAATCCACACAGTGATGTCCAGAGCTGCTGTTAGAATACTTGTGGCCCTTATTAATCCATTGCTCGGGACCCCCCTTCCATCAGCTGCCAATTTCAATAAACTCTTCCCCTCCCGTAAGCAGACAAAATGTGTTCCCTTATGGGAGAGCTATGGTCTGCATCTTAACCTGGTGCAGACCATACTAATCACTTCTTCAGTGATGAGTCAGAGCACTATTACCAACCCCTGATACCTCGGCCCACCAGGAAATTTGTTGATATTTTGGTAGGCGAGTCCTGGGTGGTATGGAGTTTCCTTATGTCTGCAGCACTTAGAGAAACTGCACAGGTTTTGGCCTGGGCACCCTGGAGCCACTGGGCCCCTGAACATATCATGGACTGTCACCCCTAATAGCTTCCCTGCTGACGTCCACACATCGTGCACAGTTCTTCAATGTCTATGGAATCTCATAAGTGCAAAATTTAGCCAGATATCTTTAAGAGAGGATAGAGGACCTCTCAGCTTGCTCCAAATCAGCATTCTAACTCGCCAAAGGAACAGATTCTGTCTGCCTTTACAGTCTCTTAACCCCTTCACTGCTGAGGCATTTCACCGATTTGTGCTGAGCTAATTTTTACCGCTTTCGCTCATCATGTTTAAACGCGATTTGAAGCCACTTTTTATTATATGACCCAGACATATTATATATCGTTCTTTCTGGCAGACTCAGCAGATTCATAATATATAATTTTTATATGTATACGTCATGTCCTGCCTGTATATTATAATAAAAAATGCAATAAAATTTGAATTTTTAATCATCTACAGTGTGTAAAGTGTTTTTTTCACATTTTATTACATGAGCGTTTACGGTTATGTTTTCTATGGAGTGCGCTTGTACAAAAATTAGAAATGGGGATTTCGTTAAATTGCAGCATCATTGTTCACATTATAATTGAAATGTGAACAATATTGCCACATTAATAAAAACAACACACAAAAAAAATGTTTTTATTTTTTTAATTTTGTTGTTGTTTGTTTTATATTCCTTTGTACATGCTCATGCTCAGGCCTTTCAAATGATAGCATACATGACCCCCTAGCTGCCACGGTTTAGGAGATATGGGGGTTCAAAAGAACCCCCTCTCTCCACCAGGGGATTTCCTTGGGAAATCCCCGCGCACTATGTGCGATGACGTTAGGTAGCCAGGGGGGACCCGGAGGTGGAGCCGCCATCCAAGATGGCGGCCCCCACCGGAGCTAGGCTGCGACACGGGCTATACCAGGCTGTATCGTAGCCTGGTATGTGAGGGGTTAAAACCAGGCACTGCTTAAAAGGGGAGACTCTCCCCTTTTAAGCGGTGCCTGGTTTGTGCGGCTGCGACCTCCCGATCAGGAGAGGGATCCAAAAGGATCCCCCCACTCCCTTCCGTGCGATGTCCCAGGGTCGCCCAAAAATGACGTCATGGCACGATGACATCATTTACGTGGGGCGGCCCTTCAGGGAAGTCAGACCGCCGCGGGACCCCGGAGGAGAGAGGTGAGTATCTCTCCGGGCTCCCGCTGAGCGGATGACGTGTGGGGAATGTCCTCCGTATATAGCGGGAGTCAATGAGGACGTTCCCCACACGTCTTCCGCAGCGAAGGGGTTAATAGAAAGGACACATTTGTCATTTTGCTAGACAACCATGACAACAAGACAGAAAAGTTTATTTATTGTGAAATAGCTGTCACATTTCCGCCCTGCCCCGTGGTGGTGGGAGCAGGGAGTCCTCGGTTTAATGGATTTCAGGCTCAGGCTCTGCAGACCGTCTCATTTGGGCTGATAGTCTGCAGTCACATGACCTGCTCAGCCCTATTTATAGGGCGAGAAAAATAGAAAGAACTCCAAAATCCACAAAATAATTTCAAATGGATTTAATCCAACATCAAGAAAGGCAACGTTTCGACCAACTGGTCTTTGTCAAGCCTAGGCTTGACAAAGACCAGTTGGTCGAAACGTTGCCTTTCTTGATGTTGGATTAAATCCATTTGAAATTATTTTGTGGATTTTGGAGTTCTTTCTATTTTTCTGGTCATTGGGGCTGTGGAGCAAGAGACCCCCACTCCATTGATCCACGTTGGGGTGTACTCGAGTTTATACTTTTACGAACTTTTCCTATTTATAGGGCGAGCAGTATACTTGATCCTTGGACCAGGATAGGTCTATACCTATCGAGTACCTGCTCCCTGGATTATTATTATCCTGTATCTGTGATTCTGTGTATGGCCCTCTGGCTTTGTTTTCTGGCATATTTCTCACGTCTGTCCCTTGAAGTTATATTTCTGTATTGATCGTGTATGACCTGGCTTGGCTTCTTTGATCTGTTTTCTGTCTGTACCCTGTACCATTGCTGTATGAGGACCCTGCTTGTGTTTTCGACCCAGACTGCTTTTGACCATTCTCTCTTTTACTCCCTTGCTGTGCATATAGTACTCACTGCTGTTACTAAGAGTATTTGCAGGTTACTTCAGGTTACCTCTAATTCTGGGTCTGCCCTGCAGGTTGCTGAATCCACCAACCCCTCTTGTTGCCTGGCTGGTGTTAAGTCGATATACACCTCATACCGCATTGTCCCAGATTGTGACTCCGCCCTGCAGATTACCGAATCCATCAACCCCTCTTGTTGCCTGGCTGGTGTTAAGTCGATATACACCTCATACAGCATTGTCTCTGAGTGTGGGTCTGCCCTGCAGGTTGCTGAACCCATCAGCCTCCTATGTTATCTAGCTGGTATTGAGTCGCTAAACACAGAATACGAGCCTGTGGAGTCATGGGTTCGATGCCAGCGAGCAACCTCTCCAGTAAGTGTCCTTGGGTAAGACAACTAACGGTACATACTCACCACCCAGGACATACTTGAAAACGAGAGAAATCTCAATGTATCCTTCCTGGTAAAAATCCTTTCTCAAAAAATATACCACTTCGCCTCTGATTGTGGGTCTGCCCTGCATCTTACTGAATTCATTATATCCTCATTTTACGTTACCGAGAATAAATATAAGGGAGTCTTCTCTGTTGCCAATCCTGCCTGTAAGACTACCCTCTCTGGTGCCAACTCGGAATGTGTGTTTGACCACGTTCTTGATAACCCAAGTTATATATACATCTTGCTACACTATCTTTGTCTGTGTATAGTTAACTTGACTTCGCTCAGTAGACACTTGGTCACAAAATCATTTGCTACTGAGTGGTATCTAGTATTCTGTCTCACCTCCCTGGCTGGGAGGGCTAGGTGTGGCAGTTCTAACTGCTATAAATTCGAGTATCACAGTAATCTGTGCAAAAGGTTCCAAAACACGCTGATCTGGGGTGTGCACCATTGGAAACGTGACATTACTTCAGGGCCTTTTGTTAAACTCCTGTTATTCATCGTGTCTACCCTCAGCCCTGCAACCTGTATTTAGATTAGAAATCATACCCAGTACAGGGCTCCCCTTTGTGTTCTTAGTTCTGCAAGTGTTTGCTGGATTCTGCTATATGCAGCAAACCACTAACCTGACTCAAGGGCTTCAAATTATGCAGCCTAAAGGCCCCCCATCACCCTCTATAGGGGGTGATCGTGACAATAGCACTGTGGGTCTTTAAGTGTTGATTGTTGATGGAACATTAAGTAAATAATTAAAAACAAAAATATAATGTAGTTTATGTGGTGAAGGAATGGCCCCTGTTCCGATTGTAATGATTGAGCCAGGTTAACTGCTACTGGCAGTGAGTTACGTATCCTACTAGGTTGAGAATTAGGCATTTAATTGAGCTGAAGTTATGCCTACCAATGAATATTATGAATAACATTATTTGGTTAAGAGAGTAATATTTTCAAGAACTATATAGTTAGTGTCTTCATTTTTATCCACATTTTTAAAACTAAGAAAATCTGTATTATTATGATTCAAACCTTCCCATTGCTTGACATTATTACCCAAATTATGTCACTATAAGACATCCATCTAAATTATGTCCCATTATGTGTAAAGAAAAGTAGACATGGTTATTAGAAATGGCAAAAACACAAAGTATGAAAATAGGTTTGAGCCATTAAGTAGAAAAAAATTGGTAAAATAAAATACTTAACGTCAGATAAAAGTATCAAAATTAGAGAACACTTTAAATGAAAAGGTTATATAAAAATCTTTGACTCTGCAGTTCAATAATAACTATCCGTTAGTTTTGCCCTCGATTACTTGCTGGTTCAACGACTAAAGAGACTCTTGAGACTGACTACATTAAAAGACTCATATAATTCATGTCAAAAATGCTCCCAAGCACAGACTGTGACTATCTGTCTGAACAATTGTGCTGTGTTAGGTACAGGATTAATTTATTATCGCTACACATGAATATGTTTTAATACTTTTAAAGAAAAAACATTTCTCGTCTATTAATGACAAGCATATGTGCTTGATTTATATATCATAGTAATTGTCAACCCATGGACTTTTAAAGTCTTTTGCTCAAGTATTATTTCACACTCACTTCCTAATACCAACACCACTTTTTAAATGTCCATTGAAATACAAAACTCTGATTACATTATAGAACAGGGATCTCAAACTTTGCCCCCCCAGATGTTGATGCCTCCAATTCCTTGAATTCTCTGAATGCAATACATGGCCATAGAATCATGGGGGGGTTGTAGTTGAGAAACATCTGTAGGGCCAGAGTTTGAGATCCCTTTTAACCACTTAGCTGCTAAGGACGCGCTCAGTGCGTCCTGCCAAGTGCACCTCCTGTGCTATGGATGCGCTGAGCGTGTCCTAGCACAGGAGGCAGCAATCGGCCGGGATTCCGGCCAATTGCGGAGCCCCCCGGTGCGGGCTGACATCTTGGATGTCAGCCCGGCACTCCGAGACCCTGGCGGGGCCAATAGATGGCGATGACATCTATTTCAGGCGCCCCCCTCCCCGTGAGTGCGGAGGAGGTCCCTGGAGTCAGACACCATTATGAAGGGCACAGCCCTTCCAAACAGTGCTTGGCTATAACCCCTTGGGGGCTGGATCATGATTCTTGGATGTCGGCCAAGCTTCCGGGAACTCCCCCTGATGACTGGTGTCATCGTGCATAGCGCGATTACGTCAGTCCTGGAGTTAACCCCTAGCTGCCACCAATGGTGGAGATAGGGGTTCCAATGAACTCCCGATCCGTGGCAGCTAGGGGTTATGGCTAGAGCATGGCCTTTCCAACAATACCAAACATGACTATGTAAAAGGTAATAAAAAAAATAATAAAAAATAAAACAATATTTTAAAAAAAATATTATTAAAAAAAAAGTTTTTTTTGTTGTTTTGTTAATGCAGCAATATTGTTCCCATTTCAAATATAATGTGAACAATGATGCTGCACTAATGATTTTTGTATGCACCGTTTGTTAAAAATCGCGTAATTTTTCCCCAAAAAAATGTAATGAGACCCCATTTCTAATTTTTTTTAACAAGCGCAACTCATAGAAAATATTACCGCAAATGCTAGCATGTTAAAATGTGAAAGAAAAACACTTTACACATTGTAAATTATTGAAAATTCTAATTTTATTGCATTTTTTGTTATAATATACAGACAGGACATGACGTATACATATAATAATGATATATTATGAATCTGCCGAGTCTGCCGGAAAGAATGATATATAATATGTCTGGGTCATATAATAAAATAAGGCTTCAAAACGCGGTTAAACATGATGAGCGAAAGCGGTAAAAATTAACTCAGCACACAGGCGTGAAATGCCTCAGCAGCGAAAGGGTTAAAGAGGAACCACTCTCCTGGAAACGAGACATGGCATATCTTTCCAGGGGTTGGACAAGCAGGACCAATTCACAATCAGGCCCGCCTTTTGCGTATGCCAGATTTTAATATTAAAAAGCATTGTGGAATCTGGTAGGTGTATTTAAATGACAGAAACAATTAAACTAATATTAAACAATAACATTTCTGGTGCTTCCCAGCTATATAAATACTTGAAAGGTGCATACACTTTGAAGAGATTCTAATGTTAAACATTGGGGGTTAGTCAGAGAGAACCAAAATATCGGTGCTCTCCTGTTTGGTGCCTCTTGGCAAGCTCAACCCCACAGGGCTGCTGTCCTTGTGCTGAATAGGTTTCAACATTAAGGACAGCAGCTCCACAGGACTCGAAAGCCCTGCAGGGCTGCTGTCTTTGGTGTTGAATAGATTTTAGTACGAAGGACAGCACCCGCCGAACGCAGCCAGACTGAAGGAAAGGAAAACAAAGCTGCTTTTGGTAAAGAAAACAGTCTCATTTTAAAATAATTAGAATCCAAAAATTTCTCCTGAAAAATGCCTTAAAAATCCGAAAAAATAGATACTTTTTGCTGCAAGTGAAAATCGTAAATGGTTGAAGCTAATACCAGTTACTGATAAGCATGACCAAATCCAAGACAACAATTAAACTGTTAAAAGACACCCATCTGGACACGTTTTGCCGCTTAAAAGATATCAAGAGATATTACAAAAAATAAGGGGAATTGGTATATTCGCAACAAAGGTATAAAAGAATGGGGAAAGAACTTAGGACACGATCGCCACTGCACCCACAAATGTCATCCCAAAAGTGACAAAAAGGACAATATCGAAGTGAAAAAAGAAGGGATGCGGCGCTTCCCAGTGTATAGCAGAATAAAATAGTCAGCGTTATTTACCAATAGATTGTATTTGGCACAAACTCATCCATTGATGAAGGATCAAAAAACCTCAAGAGAAAAAAGAACAAACAGACATAGCATAATACTGTTTTTCTATATAAAAAATTCCAAGAGGTATACACACTCACACTATGGAGAGCCTCATCCGGCTCTAGCTATATTCGCCTATGGGTGAATTCATATGGGCTCACCCATTAGCCACTTCAATCGATTAAAACTTCCAATGGGACATATGGAAAGAAGAAAGAAGATAGCAACATAGAGTAGTTCAGCAAAGGCACATATAGTATTTAATGGCATAAACTCAGACCACTCACGTGTTGAAGAGCCACCATGGCTCAAGTATTGAGCCTAAGGGTTGTTTGAATGGGCACAACTCTCGTGAAAGCCTCAATGGATCTCCAATTCAGCGTGGGTAAGGAGCCAAAAATGAACAATAATAGATGTAAAGTTAAAAATGTTTTAATAAAAATAAAATAAAAGGACAAAATGGTGTGAATAATTCTGTGGAGTTCTTAATTGTTCATTACGGGGAAAATTTCCCCAAGGATCCCTCCTCCTGTTCTCAAAAGTGTTTCTATCTCTTGGTGTTTTAGAGTTTTGATAGGGATAGCTGTTATTGATGTTTCTAGGCTTATTAAAGGATTTATTTATATCCTGGACATTCTTTTGTATGTTAGATTTAAAAACATGGCCTTTAGCATAGTCATCCCTGTCCCTCTGAAACTTTCTTTTATTAATAGCAGAGCCCTCTTTTTCTACTTTATTGATAACCAGTTCTAAATCCTTAGAGATTTTTTTCATTTCTTCCTCAGTTGTATGGCTTTCAATATAGTCGATAGAACCCACAGACTGCCGAACACAGCCAACAATCCGCCGAACACAGCCGACGATCAGTCGAATTCAGCCGAAATCCGCTGACCAGACCGCCGAATGCAGTAGATGATCCGCCGAACACAGCCAATGATCAGCTGAACGCAGCCATCAATGCATCAACCAGACTGCCGAACGCAGCCGACGATCCACCGTCAAACTGAGGGTAAAGAAAAGGAAACGGCAATATTAAAATAGGCGTTTGAAAAAAAATAATGCATGGAAATAATAAAAAAGGTTTGTTACAGAATAAAAAAACTCCATTTAAAAAAGTAGGAATCAAAAATTTCGCCTAAAATCCAGAAAAATGCCTTAAAAACTCTAAAAAAATTAACAAGGCTTTTAAGTCGCCTACTGATGACCGGTTCAGACGCAGGGAGACAAAAATACACAAAAAATACGCAAACACATAACTGTGGAATAATATATATATGTATTATATATAGGCCACAGCTAAAAACTCCACACAATAACCCACCATAATGACATAACCATTCCCATAACAAAATTAAAACAATAACCCAGTGCTGAAAGAGGACTCCCCACAACCACCACACACCTCCAAACCAACCAACCACCAAAAAACTTCCCAACTCCCAACCATCTGACCAGAGTAATCCTAACTAAAAAGGAACCCCTAGCCAGCACTGCCTACAAGCCCCCGCCACGAGCTCCTCACATAACCCCCTTATGGGAGAGCTCCCCCACCAAGAAAAAACAGGGCTTGTTCAATCCCTTCCTTGAGTCCCAGGATGAACAGATCCTTTCCCACATCCGTCAGGTGAACTCCATCTGCCATAAAATAACACTCCGCCTCCTCCTCTTCAAAAGGTAGATGTCGCACCACCACACCCTCCATCCTCCTCACAAACCTTCGCATGCAGCGATTCAGCTTGATACGGCCAAGCCGCACCGCCTCCTCATTCTCCGCCTGCTCCCACTCCATCCTTGGCATCACCTCGGACCACACCACCACTGTCCATGGCGACCACACCCTCAACTGCCGCAGATCTTCCTGCATCTGCTCCAGCAGCATACAAAGAGGGACCACACCCAAATCGTTCCCTCCCATGTGAACCACCAGCACATGCACATGCCTCAGGGCACACAAAATCTTCGGCTTAAACTCCTCCCATAGGAGTCCACGGATTCCGATCCACCGTACCCGTGTTGCCGACCCAAGCAGACCCATCTGAACTCCAGAGGATCGCACCAACGCCCTTCTTCTCGCCCAAAAAATCAGCGAGTCTCCAATGATCCACACCACTCTTGGAGGATCTGCAAAAGCAAAAACAAATTACCAACATCTCCACCACACAAAATACTTTAAAAGAAAAAACTCCCCACCAAACCACCACACATCCCACCAAATAAACCATGACCGTACCTGTTAAGAAAAAACATATCATAAACCAACACCGACTCTTTGCCTCCAAATACTCCAAACCCCCACACTCAACCCCAAACAACCAACAAATTTACAAAGATAAAATAGAATAAATATATATATATTCCGTATAAAAGGTATAATTCATATTTCATGTATAAGTTTGATATTTTTCATATTTCAAAATTTCTCTTTTTATTCTTTTTTTTTTTTAATTGAAAAAGCATAACATAACATACAGCAAACTGTTCTCCACATTACCTCCCAGCTTTAACAAATGTTTACAAAATTCATGACACCAAACCAGGACGAACGTAAGACTTAAAAGCCCTTGAGTTCCATCCTCCCAATTCTTGAATTTTCGTTGCCGACAAACCCAACCTTGAAGTTCCGTTGCTGCCCCAATACGAAAGGAGTGAGAAACAAATTCCTTCGGATTTCTCCCTAAACTCAACAAACCCTTCTTAAAAATAGAAATAAACTGATACCTAGATAAAGCTGACCCGTCCACGTGACATAAAAAGGCCGCACTAGACTCCACTCGTACCTCCAAAAACTTTTTAGCGTTCTCCACTGGACAAACCACACAGTTATCCACACTGAATAAACCAACTCTACGCCCCCTACCCAACTGATCCGTCTTGGAATAAGCAACCCAAATAACCAGATCATTAACTCCCAACCAAACCGCATCAGCTCCCAAACCACCACCTCCTCTCCTAGAATTACACACCAGCTCACCCACTCGAAATGCCCCAAAAAACCCTAAACAAAAGGCCACCCTCATAAGCAGAACCTCATAAGGTGAAGAACAAAAGCTCCCCACAAAATACCATAGACCCTCCAATAATTGTCTTGAAACTGGACGCCGAACATCCACCCTGCATCTCCCCTTCACATAACTCCAAACTGCACATCTGATCACAAAATCCTTGGTGACATCTCTTTTCCCTGATACCTGAAAAAGGAAAGCCAAGGCGGCTAAAGACTGCTGAACCACTCCAGGAGATGCCCTAGACTCAAATAACCAAATGAGGTATGCTCTGAGCAGACTTTCCTCATCCCAACCACCCAATGACACGTACCTGAACCGCTCAGCCAAAGCGCCCCAATCCCTCCATACTCGCGAGTAGGCCTTCCAAGATGACTCAGACAAACAAACTCTCACCCATCTTCCAAAAATTCCGAGCCTAGCTGCCAAAGGCCCTCCGGACAAGGGGTACCCACCTCCTCTGCCAACGGAGCCAGGGAACGAAACCTGTCCCATTGAAAATGAGACAAAGCATCCGCCACTGAGTTAAGGCGACCTGGAACATGCCTTGCCCTGCATAAAACATTAAACTTAAGACACATCAACGCAAATCTTTTCAGCAATCTGATGACTGGCAATGATGAAGCTGACAAAGAATTAACCGCCGAAACCCCCGCCATGTTGTCAGAACGGAACAGAATCCTTCTCCCCTCCAAAGCACCTCCCCACAGCTCTAAGGCCACCACTAATAGAAACAACTCCAAAAAAGCCAAATTCCGCACCAAGGAAGATGCCAACGAGAAGCACACTAACGTCCCCCAAAATATACCCCAAAACCAACACCTCCCGAGGCATCCGTGAAAAATTCCAGCTCCTTCGCCAAAACCTCTTTCGAAGGGAATAAGGCCACCCCATTAAACACCACCAAAAAGGATTTCCACACTTCCAAATCTTCCTTCATGGCACTAGATATTCTAAGAAAGTGATGACCTTCCCGAATACCCCGTGTCGCCAAAGCCAAGCCACGTAAAAAGACTCTTCCAACCGGAATGACCCTGCACGCAAAATTCAAACGACCAATCAGCGATTGCAGCTCTCTCAACTGTAATTTTTTAACCGACAGGGCCCCTTCTACTTGCCTCAAAGCTTCCACCACTTTTTTAACAGGTAAACGACACACACCCTTTACTGAATCAATCTCAATTCCCAAGAAAGTGATAACCGAAGCTGGACCTTCCGTTTTATCAGAAGCCAAAGGAACACCAAATCGGTGTGCCACCCACTGAAAAGACCGAAGAATGTGCAGACACTCTCCTGTCCCTTCCCTTTCCACACACAAAAAATCATCCAGATAATGAGTCAGATTGTTCGACCCTGCCACTTCACGGCCCACCCATTCCAAAAATGTACTGAAACATTCAAAAAAGGAACAGGAAATGGTACAACCCATAGGCAAACATAAATCCACATAAAATTCGCCTTCAAATCAAAATCCCAGAAGATGATGACACGAAGGATGAATAGGTAATAGCCGAAAAGCCGACTCAATATCCACCTTAGCCATTAAAGCCCCCGATCCTGCATCACGAACCAAACTATCCGCAGAATCAAATGACACGTATGACACCAAGGCCAACTCCTCACCAATACCATCATTCACCGATTCCCCCCGTGGAAAGGATAAATGATGAATCAAACGAAACTCTCCTGCCTTCCGCTTCGGCACAACCCCCAAAGGAGATATCCTCAAATCCCGCACCGGAGGAGACGAGAATGGACCTGCCATCCTACTAGCCCCAATCTCCTTAAACACCTTCTCCCGAACTACCTCCGGATACACTCTAGCCGACTTCAAATTTCTTAACTTGCCACCCCCACCTCCTTACCACAAAAGGAATCCGAAAACATACACCAAAACCGTCACGTAAAAACTCTGCATCTCTATGTCTTTCGTAAAGCCTTAGCCACGGTAACATCGCGATGAGTTTCACCGGGGAAGCTCTCCTCTCCAGACCCTCCAAAAGGCAGACCTCCTTGTCTTGCCCTCTTAAAACATCTGGACAATGAATGTAATTCTCCACAATTTGAACATTCGTGCTTGTACCTGCACCCCGCACCAAACTTACACTGACCCTCATTAAACTGCCAGCACGATCCCTTTTTAACACCTGCCGGTGGGGAACTGACTCCTCCCCCACCGACTCCCCCTGGAAATGGAAACGCCTTTTGTGCCCCCATCAAACGCAACCATAGCGTCATGTCCAATTGATCCCACCCCATAACTGGGTGAGCCGCCAAACGTTGCCTAAACTGCTCATCGTATTTCCACCACGCCCAACCACCATACATTCGATAAGCCTCCCAAATCCCATCCACATAACAAAAAAGACCCAAACAGTGCTGTGGGCTCTTTTCCCCAACCACACTTGCTAAAATACAGAAAGCCCGGAGCCAATTCCCGAATGACTTAGGAATCCTCCGAAACCTCTTCTTCCTTTCCTCCTCTTCCTTTAAACCGTCCTTAGATGAATCATCTTTTACCCCAGCCACCTCATCCAATGGAAGCAGGGAAAAAAGTTCCACATACTCCCCCGCCATATGCCTTCTTTAACCTCCTGCTTCAAATGAAACCCCAAAGGGCCAGAGAATGACACGTAAGCATTTCTCCTTGCCACATCCGCCACTTCTGCGGACTCACCGAGTGAACCCACATCGCCACTCGGCCCATTTGAAGCCATAACTTCACCACCAAGAGCTCCACCAGCTCTCACAACTGGCCCACCTGCACCCTTCCATGCCCGAGCCAAATCCACACCCTGGTTCACACCCCTTGGTGAAACCGACCAAGCCTCAAAGGCCCCCTGTAAAAAAGACATGAAAGAATCCACATCACCACCATTTCCGTTACCTGTCGCCACACGAGGTCCACCCGAACTTCCTGGAACCTCCAGCGCCACCGACTCCAAACCACCTCCACCAACTCCAGCAGCCTGGAAACCACCCACCAGCTGTGGACTCCTCTCCCGAACCATTGGAACTGTGGACATAAAATTAATAGTTCGATGTGCCCCAGAACCCGAAGTACCAAAATCATCAACTCGCTCCCTCACACCAACATCCGGAGCCCCATCATCTCCACCAACTGAACACCAATTTACTTTGAGCTCTTGAGTGCTCTCATCCCACACACCAACACCCTGTGCTACACCACCGTCCACATCCCTATCCACCAACTGTCTTACCGCCGAAACATCAGTCCCTGAGACAGCCCTTGCTCCTCCTCTGGGACGACTGGCAGACCACCGACCTCTCCTTCTCCCCGAGGAACTCCTCGAACTCCGCAGTCCTTCTCTCCTGGTAGAGCTCACCACAGCACCCCTCCGACCGGAAGGATCCTTAGCCCCCGATGCCAGCCTCAAGCTCCTACCTTCCACACGCCTGGAAGCGCTCACGCCAGCCACATTTCCAACTGTGTCACCACCAGCCAACATCCGTTGAACCAATCGACCACGACCTCTCACAGCCTCCAATCTCAATCTCTCGGCCGCCGATACAACACTGGATTCGCCTCCCGGATTAAACCGCACCGGAGGCCTCGAAATCCTGGCAGGCCGAGAACCCCCTTCTTCCGCCAACACCTCCGACAGGCTTCTTCTGGCCCACTCAACACCACAATGCCGAGCCTCCTCCCGCACTTCCTCCAGTAGCGACTCCAGCTCACCACCTTCCGCCATTCCCAAAACAATACTTTAAGGCAAAAAGCTGAAAAAAACACCGCTTCTCTGACGCAGCACAGATTTTCACCACTCTACCTCAGGATAAAAAGGCACGCAGGGCCTCTCCACACTCGCCTTAAGTACCCTCCTGTCGACTCCTCCCACACCACTCCCGCTCAATCTCCTCACGCGCTGCAAAACCTTCTAGAAAAATCCTCCCTGCATCCTGGCATCAGAGGCAACTTAAGGGCCCTACGCCTTAGGTGCTTCAGGCCTTATTTGCTGCAAATGAAAAGAATAAACGGCTCAATAAAACCAGTATATTTTTTCCGGCGCTTTCTGAATAACTCCTTATAATATGTGGTGTGAATGAGGGTATCACAAGCTCCACAGTAATGTGCATTGTGTATGAGGGTATCGAAAGCTCCACAGTAATGTGCATTGTGTATGAGGGTATCGCTAGCTCCACAGTAATGTGCATTGTGTATGAGCGTATCACAAGCTCCGCAGCAATAAAACGTAATGTGCAGTGTGTAGAAAAAATATAAATAGGATGCTCAGTCCAAAATGCCCAGGCCTATTTTATGTCCCAGTCCAGGCCTTAACTTGGCTGATCTGGAAATCATAGGTTCAAGTTGTAATTATATGAATTTAGTGTCCCTCTAATGATCAGATATTCCCTTTTCAAATAAGGGATTAAAATAGCTGGTGCAGATGACATTCTTTACAAACTTTTATGAAAATCAGTGAATAAAACAAACTAACTTATGTATATTACTCGGAGTTTGAGTATTGATATGTACAAATAGAGACGTATTTATACCATAATAGATGCCGCTGGTAAAATTAATGTGTACTTTAAATAAAAGCTATTTAGTAGGGAAAAAAACATGAGATAACTTTTTAAAAAACATTGCAAAGTTAATTTAAGACTAGATGATTTCTTGCTTGTGGAATAGACAGAACGTAAAAAGTCACTTGAAAAACAATAACAAGTCTGTGATTCGATGAAATCCATTGTGTTGTTGAAGCCGATTGAAGTCTACATCTGTAATTGTTATGTCGTATATGTTTATGTCTTGTTAATTTAATGCATCAATTGATTTGGAGAGGAGGTTTCACTTGCTTTGATCACAAACACTTGCATTATTTCCAGCATCAAAAGCAGATTGATGTAATGCGCCTATTTTCTTTCATGTATTCACAAAAGGAGAAGCTGAATTGAGGTGTTTCTATGCACCTGTAGGTATAAAAAGGGACTATTAATACGATAGACAGTACTGACTTTTATCAGGATAGTTCCAGCTCCGCAGAATTCATATTCGAGAAAGAGAAATGACTTAACTTGAAGGGACTGCCCAAGCATCATAACCAGTAACCATTGCATTACCGGTCCCAGTGACTTTGTCCCATATTTTAACATAGCGCCCTATCCAACTGAACCATTAATATCGGCTGAAAATGGATAATTTGCAGCTTACTATTAATAAAAAAACAAACATAGAGCGACCCACGATTTCTAATAAGGATTAAACCAAGATAGTTTCACGGTGGCCCATGTCCAGGGAAGTGTTGAGCCTTCAGCCCATGTCCAGGGAAGTGTTGCGCCTTTGGCCCATGTCCAGGGAAGTGTTGCACCTTCGGCCCCTGTCCGGGGAAGTGATGCGCCTTCAGCCCATGTCCAGGGAAGTGTTGCGCCTTCGGCCCATGTCCAGGGAAGTGTTGCACCTTCAGCCCATGTCCAGGGAAATGTTGCGGTTGTCACAGCAGCTGATATCCAGAAAGCCTTATTCCCGGGTACTGTGTACTACCGGACAGAGAATGGTGCCGCCAGCGAATCAGACGCAGCATGCAGGAAGGACAACCATCGCAGCACGTGACCAGCGTTCCTATAGCAGTGCAGGGCATCTACTCTGAGCACCAATAGGAAGTGCTGTGGCTCCATTTAAAGGGCTTCATTTCTCATAGCAAATTGCCCTAGCGTGGTTCTATTTACGCCTAGTGCTTTGTTGTTATTGCTGCATTCCTATCTGACTGATTTCCTGGTTAATTCGATGCCGGCTTGTCTCGATTTCCCTGTATTCTGGTGCCCTGAATTTTGGCATAGTATAAACGGACTTCTATTCCTTAACCCCTACCTAAGTGTGTTTTTGTTTGTCTGCTCTGCTTAACCCGGCCATTAGTAAGGACCGGCTAGCTAGAGCACTGTGGGTTACTTCATTCAGCAGGTTGTTTTACTTTTCTTTCTGTTCGTTGTTCTCAGTATTACTGACCATAACCCGGCCATTACTAAGGACCGGTTGGTCTGGGTCTGTTGGCTTATCGTCTGCAAGCGGGGTTACCCGATCCTGACAGATAGTTACATCAGAAAAAAAAATGCCCTTTAGAGTAACACAAGTTACCAGGCAAGGGACCATCTTTATTGGATATATATAAAACAATATGACAAAAAACAAACATTAGTGGGGAATTGACCCATCCTTGCTTAAAGTGTCTCCTACCAAGTATAAAGTAATCAGTAGAACAGCTAAAAATTGTAGGTTTGGAAAATTCTCAGCCTAATTGCTACCTGCCTACTGTGAGTAACACACACCAATAGCCAACTCAATATGCATGAATAGGTAATGGAGACACACATTCGTTATAACCATGGACTGATAGGTGCAAATCAAGTAAGGAGGGATCAACCCTCTAATAGTGGACCAAACTACCACTCCATATAATGGTTAAGAGGCTCCATGAGAGGCAGATATCCTTCAGTCTACTGTGACTATAATATACAGCTTTAAAGTACATAGGTGTAACAGTTATCTATTATTGGCTCTATTCCAACCAAGTTGCAATACGGGGGGCTACTGGTTGCCAATGCAGTCTTGTGTCCCTACTGGTATCACACCATAGCACTGCTGCTTTTACCTGTCTGGGAATCCATGTAGTGAAGTGCGACCCTGTGGGAACCTCCATGAGTGGGGACGAGCTGTGACCACCGAAAAACACGTAACCATCTCGTTCTCGTTCTTTTGCAACATGCATGCGGTCAGAGGAAGTTGCAGATCGCCTGCCGTCTGCACCGTGGTATTAGAAGTAAGTGTTTACTTTTATTTTATTTACTTATTTATATTTTTGAAACAATTTAAGGTGAAAGAAAAATCACATAACACCAGGATCTGAGAGCTAATCTTAAACCAAGGAGAATGAGCTACACTGGAATAACTTTCCAGTAGTACAAATTAATGGCTCTTATACAAAGTATGAGCTGTTAATTTAGAGAAAGGAGGCCCAATGTCCAAGCCACAAGCTGTTTGTGCTGCTCGAGCTGTTAAGCTGAAGGTTAGATCTGGTGTTGGGTGTGGATATAACCCACCTGAGGCCTGATCACAACTGGGCCAAAAAGCACAGCGTTCGAGATGTATTGTATAACGTAATGACTTGAGCAATGTGCTTATTTTAAAGTCCGGATTGTGATCAGGCCCCAGTTGTTCTGTCCTGAAGTTCTTTGGACCTTGGTGTGTTGTCCATGTCTTGAAATTGCTGGCACATGCTTTATATTTGACATGAGACATAATAATACAAAATGAATTGTAGTGCTTTCTAAGGGCATAGTTAATCAACTCTACAAGAAAAGAATAAGATTATATCACATTTTTAAGAGATACTCTACACCAGTGTTTCCCAAACCTGTCCCCTGGACCCTCGCCTCGCCAGGTTTGACAGATATCTGAAGCACAGCACGGGTGATATGATTTGCTGCTCAGTGATTGCAGGATTCAGTCTGCATTTCCCCAAGGTTATCTGCAAAATCTGGCCTGGTTGAGGGTCCCGAGGACAGGTTTGGGAAACACTGCTCTACACATGTGTGCTGCATCTTCATACTGGCAGTTTGTTTTACTGTATTTTTATTTCTTCACATATTACTTTTGTTTTTTGCTAGGTTAGGGCCCGCCTAAGAGATCTACCTTGATGTGGTGGTGGGCTTAATACTTCAATGGCCTTTTAAGCAGACAATAAAATATCTTATTTATTTAGTTTATTGAGCATTGAGGAGAATGTGATTTTCAGAGGCATAATAGTAGGAAACAAGCAAATGCTGTTTGATATTCAATGAAAGGTACAAATGTTTGACAACCCTTTTAAAATATTTATATGGAATCATGATGAAGTTTGATAGCAGATAATACTACACGAATAGCCCTTTAAGGCTGGCCGTCCACTGGCACCGTAGTCGGGCATCCGACTTAGTCACCTGACTATGGACAATGGCATCGGCCGATCAGGGTCGTCCACTTGAAGCATCTGTGGATGACCCAGATTGGCCGATGGAAAGACTGCCAGGTATGAAAAAAAACAACATGCCGCAGCGCTGGTCCCGGGCCGCTGCGAGGAGAAAATAACTGTCTTTGATGCTGTAATGGATTTTCAGCATCAAAGACAATCCCCGTCCAGCACGGCCAGCTCGTGCTGAAAAGAAAAAAAAAAACTTGCCAGGCAAGTGATGTTAAAAGTGCTTCAGCACTAGGGGGAGTAACACTGAGCCGGCTTGTTAGAAAAGAAAAAAAAAGGATGCAAGCAAAAAAAGCCTCACCTTTAAAAAAACCAAAAACTGAACCAAAACGTTAGCCAAAAAAAATACAGAAAATTACCTAAAAAAATCCTACAATATCAATTAATAGCTTTTGCTGCAGATTAAAAATATAAGCGGTTGAATAAAAGTTCTAGTTCAATAAAAAGAAGAATATTTTTTCCATTGAATCCTATGGGCTTCGCGAACGGTGGTTTTCATATACAAACTATCTTTTCCCGTTGCACACGCTGGTTATACTATACAATGTATCTTTTACATGTTTCCCCAAAGCACGAAAGCTTAACCATACAATTCATCCTTTTCATGTAAACGTGTACCAGATCGCCCGATTTCATCTGACCAAGTCCCGTGAAAATCGTGAGGATTGCTAGTCTGTTGTAATCGCATAAAATCATCTGAAATCGTCCGTCGATGGTCGGATACAGTGTAAGCGGGCTGATTCTTCTGCATGTTGTTGGATCGGTCAGACGACTTCAGATGATCTCGGATGATTGCACCATCGCACAAATACGTTGCTAGTGGACGGCCAGTCTGAAGGGACACTTAAGGACTTCATTTAAACCAGGTAAAATTGTGAATAGAAAGGCTAGAGTTCTACCAAAGCCCAATCTAATTGAGGTTATATAGGTTTTCTGTATCTGCCTGTCTTTAGATGTGGACATCACCATTTGAAAGGGACCAGCTAGATTAGTTAAAACAATACAGTTTAATTAGTTTGTACCCATTTAGTTCTCTGCAAGGGCTCATTAGATGTAACAAAAATGTGTTAGTTTTCCACACTGCCAAACAACCTCTACACCTGTTCAATTGTAATGTCAAAGCCAATCTATTAATATGACATTTTAAATTGCTGCCTTTTTTTATAAGCAAATATGACAGCCTTTGTAATAGGTATTTAAATTTGGATTCCCATAGAGATAATGATAGCATTTTAAGAAACAGGAGTTAGTATTTAGTAGCAGCTACAGACTCTGCAATGAAGAAGCAAAACTTATCCATTTTACCTGTACATTATATAATTATGTTTAATTTCCAAAACTTGTGGAGGAAACCAGTCTGATTTGAATCCGTCTCCAGGGAAATGAATGGAATTTGTTGTTTTGGAAACATTTATGTTTATAATTTAACCCTTTTTGTAATACTTAACTGTAAAAGTTTAGGAAATGGAAATTTATAAATTTGAACTGATGTACAAGTTATAGTTGTATATTCAACAGACTCATGCTTTTGAATCGATAAGAAAACACAGTGTAATAGTAGAGATATTACTTTGACCTACAATTCCACTTATCCTTTAAAAAGAAAACCTGATTTTGTGCCCCTTTTCTACCATTCTGGTTTTTATTTTCTGTTATTTCCCTTCTCCGGAAACAGAGAGTTTCCTGGAAAGCACAGCGCAAGCAGGTCGTTAAATGCTAAATTAATTCAGACTATCTGAACATATGATTTTGTTTTATCACGGTCCAGACTGAGAGGTTGAATATTTCAGCAAATACAATATATGAACACCTCTGTCATGTTCTGTGTCCAGGAGACGGAGAAACCACAGTAATGCCCATGTTCAAGCTACTGCTGTTGTATCCTGAATTTTTGGCAACACCTTTCATGTACAATCCCGAGCACACTCTCCATATTCTTTTCAGAGTTTGCTATGCTCCACCAGCAGAGGTAGCTGTACGTGCAGGCTGTTTGTCTGCTAATGGGAACTGCATATATGGTAGGTGCCCCTAATGTGCAGTGCTTCGGCATAGACTCTGCATTTTATCCGTCAATCTGAACGCAAGATCCCAGCTTTCCTGGCTACCACTGTGTGCCATACACTATCCAAGTGTGTCTATCTGTTCAATATGTGCCACGTCTGCTCAAGATCTGCTGTGACCTTCACTCAAGAGACTTTGAATAAAATATCAAAGGTTTCCTGCCTCTGTTACCTGCTCTATTCTCTACATCATTTTTGGAGCATATGCTCAATCTCGCACATCATTTTTGGACCGTATGCTCTCTTTTGCTAGTCATTTTTGCAGCATATAATTCAATCTGTATGTAATTTTGGAGGACGTCCATCACCCTGGACATAGTTCTTAAACAATGTATGCATCATTCTGTAGGTTTTCGATTTTATGTCATTGTTGTTCTGAATATCGGAAATGGGCGAATACATTGGACCATTCCAATGTTCCGATCAAATGAAATAGTGTTAGATTTTTTATATTCCAAATTGGCTTATTTCATTTGTTTCTGGATCCGAAAATTTGGGATTCAAAAAGATTTCAAACCAACAAAGTACTGGGCAACTAAGGCCGGGGGCACACTAGCGTTTTCTTTAACGCACAGTACGTGCATTAAAATGCACCGGCGTCCACTCGACACCCACCTGCCCCCCCCTCAGCACTGCACAGCACGATCCTCCTATGGATGATCGCGCTTTGCAGCCCCGTCGACGCGCATCCTAGTGCATCGATGGTGAGGATCTCTAGGTGGACGCATGCTACATGCGCACTAAGTGCACGCGCACAAGCATGTGACCGGCCCGGCGCAGCATCACAACGCTGCGACGGACGGTGGTAAGTGCGTTTTAACGCACATACTGTGCATTAAAGAAAACGCTAGTGTGCACCCAGCCTGAGGCGTAATAGTTTTAGCCAGGAAGGTTCTGACCAGACACCTATTAGAGACAGCATATGTAGCAAACACACCAGCCCGTGTATCTGAGACCAACCCATCAGCGAAAGGGCCAAATCAATCTCTGAGTGCAAGATTTCAATATCTCTCACAGTGGTTGATATTCAAGGCCTGCTGAAAAACTCAATCTGTATCAGATTAACCAGCAGTGACACATGTTACATTTCAAGTTGTTGAAGATGTTCACATACTGTATGGGAAATTCATAGTTGTTTTGTTTACATAATACATTTAAATTTGCTAAAATTTTATTACATTGTCAACTGTATGTTACACTGCTTTCTACATTGTTTCCTGTTCACCTCTGACCTGGATGTCATTCTTGATTAGAACATGGTTCCTAGCACACACAGATCGAAGTGTCTTTACTGCCCTACATGATATCCACCATCTACTTCTTGGAAAAGACTGTTATATATCTTCCCACTGATTGCCAATACCTGACTAACCATGTTCATAGGCATTTAAAAATATATCTGATGTATAAAATGATGTGTATCAGATACAATTTACTTATATGGCACCATACAAGATGTGGAAAGAACAATTAAGTAAATAACACTGTTTCTCTTGCCTTCCTGCAATGGAGCCTGATTAAATCCTGGCATCTATGTTATATAGCACACCATAAACTACAAACCCGACCTCTTGTGTTTCCAGGACTCTCACTTCTTTATGTTTGTTTTTCCAAAGCCTTGTATTTTGAGCAATAAATTACACTGGGAAATAAAAACAGAATTTATAGTTTCCATGTGTCACATGGAAGAAGAATCCAAAGAAATAAATTCTACCACTAAGTGAAAATGGGTGTTGGAAATTAGGGAATTCACAGGCGTGATATTGGATTACTCGTTCTTTGTAACAGAGAAAAAGAGACAATAGAGAGAAGGGCACGAACACATTAATAATTATCAGCTCCTTCCTACAATATCGCAGTTGCAATCATTTTCAACGTTATGTTAAGCTCCTGTCTGTCAGGAATGGCACCGGGGTGGCACCACAGCTATAGGGGTGTCTGAGCCCAAGATGCAGAAATACCCTCTCTGATTTAATGTAGGAGGGCAAACAGATATAGGGGAGAAAGTACAAAGGAGTAATCCAAGGTAGAATGGTCAAGGGACGATCCGAGGTCAAAGAGATGGCGAAGTATGGTTGTCAGTGGGCAAGCACAGGGTCTGGTACATGGTATAGCATAAACAGTATAGACCAGGTCTGCACAATCTTAGGTTATGACTGTAATGCTGAGACAAGGTAGAGAGTGAGGAGGGAACCTTTATTTCTGACAGGGGTGTGATATGTGTGTGCAGTGATTTAACTGTTGCAGGTATGGAGCACTGATGCTGAGTATGGGCAGCAACCTTTGCGTGCTGCCTGGGTTCAAGATGCAGGCACGGTACAGTCAGCAGAGTGGATCCTGACACTTGCTCTCCAAAGATATGGTACTTAAAAGGGATTCTTTAGGCTTAAAACACAAACACAGACAAAGTGGATTGTAAACCCCAGAGGAGTGTCCAGCAGGAACTAATTGACAGTTGTTTGGGTAGAGGAAAGTTGTCCCCTTTGGAAGAGTATTGCAGCTCACAAGGATAGCCAAGGCAGGTGAGCAGGAGGAGCACTCAGCTCACAATGACCTTTTGACCATATTGTAAGGGCAGAGGCTATGACCCCTGTGTAGTGTTATGGAACCCAATGGCAAGCCGAAGAAGGAGACCAGGAGATGTATATGAGCATTTGAGTATTTACTGAGATGAAGCAAAATATAAGTCCAGAACAAAAGACTATAATGCAAAAGGTATCATTGGCAAATATAAAGTCTAGAACGGGGAATTGCGCGTAAGGGTCTTCAGATTTAGAAGGGGCACAACGTAAGTCCAGAACGAAGGGTTGTAGAAGAGGGTAACATGAGCTGTGGTCTTTGAGACAAACCGGGGTTGAGGAGTTGGACTTGGTATCGTGGTCTTGGAAGCAATTCTG
The DNA here is from genome assembly GCA_009667805.1 of Leptobrachium leishanense. NCBI lineage: Eukaryota > Metazoa > Chordata > Amphibia > Anura > Megophryidae > Leptobrachium > Leptobrachium leishanense. The sequence goes on along the minus strand of CM019067.1, from coordinate 112,207,619 downwards.
GAGATAGGATCTGGAGTCGGTACCGTGGACGTGGAAGCAAGGCTGGAGATGGAGCCGGTACCTTGGACATGGAAGCAAGACTGGAGATGGAGCTGGTACCGTGGACGTGGAAGCAAGCCTGGAGATGGAGCTGGTACCGTGGACGTGGAAGCAAGCGTGGACATGGAGCTGGTACCGTGGACGTGGAAGCAAGCCTGGAGATGGAGCTGGTATCGTGAACGTGGAAGCAGGCCTGGAGATGGAGCTGGTACCGTGGACGTGGAAGCAAGCCTGGAGATGGAGCTGGTACCGTGGATGTGGAAGCAAGCCTGGAGATGGAGTTGGAACTCAGGATTCACTTGGAACAGGAACGGAGAGGGAACAATGGATAACTGAAGTGGTGAACCACAGTATAACCTGGTTAATGAACTGAGAAAGACGGCGGGTTTAAATAGGGTTCAGAGGATCATAAGAACACCGTTCACCTGGGACTCGTAGGTGGAGCTGGGATACCTGAGTACTTGATACGTTAATTGGTGGCATATGAGGATCTCCAGTGCAGGTGTAATGCAGTACCTCTAATTGACCAGCGGAGTGCCAGAGTTCCAAGGTCTTCGTGCTTTAAGGAGATAGGCGATCGCGCATGCGCGCTTTGTCTCTTCTCAGTTGGATCCCGAAGGCGGCGTGGGATGCACCCTGAGTCTCCTCCTCCGAGCTGTGGACCGGAACCAGGGAGCGACGCACCACGAGGGACATCGGGTAAGTATGCTGAGTGTCCCAACATGGCGGCCGCCGTTGGGCGGCGGCGCGGGACATGACTTGGAAGGATAACGGACATGAAAGGCACGAACCTTCACAGGAGCATGGATGTTGGCACTTGGTTCCCAAGATCGTTCTTCAGGACCGTATCCCTTCCAGTGTACCAAATATTCCAACCTGCCGTAACGGAGTCTTGAGTCCAGAATGCGTGAGACCTCGTATTCCTCTTCTCCAGATATGGGCACAGGAGCAGGCGGTTTAGTATTCCGACCAGGGAAAGGATTCTCATGCCAGGGTTTCAGGAGAGACACATGGAAAACAGGATGGATTCTGTAGGAAGGAGGAAGAGTTAACCATTCTGAGGACCGGGAATGGGCCGATGTAGCGAGGACCCAGTTTCTTCAAAGGACAATCCAAACGAAGATGAGCAGTGGATAGTAACACCTTATCACCAGGTGCATACACAGGAGCTTCTTTTCGACCGCGATCAGCATACTTCTTTTGGTTCTGCTGGGCTAGTCGCAACTGGTGGCGTAGCGTTTGTAGTTGACCGCGTAGGGCTCTCAGACGGGTTGACACCTTCGGAACTGGAGTGTTGAGCGGCATCTCTGGAAGAGTGCTAGGATGGTAACCATAGTTGTCAAAGAAAGGTGAAAAGTGAGTTGATGAGTGTACCTGATTGTTGTACGCAAATTCGGCAGTCGGTATGACGTCCAGCCAGTCGTCTTGGAGGTGCATGGTGAAACAACGAAGGTACTGTTCCAGTGTCTGATTTGTGCACTCAGTCTGGCCGTTGCTCTGTGGATGGAAAGCTGAAGATAGACACCTGGTAATCCGTAGGCTACGGCACATTTGGGACCAGAACTGGGACAAAACTGAGACCTTCTATCTGTAACAATGGAACGAGGAGTGCCATGGAGTCGGAATATCTCCTTGATGAACAGGGTGGCTGTTTCAGCTGCTGTGGGTAGGCCTACTGCTGGTATGAAATGGGCCATCTTGGTACAGTGGTCTACCACCACCAGGATGGTGGTGTAGCGATGCGAAGGGGGAAGATCCACTATAAAATCCATCGAAATGTCTCTCCACGGATGAAGCGGCGGAGCCAAGGGTTGGAGAAGACCAGCAGGATGGGTGTGAGGTTGTTTGTTGCATGCACAGACAGGACAAGTGAGTACAATGGTGATGATGTCCTTAACGGATGGCCACTAGAAGTATCGCTGTACGGCATCTATGGTTTTCTTGATGCCACCATGCCCAGCAGCCGGGATGTCGTGGGAGTGTTGTAGTACCTGTAGACGGACCTCAGGAGGAACATATATTTGTTCGTCATGATAGAGTAGTTGGATACGAGCCCCTGGACGTCAGTCGGTGGTTGAAGATTGTGTTTCTTTATATTCTCCATCAAGGTGATGGAGGCACTGCGGTACTCTCAGCACGGCTGAGGAGACCAGGAGATGTATATGAGCAGTTGAGTATTTACTGAGATGAAACAAAATATAAGTCCAGAACAAAAGACTATAACGCAAAAGGTATCCTTGGCAAGTATAAAGTCCAGAACGGGGAATTGCGCGTAAGGGTCTTGGGATTTAGAAGGGGCACAACGTAAGTCCAGAACGAAGGGTTGTAGAAGAGGGTAACGTGAGCTGTGGTCTTTGAGACAAACCGGGGTTGAGGAATTGGACTTGGTATCGTGGTCTTGGAAGCAATTCTGGAGATAGGTGTAACGGTTAGCCCCTGCTTGGGCCATCGTGGTGGTTAGGACCAAGGAGTAAAGCCCTTAAGGCAGGTGAGTTACTGACTGGACACAAGGACAGACTGATTGCTCCAAAACCAAAGGAGCCCCAAAAAACAGAACTGAATTGCCACTAAGCTTTGAAGGTTTCAAGACCGACAAACAACTTAGGACACGCTCAGAAACAACCAATGTACGACAGTATATGAATTGTTCAGGCTGCAGGGCAGTCAACAAACTGACAGACTAGGCAATACAGGAACTAAACTCCACGTCAGGGCTACTCAGGAACCAGACAGACACAAGGGACAGGAGGACCAGAAGAACTAAAGGAATGTTAAGCTGGGGTAGGTCCTTTAGTTGGCCTCTAACTAGGGAGAATACCTCACAAAGTAATAACAGAGCAGTGGAACAAGAAGAGCGAGGGTAAACACAATATATACAGACAGACTAAAGAGGTCCTTATATGCGGCCTCTGAGTATACTAAACTAAGACAGACAAGGTACATGAAACATAAAACATATAAGAATGGTCATACAGGCAGAGGTTGGCAACAGATCAGCATATACAGTACCAGGAGTGGGCAGAAGGGATAGTCAGGAATAAAGCTGAGGTCAGAACCAGAAAATACTTGGACATGAATGCTTTGCAGCAACACAGGGAACACGAACCAGACAGAACCATCATGAAACTCCACAAACCGTCAATGAGGCTCTGTGCTGTTGGGAATATATAGGGAGTAGGACCATGTGATTGGTCCATGTGACCCCAGACCAGGAGATCATAACAGAACCCCAGATCAGCCCTAGACAGCACAGCCAGACACACCACAGGGAAAAAACTAGACATGAACACTTCACCACCAGGGGGCAAGGCCGAGACGTGACAATAGGATCTGGAGCTGGTACCGTGGACGTGGAAGCAAGCCTGGAGATGGAGCTGGTACAGTAGATGTGGAAGCAAGGCTGAAGATGGAGCTGGTACCATGGACGTGGAAGCAAGGCTGGAGATGGAGCTGGTACCGTGGATGTGGAAGCAAGCCTGGCGATGGAGCTGGTACCGTGGACATGGAAGCAAGCCTGGAGATGGAGCTGGTACCATTGTCACGTACCTCTCCTGGCCTCAGCAGCTCTTCCTGTGGCTGACTGGACTCCTGGTAATTCCTGGGCCCCAAGATCTGTCCATGCTGAGGAGACATTATAATTCTGGTCCTTCTCCTTCAATAACTAAGGTCTGAATGAAAAGCACACGCGCGCGAGCAGGCATCCTCCCATATAGCCATTACAGCTGCAACTCACCTGGAAGTCTGGACACGCTGATGCACGCCAGCTGGATCCAATCAACTCGTTATACCTGCCTATAAAAAAACTACAAGCTGAGTAAGTCATTGCTCGTTTATTGCGGTTCACAACCTGAGCCTACCTGTGAAATCCTTACCTGAAACCTCCTACCTGTGGAATCCTTGCCTGAAGCCTCTTACCTGTGGAATCCTTGCCTGAAGCCTCTTACCTGTGAAATCCTTGCCTGAAGCCCCACCTGTTACCTGTTCCATTGAATACTTGCCAAATTTCTATCTTGCTGAAGTACTACCTACACCAAGCTGTTGATCCTTGTCTCCTGGAAAATCTACTAGCAAGTATATTCTGATATTGATACCTGTTGCCGACCTTTGCCTGTTATTGATTACGCCTGATTGCCGCCTGCCTTTATGATCCTTTACTTCTGAACTAACCTTGCTGAGAGACTGTTTATTGCTATATATATATTAAATCGTGGTTGTGCTAAGAAATGTTCCAAGAGTTCTCTGTCTGAACATCACTCCTACTGAGCAAGAGAGGTCTGTGTATGCCATTCAGCTCTTTTTGCCAGCAGCTATACTGAAAGGGCCGCTACTTCTGCACAATTGGTTCCTCTTAAAAACTGGTACCTGACAGAATAAACGAGCCATCTCATGGAACCAGCAGATATAGCAGAGGCCTTGAGCACCATCACAGATCAACTAGCAAGTCTTGCACAGACAGTCCAGGATCTGCAAAGGAACCAAGTCGCCATACAAACCACACAAGCCCAGTTAACCACAAGACTAGCTGCCTCTACCCCTTTACCAGGAACTACAGCTATGATTAATACTCCTTCTTTCCACCCAATAGCTGGATCAGCAGAACCATACGTTTCTCCACCTGAGAAGTTTAACGGGGACCGTTCCAAGTTTCGTTGTTTTATCACTTCATGTACAATCATGTTCTCTCTCCAGCCTCTTACCTACTCTACCGATTTTGCACGCATTAACACAGTTATATCCTTGCTTACAGAAAAACCACAGTGCTGGGCTCATCACCTTATACATGTTAACAGTCCTATCCTATCTAACTGGAATTCCTTTCTACAAGCTTTAGAAGAAATGTATGATGACCCCCACAGACTTGAAAGCGCAGCTCAAGCATTATCTAACCTAAAACAAGGAAGAAGAGACGTAGAAGACTACATTACTGAATTTAAACATCTAGCCTTGGATTCAGAATGGAATGAGCCTGCACTATTAGCACAGTTCAAGTCCGGCCTTGCTGAACACATAAAGGATGAACTGGCTAGAGCTGAAAAACCTACACATCAATAGAATCGATGATGACCGTATGTACACAAGTTGATAGAAGATTCCGAGAAAGGAGAGCAGAAAGAGCTGCTACTTTTCATCCTCCAATACACAAGCGCCCACCTCAACTAGCTGTAATGCAGCCGACACCTTTGCCCGCCTTGCATACACCAGAAGAACCTATGCAAATAAATGTAATAAGAGGTCCTTTAACTGACAACGAGAGAGCACGAAGAAGATCACTGGGGCTCTGTATGTACTGTGGACGCTCGGGTCATCAATTAAGAGAGTGTCGAGAGAAACCAGAACACCGCAGAGGTAAGACCTCACCTCTGTTTTATGCCATGTCTATAAAAAATATTAATGGTTATATATCTACACACCTAACCATCCCTGTGTCTCTCCAGTGGAAGGACGATCACGCCAACCTCAATGCGATGATTGATTCTGGCGCAAGCGGTTGTTTCATTGATCAAACTCTTGTAAGCATTCTACGAATACCCTTTATAACTAAACAACATTCTGTGGCATTGCAATTACTAGACGGTAGCCCTTTAAAAACTGGTCCTATTACAAAAGAAACAATTTCTTTGTCTGTATCCATAGGTACCCAGCATAAAGAATCATTTTCTTTTGATATCGTGAGTTCTTTGACTTCCTTGGTTAAGAAAAAATAATCCGTACATCGATTGGGAAAGAGGTACGCTAACGTTAAATCTACCAAAACAGAAAACCTCAACTGATATTCCATACAACACTTCTTTAACTGCTACAGCAGCTACCACCTTACCTGAAATTTATGAAGAATATTCTGATGTGTTCCAATCTACAGGAACAGACACCTTACCACCTCATAGGGTCTACGACTGCCCTATAGACTTATACCCTGGCTCCCCTATTCCGTTTGGACGAGTGTATCCTTTATCAGAACCCGAGCTCAAGGTGCTCAAAGAATACATCGATGAAAATTTGACCAAAGGGTTCATACGACCCTCTACTTCTCCCGCAGGAGCTCCTATTTTTTTTGTGGGTAAGAAGGATGGAGGCCTGAGACCATGCATAGATTACCGGGCATTAAATAATATAACCATTAAGAATAAATATCCTCTCCCTCTAATCACGGAGTTAATGGACAGACTAAAGGATGCCAAATATTTCACCAAACTTGACCTCAAAGGAGCCTATAACCTTGTAAGAATTAAAAGCGGACATGAGTGGAAAACAGCTTTTCGTTCCCGCTACGGGCATTACGAGTACCTTGTGATGCCTTATGGCCTCTGTAATGCCCCTGCAACGTTTCAAAGGTTCTTAAATGATATTTTCCGTGAAATACTAGACGTTTACGTAATTATTTATCTAGACGATATACTAATATTCTCATCTTCATTATCAGAACATCAAGACCATGTGACATCAGTACTTAAGAAACTAAGAGAGAACAAATTGTACGGTAAACTTGAAAAATGTATATTCAACAGTCAAGCCATTGAATTCCTAGGGTTCATCATAACACCAGGTAACATCCAGATGGACAAGACCAAAACAAAAGCCATAGAAGAATGGCCTATCCCTGCTAATAGAAAAGGGGTACAATGTTTTCTTGGATTCTGCAACTTTTACCGTAAATTCATCCGCAATTTTTCTTCTATTGTCAAACCCCTAAACGAACTAACACGTATCACTATCCCTTTTTCCTGGAACAGTCAAGCACAGAAAGCTTTTGAAAAACTAAAAGAACACTTTGTTACAGCACCCATATTGTCTTTACCAGATCCATCAACCCCGTATTCCATCGAAGTCGATGCCTCCAACTATGCGATAGGAGCAGTACTATCACAGAAGGTAGGCGATAAACAAATTTTACATCCCGTCGCCTACTTCTCCAGAACATTGACAGCACCAGAAAGAAACTACGATGTTGGTGATCGTGAACTTCTAGCTATAAAAATGTCATTGGAAGAATGGCGACATCTATTGGAAGGTTCTGAATTTCCTATTACAATCTTCACAGATCATAAGAATCTAGAATATCTGCAGAAAGCAAAACGCCTCAAACCCAGACAAGCTAGATGGGCATTATTTTTTTGTCGGTTCAATCTTCATATCACCCATAGACCAGGAAACAAAAATGGAAAGGCAGATGCCTTATCACGTATGAATTTTGTACAGCTGCCAGACGAAGATGAATACATCCTTCCTAAATCCTGTTTTGTTACCAGAACCTCCTCCATCTGGGATACCATAAAATTATATTCAAATGATATTAAAGATACTATATCTCATATTCCTTTACAGAAAAAGAACGGTTACGTATTTCGAAACAATCGTATAGTCGTTCCTCAAGAAGCCCGTCTACACGTTCTTCAATACTTCCATGACACTACTATCGGAGGGCATACCGGATTCCACAAGACCCTTGAGGTAATAAAGCGTTCCTTCTGGTGGCCATATATGAAAAAGGAAATAAGAGCATACGTCCACCACTGCCCTACATGTCTTCAGACTAAACCACTCCATACTCTCCCCCAAGGCCTGTTACAGCCATTACCCATACCGAAAAGTCCATGGACTGATATATCCATGGATTTTATAACTGAGCTACCTATGTCTTCGGATTGTAATACCATAATGGTCATAGTAGACAGATTCTCTAAAATGGCTCACTTCATCCCAGTGAAAAGTATACCTTCCGCTACAGAAACTGCTCATCTATTCATCAAAAATATATTTTCATTACATGGTCTCCCAGAGACCATAATCACGGACAGAGGGACACAATTTACATCCCGTTTCTGGTCAGCATTTTGTAAATGTTTACATATACAAAATAATCTATCTACTGCATTTCATCCACAGACCAACGGTCAAACGGAAAGAGTAAACGGCGTATTAGAACAATATCTCTCGTTGCTTTATTACGCATCTACAAAATGATTGGATACAGTACATTCCTATAGCTGAGTTTACCTACAACAACCAGAAACATTCTTCTACCGGTATGTCGCCTTTTTTGTTAATCACGGCAGACATCCCATCATGCTTCCTGGTTCTCCAATTCTAGGTGATGTACCTTCAACCAATGAAAGAATAAGAAATATTCTAGATGTGTACAAGACCGTGCATGCTGCATTGTTACGTGCTCAATATAGGTACAAAACATTTGCAGATAGAAGACGATGTCCTGCTCCGGTATACAAGGTAGGAGACAAGGCATGGTTGTCAACAAGACATTTAAAGGTTGAATATCCATCTAAGAAGCTTGGGTTACGATACATAGGACCTTTTCCTATTATTCAAGTCGTCTCTTCTTCAGCAATCAAATTATTATTACCTGTTTCATATAAAATTCATCCTGTGTTCCATGTGTCGTTACTGAAACCAGCCTATGATGATCCTTTTCCGGGACGCCTCCCATGCAAACCAGGTCCTATATCTATGAGTGACGAAGAAACCTACGAAATCAAGGAGATCTTGGATTCTCGCCTTCGGAGAGGTCATTTAGAGTATCTTATCAGGTGGAAGGGTTATGGTTCGCAGGATGACTCATGGATTCCCGCTGTAGAGGTTAGTGCTCCTCGCTTGATTCGGAGATTCCATCAATTACACCCATCTCGCCCCCAGAGGGGTCGCCTTGTTGGGGGTTCTGTCACGTACCTCTCCTGGCCTCAGCCTCTTCCTGTGGCTGACTGGACTCCTGGTAATTCCTGGGCCCCAAGATCTGTCCATGCTGAGGAGACATTATAATTCTGGTCCTTCTCCTTCAATAACTAAGGTCTGAATGAAAAGCACACGCGCGCGAGCAGGCATCCTCCCATATAGCCATTACAGCTGCAACTCACCTGGAAGTCTGGACACGCTGATGCACGCCAGCTGGATCCAATCAACTCGTTATACCTGCCTATAAAAAAACTACAAGCTGAGTAAGTCATTGCTCGTTTATTGCGGTTCACAACCTGAGCCTACCTGTGAAATCCTTACCTGAAACCTCCTACCTGTGGAATCCTTGCCTGAAGCCTCTTACCTGTGGAATCCTTGCCTGAAGCCTCTTACCTGTGAAATCCTTGCCTGAAGCCCCACCTGTTACCTGTTCCATTGAATACTTGCCAAATTTCTATCTTGCTGAAGTACTACCTACACCAAGCTGTTGATCCTTGTCTCCTGGAAAATCTACTAGCAAGTATATTCTGATATTGATACCTGTTGCCGACCTTTGCCTGTTATTGATTACGCCTGATTGCCGCCTGCCTTTATGATCCTTTACTTCTGAACTAACCTTGCTGAGAGACTGTTTATTGCTATATATATATTAAATCGTGGTTGTGCTAAGAAATGTTCCAAGAGTTCTCTGTCTGAACATCACTCCTACTGAGCAAGAGAGGTCTGTGTATGCCATTCAGCTCTTTTTGCCAGCAGCTATACTGAAAGGGCCGCTACTTCTGCACAATTGGTTCCTCTTAAAAACTGGTACCTGACAACCATGGACATGGAAGCAAGCCTGGAGATGGAGCTGGTACTGTGGAAGCAAGCCTGGAGATGGAGCTGGTACCGTGGACGTGGTAGCAAGCCTGGAGATGGAGTTGGAACTCAGGATTCACTTGGAACAGGAACGGAGAGGGAACACTGGATAACTGAAGTGGTGAACCACAGTATAACCTGGTTAATGAACTGAGAAAGACGGCGGGTTTAAATAGGGTTCAGAGGATCATAAGAACACCGTTCACCTGGGACTCGTAGGTGGAGCTGGGATACCTGAGTACTTGATACGTTAATTGGTGGCATACGAGGATCTCCAGTGCAGGTGTAATGCAGTACCTCTAATTGACCAGCGGAGTGCCAGAGTTCTAAGGTCTTCGTGCTTTAAGGAGATAGGCGATCGCGCATGCGCGCTTTGCCTCTTCTCAGTTGGATCCCGAAGGCGGCGTGGGACGCACTCTGAGTCTCCTCCTCCGAGCTGTGGACCAGAACCAGGGAGCGACGCGCCACGAGGGACATCGGGTAAGTATGCTGAGTGTCCCAACATGGCGGCGCGGTCTGGCCGCGGTGCTGGGCATGACACATATAGATTCAAAGTAATGGTCATTGTGGTTTGGATGCCTTTAAGCTAATGTCAGATGAACGCAGTCTGAGCGTACTCTGCGTGCGTGCATAATGGACAGACGTACTGACGGAAGATACTGTAGACACCACAGTCCGTTTTTGTTGACGGAAGTAGAAAAAAAAGGGAATTATGGGAAACTAAATTAATATGAAAAATGATAAAAATCGGCAAATTATATAAAAGCCATTTTGTGCGTCAACGTGCTGGACGTCGCAAATGCACTCCGTCTGACTTCGTGTCATCACTTACACAGAATGCTATGCGAACGTGGCGCACTCTGCGCGTCCCTCTAGCGGTTTTACATTCTTGCCTAACTTGCGTCCGTTTGCCACGTGCGTGTGCGTGTGCAGTTCGGCGCGCACGTAATTTGTGTGTGGGTCTCTATTGATCATGATTCTATGCTACGACGGACGTTAAACTGTGCGCCGACACAGACGTGATCACTGCGTTCGTCTGACGTCGGCCTTAATGTTCTAAATTGTGTTCTGTATTGCTTTACTTGAAAGATGAATATAGAATATTTGATACAGTCCTAACCTCAACATCTGAGGAAAGGGATTTAGGGGTTATTATTTCAGAGCATCTAAGGGTAAGTAGTCAATGTAATAGAGCAGCAGGAAATGCTAGCAGAATGCTTGGTTGTGTAGGGAGAGGTATTAGCAGTAGGAAAAGGGAAGTGCTCATGCCACTGTACAGAGCACTGGTGAGACCTCACTTGGAGTACTGTGTGCAGTACTGGAGACCGTATCTCCAGAAGGATATAGACATCTTAGAGAGAGTTCAGAGAAGGGCTACTAAAATGGTGTACGGCTTGAAGGAGAAAAGTTACTAGGAAAAGGCTTAATGAACTTAACATGTACAGCTTGGAAAAAAGACGAGACAGAGGAGATATGATAGAAACATTTAAATACGTAAAGGGAATCCACAAAGTAGAGGAAGGGAGTATATTTAAACGGAAACAAAGTAGCAAAACAAGAGGACATAGTCTTAGATTAGAGGGGCAAAGGTTTAAAAGTAACATCAGGAAGCATTATTTTACTGAGAGGGTGGTGGATACATGGAACAGCCTTCCAGTTGAAGTGGTTGAGGCCAAAACAGTAATTGAATTTAAGCAAGCATGGGATAGGCATAAGGCTATCCTAAACAAAAGATAAATCCAGGTAAAGTATCCAGGTAATTGGGCAGACTAGATGGGCCGAAAGGTTCTTATCTGCCGACATTTTTCTATGTTTCTATGTTTCTATGTTTCTATGTAGCCTATGTACATGCACATACTATTAGGGGGGTTAAGATAGACAAACAAGCACCTACAAATACATAAACCTGTAGCACTCGAAATATAAAGCAAAACAGAAATGTCCACCTGAGTCTTATCCCAAATATTAATTTATACGTATAGAGTTTAGGTGTCGCTTTGACAACTGATAAGCACATTTCAATGAAGTGAAATTGTCTGAGCACACAATAACCCCTTCACTACCAGGATCATGTATACAAGATCAGCAGTAGCACACAAAGCAGCCCATGATCATGTTAACATGATCTGAGGCTATGATGTATCATTGCAAATGGAATTTTATTTGCATTACGTTTTAGCACCCTGGAGATGATGCCCAAGGTGCTAACAATTTTTAAAATCAGGCGGGTAACATCTCTAATGAACTGTTCCTCGGCTGATAATGCATGCAGCACAGAAGTGTAATAACTCCTTTTGGCCAGTAGATGGCGACTTCTGCTCACCAAATTACTTATTAAAGTATGGAATATGGTAGGAATATTTCTAAATATTTCTTACTGTATAGTTAAAAATAATTTAAAAAACAAACCACTAGTTCTTGACAGTGTCCTTTGGAGAATCACTTGGTAGTTAAAGGGTTAATGTGGAGAAAAAGAGAAAACAAGTATGAACAAATAACATTAAACGGCAGCACATACCTAAAACATCTTAATTCAAGTGAATGAAAAATCTAATTATAAGAAATGTACTTAAAGTCCAAAACAACTTTGTTCGATTGTATATAAAAGTATAATTATGCAGCACTAATTATAAGACGTAAAGGTATTTCAGAAATGGGAGGCTGGGTAATGTGCTCATGAGTATGCATGCCGAGAATATCCCTGGAGAAATGCAAGATAATATAATGAGACAAAAACTAGTGAATGGAACAGTTTCTAACTAGAATTTTTAAAAATAATGCTTGTTATGGTAGCAATAGTAATACTGCTAGGGAGAAATTGTTCTACTGGTCCCAGGCAGAACAGAGCACTACTAGATTTGGAATAAAGTATTATGAGTGTTTCACAAAGCTATAAACAACAACAAGAGAGTTATGAAAACTAGACTTTTTCTTGTCCACACCATTACGTTTTATAGCTGTGAACTTTTGTGATATACTTGTATCCACTCTGCATGTAACATTTGAATCTGTAGAAGAAAAAAAAACAGGAAATAGAAAAAGAGGTGGCACCAAAGGCAAGACTAAATTATCAATTTACATTTATGTAAAGAAATCTATTGCACTTTGTTGCACAAAGATGTGGTCGTCACAGTTTAAATTAAATAGTGATAACAATTATCATTACAAGTACCGGCTGGGTGGAGTAGAGGTAACATCACTGCTCTGCGTGGAGAGAGCCTGTGGAGACATGGGCTCAATCCCAGCGAGCACCTCTCCAGTAAGTGTCTTTGGGCAAGACACCCAACAGTACAGACTCACCACCCAGGACATACTTGAAAACAAGAGAAATCTCAATGTATCCTTCCTGGTAAAATTCTTTCAAAAAGAAAAATCCCCATAAGCAGGATATCTACTATTGTATTATCTTGTTATCACATTCACTGTGTTTGCACAAAGGTGTTTTCTGCCTGTATGTTAATATCGCAGACCTCTTTTGTAATTGTGCATGACAAGGGACACCATCTAGAGTTTAGAACCTTTCATCACTACAATATCTTGAATAGGATAAAAATATTGGAAATAATTGAGCAGATTCAGTTTAATTTTTTAACTTTCTCAGAATAACTATCTTTAACCACTTCCTGACCACTGACGTACCATGTACGTCCGATCGGGAAGTCTCCCTTAGACCCGCGGACATACATGGTACGTTAAGGTCTCCCAACCTCCCTCCCGTCCGATACTTACCTCCCTCGCCGGGCTCTTCCGGCAGTCTGGAAGCCTGCCCTGCCTTTTTAGTAGCCCAGCAGATGCGATGACGTCATCACGGTGCGGGATGATGTCATCGCCAATCAGGAAGGGATGGGGGGGCTCCTCTATCTCCCCAACGATTTAAGTTAGAAAAAAAAAATTGCACCTCTGGAAAGAGGAGAGTCTACACTTTTCAGCAATGTGTCTCATTAACCGATTTGTTGCCGGATCACGATTTGGCGCCAGATCCCTCTATACTACCCCCTATACCCCAAAATATTAGGGTAACTTCTAGGGTTAGGATTAGGGTCAATTCTAGGGCTGGGTTACGATTACTTTTAGCAGAAGGAGAAACAACACAGCGCTTTAAAAGACCTAAGCCCAAAAAAAGAAAGTGGGGTAGACACACAATATGTCCATAAACAGTAATCTTTGTCTTGAGTGGTAGATCTTCTTAGAAATGCAGATGAAGTATGTACTGTAGGGAAAAAGCACAAAAAAAGGACCAAAAATTGCGCAGTATGACAGTACCCAAGATGAGAGTAATTTATGTTGAATTTGAACTCACATTTTGGGGAGCCTACAACCGGCTCTTGGGAATAAAGCAGGCAGGGACTTTATGTCAGGTGCCCATAGAACCTTCAGACGGCTTCTCCAGAATTCACCAAAATAAGAATGCTTGAGGTATAGCGTGGTGGTCAAGAGGACTAAGCAGGAATCGTAGTCAGGAGACGGTCTGAGGTTCAGGGGCTGGCAGAGAGGATGCAGAGTCAGTGGGCAAAGCTTAGGTCTGGTACACAAAGAGAGTAGGCAATAATAGGTCTTTACAGGTCAAGGTATAGGAGATAATGCTGAAGTCTTTTAGGCTTACTGCTTTGAGTTAGGATTAGGGTTACTGTTTCTGCTTGCATACGGGTTAGGCTAGTATTGCACAAAGAGTGCTTTTTTTCCAGTTCAGTTTCGGATCATTTCGAAATAATATTATCATCATCGTTGTTCATTTTGATGGCTTGAATTTTTAGGTTCTCTCAAATTGCCCAAATGATAATTTTTCATCCAAATATCAATTCAGACGAATAAAATGCACATCTACATATGAGACAATATTTTTGGTTATGAATTTAGGCATAATGAAAACCTATTTTCTTGTCGTATCTTAAGCATTTGTCAGAAAAACACATCAGCATCTCGAAAAAGGGAACAGACCTGGGACCACAAAAGCCTGTGTACAACCACATGGCATGGTGGGTTGCTCCATTGGGCATGTATCCCTCTCGAAGGGCTCGTTGGAAGGGTAGGCCCAAAGGTGATACGACTGCACCTGGAGCTATGCCACGGGACCAGGGAACCTACCACAGCCCTCCAGTGTAGCGATTCTCAGCGCCCGGAATCACATTCAACACAGACTGCACCAGTGGACACACAGTAGGCATCTCGGGGACTTTGACCACAGCCGTCATTTCAGCAAGCTCTGGCATATCCCCATCATCGATCAGCAATCCGTATTCATGACAGGAAAGCCCTACCTGCATCTGGCAGGCAAGGCCTCCCCCTGCGAGTGCTCAGTCAAGGCCTACGTTTTCGTCTTCCAGCCATCTCGCAACACAGTTAGCAATCTGCGCCAGGAGCCTCTCGTCATCGGGCTCCCCTCGTCCTCCAGCAGCAGCCTCATGCTGCTAGGAGGTCTACAAACACAGCCTCCAGGTCACTGGTGGGTGGAAGGCATGGCAGCTGCCACCTTCCCACACTCCTCTGCCAACTCCACTGCAGGGATAGCCGCCTTGGCCAGAAGATGGGGGCCCTTCATCAACTGAACTCGCGACAGCCGATCGTCCGGGTTATTGGACTCCGCAGGGAGAGGCATTGGAGACGATGAGGGAGCCTAAAAAGAACCCGATGATAGGCCTCAAAATTACTGCCTGCTGATCGCTCCCGCTGTGAAACAGGGCCATAACCTCTGGAGGGGGGACCAGAACAGGTTTCAGAGCACTCTACCTGATGTCCATCTGTGCAGGAACACCCAGAAGGGGTAAAACGAGGAGAAATCCGGGTAGAAATCCCCCAGCAGCAAAATCACTCGGAGCTCCGTCGAACCATGTCTGTTCCCTTACACAGCCGGCCGCAGCCCCCTAGCATGCCTGTTATTAACCCCACCACTACCGATATTAAGATATCTCGGGCTTTAAAGGCACCATCTGGTGTCCCAATATCAAGATATCCCGATCTCTTGATCTGCAGCCCAAAAGCCAATGAAATTTGTTTTCTGCATATGTATTTTTTGCTTTTGGGTAGCAGAAGGTGCCCCCAAAGATTTAGTCCTGTGGGCATAATGCCCAAAGAGCTAAAACTGTAAAATCAGCTGCTCTGGAGCTCTGAATTATCGGGCTTTCAGCAGCCGATGCAGGGTGAAATAGAAGAAAATAGACCAGCCGCTCAAACCTCTAACTCAATGTGGCAGTAGATGGCGCCATCTACTGGCCAAAAATAGGTTATTTACATTAAGAAATACAATGGGTATAAGCTCAAATATTTCATACTTTAAAATTAATTAAAAATGATTTTACAAAAAACACTGGTTTCTGACAATTTGTTTTGGAAAATCACTCGGTAGTGAAGGGGTTAATTCTTTTTAGATTTTAGTTAACTTTTAATGGTGACCTGAAAACTCACGCCGGAACATTTTACAGATTAATGAGAAAACACAGTCAAGGTTGACCTTCATTTTAGCAGAGTTCAGAACATACAAATTGATATATGCAGTATAACACAGTAAAGAAACAGGATTTTGCGTGATTTCCTTTTTTTCCCCCTAAATTGTTCATTGGAAATATTAAGATATTTGTACAATAATAAATCCAAATATATTACAATATTTAAATTATATCGCATATATTTGCGTATATATATATATTATTTTTTTTACATAAATCAGTGAAATAATGTCTGAGTGGATGGTACATAAGAGGTTAACGATTACTGACAAGACTTATTAAATGACATGGAAACAAATCGCAATCTTGCTAATTTGTGCAAACACACTCATCCCATCTGTGAATCTCTTACTTTACTTACATTTATGCAATTCTGAGTAATCAACGGTGACAATGGCTCCAGGAGGAGCTATATTACAACCTGCTGTAATGCAAATGATTTGCCTGGCAATGTTCTTCACTCAGCTCCTGCTATACAAACCTTGAAAAGAGTCCAATGCTAACATATACCACGTCGCAAATTCTGCTGGGCTAATGTGGAAAATATAATTCAGCTCATTAGTGGAGCTGGTTTTCATTTCAGCCGTGTTCTCTAGGAGTCCACCCAAATATAATTTCACAATATCATCATTACGTTTTGGCAGAGTGCAGATTTTTTTTCCCTCTGTGTGGTTACTGGAAGCCGAACATTAATTTCATTACGGACAATATTTTACTTATTGAGTCTATGTATAGATCAGTTACTATTTTTACTTTACCTATCTCGTTTTCTCTGTTAACATATCCTTTATTCGAAGGTACAGGAATAATAGATTAACAATAGCAAAATAAGCGTTTGCCAGTTTTTATTTGTAATAAGTACACTGAACAAACAAAAAAAACTTAATGACTAAAACCCCCCCCAATAAAAGTATATGGGCCCTATTACATTCTTCGCGCAAAAAAGTGCGGGTGAGCAAAAACGCATTAACGCGAGGGGCAAAATCCTTTGCGCAGAACGCCATATTACAACGTTCTCGCAAACGATGTCCGTTATCGTTTAATGCAGATGGACCTGCGCGAGTGTGATGAACTGTGCGCGTCCTATACTTAACAATGTGAGCGCAAATGCGTTCGTGCCCTGGTACGCAGATGGTATTACAATCGATGCGCATCTTTTTACGTACCTGCTTTTTACGTAACTGCAAATCAGGACGTTCTGGCCGAAACGAAAAACATCAGCACGAAAAAAAAAATACAGCACAGTACAGTTACACATTCTACACATACCCAAACAATAAAATTGTGAATTTGTGCGTGTTTTTATTATTGCTGCAGCATATATACTCAGATTTACTTTGACAGGCTCAAAAACGTAAGTGAGTCAATTCAGGTAAATTGATGTCAATTAAGGTTGTTAATTCTGATTGGCTGAATCCGGCCAAAAAAACAGTCCGCACACTGATTTACGTGCGCTACGTTACTGCTCGCGTTTTACTCTTCGTTTTGCGTGTCGTTTATACGAACGTTATTTTTTTTACGGATGAGAAAATGCGTTGGGATCGTAATACCACCATTAATTTTCGCGCAATAACACTTAACGCTGCACGCAAAAAAATTGCGAATTTGCGCGAAGAATGTAATAGAGCCCTATATGGGTAGCCAATAAATTATGCCCAAGTGTTGAATTTTGTTTGTTACTCTTCTGTTATCATCTGGTTAATATTAAAGTAATGAGAATGAGTATAGATCCCCCCCACTAATTATATGTATTTATATATTCAGAAATGCTACATTGTAACAACCAGTAACAGCACATAATTACATTGATTACAATCTAAAATCTACTGTATCATATTTCATTAGGATAGTCTAGTAGATATAAAAGAATGTCATATCTGATCTTTGTTTCTGTTCTTCATTTTTTAAATCAGAGCCAATATGTCAGAGGTATGAAAATCATTGTGTTAATTGGCGGTGGGGATTTTATCCTATTTGAAAAATATAAGACTAAAAATGATTAGCTAATTATGGTATTTATTGTGTGCACTTTTTATACACATGAACAATTTTAGGACAATAGTGGCTTTGTAACATATTGCACTCTGAAAATTCCCATGCTGAAGATTAGTTGATGTTGGACAAATCCTTCATGTCCTTCCCATCTGTGTGCCTATTGGAGCCCTGCATGCACTCAGGCCTGGCTTTCCTGTTGCTCCACCCACAGGAGGCCACAGCTGAATTGTCATTGCGACTGACACATACTTACTGCTTTTTGATTTATTTTAATTTACCAGTTTTACATGGACAACAAAGTCACAACCCCCAGATGTTGGGCTCTATCACCTCCTTAATGCTAGCTCTAGCACTCATATACGGGATCTTTAGCGCTAGGTTAACAGAGGTTTCCACAGGCTGGCCAGATCATTAGGGATGAGCTGTTCGGGTTCGGACGGTTCGGAGTTCAACCCGAACTTTGGCAGTGCGAAAGTTCGCGAACTTCGAACTTTTTGGGTGTGTTCGGTTCGAGTTCGAAAAAAAAAAAGGAAATTTTGAAAAAAGTATAGAAAATGCTTAAACAAATACTAAAAAATCTAGAAATAAAGAGACTCTTTACTGCAGAATACTATAAGCAACGGTTTATTAGATATTGAATTAAAAACTAATGTGTACGTGGAAAGATTATCAACTCTAAATGACCTCTGTTCACAAACGGGCATAACACCAGGTGTTTTTAGTCTGGTAATCAATTTGATACATTGTACACTATACTGAGGGGGTGGGGTGGTGTCTGCTTCTGATTGAGATTTGAGAATTAATTTCCCTCCTAAAACATCCTAATATGCTGCATTTAACCCTTTCGCTGCTGAGGCTTTTCACACCTCTGTGCTGAGGTCATTTTTACCGCTTTTGCTCATCATGTTTAACCGCGTTGTGTAGCCATATTTTGATATATGACCCAGACATATTATATATCGTTCTTTCCGGCAGACTTGGCAGATTCAGAATATGTCATTATTATATGTATACGTTATGTCATGTCTGTATATTATAACAAAAAATGCAATAAAATTTTCAATAATTTATTATGTGTAAAGTGTTTTTTTTCACATTTTAACATGCGATCGTTTGCGGTTATATTTTGTATGGGGTGCGCTTGTTAAAAAAAACTTGAAATGGGGTCTCGTTACATTTTTTTGGGGGAAAATTTTGCTTTTTTAACAAACGCACCGCATACAAAAATCATTAGTGCAGAATTATTGTTCACATTATAATTGAAATGGGAACAATATTGCTGCATTAACAAAACAAAAAAAAAAAATTTTTTTAGAATTTTTTTTAAAATACTTTTATTTTTAATTTTTTTTAAAAAACATTTTTCATGCTCATGTTTGGTATCCTTGGAAAGGCCATGCTCTGGCCGATCCAATGATATCAAACATTAACCCCAAGCTGCCACGGATCGGGAGATAGGGGGGTTCATTGGAACCCCCTATCTCCACCATTGGTGGCAGCTAGGGGTTAACTCCAGGACTGGCGTCATCGTGCTATGCAATGCGATTGGGAGGGAGAGAGGTCCGAAGGACCTCCCCCCTCCCTTTCAGGTGCTTCCTCCGCACATGGGGGGCACCTGAATTAGATGTCATCACGCCGCCGCAATGACATCTAATTGATCCGCCGGGGCCCCGGAGTGCTGGGCTGACATCCAAGATGTCAGCCCGCACTGGGGAGGGGGCGCAGCAATCCGCCGCAATCCGGCGGATTGCTGCCTCCTGTGCATGGACGCGCTCAGCGCGTCCATAGCACAGTAGAACCACTTGGCTGGACGCGCTGAGCGCATCCATAGCAGCCAAGTGGTTAACTGGTGTTTGAAAAAAATTCAAAATAACATCTAAAGCAATGTTATTTTTCACCTCGGGATTAAACGTTCACAGGGTTATTCAGAGAGCGGTGAAAAGCAGGAGAATAACTGTAGAAGTGAAAATTCTAGGTCAAAATAGCCAAACCAGAAAAATTCTCCCAATTAACTCACTTTCCAAATTGGCTATTTGGTCTAGATTGTTCTCTTCTCCTGCCAGTTCTCCTGGCTTTGACCTCTCTCTCAGGGTTGTTCAGAGAAAGGTGAAAACCAGGAGAATGGCAGGAAAAGAGAACAATCTGGACCAAATAGCCGATTTGGAAAGTGAGATAAGGCTAGGATCAGACTTACGCATTTTTCACAGCGACCGAAAGTGCGTCCGAACGCATTGCCGTATTTTTTCACGGAATGCGCGAAAACGGTCATACGATGCGCATTTTTGTGCGTGATTTTTTACGGATCCAAACCAGGAAACTTTGGGTGTCTGGACGTTATGTTGGCTGGACATGAGCAGAGTCTGACGTCTCCAAATCACGCACACACGCTGCTAGTGGACGCAGCGCACTCTGTACGTCCGTACTAGCGGTTCCGCGTTCTCGAAAAAATGCTTTCATTTTCCACTTGCGTTGGGCAGCCGGACTTTCGTGCGACCGTACTTCGTATATTGGCCATCATTGCCCGTTATTTGCTGCTAGTGCGGCCGTGATTAAGTGCGCCTAAACGCACGTTAAACATTCGCTAGTCTGACCCTAGCCTAAATGGGAGAATTTTTCTGGTTTGGCTATTTTGACCTCGAATTTTCCATTCCCCAGTCATTCTCCTGCTCTTCACCGCTCTCTGAATAACCCTGACAGGGTTATTCAGAGAAAGGTGAAACTCAGGAGAATGACTGAAGAGAAAATTCTAGGTCAAAATAGCGGAACCAGAAGAATTCTCCCATTTTTCTCACTTTCCAAATCGACTATTTGGTCTAGAATTTTCCATTCTCCAGTCATTCTCCTGCTTTTCACTGCCAAAAAATCAGTAAACTTTTTCTGCGTGTCCGAAAATGTCTCCTCTTTTCATACAGACTGCCGCCCCAAGCAGTTGTTTATGGATAGATTAAAGGAAAAGCATTTACCGTCATTTGAAATGTCATTTTTTGGTTTTTACATATTTCTATACATCCTAGAAATCCGCCACTTCACGGGCAGGTTATGGGGACCTCCTAGGCACGATATTTGAAGGAATTTTTCTTTTTTATTTTTAACCCTTATTTCATGGAAAACTCACTGTCCCTTTTAGGCTAGGGTCAGACGAGCGCAGTGCGAACGCGCGTGCAGGCGCACTTAATCACGGCCGTAGTAGCAGCAAGTGCCAGGCAATGACGGCCAATATACGAAGTACGGTCGCACAAAAGTCCGGCTGCGCAACGCAAGTGGAAAACGAACGCATTTTGTCGAGAACGTAAAACCTCTAGTACGGTTGTACAGAGTGCGCTGCGTCCGCTAGAGGCGTGTGTGCGTGAATTGGAGACGTCAGACACTGCTAATGTCCGGCCAACATAACGTCCAGATGCACAAAGTGTTTTATTGATGATCCGTACAAAATCACGGATGCAAATGCGCATCGTATGACCGCTATCGCGTACTCCGTGAAAAAATGCGTCCATTCGTTCCAACGCACTTTTTCACAGACAACGCGAAAATGCGTTCGTCTGACCCTAGCCTAAAAACTTTTTTTTTTAATTTTTTGTGCTTGTTTCCTGTCCCCCAGGGCACTACCCAGACCCCCATACACCTTTTATGGCAAATATGTAGCATATATGTCCTCTTGGAGGGCACTCGAAAAACCGAATTTTCAGCCCCATTGACTTGCATTGAGTTCGAGTTCGGGTTCGGGTTTGGATCCGAACATTTGGAAAGTTCGGGTTTGGCTCCGAACCAAACTCGGGGAGTGTTCGGCTCATCCCTACAGATCATATCCCAAATGCTAACGGGTTAAAAAAATCCATTAGCGCATCGCTAATAGCACTCTAGCGGGAGCTTACTGTACTCTGTGCTCCCCCCTACTTGAAATGGGGAGCGCAAAGAGTAATCAAAGAGTAATTAGCGTTAGGATAACAAAGTCCTAATGCTAATTACGCACAACTGCGGCTAACTGAAAAGTTAGCCACAGCTCCAAGCTGGTGCTAGCTGATTCTGCTTCTGCAGGGTCTGAATTATTATCATACAGGCAGAATACACATTTGTGTTAGATACAGTAACTGAGTTAAATAAAAATAATAAAAATGTTCAGATCTCCTGCTTATGGGGTTTTATAGGGATCATAATGAGATTATTAGCAATGCAGCTTCCAAAAATACCAATAGAATATAAAAATATCTGCATGTGTCATAATGCCTGTGTATGGAAATGAAAGTAGCAACTTGTATCTGTACTGTACAGGGATTTTCACTCATTATAACCCCATGAATCGTGTCCCTGTACAGCAGTGAGTGACTACAGAGCTCTCCCTGTATTCTACCTTCTCCCTGACAGCCGTAATGCAGCAGTAATCTATTCAAACATTTTGTTACAGTGAGGATTGGAGCTCTATTTGCCGATGGTTTTATGTCTCTTCAGGGTGCTTGGAGAACCATAATACAAAATTTTTTGTTTCTCCAAAGTGGATACACTAATCCTGCTTTAGAAAATGGTCTTTTGATATGGTAATGAGTGCTTTTCAATGCATTACAATGCAAAAACTGACATAACGTGATTTTTTTTCTTGGGAGGGAAGGGGTTGAGGCTGGGGTCAGACGAGCATAGTGTTCACGTCCGTGATTGCGCCTAAAAGTACGTCCGTGATAGCATGACAGAAAGCCCATCGGAGCCCCACACACGAAGTACGTCCGCACTGAACTGCGGACGCACAACGGCCGCGGCCCACGGACGCAAGGCAGGCAAGAACGTACAACCCTTAGAACGGCCGCACAAAGTGCGCTGCGTCCGCATCGTCTGCATAGCTGTGTGTGTGAGTGATGGAACCTGGTCAGACGGACTGCATTTATACGTCCAGCATTTTTCACGGACAAAATGGTTTTGCTTTTTATTTTATTTTCCCGCCTACATCCGTCAAAATATACATCAGTGAATAAACGGACTGTGTGGCCACTACTGCGTCTTCCGTACTGACGTACGTCCATGTGCACGGACATACAGTCTGTAGAAATCACGCTCGTCTGACCCTAGCCTAAGTATCTCAGAACAAAAGTCTCTGTGCAAATTTACTTAATTGATACCATTTATTCGAAGTTATCATAATTTTTTATCAACAAATACTGCTTGGTAGTGAAGGAGTTAACTACTAAATGCTTCTTGCATGACAGTTTCAAAAGGAATTTGATTTTTATACCTCTATAAAATAATACATTAAATTTACTTACCACACTAACCTGGAAAAATCTTTAATTTGAAAATATATCCATTAGACAGACAAGGTAATACGGTTACTCTTGTTATCATTTTTTTTTCCATACTATTTTTGGGTTGTTCGTAATAGAAGCCTTGACATTAACACGTGCAGGACATGGTATGAAATAAAGGACAGGAGCCTGCCTTTGGATTAATAAATATGCTGATCCAGATCCCCTCGCATTGGTATGTAATGTATTGCAGGCACTGAACAAAATTACTATGCGCCAATTGCCCTGTCTGTATAACGAAGACCCATTAACAAGGACACACGGGGCAGCGCATGCAAACATATCACGAAGATAGACGCCCAAATGAAAATACATGTCAAAGTCATTTAGTAGACTCTTTAGAATGGATACTGCAAGAGATGCATTGTGAATAAAATATTTCCCTGTGTGCCTTTCGGAATATAACTCAGGAACACAGTTTAGCCAGTGGTATGAGACAAGTTAAAGGAGAAAAATACATCAAAAATAAAACAAAACTATTCTAAAATTATAAATGATGTAGAATGTATTTTGTTTGCGCTAGAGAGGATAGGCAGATATAGAAGGATGCAAAGATATGTTTAAAATAAGATGGTATACAGGTATTCATGAATTTTGGGAATCTCTGATAGATGCGTGAGCTCGTCAAGCAATGGGTCAGCCACTGGGTTGCAAATAGAGCACATCAGGTTTGGCAGCTACTGCCTGCAGCAAAGTGCATCCATGTCCATTGGGAGTTAATTAATGGGCTCAACAGACAGTGACCAAGACCCCGTTGCGTGGATGCCAGAAATTTGTATTAACTAACACGAGCTAACCGGGTAGGCTTTAGGTGCGTGTGCTCAGAATAGAATCGTTGTACTGAAAAACTGAGACTGTGTGATTTTGCACGTATGCATATGTTCATCAGAATTTTATTTTAGAGATATAATTTGCCCACAGACCAGACAATCACACTGCCACGCTAAGAAACTGTCACATTTATTTATTTATTTATAAAGGATTTTACCAGGAAGGATACATTGAGATTTCTCTCGTTTTCAAGTATGACATGAAGACATGAATAAGTCACCCCCCTGAAAATAGCTCTTATCAAGAAAAGCCAAGCTACTTATTTTTCTTTTTCCACCAGTGGTCTGTTAAACGACCACTTTCATTCAATCTATTTATAGATGATCTTAAAAAAGTAATCGAAAGGCATGTGTCAGTGTTTGCAGATGACACAACCTAGGAAAAGAAAATATTTCACTCTACTTTTAAGTTGCAACTATGCATCACATGCTTCAAATAGATGTTATGGTATTTTTTTAATGAAAAGCACATAGTGAAAGTGTTAAAATGTTCTTCCTTTTCTTTTAACCTCCCTGACGGTGTTCCCGAGTGTGGCTCGGGGTTAACTTTCAGTGCTGAATACACTCAGGCTGGATACATTACCTGTCCCTACGCTCCCTCGCTGACCTCCGCGATCGCATTCTCCTCTATGCGATTGCGGCGTTTTTCTTCCTGGTTCCCTTCTCGCGAGGGAACCAGGAAGTGTGATGTCATGATCGTCCAGAGGCGACAGTGAGGAGTGCAGGGCCAGGTAATGTATCCAGCACAAGTGTGGCTCGGGGTTACCGCTTTCTGCAATGCATTTAACCCCCGAGCCACACTCGATTTACCACCAAATAAATTGTTACGATTCCGACATCTAAAATATGTCAGAATCGTAACGCCAGGGAGGTTAAAAGAATGGTTATCCATGATGATTGTAAATAAAATTAGTAGGCTAGAGTTCTGCAAAAAATGTGGTCCATATGACTCAATTCAGCCACTTTTTCTTATGACCCAAATTTTGTTCAAACTGTGGTACAGTCTGTATGAAGTTCATTAAAACAACTTGGTTGATTTTAAACGGTATGTAAAATAGTCACAGGCACAAAATGTTTGCTATTTCTGTTGCTTTGCATTTGGAGGTGGGTGGGGGTTATCCTTCATTCTGTTCCCTTTCCCTGCAATGTCAATTGAATTTATTTACAACTTTATTCAGTGGAAAATATATATATATATATATATATTGCATTGTATTATAATGTAATAGAATTTTAATTTTACGGTGTGTTAAATTACGTTTACTAATTTTATATCTAGTTAGTGAATTTAATGGTTAATATAACATGATATTTGTATTGTATGATATCTTACTAATTAAGGCTAATGATCCCATTAAAAAAATAATACATTTACATTTGTTGATTTACTGTCCTGCCTTCTTTTCTGTAAATTGGTCAGGTGCTCTGTGACAAAATCAGCATATGCTGACTGTCCCCTAAACATCAATCTGTTTTCTACGTAAGGATTGGACAAGGTACAGCCCACATCATTGACCTTCCATGATTGAGTACATGGATATCGTGGTTAGGGATGAGCCGAACACCCCCGAGTTCGGTTCGCATTCGAACTCGAACTTTTCAAAAGTTCGAATTCGAACATGAACTCAATACAAGTCAATGGGACTCAAAGTTCGATTTTTAGAGTGCCCTCCAAGAGGACATATATGCTAGATATTTGCCATAAAAGGTGTATGGGGGTCCGGGTAGTGCACTGGGGGACAGGAAACAAGGACAAAAAGTTAAAAAAAAAAACGTTTTTAAAGGGACAGTGAGTTTTCCATGAAATAAGAGTTAAAAATAAAAACGAAAAATTCCTTCAAATATCGTGCCTAGGAGGTCCCCGTAACCTGCCCGTGAAGTGGCGGATTTCTAGGATGTATGGAAACATCGCCATCACAGACCCACACACACGACACCTAGCACTTCCAGTCTGCATACAATGTATCAAATTCATGAGACCGGACTAATTAGAAGCACATGTTATTTCCAAACACTAATTAAACACCTGTTGTTTATGCCGTTTGAGAGCACAGGTCATTTAGTAATCTTTGCACCTAGACATTAGTTTTTAATTCAATATCTAATAAACCGTTGCTTATAATATTCTGCAGTAAAGAGTCTCTTTATTGCTAGATTTTTTAGTATTTTTTAAGCATTTTTTATACTTTTTTCAAATTTTTTTTTAGAACTCGAGCTGAACACGCCAAAAAGTTCGAAGTTCGTGAACTTTTGAACTGCCGATGTTCGAATCGAACTCCGAACTGATCGAACCGAACAGCTCATCCCTAATCGTGGTAGGCTTTTAACCCCTTAACGCCGCAGGACGTACATTTACGCCCTGCATTAGGCGGGCTTTGCCGCCGCAGGACGTAAATGTACGTCCTCGGCGTTTAGAGCCCCCCGGGAGATACTCACCTTCTCCGGTCGCTCCCACGCTGGATCTGACTCCCGCGGAGTCAGATCAGTGTGATCCCTCCTCCGGCGTTGTGACGTCATCGCGCCGGTGGCGCGATGACGTCAGTTTCAGGCGTCCCCCCCCCGCCGGAGCAGGGGAAGCGCCTGGAGGGGAGGGGAGGGATCCTTTGGATCCCTCTATCTCCCGATCGCCTGGTCCCCGGCGGCTGTGGCCAGCATCGCTGGAAGGGTCACAGCCTGACCTTTCCAGCGATGTATGGGGGTTAACCCCTTAGTTGCCAGGTCGCGACCGGGCACTAATTTGTGCCCGATCGCGGCCTATTTCGGTGGGGGCCGCCATCTTGGATGGCAGCCCCCACCTCTGGGTCACCCCCCGGTCAACTGACTCATCGCGCCATGCGCGATGATGTCAGTTTACCGGGGAACCCCCTAGCTGCAAAGGATTTCCCATGGAAATCCCTTGCAGGAGATAGGGGGGTTCTTTGAACCCCTTTATCTCCTGATCGTGGCAGCTAGGGGGTCATGGTTGATATTGCTGGAAAGGCCAGAGCATGGCCTTTCCAATGATATCAAACATGACCATGTTATATGTAAAAAAAGTGTAAAAAAAGTAAAAATAAAAATAATAAAAAAATAATAAATTAAATAATAAAAAAATAATAAATATAATAATAAAAAAATTTGTTTTTTTTAATGCAGCACTATTGTTCACATTTCAATTATAATGTGAACAATGATGCTTCACTAATGATTTTTTTTTTTTGGGGGTTTAGCTAAAATCACGCAATTTCTCCCCAAAAAAAAAATGGGTTCCCCGTCCTAATTTTTTTAACAAATCTACCCAATAGAATATGACCGCAGAGCCTCGGATAATAAAATAAAAAAAAAAAAACACTTTACACACTGTGGAAGATTGAAATTTTATTGAAAATTCACATTTTTTTACATTTTTGT
The DNA here is from genome assembly GCA_009667805.1 of Leptobrachium leishanense. Lineage (NCBI taxonomy): Eukaryota > Metazoa > Chordata > Amphibia > Anura > Megophryidae > Leptobrachium > Leptobrachium leishanense. The sequence continues at coordinate 112,180,091 of CM019067.1, read as the reverse complement.
GTTATAGCATTTTGGCAGGGCATGACATATACATTTAATAATGATATATTATTAATCTGCCGAGTCTGACGGAAAGAACGATATATAATTTGTCTGGGTGGTATAAGAATACGTGACTTAAAAATGGTCAAAATGCGCTCAGCAAACTTCTACTTCCGAAACAGCGCCGAAGTTGTAAAATTACTCCCGTCCTTAAGGGGTTAAAATGTTTTGATATTTTGTATACAGATCTCATTTATTCCTAAATTAGGTGTTTTTAAAATCTTTATATTAACAATATTAAAGTGAAGTGCTCTGACTTTTTACATTGTGTTTCTTGGTTACAGAAATACCCTTATGTTCAATTTGACTGCAGCCATTCTAGTCTTCTATTTTAAAGTTAAAAATAATGATTCCCTACTGCCTGTATGTTAGGATTTCAGGATATCAATTTAACACTGTTCCACACAGAAAATCCTATTATTACAAACTTGGAATGGGAAATTCACGTTCGTGTTCTTTTAATTTTTGAGATTTGTATTGACTAATTATCAGAATTTTTCATGTGCACCTGCCATTTCTTATAGAGATTGTTGATATGTGGTTCATTAGAGCTTTATTTAACCAATAAACCTTATTAATTTACAACTTCCAATTGAGATTTGTGAGTGTAGCTTCTAATCTGAAAGCGTTTCTCATGGAGGCGTAGGCGGTGCAGCATAGGCTTGTGCACCGATTTTTTTTTTTTTTTCGGTTCGATTCGGTTCGTTCGGATTTTGTAAATTTTCGTTTCGACTCGCTTTGGCCGATTTTCGTTTTGTTTCGGTTCGTTTTTCGTATCGACTTTTTTTTCATGATTTCGGAAATTTTCGTGTTTTTCGGAACGTCTGTTCTCCTCGTTATTATTATTATTATTCTTTATTTATAAAGCGCCAGCATATTCCGCAGCGCTGTACAATAAGCACAGTATAGACAGGGTTACAATACATTGAACAACATTTGACAAACAGTATAGGAGGAGATGAGGGCCCTATTCCCGTAGGAACTCACAATCTGGGAGGGTTGGGGTTGGAAACAGGAGGAGAGGACTGTAAGGTGAGAGTGATTGATTGGTTGTGTCAGTGAGTTGGGTGGTAGGCTTCCCTAAATAGGAATGTTTTCAGGGAGCGTTTGAAGGAAGAGAAGTTAGGGGAAAGTCTGACAGTACGAGGGAGAGCGTTCCAGAGAGTGGGGGCTGCACGTGAGAAATCCTGCAGTCTATCATGGGAAGAGGTGATGCGGTGAGAAGCTAGGCGCAGGTCACTGTTTGACCTTAGGGAGTGGGCTGGGGTATATTTGGTGATTAGTGAGGACAGGTAGTGAGGAGCTGAGTTAGTGAGGGTTTTGTAGGTAAGGATAAGGATTTTGAACTTAATTCTGCAGTGGATGGGGAGCCAGTGAAGGGACTCGCAGAGGGGAGCGGCAGAGACAGAGCGGCGGGTGAGGTGAATTAGCCTGGCGGAGGCGTTCAGGATGGATTGTAGGGGGGAGCGGCGGGACAGAGGGAGACCAGATAAGAGATTATTGCAATAGTCGAGTCGGGAGATTACCAGGGCGTGTATGAGTTGTTTTGTGGTGACAGCGGTAAGAAATGGCCGAATTCTGGAAATATTACGCAGTTGGTATCGTCAGGAGGAGGAAAGAGACTTGATGTGGGGGATGAAGGAAAGAGCAGAGTCAAGTGTAACTCCAAGGCAGCGAACTTACGATAATTCCGCCATTGAGATTTCTCTTGTTTTACAAGAAGGATACATTGAGATTTCTCTGGATTTCCAGGAAGGATACATTGAGATTTCTCATGTTTTACAAGAAGGATACATTGAGGTTTCTCATTTTTTACAAAAAGGATACATTGAGATTTCTCATGTATTACAAGAAGGATACATTGAGATTTCTCTGGTTTCCCAGGAAGGATACATTGAGATTTCTCATGTTTTACAAGAAAGATACATTGAGATTTCTCATGTTTTACAAGAAGGATACATTGAGATTTCTCTGGATTTCCAGGAAGGGTACATTGAGATTTCTCATGTTTTACAAGAAGGATACATTGAGATTTCTCAATTTTTACAAAAAGGATACATTGAGATTTCTTATTTTTTACAAGAAGGATACATTGAGATTTCTCTGGTTTCCCGGGGAGGATACATTGAGATTTCTCATGTTTTACAAGAAGGATACATTGAGGTTTCTCATATTTTACAAAAAGGATACATTGAGATTTCTCATGTATTACAAGAAGGATACATTGAGATTTCTCTGGTTTCCCAGGAAGGATACATTGAGATTTCTCATGTTTTACAAGAAAGATACATTGATATTTCTCATGTTTTACAAGAAAGATACATTGAGATTTCTCATGTTTTACAAGAAGGATACATTGAGATTTCTCTGGATTTCCAGGAAGGGTACATTGAGATTTCTCATGTTTTACAAGAAGGATACATTGAGATTTCTCATTTTTTACAAAAAGGATACATTGAGATTTCTTATTTTTTACAAGAAGGATACATTGAGATTTCTCTGGTTTCCCGGGAAGGATACATTGAGATTTCTCATGTTTTACAAGAAGGATACATTCAGATTTCTCTGGTTTTCCAGGAAGGATACATTGAGATGGGAATGATACAAAATTTAATTACAGAATCAGCGATATAAATACGATGTCCGAAATTACTGAAATAGAACCGAAATCACGAATGGAACGAAAATGAATTTCGATTTTACACATTTCTAGTCCATTCTAAAATTCCGAAAAGTTTTCGTTTCGACACGAAAATTTGTTCGGATCTGCCGTTTTCAGATCCGAAAATTTTCGGAAAATCGGTCGAATCCGAATGCACGAATCGGGAAATTTCGTGAAAATTCTGAAATTCCGAAACCTGAAAGGCACATCCCTAGTGCAGCATCCTGCTCGCTGGCCGGGCACTGAGTGAAGAACAGAGGTCTTGTGGTCACATGAGATGCCAGGGGCGGAGCGCGGTGCAGCTAGATGGATTTAAAACCCAGCGTCTCACTTACACCTGTGCCCTGACGTGGTTATCACTTCCCTCAGCGCTCTCTGTGTATTTAGCTAGAATGTGTATCCGCCTGGCATTCCCTGACAACCTCGCTCTGTGTACCGAACTGGCATGCATTTATTTATAAAGGATTTTACCAGGAAGGACACATTGAGATTTCTCTTGTTTTCAAGTACGTCCTGGGTTCAAGAACATTAAAATGTTACAGTTGTTACAGAAATACAAAGTAATACAATGCAAGATATTAAAAAAACAACACAAATATACAGATCAACAGAAAATAAATATATAGGAAATAGTCACTATGTTACATGTTTACAGGTGCATTCCGTATTGAGGTATGTTAATAGGGAGCTCTTGAGTGACTTTAGACTGGGGGAAGATTTGATGGCGTCTGGGAGCTTATTCCATAATTGTGGTGCTCTGTAGGAAAATGAGGATTGAGCCACTTTCTTTTTGAACTGTGGTATTGCAAGTAAGGTGCTGGTCCTGGATCGGAGGTTATAGGATGAGGGAACTGCTAGAGGAAGAAGTCTATTCAGGTAGGGTGGCAGCTTCCCAGAAAAGCTCTTAAATACCAGGCTGGAAAGGTGAAGGGTACGTTTAGACTCCAGCGACGGCCAGTTTAGCTCTTTTAACATGCCACAATGGTGGGTCATGTAGTTATAGTCAGGTCCAGAAATATTGGGACATCGACACAATTTTAACATCTTTGGCTCTATACACCACCACAATGGAGTTGGAATGAAACAAACACAATGTGCTTTAACTGCAGACTGTCAGCTTTAATTTGAGGGTATGTACATCCAACTCAGGTGAACGGTGTAGGACTTACAGCAGTTTGCAGATGTGCCTCCCACTTTTTAAGGGACCAAAAGTAATGGGACAGAATAATAATCATAAATCAAACTTTCCCTTCTTAATACTTGGTTGCAAATCTTTTGCAGTCAATCGCAGCCTGAAGTCTGGAATGCATAGACATCAGCAGATGCTGGGTTTCATCCCTGGTGATGCTCTGCCAGGCCTCTACTGCAACTGTCTTCAGTTCCTACTTGTTCTTGGGGCATTTTCCCTTCAGTTTTGTCTTCAGCAAGTGAAATACATGCTCAATGGGATTCAGGTCAGGTGATTGACTAGGCCATTGCATAATATTCCACTTCTGTCCCTTCAAAAAGTCTTTGGTTGCCTTTGCAGTATGCTTTGAGTCATTGTCCATCTGCACTGTGAAGCGCCGTCCAATGAGTTCTGCAGCATTTGGCTGAATGTGAGCAGATAATATTGCCAGAAACACTTCAGAATTCATCCTGCTGCTTTTGTCAGCAGTCACATCATCAATAAATACAAGAGAACCAGTTCCATTGGCAGCCATACATGCCCACTAGACATGTGCATTCGTTTTAGTACTAAAACGATTTAGTCCGAATTTTGGGATAATTTAGTTTTCGTATGACTCAAGAGAAACGAAACTGCTCAGTACAAAAAACGAAAGAAACTAAAATAAAATGCACTACATTTTAGTGTCAGTCCTTTTTGTGATATTACATTGATAAGTGAAGGAGACCAGCAATGAAGAGCGCAACATCCGAAGTTCTGCACCCTCCGCATGCCAATGCAGTAGGATTTTCTATACAGAGAGGGGCATTAATTAATGCAGGAGGATGTTCTATACATTATACAGAGGGGTATTCATGCAGGAGGATGTTATATACATTTTTACAGAGGAAGGTATAAATTGAGGAGGATGTTCTATACAGAGAGGGACATTAATTAATTCAGGAGGATGTTCTATATAATATACTGAGAGGGGTATTAATTAATGCAGGAGGATGTTCTAAACATTATACAGAGAGGATCCTTTTTTTCTCAGCCCTTTAAATCCAGTGGCTGTGAGCGCGGAGATCGGCTGCTTGTTACCTTATCTCTCAGTACAATGTATCAGGCTCAGCTGTTACAGTAACTGACTAACAGCGCTCAGAGATTCAGTAAAACAAGGAAATAATATTGTTCTAACCGCTTATATATATATATATATATATATATAAAAATATTATTTACTAGTTTTACTGAAACTCTGAGCGCTGTGATGAGCAGCAGTCAGTTACTGTAACAGCTTTGCCTGATACGGGGCAGTATACAATGTTGGTGCTAACTTAACCAGAGCTGTTGTAAACTGAAAACCTCCATAGGCTATAATGGCTCTGGGAAGTTTACAACAGCTCTGATTAAGTTAGCACCAACTATATAAAATGGCCCACATTGTGCTGAGAGTGAGAGATACTGTAACAAGCAGCGATTCTCAGCCCTCTGAGGAGCCACTACAATAGTAATTGTATCCACTGGTTTTCGGATAAATGAAATTTAGTTTTCATACTAAATAACTGAAAACGAATTTCTTTAGCAACTAAATAAATTGCATTTTAGGACTAATCCATTAGTTCAAAACGAAATTTTGTGCTGTGCACATGTCTAATGCCCACGCCATGACACTACCACCACCATGCTTCACTGATGAGGTGGTATGCTTAGGATCATGAGCAGTTCCTTTCCTTCTCCATACTCTTCTCTTCCTTTCACTCTGGTACAAGTTGATCCTGGTCTCATCTGTCCATAGGATCTTGTTCCAGAACTGTGAAGGCTTTGTTAGGTGTTGTTTGGCAAACTCTAATCTGGCCGTCCTATTTTTGAGGATTACATTTTGTGGTGAACCCTCTGTATTCACTCTGGGGAAGTCTTCTCTTGATTGTCGACTTTGACACACATACACCTACCTCCTGGAGAGTGTTTTTGATCTGGCCAACTGTTGTGAAGGGTGTTTTCTTCACCAGGGAAAGAATTCTTCCGTCATCCACGACAGTTGTTTTCCGTGGTCTCCCGGGTCTTTTGATGTTGCTGAGCTCACGGTGCGTTCCTTCTTTTTGAGAATGTTCCAAACAGTTGTTTTGGCCACACCTAATGTTCTTGCTAGCTCTCTGATGGGTTTGTTTGTTTCTTCAGCCTACTGATGGCTTGCTTCACTGATAGTGACAGCTCTTTGAATCTCATCTTGAGAATTGACAGCAACAGATTCCAAATGCAAATAGCACACTTGAAATGAACTCTGGGCCTTTTATCTGCACATTGTAATTGGGGTAATGAGGGAATATCACACACCTGGCCATGGAACAGCTGAGAAGCCAATTGTCCCATTACTTTTGGTCCCTTAACAAGTGAGAGGCACATCTGCAAACTGCTGTAAGTCCTACACCGTTCACCTGAGTTGGATGTACATACCCTCAAATTAAAACTGACAGTCTGCAGTTAAAGCACATTGTGTTTGTTTCATTCCAACTCCGTTGTGGTGGTGTATAGAGTCAAAGATGTTAGAATTGTGTCAATGTCCCAATATTTCTGGACCTGACTGTACATTGCAGCGCAAAGTGGCAGCATGAGTTATACAATGTGGTAAGTTTCTGAAGGTGTGTTTGCGGGGCCGCTGCATACACTACATCTCCGTATTCAATAGCCGGCATAAGCATTTGTTGTACAATTTGCTTTCTTACCGTGGGGTTCAGGCAGGATTTGTTTCTGTACAGGGCTCCTAGTTTGGGGTAAAGTTTAGATGTGAGTCTTTCGATGTGGGGGGCCAAAGGATAGATTTGGGTCTAACCACATACCTAGATATTTGAGAGAAGTGACTGTGGTCAGCGTGCCATTTGATTTTGTCCCCACACATGGGCCCCTATTACACACTTCGCGCAAATGCGCTCGCGCAGCGCCTTTTTTTTGCGCACGCAAAAAACATTATCGCGCGAAAGTTAACACGGCATTCCGATCCGAGCGCATTTTTTCAGCCTTCATGTTTTTCGTGCGCAAATCCGACGCGCAAATTCGTGCGCAAATGAACGTTGCGTGCAGGAATCGGTGGGCGGACTGTTTTTTCACGGGATTCAGCCAATCAGAATTAAGAACCACCATTTTCTAAAGTTATGTTGTTGCGCCTGTCAAAGTCAATCTGCGTATATGTGCTGCAGCAAAAAAATTTTTTGACAAATTATTAATTTTTTTGTCTGGGTATGTGTATAATGTGTAACTGTACTGTGCTATATTTTTTTTTTATTGCTGAGTTATTTAGTTTCGGCCACAACTATCATATGTGCAGTTAACACCAAGTTTTCAAAGACGTTACGAAAATTCACGCAAACGTCGCTCATACGACTTTGCGCGAAGATTGTAATACCATCCGCACTCACGCATTTGCGCTCACAATGTTAAGTATAGGATGCGCGCATGCACTTGCGCTGGGTTTGCGCAGGGTCAATCGCGGTAGACGATAACGCGCATCGTAATACCACGTTCCGCGCAAATGGTTTCGTCCTCGCGCAAACGCGCATTTGCACGCACGCAAATGCGAAGCGTGTATTAGGGGCCATAGATGGGCATTGACTGACAACCCTGCTCTGTGTAACGACTTGGCAAGTACTAGTGATCCTGTGTATCAATATTGACACACATCTGACTATTACTAAGACCCCTGTTCCATCAACCAAGTCTGCTATAATATTCTGGTATCTGTTAACCCTTGCTGGTTATGTGTCACTTGGTTCCCTGAAAATAGTTAGCTGTATCGACCACCTACGAATCGGAGGGGTAGATAATATACTGTATACAGGGACCAGTATCACAGGCCAAGGGGGGGATTTGTGACAGGTGGACATGTTTTTTGCTTCCTCTCTTTCGAGAGGGGGATGAAACATCTAAACTGTGTAATCGACAGGTCTGTGCAGGATGGTTCAGAAGGGATGGGGTATTCAGATAGGAAGGTTACGTCTAATATTAACTGTGAAAGGCTCCATGTTTTTTCCCCATCCCACTGCTGAGCTGCAGTGCGCACAGACACAAACGCACGCATATTTATCTATCCATCCCTTTCTCAAAAAAACCCCAACTAGGTGTTATTCAAAGAGAGTCGAATTGGCTCCGAAATTGCAATGAGCATTGAATTTCCGCATACAGTGTAATTTCTTGGCCATTCGGCTAATCAGAAAGCAGGCAGCTCGCCAAATATTGGCGAATTGGCAGCGAAGTAAGCTGCTGTTTGATGGCAGTGAAAGTCCCTATAGAGAAACAATGGTTAACCTATTCAGGGAACACCGAACAGCACCAAAATGTCATTGAATTGCCCTGCTTTTGGTGCTGTCATTCGGCAGGTTCAATCTGGCAAATCCCATGGGTTACATAGTGAATATATATCTTACATATTTATTTTCTGTTAATCTTTACATTTGTGTTGTTGCTTTTTAATATCTTGCATTTTATTAGTTTGTATTTCTGTAACAACTGTAACAATTCAATGCTCTTGAACCCAGGATATCCTTAAAAACAAGAGAAATCTCAATGTATCCTTCCTGTTAAAATACTTTATAAAAAGTTAATAACTAAATGTAAAAAATTCTCCCCATTTTTATTAAATATTTATTAAACCATTTATGCTTTTAATTTGCAGCTAAAGGTCTCTTTATCTACTTTTAAGGATTTTTTAGGCATGGATATTTTGGCAAAGTTTTTTTTTCTTCTTATTATTATTATTATTTTTTACTAAACCTCTGAGCTATCCCATCTGTCCAGAATATCTTTGAGTCATTTGTAAATGTAAATTTTTGAGTAATTTGTAAATTTGATTTTTCGTTCAAGCAAGAGCGGCAGCTCTGGGGAAAGTGTTCTTCTGCTATGCAGCGATTTATCACTTTCTTGGGAAACACGTCATGCGGCATGCCACAGAATTGAGAAGACACAGGAAGCTCGGGGAGATTTTTGAAAAAACTATCCATCTGTCAGCAGTTTTGCTAACACAATGTATAGGCAGATTCGGGAGATCTTTCAAACGCGCTAAAGTTGATTGGAAACAATTGGTGCACTTTAAGATCACATTCACACAGTCTTTTCAAAGCTTCCAGATGAATTGTATAAAGCATCCATAAATAAATATAGTGTGGTTAAGAGAATAAATTGTGACTTTAAATAGATTTCATAACTTTCCTATGTGTGCTGCAAAAAAGCATTCCTGTGCACTATAATTTTCCATATTGAGCTAAAGAGTTGTTAAACATCCTGTATCAGTCTAATTGTATGGAATATTAAGTTGGCAATGTCCCAGTTCTGTCCCTTGTTGAGATGCTTCAGAGGGATCTTCTTCTTCTGTTGACAGCCTTTGGGCTTTGGTACAAGCATCAAGTGAGAAATCAATACATTTATTCTCACTTTTTTGGGAAAAAAAGGTCTATAAAATATTTATTGCCTACAGCATCATATGACTTCCAAATAGGCAGATGGCAGCCCAAGATTTAAATGTTCTTTTGGATACCCACGACTCTCACAATATCACTGCCATGGTAATTTTCCCATCCACAACTGGATTTATTTTCAACATGATGCTATTTATTTACGTAGGATTGGATTAAGTGGAAGCGCCAGAGGCAATATTTTGTGTCATTATCGAGAATGTTTAGCTCATTAATTTCTTTTGTACGATCTGTACTGATGCTTCATACTTTTACAAATAATTAGTTCCAGTTGCCAAAAAACAAAAATAAGGCATTTATTGTCACAAAATATATTGTCATAAACCACTTCTGTAGACAAGCTATAAAATAATGTTTGTTGCTAAAATAAAATAAACTATACAAAACAAAATAATAGATAAATTAACAAATTGTCCTGCCAGCAGACATCTTAAACTTACAGGGTTATTCAGAGAGCATGAAAAGCAGGAGAATGACTGGAGAATGAAAAATTCTAGGTCAAAATAGCCAAACCAGAAAAATTCTCCCTTTCATTTCACTTTCCAAATCGGCTATTTTGACCTAGAATTTTTCATTCTCCAGTCATTCTCCTGCTTTTCACCGCTCTCTGAATAACCCTGTAAGTTGATACCTTTCTATAGTAAATACTATTTCAGGTAAACAGGAAGAGTCAACATGGCTGTTTGAACGATCGATAGTGTCAAATCTACATAATTTATTTCTATGAAATGAGTAAAAGTATAGCTCACGTTGTACTGGTAGATATGGTCTACTTTTATTTTGCTGATGTGCAGGACTCAGTGTCACACAGGTGGCTAATGCATAAACTGAGATTGGATTAGATCAGTGTTTCCCAAACCTCTCCTCAGGACCTGCTGACAAGCCAGGTTTGCAAGATATGTGAAGCACAGCACAGGTGTTATGATTTGCTGCTCAGTGATTGCAGGATTCAGTCTGCTTTTCTCCAAGGTGATCTGCAAAATCTGGCCTGTTAGAGGATCCTGAGGACAGGTTTGGGAATCACTGGATTAGATGAACATACTTCTTATTGGGTTGAAAACTGGCTCAATGACAGAATACAAGAGTTGTTGCTGGTAGATATTCAAGTTGGATGAAAGTAGTAAATGGACACCTCCAGAGTTCTGACTTGGGTCCAGTTGTTTTAACAAATTCCAAGAAAGGTGAACCCATTTGTCAGGACCTGGACGCTTTGACCCCTGGCGCCCCCTTTTGATTCCTCATATGCCATGTCCTGCATGATCTATGCAGGTTCCAGGACATACGTGAACTTTCCATACAAGCCCTGGAGCCTCACCTGCACCTGATCCTGCCTGATCAGTCCTACACTTAGGCTGGGTTCACACCCGAGTGTAGCGCTGCGTCACGCAATGCGCACATTTTTTTTACGCGCGTTCGCGCATACAAAAAAAACACGTGAACGCGCGTTGCAGCGCGTTCGCGGCTATAATATGGCCGCGAACGCGCTGCTGTATGCCCGAAAAGAAGCTACTGAACTTCTTTTTGTGTTGGCCGTTTTAACGCGCGTTCCTGCACGCTGTAAAACGCTTAGGTCTGAATGGGTCCCATAGCAAAGCATGGGATTTCCCCGTTCCTGCGTTTTACAGTGCGCATGAACGCGCGTTAAAACGGCTAGGTGTGAACCCAGCCTAAAGGAAGCTACGCCCTCTATCCCACGCTTCCTCATTGACGTTGCTAGCTCAGCTAAGTGCAGACCTGTCTTCTTGATCTCCTTGATTGGAACCCCACCTGATCTATAGACTTTCCTGAAAACCCTCGGTTTATTCCTGGACATTATCTTCCCACCATTATCCTCCTTTGCCCCCCTGTGCCCCTCTGTTATTTGCTTGATATGTCCGTGTACCAGATCCTTGCTAGACCCTGACTTCTCTATTTCTTGTTCCATTGTACCATTGCCAGGATTATATGTTATGTGTTACTTTGTATTATTGTAGTATTGTGTATTCAGCGTTCCCCCTTCCTGTTATCTGAATTCCCCTCTGTATTCTACTCTAGCCCCCTTCTAGTAATTTAGTCTCCTTTACCCTCAGTACATCCTGCCTCCTAGCTCCTCCAAGGTTGAGTTCCCATTTCTCCCAGCCGTCCTCTTGTTTACTATAACCCCTTTTCTTCCTGCTTCTCCTCCCTTTTGCAATCAGTTCCCATCTTGCCCAGTCTCCTCCTGTTATTTACTTCTCTTGTGTAGTCTGTTGTTACTTTTGGCTTGTATCTCTTGTATGTTACAAATAAACCCTGTTGCCCTGTAACCTGCCTACTCTGCTCCTATTTCACTGCACATTGGGCTCACACCCGCACTCCTGCATACAATGCTAGGCCTGGCACATGACACCATTACAATATCACTACCAAGACTAACTTAACTCAATCTGAAAAAGAAGCTGCAGGGGCCTGATAACTAGTAATGTCAATTTGATCTTATTCTCGATCAAAGCAAATTTGGTTTTTTGCAAGCAAACAATATTTGCTCAAGAGGTCCCCATTGTTCTCCTAAAATTCTGGAACATTTAACATTACAGCTGATATGCTGGAATAGGATGAATAGCTGGGACATATCTTTGTCTCCTGATGGAGACATGCAGTCTCAGCTGCACTGTAGTCATCAGTAGCACTTTTTGGCCAGCAGATGGAGTCATTTTCCTGTCAAGAAGTGCATACAGTATAGAAAATTTGCTGCAGGTCTTCTCCAGCAGAGTTATACTACAGTGGTTTTATGGAAAAGCCCCTGGTACATAGGGGTTTTAAGATCTTGAAACTGGTATTAAAAGTCACGTGTCTGTGTATTCCGTTATTTTAAACTGGGAAAGGTTATAATGTTTGAACATGTGATGTAAGGGCCAAATTAGATGGATTTGTATACACTTGAGGATGGCCAGAAAGTGGCAAATGGGATTTATATAGATAACTGTTATGCATTTCGGGACCACACATAATCATGCAACTTATTGAGTTGGGTGTGGAGTCAATGAGATCTATCTGGATATAATCATCGACAAAAAAACTTCAGATCTGGGTGAAGTGCTGTCAGGGCAGGTGAAGGGGGAGCAGGGACCAGGTGCCGACAAGTCAAAAGCGAGGTAGAGTTAAGGAATAAACCAAAGCGGTGTCGAAAGAAAGCTGGGTCGGGGCATGCAGCAAGCAAATCAATAACGAGAATCAATCTGGGATTGGTACACAATAAGGCAAATAGCAGAACTGCTGCAGGCACTAAGACTTGGAGGTGAAGTGACGCTGTGTCAATGTTAGAATGAGCAGCGGAGCATTTATGCACAGGTGAGGTGGTCATGCCCCCCTGGACAGTGAGGTCTCATGTTCCTATTGGCTCCCACCTGGGATGGGAGCCCTCTCCAGAGATGATCCCAGCATCTCTCAGTCAGGGCCTCTGCCATGCCCCCGATGGATTAAGGGGATTCCATGCCCCCAACATCATCTTGGGTCACCCCTTTTGGGCTGCACGAAGGAGAGCCATGCAGTGACGGGTCCTGGAGCTGCGGCAGGCTCCTACGACTGCCCAGCACAGTGCAACACACCGGAGAAGGAAACCCCCTGACTGGAGCAGCACTACGGAGACCGCCGCCAATGCCAGCTGAGACTGTGGGGTGGCACCAGATGGGTGCTGAGGAAGTTGACGTCCTGTGGCTGGATCTGACAAGTCATGGACAGCGACTACAAAAGACAACAAACTCCTGTCATGCATGAAAATAGGTATTGGTTCATGTGATGAAAAAATAATTTACCACTTTATAAAGTAATGGTAAGAACCCATCTTGATTGTACGGTGCAATTTTGGGAACCACTGTTTAAGGAGGATATTATGACATTGGAGATAGTGCAGAGGTAAGCTACAAAGCTTATAAATGGAATGAAAAATTTTACTTATGAAGAGATACAAAAAAAATCACTCTTCTTTTGTCTTGAGAAAAGGCATCTAACAGAAAATATGATTGATCTATTCAAATACACACAGGACCAGTACAAAGAGCTCTCTTGTGACCTGCTCATTAACAGGCCTTTACAAAGGACGACTCACAGGATCCGATGACGGAAGCCGTAAAGATTCAGTGACTTTCTATTACCAGTTTATTTATGAGACAGCTGCTACATTAGTAGCTCAGTTCAAAACAGTAGCAAACTGCCAAATAATATAACTATTTAAATATAGGTAGAGGACAAAATAATGTCCGAAATCCTCCTCATTGCAACATCTGGCATTCCTTTAAGTCGTAAGGTTTTTGCTAGTTGCTTTTAGACATACTCTGTTTATTTCACATTTGACATTCTTTTTTTAATTTTTTTTATAATTTTCAACAAATAAAGCTATGTAATCCCTCCGAAACATGGACACGTTACATTCTGGGTGAATCTTAAAATGCATTCTAGGCAATCCTGCAATGAAAGGACAGTTTTGTCTGGAAAGAAATAATATTTTAAGCTAGTTTTCTGTTACCTCATTTAGCCATTTTAAGAGCCAAGTTAAACAAATTGTCTGCCCAAACATTTATAACAAACATCTGGCTTGGGCAGTAACTTTGCCAGTTTGCCTCTCTTGTGTCTTTTCTGAAGCACTTTATGCAGGAGAAATGATATTGACCCATAAAACGGAAAAAAAATATTTAAATAAATAGTTTAGAATTTTCTTTAACAAATGTAATTTTTTTGTATAGTTAGAAATTTTAACACTTGCAGTGGGGGGGGGCAATATTTCATTATGTTGGTTTTGGAAGTTGGAATAATAGCTTTTTTTAAAAAACAACATTTACAAAAAATGTTACATTTTTAATAAACAAATCCCCTTTGAACCTTTTATGAACAAATACCATTAAAGAAGAAAATTGTGCATTTCCAGACAACATTTTTGATTATTTATCTGCTCATTCAAACTGCTGAGTCAATAAACTTGCTTACTCTTACAATTTAGCCCAGTTGCACAAAAGCACAAGGACACATTTAGGGTTATTCAAAGAGATCCGAATAGTGGCCGAAAGGTAACCGAACAGTGAAATTCAGCGTACAGTTACCTTTCCTGGCCGTTCGGCTATTCAGAGACCAGGCAGTTCGCTAAATGCTGGCGAATTGCCTGCACATATGGTGCCTGTTCGGTGCCTGTTCGAGGGCAGTGAAATCCCCATAGAGAGGCAATGCTTAGTCTATTCAGAGAACACAAAACAGCAGGGAAAAAGTTACGGAATTTCCCTGCTGTTCGGTGGTTTCATTCGACAGGTTTTTTCAGGCGAATCCCATAGGCTTCAATGTTAAAAATATTCCCATCTAATAAACCGTTGATTATAATATTCTGCAGTAAAAAGTCTATTCATGTATCGATTTTTTTTTAGGATCTTTTAGGCATTTTTCGGGAATTTTTTTGGAGAAAGGATTTTACCAGGAAGGATACATTGAGATTTCTCTCGTTTTCAAGTATGTCCTGGGTGGCGAGTATGTACCGTTAGGTGTCTTGCCCAAGGACACTTACTGGAGAGGTGCTTTTTTTTAAATCGTTTTTTCTTTTCTCTAACAGCCCTTTTTATTATCATTCATTGGATCTTATATGTAAATTTCAGACATTTTCATTCTGTAGTTTCTTTGCAAACCTTTGAAACATTCAAGCGTACTGTTTTTTTTTTCTCACTCCATTCGTCTGCGGTGTCGAGTTTTTCCCGCGGCTGCTCTGCGCTGTGATCGGCGGCTGCTCGGGTTTCTCCAGCATGCTCGGCGGGGTTAGTCCAGATGTTTTTGCAGGTTTCGGTGTGCGTTCACCAGGTTTTGCGGTGAGTGTTCGGCAGGTTTGCGGCTGCTTTTCCCTACACTACGACGACCCTATGGTGCTTGCTGAATACACCGCAGGGTCGCCGAAATGGGATCGCCAAATTGCACCAAATTGAAGAGAATGAAAAGTCACCGAACGTGCGGTGACTTTTCGATTCTCTTTGAATAACCCTGATTATCCGGAGAGGTTTATTGAATAGCCGACCATAGACCATTTTCAGGATTTTTTTGGCACTATTTTATATCAGGTTTTTTTTAAATGGCAGTTTCTTTTTTCTGTAACAGACCTTTTTATTATCATTCATAGGACCATATTTGTTAATTCCAGAAATTTTCATTCAGTATTTTCTTTTGCAAACAGTGCTTCAATTTTGACACTTTCAATAAAAAATTTTTATCCCATTCGTCAGCTTGTCAGCTTTTTCCGGTCGCTGGTCGTTGCTGTGTTCGGCTTTTTCATGATGGGTTCGGCAGATCGTCGGATCCGATCCAATCCGACAATATATCAAATCAGATCGGATCCGATATTTCCTTCACATTTAAAGCAAAAAAACAGCCACAAAACCGCCAAAATTATCGAAACCAAAACTTTCAGCGGGTTCCCGGTGCTTTAACAAATTGAATCTGATTCGATAATACACCGGACCCATTGAAATTATCAGATCCGATAATTTCGGCGGTACTGCTGCTTTTTTTCCATTTGGTGGCTTTGCGGCGGCTTTTCCCAACACTCCGGGGACCCTGCGGTGAATGCAGAATTCATCGCAGGGTCTGTAAATTAGATTCCCCAAAGTGCAGGGAATGAGTGAGCACCGAAATGTCGGCGACATTTCGGTGCTCTCTGAATAACCCTCTTAGTTGGGCCCAGACCCTCAATCACCATGAAGAACTGAAACATGATCTGAAATCCAAACTTTTGTATGGCAGTTAGCCGTACTTGGATTTACAACGTTGTTCTGCTGCCTCTGCTTCCTGGCCATTGATACTTTCCAGCATCATAAAGCAGACATAGGTGTTGTGGAACAAAACACATATTCCAAAGAGTTCTAATGCGTCCTCATAAAAATGTGGGACAAATGTCACCGGTATATTAATTAGTCTACCACCCCATAAGATTACAGGATGTGAAAGTGGGGTCCCGTGACTATGGAGAGATTCCCAATCGATTGTCCCACATTGAGATCCCGACTCCAGCAAAAGATGCCTAGGTTTATATCAGTAGAAAGCATTCTATTTATTGAATGTGCAAATGATCTGTGATGCCGACCTGTACATTATAAATGTGTTAGAAGAGTTTCCAGGGAATGCCTACTGCCTATGATTCATATATCCTGGTGAATTTACAGTGGTCTGTTATTGTAATACAGAATGCATGAAAGACCGGCTGGGTGGAGTAGAGGTAACATCACTGCTCTGTGTGGAGAGAGCCTGAAATGTTAACGTACTTCATCAGGGGTGCGGATGGAATTTTCTGAGCAATGGTAGTATGAGGTGTGTGAGTAACAGGACAGTGGCAAAACAGGGGGGTAATGGATCAACAACACAAAGTGGAAATGGATTAAAGAATAGAACTTTAAAAATATGTTTACTATCATAATACTTGTTTTTTTAAATAATAAAATATAAGGTTATGCTTCTGGCACGCTTTGACAATTTTTTGCTTCTTATCAGTGAGCCACGAGATGAAAAGGTTGAAAATCCTTGCCTTAGAGCATAGGGCTTTGTTAAAGCTTTGTCATTTGTGTGGAAAGGGTTGTATTTCTTCCTACAATTCATCAAATGATGCATGTTAAACTAGGTATTTTTGTACAGGAACATTTGTACATGCTGCTAGTATGAAGGCAATAGTCAGTTGAGACGAGATTGCTAACGTTGGCAGTGGAAAAGACCATTGTATTGTCTTTAACTATGCCATTCATTGTCCTCCGAGTTCACCCTCCTCTGTGTTCTACTGCTCAAAGAATAAAACTGCAAAGAAGCCTATGATTCTCTTATAATAAATATAATAAAAAATAATGGGCTAAATTACAATCTTCACTCAAACGTTTGCGCTGGCGCAAAAAAGCATTAACGCGAGGGGTAAAACCCTTTGCGCCGAATGCCTTATTACATAGTCAGTGCAACAAACGCGCGTAATCATCTACCGCGGGTGAACCTGCGCGAACGCTGCGCGCGCTTACTGTACGTCGCCCGTCCTATACTTAACATTGTGAGCGCAAACGCGAATGTGCTCTGGTACGCGGATGGTATTACAATCTATGCGCAGAAATGAACGCCTAGCCTTTGCGCGCATAATTTTAGCAACTCCTAAAAGCTGGTGTTAATGGCAAATCTGAACAACCTGGAAGAACCCAAATACACCAGCCCAAAAAAAATAATAATGCAGCAAAAGTATAGTTACACATTCTACTCATACCAAACCAATAAAATTGAGAAGTTGGGTGTGCATTTATTATTGCTGCAGCATATATACTGAGATTGACTTTGGCAGGCGCAAAAACTTAATGTGAGATAATTGTGGTTCTTAATTCTGATTGGCTGAATCGCGTGAAAAAAACAGTGCGCACACTGATTTCTGCATGCAACGGTACTGCACGAGCATTTGTACGCATCCGGTTTCCGCGCGTTATCGCTCGACGGATGAAAAAACGCGCGAGGATTGTAATTCCAGCAGTGATTTGTGCGCGTAAATGTTTAACGCTTGGCGCAAAAATTCACGCGTTGCACGAGCGTTTCTGCGTGAAGATTGTAATAGAGCCCAATCTGTCTTAATTTAAGGTATTAAGACTTTTTTCTACAGCGACTTCTGAAAGCCGCTGTGTCATGCACTTTACATTGAAGGAAACATTGAATATTAGGGTATGTGTTCCATTTAGTGCGTGTGAATATCAGTGCAGTGATGGATGAGCGTCTGTTCATCAGATGTGAATTATAAAATAGCTCTCATGAAAACCATTAGAGCAAGAATTGTATGTCCTGTGGGTTTCAGGAGTCTCCCCATAATTTTTGTAGTGATAATACAGCCAAATAATGACAACGTATTTTATGAAAAGACGAGGGGGTCACCTTTATTCTTGCTTAGTGTCCAAAAACATGTCAAAGTATATTTGGCTGTAAACTTTTCTTTGTCCATGCTCCAGCTTGGTAGTGGCTGGATGAAAATCATTTATCTGTTCACTGTTTTCTCGAAGCTTCTGTTCTCATGATGGTTAGTCTGTGGTCTATCTGAAGTTCCATCTGAAAGCCTCATTGCTATATTTGCAGCAAAATGTAGTTCCATGAAATACTGTGCCACAGATCGGTGACGGCTTATGCAATCAGTATATATTTCCTTTTTTATTCAAGTAAATTGTATTTTACATAGTACAGGAGGAGCGGGGTCGCACCTATTCCCCAATGTGGTGGCTGCAACCACCAATTGTATCCAGCCTAGCAACATGTATAAAACTTTTAGAGATTATTGACTTCTTTAATAGGTCAGGGATATATTAATTATGACGTATATTTGTCTTATTGTAGATATATATAGATATATATATATATTATTGACAGTGCCTCCAATACCAGTGGTATAAATTGGTATTTAACCCTTAAGATAGGGATTAATAACCAATCAATGAATATACGTCTTAACAAATATATGGCGCATTATCCCGAGTTCTTTTGATGCTATCTAGATATTTTTAAACACAATAAAATCAATAAAGATGATATGAGACTGCGTAACGGTAAAACAATTCAAACCAAAATTTATTCACATGTCAAGTTTCATACAATCATATGTTATCAACGGATTAGCTAGATACAATTTCACAAGTGATTATAGATCGTGATTAGTAGCGATACTGCGACACGCAATAATATAATGGACAAATATTTTAGGTTTATAGACCGCACCACAGATATACACGCCTCAGTTCTTAAACACAAAGCTCTATTCTATTCACTTAGACCTTTCCCATTATAAACCAATCCTCCAGCTGGCTAAAATAAACACTCAGTTACTGGGCAAATGCAACTTCCTTCAGGGAGATACAGAACACACTCGATAGGTAGACTATCTCTTCCACAGATCAATCACAGCACTTCATTCAATATACGCTAACCCAAAGCTTCTTATTGACTTACATGCATTCAATCGAAAGGGCTGCAAGATGGATATGGAAGGAGTTATGCTAGTTTTACGAATGGGGCTGACGGCACTTGACATATAAAAACTATTTCACGGTTCCAGCGTATCTCACTATGGGTATACAATTGATCTTTAGATGTCCACAACCAGTATTCTTGGAATATAAATAATTTCACTAAATTATGGCTCAAGTATTTAGCCGGTAATAGTTTCTTCCTTAGCACTCCTCTGCAGTGGAGTGGAAAGGCGGATTACTAGTCTACTGATTAGGCTTCAACAGCAAAATAATTCATTTATATTCCTTTAATTTGTGATGGACATCTAAAGTAAGGACTATGCAATTAGAAAATAGATAGCAAGTTATTCAGGCATACTTTACCATCCGGTTAGTGAAGATAGAGTGGTGGAAGATTAGGGTGTGGTCACGTCTTATTGGGGGGGCTGAAGATATTTGCCCTTTCTCCCCTCCAAGCGTCCCTCAGGTCTCTCTCCAAGCTTTTCTCAGTGTGTTGCCCCCTCTGCTCTGGATTGTCCCCCTCTATATAGTGGTCTTCCGCCCAGTTTTAGATCTAGCCCACCACTATGTGGCCTCATTTGATTGGAGGATATATATTCATCAACTCCATGGGTCTGTCCAGGTGTTATATTACCTGGCCAGCAGATGGCGCTCTCAGATCAACCATCAACCTTCTGCAGGAATTAATTTATGTATTTGGCCAATCTTTTACTGGTTTGGGGTTGTTTTATTCCTATACCCCGGGAATCCATAGATTTTATTAACAAATCAAAATTTATTTCTATTGTGGCATCACCGGCATACTTCGCTATGGCGTGTGTGCATTTCATACCCCCTTTACTTAAATCCACGGGTATGTGTATATGAGAGGACTCTGCAGACATACATTAATTCATTCATTCGTGATATCATCTTTAACATTCACAATTACCAGACTTAATCTGTTTTATGCATGTTAGTACACCAGACATTTGTAATAATCAACTGAATGTGGTATGGCCTCTGTTTTTTTATAAGACGCCAAGATTATCTATTCTAATTGACCACATAAATTAAATATTCAAATACCATATAGTGTTAGATCATATCGCTGAATAGCATAGCATTACAAGCTGGTTTATCCAAGCCATTTAACCTTCTCTGTTTTTTGTTTTTTTTTATTGGGCAACCCATTGTTCAAGGGTTATATGGATTAATAGCTTTGATCAGCAAGGTTAAGCTATGTGATCTAACATCTGGTTATTTTTCTTACAACCAGAATTAAATAAGGACAATGGATGTTCCTCCCTTGTTTGCTGATAGATAACGAGTCTAGCTTGTTACATTGTTTTAAAACGCATATTCCTGTTTCATTTTAAACACGCAGACAAGTTGTTTGTGTGAAGCAATTCCTGGTCCCAAATTTAACAGTCCTGCGAAGTATAATGCGTTATAGAAATTTCAAATCTGAAAAGGTCTGACAAAACATAACAAGAAAAAAAGGTATCATCTGCGCTCATTCCCATTACACCGTGTGAAACGAAACACAATTAAAGGCTTTGGTTTCAATTAATGGCCACTGTATGTTTAATTGTTCCTCCAGCCAGGTCATCATTGCTGCACGTTCCGTTCCGTGTCTTTGTTTTTTGATCCCAAGGTGGATTTGTTTCTGAGAGGGCATAAATAAAAGCCCACCAGGCTACCTCATGACTGAAAAGCAGCATGAGCAGTTATGGTTTGCTGCACAGCAGCCTGTGGCCTCATTTTCTGGATAGGACTCACCTTCACTAGAGGTGCCTTGTCGTTGGCAGGTGAGCTTACTCTCTAGTCTCTTAGAGGCCATTAATAGAAACCAAAGCCTCTAATTGTGTTTTCTTTCACACGATGTAATGGGAATGAGCGCAGATGACACCTTTTTTTCTTGATAAATTGTGTTTTACGTTTGTAACATTGATAATATTGTTTAAATGGAAGGGTAAAACCCTCACCCCCCTCCTGATTTTTTTTGTTCTACTTCAAAGCAAGTGCAGTAAGACTGAAATATTCTAGATACTGCAGATGTTCTAGTTTCAGTATCTCAATCTCCAACTCCCACATGTTGAGAGCCTACAATCCCCAGAATTATTTACAATAGATGGCCAGAGAATAACGGGAGCTGTAGTTTGGAAACATATTGGGGGAGGGCAGAGTTTGAGATCCCTGGTTTAGTTTGTCTTTTTTATATGTACTTGTCATAGGTACTTTTATAGGTACTTGTAAAGTGTTGCCCTCATTCCAATCAAGCACTGAATCAGTTAATCACAGTCAAGCACTAAACACACACCACACCCTAGTGTCTGAAAATAAAGGTTCACTCCCCCCTATCCCACCCGATTTTGCATTGAGAGTTAAACTGCTAGTGCCTAGACCTATTATTGTCAGGGCAGATTAACATAAGGGCTGATGGAGCAGCAGCTCCAGGCCCATGCCCCAGAATAGGCCCAGAGAAAGGATAACTAACAGGGCTATTCCGAAAAAGGTAAAAAACCCTGAGAATGGCTGGAGAATTGAATATTCTATTTCAAAATAGTCAAACCAGAAAAATTCTCCCATTTATCTCACTTTCCAAATTGGCTATTTGGTCTAGATTGTTCATTCTCCTGGAAATTCTCAAGGTTTGCACCTCTCTCTGAATAGCCCTGTATGTCTGCATTTATGGGCATTTGGACCCCTATATCTCCAACTCCATAGCAGCTACAGGATCGTGTGAGATATCACTGGAAAGGTCAGAGCATGATCTTTCCAATGATCTCAAACATGACCAGGTTTTATGTAACAATAAAAAATAAAAGAATATTTCTTTATTTTTTCTTTTTCTTTGTAACACAGCAATATTTTTCATTTTCAATTATAAAGGGAACAATGATGCTGCACTAACTCACCATCTCATTTCTCATGTCACCAACAAGTGTGGAGGTGACAGCACAATCGGTTATTATGCATTGTTACATCAAAAACCTAAACCACTGCACTGCAGCGAAGTGCACTGGGGGGACTTTGGAAACCCTGCATCTCTAATCTTTACACCTCACAAGGTCAAGTGAGGTGTCAGTGGACAGATCAGAGTCTGGCCTTTGCATTGATACCAAACATGACCATGTAAAATCTACAAGAAAAGAAAACAAACTTTTTTATTTACTTATTTTTAGTTACAAAGCGATGGCATTGTCCATTTGTCACGATATAAAATTAGCAATACCCCTGCCATTATGCACCTTCTCATTTCACAAGCTCGGAACAAGGTCAGAGTTTTATACATAGCCACAAAACACCATCCTCCAAAACACAAGGGAACTATTTAATTTTTTGGTTAATATTGTATATTTTCTCGGAAAAATGCAGTAACAGGTTCCCATTTCAATATTTTTTAACAAGAATTCCCTATAGAATACAGTATATAACCACAAGGGTTTGGATGATAAAATGTTAAAAAATTAATTTATTCGCTGTAAATGATTGAAATCTGAATGGAAGTTTCCTCACACAGTATCTGCCTGGTTAGATACACTATATTGCCAAAAGTATTCGCTCACCTGCCTTGACTCGCATATGAATTTAAGTGATATCCCATTCCTAATCCATAGGGTTCAATATGACGTCGGTCCACCCTTTGCAGCTATAACAGATTCAACTGTTCTGGGAAGGTTGTCCACAAGGTTTAGGAGTGTGTTTATGGGAATTTTTGACCATTCTTCCAGAAGCACATTTGTGAGGTCACACACTGATGTTGGACGAGAAGGCCTGGCTCTCTGTCTCCGCTCTAATTCATCCCAAAGGTGTTCTATCAGGTTGAGGTCAGGACTCTGTGCAGGCCAGTCAAGTTCATCCACACCAGACTCTGTCATCCATGTCTTCATGGACCTTGCTTTGTTCACTGGTGCACAGTCATGTTGGAAGAGGAAGGGGCCAGCTCCAAACTGTTCCCACAAAGTTGGGAGCATGGAATTGTCCAAAATATCTTGGTATGCTGAAGCATTCAGAGTTCCTTTCACTGGAACTAAGGGGCCAAGCCCAGCTCCTGAAAAACAACCCCACAGCATAATCCCCCCTCCACCAAACATTACACTTGGCACTATGCAGTCAGACAAGTACCGTCCTCCTGGCAACCACCAAACCCAGACTCGTCCATCAGATTACCAGATGGAGAAGCACGATACATCACTCCAGAGAACACCTCTCCACTGCTCTAGAGTCCAGCGGCGGCGTGCTTTACACCACTGCATCCGACGCTTTGCATTGCACTTGTGTGACGTCCTGCGCCCCTTCTGGCAGAGGTGGACTTTGCCAGTGAAGAATCTGGACATTCAGTGCATCTGGTGCCACCTCTGGTTTCTTTGATTTTTGCTTCTAGTCTGGTCATTCTGTTTCTTTTTGATTCAAGCCATGGAACAACACCTGGACTCTATTTGTTCAATGAACTCATGTGCTTAAAAGCAGGCAGCACCCAATGAAGGAGGCTGCCTCATTCGTTTCTGGAGCTCATTTTGATAGGTACTGTCTCGGATTCTAGCCTCTAGTTAATTCATGTTCTAGTCTAGTCAAGTCTGTTCTGTTATCCCTTTGAGTTCTAGCCTCATTCTGATCCTGCTTATGTTTTCCCTTGTCTAGTTCTGTTTATGTTTATCTAGTCTAGTATTCTTTGTATATTTAGTTCAGGTCTGTTTCCCTTTCTGTTTATGTTTTGCTAAATTCCCTGGTCTCTAGTTTCATGTGTATTTACTTCTGAATCTCCTGTCTGTTAATATTGGTTCCTCTTTGTTTCTTAGTGTTGTAAATAAATTCCTTTATTTACTCTTTAGTAATGTCTTTTCATGTCTAGTCACTGCAAAATAGCTCACACACTCCTGGTCATGTCTAGTCAGGTCCCCTCCAGTCGTTACAACTTGTTGATGTATGGCTTGTATGCAGCTGCTCGGCCATAGAAACCCAATCCATGAAGCTCTCTGCGCACTGTTCTTGAGCTAATCTGAAGTCCACATGAAGTTTGGAGGTCTGTAGCAATTGACTCTGCAGAAAGTTGGCAACCTCTTCTCACTATGCGCCTCAGCATCCACTGACCCCGCTCCGTCAGTTTACGTGGCCTACCACTTCGTGGATGAGATGCTGTCATTCCCAAACACTTTCTATGTTCTTATAATACAGCTGACAGTTGACTGTGGAATAGTTAGGAGAGAGGAAATTTCATGACTGGATTTGTTGCACAGGTGGCATCCTATCACAGTTCCACGCTGGAATTCACTGAGCTCCTGAGAGCGACCCATTTTTTCACAAATGTTTGTAAAAACAGTCTGCATGCCTAGGTGCTTGATTTTATACACCTGTGGCCATAGAAGTGATTGGAACACCTGATTCTGATTATTTGGATGGGTGAGCGAATACTTTTGGCAATCTGGCTTCCGTCCCCTACACTCAACTGAAACTGCCCTCACCAAAGTCACCAACGACCTCCTAACTGCTAAAAAACACGGCCACTATTCTATTCTCATCCTGCTCAACCTCTCGGCTGCTTTTGACACTGTTGACCACTCCCTCCTTCTACAGACCCTCAACTCTCTGGGTCTCGGTGACACTGCACTTGCTTGGGTCGAATCCTATTTATCCAACAGGTCCTTCTGTGTGTCCTTTGCTGGTAACTCCTCCTCCTCATTGCCTCTATCTGTTGGTGTACCTCAAAGCTCTGTCCTTGGTCCTCTGCTCTTTTCCATCTACACCTCCTCCCTGGGCAAAATCATCAACAGCTTTGGCTTCAATTACCACCTCTACGCTGATGACACTCAGATCTACCTCTCTACCCCTGATCTCTCTCCCCCTGTCCTTTCAAAAGTCAGTGACTGTTTATCTGGCATCTCCTCCTGGATGGCCTCCCACCACCTAAAGATCAACATGTCAAAGACTGAACTCCTACTTATTCCTCCCTCCAATGCCTCCCCACCTCCTGACTTCTCTATCACGGTGGAGGGTATCACCATTTCCCCATCAAACCAAGTTCGCTGTCTTGGAGTTACACTTGACTCTGCTCTTTCCTTCATCCCCCACATCAAGTCTCTTTCCTCCTCCTGCCGATACCAACTGCGTAATATTTCCAGAATTCGGCCATTTCTTACCGCTGTCACCACAAAACAACTCATACACGCCCTGGTAATCTCCCGACTCGACTATTGCAATAATCTCTTATCTGGCCTCCCTCTCCCCCGCCTCTCCCCCCTACAATCCATCCTGAACGCCTCCGCCAGGCTAATTCACCTCACCCGCCGCTCTGTCTCTGCCGCTCCCCTCTGCGAGTCCCTTCACTGGCTCCCCATCCACTGCAGAATTAAGTTCAAAATCCTTATCCTTACTTACAAAACCCTCACTAACTCAGCTCCCCACTACCTGTCCTCACTAATCAGCAAATACACCCCAGCCCGCTCCCTAAGGTCAAACAGTGACCTGCGACTAGCTTCTCCCCGCATCACCTCTTCCCATGATAGACTGCAGGATTTCTCACGCGCAGCCCCCACTCTCTGGAACGCTCTCCCTCGTACTGTCAGACTTTCCCCTAACTTCTCTTCCTTCAAACGCTCCCTTAAAAGTTCCTATTTAGGGAAGCCTACCACCCAACTCACTGACGCAACCATCAATCACTCTCACCTTACAGTCCTCTCCTCCTGTTTCCAACCCCAACCCTCCCAGATTGTGAGTTCCTACGGGAATAGGGCCCTCATCTCCTCCTGTACTGTTTGTCAAATGTTGTTCAATGTATTGTAACCCTGTCTATACTGTGCTTATTGTACAGCGCTGCGGAATATGCTGGTGCTTTATAAATAAAGAATAATAATAATAATTAAATATAGTGTATATCCGTATCTGTACTATTAAATTACCTAAAATATGTTTCCATTGCACTAAATTCCAAAAAGCACACCAAAATATTCAGCTCCAGGCCCATAAAGATCTTAATCTGGCCCTGATTATTGTGTTACTCCTGCTTCACTATGTAACAGACCTCCTGCTTTGCCCACTGACTTTGCCTCCTCTCTGCCAGCCGTTGAACCTTGGACCATCCTGACTATTCTCCCTGGATACCCTCATGTACTGCACTGTGGATTCTCCCCAGTATCTGTCTGCCTACCCAAAGGTACCACCTGTGTATCCCCACACACTGGGCTCAGACCTCCTGAACTTGGGTCCCACCATGGCACATGTCAGGTGCCACCCTGGCAGTGCTCAACACTAGGGATGAGCCGAACACCCCCGTGTTTGGTTCGCATTCGAACTCGAACAATTTCAAAAGTTCGAGTTCGAACGCAAACACGAAACGAACTCAGTGCATGTCAATGGGACTCAAAAGTTCGGTTTTTAGAGAGCCCTGCAAGAGGGCATATATGCAAGATATTTGCCATAAAAGGTGTATGGGGGTCCGGGTAGTGCCCTGGGGGACAGGAAACAAGGACAAAAAGTTTAAAAAAAAACTTTTTAAAGTGACAGTGAGTTTTCCATGAAATAAAGGTTAAAAATAAAAACGAAAAATTCCTTCAAATATCGTGCCTAGGAGGTCCCCATAACCTGCCCGTGAAGTGGCGGATTTCTAGGATGTATAAAAACATTAAAAAAAAAAAAAAGACGTTTCAAATGATGGTAAATGGTTTTCCTTTAATCTATTCATAAACAACTGCTTGGGGCGGCAGTCTGTATTAAAAAAGGAGAGATTTTAGGACATGCAGAACAAGTTTAGTGATTTTTTTGCTAAATTATGGTGAAACTTATGCAAGCTTTGGATGAAAGTAACAATAGGTGCTTTAAAATTGGGCCTTTAGTGTTGGCAACAGTGCCGGCACACCATAACCCCTCTGTGGTATTGTGGAAGAGTGCAGAGTTGGACCCTGTGGTCCAATATTAAAATGATATAAATCTGGTAATATAGGTGTCAGTGTCAGTGCAGCCAAATATTGTGCCTTTGGTGGCAGCAAGTGCCTTCACACCGTAACCCTTTTGTGGTATTGTGAAAGAGTGCAGGGTTGGACTCTGCGGTCCAAAAAATTAAAATGATATAAATCTGGTACAGGCGTCAGTGCACCCAAATATTGTGCCTTTGGTGGCAGCGAGTGCCTTCACACCGTAACCCTTTTGTGGTATTGTGGAAGAGTGCAGGGTTGGACCCTGCGGCCCAAAAAATTAAAATGATATAAATCTGGTACAGGCGTCAGTGCACCCAAATATTGTGCCTTTGGTGGCAGTAAGTGCCTTCACACCGTAACCCCTTTGTGGTATTGTGGAAGAGTTCAGTGGTGGAAGTTTTGGGAATGCAGAAGAGATCCCCGATCTATTCCGTTACATCAGCATCAGGGGATTGATAGCTGCTGATCCAGGACTGTTTCATTTTTATAAATGTCAGGCGGTCTACAGAGTCGGTGGTCAGACGCACTCTTTTGTCTGTGACAAAACCTCCAGTGGCACTAAACGTCCTTTCAGAAAGCACGCTGGATGAAGGGCAACCTAGTAGCTGCATAGCATATTGGCTAAGTTCTGGCCAGTGATCCAATCTCAACACCCAGTAAGCCAGTGGATCATCTGCTGGAAAGGTATTCAGGTCTGCCCTTGCACCTAGGTAGTCCTGGACTATACGGTGAAGCTGCTGGCAATGGGTGCCTACATTTGACGTCCCTGGGCGTCGTGGACTAAAAAAATTTAAAAAGGCATCAGTCAAGTGGCCCCAGCCTTCACCAATATTCCTCTGATCATCCGCAGCCTCAGAAGCACTGTGTCATCACTTGGTAACCTACCAGTGCCTGGAAAGGTGTTACACAAGTGTCGCTTTAGAGCGTCCTCAAGTTTTTTCATCCTGTGCTCCCTCTGTGCGGGCAGGATGAGCTCTGCAACTTTACCCTTGTATCGTGGATCAAGAAGGTTTGCCAACCAGTAATGATCCCTCTCCTTTATAGCACGAATCCTGGGGTCCTTTACCAGGCTTTGCAGGATAAGGGCGCCCATGCAGCGTAGGTTGGAGGTGGCATTAGCTTCCGAGTCTTCCTGGACAATGAGGATGACCCCATTGTGCACTTCCTCCTCCCAGCCACGTACTAGTCCTTGGGTTTCCGGGCACACAAAACCCTCCCTTGAGGAATCCCCACCTTCAATGCCCCCACTACTTAAATATTCCTCCTCCTCCTCATCCTCCGCCTGTCTGATCTGAGGAGGACCCGCTGTAATGCTGTCTGTGGAAAGACTGGGGCCTTGAGAGCTACGGAAGGCCTCCTCTTCCTCCCGCTGCTCTGCCTCTAGAGCCACATCTATAATTCCCTGCAGCGTGTGCTCCAGCAGGAACACAAAAGGAATTGTGTCACTGATGCATGCACTGTCCCTGCTCACCATCCTCGTTGCCTCCTCAAATGGTGACAGTACAGTGCATGCATCCTTGATCATCAAGGTACTCATTGATGGCCCTCTACTGCTTGTGCAGACGCTGCAGCATTGCTAATGTCGAGTTCCACCTGGTGGGCATGTCACAGATCAGACGGTTTGTGGAAAGGTGGAATTCTCTTAGAATTTCTGCCAGGCGCACACTTTCTGGGAATGACGGTCTGAAGTGGCTGCAGACTTTTCTGGCCTGGCTGAGAAGCTCTGCCAGCCCTGGGTACCTGGTTAGGAAATGCTGTACCACCAGATTTAGGACGTGTGCTAGGCATGGTACATGCGTCAACTTACCCAGGCATAGGGTGGAGAGAAGGTTGCTGCCATTATCACAGATGACCATTCCCAGCTCAAGCTGGCATGGTGTTAACCATCTCTGCACCTGCCCCTGCAGAGATGACAGAATTTCTGGCCCGGTGTGGCTCCTGTCCCCTAAACAAACCAGCTCAAGCACAGTATGGCATCTTTTTGCTTGAGCCATTGCGTAGCCCCTGTCACACGTTGGTTTAACTGCCACTTCGCCAGAGACAGAGAAGGAGGAGGAGGCTGAGGAAGAGGGAGAGGTGGTGGTGAAGCAGACAGACCTCATACAAGCAGCTTTCTGGAGGCGTGGTGGATGAACAAGCTCCAGCACAGAGCCCCGTCTTGTATCCCTCTCAGTTGCAATCAGAGTTAACCAGTGTGATGTGAAGGAAATGTAACGGCCCTGTCCATGCTTGCTGGACCACGTGTCTAAAGTCACATGCACCTTGCTGCTGACTGCCTTTCCCAATGACTCCATAACATTGTGTTCCACGTGCTGGTATAGTGCTGGAATGGTCTTCCGTGAAAAGTAATGGCATTTTGGAACCTGCCAATGTGGTACAGCACATTCAGCAAATTCACGGAAGGAAGCAGAGTCCACCAGCTGGAAAGGCAGCAGCTGTAATGCGAGTAATTTTGCTAAATTGGCATTTAGACGTTGTGCTTGGGGATGGTTGGGACTATATTTTTTCTTATGCTGCAGCAGCTGGGGCAATGTAATTTGACTGCGGAAATCTTCAGCTGATGGGATGCTGTCACATTGTGAGGAAGGACCTGGTACATCCATTACTGTAGCATCACCCCTGTCAGTGGAGGTTTTTGGTTTTTCTGACATGGTGAGTGATATATAGATTAAAGATATACAGAACTCTGATTCAACTCTGTTATAAAATTTCGAGATATGCTGCAGAACTCTGATTCAACTCTGGTATAAAGATTAAAGATTTCCAGAACTCTGGTATAACTCAGTGAGACACCCTGATAGCTGGCAGCCAGTGACAAGACACAGATTACAATTCCCAGAACCCTCCTATAAATCAGTGAGACCCCCTGATGGGTGGCAGTGACAAGACACAAATTACAATTCCCAGAAACCATCTACAAGTCAGTGAGACCCCTGATAGGACCCCCTGATAGCTGGCAACAGTGACAAGACACAGATTACAATTTGCAGAAATCTGCTAGAAGTATGTGGAACCCCTGATAGCTGGCAGTGAGAAGACACCTATTACAATTCCCAGAAACCTCCTATAAGTCAGCGAGACCCCTGATGGGTGGCAGTGAGAACACAAAGATTAGAACAATTCCCAGATATTTTGTTTAAATGACAGACCCCCACAATTGCTGGTGGCAGTGAGAACACAAAGATTAGAACAATTCCCAGATATTTTGTTTAAATGACAGACCCCCACAATTGCTGGTGGCAGTGAGAACACAAAGATTAGAACAATTCCCAGATATTTTGTATAAATGACTGACCCCCAAAATTGCTGGTGGCAGTGAGAACACAAAGATTAGAACAATTCCCATATATTTTGTATAAATTACTGACCCCCAAAATAGTTGGTGGGAGTGAGAACACAAAGATTAGAACAATTTCCAGATATTTGGGGGCGTGGCTTGGGTGCCATTCGGGATGGCCACGTGAGTGCAGAGCTCCGCTCAGACTCCGGCTATATCGGGCTCTCCTGCACTCCCTGACCGGCGATGGGGAAATCCAACAAAACCCCCGGCACCCAGAAACCTCAGGGGACAGACCGGGTGACTGACACCCCCTCCCTGCGCCGATTCCTGGTGGGGCCTGCATATTCCCCGGCGGGTCCACCGGACAAGATGGCGGCCGAGACGAGGACATCACCAGAGCCTGAGATCTCCCCGATTCCAGTGGCAGGTACTATTGAGGCGGTCTCGATGGATCCGGCGACATGGCTTCCCCTGCTGCGCAATCTACCCACCAAAAATGATTTAAAAGAAGCCAATACAGAACTGCGCTCTTCTATCAAGGCCGAACTGCAGCACGTGCGCCAAGACATCCAGGGCCTAGCGTTCCGGGTTGACACGCTGGAACAAGGGTCAGATTCATTGCGGCCAGCCCACGAAGTGACAGCATCAGTTTTACACCTGCGCTCCAGTCAGCTGCGTAACATGGCCCTACACCTGGCCGACCTGGACAACAGAGGCCGCCACAACAACCTTAGGCTGCGTGGCTTACCCGAAACAGAGACATCTGCGGAACAACTTAAGGGTATGCTCTCCTCCATTTTTAATTCCTTGCTGGACAGGCCCGAACCCTCGGCCATAGATTTTGTCCGGGCCCATAGAGCTCTCAGACCGAAAGGCCCGCCGGGTAGCCCGCCATGAGATGCGATATGCTGTCTATATGACTTTAACCTCAAGGAAGACATTTTACGCAAAGCCCGAGAGGCAACGCAATTTTCTTATGAAGGGACCGAGCTTCCATTATATCCTGACCTGTCACCGGCCACTCTAGCCTACAGACGTGCCTTGAAGCCCCTCACCTCGCTCTTACGTGATCAGCAACTCCGCTACCGTTGGCACACCCCAACAGGTCTAGCAGTCATCTCTGAACAGGGCACCCATATCCTGCAGACCCCAGAAGATGTTGAGGCCTTGTCGGCGGACCTACAGTTACCCCCCCTGCAATTTGTATGGCTGGACCCTCTTGCCTTATATAACCAGGCGGCACGGGGATCGCACCAGACCCCTCTCCCCCTGCGCACGGGGAGAAGCCGCAGTCAAGCGGGGAAACGTACTGGCTCACAGTTGTGAACTGATGACCATCCGCCTTACTTGCACACCCTCAGGAACTGGTCCTCTGTTTTTTACTTTTTGTCCCGCTGACGGAACACATCGCACCGCGACCCCTCTTCAGCTGCACCCCCTGCGGCACTGCTTCTTGCCTCTCTCTTTAACACATGACTACAAGCGGACTTGGAGGATACCCTCGGGAGGCTCCCCCACACGTGGATCATCTTGGTTTTTTCCTCGGATCATCATGGGACCTTGCCCCATCCTCATGCTGACCTCTCACGAGTGCGTCTTTCGGAAACGACGCCGACGGGGACCTATGCACATTCTGGAATGCCTCCGCGGCCTAGTCCTTGTGGGAACGGAACGCATCACTATTCCACATGGGCAGGAGTGCCCTCCTGGGCAGTCACTTGATCTCTACTCGTCCGAGAGCTGAGGGCACACTCTCCGCTATCTTAGCGACGAAGAATCCTCATGGCCAATCTGGACGCGATAACTTGTCACACTCTACAGCAAGACTGGCCTCGTGCTGGGACTATTTTTTTGGATTCTGTCGGAGGGCCTCCGCCGGCGCCCCAAACCTGGTCAGGTTCGTTTCAATCCCTAAAGTTGGCCTATGGCCTCCAGCACGTTTGTTTGCCCACAATGTTTTTCTTAGCTAATTCATGAGTCATATTATTGCTCTGCAAAGTTTGGTTTCTCTTTAAGTACTTAGTTGTCAGTCCCGGGTGGGGCTCGACCACGAACCCCGTTGGAGGTTAGCGGTCCCACAGAGTGCGGTCACCATCCGGTGTTTTCACTGGGATTGTCGCCGTACCCGCTGCTCGTCACCTCCTTGTGCTTGTATATAGTTACCCCTGATTTTCTGTTCCTTTTCCCTTACCCCTGTCCCCCCCTGAGGATATAGAAATGTCAGCTGAATGTTGCACACCACTGACGCCTGCTGATTTACTCATTGTCTCTATCAACGTTAACGGACTAAATAGTTCAGAGAAACGCTGCCACGCCATGCGTGACTTTCGCTCCCAGAAGGCCTCTGTTGTGTGTATACAGGAGACTCACTTTCAGGAAGGGAAGGCACCCTCTCTCACTAACTCCCATTATCCTACTGGGTTTTTTAGCCACAATGCTGAGGCCAGGTCCAAGGGGACAGCAATTCTGTTTCATAAGCGAATCCCGTTTCAACTTCTTGATTCCGTGACTGATGTGGGGAGTCGCTTCATTTTCGTGAAAGGACAGATCCTGAACCAAACTTACACCTTCGCTAACTGCTATGCCCCTAACAAAGCTCAACACAAGTTCCTCTCCACAACTCTGCGGACGCTGCGGGATTTTGCGGAAGGACTCGTAGTACTGGGGGGGACTTTAACGTACCTCTAGAACCTTCTTGGGACACTTCCGCGAGCTGCTCCTCTATCCCACTACACATTCTACGCTCATACCGGAGCTCTTTACATAAAGCTAGATTTGCGGACTGCTGGCGCACATTACACCCCACGGGTAAAGACTTTTCTTTTTATGCACACCCCTCCCAATCGTATTCTAGAATGACTATCTCTTTGTCCCCCAGTACTACCTCTCTGCTTTGCGCACCGCTACGATAGGCACTGCCACTTGGTCAGACCACGCCCCGATAACCATTACCCTCCGCTCACCCATGTTTAAACCCACTGCACCAAATTGGCGCCTTAACGACTCCCTCCTGTCTGACCCGCTTGTGGCTGAGGAAGGTCAGCAGGTCCTTACTGACTATTTTGAAAGGAACGCAGTGGGGGATGTGTCCTCACCTATGGTCTGGGAGGCTCACAAATGTGTGATCAGAGGCTACTTCATCCTTCATCCGTAAGGGCGCCGAACGGGCTAAACGCTGCTCGGCTGACATACGAGATCTCCAGCAACAAATATCCCAGGTCTCCTCTGACCACAAGCGGGACGGAGATCCTGAAACCATGGCCCTTCTGATCGAGCTGCGCAGATCCCTAGCTAAACTTTTAAACACGCGCTACCACAGGACATACCTGTGCTCTAAGGCCCTTTTTCACTCACATGGGGACAAGAGTGGGAGACTGCTTGCTCGAATGATAGCCAAAAAAAGATCAGCAGCCTGCATTGCTAAATTACGAGACAAACAGGGCACACTGCAGCGGTTGCCGGTAAGATTGCTTCAGATAGTTCGTGACTATTATGCCGCACTATATGACTTGCAAGGGACCACCAACCCTCAAGACCTGGCGCGCAAACGCTCTGACATTCTATCCTATCTGACCAAGTACTCCACTAAAAAAGTTTCCCGCCAAACATCCCATCTCCTTGACCGCCCCTTGAACACAGAACAACTGGCCTTGGCACTCAAATCCTCTAAACCCAGTAAAAGTCCTGGCCCGGACGGCCTCCCGGTCAGGTATTATAAATGCTATGCTGCGATCCTCTTCCCCATCTTTTAACGGCTCTTAATGACTTGACGGAGGGACTGCAACTTCCCACGCAGACCCTCAGTGCCAATATCACGATTTTGCCAAAAAGAAGGCAAAGATCCTGAACTTTTCGCCAGCTATAGACCCATCTCCCTACTAAACTGTGACCTGAAGCTCTTTGCAAAAATTCTGGCGGACAGACTGAAGCCCTACCTCCCAGCTCTTGTCCACGCGGACCAAGTGGGGTTTGTTCCTGGCTGAGAAGCCCGGGACAACACCATGAGGACCCTGTAGCTTATGCACCACACCCGTCGCTCCTCTCAGGCACTGGCGCTCCTGTCCACAGACGCGGAGAAGGCCTTCGACTGGGTGGACTGGGACTTTATTTCCCTCTCCTTGACACATATCGGCCTAGGCCCTCATCTTCGTGCCTGGATAGGTGCCCTATATGGGGATACAACCGCACGTGTATGTGTCAACGGGGTGTTCACGGCCCCATTTACCATCCGCAACGGCACACGGCAGGGATGTCCTCTCTCGCCACTACTGTTTGTAGTGACTTTAGAGCCATTCCTGGAGGCTATAAGATCCGATCCCAATATAACAGGGGTCACGGTAGGATCTCAACAACACAAAGTGGCGGCGTACGCAGACGACCTCCTGTTTTTTATAACTAGGCTGGAGATTTCCCTACCGGGAGTAATGACAGCTTTCGAGGAATACGGCAGACTCTCTAACCTGAAGATTAATTTCTTGAAATCACATATCCTTAATGTCACAGTACCAGAATCTAGAGCTCAGGCAATGAGACCACACTTTGCCTTTAAATGGATGACTGATAAAATCAAATACTTGGGCATATGGCTCCCATCACAACATTCCCGTGTTTACCAGGATAACTTTCCACCACTCCTCGGATTCTTGCAACGTGACCTAGCCAACTGGAATCACCCACATATCTCCTGGCTCGGTCGCATTGCAGTGGTCAAAATGAATGTTCAACCCAGACTCTTATACCTCATGCAAACGATACCTATCGATCTTCCCAAGGCGTTTTTCACTTCCCTTCGATCTATGGTAGCCACCTACATCTGTAGAGGTAAACGCCCTAGATTGAGTTATCAAGTCCTTACCAGATCCAGAGCAACGGGAGGATTAGCCTTACCCAATTTTAGCCTCTATCATCAGGCTTGCCACCTCCAACGGGTGGTGGAATGGTCGAGAGAGGGGTCGGTTAAACTATGGAGGGCAGTGGAACAGGAGTTGGTGGGAAGACCGCTGACTGTCCTTCCCTGGCTCACATTGAAGGAGGGTCGGAGACTGACCAGTTCGTTGCCATACCTGCAGGCGCCTTTTGGGATATGGCGCCGGTCTGCCACTAAATTTGGCCTCACATCTTTCCCTTCCCCTATGACACCGGTGGTACACATTGAGGAATACCTTCCCGTACTAGATCCCCACTCGGTAAGAAGACTGGTCCCGGCTCCCACACCACGCATATTACACTTCTTCCACGACTCGACCTGCCGGCCTACTGATGGACTTAATAAGAGATAGTCCCATCTCGTTTCTCCACACATTCCACTATGCGCAGCTCCGACACTATCTTGACAGTTTACCTCAGAAACATCAGCTGGGGCGCCCACTACGGTCTTTTGAGAAATTATGCTGTGCCAAAGGACCTCTCTCACATGGTCTATCCCTGCTTTATTCTCTACTTAGGGAGGCGGCCTCAGATGTGCCGCCGCCGTATATGGGAAAGTGGGAAAACATGCTAGACGTGGTTCTTTCCGATGCACAATGGTCTAAGATTTGCGAAGTGACACATCATTGTTCGGTCTCCTCCAAAGCACAGGAAACTGCATATAAAGTCCTCAGCCTATGGTACCGCACCCCAGATAAGATTAATCGCTATGACCCCCAGGTACCAGCACAATGCTGGAGATGTAATGTGGCACTGGGAGACATGCTACACATTTGGTGGGAGTGCCCGAAACTACAACCTTTCTGGTCCAGGATTTATGACATACTTAAGGTGTTCACGGATCCTCCCCCAGAGTTCACACCGGCCGCGTTTCTCTTACACCACAATACTTACTCTATCGCTGCATACAAACGCACTATGGCCATTCGCATCCTGAACACCGCCAAGGCCCTGGTGACACTTTACTGGCTACAACTCACCCCACCACCCCTCTCCCTATGGTTTACTCGCATGGAAGAATTACACTCAGTGGAACAGCTGGTTTTCAGTGCTTCTGATAGATTACCCCAATACACAGCGATATGGTTGAACTGGATACTCCAATCCTCGTCCCGCGCTTTCCAAGCGTTACTTACCATCCCCGCATGATCACATACACACTCAGCAATGGAACTCAGACATTTTAGTAACACATGTAAGATCGAATTAAAGTGCTTATCCTCAATCCATCAGTTCCCTACCTATTCTTCTCCATGATTTTGTCTTTTTATCTGTGTTTATACTGCAACATTATAAGGGTCCTGCGCATCCCTCTGTTAATTTTCGAACTGCATTAATGAACCTGCGAGTTCTATGTTGCTCGTCTTTGTTTTGGAAAACCAATAAACAGTTATTTACAAAACTTCCAGATATTTTGTATAAATGACTGACCCCCAAAATTGCTGGCGGCAGTGAGAACACAAAGATTAGAACAATTCCCAGATATTTTGTATGAATGACTGACCCCAAAATTGCTGGTGGCAGTGAGAACACAAAGATTAGAACAATTCCCAGATATTTTGTAGAAATGAGCCCCCCCCAATTAGCTGCTGGCAGACTGGCAGTGAGAACACACACTAACACAACAATCTCCTCTCAAAAAACACGTGCTGAAGGCTGTGTGAAACCTTATATAGCGTGCTGCGGGTCTTAGCTCTGTGAGCCCCTGATTGGGTAAAATTTGCCAAATCAGGACTCTGAGCCGTGACTGGCATAGTCTTACACCTGTCTTGCACTTGACCTGTGGTCAGGTGCAAGGCTGTAGCCAATTACAAGCTTCAGGCCAGTGGAAAAGTGCATTGTGGTCCATTGTGGTGCATTGTGGGCGAAAATACAGTGAACACGCGGAAATGTTCGTAGTTCGCGAACAGGCGATGTTCGAATCGAACTCCGAACCGATCGAGTCGAACAGCTCATCCCTACTCAACACGTCTAAGGTTGCATTAAACTTTATTTAGCTCAACAAGTTTCTCTTTGTTATAGTTTATTCTTTTAACAATTATCACTCTATTTTGTTTTGTTTGTTTATTATTATTATTGTCATCATTTATATAGCGCCATCCGTTTCTGCAGCGCTTTACAATAACCAAAGAGAATGAGATACAGATAAATGGACATAGGATGGAAACTCCTCCTGTTTCTACCCCCAATCCTTCTAGATTGTGAGTTCTTATCATTTCTTATTCCCTTCTCTCATTTCTTATTGTACCGGTTTGTCAACTGTTGTTCAATGTATTGTAACCCTGTCTATATTGTGCCAATTGTACAGCGCTGCGTAATATGCTGGCGCTATATAAAGAATAATAGAGGGTCCTGCTCATAGGAGCATACATTTATGGGTTATAGTTTATGTTATACATTCTGGATGTCCATTTCAGACCATTTTGAAAAACTGGATATGATATCACTCTTATTTATTTTTTTGGTTATTTATTTATAAAGGATTTTACCAGGAGGGATACATTGAGATTTCTCTCATTTTCAAGAATGTCCTGGGTTCAGCAACATTAAATTACTTAGATGTGACTTATTCACAGTTGTATCATTCTCTGTGTTTTTCCAACAGATTATCTATATTCTCTTCATACGAAGCTCAAAACCATTTTTATTTTATTATTCAGCCCACACAATTCTTCATTAAAAAAATTCTATAATAGTCTTAACCACTTGGCTGCTAAGGATGCACTCAGCGCGTCCTGCCAAGTGCACCCCATGTGCTATGGACGCGCTGAGCGCGTCCTAGCACAGGAGGCAGCAATCGGCCGGGATTCCGGCTGATTGCTGGCCCCCCGGTGCGGGCTGACATCTAGCATGTCAGCCCGGCACTCTGGGACCCCAGGGGGGACATTAGATGTCATTGCGGTGGCGCGATGACAGCTAATTCACGCGCCCCCCGCGTGTGCGGAGGAGGCGCCTTCGGACCTCTCTCCCTCCCGATCGCCAGGGGCCACAGGATTAAGACAGGCACCGTTTGGAAGGACACCGCCTACCCTTCCAAACGGTGGCTGACATTAACCCCTGGGGAGTCGGCTCATGATTCGGCGCCGAAAAGCGCCGGTTCGTGATCCTCTCCCGGAGCTGGCTGACACCTTGGATGTCGGCCAAGCCTCCGGAAACTCCCCCTGAAGACTGGCGTCATTGTGCATAGCACGATGACACCATTCCTGGAGTTAACCCCTAGCTGCCAGCAATGGTGGAGATAGGGGGTTACAATGAACCCCCTATCTCCAGATCCGTGGCTGCTAGAGGTTAATGTTTGATATTGTTGGATCAGCCAGTGCATGGCCTTTCCAACAATACCAAACATGACCATGTAAAAAAAAAAAAAAAAAAAAATTTTGTTTGTTTTGTTAATGCAGCAATATTGTTCCCATTTCAATTATAATGTGAACAATGATGCTGCACTAACGATTTTTGTATGTGGTGCGTTTGTTACAGATCGCGTAATTTTCCCCAAAAAAAATGTAACGAGATTTCTAATTTTTTTAACAAGCGCACCCCATACAAAATATAACCGCAATTGCTTGCATGTTAAAATGTGAAAAAAAACACTTTACACGTTGTAAATTATTGAAAATTCAAATTTTATTGCATTTTTTGTTATATTATACAGACAGGGTATGACGTATACATGTAATAATGACATATTATGAATCTGCCGAGTCTGCCGGAAAGAACGATATAGAATATGTCTGGGTCATATACTAAAATAAGGCTTCAAAATGCATTTAAACATGATGAGCGAAACAGGTAAAAATTACCTCAGCACAGAGACGAGAAATGCCTCAGCAGCGAAAGGGTTAAATATAAAATATAAAAATTAAAACATTAAAATCAATTCTGAAGTGCTTTAAATTTTCACAGGAATTCATTTTGTCAATTGTAATCTATTTTCGTTTTCAGTTATTAACTATGTCACAGTACTGCGTCGTTGCCCAATAATATTAAAGTATAAATGTACTGAGGTCATTCCAGTAGAACTGGCATGAAGATTAGCCGAGTGAGGATCTGGCAAATGTGTTTGAGAACATTTGCAGCTGTTAACACACACACACACACACACACACACACACACTCTTGGGTTTTACAGTCTCAAATGGTACATCCTGTCGGAATGATCATTTCTGTACTGTATCTCTTTAAGAGTTGGTAATGATCTTTTCCATACTGGTTACCTAGGTGCATATACGGTGTCTATGTTCATCCTTGACCACATGACTTGGTAATGCCCATTTCATAATGGTTCTGTTTTGTTTCCTCAGACTTTAAAATATGCGGCTTTCACTAGGTCATAAAAATGACCCTCTTTAACCCTCTCCTAGCATTCCATGTTTTCAGCTGGCTTGATGTTTTAGCGGAAACTGACACCAGTGTATTGAGAATTTAGAAATGAAAGTCAGCAAACATAAAATAAAGTGCCTTGTCCTTCCCGTTCCCGATTGATAGTTGCAGAAGCTGAGTTATGAGATTAAAAGATGTCTAATCTCATGCAGGAACAGCACAGAACTGCAGCTATATTTCTTGTAATGGTCAACAGTTTGTACAGCTACCTGTCAGATTCCAAACATTAATCACCAGAATGAGGACAACTCTCTTTCATTAGATTGACAGTCAACCTGTAAATAATGCTATTGGATGAAGCCAGCAAGCGGTGAAGAATATATGGATTCAAGTTAATTTAAATTTATGTTTGGGAAAAAAGGCAGGCAAAGGCAAAATTATCTCCAATATGTTTATTTATAGCAAATTTATGAAGCTTAGTCATGGATTTTCCTTATATCTATCACCATGTCTTTTTGTGACATCATGCAAGCTACAATGGCTTAATACGTTGGTGTTACCTGTGATATAGCAGTATAAATATAGCGGAAACTCTATGGGGTTTCTGCTTTTTAATAATGAGTAAAATGGGGTGAAATAACATTAATAAATGATTAGAACAAATATACAGGGTTATCCAAAGAGATTCGAAAAGTCACCGCACGTTCGGTGACTTTTCGTTCTCTTCAATTCGGATCGTGTTGCCGATCCCATTTCGGTGACCCTGCGGTGTATTCAGCAAGTACCACAGGGTCCCCGAATTGCAGGGAAAAGCTGCCGCAAACCTGACGAAACCTAACCGCAAAACCTGCCGAATGCATGCCGAAAACCCGCAAAAACATCTGGATTAACCCGTCGAAGACGCCGGAAAAACCCGAGCAGGAGCCGATCACACGCAGCGAAGCCGCCGGAAAAAGCTGAGAAAAAGCCGACACCGCAGACAGAGGGAGGTGAATAAATTAGCAAAACAGTTTGTATGAATGTGAAAGTGAAAAGCTGTTTGCAAAGAAACTACTGAGCGAAAATGTCTCAAATGTACATATGAAGTCCAGGGAATGATAATAAAAAGGGCTGTTACAGAAAAAATAAGTAAACTTAAAAAAAAAAAAATCAGAAAAATGCTTAAAGTATCCGAAAAAATTAAAAATAAAGAGACTCTTTACTGCAGAATTTTATAATGAACGGTTTATTAGATATTGAATTAAAACGGGAATATTTTTAACATTGAAGCCTATGGGATTCTCCTGAATAAACCTGTCAAATTAAACCACCGAATGGCAGGGCATTTCGGGAACCTTTCACTGCTGGTTTGTGTTCTCTGAATAGCCGAAGCAGTGCTTTTTCATGGGGATTTCACTGCCCTCGAACAGGCACCGAACAGGCACCGTATGTTCAGGCAATTCGCCAGGATTTGGCGCATTGCCTGCTCTCAGGATAGCCGAATGGGCAGGAAAGGTAACCGAACGCTGATTTTCAGCTTTCGGTTACCTTTCTCAAGCAATTCGGATCTCTTTGGATAACCCTGATATTGTTCTATTCTAGTAGTTTAATTTCAAGAACAAAAAAAAATTACTAATATTATTAACATTCCCTTAAATCATAAACAAAGATTACACTAGTTTGTATTATATATGCCATATCGCTATCATGACAATACATTCTCATAGCGACAATACAATAGTAATGAAGCGAAGCCGCATTTCATATCTTGACATGACTGTGACATTTTAAATATAAACCATATTTTGTTAAGACTTTTTTATTTGACAATTTTTATTCAGGATATAGCACTTTGACATATATAGAGGGTAACAAGTGTCGCCAAACATATCAAGTTTCCCTTTCAAACGAGGACGTTGATAGCATGTGCTCGAGTATATTTCACATTCCCTGTTATACAATTTATAAAACTTAAAACATTGAATTATAACACACGCAAAACAAGAAAAACAAAAGCAAAAAGAAACACAAAAACAGAAAACCTGGAAACATCAATCTCCAAATCAATATTGTCTATGCATGGAGGCACTCGGTGATAAGACTTTTTATGCCCTTGAGTTAGCTGTCAGGAATGTCAATAGTTTCATTAGATACACAAAAATGCATACTGCAAAATAGTAATTTGATGTTTTAAAACAACACATAATGGGCACTCTAGGGTTAAAATGGTAGAGGGTAAATAGGAAAGGTTAAACATTGATCTATTCTCACCCTCCCTGCACCCGCGCCAT
The DNA here is from genome assembly GCA_009667805.1 of Leptobrachium leishanense. Lineage (NCBI taxonomy): Eukaryota > Metazoa > Chordata > Amphibia > Anura > Megophryidae > Leptobrachium > Leptobrachium leishanense. Next base: position 112,138,137 of record CM019067.1, on the reverse strand, counting down.
CCTGTTTTATTCCTTACTGTAAGGCTAAACCTCACTGAGCTCCCTTTGCACTGATCTGGACAGGAAATGCTGCTGCTGTCCCTCAAGCTGCAACTGTCGTGTGCCCAGTAGAGTATGGACGTTGTAGCCAATTCAATGGATCGCAATGTGAACACATTGAAAATCACTGGCTAAAGGCAAAAATGAACCAATGGTCATTCCCGACTTTTTTCCCAGGAAGCCAGGAAGCAGCTCTCTGATCTAAGCTTTCTCTTGGGGGATAAGCTCCCTGTTCAGAGCACTGAAACAGCCCTCCAGCACCCTGAGGAGGGGGGATACTTAGGTTCCAGTAACCATTCATTCTCCATTGAATGCTCACATTGCCTAGCCCTAGAGTGTCCCGTTAGAAAAAGGGTTTTAAAATAGTTGCTAACTACTGTAAATTGTTACAAACAAGGGCATAGTTAATTGAGTTCCTCAATGTCACATTTTATCTTTAAGTGGTGATTACATAAAAAAAATATGTAACAGCATATGTTGATATAATTTTAAATCTGTTTATCAATACAATACAGTCAGTTTATAGAGGCTGAACACGTGCAGCTGTTTACTACCAAGCCATAAAATATTAATGTGAAAAACTAAATATGTACTATATACTGGAAATTGTTGCTTTAATGAAACATTGTAAATTTTAAGACGAAGGGAAATAATTATAATGGTTTTTAAAGTATTTGGCGATGGAATCATAGTTATAAAGTTACATTGTTAATTAAGTTTAAAAAAGGCACATAGACAATCTTTTTTGAGCTCTACAAATATGCATTTTTATTGATTTAGTACCATCGCATAAATGTCCCCGTAGTATGTTTCTCAATCGTTTAACCATTTCTCCTTATAGTAAGGCATATAAGATTTGTAAAAGTCATGGCTGAATACGCAAAGACATTTTCATTTATATGGAAATAAAACATTGTCCCAGGGAGAAATCTGCCTTTATGGAATCAAGGCTTTTTACGCATTTTGGACGCCATTGGAAAATCCACAAAGAGGGGTTTCTTGCATTCTTTTGGATCAACAGCAGCCATAGACTGTGGAAGGTTAACCTGAATAACCATTGGCTTTTTACCAACCAATATTACGATGTAAACATGGGCGTCCGCAGAAATTTATCCAGGGGGGGGGCATAATTTTAATGGCATCCATATTCTGCCCTTTTGACAATGTCATGAAGAGGACAGTTATAAAATAAAGCATAGTAATACAGAGGCTGCAAAACATGATGCAAGTGTAATGGAAGAATAAAGGTGTAAGTGTCTGATCTGAGGGTTGAATTTTCTCGTCTGTTAAAGCCATTCAATGCACCACACTAGTCATACACCCAGGATCAAGGAAGTGTTTTTTTAAGGCCATCTCTGTATACACAGAGCCAGCTCTGTATAAACAAACCATGAACCCAACCCCACAGATACTGGCACACACACACCAGGCTCCCCACCCCAAATAAATATATATATACTGTATATGTACACATTCACACACACCAGCCCCCCTTCCCACACACACATATACATATATATATACATATATATACATATATTTATACACACTCACCTTCCCTGCATACACACACACATATCTCCACTCCTCAACCCTCTCCTCTTAGATTGTAAGCTCTGGAGCAGGGTCCCCTCTCCTCTTAGATTGTAAACTCTGGAACAGAGTCCCCTCTCGTATTAGATTGTAAGCTCTGGAGCAGGGTCCCCTTTCCTCTTAGATTGTAAGCTCTTGGGCAGGGTCCCCTCTCCTCTTACAGTGTAAACTCTGGAGCAGGGTCCTTTCTCCTCTTAGATTGTAAGCTCTGGAGCAGGGTCACCTCTCCTCTTAGATTGTAAACTCTGGAGCAGGGTCCTAAAAGGAGACGTGACCCTGCTCCAGAGTTTACAATCTAAGAGGAAAGGGGGCCCTGCTCAAGAGCTTACAATCTAAGAGGAGAGGGGACCCTGCTCCAGAGTTTATAATCTACGAGGAGAAAGATTGTAAACTCTGGAGCAGGGTCCTTTCTCCTCTTAGATTGTAAACTCTGGAGCAGGGTCCTAAGAGGAGAGGGGACCCTGCCCCAGAGCTTACAATCTAAGAGGAGAAAGGACCTTGCTCCAGAGCTTACAATGTAAGAGGAGAAAGGACCCTGCTCCAGAGCTTACAATCTTTCTCCTCCTAGATTATAAACTCTGGAGCAGGGTCCCCTCTCCTCTTAGATTGTAAACTCTTGAGCAGAGCCCCCTCTTCTCTTAGATTGTAAGATCTGGGGCAGAGTCCCCTCTCCTCTTAGATTGTAAGATATTGAGCAGGGTCCTCATCCCCACTGCCCAGGCAAAACCCTGCCTAGAGCGCCTGTATGCTGCCAATATTGCCCTGGTCTGTATCTCATGCAAGCTTTGTGATCTTAACACAGGCCGCACCAGATTGCTACTAATTAGTTTGTGTCCCTCCCCCCCAGACAGATAAACTAGACCTCAGATCAGGGGAATCTCATAAAGACAACACTGGCATCAAGCTTAATAAAAATGTCTTTATTTGACAATCATTACCTTTTTTCCTGTGTCCAACATTCCAGCCTGTGGCCCATAGGAGCAGCTGCACCTGCATCTCAGCCCTGCCTCTTCCAGCATGCAAAGTGAGTGGGAGCACATGGTGGATTGGAGGTGGAGTGGGGATGTGACGCTAGTGCAGCCTAGTGGAGAGCCGAGGATCTGCAGCATTTCAGTGAATAAATTATCATAATTTAAGCCTGTTGATCTGGGGGGGGGGTCAAGTGCTCCCCTTGCTGCGGACTCCCATGGATGCAAATATGAAATTGTTAAAAGATATAAACAAAATCCACCAAAATTTTACTTTTTGCAAAATCCCCTTACGTTCAATGAAATCATCATTACTATTTGGAGCAGTGGTTCCCAACCGCGGTCCTCAAGTACCCGTAACAGGTCTGGTTTTCCAGATATCTGAAGCACAGCACAGGTGATATGAGTTGCTGCTCAGTGATTGGAGGATTCAGTCTGCATTTCCCAAAGGTAATCCTTAAAATCTAGCCTGTCAGGGGGACTTGAGGGCTGCAGTTGGGAACCACTGATTTGGAGGATTCTTTATTTGTTTGTCATTTTGACTACCTTGGATATAGTTCCAGTAATCATGTCAATCCACAAGTGTTTCCTCAAATAAAATCCAACACTATTCAGGATGTCAAATCATATTGCTGAATTTCCATTGTTTAACACCTTCACTACCAAGTGATTTTCCAAAAAAATATTGTCAGAAACCAGTGTTTGTTTGTAAAATCATTTTTAACTCCTTAGTGACCGGGCGGTTTTACACAAATCCGTCCGTTAGTGACCGCTGCTGTTTTTACGTTTCTGCGCTCTTAGTGTTTACGTCAAATTTTCCTCTTACTCGTTTATGTAACCCACACATATTTTACACTGTTTTTCTCGTCACTAAATGGACTTTATAAAGATACCATTTTTTTCATCATTTCATATAATTTACTATAAAAAATATTGTGAAATATGACAAAAAAAAAAAAACACCACTTTTTCGAACTTTGACCCCCAAAATTTCTTATGTATCAACAACCGTCAAAAAAAATTAATTCCTTAGTAGTTTCTAAATTTAGTACTGAGTTTAGCAATACCCAATGTTTACATATTCCTCGCTTTTTTCCTTATTTTATGCAACAATAAGTGCAAGTAGCACTTTGCCATTTCCAAAGAGTTTATTTTCAAAACTAGTGATAGTGACATTGTAAGACTGATATCTGTCACTAATTCCTTAATAACCCTCCACATATACATATTTTTTTTAAGTACACAAATCAAGGTATTAAACTTGGGGTATTTTGACTCTTTCCATGCAAACCATTTTACCACAAATCTATGCCAAAGTTGAGAAAAAAAAAATTTTTTGGTGATTTTTTTTTTTGAACGCAATTTAAGAATACATGTACTGTGAACTTTAAGGTTTACTGCCAAAAAGCACCCCAAAATATGTTCAGCAACATCTTCTGAGTAAATTGATACCACCCAAGTATAGGTATGTCGGGTCATTTGGGGGCTAAAAGGCCTTATTTGGGGGGTGCGCATTTCAGTTTTCCAACTTGGAATTTTCACATTTCGTCATCATGCACCCATGTCCTATTTGGGACATTTTTGAAGCCGGCCAAAGTAATTTACCCCATGAAACCATATATTTTTAGAAAGGGCACACCCTAGGGTGCTTCAAAGAGTTGTATTTTAACACTTTCCATGCGCTAGCTCTATGTCAAACTTTCAGGTAGTCACTTTTTGTGTTATTTTTTCACACACATTGTACTTTAGGCATGAATTGTCAAATCCAGTTATGGGTTACTGCCAAAAAACACCCCAAAATATGTTCAGCAACATCTTCTGAGTAAATTGATACCACCCATGTATAGGTATGTCGGGTCATTTGGGGGCTAATAGGCCTATTTGGGGGGTGCGCATTTCAGTTTTCCAACTTGGAATTTTCACATTTCGTCATCATGCACCCATGTCCTATTTGGGACATTTTTGAAGCCGGCCAAAGTAATTTATCCCCATCAAACCATATATTTTTAGAGAAGGGCACACCCTAGGGTGCTTCAAAGAGTTGTATTTTAACACTTTCCATGCAGTAGCTCTATGTCAAACTTTCAGGTAGTCACTTTTTGGTTTATTTTTTCACACACATTGTACTTTAGGCATGAATTGTCAAATCCAGTTATGGGTTACTGCCAAAAAACACCCCAAAATATGTTCAGCAACATCTTCTGAGTAAATTGATACCACCCATGTATAGGTATGTCGGGTCATTTGGGGGCTAATAGGCCTTATTTGGGGGGTGCGCATTTCAGTTTTCCAACTTGGAATTTTCACATTTCGTCATCATGCACCCATGTCCTATTTGGGACATTTTTGAAGCCGGCCAAAGTAATTTACCCCCATCAAACCATATTTTTTAGAAAGGGCACACCCTGGGGTGCTTCAAAGAGTTGTATTTTAACACTTTCCATGCACTAGCTCTATGTCAAACTTTCAGGTAGTCACTTTTTGTGTTATTTTTTCACACACATTGTACTTTAGGCATGAATTGTCAAATCCAGTTATGGGTTACTGCCAAAAAACACCCCAAAATATGTTCAGCAACATCTTCTGAGTAAATTGATACCACCCATGTATAGGTATGTGGGTCATTTGGGGGCTAATAGGCCTTATTTGGGGGGTGCGCATTTCAGATTTCCAACTTGGAATTTTCACATTTCGTCATCATGCACCCATGTCCTATTTGGGACATTTTTGAAGCCGGCCAAAGTAATTTACCCCCATCAAACCATATATTTTTAGAAAGGGCACACCCTGGGGTGCTTCTAAGAGTTGTATTTTAACACTTTCCATGCACTAGCTCTATGTCAAACTTTCAGGTAGTCACTTTTGGGTTATTTTTTCACACACATTGTACTTTAGGCATGAATTGTCAAATACAGTTATGGGTTACTGCCAAAAAACACCCCAAAATATGTTCAGCAACATCTTCTGAGTAAATTGATACCACCCATATATAGATTTGTTCTGTTGTTTTTGGGGTGCTACGCCAATCTTTGACATGTGCTTGTCAATTTTCTAATTTGACATACAGTATCTTCTTTGCTTATCTTCTTTTTAGGGGCCTTTTTACATACCCCAGTTTTATGAACGTGCATATATTTGGTAAGCTAACACCCCAAAGTATTGTAAATGGAGTGTTTTTATGCTATGGATGCATCCGTTTGCTCCAAACAAATTGGATACTGTTTGGTGGTCATTTTTCATTTTCACACCCACATCAGTTTTGGACTGTGATTTAGGAGACACTGTTGTTTGTTACTGCATGAAAACTCTCCAGGTTGTTTTCTGCAAGATCTCCTGAGTACACCCATGCCCCCCATGCATAGGTTTGCCAGGATTTTGGGAAGGTTCAAATACAATTTTTATGGCTTTGTCATTGGAGTTGAAATTGAGATTATTTCTTCAGCTAGGCCTATATTTGGTTTTGGGTCTACCGCATACCCCAGTTTGAATTATTGCCACAAAATTGTTTATATTTGTTATGTTGACACCCCAAGGTATTGCATATGGAGTGCTTTGATGCCATGGATGCAACGGTTTTAGCCCAAAACATTTGAGAAGGTGTGTGGCGGTAATTTTTCAATTTTCAGATTTTTACGCCCACATTAGATTTGGACTGTGATTTAGGAGACACTGTTGTTTGTTACTGCATGAAAACTCTCCAGGTTGTTTTCTGCAAGGTCTCCTGAGTACACCCATGCCCCCCATGCATAGGTTTTACCAGGATTTTGGGAAGGTTCAAATACAATTTTTATGACTTTGTCATTGGAGTTGAAATTGAGATTATTTCTTCAGCTAGCCTATCTTTGGTTTTGGGTCTACCGCATACCCCAGTTTGAATTATTGCCACAAAATTGTTTATATTTGTTATGTTGACACCCCAAGGTATTGCATATGGAGTGCTTTGATGCCATGGATGCAACGGTTTTAGCCAAAACATTTGAGAAGGTGTGTGGCGGTAATTTTTCAATTTTCAGATTTTTACGCCCACATTAGATTTGGACTGTGATTTAGGAGACACTGTTGTTTGTTACTGCATGAAAACTCTCCAGGTTGTTTTCTGCAAGATCTCCTGAGCACCCATGCCCCCCATGCATAGGTTTGCCAGGATTTTTGGAAGGTTCAAATACAATTTTTATGACTTTGTCATTGGAGTTGAAATTGAGATTATTTCTTCAGCTAGGCCTATCTTTGGTTTTGGGTCTACCGCATACCCCAGTTTGAATTATTGCCAGAAAATTGTTTATATTTGTTATGTTGACACCCCAAGGTATTGCATATGGAGTGCTTTGATGCCATGGATGCAACGGTTTTAGCCCAAAACATTTGAGAAGGTGTGTGGCGGTAATTTTTCAATTTTCAGATTTTTACGCCCACATTAGATTTGGACTGTGATTTAGGAGACACTGTTGTTTGTTACTGCATGAAAACTCTCCAGGTTGTTTTCTGCAAGGTCTCCTGAGTACACCCATGCCCCCCATGCATAGGTGTGCAAAGATTTTGGCAAAATACAGCACCAATTGTAGAACATAAAAATGTACGAATAAAATGTAAAAGTCTGGTGTAGTAAAAGAAAAAAAAAACTAAACTGAACTAACTAACTGGAGTGTGAGAAAAAATAGAAAGGAAAAAAAAAAATCACAGATCACGCACAGTGTGATATATCTTGAAACAAAACAATACAGCAGCTTGAACAAAGGGACACTCGTATAAAAATTATCAACATACAAGTGGTACCCTTTGTTCATCAGGGGAAAAAGTAGGTCCCACACAATCTTGCCACTGGTTCCCATGTGTTCTGGGCAACCTGGAGGGTCAAGGCTACTATCCTTTCCCTCGTACACCCGGAAGGCCTGAGTATACCCACTCTCGCTGTCACAGAGCTTATACACCTTCACTCCATACCTGGAGCGTTTGGAAGGAATATACTGCTTGAATCCCTTGTATTTCATTAGGGATTCATCCACGCAGATATTCCTTCCAGGTGTATAAGCCTCTGCAAACCTGGCGGCGAAGTGGGTAATCAGGGGGCGGATTTTATACAGCCTGTCAAACTGGGGATGCTCTCTAGGGGGGCACAGGCTGTTGTCACTGAAGTGCATGAAACGCAAAATGTTTTCATACCTTCTACGTGACATTGATTGGGGGTAAATGGGGGTAGAGCAGATGGGGCTACTGCTCCAGTAGGAGCGAATTGAGGGCTTCTTTATGATGCCCTCAGCATAGTAAGTGCCCAGAATTTCAGAAATTCTGGCACATCTAGCGGGGTCCATTGCTGCCTTGCCAAGTAGGAGTCTGGCTTCGCAGCACAATGCTGATGGGCATACAGATTTGATTGGGCCACGATGTGGCCCAACAAATCATCCCCCATAAACACCTGCAAAAACTGTGAGGCGGTAAATCCTGCAACATCAATATTGATGCCAGGATTTGCCGTGAAAGGAGGGATATCTGGCCTCTGGCGATGAGGCACTACCCACTCCTCAGCTGGAGCTGTGCGCCTCCTGCTGGCAGGTGGTGACCAGGATCTGCATCAGAAACATCACTAGATACATCAGCCAGCGTAGATAATGTATCTAGCGACGTCTCTGGGCAGTTAGCGGGGTCGAAATGAGGGTCTGAGTCTGACGCAGATGCCTCAGATTCTGACGCCAGGATGGCATATGCCTCCTCGGCGCTGTACACCCTCTCAGACATTAGATTATAAAATTTTATAATTATTATATATATATAAGCGGATTGTTGGTTCTTAGAAGAACCGTTGGGTTTCACCAGAAAATACAAATAAACACCTAAATCTCTCTAAATCCCTCTAAACCTGCCTCAATTCTTCTAAATCTCCCTAAAATCTCTCTAAATCTGCCTCAATTTTTCTAATCTCACTAAATCTACCTAAAATCTCTAACCTGTCAAATCTGATCTCTCTCTCTCGCTCACCAAAACACAAGTGAGGAGAGGGAGGGAGAATCACAGAGGTCAGAGCCAATATTTACAAAATATTGACCTGACCTGACAAATTAGAAATTTTATTTTGATTTTTTTCTAACTTCTGATTGGATGTTGCTAGCCTGCCTCTCTTAGAACCCTAACCCTAGCCCTAACCCTAACCTAACCCTAACCCTAGCCCTAACCCTAACCCTAGCCCTAACCCTAACCCTAGCCCTAACCCTAACCCTAACCCTAACCCTAGCCCTAACCCTAACCCTAACCCTAGCCCTAACCCTAACCCTAACCCTAACCCTAACCGTCAGTTTATTTTATTTATTTTTATTTATTTTTATTTTACTTTTTTTACACTTTTTGAACACTTTTTTTTACTCTGCTGGGTGCCTTGATCCCTCGAGGCACCCAGCAGAGCACCTGATCACTCATGTGATCTTTTTTGTACTGAGTGCCACGATACCTCGTGGCACTCAGTACTTCCTGCCGCTACCGGAAGTGATCGCTCGGGGGAGCGATCACTGAGCGGACCGGCGGCAGGTAAGCATATTGCAAGGATGCCTCGATGTCGAGGCATCCCTGCAATATACACAGAGCAGCTGGAAGCGATCCGATCGCTTCCAGCGCTCTCTAGAAGTGCCGGGCACCTCTCCGGTAAAACCGGATGTTGATCGCTCCGGGGAGCGATCACATGGTGCCCCGGCACTTCTCACCGCCATTGCACGGATGCCTGGACTCCCAGGCAGCCTGCAATGGCGTTTGAGCTGCTGGAAGCGATCCGATCGCTTCCAGCGCTCAAAAAACCGCAGGACGTACCATGTACGTCAGCGGGTCTAAAAGAGACCCGCTGCAATGACGTACATGGTACGTCCGAGGTCCTTAAGGGGTTAATTAATTATGAAGTAAAAAATATTTGAGCTTATACCCATTGTATGTCTTACTATAAATAACCTACTTTTGCCCAGTAGATGGTGCCATCTACTGACACATTGAGTTAGAGGTTTGAGCGGCTGGTCTATTTTCTTCTTTTTTTTCCCTGCATCGGCTACTGACAGCCCGATATTTCAGAGCTTTTATCAGCTGATTTTACAGTTTTAGCTCTTTGGGCATTATGCCCACAGGACTAAAACCTTGGGGGCACCTTCTGCAGCCCAAAAGCCTTTGAAGCCCGAGATATTTCTATCGGTAGCGAATGGGCTAATTCAATTAATTATGTTCTTCTATCTTCTTTTAACCCATAGTATCTTTCTTCTTAACTAATGAAGTAATTTCTCCTCCTTTTCAAAGTGACATTATTCCTCATCATGAAAAGGGGTTATTAAAATTTAAACAGAAGGATATTTTGAGTTTTAGGGGTCCAGCATTTTCTATTTTACAACAATAGTGGAATTTTATATAATTGTTTAAATATATACTTAAAATAAAGAATAGTTATCCTGATTCCTCTTGAAACCATTCTGTACTTGAACATCATTTGATATTTTTATCAAAACAAGCTCTAGTAGAGTTCTTCTATATTTATATGCTTGTATATTAATATTATATTATTGTATTAACAATAGTAATAATTATTGATATTATAGTGTCTGGTTTTTACTGCTATGTATAACTCATTTTTTGTTTAAATTAGTCTTTCATGACTTTTCCCAAGGTGTATTCTTACATGCAATCTATTCCAACAGTGTATAAAAATGTCTGACTTTTAGAGGATCCTTCAATATTTAATATGAAAAAATGACATTAGATCATGATCACTGTTTCCCATGGGTGCCTTTATTTTGACAGCAGAAAAAATGTGTTATCACAAAGTCTCTGCATACTTGTGAGGCTCTTCCACAAGATAAGAAGTCTTTCAGCTTCTATTTCCACTGCAGTTGAAATTTAAGTGCCAATTTTTCCATTTAGTTCTCTAATAAATAAAATATTCGATGAAGAACATTGCCCAGCTAAGATGTCAGTGCATAATTTTCAATGTTCTTTTCATATTGTATTTTCTTTTAGATGCTTCCCAGGTACACTTTATTCATATTTTACAGAGTTTCAATGGATCACAAATCATTGATCACAGTCTGTGAGTTCCTTCCTTGTACTGTGTGATTATTCCATTTTTAACCCCTTCACGACCATGTGATTTTCCAAAAAAACATTGTCAGAAACCATTGTTTTTTTTGTAAAATCATTTTTAATTAATTATATAGTAAATAATAGTTTTTATTGTAAATAACCTGTTTGGCCAGTAGAAGGCGCCATCTACTGCCAAATTGACTTACAGAGCTTTGAGCTGCAGGTCTTTTTTTTTCCCCTGCTTCGGCTGCTGACTTCTGCTGAAAATCCCGATATTCCAAAGCATTCATTAGCTGATTTTACAATTTTAGCTCTTTGGGCATTATGCCCACATGGCTAAAACTTTGGGGGCACCTTCTGCAGCCCAAAACCAAGTAAAATCTGTTTGTAGAAAACTAATTTAATTTGCTATTGGGCTTCAGATCAGCAGATCGAGATATCTCGATATCGGGCATCCAGATGGTGCCTTTGAAGCCTGAGATATCGTGATCTCGATTAAATTAATGAAAGACTAAGGGGATAAGCATGTACAGGAAGGACCACCATATGTGAACAGCAGTTCTCCTTTCTCCACAGACATGCCAGCAAACAGTTTTTACACTCATTACTGCCCATTGGGGTGGTATCAGGCTGATATAATCATGTTATGGATCACTTTTGTAATGGCATATGCATGCTAAAACTGCTATGAGACCTGAGTGTGGGTTGGTTAGGGAACTTGCTCAAGACTCCAACTGATGCCCAACATAGGCTGAAACAATCTTCAGGGGTAGCTATACCCTATCACGTATTCTTGCATAGGCTAACTAGACCTGGGCTCATAGTAGTTTTAGCACACCTGTGCCATTCCAGAGGACATAGCTACATAGTTACATAGGCTGAAAAAAGACATGCTGTGTCCATCAGGTTCAGCCTTTCACACATCACCTCATACCAGTCATCATGATCATACCAGTCCGATACCACCCTCATCAGCAGTACGGAACTGAAATACTGTTTACTGGCACTTATGTGGAGAATATGATGGCAGATTGGAGGGAGCAGTATTTTTTCCCTAATGTCCTTTTTCCAGAGGCCTATACTTGGGTGTGCAGATATGTAACACAGCTGCAAACAATTAGCAATGAGTCTCTAAAACTATAATAAATGTTGCTACATTACATTCCTAGTGACATAATTAGTCCTGATAACTGAATCGCTCTTAATTTCAGGTGCATGTTCACAATTATTTAATATTGGAATTGGGGGAGGCAACAAAATTTGGAGTCCCTAGGGCAGCACTAGGGATAAATACAGTCTTTGTTGAATCTCTAGAGCAGTGGAGACTCACATGGCATGTTGCCTTTGGTCTGCTTACTGGAGTGAGATCAGGTGTATATGCACCTAGTATAGGTCTACTCTTTAATGGTCCGAGAATAATAAAAATATCTATGAGACTAGCGCTGGGAATTCCTAGCTGTTGAGACGCCCTTTCTCAGTGTGCTAATTTATACTTTGTTTTATCTATTTACCTTGTTTATGTAGTCCTTTATTGGAAAAAGGGCTAACCTACAGGTCCCTAGGAGAAAAGATTCTGTGCAGACGTGATCTGAATTCCATGACATGGGTCCAAAAGAAAATCACATACAGGGTTATTCAAAGAGAATCGAAAAGTCACTGCACGTTCAGTGACTTTTTGTTCTCTTCAATCCGGCTTGATTTGGCGATCCTATTTCGGCGACTCTGCGGTGTTTTCAGCAAGCACCACAGGGCCGTCGTAGTGCAGGGAAAAGCCGCCGAAAACCTGCCAAACATTCACCGCAAAACCCAGGCGAACTGCACACCGAAACCCGCAAAACCATCTGGATTAACCCCGCCGAAGACACTGGAGAAACCCGAGCAGGAGCCGATCACAGCGCAGAGCAGCCGCCGGAAAAAGCCGACACCGCAAACGAATGGAGTGAAAAAAAAAAACAGTATGCTTGAATGTTTGAAAAGTGAAACGCTGTTTGCAAACAAACTACTTAGCGAAAATTTCTGAAATTTACATATGAGGTCCAATGAATGATAATAAAAAGGTCTGTTACAGAAAAAGCAAAAAGGTTTAAAAGAAAAATAGGAAAAAATTTTTGGAAAAAAAATCCCGAAAGATGCTTAAAAGATCCTAAAAAAAATCTATAAATAAAGAGACTTTTTACTGCAGAATATTCTAATAAGCGGTTTATTAGATACTGAATTAAACCAGAATATTTTAAACATTGAAGCCTATGGGATTCGCCTGAATAAACCTGTCGAATGAAGCAACTGAATGGCAGGGCATTTCGGCAACTTTTCACTGCTCATTTTTGTTCTCTGAATAGATGAAGCTATATGGGGATTTCACTGCCCTTGAACAGGCATCGAACAGGCACCGTATGTGCAGGCAATTCGTCAACATTTGGCAAACTGCCTGCTCTCTGAATAGCCGAATGGCCAGGAAAGGTAACTGAACTCTGTATTTCAGCGTTCGGTTACCTTTCGCCAGCAATTCGGAGCTCTTCGAATAACCCTGTTACTGTGAGGCCAGGACCACCCCAGGTAAAGGTAAATACCATTTCCTCCACAAAGGTTTCATCAAACATTAGTGGTAGAATGATTTTCATCCATTCCACTTTGTCAGTGTTTATTTTAATTCACAGTGTTGATTACATGATGTTTACAATGTAACATAACAGTTAAAATAAAATCCCAACAAACAAATATTTTTATGTACAAATGTTCAGGCAAATGTTTCCTTTTGGGTCTGTGTTATACTGAAATTTCTTCAACTTTCAGGTAAAATGGTTATTCAATAAGAGTCGAGCTTGTCACTGAATTGCACCTAATGATGAATTTCAACGTATGGTGCAATTTCATGGCAGTTCGGCTCTCACCAAATATTTGGTCTCTATTAACCCCTTAGTGACCGGGCGGTTTTACACAAATCCGTCTTTTAGTGACCGCTGCTGCTTTTACGTTTCTGCGCTGTTAGTGTTTAGGTCAAATTTTCCTCTTACTCGTTTATTCGACCCACACATATTATACACCCTTTTTCCCGCCATTAAATGGACTTTCTAGAAATACCATTATTTCCATCATCTCGAATAATTTACTATAAAAAAAAAATATGAAATATGAGGAAAAAAATGGTAAAAACACACCTTTTCATAATTTAATCCCCAAAATCTACAACCACCCAAAACGACCCCGGCTAAATAGGTTCAAAATTTTGTCCCGAGACTAGAAATACCCAATTTTTACATGCGTTTGCTTTTTAACCCCTTCACTGCTGAGACAGTTCACCTATGTGCGCTGCGCTCATTCTGACCATTTTGTGCTAATTATTTTTAGATGACAGCCTAGGTCCTATTTAATTAAACCCCCCCAGACAAAAAAAACTTTTTTAAAAAAAAAGTTTTTTTATTTAATTTTTTTTTTTTTTTTTTTTTTAAACCAAACCTGGTCATGTTTGGTATCATTTGAAAGGCCATAATCAGGCCTTTCAAATGATGGCAAATATGACCATCTAGCTGCCATGGATCTGGAGATAAAGGGATCCTTAGGATCCCCTTATCTCTACATGGCAGCTAGATGGTTAACTGGCCCACTGACATCCTCACACATATGGTGAGGTTGTCAGTGGGTGGGGGGGGACCTGGAGGCTTGGCTGACATCCTAGATGTCAGCCCCCCTCCAGGTTTGAATCGCGTTTTGGCGCCAATTGGCGCCGCAACGTGATCCAGCGGCGAAATGGTTAATGCCATACACTGCTGAAAAGGGGAGGCTCTCCCCTCTCCAGCAGTGCAAACGGCATCTCCCTAGCTTCAATGGTTGGGGAGATAGAGGGCTCCGAAGTAACCCCCCCTCCCCTCCATTGAAATGCATGGGGACGCCTGCTGATGACGTCACCACGCAGCGTGGCGACGTCATCAGCCTCGCCTGCCCATGTAAATCACATGGGCAGGCTTCCTCCCTGCCAGATCGCCGTGGGATCCGGCGAGGGAGGTGAGTATCGGGCGGGAGGGGATTAGGCGCCGCTGACGTACCCTGTACGTCCGCGGGTCTAAGGGAGACCCGAGGACAGGACGTACAGGGTACGTCAGCGGCCCTTAAGGGGTTAAATAGAACTCATTGCTTTACCCTGAACCTGTCTAACCCTTACTCCTGCATTTGCTGCATCATGGACGCGTACCCCGAGCATTCTCCCTGACAGGTTTAAACAGGCGAATCCCACAGGGTAAAGCAAAGTAAAAAAAATTATACTGTTTTTATTAATTTTTTTATTCAATCGTTTCTTCTTTTCAGTTTCAGCAAATAGCCTTTTGATTCCCATTTTTTTTATTCTGTAACAGACCCTATTATTACTTTCTATAGGACCTTTTTCATTATTTCCATGCATTTTTATTGTTTTTAAACACCTTTGTTGATTTAGCAGTTGTTTTTTTTTTTTACCAGTTTGGATTTCACTGACATTTCGGTGTTCTCTGAATAACCCCTTTAGAGTTTATAACCATTTCTTGCCACAAGTGACTCATGGTAGGTTTAAAGGGAAACTGGGAATGGAGGAGTTGTTAAAGGATGCAAGCTGTCATTTCATCACAATCTTTTGCATGAATGTTGAAGTCTATTCACAAGTATATATTTTAACACAGAACTATTAATTTGTTTTGGGGGGTCTCCTAATCTGGGTTTAAGAAACTGGATCCCATTCCAGGTGACCTTTGGGAGACCAATGTCACCAATAGGGATGAGACGAACACCCCTGTGTTCGGTTCGCATCCGAACAATTTCAAAAGTTCGAATTCGAACGGGAACACGAACCGAACTCTAGGCAAGTCAATGGGACTCGAAAGTTCGAATTTTAGAGTGCCCTCCAAGAGGGCATATATGCAAGATATTTGCCATAAAAGGTGTATGGGGGTCCGGGTAGTGCCCTGGGGGACAGGAAACAAGGACAAAAAGTAAAAAAAAAATGTTTTTAAAATAACAGTGAGTTTTCCATGAAATAAGGGTTAAAAATAAAAATGAAAAATTCCTTCAAATATCATGCCTAGGAGGTCCCCATAACCTGCCCGTGAAGTGGCGGATTTGTAGGATGTATATAAACATTTAAAAAAAAAAAATGACATTTCAAATGACGGTAAACAGTTTTCCTTTAATCTATTCATAAACAACTGCTTGGGGCGGCAGTCTGTATGAAAAGAGGAGACATTTTAGGACACGCAGAATAAGTTTAGTGATTTTTTGGCTAAATTATGGTGAAACTTATGCAGGCATTGGATGAAAGTAACAATAGGTGCTTTAAAATTGGGCCTTTAGTGTCAGTAACAGTGCCATCACACCGTAACCCCTCTGTGGTATTGTGGAAGAGTGCAGGGTTGGACCTTGCGGTCCAAGATTAAAATGATATGAATCTGGTATAGGCGTCAGTGGCAGTGCAGCCAAATATTGTGCCTTTGGTGGAAGCAAGTGCCTTCACACCGTAAATAACCCCTCTGTGGTATTGTGGAAGAGTGCAGGGTTGGGCCCTGTGGTCCAATATTAAAATGATATGAATCTGGTATAGGCGTCAGTGGCAGTGCACCCAAATATTGTGCCTTTGGTGGCAGCAAGTGCCTTCACACCGTAACCCTTTTGTGGTATTGTGGAAGAGTGCAGTGGTGGAGATTTTGTGAATGCAGAAGAGATCCCCGATCTATTCAGTTACGTCAGCATCAGGGGATTGATAGCTGCTGATCCATTTTTATAAATGTCAGCTGGCCTACAGAGTCCACAAAAAAGTTTAAGCTTAGGCACCATCCCCCTTGGTGGGTCAACGTTGTAGAGGTCTCTTGCCATGCAGCCCCAATACCCAAAGCAATAAATAAAACTCCGGATACCACAATATTAATTCAAGTGGATTTATTCCAAAACCAAGAAATAACGACGTTTCGACCACAACTGGTCTTTGTCAAGCCTAATTCAAAAATGTCATGAACAGGAAATAAATAGCATCACAGATCAATTAACAAACAATCAATCAATTATTGCGAACGGTCTGTGCATACTAACCCAGTGGTTTAAAAGCAAAATATGCCCATAAGCTGGTTCTTTTATTAACACATTAATTCACATCATCTTAATTACAAAAATAATTATTATTCATATATTAACTACAATATATACCAGATAATGGACGCAAATGCAATACAGGTAGAGGCCCATTCTTTGGGAAACCGAAGAGTGGGACTTTTCCATGTCATAATTGCTCATGCTGCAATGCAGTTATACGTGGTGAGTTGTTCCCGCACCCCCATTCAGGGAAGAAATTTAAAATCAAGGGGTACTTCACTTGTAATTCCACTTATGTGGTTTACTTATTGAAGTGCCCATGTGGTTTGATTTATGTGGGTGAAACCATACAAAAAGTTAAGAATCGGTTTATCAAACATAGATCAGACATTAGGACAAGAAAGACTGAACGCCCAGTTCCAGAACATTTTCTATCTAGTGGACATGACATTTCACAGTTGCGTTATCAAGTCATTGATGAGGTTCCTAAATCAGGACGAGGTGGAGATAGAGAAAAATTACTTAAGAGAAGAGAATTGTATTGGATCCATCACCTTAATACTCTCTCCCCTCATGGCCTTAATAGGGAGGCAGACTTTTCACCATTCCTGTGATTACATTTTACCACGTGTGATTGCACATATGAGTATGTATATGTATATATATATGTGTATATGCGTGTATGTGTGCATACAATTTTATTTTATATGCCTCCCCTTTATAGAGGGTACGACTTAAGTGTGTTTCATTGTTCCTCTTTTCACAGATATAAAGGAGGGGGAAAGGAACTATTTTGTTGTAGCTGTAATAGTAAGCTATACTTTATCATAAATTCTATCAATTTCATCATTGGCGAACTTGCGTCCATTATCTGGTATATATTGTAGTTAATATATGAATAATAATTCTTTTTGCAATTAAGATGATGTGAATTAATGTGTTAATAAAAGAACCAGCTTATGGACATATTTTGCTTTTAAATCACTGGGTTAGTATGCACAGACCGTTCGCAATAATTGATTGATTGTTTGTTAATTGATCTGTGATGCTATTTATTTCCTGTTCATGACATTTTTGAATTAGGCTTGACAAAGACCAGTTGTGGTCGAAACGTCGTTATTTCCTTGGTTTTGGAATAAATCCACTTGAATTAATATTGTGGTATCCGGAGTTTTATTTATTGCTTTGGGCCTACAGAGTCGGTGGACAGATGCACTCTTTTGTCTGTGACAAAACCTCCAGCGGCACTGAACATCCTTTCAGAGAGCACGCTGGATGAAGGGCAACCTAGTACCTGTATAGCATATTTACTATGTTCTGGCCAGTGATCCAATCTCAACACCCAGTAAGCCAGTGGATCATCTGCTGGAAAGGTATCCAGGTCTGCCCTTGCCCCTAGGTAGTCCTGCACCATATGGTGAAGGCGCTGGCAATGGGTGCCTACATTTGACGTCCCTGGGAGTTGTGGACTAAAAAAATTTAAAAAGGCATCAGTCAAGCGGCCCCGGCCTTCACCGCTCTTCCTCTGGTCATCTGCAGCCTCAGAAGCACCTGTGTCATCACTTGGTAACCTACCAGTGCCTGGAAAGGTGTTACACAAGTGTCACTTTAAAGCATCCTTAAGTTGTTTCATCCTGTGCTCCCTCTGTGCCGGCAGGATGAGCTCTGCAACTTTACCCTTGTATCGTGGATCAAGAAGGCTAGCCAACCAGTAATGATCCCTCTCCTTGATAGCACGAATCCTGGGGTCCTTTACCAGGCTTTGCAGGATAAGGGAGCACATGCAGCGTAGGTTGGAGGTGGCATTAGCTTCCGAGTCTTCCTGGTCAATGAGGATGATCCCATCGTGCACTTCCTCCTCCCAGCATGTACTAGTCCTTGGGTTTCTGGGCACGCAAAACCCTCCCTTGAGGAATCCCCCCCACCTTCAATGCCCCCACTACTTAAATATACCTCCTCCTCCTCCTGTCTGATCTGAGGAACTGCAGGATTGCTGTCTGCATAAAGACTGCGGCCTTGAGAGTTGGAGGAAGACTGAGGCCTTCCCTCCGCTGCTCTGCCTCTAGTGCCACATCTATAATTCCCCGCAGAGTGTGATCCAGCAGGAACACTAAAGGAATTGTGTCACTGATGCATGCACTGTCCCTGCTCACCATCCTTGTTGCCTCCTCAACTGGTGACAGTACATTGCATGCATCCTTGATCATCAGCCACTGCGGGGGGGGGAAAAAACAAGTTTACCTGAACCTGTTCTTGCGCCATACTCACACAGGTACTCGTTGATGGCCCTCTGCTGCTTGTGCAGACGCTGCAGCATTGCTAATGTCGAGTTCCACCTGGTGGGCATGTCACAGATCAGACGGTTTGTGGGAAGGTGGAATTCTTTTTGAATTTCTGCCAGGCGAACACTTGTTGGGAATGACCGTCTGAAGTGGCTGCAGACTTTTCTGGCCTGGCTGAGAAGCTCTGCCGGTTCTGGGTACCTGGTTAGGAAACGCTGTACCACCAGATCTAGGACGTGTGCTAGGCATGGTACATGCGTCAACTTACCCTGGCGTAGGGCGGAGAGAAGATTGCTGCCATTATCACAGACGACCATTCCCAGCTCAAGCTGGCGTGGTGTTAACCATCTCTGCACCTGCCCTTGCATAGCTGACAGAATTTCTGGCCTGGTGTGGCTCCTGTCCCCTAAACAAACCACCTCAAGCACAGTATGGCATCTTTTTGCTTGAGCCATTGCGTAGCCCCTGTCATGAGTCGGTTAAACTGCCACTTCGCCAGAGACAGAGAAGGAGGAGGAGGAAGAGAGAGAGGTGGTGGTGGAGCAGACAGACCTCATACAAGCAGCTTTCTGGAGGCATGGTGGATGAACAAGCTCCAGCACAGAGCCCCGTCTTGGATCCCTCCCAGCTGCAATCACATGTAACGGTAGCGCTGACGGCGCTACCCTGGAGTAACGTTTATTTGGATTCTTTAGGACAGATTCTTGAACACAGACAGCAGAAAAGGCTGTAGTACCTTGATTCCCACACCAGGGAGGTACTACAAGAAACCTAATTACCACCACAGCTCCAAATGGCTTCGTGGCCAGGAGGTCACTGGGTGTAAACACATGAACTATCTGTGTACAGATACAGTACATAGACATGACGTGATACATGAACAAGATTGCTGAATATCAATGATACATGAGTTGTGCGGACTGCAGGGCAGTCACACAATACCTAGCTACAGATACTGAAAACACAGCAAGAAAGGCTGTAATACCTTGATTCCCACACCAGGGAGGTACTACAAGAAACCTAATTATCACCTCAGCTCCAAATGGCTTCGTGGCCAGGAGGTCGCTGGCTGGAAACACATTAACTATCTGTGTACAGATACATAGACATGACGTGATACAAAAACATGAACAAGAGTGCCGATGCAAGACTTACTTATGAGACATACAGAGCGGGAACACTTGTGGTCATTAGCCTGCAGGGAAGGCCTACAATCTAAGATTGAATATACTGTATGTACTTAGCTATACAGAGGGGGAACACATGTGTTCATTAGCCTGCAGGGAAGGCCTACAATCTAAGATTGGATTCTGTATAGCAAACATATACTAGACAGGATACATAAAACTGGGAACTCAGGAACATAAACTAGAAAGCAATATACATGAACTAGAAATAACCAGGACAAGAACTAGACAGATAACATAAACCATACGGCAAAACCATAAACGTGAATCAGACACAAACTCGGGGAAAAGTACAATAGGGATATGCGAGAGAATGGTCGATGGGGATAGCCAGGTCAAAACGTAATAGGTCCTCAGCCAGAAACAGGTCAATAACAGATCGAACAGAATGAGATCAGCAATAAATCAGGAACTAGACTCCACTCCAATATACTCCCACGACAGTTCAAGGAGCACCTTCTCTCAGCCTCTTTTAAAGGCTGATGGCTCCTTGAATTTATGCTTAGCTCCGCCCCCTCAGATGCCATTTTGCTAGCCCTTACTACTGGCAACAGGCTAGCCAGTGATGCCACCTGGCGCCCTGACCCCCCAGGAAGCGCGGCGGGGGCCAAGGATGTAACATCAGAGTTGCCCAGTGTGCCGTGAAGGGTGCCCAGAGTGCCCAGAGTGCCCAGAGTTGCCCAGTGTGCCCTCTCCATGCCTGCTGGACCACGTGTCTAAAGTCATGTGCACCTTGCTGCTGACTGCCTTTCCCAATGACTCCATAACATTGTGTTCCATGTGCTGGTATAGTGCTGGAATGGCCTTCCGTGAAAAGAAATGGCGTTTTGAAACCTGCCACTGTGGTACAGCACATTCAGCAAATTCACGGAAGGAAGCAGAGTCCACCAGCTGGAAAGGCAGCAGCTGTAATGCGAGTAATTTTGCTAAGCTGGCATTTAGACGCTGTGCTTGGGGATGATTGGGACTACATTTTTTCTTACACTGCTGCAGCAGCTGGGGCAACGTAATCTGACTGCGGAAATCTTCAGCTGATGGGATGCTGTCAAATTGTGAGGAAGGACCTGGTACATCCATTACTGTAGCATCATCCCTGTCAGTGGAGATTGTAGCAGGCAATGACATGGCAGGACATATAGTGGGGGTAGAGACAGATGAGGAGGAGGAAGACCTATGTAAAGTGTTGTGCCAACAGGATGCTTGGCAGGTGGTCATATGTCGCCTCAAGCACGTGGTACCCAAGCGTGGGATGTCTTTCCCATGCTTGATCCTCATCTGACATAGATTACAAATAGCAATGGTGCGGTCTGCTGCACATTTCTTAAAGAACTCCCAGACAGCAGAGTTCCTGGATGTGTGCTTTGAGACAACAGCGCTCTGCACCTGAGCAGCTCTGACATCTGATGCCTTGGACTGGCTACGGTTGGTCATAGAGGATGTTGTGCCTCGTGTTTGTTGTGCCTCCTCCTCCTCCTCACCCTCACTTGACTCCTCTGTTTGATCAGGCAACCAGGTGGAGTCAGTGACCTCATCATCATTGTCATCACCCCCTATCTCCTCGTCACTGGAGCCAACTTGGCAGTATGCTGCAGCTGCTGGGGCAACATGAGTGCCAGTTATTTGTGTATCACTGGCACCCCCTTCCTCTAGGTTGATTATACTCCCTTCCTCAACCTCAGAGATTGAATCAGAGCACTGTAGTTGCTGCGCATCCTCAAGCAGCATGTCACTGTCATTGTAGTCAAACAATTCAGCTGACTCCTCCGTGTGTGATGGTGAGGCTACGGCAGGAGTAGCTGTGGACATGGAGGCTGCATTAGATGCTTTGGCAGCTGAGGTGGACTGTAAACCACTACAAGCCTGGCTGGCAGAGGACTCGGAGGATGAGGATGGCCTGGTTAGCCAATCCACCAAATCCTCTGTATGTTGCTGCTGCTTAAGACGGCCAGCACCAGTTAGAAAAGACAAGCGTGCCCCTGCAGAGGATGCACCACGTCCATGACGACCAGAGTCACAGCCTCCCAAAACAGAGGCTGCTTGCCCTCTTATCCGTGTCTCTTAGCGTCTGCCTGTCCCTTTTGGTCTTTAACTCATAACTTAACTTATAACTCAGTGAGACACCCTGATAGCTGGCAGCCAGTGACAAGACACAGATTAAAATCCCCAGAAACCTCCTATAAATCTGTGAGACCCCTGATGGGTGGCAGTGACAAGACACAAATTACAATTCCCAGGAACCTCCTATAAATCAGTGAGCCCCCCGATGGGTGGCAGTGACAAGACACAAATTACAATTCGCAGAAATCTGATAGAAGTATGTGGGACCCCCTGATAGCTGGCAGTGAGAAGACACAGATTACAATTCCCAGAAACCTCCTATAAATCAGTGAGACCCCTTGATGGGTGGCAGTGGGAACACACAGATTACTACAATTCCCAGATATCTTCTAGAAGTGAGACCCCCACAATTGCTGCTGGCAGTGAGAACACAAAGATCAGAACAATTCCCAGATATTTAATAGAAATGAGACCCCCACAATAGTTGGTGGCAGTGAGAACACACAGATTACTTCAATTCACAGATATCTTCTAGAAGTGAGACCCCATCAATTGCTGCTGGCAGTGAGAACACAAAGATTAGAACAATTCCCAGATATTTTGTAGAAATGAGACCCCCAAAATAGTTGGTGGCAGTGAGAACACAAAGATTACAACAATTCCCAGATATTTTGTAGAAGTGAGACCCCCCCAATAGCTGGAGGCAGTGAGAACACACACTAACACAACAATCTCCTCTCAAAAAACACGTGCTGAAGGCGGTGTGAAGCCTTATATAGTGTGCTGCGGGACTTAGCTCTGTGAGCCCATGATTGGGCAAAATTTGCCCAATCAGGACTCTGAGCTGTGGTTGGCATAGTCTTGCACCTGACCTGTGGTCAGGTGCAAGGCTGTAGCCAATTACAAGCTTCGGGCCAGTGGAAAAGTGCATTGTGGTCCATTGTGGTGCATTGTGGGCGAACACGCAGAAATGTTCGGAGTTCGCGAACATCCGAACGGGCGATGTTCGAATTGAACTCCGAACATATCGAACCGAACAGCTCATCCCTAGTCATCAAGCTCCACTCAGATCAAATAGTAGGGATGTGCGTTTCGGGTTTCGGAATTTCGGAATTTTCACGAAATTTCCCGATTCGTGTCTTCGGATTCGGCCGAATTTCCGTATCGGATCGGACCCGAAAACCGATAGATCCGAAAAGTTTTCCGAGCCAAAACGAAAAATTTTCAGATTTTTCGAATGGACTTGAAATGTGTCAAATCAAAATTTATTTTTGCTCTATTCATGATTTCGGTTCCATTCGTGATTTCGGTTCCATTTCGGTAATTCTGGAAATCGTATATTTAACTATTATCGGTTATATCGCTGATTCTGTAAATTTTGTATTTGTAAATGCGTATCACTTGTTTCTTGTGGCATTCGGGTCTGTTTAGCGTTTTTTAAATCGTTTTGTTCATTTTTTTTGTTCCTTGGCTTTCATACCATTTTAATATGATTAAATAAAGTTGTGAAATGTATATTCAATTATTCATAAGAAAAAAAGGATCTTTATTTAATAAAAAAAAACACGATAGAATCGCCAGAATTATCGTAGACACTTTGAAACGAGGAGAACAGAAGTTCCGAAAAAACAAAATTTCCGAAAAGTCGATACAAAAAACGAGCAAAGTGACCCGAAAACACGAAAAATGGTCGATATTCCGAAAAAAAAATGTACACGAAAAACGAGCCGAACCGAACCGAATCGAAACAGAAATCGGTCGAAAGGAGCCGAATCGAAAATTTTAAACATCCGAACAAATCGAACCGAATCGAACCGAAAAAAAAAATCGGTGCACAAGCCTATCAAATAGTTGTGTAGATATTTAGATGCAGTGGTAGGCAGGGGTCAGACGAGCGTTTTTAAGAGCGGAGGGCACGTCCGTGAGAGTGGATGTTCCTTCCACTCTGACGCCCGTTTGGCCACCTCGCTGAGTGCAGTTAGTGAGCTCAGCGCTGCAAGGCTTGATCCTATTATGAAGGATTGTGCTTTGCTGCCCCGTCGAACGCGCGTCGTAGCGCTTGGACGGAGAGGCTTTCAGAATGTCTGCAGCACGTCTGCTGTAGCACACGCAATTCCTGCACGCTACAGCATGTGGACGGCACGTTGAAGCGTCACAACACTGCGACGGATGCTGGGAGGCACGTCAGTACGGGCGCACATAGTGCGCTCGTCTGACTGCGGCCTAAATGTTTGTATAGAAGCAAAGAACACAGAAAAAAAGTGATTTAAACACGGAGAATATATTCCAAGATTTGAAGTTAATATAATTTTGTAAGATGGATATCCTGGATGATTGGCAGGCAGGCTGAAATCTATCATTTAAACCTGCTGATTCATGGTAACGACTTTTAACTTAGCACACACTCCGTTTTGTTAAATGTGTAATTGGTTTTGGTTGACATATGCATTTTGCGGCTGCTTCAAAGCATAAATACATTGAAATTACAGTGCGCCGCGCGCGCTGTTGATCCACTTTGTCAAAGTTAACCTGTCATCCACAATAATTTGGATGGTAAATTTAACTTTATGTTGGAGTAGTAGAATAAACAAAAGCAAATTCAGTAGCACAATGCATTCATTGCAAACGTATATTGTGATAAAATATGTGGCATGTCTGTGATGCTGTGTTTCTTTCCCCTATATTCTTGAGAGAAGGTTATGATCTTTAACCCCAAGGGAAGGATCCAAGGCAGGAGTTCAAATTGTCTCCAAAATCCCTCAGCTGCAAGGAATTAGTGAGCTGTAACTTAAATGGATTTCTGCCTAGTAGGCAAAGGCGAGAAAACACTGTCTGGAAGCAAAAAGAAGCAAAGACAGAGCCAGACCAAATGTGGAAATATGCTAAAGGTTAGTGATGCCTGTTTTTATTTAAAGTACATGACTTTACAACATTTAAAGTAATTAGGTCGACAAATTACACTTTAGTGACAAGGCTGGGGAAATTATTTAGTTTTCTTTAACTGTTCTCAAACATCTTTGTATTTGCTAGTAATTATAAATGTATACCTGAAACATATTAATCTGTATTGTGTAGTCCAGCTTGGTTATAATCGCAACTATGTTTGTATATCACTATATACAGTGGTGTATTTAGGTTTTGTGCTGCCCTAGGCCTGACTAAACTCGTGCACCCCCTAATTTAAATTTGAGGCACCCCCTCCTGTCAAGGGCACACCTCTTCCTGGTTAATCCCCACCCTTCCTCTTTAAGCTCCACCTTTTCCTCTTAGAGCTCCGCCTTTTCCTCTCTTTATATTAAAAGTGGATACCAAGTGCCTACTTGTATATTTTGTATACCATTTCAAATGTATCTATTGAGAAATAAAATTATGAAATGTTTAAATTCAAGCATTTTTACAAAGAACAGCCACGCATGTCAAGTATACTGGAACACAGCCTCTCTAATTGGTTGAACAATAAAATCCACAGAAACGTGCACTGCATATGAACGTATCACAGAGCTGTACAGCAATAAAACTCACAGTAATGTGCAGTGTGTATGAGTGTATCCCAGAGCTCCAGGGCAATAAAACTCACAGTACTATGCAGTGTGTATCACAGAACCCACAGCAATAAAACTCCCAGCAATGCAATGTTTGGTGTGTGTTAGCGTATCAGAATCCACAGCAATAAAAATTCCAGCAATGCAATGTGCAGTGTGTATGAGTGTATCAGAATCCACAGCAATAAAACTCCCAGTAATTCAATGTGTGGGTCAGCGTATCAGAATCTACAGCAATAAAACTCCCAGCAATGCAATGTGTGGTGTGTATGAGTGCATCAGAATCCACTGCAATAAAACTCCCAGCAAACCGAGTGTATATGAGCACACAGCAATTATTTATTCTACATTTACCAGCCTCTGTCCGCGGTAGGGCTGTGTGCAGACTCAGCAGGGACTGTGTACAGACTCAGCAGGAGGTCCCTCCAGGCCACATTAGGATCACGGCTGTGCCTGTGCGTGGAGCCATCTTGTCAGCAGTGGGGTGCCACTGCCAGAGGGTGCACCGTGGCTTTGATTCCCTTCCCGGTGGGTGTTCAGTCCAGAATAGAGTGACAGTCCATGTTAACGAAAGGGTGGGCAGCTGCGTGCATGCGTGTCAAGTGGTTCAGCCAGTCAGGTGGTACTGAGACTCAGTACCACCTGACTGGCCGGACCGAGTGTGACCTGCATGCAAGCAGCCTCACCAGGAGCCAGGCAGCGCAATGACAAATTTCTATCACTGCAGTGCTGGTTAAGGAAAGGTCCACTTTAAACAGCAGTAAGCAGACAGGGCTTCATATTCTGCTGATAACCCCCCCTTACCTGCCGTTTACTGTCATCTTCTCTCTCTGGACACAAATCACATCCCCCTCCCCTCTCCTAGAGCTGCTGCGGGGCAGGGGAGGAGCTATGGAGGGAGGAGAGGGGGATTTTTATTCTATTCGATTTTATTCCGTATGCAAACGCCATGCTCCGCTGCTCGTTGTTTGAGAACACAGCTCAAAGCTGACACACAGTGACAGTGGCACCTCCTAGTACCCCCCAATGACACCCCAATAATCACTGGTACCTGGGGCGGCCCGCCCTCCGCCACTCCTCTAAGTACAGCACTGCTCTGGTGATATGCTCACACACAAGTTTGGCGAACTGCCATCAAGTACGGTGCTGTTTGAAGGCAGTGCAAATCCCCATAGAGAAGTAATGGTTAATCTATTCAGAGAACACCAAACAGCAGAGAAATGTCAGTGAAATGCCCTGATGTTCGGTGGTTTCAATCAGCAGGTTTATTCAGGCGAACCCCATAGGTTTCAATGTTAAAAATATTCCCGTTTTTTTATGCAATATCTAATAAACCATTTATTATTTTAATCTGCAGTAAAAAGTCTTTATTTATTTATTGATTTTTTTGTTATACCTTTTAGTGATTTTTCAGAATTTTTTGGGCTAAATTCCCCCCCTTTTTTTTAATAGCGGTTCTTCTTTTTCTGTAACAGAACTTTTTTTTATCAATCATAGGATCTTATATGTAAATTCCAGACATTTTCGTTCAGTAGTTCTTTTGAAAACAGCAGGCCATGGGTTTGCGGTGGCAGCATACAGCGGCCGACTCCATGCACTTTGGGGACCCTGCAGTGAATGGTGAATTCACTGCAGGGTGGGGAAATTTTATTCCCCGAAGTGCAGGGAACTACAGAACACCAAAATGTTGGCGTCATTTCGGTGCTCTGTGAGTCTACCCAGGACATACTTGAAAATTAGTGACATCTCAATGTTTCCTTCCTGGTAAAATAGTTTTCAAAAGTAAAAAAAAAAAATTTTTTTTTTTTAGGGGTGGGGCCACCCAGCGGGCCGCCGCCCCCTGGAAAGTGCCGCCCTAGGCCTGGGCCTTGTTGGTCTAGGCCAAGATACACCAGTGACTATATAAGGAACAAAAGAAAAGACTAACAGGTCTATTCAAAGAAAGGTGAAACTCAGGAGAATTGGCAAGAGAAGTGAAAAATCTAGGCCAAAATAGCCAAACCAGAAAAATTATCCCCTTTATCTCACTTTCCAAAATGGCTATTTGGTCTAGATTGTGCTCTTCTCCTGACAATTCTCCTGATTTTCACCTTTCTTTGAATAGACATGGAAAGACATAGGCTTCCTGATACTATAACATATGCATATAACAATTCACAGAGGTAGAAAAGTGGATCAAAGATACCAATCTTTTTTTAAATACTGACAAAACTGTAACGATGCTCTTTGGAACAGCACCTAAACTACACAAACTGCAAAATCCCCATCTATGTGTCAGGACAAAATTAAATGGCACGCTGACCACAGTCACTTCTCTCAAATATCTAGGTATGTGGTTAGACCCAAATCTATCCTTTGGCCCCCACATCGAAAAACTCTCATCTAAACTTTACCCCAAACTAGGTGCCCGGTACAGAAACAAATGCTGCCTGAGCTCCGCTGTAAGAAAGCAGATTGTACAGCAAATGCTTATGCTGGCTATTGAATATGGAGATGTAGTGTAAGCAGCTGCCCTGCAAACACACCTTCAGAAACTTACTACATTGTATAACTCATTCAGACGCTTTGCGCTACAATGTAACTACATGACCCACCATTGTGACATGTTAAAAAAGATAAACTGGCCATCGCTGGAATCTAGACGCACCCTTCACCTTTGCAACCTGGTGTTTAAGAACTTTTCTGGGAAGCTGCTACCCTACCTGAATAGGCTGCTTTCCCCAGCAGGTCCTCCTCCTATAACCTCCGATCCAGGACCTGCACCTTACTTGCAATACCACAATACAAAAAGAAAGTGTCTCCTCATTTTCCTACCGAGCACCACAATTATGGAATAGCCTCCCAGACGGCATCAAATCTTCGCCCAGTCTAAAGTCACTCGAGCTCCCTATTAACATACCTCAATACGGAATGCACCTGTAAACATGTAACATAGTGACTATATTTATTTTCTGTTAATCTGTATATTTGTGCAATTTTTAATATTTTGCATTTTATTACTTTTGTATTTCTGTAACACTGTAACAATTTAATGTTGCTGAACCCATGACCTACTTGAAAACGAGAGAAATCTCAATGTATCCTTCCTGGTAAAATCCTTTATAAATAAATCAAGACGGTTTTATAAATCTGTGTCTATATAGAAAGGTATTGCAGCTTCCCAGTGTATCAGGAACTGCATTCCCAAGCATTCCTGCAGGACTTGACCCCTTCTCTTGCATCACTATTTGCATTTTATACTAAACATCTCCATCAAAAACCACCAGACATAAATAACTAAAATACAAGAAAAAAATGGCGCACTTAGAATAATCTTAATTCTGCGTTTATTTACGTTTTATATAGTTTCCAGTTTGGTCATTGCTACAGTTCTAATAGATTAAGCTACGTATGCACAAACATACATTAAGCAACTTGCTATCCTCCCGGATCCAATCGAGTGCCACCTTTCGTCCTTTTGAAATGCAGCCATGGCAACGATACTCAATATTTCAGGTGAGTTCTCATAAATAGTTTGTAGAATGCTATTACCGCATTATCACTTTTTATCTATCCAGTACTTCTCTCGATATATTTTATATCATAAAATCTGCAATTAAACTTTATAGAATAATCTTACTCTGTGATATTTTTTTTTCTCTCTCCAGCAGTCAATGCTGGAAAAAAAGGAACTCATTTTATTATGTGTCGGGCAACGCTAATAAATTCATCCCTCCATTACAAGTTTTGTGGCAGTAATATAACTGTTTAAATTCTAATGCCATGCTGATAGTAACAATATATGATATGCTTTGAGCTCACTTCCTGTTCTAGCATTCTTCAAATATTATCTCTTACCTATATTCATAAAATAAAATAAATCTTATTGGGAAAAACAAGGACATTTTGATGGTAAAATAACTGTAGTAGTTTTTCTGTTTTTAAGATTAACAGATGCTTTTAATTAAAAGTTCAGAAACCTGATGTATAATTCACTCGTCAAGCACTTAGCATCATGTTTTAAAGGACAATCAGTTAATTAGGAGGTCACATTACAAGGATAGACATAATTTAAGTCTTTCATGAGACATTTTATCTCTAGATTGCATGAGTTTAAAACCGTAACCATACTAAGCAAAGCATCATTAAGAAGGTCATGTTATTCATTTCAATATGAATTCAGCTTTTCTGCTACCATACTTAACTGAAAATGACAAATAATGCTCTTTATGTGTGTAATTTGCATTTTGTAATTCACTTCTACTAGAAAAAATTACATTATGTATCATATAAATGTGTATTGTGAAACTATGCTTAGTGAAGGAGGGCAGGTAATCTGGAGACATTGAGCAACTGAATAGGCTTTAAAGGTTGCTTGCAATGTCTGAACTTGTGTTTTATATATTAGAGCGCCTTAACCTCTACACTACCGATATCCAGGGGTCAAATCCTAAAAAAGAAAAGTGTGGGAACTTGCCTTTCTGTACATTCTGATCTCAAATGTTCTCGAACCCAGGACATACTTGAAAACGAGAGAAATCTCAATGTATCCTTCCTGGTAAAATCCTTTATAAATAAATAAATAAATAAATAAAGATTACAGGGAGCTGCAGCGCTTCTTTATGAATGAGAATAAAATTCCTCTGGCAAACACTGAGAAATTGTCATTCCCATGCCTTCCCAATGTACTTAAATCCAGGAAATAACATTATAGACGGCTTTATAAAATTGTGTTTTATATAGAAAGGTATTGCAGCTTCCCAGAGCTACAACTGTAAAATTGGCAGCTTAAAGCTCTGAAATATTGGGCTTTCAAAGGCTTACAGCAGCCGATCCAGGAGAAAAAAATAGACCTGTTGTTTAAACCTATGTAACTCAATTTGGCAGAAGATGGTGCCATCTACTGGCCAAATAGGTTATTTACAATAATAGCTATGTATTACTGTATAATTAATTAAAAATGATTTTTTTAAAAAACCACTGATTTCTGACGATTTTTGTTTGGAAAATCACTTGGTAGTGAAGGGGTTAATAAGCACAAAAACCAGCAGAAACACGGTCCTACAAAAATATATGCTAATGTTCAGTGGTGTATTTAGGTTTTGTGCTGCCCTAGGCCTGACTAAACTCGTGCACCCCCTAATTTAAATTTGACACACCCCTTCCTGTCAAGGGCACACCTCTTCCTGGTTAGTCCCCACCCTTCCTCTTTAAGCTCCACCTTTTCCTCTTAGAGCTCCGCCTTTTCCTATCTTTATATTAAAAGTGGATACCAAGTGCCTACTTGT
This sequence comes from Leptobrachium leishanense, assembly GCA_009667805.1. Classification (NCBI taxonomy): domain Eukaryota; kingdom Metazoa; phylum Chordata; class Amphibia; order Anura; family Megophryidae; genus Leptobrachium; species Leptobrachium leishanense. The sequence goes on along the minus strand of CM019067.1, from coordinate 112,107,113 downwards.
ATATTTTGTATACCATTTCAAATGTACCTATTGCGATAAATAAAATTATGAAATGTTTAAATTCAAGCATTTTTACAAAGAACAGCCACGCATGTCAAGTATACTGGATCACAGCCGCTCTAATTGGTTGAACAATAAAATCCACAGAAACCTGCTCTGCATGAGTGTATCACAGAGCTGCACAGAAATGGGAACTGTGTATGAGCATATCAGAACTGCACAGCAATAAAACTCACAGTAATGTGCAGTGTGTATGAGCGTATCCCAGAGCTCCAGGGCAATAAAACTCACAGTAATATGCAGTGTGTATCACAGCAATAAAACTCCCAGCAATGCAATGTGTGGTATGTGTGTCAGCGTATCAAAATCCACAGCAATAAAACTCCCAGCAATGCAATGTGCGGTGTGTATGAGTGCATCAGAATCCACTGCAATAAGACTCCCAGCAAACCGAGTGAATATGAGCACACAGCAATTATTTATTCTATATTTACCAGCCTCCGTCTGCGGTAGGGCTGTGTGCAGAGTCAGCAGGGACAGTGTACGGACTCAGGAGGAGGTCCCCCAGGCCACGTTAGGATCGCGGCTGTGCCCTTGCATGGAGCCATCTTGTCAGCAGTGGGGTGCCACTGCCAGGGGGTGCACCGTGGCTTTGATTCCCTTCCGGTGGGTGTTCAGTCCAGAATAGAGTGAGAGTCTGTGTTAATGAAAGGGCGGGCAGCTGCGTGCGTGTCCCGTGGTTCAGCCAGTCAAGTGGTACTGAGACTCAGTACCACCTGACTGGCCGGACCGCGTGACCTGCACGCACGCAGCCTCACCAGGAGCCAGGCAGCTCAATGACAAATTTCTATCACTGCAGTGCTGGTTAAGGAAAGGTCCACTTTAAACAGCAGTAAGCAGACAGGGCTTCATATTCTGCTGATAAACCCCCCCCTTTACATGCCATTTACTGTCATCTTCTCTCTCTCTGCACACAAATCACATCCCCCTCCCCTCTCCTAGAGCTGCTGCGGGGCAGGGGAGGAGCTATGGAGGGAGGAGAGGGGGATTTTTATTCTATTCGATTTTATTCTGTATGCAAACGCCCTGCTCTGCTGCTCGTTGTTTGAGAACACAGCTCAAAGCTGACACACAGTGACAGTGGCACCTCCTAGAACCCCCTAATGACACTCAAATAATCACTGGTACCTGGGGCAGCCCGCCCTCCGCCACTCCCCTAAGTACACCACTGCTCTGTGATATGCTCACACACAAGTTTGGCGAACTGCCAGCAAGTACGGTGCTGTTTGAAGGCATTGCAAATTCCCATAGAGATGTAATGGTTAATATATTCAGAGAACACCAAACAGCAGAGAAATGGCAGTGAAATGCCCTGATGTTCGGTGGTTTCAATCAGCAGGTTTATTCAGGCGAACCCCATAGGTTTCAATGTTAAAAATATTCCCGTTTTTATGCAATATCTAATAAACCATTTATTATTTTAATCTGCAGTAAAAAAAGTCTTTCATTTTTTTTTTAGTACCCTGTAGTCATTTTTCAGCAAAATTCACCCCTTTTTTTTTAATAGCGGTTTTTCTTTTTTCTGTAACAGAACTTTTTGTTATCCAATCATAGGATCTTATATGTAAATTCCAGACATTTTCGTTCAGTAGTTCTTTTGAAAACAGCAGGCCACAGGTTTGCGGTGGCAGCATTCAGCGGCCGACTCCATGCACTTTGGGGACCCTGCGGTGAATGGTGAATTCACTGCAGGGTGGGGAAATTTTATTCCTCGAAGTGCAGGGAACTACAGAACACCAAAATCTTGGCATCATTTCGGTGTTCTGTGAGTAACCAATTTAGTGGTGAGGTTTTTTGCTGCCCCCTGGAAAGTGAAAGCCTAGGCCTTGCCTACCCAGGACATACTTGAAAATTAGTGAAATCTCAATGTATCCTTCCTGGCAAAATACTTTGCAAAAGTGAAAAAAAAAATTAAAATTTTTTTTAGGGGTGGGGCCACCAGTGCGGGCCGCCGCCCCCTGGAAAGTGCCGCCCTAGGCCTTGTTGGCCTAGGCCAAAATACCCCACTGCTAATGTTACAGTAATAGGGGTACATTAGTGTTATTTATTTTTTTTAATTCCGCCATTAGTAAACCACGAGAGTGATCAAGGCATGATTGTGACTCTTTAACGAATTCCGAAATCTCAGATACTTTTAGGGGTTTATACACAAATAGCCAGTGTTTAAACACTAACCAATGCTGGCATAGAGCAAAATTTAAAACCAAAGAGCAACAGGAGAAGGTTCACTTTGCATTTGTGAATAACTCTTTTCTTTCTCTACTTGCAGGCCTGCCATCAGGGGGTGATAGGTCAGGAGACCCTGGCCCTTTCCAAACCCTGTGCTGCTTGTCTACGTGCCACAGATGGATAGGTTCCTCCATGCATCCAGAAATGGCCCTCCGATGCCCACAAATTTCCCAATGGGCCGCATCATCTGGGGCTGGTAAGAACACTTTGACTCCTCACTGTGCGATTAGTATGGTCTGTGCAGGTAGATATACAGAATGAATGCTCTCCCACCAGGAAACTATTTTTATTCCCTTGTTAGACCACCCGGGATTTAGCCTACTCCCTGTAAAATAAGATGCGCAGAAGAGAAAGTAAAATTGTATTTGTAATTCGTTTGTTAAGATAGGTAGCTGAGGGAAGGGGACCAAGACCAGTGGTTCGGTGAGTAGCCCCTAGATTTCTGATGGAAGCCCTGTCTAACTGGACGAGAGAGGCCCACATTATGCATTCAAATATGAACCAAAAAAGTTTTTAAGAAAAAGCAAAAAAACACTCCCGGACTTTAAAGACTTTCATTCAATTTCAATGATCATGGTGAGATGAGTGTCCCCTTCCTCAAGGAGGGATGTGACAGTATTTCAATACACAGGGTTTTACTCCACTGCATGCGACAGCCCTCTGGGTTTTGCCAATGGGTTTTAACGCATTTGCACTATGTTGAGAGATTTTTATTGTCATTTATATTTTAATGATTTCAATAATTTTTTACCAGTTGTTGTTTTAATTTTATTCAAATACATGTACAACCTTGACAGTACAATAAAAGTTTGCATCCTGTTGGAAACATAATTTTATGTTTACAATATTAATACAGCAGAGTAGAAAAAAAATCATAAAAACTGAGAAACGTATTTGGAATTTATGTTAACACATACATATTTATATTAGGTATAAAACATTTGGAAATATTTCAGATATTGTGCACAAGTGAAATACTTAAAACAGTTGTGATAAGCATTCTACCATTAATAACTAGACACTCTGGCCCAGCTATCTCCTACTCTGGTCCTGCAGATGTTTCTGAACTACAACTCCCATGATTCTCTGGCAATTTCTTGCATTCAAAGAATTCTGGGAATTGTAGGCAATAAACACCTGGGGCAGAGTTTGAGAACCCTGCTCTAGGCACCATAATCGGAGGGCTGATTCAGCACTCTGAGAGCGGGGTTTAGCTCTGGCCAGTAGCTCAGGCAGCTCTTATCTGAGCTTTTAAAGTCTGGGACCTGGAAGAAGAACCCAGGTTGGGACCTAGGTTCTTCCAATGTCTTGAATGTACTTATGCACATTGCACATGTATCAATGTACTTGAAATCACATGATGTGCTGAGGCAGCCCAATGCGACATACAAGGTCAGTTTTAAAATGAACCAAAGGTCTAAAACAGGAGGTGGATGAGTAGGAGGTCAGGAGGGGTCATTATTTAAAAGACAGATTTACAACATGTTGGTTCTACAATTTTGAGTTGAAACATTATAAATCTGCTTTATTCCCAATTAATTGGCCCGCTTGGATCTCTTCAGAATATTAAGAGGTTAAATGTTGTAGACCCTATGGAAAACATCTACTTAAGCAACAATTAAAATAAATATAAATATGTAAATATTTGAGCTTTTTGGACCCTCACCTAGCTGATTTGTATGAAAACAATGAATTACCACATATTTTATAATATCTAGATGTCTGTCACATCTGTTGGTAAGTGATATCAGGCTTAGCCTCGAAAAACCAGACAGGATTCAAAGCTTTGCAATATGTTTGGCAGTAAGGCCTTGTATTAGTAACATCAAAAAATCCATTTGCTGAATGTTCATCATAGAGGACAAGGCTTTAACATATAATCAAATTCAGGATTGCAATTTATGCTCTAAAATGGCTAAGTAGGTTCGGATATGATTAAAATTAAACACGTACATGTTGCTAATAACAAAAACAAATATGTTTATATGTGCATTCACAAGTAAAAAAGGCTAAGAAACTGTTTTCTGAAAGTTCTGAATCTTCACTGAAAGCAATGCCGTGTCCTTGCCTCTTTCAAATGACATCAGCAGACAATATTTTCTTGTATTCTCTAATGCCATTGGTTTCAACATTGTCTAAACATTTTATTTTTAAGCATTTTGCTCTTGTCTCTTGTCACTCAGAACAGTTGAAGGTCACAGAAAAGCTAAAGTGGCGACTTTGCATGCCTTGTTAAATAACAGGGACACATTTAAAAATAATTTAAAAAATGATGCATTCTGCACTGAAATGTAAGGGCAGACGAGCTGGATGCTAGTTAGTACGGTGACATTAAAAATGATAATGTGAAATAAGCATTTTTAGCCTTCTCATTTGAGCCAGCTGTTTCATCTACTCCTTGACCTTTTGGGTTAGTGACTTGACTACAGCTTTCAGAAACAACATTAACACAAAGAGCTTTGGTGCATAATCTCTGCTAATCATGAGTTTGGAACAAAACAAGATGTTACGTTTGGTCTCCCTTATACAAGTGTAAACATTCCAATAGGTTAAGGGAATATTAGAAGTGCCATGCATTGGCCAATTGTCTGCCTTTACCCCTTCGCTATCATTATACCCAATGTTCAACAGCTTCTACAGGAGCTTACCATTGAATAAACTCGCTATGCTCTTGGAGCAATGCAAAGGAATTGCATTTACGGCAAATTACATTTTTCACAAATGGGCTTAAGGATGTGCCCCCTAATTTTCAGCACCTTGGACATGTCAACCAGGCCTGGACTGGGACAAAAAAATAGGCCCGGGCATTTTGGACTGAGCAGCCCACCACTGATGAGCACCACCAAATAAAAGCAAATCAGCCGCCGAACGGGGTAAAAAAATAAATAAACCTGCTATTCTTTAAATGCATTTAAAACAATAAACATGCATGAAAATAGTAAAAGGTCATGTTTAAAAAAACATATATAAAATGGTCTGTTACAGAATATAAAAAGCCATAAGAAATAAAAGGGAATCAAAAATTTTGCCTAAAGAAATCCACAAAAATACCTAAAAAGTAAGGGCTAAATTACAATCTCCACGCTAAAAAGGGGGCGGTAGGGAGAAAAAACTGTGCCCGCAGTTTTCCCCCTGCTGCCCCTGTTTTAGCGTGGAATTACAATTTAGGCGCTTAAAGCTGCCTGCATTGTTACCGCGCGCTACGGCTGAGCGCAGCCGCAAGCATCCACTCAATGGAGTCCATAGGACTCCATTGAGACAAATGCCGGCGGCCACATGACCTGCCGGATCTCGCTGCGGTCCTCGCCGCGGGACAGGAGGTGAGTGTGTAATTCATTTTTTGTTTTTTTAGAAGCGGAATCCGTTAACACCAAGTCCTGGCTCTGGTTAACTTTCCGCTAACCAGAGTCGGACGTTAATCAGCGCTGGGACTTTGTAATCCTAATGCTGATTAAAAATTTGCGCTCCCCACGTTAAGTATAGGGAGCGCAAAGTACAGTAACCTCGCGCTGAAAAGCGCAAGGTACCAAACGCGAACGGGTTACTTAACGTTAACGTTAAGATTGTAATGTGGCCCTATGTCTTTTTGCTAAAACTGAAAAGATTAAATGGTTGAATAAAAAATAATTGAAACAATATTTTTTTTTACATTGAGTCCTATAGGATACACCTGTTTAAACCTGTTGAACTAAAGCACGATAAAATCAGTGGGGGAAAAAAAATGGGAGTTTCGCAAACAATTCACTTCAGTTCAGCGTCTCTGAATAGATTAACCATTACTTCTCTATGGGACAATTTCACTGTCGCCAAAGATCAATGAATTGCGGCGATCTGAGGCGAACTGCACCATATTTCGCTGTCAATTTGCCAGTATTTGGAGAATTTACAGCTCTCTGAATAGCTGAACGGCCACAAAATTACACCGAATAATGGAATTCACCATTTAGTGCTCTAAAGCCCCAGGCTCACACATGGATGTATTTGCCCCCAGGCTCACACATGGATGTATTTTCCCCCAGCTCACACATGGATACTTGCCCCCAGGCTCACACATGGATACTTGCCCCCAGGCTCACACATGGATACTTGCCCCAGCTCACACATGGATACTTGCCCCCAGGCTCACACATGGATACTTGCCCCCAGGCTCACACATGGATACTTGCCCCAGCTCACACATGGATACTTGCCCCCAGGCTCACACATGGATACTTGCCCCAGCTCACACATGGATACTTGCCCCCCAGGTTCACACATGGATACTTGCCCCCAGGCTCACACATGGATACTTGCCCCAGCTCACACATGGATACTTGCCCCAGCTCACACATGGATAATACTTGCCCCAGCTCACACATGGATATTTGCCCCCAGGCAGGCTCACACATGGATACTTGCCTCCATTGCCTCCAGCGCTGTCTCCGTCTTCCTCGTAGCCAGTCTCAATGCGTGCTGGCGTCGCCGCTGGCGTCAAGGAGACGGAGGCGTGGACTTGGTACACGAAGCTGGAAGCACCAAGTCCACGCCTCCGTCTCCTTGACGCCGGCACGTATTGGGGCTGGCTGCAACACGCGGCCACCCCAGGATGCCCCACGGGCAATTTTTTTTTCTACAATTGGTCGGGCCGGCTGCGCCCTAGGTGGGCACCGCGCTCTAGGCACCCACCTAGCGGCAGCGCCGGCCCTGGATACAGCCTGCATTTCCCCAAGGTTATCTGCAGAATCTGGCCTGGTTAAGGGTCCCGAGGACAGGTTTGGGAAACACTGCTGTAGAGGAATCTGCATTTTTTTCCTCTTGAGGTTATACTGTACCTGCAGATCTAAGTTACACAAACTGCCTTCGCACGCAGGAGTAGCATGGCAGAGGTAAATCTTGCAAGTGAGTATTTCAGACATAACAGAAAAATATATTCTCAGAGCATTAACTAGTTGAAGATTACAGAAAATGAAGATCAAAAACATCTAAGGTGCTGACTGCCGAGGTTTCTGACCTTTTGACTAACTATCATTGCATGCTATACTATTACTTACAATTCGTGGCTGCCCCTTTTAAGCTCAGATTTGCTATTTATCCTATAATATCAGTAGTTCCATAGCACAGTCTAAACATGGATTCTCATTTTTGCATTCCTAAACAATTAAAAGAATGATAGGTATGTAATGGCTAATGATAAACAACAACTATCATTTCTAAAAGTCCCATTTTTCACGTTGTACATAATTATTATGTTTCACTAAATCTGCAAGTAGCATTTCATCCCTTTCACAGATATACTCAGGCACATGTGTCAAGTGCTCTCTAAATTTTCTCTTGCTAATGCACGGTAAAATAATTTATATCCACAATAAACTACAGGTGCGTCTTTATTCAGACACTGAATTTATTCCTCGCAAGGGATTCCAGAAGCAATATTGTACAGCAACTTGAATTAAATTATCTCTGAATGCAGATACGTTTGTAAAGTGTGTATGTTCGAGATGAGGTTGATTGTGGTGACCCCAAAAATCTTTGGGCTTTTTATGATGGTATATATATAATGAAAAAGAAAGGGACCAGGCACTCAATTCCTATGTTCTGTGGCATGGGTGGGAAAAGCCCACAGCAAATACTGGAAGCCCGGGTGCTGAACTCCCTGATAGAGCTAATATAGAAAAATGAAAGATGGTGGGAAGCACTCCGGGACTGAATAAAAGTAATTACCGTAGTTTATTGTAGACATGAAAATCCGACGTTTCGGCCCAAAAATAGCGGGCCTTTTTCAAGGTATGTGTTACAGAGTAAAATGACAACTTATATAGAGATGGAGATACTCACCCCGCCTTACCCCAGCGTGGAGCGCGCTCCGGGAACCCGGAAGACGCCGGCACATACGCGTCATCAGGCTGCAACAAGTGGCCGCGTTGCCCTGCGCAACCAACGTGTGGAGGGGAGGGGTGAGCTGCTCCCAAGGCAACGTTAAAAACAATTACAAAGAAACATGGGGCTCAAAGGAAAAATAGAGATTAGACTCTAAAAAAACAAAAACGGCAGTTGTAGACATACTGTAATAAGGCTTTGTTGTGATGTAGGGAACAGCGCAGTGTGGTGACACCAATAGACTATATGACTTGAGTGAAATGTGTGTATGGATATAAAGATCTGATGATATGTGTATAAGTAGTGTGGTGTGTGAAGTGTGTGAACCCCTATGCAAGTGAAGGCTGAATAATTATGTGTAGTTATGAATGTGGGTGTGTGATACATATGAGCTATGTGATAGACTATGTAAGGGGAGAGATCTCCCATGAGTGAGAACTGGCTGGAAATGTATGTGTATATGAAAAAAAGGGGAGATGATCAATGTGGAAAAAAATTGAAATAACATGAAAAGTAAACAAACAAGGTGACGGGATAAAAAGTGAAGCAAAAGTGAAAATGCACTGTGGGTGCAAAACATAAACTAAAATCTAGTGTGTCTAAACACTACATAAATGGGAGAGGTGTGTGTGCTATGAAAAAAGTGTGGATCCATATTAAGGAAGAATAGATGAAAAATAAAAAATGATAACAGAATAATGCCAAAAAAGAGGAAAAATAGATAAAAGTAAAGTAGTGATAATAGAAATAATGAGAATAAAAATAAAGAAAAAATAAAAATAAAAATAGAAATAAAATAAAAATAAATAATGAATATGAAAATGAATATGAAAATAAAGATTAAGAATAAATCTAAAATAACAATAAGAATGAAGAATAAAATAGAAATGAAAATGAGAATGAAAGTGGAAATGATAAAGATAAAAATAAAAGTACTAAAGTGGAGTGGAAATAAAAATAAAAATAATAATACAAATAAAAATAAAAGGAAAAATAAAAGGGAATAATAAACCTAAAAATAAAATAAAAGTTGGAAAATAAAATGAAATAAAGATGACTGTGCAGACATAAACATGAAGATGGATATAAAATGATAGTAGAGATGAAAGGAAACAAGAAAAAAGTGTAAAGTAACAGAGTAAAAGAATGTGATGTTAGCGTGAAGATAGAAACTTGGTGAAAGAAATATATTCATTGAGTCCTTTGGGGGTTACTGTGTCTAGCATGCGAGTCCAGTAAGTTTCCCTCTGTAGGAGGATTTGGGATCGGTTTCCTCCTCTGGAGAGTGGGGGCACATGGTCAATGGCCATAAAACGTAGAGTGGGTAATCGGTGGTTGGTTGCCAAGAAGTGCTTAGCCACAGGTTTCTCCGTTTGGCCATCCCTGAAGGCCGTGGTAATGGCCGAACGGTGGCCTCTGATTCTGTCCCGGAGCGTGAGATCAGTCTTGCCAACATACGCCAGGCCGCACGGACAGGTGATTAAATAGATGACATGTGTAGTCATACAAGAGATACGGTGCTGGATGGGAAATCTTTTGCCTGTATGCGGATGGGCAAATGAATTGCCCGGCGTCATATGGTTGCAGGTGACACCGTTGGGGCAGCGATAACAGCCTTTTTTACCTGATGTAGAACTACCAACTATGGATGTTATAGGGTCAGTATGGACCAATAGGTCTCGTAGATTTCTCGCTCGCCGGTAGCCAATTAGCCGTGGCTGAGTGAATTGTGCAGGCAGGGATTTGTCATACCGAAGTAGATGCCAATGCTTATGAATGCCGGCAGTGATCAGATGACTTGTGGAATGATAGGGCAACGGTAATGTGATTCTGCAATTCTCACGTGGAGATGGATTAGCAACACTAGCACCTGCATGTTTAGCCCGAGCTTTATTGAGCGCTGAGATCATCATAGTTGAGGAGTATCCCCTTTGCTGGAATCGTAACTGCATGTCAGCTAGTTGGGAGATCTCTTGGGAGATCTCAACTCATGGGAGATCTCTCCCCTTACATAGTCTATCACATAGCTCATATGTATCACACACCCACATTCATAACTACACATAATTATTCAGCCTTCACTTGCATAGGGGTTCACACACTTCACACACCACACTACTTATACACATATCATCATATATTTATATCCATACACACATTTCACTCAAGTCATATATTCTATTGGTGTCACCACACTGCGCTGTTCCCTACATCACAGCAAAGCCTTATTATGTCTACAACTGCCGTTTTTGTTTTTTTAGAGTCTAATCTTTTTCTAAAACATTTTTCTAAAACATTTCAGATGCAATGTTGGAATTACAGTCCAGGGCAACTTAATTGTTGGTTCGACAAACATCAACATGACAAGGTAAGACTTCACAGAAAAAAATTCACAAAAATAAAGATAAAATAGGTGTCAATCTTTATCATATATTAAGGTTTTGTAGCATGTATATTCCACAATATCTGCCCATTCTAACAAAAAATGCATTTGTAAGGTCAGACACTAATGATGTGCAAAAAGGTCTGGCTTACAATTAGCGATCCAATTTGTCAAATGTGTTCGGTAGCGTTCAGCTCAGGGCTCTGCACAGCGTTTCGCCACACCAAAATCATCAACATACTGTATATCTTCATGGCTTCAAATTCTGCACGTGGGCACAGTCATGCTGGAACAGGAAAGGACCTTGCCCAAACTGTTGTTACAAAATTGTGAGAAACACCCCAAAATCATTATTTCTTTTCCACCAAACTTTGTAGTAGATGTTCTGCATTCCAGGTAGCGCTCTCCTGGCATTTAACATACCCATATGCCTCCATCTGACTCACAGATAGTGAAGCATGACTCACTATCAAGGTGTCAATAGTACAGTTACTGGAGTCCCATGTTACGCTTTTTATTGGAGTTTTTACACTGAATCTTTTGATCTACAATTTGAGAAACTACCTGTCAGTTTAATCCTAGATTTTTTAGACGTAGGGCTTCTGTCATGATTGCACACTCAGAGATTGTAGCTAAAATACAAAGCTTCTGGAACATCACCAGAGTGTCAGATCTGAAGGACGACAGGGCACCATTGTCTACATACCTTTCCTATGATGCAAGATTCCCAGGAACTGTGGGATCTGTATTTGTCAGGGACCATGGGGATGCCGCAGGAAGCCCTGTGTCAGAGCTGCTGCCACCTGGTTCCTAGCAACACCTTTCATGTCACTTCTGCAGACCAAGTTTTCACATTCCACTCCTGGTCTTCCATTCAGATCCCTTGTGGGAAGCCAAGTGCTCGTCATCAGCACCTGATGGACTTTCTTTATAATGCTGATATACCCTTTCCTCTGAGTTTCTGTATTGATAGTCTTTTGGAGTATGCACCTATGAAGGTGCTCCCTGAAGCCTCTGTGTCTCCCTTCATCCCTCATGCTGAGTTCCCCTTACTGTGTTCCTTCTCCAACGACCCACTGCATCTCCAGGTTCTCCAGCGATTCCCTCTGTGTTACAGATTCCAATACCCAAGCTCAGTACTTCTGCCCTGTTTCCGCTTCAGCTGTACTAGGAAGTAAGAGTGTAGGTGATCATCGCTCCACAGACTAGACGACTCGTCATACTGTTACAAAAGGTTGAAACTGATCCGTGCAGGGTGAACACCTTCAGCGTTTACTTGCTGAAAATCCTCCCAGTCGCCTTCCACCTCCCCACACACATGCTCTGGTCTACTAACAAAAACTGCTTGGGTAGATGGCTGTGAAATCCAGTCAAAACCAATTACTGGGGGTTGGGTGGAGGCAGAGCAAATGGTTACATACAGATTACACGCAGGGAAACCAGCACAGTATATCCCACACAACACTCTACATGAAATAAAGGGGCAACAAAATATAAGAATATTAAACGAAAATAAACATTGTGGCGGCCATTCCGTCACACGGAAGAATTTGTGACACGGGAAGGGCTTGGTTCCATCACACTCTGCATGTACGGGAGATCCTGCTGCTACCAGAACCTGACATTACAGTCTGTGTCAAGTCCCATTCCTTCCTTGTCTGCAGCCAGTCTCCAGTCCCATTCCTACTCAGTCCCTTGTATGGTTTACCTGTTCCTTTAATAAACCTTCATTGTACTATAGAACGTTTTCTGTCTTGCCTCTGTATACCTGCACCCTGGGTTCAGATCCCCTCGATCCCTGACAGTATTTGGTATTGAAATGTATCCTTCCTGGTAAAATACTTTATAAATAAATAAAAAAAATATGCTTACTATGTCCAGAGGCAGATTTAAAATTAGGCAGAGTAGACATGTGCCTGCCACTAGGGGGCAGCTAGCTCTGTTAAAAAAAGAAAAACAAATTTACAATTTACAATAAGTTAGACCCCTGTATCTCTAGAGCCCTACAGGATAGAAGGATAAGATATTATTGGAAAGGCTAGAGTATGGTCTTTCCAATGATACTAAACATGACCAGGTTTATATAAAAACAAAATAACTAATAAATAAAAATAATAATTTTTCTATTCACTTTGTGATGGCACAACACTATCAGGGTTATTCAGAGAAAGGTGAAACTTACTAGAATGACTGGAGAAGTGAAATATGTAGGTCAAAATAGCCAATTTAGAAAAATTCTCCTATTTATCTCACTTTACAAATCAGCTATTTGGTCTAGATTGTTCTCTTCTCCTGCCTGTTCTCCTGGTCTTCACCTTTCTCGGAATAACCCTGATTGTTTCATCTGCAACTTAAACTGTGGCACTGCAGTGTGGAGAGAAAGAGGGACTTTGGAACCTTGCAGCTCAGATTTATACACCGAACAGGGTCAAATGAGGTATCATTGGAAAGGTCAGAGTTTGGCCTTCCAGCAATAACAAATATGACTAATGTTTAAAAAAAATAAATGTAAATTTTCCTTTTTTCTCTGTTCTAAGGCAGTGGCATTATGTGCTTTTACTTAGTGCAGTGGAATTTCCTGCTTTATAACTCACCTTCTAATTTCCCATGCCAGGACCAAATGTGGAGATGATGGTACAATGTGTTATTACCAATTGGTTCATCTACAAGACAAAAGCTGTTGCACCACTACAAGAAGAGTGGGGGTACTTTCGACCCCTGTATTTCAATTCTTTACACCCCACAAAGTCATGTTAGGTGTCAATTGATAGGTAACAGTCAGTCGTTTGACATGATACCGAATATAACCATGTAAAAAAAAAAAAAAAAAACCCTCCTTCATTGTGACAAAGCAAAGCATGTTTTGATATCCTATTGAAAAATTGGGGAAAATCAGCAGCATCAAAGAAAGAAGTGGAAAAAAGTCACGTCTTGATAAAGACCGTCAGCTGTGGCCATATTTCGATGCCCAGAATGTCGGTCACTCTGGGCCGAAATGAAGCATCATTTTCCATAGTTAGGGTTAAATATTAGGGTCAAGCTTATTAACCTATCCCTAACCTGGCATTCTGCTCCATTTTTTCTCTTCATTTTAACGCAACAGATTCTGCCCCTTCTATTGATTTGAGCACAGAGAGAAACTTTCAGTATTTTTAATTTATTTTTTCAGTTTGCCCCAAAACAAAAATTAAAAAAAGTCATTTTGGCCATGTTAATATTTTTTTTTGGAGGGGGGGGGCTCCACATTTCTGTGCCTCCAAGCTCCTGAGAGGTAAATCCGACCCTGACTATGTCATATATATATATATATATATATATATACTTATATATGGAACTGCTTATGTTTTTTCCCTTGTCCTTTCTTTACTGTATCCTAACTTCAATCTTTTTCAATAAAGCAAATAGTCATATGAAAAAATATAGAAAACTCAGAGCACACCACTACAATATAGGCAAAATATATTAAAGACACCTAACTTAGTGAAACAAATGGAGATTTAGTCACAGGATGTGATCACACATTGCATAAGCCCCTCCCAACGACAATATATCCCATCATCGGCAGATCCTACTCTGTGCCAACCTTACTTGGAACATGCATCCCAATAGCGCTCCAGGCAGAACAAGTTTTAATTGAGGCAGGTATGAGGTATGAGGCAGGTATGACAGGGAGGGGTACAAAGTCAAAGAGGAACCACCCCTTAACATGCAATGATACAACCAGAATGGCTGCACTCACTACACATTCATTTGTTTCACCACGTTCACTGTTTTTAATATCTTTTGCTGAGGTTGTTGTAGTGCAGTGTTTCCCAAACCTGTCCTCAGGGACCTCCGCCTCGCCATGTTTGCCAGGTATCTGATGCACAGCACAGGTGACATGATTTGCTGCTCAGTGATTGTAGGATTCAGTCTGCATTTCCCCAAGGTGATCTGCAAAATCTGGCCTGGTTGAGGGTCCTGAGGACAGGTTTGGGAAACACTGTTGTAGTGTAATCTGAGTTTGATACTTTGTATATATTCTACCCACTGGAGGCTCAGAAGCACCCTTATAAAATGTATGTTTAGGTAAGGAAAATTCATTTACTAATAATTCCTACAGTTGCTATGCATCTTCTTAACACCTGACTCCATTTTATTCTATGTGTTCAAATCTAGGGATTTTTTATTATTATTAATTTTATATTTTTTTAAAATTAAGTGATGGTTAATACATTAACCGAGTGAACTTTCTGACCATCTAAATGCAGCTGAAGCCATTGTTGGTACAGATTCAAAACAACATTCATGAGGGGCAGAAACATCCCATTTACGATTAATGTTGCTTTTTCTTCCTTTTGAATCCAGTTTCTTTTTGTGTTGAAGGATTTTGAAATATTTTGCTTTTTGTACGTAACAATGTCAAAGCAAAATACCTCTTTGCTCATTATCTTTCCTGTCCCGACCATTATTATCATTATCTTTGCTCAGTGCTATGAATGCAGTCTACAAATTAGTTTCCCAGATTATCGTCTGATTGATTTGAAGGCCCATTTACCATTCTCAAATTTCTCATGAGACTAAAACCAGACAAATTAAGGGTGCACTGACAATTCAAGGTTGCAGTTGATCATATTTAAAAAAAAATAAAAGCGTCAAGACCAGATGAAGTCACTAGATGTCTTAAAATTCAGTTTTGACTTGAATAATTAACCTGTTATGTTCCAGTGTGAACAAGATTACAATCCCAGGACATACTTGAAAACGAGAGAAATTTCAATGTATCCTTCCTGGTAAAATCTTTTATAAATAAATAAAGAAAGAAACACATAGGGCTCGATTACATTCTTCACGCAAAAATGCACGGTAAACGCGTGAATTTTTGCGCAAAGTGTCAAACGTTAACGTGCGTAAATAAACGCTGGTATTGCAATCTTCGCACATTTTTTCATCCGTCAAAGAATAACGCGTGTAAAGCGCGCGCAGTAACGTTGCACACAGAAATCAGTGTGCGGACTGTTTTTTTCACGCGATTCAGCCAATCAGAATTAAGAACCTTAATTGTCTCATGTTAAGTTTTTGCGCCTGCCAAAGTCAATCTGCGCATATATGCTGTATAAAAAAAAAAATACGCACAACTTCTCAAATTTATTGGTTTGGTATGTGTAGAATGTGTAAATATACTTTGCTGTATATTTTTTTTTGGGCTGGTGTATTTAGTTTCGGCCAGGTCCGTCAGATTTGCCTTTAACACCAGCTTTCAGGAGTCGCTAAAATTATGCGCGTGAAGGCTGTGCATTACAAACTGCGCATAGATTGTGATACCATCCGTGTACCAGCGCACAAACGCATTTTTGCTCACAATGTTAAGTATAGGACACACGAAGTACAGTAAGCTCGCGCAGTGTTCGCGCAGGTTCACCTGCGGTAGACGTATACGCGCGTTTGTTGCGATGATATTGTAATACGACGTCCAGCGCAAAGGGTTTTGCCCCTGGCATTAATGCGTTTTTGCTCGCGTGCAAACATTTGCGTGAAGATTGTAAAAGAGTCCCTATGGTTTTATTTTATTGTACGTATAGACTTCGCAAGGCAAAAAACTTTGGTTTGTTCAACTATCGTTTTTGCAACAATTCAATTTGAACAGAAAAGGAACAATGCATTTGCTTTAGGCAAATCTATGCATACCTTGTAGCCCTGTGCCAGAAGAGGAAGCCAGTCACCACTTTTAAAAGCACATGGTCATTCGTATGCGTTTTTATTTTTGTATCTTCAGTGTATGTACACCCGGCTGGGTGATGTAGACTAGGTAACATCACTGCTCTACGTGGAGAGAGCCTGTAGAGTCATGGGTTCGATCCCAGTGAGCAACCTCTCCAGTAAGTGTCCTTGGGCAAGACACCTAACGGTACATACTCGCCACCCAGGACATACTTGAAAACGAGAAAAATCTCAATGTATCCTTCCTGGTAAAATACTTTCTCCAAAACAAAAAAAAATGGGACAAGGTAGAAGCATTATTTAGTAGATTCTCTGGCTGGGAAACTGTTCTGTTTCTCCACCAAAGCACTGAGAATGTGATCTCTTAACTTACTGTTGTGATGAGATGGCTATAACTCCCAGTCTAGATGAATTACAGACAGTGACTCAATCGAGATGACACCTTGAAGATCTGTTGAAGTTTTATTCCAAAACTGTAGAAAATGCACAAAAATATACATCCGATAGGTCAAAAAATCATAATGAATCTGAGTCCATAAGGCTTGCAAAGGATTGCTGGGAAGGGAACAAGGGTGGAGCTATCTGAACAGGAAATCCCTGCGCCATGAGGAAGGGAGGAGAGAAACCCAGGGGTAGATAAGACATGTGCAATTCTTAAAGGCATATCACAAGTCATGTGAAACATGACACTCCCCGTCGAAATCTATGATTTCTATAATTAAGTAACTTGACTAAAGTTCAAAACAAATAAGTGAAGATTCTTTTCCAGGAACATCTGAAAAACAAGAGGGAAGGGAAGAACAAGAGAAAATAATGCAACATTAACAATTCTTGCAGATCTTGATCTTGATGGTCCGGGCTGTGAGAAGAACAGTCAGTGAGTTCATCTTCAGAGGGGAAGGCAGCAACATGCACCAATCCTTCTTACCTCTCTTTGTCTCAAATTGATGACTTGTGAGGCTTGTCTTCCTCTTTGGGCAGAAGGAGTACAAGTTCCTTTATAGGCCTGAAGTAAAAGTGTGGAGAATCTTCTTTCATTACTTTAACTTCTACTTTTCTTACTTTCCCATCATTACTTGGCATAGTTTTTGTAAGAAGACCCATAGGCCAATGGTTGCGATGAGAATCTGTCTCTTTCAAGAGTACTAGGTCTCCCACTTGTAGGTTGGGTTTGCTAGTTTGCCATTTACTGCGACCTTGAAGGTTGGAAAGGTACTCCATCTTCCAACGGCCCCAAAATGTATTAGCCAGGTGTTGAACTTGTTTCCATTGATGCTTGTAAACATTAGGGCAATCAAGTTCTTCTGTGGGTATGGTGGCTATCCCAATTTTTTGGGTAAGAAGAGTGGCTGGAGTGAGCAATACTGGAGACTCTGGATCTGAAGACACAGGGACCAGTAGCAGACACCTCTGCAAGAAGGGTGACTAAGATTTCATGGGTAAGTTGGAAAGTTCTCTGGTCTAGTAGCATAGAGTCCAGGATTTTCTTTGCAACTCCAATCATGTGTTCCCAAGAGCCTCCCATGTGAGAGGAGTGTGGTGGGTTGAATTCCCATTTACATTTATTGTCATTCAAGAAGTTCAGTATTTTTTCTGCTCCTGTAAAATTAGTTCCACAGTCAAATCTAAGTAACTTTACAGGTCCTCGTACGGAAACAAATCTTCTGAAGGCATTGATGAAACCGGAAGAATCCATTGATTCAATCACTTCTATGTGTACTGCGCAAATACTCAAGCAAGTGAACAGCGCAGCCCATCGCTTATTGTTGGCAGCTCCGCCACGAGTTTTGCGTGTAACAACAGTCCAGGGGCCAAATATGTCCATACCAACATTCGTAAACGGTGGATCAGTACTTAATCTATCAGCTGGTAGTTCTGCCATCTGTTGTTGTAGGTGCTTTCCTCTTAGTTTTTGACACTTGACACATTTGTGGAGTATGGACGATATACACCTTTTCATCTCGACGATCCAGAAACCTGCAGATCTTACTGCTCCCTCTGTAAAGTGACGACCTTGGTGCTGAACTTGCTCATGGTAATGCCTAACTAACAGAGCAGTGATGTGATGACGTCCTGCAATAATGAGGGGATTTTTCTCTTCGCTGAAAGATTTGGACCTTTCAATGCGACCACCGACTCGAAGTCGCTTGTTTTGATCAATTACTGGATTGAATTTGTACAAAGGGCTATCCTTAGATAGGTTAAGTCCTTTTGCTATGACAGCAATCTCTTGTGAGTACACTTCATGTTGGACACATTGGATGATGAGCCGTTCTGCTTGAGAGACCTCCTGAATTGTGGGGGGGGGGCCTTTACAGATGTGCCACTTGTGACATTCTTTGTCCGTGTCAGAGCTGTTTGTAAATTGATGAGCAATGTGAATAAGACGTGCAATGGCTCGTACAACAGAAGACCACTTGGAAAAGCGTTCAAAACGGTGAGGACTCAGCCTTACCCTTTCTTTCACAGAGGTCTTGAGTGTAACGGTAACAGCTCTAATTTCTTTATCCAATTCTGGTTCAACCAGTTCAAATGTAGAATTTGTAGAATTTGAGATGAGGTCTTCATTCAAGAGTATTGGTGGGGATAGCCATAATGTGTCCAGAAATGCAGTAGCAGGTACTGTACTCGTACCTCGATCAGCAGGGTTGAAGTTAGTGGACACATAGTGCCATTGTTCAGGTGCAGAGAACTTTCTTATACGTTCCACTCTGTTGCCTACATACACGTGGAACTGTCTTGTCTGATTATGTATATATCCTAGCATTATTTTACTATCTGTGTAAAAGTCAAAGGAGTCTATTTCAGTGTCTGTTTTAAGTTCTAGAAGCTCAGCAATTTCCACACCTAACACAGCTGCGCAAAGTTCAAGCCTTGGAATCGTATGTGCAGGTTTTGGTGTGAGCTTGGACTTGCCCATGATAAATCCTAGACTTGCTCCACCGCTGGGATCTGTGACCCGAAGATAAGCCACTGCAGCTATGGCTTCGTTGGATGCATCGGAGAAGACATGGATCTCTCTTCTGGTGGCATTCTTTAAAGATGCAGGGGTGTAAGCACGTGGTATCTGGAGTTGTTCTAACGCTTGTAGAGATTGTTTCCAGGATTCCCACCTTTGTTGTTTATCCTTGGGTAAGGGGGTATCCCAGTCTGAGCTTTCAGAACTAAGCTGTCTCAGCAGTATTTTACCCTGAATGGTGAGAGGTGCTATGAAACCCAATGGATCATAAATACTGTTCACTGTAGACAGAACTCCTCGCTTTGTGAAGGGTTTATCACAGGTTGATGTTTGAAATGTAAACGTGTCTTGCTTAACGTTCCAAAGCAATCCAAGACTGCGCTGTGTAATGGATAGGTCCGTTCCTAGTTGGAATTTCTTCACACTGACAGCGTAGTCATCAGAGGGAAAGGCTCTCATGGCCTTGTCGCTGTTCGAAATGATTTTGTGAAGTCTGAGGTTTGCAGTGGCAAGCATGTTCTGAGTTCTAGTGAGAAGGTCAATAGCTTCTTCTTCTGTAGGCAGAGATTTGAGTCCGTCGTCTACATAGAAGTTCTTTTCGACGAACTGTCGTGCATCAAACCCAAATTCTTTCTCTCCTTCTTGAGCCGTTTTCCTCAGTCCATAAATTGCTACTGCGGGAGAAGGACTATTACCGAAAACATGTACCTTCATCCGGTAGTCTATGACTTCATCATTGACATCATTATTGCGATACCATCGGAATCTGAGGAAGTTTCTGTTGTCTTCACGGACGATGAAACAGTGGAACATCTGCTGAATGTCAGCCATAATAGCAATTGGTTCTTGTCTGAATCGAAGTAAAACTCCTATGAGGTTGTTGTTCAGATTAGGCCCAGTGAGAAGACTGTCATTGAGGGAGACACCTTCATGTCGAGCACTTGAGTCGAAGACCACCCTAATCTGATCAGGCTTGCGAGGATGATAGACACCAAAGCATGGAAGATACCAGCATTCTTCTCCTTCCTTAAGCGGAGGGTGCAGGCTCAGCATGATCTCTCTCAAGCACTTTCTGCATAAAGTCCACAAAGTGTCTTTTCATCTCAGGTTTCCGATTCAAACTGCGTTGTAAAGAAGTAAACCGTGCTTCTGCATGTTCTCTGTTGTTTGGTAGTCTCTTTCTTGGAGTACGGAATGGTAGAGGTGCTACCCAGCTGTTGGAATCATCTTGGTGGAACTCTTTACTCATGGTTTTCAGGAATTCCTTGTCTTCCATGGTAGCTGCCAACTCGTTGTCTTTAGATGTTACCTCAAACACTGTGTTGCCGATGTTGTCATCCCAGAAATTAAGAGCTTTCTCTTCGTCCTGTATGATGTGTCGTTGTGCGCTCTTATGAAGCAGTCTTTCCTTCACATGATATTGGTGTGGTCGTCGTGCAGAACAAGAAGTCCGACCATTTGGCAGGACGTGTGTTTTAAAGGAGGACACAGAGTAAGGTTTTCTGCCTTTGTCTCGACAAACATTGCCTATGATGACCCAACCTAGATCCAGACACTGACCATATGGAGCATCATGTGGACCGTTGATTTGTTGACAAACTTTGTGCACCCTTAAGATGTCTCGGCCGAGCAACAGTAGGATCTCAGCACTTCCGTCGAGGGCTGGTATTTGGTAGGCTATGTCCTTCAAGTGAGAATGGTGCAAGGCAGCTTCCGGAGTAGGGATCTCCTCTTTGTTGCTTGGAATCTGGTTGCACTCAGTGATAGTGGGCAAAGGTATTTCCACATTGTCGTTCAGAGGAGCAACCACAAGACCGCTGGCTCTCCTACCTAAGACTTCTGTAGTGCCGGTGCAAGTAGTTAGGGTATACGGTAGAGCATTTTCTTTTATGTTCAAAAAATTGTGTTGTTGCAAGAGATCTGTTACTCTGATCATCCAGAATGGTATACAGTCTTATGGCCTTTTCAGGTTGACCTCTTAGGTGTACACGAACCAAACATATCTTTGCGCAGGATTTGTCACAGAGTCCTTCTCCACAGACTTCGGTACATGAAGAGAACACTGAGGTGGAAGGTACTGCTTGATCTGTGCGCTCCCCACCTTGCTTTGCCTCAGGAGGATTGTTTGTGGGCTTAGTAAAGTTGTGCGGATATGGATGAAGAGCTTGTACATGGTCATCGCTGTCACACTCTATGCATTTAATGATAGCTTTACAGTCCTTTGCAAAGTGTTCTGTGGAGGCGCAGCATTTGTAGCAGACCCCAAATTTCTTTAAAAGTTCTTTACGTTCTTGTAGGGTTTTCTTTTTGAAGCCAATACATTTCTTAAGTGGATGCGGTTTGTTATGTATGGGACATTGGCGATTTGGGTTCTCGATGTTCTTGTTTTGTTCAGTCTTTTCAAGGACTGTAGCAGGTGCAGGTAGAACAGTGGTCCTTTTCACGGACACTGGTCCTCGATGGTCTCTGTGTGTCATACGTGTGTTTGTAGGTCTTGGAGGGGGTGAACTGAGAGGGTTACCTTCACCATAGGAGAAACTTGGGTCATTCTTTGTGTCTGCAATTCATTTGATGAACTCACAGAAGTAGGAAAAAGGAGGAAAGGCAACTTGATGTTTTTCCTTGTATTTTGATCCAAGCGCTGCCCAATTTTCTTGAAGGCCATACGGTAGCTTGAGAACAATAGGGTTGATGCCACGAGGGGTGTCAAGGTAACTGAGACCAGGTAAGCGGATGTCAGCTTTAGCAAGTTGAAGCTCCAATAAAACATCGCTGAGTTCTTGAAACTTTAAATTCTCTCTAGCGGAAATCCTTGGGAAGCTGTGCAATCTTTTGAATAAGGCATCTTCAATGGCTTCTGGACTGCCAAAGGTACGTTCAAGTCTGACCCAAGCAGCATTAAGGCCTGCAGCAGGGTTGTCAATATGAACCGCTTTGAGCCTCTTGATGCGTTCAGTAGACTGGGGACCTAGCCATCTGATGAGCAGATCTAATTCTTCTGTAGCAGTGATGTCTAGATCACTCATTGTGGCTTTAAAGGTGGATTTCCATCCTCTGTAATTTTCAGGCTTGTCATCAAACTTGGTGAGGCCTGTCTTTGTGAGCTCTCTGCGAAGCATGTATTTAGCAAACTGCAACATGTCCGTGTTTTCAGACTTTGGGTGCATGACTGCAGGTGACTTGGGAACATATGTTGGTGCTGAGGCATTCAACACTGGAACTGGTTTAAAGTTCATTGGCATGTTGGTTTGGAGCTGTGGAGCAGTGTGCTTGTTAGTAGGTACTTGGCTGATGTCAAGGTAAGGTGGATAGTTTATTATGTGCATGCTATTGTCCACTGCTTGGTGAGATGCTGCAGTCTGGTGTACTGGAAGATATGAAGGCAAATTGTCTTGGAGTACAGTAGGTGCGGAGAAGAGACCTTGGTTGAGTGCTTTGGTTGCTGTGACAGGGAGCTGACGTTCTGGAGAGGAATGTGAAGAATCTGAGGCATAAGACACAGCTGAGTGTCTGCTGCTACTGTTGTCTCTTTTACTTTCACTAGCAGCCTGTGTAAAACTTTTAATCTTGCCATGGCCGTGGCATGTACATTGTTTTTCCAAAAGTTCCATTTCCACTTTGTGGCGTGTGGCTTCAGCTTCCTTGCGTGCGGCTTCAGCTTCCATTTCTGCCTTCTGGCGTGCGGCTTCAGCCTCCATGCGTGCGGCTTCAGCTCCCATTTCTGCTTTCTTTTTTGCGAAGGCTGCCTGAATTTTAGAAGCTTCAGCATCAGCACGGGCCTTTATGAGTTGTTGACTGAGTGTGGAAGACCTTTGATTGTAGGGATTTGGAAGACCTTGAGGAGTGTCTGGAGGATGCAGAACGGTGGGATCTGGATTCATGGAGCTGTGCAATTCTTACTTCTGCCATTGTCTTTGTTTGCAGCACTAAATTGTCTCTTTCTAGATTGAGCTCATTGAATCTCTTTAGTTCTTCCAGTGACACTTTAGTGTTGTACCGCTTTAAGAGGTTAATATATTTAACACACAGTCTTTGATAATTCTGATAAGCGACATCTAATTGCTTAATAGTGCTCTCTAGTTGTAATGCATCATGACATGGTTGAGAGAGAGCTGACATGCATGTGACTTTAGTACACCATAGATCATTCGTTTGAGACACCAACTCTTTTGCGTGAGCTTCAAGATTTTCTTGTACTTTCCAGGTTGGTTTTGTTAATCTCTTTTCTCTTTTGTTTGGTTCAGGGTTTAATTCCTGATCTGAAAGGATTTCTGAGTCTGGTAGTGTGTCAGTTTGCATGTTGATTTGCTGGAACATTTTGCTGACAAGGAGAGGGTTAATGATCTAGTTGAAGTTCTATTGTAACCGGAATCTGCTAGGTCACTCAGGACGAGGCCGGACCGGACACGAGCAAGGATTGTCTGAACACGAGTCTCTTCAGGAAAGGCAAACTTTATTGTGATATCACAACAGATTGCTCAAACAGTATTCAATCGCAAGAATGAGCCCCAAGTCCCTCGTTGACATCCATCTTATACCCAAATACACAATTAGGTTACATCCCAACAGCCCACCTCCTGAATGACACTCTCCACCCCACGTGGGTTAATACCTCCCTTGGCTTAATACAAAGACATTCCATTGAATTGACTGTAAATTGGCAAACTTTATGTTAGTTTTGTCACGGTTCCCGGATCCCACCACGCAGTACTTAACCCCCAACACTCCACAAAACCCAGAAGCTACCAACAGTGTAGCTGTGAATGATCCCTATCTGTCTGGTCCTTAGAATTGGCCAGGTAAACTAGCTAGACAGAAAAGGGTTAACAATACGGAGAGGAGTCAGCCGAGCCAGAATCAGGAGTACAGAGTTCAGAATGGTCAAATGGAATAGCCGGGTCGGTATCAGAGCGGTAGCGTAGCACAAGCAAATAGTCTAGGGCAACAGAAGGCAGAATGGTCAGAACACAAGCAGAGGTCAATAACAGGTTAAATCAATATAGCAGTCAGGTACAAGGAGCTCAGGTATGGATAACCACGATCTGGCAACTTCTGAAACTATACTGAGGGTTTTTAAAGACCTTCACCAGACCACGCCCCCCACTCAAGCCACACCTCATGCAATCACCTCCCTGCCTGTCTCCATTTAAACCAGGCAGTGGTCAGCGAGCAGCATCAGACTTGCTGTCCTCAAGCACACAGGTAGGGCTGGAAGCCCCCAACGTTACAGTACCCCCCTCTCCACGGGAGGCCACCGGACGACCAACAGGACGAGCGGCAATACGACCACCAGGGCGATCGGGGTGCGAGGCATGGAACGCCCTGACCAACCTAGAGGCAGACATGTCGGAAGCTGGAATCCAGGACCGGTCTTCCGGCCATAGCCCACCCAATCGACCAAGTACTGCAGAACACCCCTGCACAGCCTAGAATCCAAAACCTTCTAACCTCATACTCCGATTCACCATCAACCTGAACAGGTGGAGGAGGAGGAACGACCCGCGTGTACCTGTTACACAACAAAGGTTTCAGTAGGGAGGTGTGAAAGACGTTGTGCAAGCGAAGATGTTTAGGAAGGGCAAGAGCATAAGCCACAGGGTTAACGCGGCGAATGATCTTATATGGACCAATAAACCGAGGTGCCATTTTCATAGAAGGCACCCGTAACTTCACGTTCCTAGTAGACAACCAAACTCTATCCCCCACGTTATAGGAGGGAGCTTGTAACCTATGCCTGTCAGCCTTGCGTTTCTGGACAGCAACATTGCGCTCCATATTTACGCGAATCTGTCTCCAAATCTCTTGTAGTTGAGTGAGATGGTCATCGAGAGCCGGGATTGCCTGTTCATTAAACTGAAGCGGTAGAGCCGGAGGGAAAAAAACATAGATAGCAGAAAAAGGAGAGTGGCCAGTGGTCTCATTAACAGCGTTATTACGTGCATACTCAGCCCAGGGCAACAACTCCGACCAATTGTCTTGTTGTTGTGTGGTAAAGCAACGTATGTACTGCTCGAGACCCTGATTTGCCCTCTCTGCTGCCCCATTGGTTTGTGGATGGTATGCTGAAGAGAAGGCCAATCGCACCCCCATCTCCGCACAGAAAACCCTCCAGAAACGAGAGACGAACTGAGCTCCTCTGTCAGAGACTATTTCAGACGGAACCCCATGTATTCGTACAATCTCTCTAGCAAAGACAACCGCCAGTTCTTTGGCTGTAGGAAGCTTAGGTAAAGGGACAAAATGAGCCATTTTGGAGAAGCGGTCTACAACTGTCAGAACCACAGTATGACCCTTGGACTTCGGCAAGTCCACAATAAAATCCATAGATAGATGAGACCAAGGCCTCTTAGGGTGGGTAAAGGCTGCAATAGACCGACAGGCAAGGTTTTACTGGTTTTGCTTCTGGCACAGATTTGACAAGCCAAAACAAACAGGCGTACGTCCTGTCGCATGGTGGGCACCAGAACTGTCTGGAGATACTGGTAAGAGTCTTAGTAATACCAGGATGACCTGCTGGTTTAGAATCATGAAACATTATGAGTAATTCTTGTCTTTCCTTTTCAGGTACAAACAACATATCTGGAGGTTTGTCAGGTGGAGCCCCCACTTGAGCTGCCTGGAGGCGTTCCAGGAAAGGCGAGGAGACAGACAAGACTGTGGAAGCCACAATACGTTCAGGAGGAACTATAGGATTGTGGTCTTGTGTATTAGATTCATATGGGTCATATTGACGAGATAAGGCATCAGCCTTTACATTGCGGTCACCTGGTCTGTAAGTCAATACAAAATTAAACCGAGACAGTAGCAATGACCACCTGGCCTGTCTCGAGTTCAACGTTTAGCATCCCCGATGTACGTAAGGTTCTTATGATCAGTGATTATCAATAAAGGATCAAGAGTACCTTCCAACAAATGTCTCCACTCTGACAGGGCAGACACAATAGCAAGCAATTCTCTGTTGCCAATATCATAATTGCGTTCTGCTGGTGATAATTTTCTTGAAAAGAACCCACAAGGATGTAGTGGTTTCCCTGGAGATTCTCTTTGAGACAGGACAGCCCCAATGCCTATCTCAGAAGCATCAACCTCAAGAATAAACGGAATCCTGGGATCAGGATGCCGTAACACGGGAGCGGAAGTAAAAGCCTGTTTGAGGGCTTCGAATGCTTGTTTAGATTGAGAAGACCAGATCTGGTACTTCAGACCTTTACGTGTCATATTAATGATAGGAGAGGCTATAGCGGAATAATTCTTGATAAATCTCCTATAATAGTTAGAAAACCCCAGAAACCTCTGTATGGCTTTGAGACCTTGAGGAAGAGGCCATTCTGAGATGGCCGTGAGTTTAGAAGGATCCATCTCAAAACCCTCTGGAGTGATAATGTACCCAAGGAATTTCACAGTAGTAATGTCGAATAAACACTTCTCTAGTTTGCAATAAAGACCATTGTCCAGTAATTTAGCTAATACCTGTCTGACATGTGCATGGTGGGTTTTCAGATCGGGAGAGTAAATCAATATATCGTCTAGGTATACTATAACAAAGGTTTGCAAGAAATCTCTGAGCACATCATTAATAAAATCCTGGAATACCGCTGGAGCATTACAAAGACCAAAAGGCATGACCAAGTATTCATAATGCCCACTCCTGGTGTTAAATGCTGTTCTCCACTCATGCCCCTCTTTTATGCGTATCAAATTGTAAGCTCCTCTTAAATCAAGTTTAGTGTACACTGCTGAACCCCTTAACCTGTCGAACAGTTCCGATATGAGAGGGATAGGGTACACGTTCTTAATGGTGATCTTGTTAAGCCCCTATAATCAATACACGGGCGTAAATCTCCCTCTTTTTTCGACACAAAAAAGAATCCAGCCCCTGCTGGAGAAGAGGAACGTCGGATAAAACCTCTCTCCAAGTTCTCCTTGATGTACTCCTCCATAATTTGGTTCTCCTTTATGGAAAGAGGATATACTTTGCCTCGAGGAGGCATGGTACCGGATGAATATCAATAGCACAATCATATGGTCTATGTGGTGGTAGCTTCTCTGCCTCTCTTTTATCAAATACAGCCCTGAGGTCTGCATATTGTTCAGGAACTTCAGTAGACAATGGAGGAGCTGTGGGTGTGTTCAGGGCACCGACATGCTGAATGGGTATTAAACAAGTCCCAAAACATGCAGAACTCCAAGACAGTATCTCTCCTTTAACCCAATCAATAACGGGATTGTGTTCCACCAACCAGGGGAAACCAAGTACAACAGGATTGGAAGGTGAGTGGATAACTTGGAATATGATCTTTTCTTTATGCAAGAGACCAGTAGTAAGAACTACTGTAACCGTATCATGAGTAATCCTAGGGCAGGATAACGGCCTGCCATCTATGGCTTCAACGGCTAAGGGTGTCTCTCTTACAACCAGAGGTAGAGAAATGGAAGAAGCGTAGTTAACATCAATAAAGTTACCAGCAGCCCCAGAATCCACAAAAGCGGTGTTATGTGTGGTCTTGGTCTCCCAAGCCAAGGATACTGGTAACATAAGTTTAGTGTCTTTGATAGGAGACATGCATGTCACACCCAAGGCCTGTCTCCTCAGCTGCCTTAGGTGCGGTAGTTTTTCCGGCTTATCATGCATTTAGGGCGAGTAGGACATTGAAATCGTACATGTCCCTCCAAACCACAATACAGGCACAATCCCTCACGAAAACGCCTTGTTCTCTCCTCCTCTGTAAGCCTAGTACGGCCTAGTTGCATAGGCTCTGAGGGGGGTGATAACTCTCTGGGTGGTGCTTGAAAGACAGGGGCCAACCTAGGTAACGGTCTCTTGGATCTCTCTCTTGGAGTCCTTCTATCCCTTATCTGATTATCCAGATCTATACAGTAATCAATGAGTTCACACAATACCTCAGGTAGTTTACGTGGAGCTAATTCATGCATCAACGACTCTGATAACCCCTCCATAAAAGCCAGAACCAGTGTCTCATTTGTCCAGTTCACATCAGAAATTAAGGTTTTAATTCTATGGCATAATCAGACACAGTTCTGTTCCCTTGACGTATGCGGAACAAGGATTTGCCGGCTATCGTGGCCTTTCTGGTAGGATTAAATGTACGTTGTAACTCAGCTATGAATTCTTTATAATCCTGTACAATAGGTCTCTCTGCCTCCCATAAAGGAGTCGCCCATGTCAACGCTCTGCCAGACAGATGGTTAATAATAAACCCCACTTTGGCAATGTCAGAAAAAAACATTTGTGGATTTAATTTAAAATGGATATCCACATGGACCAAAAATCCCCGGCACTCAGAGGGAGTACCGTCAAACCTCATAGGAGCGGTCATGTGTACCTGGGATGTCTGAACGACAGGGGGCTCAGGTATAGCAGGCGGGGGTGCAACCCCAACTGGTTCCAGCTGTGCAGTACGATTCAGGATAGTTTGTAAGGCAATGGCAAACTGATCCATCCTATGATCCTGCTCATCCTGTCTGGATACAAAGGTAGCCAAGTGCTGTGTTAAATCTGCGGGATCCATATTGGCCAGATCGTAATGTCACGGTTCCCGGATCCCACCACGCAGTACTTAACCCCCAACACTCCACAAAACCAGAAGCTACCAACAGTGTAGCTGTGAATGATCCCTATCTGTCTGGTCCTTAGAATTGGCCAGGTAAACTAGCTAGACAGAAAAGGGTTAACAATACGGAGAGGAGTCAGCCGAGCCAGAATCAGGAGTACAGAGTTCAGAATGGTCAAATGGAATAGCCGGGTCGGTATCAGAGCGGTAGCGTAGTACAAGCAAATAGTCTAGGGCAACAGAAGGCAGAATGGTCAGAACACAAGCAGAGGTCAATAACAGGTTAAATCAATATAGCAGTCAGGTACA
This sequence comes from Leptobrachium leishanense, assembly GCA_009667805.1. Classification (NCBI taxonomy): domain Eukaryota; kingdom Metazoa; phylum Chordata; class Amphibia; order Anura; family Megophryidae; genus Leptobrachium; species Leptobrachium leishanense. Next base: position 112,078,045 of record CM019067.1, on the reverse strand, counting down.
AGGAGCTCAGGTATGGATAACCACGATCTGGCAACTTCTGAAACTATACTGAGGGTTTTTAAAGACCTTCACCAGACCACGCCCCCCACTCAAGCCACACCTCATGCAATCACCTCCCTGCCTGTCTCCATTTAAACCAGGCAGTGGTCAGCGAGCAGCATCAGACTTGCTGTCCTCAAGCACACAGGTAGGGCTGGAAGCCCCCAACGTTACAAGTTTCGTGAATCATAATTAGTTGCTTTCCATCCCGGGCTGCGCCCCCCTCCCTAGCGCTACATCACTTGTTGCAGTTAACACCTGGTCTGATCTCTATACTCTCTTGTCTCCAGCGGGCCTCAACGACCTTGGCGTGTCTACTCCTTCTTTTCTCCTTCGTGCCAGAACAGCCTAGACCTTTCTCAAATTATAATTACTTTTTCTGCTAATCTAACACATTTCTAAATTTCTACGTATATGCCATTCTAGTTTCAGCTAAAAACTTGCCTAGTTATTTTCAAGTGAACCAATATTCTGAACAAGATGGTCGCCTGGCTTATAATGGCGGCCATCTTCCAGTCTATTTCCACTTCACTATAGCAGCAGAGAAATGTATAAATTTTGCTCAGCTCAGCTAGGATTTCTAGGCACTGGGTGAAGAAAGATTTGTTTTTACTTTCTTTTCACAGTCAAATTACATGCAATGCGTACAGAGAAATAAACTGGTTGTAGTGTACAGATGCACTGGATAAACTGTTTGTAAGGCACAGATGTATTGAACTTTCACAGCACTAATATCCCTTGTTGAATGCTATGCTGGGACTTGCTTGCAGGCACATACAGGCTTTGGTAATGGCTGCACTGTGTGAAGCTGCTATTTCCACTGTCCCTACAGCGTCTCCCTGTGTATCCAGAGCTAGCAAGGATCCTATGGAGGATGTCTGACTGATCTTTCTTGATCTTTTGGCTGATCTTTCTAAGATCTTCTGACTGATATATATGATTTTTTGACTGTTCTGTTTCTCCACCAAAGCACTGAGAATGTGATCTCTTAACTTACTGTTGTGATGAGATGGCTATAACTCCCAGTCTAGATGAATTACAGACAGTGACTCAATCGAGATGACACCTTGAAGATCTGTTGAAGTTTTATTCCAAAACTGTATAAAATGCACAAAAATATACATCCGATAGGTCAAAAAATCATAATGAATCTGAGTCCATAAGGCTTGCAAAGGATTGCTGGGAAGGGAACAAGGGTGGAGCTATCTGAACAGGAAATCCCTGCGCCATGAGGAAGGGAGGAGAGAAACCCAGGGGTAGATAAGACATGTGCAATTCTTAAAGGCATATCACAAGTCATGTGAAACATGACAGAAACTTTTGAGTTAGGAGCTTTTTCTTTTCCCTTGTTGTAACAACCTCATTTGGGTAATGAGAGCAAGTGCTTAACTTAGAGATTTTAAGTATGGGTGAGTAGATTACCATATTTAGAGTATTGTTCATACATTGTTTTTATTGTTATTCTTTTGATTAGTTTAACATTCATTTTTTTTCTCATTTAATATACATTATGTTTTATCTCAGGTGACCTCTCAGTAGTTATAAGCTCTGGTCTTCTTTACCCAGATCAGCTCCTTTTCTGTGTATATGGCTTATTTGGGGTTTATTCCCTACCTTTTTGTTAGTTGCAACCCATCTTCTTTCTCACAGTTTGAGTGTTGGGCATATCACAACTACAATTTGTAAACTTGCCTATCACCCCTCTGAGAAGTGCAGGATATGCTACCTTCTCTCCTCAAAGTTTGAAGGACCCAAAAAATAAATAGTTCTTGTAGTATATAGTGTCCTTCCATTGCATTAGTACAATTCCGTGAGATCACAGAATTAAATTCCTCTCAAATGGTCAAGTAACCACTAATGTAGCAGGAAAAGTGATTATAAATACCCCCATTTAAATGCTTAATATGGCCTTTGTGATATTCACATCTATCTTTTGTAGATGGTTATATATAGGTTGCTACGGTAATTGGGGAACTCGTGAGACAAAACTGAATGTAAAAACGAGAGGCCCACGCATGCACAATAGGAGACAACGCACGTGATCACGATACGCATACCAGAAGGGGATCTCTGTCATTAGAAGGCTCCGGAAAGCATCTGGAACGCACACTGCCTCTTTGACACGCACGCCAACTGAAGAGACATCGCACAATTGAATTAGGAGGGCTATAAATAGACTTTCTGCATAACCACGAACTTACCGACTGATACTCGCAGGCAAGCGAGTGAAACACGTCTCGGATTCTAATTCGGATTCCAATCTGAATATATACATTTTAATACCAATTTTGTTTTTATATTTTCTTTTTTTATTATTTTATTTTTTCCTTTTTTGTTAAATTTATTTTTAATAAATCCTTTACTATATCATCTTGGGAGTAGATGCTTTAACTTACATCATCTTGGAAACAGCTGTTTTTCTTCAGTGCACCTGATCGCGGTAATATCGATCTGAGGGTGGGACCCCCCATGGAATAAGCGGTCCAATGCTTCAGTACTGAGCCACTCATTAGGGAGGCTCAGTAAAGCGTGAGTAGTTTTTGACTTGGATTGTATATTTTATATACCACTGGTGTTGTGCTATGTATGCCTTTTTCATTTGAGGTTACTACATTCGTGCAACCCAAGACTGCGGTACCATTTACCACCATCATAAGAACAGCTGTGATGGGAGGAGCCCCCCATAGAGGCTTACCTGCGTATAAAATGAACCAATTGGTTCTCTGTGAGTGGTTTTCCTTTCACCTTCTTTTTAACAATTCAGCAATATAATAGCAGTACTGCGCGATTATTTGTCATTTGTCATTACATTGTAGTGCATATATTGGATCCTACTGCCATCTTGAAACCTGTATTTTGAAGCAATACGAATCCATATATTGTCTGCGCTCCCAACAAATACGTTTGTATTTTTCTCTTTAAAAGAACATACCAAGGTGTGTTCTTTTAATGGATTATAATAAATGTACATGTACATTTTTATGACGACCTTGAGTGCCTCCTCTGCATATATTGCATCTATACTTTTACTGGTAGTTTTGCACCGCGGCACTGAACTTTTGGCCTCACCAGCACCTACACAGTAGAGGATGAGTGCCTACTTATGGTTTTGCATTATATATATATATATATATATCTGCATCTCCTATGTTCATCTATTTACATTAATACATGGAGTTTTATTTCAATGACACTTTCAAAAGTTATTCTATAACACCAAGTGCATTTTGTTTCATGTTCTGTGTCTCTTTAAAGCGATTTACTCCTGCGGGTGCCATAAATGTGAGCAAAGCCTAGCTCTCATTTCTGATGTGTTGCTCCCTGGATTTATACCTAAGGGTTTTGCAGTGAAAGCGTGCGGAAAGAAAAAACAACTGTAAGTTAGTACAAAAGAAGTAGAAAATCTTATCCTTTGATGTGACACATATTAAAACATATATACACTTTGACTTTGAAGGCGTTTGCTTAGCAAAGGTTCCAAAGAATAAATGCATCTGTCTGTTTTTTAAATGCTAATGTTGCATTGAAATTCAGCAAGCACCATATGTGTCTCTAGCACAGAAGAGGACAAGTCACATAGTTTGTCAGCAAAATAATAACAGCAGAGACTTTGGATTTTTAAATATGGGCCAATACAGGTTAATAATGTTTTCAAAGAGTGTCTGTATGAGCATGCAAGTTTGCATTTGTGAGTGTATGTACAGTGGCAAGAAAAAGTATGTGAACCCTTTGGGATTACGTGGAGTTTTGTATGAATTGGTCATAAAATGTGCTCTGATCTTCATCTAAGTCACAGCAATTTGAAAAACACAGTCTGCTTAAAATAATACAACACAAACATTATATGTTATCATGTTTTTATTGAACAGAACATGTAAACATTCACAGTGCATGGTGGAAAAAGTATGTGAACCTTTGGACTTAATAACTGGTTGACCCTCCTTTGGCAGCAATAACCTCAACCAAACGTTTCCTGTAGTTGCAGATCAGATCTGCACAACGATCTGGAGTAATTTTGGACCACTCCTCTTCACAAAACTGTTTCAGTGTAGCAATATTTTTGGGATGTCTGGTGTGAATCGCTCTCTTAAGGTCATGCCACAGCATTTCAATCGGATTGAGGTCAGGACTCTGACTGGGCCACTCCAGAAGGCGTATTTTGTTTTGTTGAAGCCATTCTTTTGTTGAATTACTTGTATGCTTTGGGTCATTGTCCTGTTGCATCACCCATCCTCTGCAGAGCTTCAGTTGGCGGACAGATGGTTTTACGATTTCCTGCAAAATGTCTTGATAAACTCTGGAATTCATTTTTCCATCAATGACAACAATCCGTCCAGGCCCTGAGGAAGCAAAGCAGCCCCAAACCATGATGTTCCCTCCGCCATGTTTTACAGTGGGGATGAGTTTTTGATTTTGGTGTGCTGTGCCTTTTTTTCTCCACACATAGTGTTGTGTGTTTTTTCCAAACAACTCAATTTTGGTTTCATCTGTCCACAGAATATTTTGCCAGTAGTGCTGTGGAACATCCAGGTGCTCTTTTGCAAACCTCAAACGTGCTGCAATATTCTTTTTGGACAGCAATGGCTTCCTCCGTGGTGTCCTCCCATGTACTCCATTCTTGTTTAATGTTTTCCTTATTGTAGATGTGTCAACAAAACTGTTAGCATGTGCCAGAGATTTCTGTAAGTCTTTAGTTGACACTCTAGGATTCTTCTTTACTTCATTAAGCATTCTGCGCTGTGCTCTTGCAGTCATCTTTACAGGACGAACACTGCTAGGGAGAGTAGCAACAGTGCTGAACTTTCTCCATTTGTAGACAGTCTGTCTTACCGTGGACACATGAACATCAAGGCTTTTGGAGATACTTTTGTAACCCTTTCCAGCTTCATGCAAGTCAACAATTCTTGATCGTAGGTCTTCTGAGAGCTCTTTTCTGCGAGGCATGGTTCACATCAGGCAGTGCTTCTTGAAACCAGTAAACCCAAAACTGGTGTGTGTTTTTAAAGGACAGCACAGCTTTCAGCAACACATCCAATAATATCACACTGGTTGGCTCACCAAGGTTGGCGCACTCCTGGCTCCAATTAGCTCTTGGAGAAGTCATTAGGCTAGTGGTTCACATACTTTTTCCACCCTGCACTGTGAATGTTTACATGTTCTGTTCAATAAACACATGAAAACATATAATGTTTGTGCTGTATTATTTTAAGCAGACTGTGTTTTTCAAATTGTTGTGACTTAGATGAAGATCAGAGAACATTTTATGACCAATTCATGCAAAACTCCACGTAATCCCAAAGGGTTCACTACTTGGTTCACATACTTTTTCTTGCCACTGTAGATGCAGGATATGTGTCTTTGGAAATGGGTATATACAGTATTTGTGTGTACTATAAGTATGTACATACAGTGATTCATACGCATATACTTTAATATTTAGTGACTCATTTGTGTACTGTATATTCAGTGTGTTTGGGTGCAGTGTCAGTATATGTTCTCAAACCTTATACTTGCCTGCCCTGTTGTATTATTTACTCCAGTAAACACATATTAAGGGTTATAATATTTAATATGTGGGTAAGCTTCTTGATCCCAGGAGAAATCTGACTGCCATTCTGGAGTCAAGAATGCAATTTTTCCCAGTATGTTGCATATTGGCAAGCGCTTCAGACTGGGTTTTTGCTTTCTTTTGGATCAACAGCAGTAGGTGATGTGTGAAAGGCTGAACCCGAGGGACGCATGTCTTTATTCAGCCTATGTAACTTATGCCCACTCTGCCTTCTTGTATCACTGCAATTTGGGCTCGAACCCCTATACACTGTGACATGCGCACATAATTTATTTTGACACAGACTGCTTGTTCGCGGTGTCCTTTAGTAAAGAGCCTAGATGTAGTGACACTAACTGCTCATCGTCATTGCATCATTATCAGACGTGGACGTTTTAATGCACGAAAGTGACGCTCCATTAGGTGTGGCTACATCTCCGTCCTGTACAAACCCATTGAGCTGTTGTGGCTCTCCTTTGGCCCAATAGCGTGTGTATATTCTGACATTTTGTATACCTACCCAGCCTTGTCTAACTATACTTTGTTCTGTGTTTGTGTGCTGGCATGGCTTTGACTGACTCTTCTCTGATCCGTATTCCTGTGTTCGGACCCAGGTTTTCTTACTGCTCTACTCGTCTTCTGTAGTCTCGACATTGACTCTGTATTTGGGTATCTGCTTTTATGGACCCCTGTCCACTTTTTCCTAGCTTATTGCACTGGGATCTGGTATAGGCTCAGCCACTTAAAAGATTTTTAATCAGGCTTGACGTGAACATACCTGCTGTCACCATTGCAAAACCAAGTCATTTCAAGGACTGGTATCTTTCCTGGTTGGAAGGATTTCAGGTATTGCATGTAGGGGCGACCCAGTCCAATCTGGACTGTTACACATTGGGTCACAGACACATTGGCATCTGAATAAGCTCTGAAGACCTTGTCATCAGTTATTTATAGGGAAGATGAATGAGGGGATCCTCTTGACGATTCTGATGTTCCCTCTTCAGTGGCCAAAGGTGTGCAAGTACACAGGGCATCATTGAGTCTGCCTTTTGCATTATTGCATAATGTATGTGGTTTTTGGAACCAATCTGATGCAGGGTGGAGGACCAGGGAGACGCAGGAAAAAATTGGACCACTGGGTGTCGTTGGTTTGAAAAATGTCGAGTTTGCGAAAATATGTTGCCTATTTTGTGTAAGATTTGGGGTTCTCAGGATGGTCACAAAGACCCTAGGGCACAAGGCAGGCAGGTCTCAACAGCTCTACAGATGGTGAAGGTGATGTCATTTTCTCACTAGATTGTTGGTGAAAGGAGATAAGAATAGCAAAAAATATCAATAAAATAAAAATATTGAATTTAAGTAATAATTGCTCCCTATTCACTGGGTATAAAAGCCAACAGAAAAATTCGAAACAGACATGTAAAAGAAAATTTTCAAGTGGATTTGAATCCCATTTAGATTTAGAATGGGTTTTAATGTTGAAATAAAGGTATATTAGCAGCAATACCGCTCTACTGTTGTTTGTTAGCACCAAAGACAAATTCTGTATAGATTGTGTTGTAGACAACATATTGTGCTTGTTGATGAGTGTTCAGGGAAAAGACAAAAGATTTAGTTGATGGAATTCTGTGTCTATGGCTGAAAAGAATGACTTCTCTCAAATCCCAGATTTGTTTTAGCCGCACTCGAAGAAAAGATGCAATGTCTTGTCAAACATTTCACTGACTCCGCAGTAGGCAAATAAAATATTACGCATTTATCAGCAGCTGTCAGTGGTCCAATGACTGTTTTGACTTTGATTTAAGCTCTCAATTCTGACTTCCAGTGCCACGTGCACTACCTTTTCATAAGCTGGACTCCCAATAACAATGCTTTACTTACTAACATGCAGAAATAATATGTTGGTTTTTTGTTTGTTCTTGTATTTTTGCAATGCAAACTTGATAGTGTATAAAATTTACAAAATTAGCCTCCTGAGTTTATTTTTTGGGACTGGATGACCCATCACGAAAAAGAAAAGATTCAGAAGAGGTCATTTATGTTAAAGAACTGATCAGTAATATTTAATTAGAAACAGTTAAAGTGCACAATTTGCGATACATAAAAGGAGTGTAGAGAGGGTGTTTCTGTGGTGCCCAGGTACATGCTAATAATGGGAATAATGGCCCTTCCAGACTCTATTTACATCCATTCCTACACTTTTCAGAAGTGCTTTATCTGGCTCATGAAATAGAGCTTTGAAATTTTCTGTAATCTTTATGATTTCATATCTGAAAGTAGTTTGCCTGAATGTTAATATAACAACACAAATCATAGACCTGCCAAGGTTTCTGCCGTTATTGAAGAATTGAAAGCAAAAACACACATACGTATCCTAATTCTTATCCTTATAAATAAATGTTCTCACCTTGTTTCTTGTATGAAGATTGGTTTAATGGCCCTCCATGCTATCAAGTGAACAATCTACCAGTAGCTACTGTGACAAGGTGAGGGGAATGGTTTATGATGGTGTGTACATTCCCCCCCATGTATTTTTTAAGTGCTTGCCACAAGGTTTTCCCCCCCTGTTACTTGTCAGGTCGTTAAATGATTCCTGGGTGCAAGGAAGCAGTGAGAAGGAACTGAGAGAGCGAGAGCAAGCAGCAGAAAGCACGGTGGAGGCCCCATTCACCCTAAGTGATTTATCGTGACATTTTTTTTTTTTCCTGCAATAACGCACATATTTCCACGCGATATCGCTCTATGTAGCTTCTCCAATGCATTTCAATGGAGCTGTTCACAGCTCATTGTCGCCTGTAGCTCGTCGCTGGTACATGGCCCTTTTTTCCGCGATTTGCCGATTTAACATGATGGTGTCGTGCAATATCGCCGTTATGTGCCATAATGCGCAATATTATGGCTTAAAATGGCGCAGAAAAACACGCTATTTTTATGTCTCTCAGTGTGAATGGACCCTGAGGCTTGTGGTGTCTGTGATAAGGTTGGCAAAGGTTTTTTATCTTTAGTTCTGAAAAGTTAGTAAGGGATGCTTTATTGTTTAGTAAGTGCTCAGATGAGTTAGGTTTTGCTTTCTGTTATATTTTGTTTGATTGCTGGAGTGCCAAAATATACTAAGCTACAAATACTGTGTTTGCTTGCCATAACAGCCCTAGAGGACCGTGCTACAGTGCCCCCTGTGACGCGCTGGGTCACACTACACATTATGGTTTACTATCCCTAAATTGCCCCCTTGTAGACCCTGCTAACCTTGCCACACCAAAAAAGTTACCAATTGGAATTTTTTTTTGCACATTTAGATGCAATAAAAAAGCAATTTTTATGCAAACAAAAACTATGTACTTGGTTTTTCAGTGCAACTTAGAACCATTCTGATGTTCTGATGTTCACCATCAGTTTCCTGACACGAGTATAGTGCAAAAACAAAGCTAGTGTTAAGGTTACTTTTACGGGTTAGAATTAACCATAACAACAAGCCAACAAATTCTGCCCCATTGTCATGTCATTTTGAGGCAACAGATTCTGATCCTTCTTGTTTGTAAAGAAGAAGCAGAATCTGTTGCCTGGAAATAAATCAAAAGTGAAGCAGGTTTTGGCTAGACTTTCTCAAGGGCAGTAGTAATGCACAATGAATCAAAATAAAAATGATATAGCAATCAGATTTGCCATCTTCCAATGAATGGAAATCTGATTGTTATATCATTTTTATTTTGCGCATTACTACTGCCCTTGAGAAAGTCTAGTAATAGATTAAATGTGTTGGTCTTTTATCTTTGCGATATTTTATTTGAAATAAAAGTTTTTTACTTTTTGATATATACTTGATTCTCATCATTCCGATTGTGGCATTCTAAAGTGCCAACACTGGGATATCCATCTGGCCTGCTGGTAGTTCCATTAAAAGCTGAAGTCCCTGTTTTCGTCTATATCATCAGTGACCAATCTGGTGACTGCTAGCTGGAATTTCAAAATCCCAGCTGCCTGGTGATGCATTTTTTTTGGGGTGAGAGAAACTCATCTGCTTCACACAGCATTTCCTGTCCAAGTAAGAGTGGGGGGGCACTTCACACAGCCTGATCACTATAAAAAGATAAAGAAGTCAGGGTATGTGGAGTGTCCCTCTGAATTTATAACATACCTGTGTCTTACATGATCTGGAATTTTTTGGATTCCTGTTCATTGCAGTGTGCTATAAAGACCCAACCACTAGGTTCTTAGAAAGCAGAGATACAGTAGATTACGAATGTGCTTGGATCATTTTAATCATTAGAACTAAATCAAGATACATAGTTTACATTTGCTACAGTATTCAAGAGAAACAGAGTAGAAGCAGATACATTTGAAAAAAATGGTTAATATAAAAAATAAGGAATAAACACCTAATCATTCAAAGTCAACACCAGAATTGTAGCAAGAAATATTGATATAGTCATATACTTATACAAAAACTAGACAAAACCCCCACAGTTATCTCATATGTTGAAAAAGCAATAAAAATATGTCTGAGTTTTTGATGGTAGTCAATTTTCATTTGATAAGAATATTTGCCACATTGCGAAATAAAGTCCTTGGGGTAATGCGTCCCATGAAATGTGGTGGCCAGTAGGATTCACTATCACAAACACATAAAACAGATATGAGTATCTTAAAGACATAAAGTACAACAGAAATACGACGAATGTGACATTCTGTGATGTTCTCAATCTCAGATCCTCTCGTGAGTCAATGTAAAATTTATTTTACCTGATTCTTAGAGTGTTAGACTGCCACCTTGGGGTCATCCCTTGTTAAAAAACTGCTACTATTATATTTTTAGTAGCAGTGACGATGAGAAATGTGTACTTTAATGGACATTTCAGACTGAAACAATGTCCATTTTAAAAGCATTGTCTTCACTATCTATGTTAACATATGCAAAATATTTATAAATATTGTACTAGATAATCACATACGAAATACTTAGATTTTCTAGAAGTCACTCAGTTTACAGCTACTGCAGCGAGCTCTGCCCAGATTCACCTTAACCATGGGGATCTTTGATATTAATTGGACCCTGGGCAAAATTTTCTTGGGGCCCCCACCTGCCAGACATTCAATTTTGCTCTTTACCCAAACATCCCAAATAAAACAAACGAAACACAAAAAACAAACACATATCTGCTCCCAATGTGCAGCTCCATACTCGCACAATACGCTGTTTAGTGAATAGTCCCTGCCTCAAAGTGCAGCACTGCAGCCGGAAAGCTATTCTGTCGGCCAGAGGTCACAGTGAGAGGGGTTAAAGTTCCTAGCAGTTAAGGGTTCGTAACCCTCCCTTGGCATGTGCTGTGCGCATGGCTCCTCCACTGTGACCATGTGCAGGGTGCTGTGTTGATGTCAGCGACACACCATGTAGTCTGACATGCCTACAACCAGATGAGAGCGTCAACCCAACCAAACACCATGTACCCTGGCCTTACTGCTGGGTCCCGGCCCTCTGGAGCCCTTGCCATTATGTCCGAGAGTAAACCTCCTTTTTAGCATTGCCAGATCTTTCATGTTTTCCTGGACATATATAACTTATATCCAAAGACGATCAAAAACATTGTGCTGCCTGGGTCCAAGGATGAGATGCTGTCCCCCAAAAAAAAAAATGCCCACACATATCGCAGAACTCCACAGCAATAAAATTCACAGTAATGTGTGGTGTGTATGAGTGTGAGTTTTATTGCTGTGGAGCTCTGTGATACACTCATAAACACCACACATTACTGTGAATCACAGAGCTCCAGATGAGTGTCACCTTACCTGCACCCAACTTAGTCCTGGTATGCAGCGGTCCCATTCTGAGTGACCTCCTCTCTGCTGTCATTTCTGCTACCAATTTTGACTCTGGCCACTTGGTTGCGGAGTTTCTTATACACATGATGTCATTTAGTAGACATGCGCACAGCACAAAATTTCGTTTTAAACTAATGGATTAGTCCTAAAACGCAATTTATTTAGTTGCTAAAGAAATTCATTTTCAGTTCTTTAGCATGAAAAATAATTTCATTCATCCAAAAACCAGCGGATACAATTACTATTGTAGTGGCTCCTCAGAGGGCTGAGATCGCTGCTTGTTACAGTATCACTCACTCTCAGCACAATGTGTCAGGCAAAGCTGTTACAGTAACTGACTGCTGCTCATCACAGCGTTCAGAGTTTCAGTAAAACTAGTAAATAATAATTTTATATACTGTATAAGAGGTTATAACTATTATTTCCTTGTTTTACTGAAATTCTGAGTGCTGTGATGAGCAGCAGTCAGTTACTGTAACAGCTGAGCCTGATACATTATACTGAGAGATAATATAACAAGCAGCCGGTCTCAGCGCTCACAGCCACTGGATTTAAAGGGCTAAAAAAAAAATGCTCCTCTCTGTATAATGTATAGAACATCCTCCTGCTTTAATTAATACCCATCTCTGTATAATGTAGATAACATCCTGCTGCATTAATTAATACCCTTCTCTGTATAAGGTATAGAACACCCACCTGCATTAATTAATATCCCTCTCTTTATAATGTATGTAACATCCTTCTGCATTAATACCCCTCTCTGTATAATGTATGGAACATCCTCCTGAATTAATTTATGTCCCTCTCTGTATAGAACATCCTTCTCAATTTATACCCCCTCTCTGTATAATGTATATAACATCTTCCTGCATTAATACCCCTCTCTGTATAATGCATAGCACATCCTCCTGCATTAATTAATGCCCCTCTCTGTATAGAACATCCTACTGCATTGGCATGTGGAGGGTGCAGAACTTTGGAATGCAATGCTTATCCAGCACAGGAGAGGGAACTTTTACTTAAACTTTGTATCTCTGTGGGGGAGACAGACAGGATTATAAAAGCAGGGGAGAGGGAAAATATTAATGTAAATCAGTCTGAAGCTCAAAGAAGAGATGACTGGTGCAAATTTATTTTTATAATAAAATAAAGCACTTTAAATCCAGGGAAAACATTCAGATAAATCACACTGAAGGCTCATAATGACAGAGTAACTGTGAGAGCTAGATACTAAATGTATCAGACGTAAAAAAAAACTTTATAACAAGCAGCACTGGGAGAGGAGAGGGACTTTATATAAAACGTGTATTAGATGAGGAAAGGGGGATAGTGCTCTTGGATAATATAAAATGTATCAGACCTAAGCCCCTATTATGCAGAGCGGGAGGGGAGATAACACACATTATATAAAGTCCCTCTCTTCTCCCAGCGCTGCTTGTTATAAAGGGGTTTTTACTCTCCAGCCCTCCTCTGTCATTAGCTTTCAGTGTGAATTATTTGAATGTTTTCCTTCTTCAGCTGCTTTTATCATCTTGTCTGCCTCATAGACTTGCAAGGGTTAAGTAAAGGTTTCCTCTCCTGTGCTGGCTGTCTGTGCTGTGAGTGAGTATTCTGGAGCTCTATCACTGTCAGATTTTCGGGTAGGGGTCGGAAAGGATTAGGCATACAGACCTTTTCTGTAGCTTTGCGATGTTGCGCCCTTCATTGCTGGTCTCCTTCACTCATCAATGTAATATCACAAAAAGGACTGAAACTAAAATGTAGTGCATTTTATTTTAGTTTCTTTCGTTTTTTGTACTGAGCAGTTTCATATCTCTTGAGTCATACGAAAACTAAATTATCCCAAAATTCGGACCAAATCATTTTAGTACTAAAACAAATGCACATGTCTATCATTTAGCATTTAGAGTGACGCTGTCTGTGGCACCATTCCATCTGCACCATTTTCACAGGGAATGACTCATACTTTTTAACCTTTGCTCACATTCCTTACTACGTCCTTTCCTGGTTTCCCTTACCAACAGTGAATCATTTAGGCTAGGGTCAGATGAGCGCATTTTGTACGGACTCTGCGTCCGTGCAGTACGGACGTACTTACTGACTGACAACAAGGTAGTGGCCACACAGTCCGTTTTTTTTCACTGACGTATTTTTTGACTGATGTAGCAGGGAAAATAAATTACAATGATAAAACATTCTGTCCGTCAAAAATGCTGGACGTATAAATGCAGTCCGTCTGACCACGCTCCATCACTCACACACAAAGCTATGCGGACGTTGTGGACGTAGCGCACTCCGCACGTCCGTTCTAGCAGTATTACGTTCTTGCCTAACCTACGTCCGTTTGCACCGTCCGTCAGCCTCCGCACTTCTGTGCGCACGTACTTCGTGTGTGGGGCTCCATTTAACACAATTGTATGCTATCACGGACGTACTTATGTGCGGGCAACACGGACGTTAACACTGCTCGTCTGACCCCAGCCTTAACTGTATTCTGTGTACCGACCCTGGCATACCATTTTGCATTCTCCAAATATGTGGTATCCCATATCTGTCAGGTATGACTTTCTCCTTTGTTACAGACCTCTGCCTTGTTTGACTACCCCCTCTGGTATTGGCCTTTGGCAAGCATACTGACTTTATCTATTTTGTATATGTTTGTCTCTCAGATTATGCTGGCGTTTCTAAGGAACAGCAGTTAGACTGCGGTTTGCATGCCTGTTGCAGTCAGAAACATGGAGAGAATTGTGTGGTGTTTTTTATTATTTTTGTTCGTTATTTTGGGGGGGGTTGTTGAGATTGTATATAAAAAGGGCCCTCTGGACTGTTCGGAAGGGGGACATGACTGGTGGCATGTGCCAGACACTAAGGTTTGAAACCTGGGTGACCATTAGGGCAATTTGTGCCGGCTGGGTGGAGTAGAGGTAACATCACTGCTCTGCATCGAGAGAGCCTGTGGAGACATGGGCTTGAAACCAGCAAGAGCACCTCTACAGCAAGTGTCCCTGGGCAAGACACCCAACAGTACATACTCACCACCCAGGACATACTGAAAAGCAAGAGAAATCTCAATGTATCTTTTCTAAAAAAAAAATAGGGCAATTAGAATTTTATGGTATTTAAGGTAAGGGAGGGGAGGGGCTCAACCCCAAAGCAATTCCCACCCACTCGCCCAAGAACAGCGGTTGAAGTCACAGCTGCAGAAGTTCCGCGGAATGTCTGGCCAGCTGGAGTGCAATTCACAAGCCGCTTACTGGTAAAGCCTTGGGGGAGATGATTTCTGCAGGCCTCAGGCTGCGCAGAATTACGACCTTGTGTGGATTATATGTGGCAACTGCTTTCCGCTTTAAATGGTTGGGTCAGAATTGGGGTAAAACCAGCTGGAGCCAGAGTTTAATGCTGCACGTTATATAAAGACTAAATAAGATTCAATAAAGCTGTGACCTATGCACTTTCCAGATTTAATGTGTCTGTGTCTATTTATGAGGTTTTTGGGGCATAGCCTCTGGTAGGTGCCATGCCTAAGCAGTCATGATTGGAGAGCGTTGCCTCAGCAATGTTTGATTAGTCATTTGCTTATATATATGTTTTGCCCTCTTAATACTTTTTTTTAAATTCTTTATTATTACATTTCAGCAACTAGAACAGCCATGCTTAGACGCTATGCAAGACAGCCCATGAATTTGTTATGCATATGCTTCATAGCCAGATACATCTCCAAATTCAAAGGATAAATTACCTTGTTTTTATCTATCTGACCTCACCAAGCAAAGTAAAAATATTCTATTTACACAGTTATACATTCATTTACACATTAAATACTTTTTTCCAAAGTACAGCATCTTCATTGTATTAAGGTGTCTCGCCTGTACAGACGGTTCTGAAGAAATTTTAAATAATATCTGATGCAGCCTTCTTCTTTCAAGAAGATAAAATGCTGTGTAAAAGACAGAATTCAGACTCAATATATGACCGAGATGAAACTAATATTTAGATAAAATTCACGCATTTCAATCTCCGCTTTCTGAAACCTGCTATCTAAAATTGCCTTCTAAAATAGACGATGGTAACTTTGTTTTAACTCTCAGAGTGCCAATGTATCACCAACACCTCTATGGCATCGGAAAAGACATATAAGAAATTGGCAAAGTTACTTACTACACTCAAGGTGGATGTGCTAAATATGTCCTTTTCCCACACTTCAAATTTAAGAATGGGTCTATTATGTTACACACTTTTCAATAATTACATATTCCTGCTAAATTATTGTGCTGAACTTTGGCACTACGTGTCCCAATGTATATATTTCCTATTTTTATCATCATGGTATGACAATGTCTTCTTTGAAAGCTATGCTACTTTTATTCTGAGAAAGAATTTTACCAGGAAGGATACATTGAGATTTCTCTCGTTTTGAAGTATGGCCTGGGTGGCGACCATGTACCGTTAGGTGTCTTGCCCAAGGACACTTACTGGAGAGGTGCTCTTGCTGGGATTCAAACCTGTGTCTCCATGGAGTGATATGGTAGTGATGCTACCTCTACTCCACCCAGTCGGTACAAACTTGCATTATACTACTGATACTTTACCTATTGCCCACATGGCCCCCTCATGCACTGACTCCATATTTCCCCATCCGCACATTCCAGGCAGGTTGTCAGTTGGCACCACACTCTCCTTTGCTCCTTCATTCCCATCACATTGACTTTTGTCCCGCATTACCACTTGCACCCTCAATTTCTCTTAAAACACGCATCGACATTTTTTCATTCCCTGCTCTCTTCCTCATGTCACCTCCAGTGATCTTCTCAGAACAGATGGGAAAGACAAACTGTAGTTCAAGCACCACTTTTTGTTTGACAGTTTCCTCTGTATTTACTGCCAGAAAAACACGCAATCAGAATCCCTCTTGCAAGTTTGATCTTGCGCCGAATACAACGCAAAGGCAAATAGTCTGTGACTAGCATTTAGTGGATATGTCAATGGACACTTGCGTGTTTTTACAATTAATCCTTTACAATTCATGGGCCCTATTCCATAGTGAACACTAACTGTAGCATTCAGGTGAGTAAGTGTAAACGTCAGGATTAGGGATGAGCCGAACACCTGAGTTCGGTTCGCATTCGAACTTGAACTTTTCAAAAGTTCGAATTCGAACTCGAACTCAATGCAAGTCAATGGGACTCAAAATTCGTTTTTTAGAGTGCCCTCCAAGAGGGCATATATGCTAGATATTTGCCATAAAAGGTGTATGGGGGTCCGGGTAGTGCCCTGGGGGACAGGAAACAAGGACAAAAAGTTTTAAAAGAAACCTTTTTCCATGAAATAAGGGTTAAAGATAAAAATGAAAAATTCATTCAAATATCGTGCCAATGAGGTCCCCATAACCTGCCCGTGAAGTGGCGGATTTCTAGGATGTATATAAACATTTAAAAACAATGTCCGGGTAGTGCCCTGGGGGACAGGAAACCAGGACAAAAAGTTTTTTAAAAAAGTAGTTTTTAACCCCTTCACTGCTGATGACGTGTGGGACACGTCCTCCGTTACTCCCGCTGTATACTGAGGAGGACGTGTCCCACACGTCATCAGCTTTGCGGGACCCCTGGCGGAGATACTCACCTCTCTGTGTCCGGGGTCCCACGGCGTTCTGACTTCAGCGTCCTCAGACGCCGTGAGATGCCATGTATAAAGATGCTGATGGGGTTGAGTATAGAGATGCTGTGAGGCTGTGTATAGAGATGCTGTGTGGCTGTGTATATAGATGCTGTGTATAGAGATGCTGTGAGGCTGTGTTTAGAGATGCTGATGGGGTTGTTTATAGAGATGCTGTTTGTATATAAAGATGCTGATGGGGTTGTGTATAGAGATGCTGTTTGTGTATAGAGATGCTGTGAGGTGTTGTATAGAGATGCTGATGGGGTTGTGTATAGAGATGCTGTGAGGCTGTGTATAGAGCTGCTGTGAGGTTGTGTATAGAGATGCTGATGGGGTTGTGTATAGAGATGCCGTGTATAGAGATGCTGATGGGGTTGTATATAGAGATGCTGATGGGGTTGTATATAGAGATGCTGTGTTTAGAGATGCTGATGGGGTTGTGTATAGAGATGCTGTGAGGCTGTGAATAGAGATGCTGATGGGGTTGTGTATAGAGATGCTGTTTGTATATAGAGATGCTGATGGGGTTGTGTGTATAGATGCTGTTTGTGTATAGAGATGCTGTGAGGTGTTGTATAGAGATGCGGATGGGGTTGTGTATAGAGATGCCGTGTATAGAGATGCTGATGGGGTTGTGTATAGAGATGCTGCTTGTGTATAGAGATGCTGATGGGGTTGTGTATAGAGATGCTGATGGGGTTGTATATAGAGATGCTGATGGGGTTTTATATAGAGATGCTGTGAGGCTGTGTTTAGAGATGCTGATGGGGTTGTGTATAGAGATGCTGTTTGTGTATAGAGATGCTGATGGGGTTGTGTATAGAGATGCTGTTTGTATATAGAGATGCTGATGGGGTTGTGTATATAGATGCTGTTTGTGTATAGAGATGCTGATGGGTCTGTGTATAGAGATGCTTTGCGGCGCCGAAGTGTGGCCTAGCTCCGGTGGGGGCTGCCATCTTGGATGGCGGCTCCACCCCCTGGTCCCCCCCCTCACTGCCTGACGTCCTCACACATAGCGTGATGACGTCAGATAGCCGGGGAACCCCTAGCTGCCCAGAATCCCCTGGTGGAGATAGGGGGTTCATTTGAACCCTGATGTCTCCAGAACCGTGGCAGCTAGGGGGTCATGGAGGGTGTCAATCGAAAGGCCTGAGCATGATACCCAACATGACCAGGTATAAAGTAAAAAAAAAAAAAATCATGTATTTTTTTTGTGTGTTATTTTTATTAATGCAGCAATATTGTTCACATTTCAATTATAATGTGAACAATGATGCTGCACTAATGATTTTTCTCTATGGGGTGCGTTTGCTTTAAATCCCGTAATTCCCCCCACAAAATGTAACAAGTCCCCATTTCTAATTTTTGTACAAGCGCACCTCATAGAAAACATAACCGAAAACGCTCATGTACTAAAATGTGAAAAAAAACACTTTACACACTGCAGATTAAAAATTCAATTTTTATTGCATTTTTTGTCATAATATACAGGCAGGACAAGACGTATACATATAAAAATCATATATTATGAATCTGCGGAGTCTGACGGAAAGAACGATATCTAATATGTATGGGTCATTTAATAAAATCTGTCTTCAAATCGCGTTTAAACATGATGAGCGAAAGCGGTAAAAATGAGCTGAGCACACAGCAGTGAAATGCAGGGTTAAGGGTTAAACAGCATATCAGAGGAAGATTTAGTAGAGAAATGAACACTTCTCAGAAGCACAGGTGTTGTTTGATACATGTTCAGATCAGTAGACACCACACCCTCAGTCTCTAACAATGTATCAAATTCATCAGACCAGACTAAAAGCACAACACTAATTAACACCTGTTGTTTACGCTGTTTGAGAACACCGGTCATTTAGAGGTGAGAATCTTTGCACCTAGACATTAGTTTTTAATTCAATATCTAATAAACCATTGCTTATAATATTCTGCAGTAAAGAGTCTCTTTATTTCTAGATTTTTTAAGCATTTTTTATACTTTTTTTTTAAAAAAAAAAAAAATTGAACTCGAACCGAACATGCCAAAAAGTCCGAACTTGCGAACGGCCAAAGTTCGAATCGAACTCCGAACTGATCGAACCGAACAGCTCATCCCTAGTCAGGATAAGTGACTAACGCATGTCACCACCCAAAACACCTACCTAACGCTAATCAGGGGAAAAAAAATGAGCGCAATCAATAATTAGCATTATCATAAGTAAGGTATTACAAAGTCCTAACGCTAATTACCTTATCGATGCGGTAATTAAAACGTTACCGTCATCTAGAAGCTGGTGCTGGCTAATTCTGCTTTTGCAGATCAGTTAGCATCAGCTAAAACCCCCCCATAAATCTGATATTCACCTCTCATCCCACGGCGAGAACGGTGGCCTGATATGCTGCTTCTGGCTGCTGGGAGCAGAGTGAGACTGGGGAAAATAGTCCCCAGTCTCTCTCTTCGATCACGCCACCACCCTGCAGGATCTCAGAAGAGCGAGATCGCGCAGTGCTCGTGGCCTGGCAGCTCAATCCTCCATGGAGTCCTATGGACTCCAGGAGGTGAAACTTGCGGTGGCACGGAAGTGCTACCATGAGTATCACCCAGAGTAGCACTGCGTTCTGGGGCAGGCTGCTGATTTAGCACCTGCCTCAGAATATGGTGCTAAAATGGGGACCCTACGGGAAAGCCTGCTTGTGCAGAGTTTCCCCTCTAGCGTCCCCATTTTAGTGACTATTGTGGAATAGTGCCCCAAGTCTAGTAAAATGAGCATTATAGCAACTGAGATTATTTAAATGCACAGTATTCTGTCCACAAAGTTAATTCTATTTTTTCAGAAAGCATCATCAGTCCACAAACCTATACTCAATATATTCCATGGTCACAGCAGGTGGAAGGGTTTGTCATTGAGTTCAGTGTTAAGATCAGGTTACAGAGGGATAGAGAAACAGGGATAACAGACATCAAGCATCAGCTCTTCAGTTGAACTAACAAGGTCGAAAATAAATTATTTGTCAAGCCTTTCAAAAGATTAACATAGCATCTTGATGCAGATAGTAATAGGTAAATAAGGTGTGACTGAACATCGTGTTAATCCCTATGGCTCTTAGTACCAGAAGACTACAACAGAGTTATTCAGAGAAAGGTGAAAACCAAGAGTACTGGCAGGAGAAGAGAACATCTAGACCAAATAACCAATTTGGAAAGTGAGATAAATGGGAGAATTTTTCTGGTTTGGCTATTTTGACCTAGAATTTTCACTTCTCCAGTCATTCTCCTGAGTTTCACCTTTCTTTGAATAGACCTGCAAGTGTTGTACAGATACAGGTCTATTCACTAAGGCTAGGGTCAGACGAGCGCATTCTGTGCGGACTGTGCGTCCGTGCTCAAAGGACGTACTTTCTGACTGACAACAAGGTAGTGGCCACACGGTCTGTTTTTTTAACTGACTTTTTTTGACTGACGTAGAAGGGAAAATAAATTAATATGAAAAACCATTTTGTCCGTCAAAAATGCTGGACGTATAAATGCAGTCCGTCTGACCTCGTTCATCACTCACACACAAAGCTATGCAGACGTTGCGCACTTCGCACGTCCGTTCTAGCGGTTTTACGTTCTTGCCTAATGTGCGTCCGTTTGCCGGACGTACTTCGTGTGTGGGGCTTCATTGGTCATGATTCCCTGCTACCACGGACGTACTAATGTGCGGCAACACGGACGTGATCAGTGCGCTCGCCTGACATGGGCCTAAAGGGCAAAGTCTTTGAGAATTGGCAGAAGAGAGCAATCTAGACCAAATAGCCAATTTAGAAAGTGAGATAAAAGGGAGAATTTTTCTGGTTTGGCTATTTTGACCTAGATTTTTCACTTCTGACAATTCTCCAGACTTCACCATTTAATAAATAGACCTCATAGATACTATGCATAAGGATATTTAGCATGCAAAATTACTTTCCCATCAATATGAAAAAAATGCTGCAACACTAAACTTAGAAAACACGTATTGGATTTCCCCTCAGAGTCCTGGATTACTTGTGTCAATATATAAGTATAAATACATAGAGGGAAGTCCTAAAAATGATAACAGTAAATTCTATTGTGATTCACTTTTAGCATTTTTAGAACTTCCCTCTATGTATTTATACTAAAAATATATTTGTGTGAAAGTAATTTAATTTTCAATTACCCACTCTACAGAGAGGATTTGGGGTTGTTGAAGAATACAATTCATTCAGTTCCTCAATGAAAAGTTCACCCTTTTATAACAATATGATCTCTGCATTGTGAAAACAAAATTACAAGTGATTTTTTTTCTTTAAACCTTTAACATATTTTTGTGTTGTTATTCAAACCCTAACACAACCAATACTTTCATAATACTGATAATTGCAATATGTGTTGAATGTGCCAAATTATCCTTTACACTTTAATGTTATGCTTCCAAGCAACTGTTCTTGACCTTTTAAATCAGCGTGCTTTTCTTCCTATTAACATGTACAGAGACATTTATTTTTAATACAAATGCTAGAGGGTGTGTTCACTAAATAGTGAATTTGGATTCACATAACTACAAAATATTTTCAAGTCATCCAGGCTGAAGTGTAGCTGGTTTATTGTCAAGTTAGAAATATTAAAAACTATGTTGTACGGGCCAATAACTTTGTGTGTATATATATATATTACACACTTATACAGGGTGTCCATAAAGTCTATTTACAATTTCAAAAGTTTATTACAAACGCAAATGAAAAGACAGATAAGAGAAAATTATTACAAAATGAGACATATATATTTAAGTTTTTTTTGCCTCATTTAATACACCTCTATATGGGCACCATTAGTTGCACGAAGCACATCAAGATGGTACTCGATTTCTTGCCATGTTCGCTGTAGCATACCCTCATCAATGGTGGCAATGACATCAGTGATCCTCTGCTTTAGATTAGTGATGTCCCGTACCTTTGTTCGATGCACGATATCTTTATCATTTGGCTCAAGTGCCTGTAACAATTGCTCTTTGTAAACGTACAATCGCAAGTTTTTGTGTAGGACTTTGTGCAATGTTGAACATGGTAGCTCTAACTCTCTGGCAGCAGTACGGATAGACTTACTGGGAGAACGAGCGAAGGCATTTCTTACACGATCAATGTTTTCCCTAGATATTCTTGGTCGTCCATTCCACCCTTTATCGGTGGATTGGAAGGGGTGGTCCAATTCCCTGGCCACCTCGTTCACCAGATATGACTCCCCTCGACTTTCATGCTTTATCCACTGGACAAGCAAGAGGCTCACAACATCCTAAGTGTCGCTAGTAGAAAATTGATAATCATGCAGTAGCACGTTTTTCACCATGATAAATCATATTCTCATTCTTAACATGTTTCGCCATTATATTATTTGACTATTCTTCTTAGCTTTTGCTATCTGGCCAATGACCAGTTCTTAGGTAGGTCCTATAAGCCCTTTCTGCATGGTGGGTTGCTACTTACCTTGACAGTGACATACAGTGATGTAGTGAAAAATGTTACAGCACACGTATTCAAATCACAACAAAGTACCAGTCAAATCAGAGTAGCCAAAATAGCAAGAGCTTGACTATCAAACAGAATAGCTGATCATGATCACCATGGTGCAATAAAATGAGAGTGGATTTATTATTAGAGCAAGGCACAATGAATCAGTTTGTCTTGGAACCTTTAAAAAGCTTGATAAAGGTTTTGAGGTCCCAAAACATTGCACCTTGCTCCTGTAGCGCTCACTCCCGGAGGAGCCGCTGAAATTGAACCTCGGGTCAGTCTCCCCGCACTAGGGAATAAATATACTCCAGCACCGTTGTGGATTTTATAAATTATATAGTTTACTAGAATAAATGGCATATAATGAATAACACAGTGTTCGTATATATATTTACAGTACTTCGTAATGCGGGAAACGCGCAGCGGAAAAGAAATACGATGCTTCGTAATTCGGGAAACATGCAGCGGAAAAGAAGAAAATATATCTTTAACCCCCTTTCTTGAGGTTGGGGAGTGAGTCCCGCACAGGTTAAGTCCCAGAATGTACGTGTGTGTGTTATGGTACCCGGGTACAATATTCAACTGGCCAGTGAATTGCTTATGAGGTATCTTCGACTAGTCAAGTTGGGGCCCTGTGGGTTTTGGAAACAAACAGCAGCGTGCTTTATTTTCACAACGGCCTGGAAGGCCTCTCACCCATCCGCCAGATACTTGATGCTCCGCTCGACCAAAGACATCTCTCCACTCGATGTTGACTGGGGTTCTCCTGGTTACTGGATCCGCTGTCTGGCTTCCTGTGGCTGCCGCAAGATATCCAGTTCACTGCCTGCTCTCCCTGTCCAATCGATCTGCGGTACTCCTAACTCGGGGTCCTCCGGCTTCCTCAATATCAGCGTGGGTAATCCTGTGAATCACTGGGTCTTCCTCTGGTAAGGCTGAATAACCCGGTCTTTAGCTCTGTCAGGCCGCCTGAACTCCGGCCTAGTCACTGTCTCGTTCTGCTGCTCTGCGTCTTGCTCCTCTCACTCCCTGGCTCGCTCTGCCAGCTCTCTCCACGAGGCTCAGGATGTAAGTGTCTGTGTCCCACCCACTTCCTGTGTCCGCTCCCAAAGCATGCTGGGAAATGTAGTCCCAATGTTCAATGTCTCTCATCGCACTGTCTCCCTCCGGTGGCCAAAAATAGGTACTGCCACGACAGGGAATTAAACCCAGCGCTACACTCCAATAATAAATCTGCTCTCAGTTTATTGCACCATGGAGTGACCGGCTCTTCTGTTTGATCATGTAACATTCACTGGCTGGGTGGAGTAGAGGTAACATCACTGCTCTGCGTGGAGAGAGCCTGTGGAGACATGGATTCGATCCCGACAAGAGCACCTCTCCAGTAAGTGTCCTTGGGCAAGACACCTAACGGTACATACTCACAACCCAGGACATACTTGAAAACGAGAGAAATCTCAATGTATCCTTCCTGGTAAAATCCTTTTTCAAAAACAAAAATGTCACACACCTTAGTGTATTAAATTGTAGGGATACCTGTCACTTCCTTACACCTAAACCAGCAGGGTTATTCAGAGAGCACCGAAATGTCAATCCGAGAAAACCCTGCTGAACAGACCACTGACTAGCCACTGGAAAAAGCTGACAATCCGCCGAACAGGGTAAAAAAAACCTAACTTTAAAAAAGGCGTTTTCAAAAAAATCTACTTAATGAAAATAACATATATGGCCTTATGATAATAAAAAAGGTCTGTTACAGGGGAAAAAAAGGCATTAAAAAAAATATCTGGAAAAGAATTTTGCCGAAAAATGCCCAAAAAATGAATGTAAGATTTCTTTGCTGCAAATGAAAAGAAAAAACGTTTGAATAAGTATTTAATAAAAACAGGGATTTTTTTTTACATTGAAACCTATGGGATTCGTCTAATTAAAAATGTTGAATTAAACCACTGAAATTCAGGGCATTTCAATGAAATTTCGGTGCTGTTCGGTGTTCTCTGAATAGATTAACCTTTACATTGCTATGGGGAGTTCAGTGTCACAAAAGGTATTTCGCTGGCAATTCGTCCAGTGCAATTTGGTGGCCAATTTAGTGTTCTTTGAATAACCCTTCTAGTTTTCAAGTGTATTACTAAACTATACTGTATATCTACAGTATGTGTTTTGGCACTAGAGACAAAATTCTTTGACAGGTGTATTAAGGCTAAGTTTTGGACTGTCTGCTTTAGTGATTTGTGCACATGCATCACCACATCTTCGTATGGTTTTTCACATGTAAAACAGTTTCTTGGTTCTTCACCAGGTCTAGCATCCCAGTTGTTTTGCACCTTAAAATGTACAATATTACCTGGGCTATGTCTTTTCATTGTAATAGGGTAATGACGTAACATACTTTTTTCATATATAGATCTCTATGCAAAAGATTTCTGAGAAAAAAGTAGTCCTATGCGGTTTTTGTTTTTTGCCAATAATCCAGGTCTTCCTGAGAAATAAATCAGTGAAGTGGAGGAATTTTCTTCTTCCAATTTTATTCATCTTCACAATTCTACAAAGTAAAGTAACCCTAATGTGGGAAATAATATGAGATATTTTTAGTTTCATCAGTATGAACTATTGTTCCATACTATCCCTTTAATTTGTGATACAGTATAGAGGCATTCTGCCAGGTGGCAGTGGATTTAATCATAACCTGCTATATATATATATATATATATTTTACCATTTATTAGTGACTTTTATAAAGAAATATGTCTGTGCTTTTTCAAATACAATAAAAATTTGATGACCAAAGTTTCTTATTTTATCATATATCAGTAAGTGCCAATTATTTCCACTAACGGCCAAATTCAACATAATAAATAAATAATTCATTCTTTATATCTGACTCTTCACTCTTGCTGTTTTACAGCTCAGGTTCTGTTACAGCTTTATAAATTGATTTAAGGATTGTCCAAAGTGATGAAACTCATATTTTCATCTTTAGACCCTTCAAGCGTGTAATATACTGTATATAAATACTGATTTTGCATTACATCTAAATTTTTGCACCCTGATCTTAACCCAAAATGTAAAAAAAATAAATTAAAATCAGTGCTATAAACCACGTCCACAACGTAACCACAATTATCATGTAACGTTAATGATACACTTACCTTGCAGGATTGTACAGACCAGACTTGTTCGTACACCATTCATGCGCCCTCCTTATATCCAGACAGCCACTGATAGCCTGACATTAACATGCTGTGTGATAATTTTTTTTAATTGGTGCACAATACAGAGAGGAAAGTCTAATTTATCTGCTTCATTAGAGAAGTCAGAATCATTCATTTAATATGTATATATCCCTAAAGATACTAGCTGAACATAATAAAGTAATACAAGTTTAATATATGGGACTAAAGGAAAAACTTTTTATTAGTATTTTTAATAATAAAGAAATTAAAATAATTTAATTTTCATTAGGATTTTTTTTAGAAACAAAAATTCTGTATATAATTTGAGTGTACGGTAATGTGTTTGTATGCTATTTGTATTATTGTGTATTTAGATGTGCTTAAAAAACGACTTTGCAAAATAATGGATACTTATCTCCCTAAAATCATGCATTTTAGTGCTGTTGAACAAGAAAAATTACAAATAAACATGTAAATTTATGAAAGATTGGTTCTGTACATGTGAGTGTGCATATTGATTATTTCTGCGAGAAAAATACATTATATATGGTCATAACCTATTGAAGTATGCCAACGAGTAAGGTATAGTAGTATAGGTATAGTATGCTCTCATGACCTGTCCTGAGAATTGACAGTGTTTTACAATATACACCATTACAGAGCAGTGCACTAGGAAAGGTTTTGATTGGTGGACTATATATTAACACCAAAGGAGAGCCATGTGCATGTTAGGTGTCGTTGCATTTTGGAAAAATTGAAAATTTGGAGCAGTGTGGTGGGCTAATTCTTCATTTGATTGTCTGAGTAGCTTTGTGTGAGGATCGAGTTTAGGCTCTCAAATTATGTTTGCCCTCATAGGTAGAATTGGGTGCTACACTGAGAAATAGTCTTGAGTTGTGTAACTATAAGTTAAAAGTACAAAGTGATAATATAAAAAGCCCTAACCATACCTTGCTAGACTGGATTCTCTCCTCATGTCCTGATAGGATACAGAATGCAGGCATTCTTCTTAATACTTTCAGTGATCACTGCCTAGTGTACTGTGTGTGCAAAATAAAGGCCACAAAATCTCCAAAGGTAATTGTAACGGGCGCAGTAGCGCTCACACAGGAGTAACGAGGTTGAGATCTTTAAGGACTGAAATATCTGCTTGACGTTTACACACTGCTTAGTATACACAAACCTATACTCTAAAGTCAGGGAGAATGCGAGAACAACGGAGTTGCTACTAAGCACTAAAGGTTTCAAGACCGATAGACCACTTAGAGCATGTTCAGAAACACAGACACTTAAGACAGTAGGTGAATTGGTCAGTCCGAAAGGTGCAGATTTAACGTTTTCTGATAAACTGGAGCAGGTCAACGGTACCTTAGGGGTCTATTGCTGGTACAGTGTCGAGTATACTTGGCGGTTTGAGCACAAGGAGCATAGGCTAAATATAAACAGTATTTTTCAATCGCGGTTTTCACATAAGTTTGTGGAAAAGAAACATGAGCCCTGGGTTGGTTATAGTAACCTAACGAGGCCACAGACAATACCCCAAAATGAGAAGGGACAAAACCCATGTATTGAGTGAAAACCCCAGCGGCAAACATGGAGTTAAACCAACAAAGCACAGTACAGGCGATCGCAATCGAGAAGCAACAGAATGGTCAAAATACAAGCAGGGTCAAAAATCAGGAGCAGGGATGGTATCCAGAAATGGGTTGGCAACAGAAATAAACAATGAGAATCAGCTAGCGATGCAGGAACAGAACTCCACGTCAGGTCGACGAGGCAACTCCTCGCGCCCTGTTTTAAAACCGGTGGTTCCTCCTGACCACGCCTTGGCCCCGCCCCCTCAGATGCCGCTCGGCCATTGCCTGGTGCTGGCATTCAGCCAGCTCTTGGCACAGAACCCTGCCCAGACCTCCCAGGCAGCATAGCAGGGACTGAGGATGTAACAGTAATCATCACAAGGGCTTTCAAGAAATGCAATCTTGAATCCTTTCTAAGTGATCTCAAACAGCTCCCAAGGTACAGACTAAACCTAACACCAGAACTGGACATTGTGATTGGAGACTTTCAGTCCGAGCTCCTGCAAATCTGGAAATCCCAAGCCCTGCTGCGTAAAGTACGAGTAAAAGGTGCACATCTCCCTTGGGTTACAGCTGACCTCATGCAAATGTACCAATTTAGAGATTCAGTGTGGTCAAATTTCAAGTGCACTGGTTCCATGACGTACACAATGCTTACCAAAAATGGCAGAATGCATGCACAAAAACAAACAATAATGGCTAAAGCCCAATACTTCAATGAAAATCTAAACCATAAAATATCAAACCCTAGAAATTTTTGGAAAATCTTTAACATACAATCACCCACCGCCCTCTCCCAACCGTCTGCTGTCAAAGTAAACAACCAAACCCTGCAACACCCCCTAGATGTAGCAAATGCCTTTAATAAATATTTTGTTGGATGCGCCACCATCATGATTGCTAAGTTAACAAATGACACACAGTCAGAAAGGCTGCACGCAGGTCAGGCCCCACCAACTGTGCAAAGACCCTGTATCACAGAGAAATTCAGTTTTAGACCAGTGCCTGTCAGAGTCGTTGCTAAACTTCTCCATAATCAAAAAATGAAATAACCGTCTGGACCTGATCAAATCCAAGCAATGCTGGTGAAAATCCGTGCGCCGGCAATTGCAAATCCTGTCGCAACCCTAATCAACGAATCACTGGCATCTGGATACATACTCAAACTCTGGAAGACTGCAAGAGTGGTACATATCTATAAAAGTGGCGACAATACTTTGGTATCCAACTACCGTCTGATATCATTGCTCCCTGTTATGTAAAAAATTATATCATTGCCCTGGTTTGGCTATTTTGACATATAATTTTCACTTCTCCAGTCATTCTACTGAGTTTCACCTTTCTTTGAATCGACCTGATAATGTGTATGTTTACTACATATTTATTTTCTGTATAAATTTGTATACTTGTGTTTCGTTTTTTAGATCTTACAGAAATACAAAGTAATAAATGCAACGACTGTAAAAATTCAATGTTCTTGAACTCAGGACATACTTGACAGCGAGAGAAATCTCAATGTATCCTTCCTGGTAAAATACTTAAGTAAATATAAATTATTTATTTATAAAGTTATTTATAAAAACATTTAATTATATTTGCAGCTCTTGCTACATTTGTTGTTGTGTTACCTACAATTTAACTGTAACAGTTGGTATAGAATACGTCTTGTCAAAAGTCACAGGCTACAATATTGCAACAATGGAATAACTGGAAATAGGGAATGGCATTTTTAGATAGATAGGATGGTTATTTCATGATCTGTAACAGCTAAGGAAGGTCATTGTTTTGTTGTGTCTTTTCGCTGTATACAAAACTGTATATGTTCACCTCTAGTCAAAGAAAAGATAATCAGTTAACCCCTTCGCTGCTATGGACGCGCTCAGCGCGTCCACCTGCAGGTAACGTTCCTTGCGGTGGACGCGCTCAGCGCGTCCTCCCTTTGGGGCCAGCGTTCGGCCGGGTTCTGGCCGATCGCTGGCCCCCCCCGGTGCGGGCTGACATCCTCGATGTCAGCCCAGCACCCGGAACCGCCGCCGGCCTAATTAGGTGTCATTGCGGTGGCGCGATGACACCTAATTCAGGCGCCCCCCCCCGCATGTGCGGAGGAGGCGCCTGAAAGGGAGGGGGGGAGGTCCTTCGGACCTCTCTCCCTCCCGATCGCCGGCGTTGCGGGGGTTAATACAGGCACCATTTGGAAGGGCACAGCCTGCCCTTCCTAACGGTACCTGGAATTAACCCCATGGGGGCAGGATCACGAATCAGCGCCGAAAAGCGCCGATTCGTGATCCTTTCCCGGAGCTGGCCGACATCTTGGATGTCGGCCAAGCTTCCAGGAATGCCCCCTGAGGACTGGCTTCATCGTGCATAGCACGATGACGCCAGTCTTGGAGTTAACCCCTAACTGCCACCAATGGTGGAGATAGGGAGTTCCAATGAACCCCTATCTCCCGATCCGTGGCAGTTAGGGGTTAATGTTTGATATTGTTGGATCGGCCAGAGCATGGCCGCTCTAACAATACCAAACATGAGTATGAAAAATGTTTTTTAAAAAAAATTAAAAATTAAAAATAAAAAAATATTTAAAAAAAATTATAAAAAAAAATAAACAAGTTTTTTTTTCTTTTTTTTGGTTCGTTAATGCAGCAATATTGTTCCCATTTCAATTATAATGTGAACAATGATGCTGCACTAATGATTTTTGTATGTGGTGCGTTTGTTAAAAATCGCGTAATTTTCCCCAAAAAAAATGTAACGAGACCCCATCTCTAATTTTCTTAACAAGTGCACCCCATACAAAATATAACCGCAATTGCTCGCATGTTAAAATGTGAAAAAAAAACACTTTACACTTTGTAAATTATTGAAAATTCATATTTTATTGCATTGTTTGTTATAATATACAGACAGGTCATGACGTATACATATAATAATGACATATTATGAATCTTCCGAGTCTGACGGAAAGAACGATATATAATATGTCTGGGTCATATACTAAAATAAGCCTTCAAAACACGTTTAAACATGATGAGCAAAACCGGTAAAAATGAGCTCCGCACAGAGGCGGGAAAAGCCTCAGCAGCGAAAGGGTTAAAGGAAACGTGTTTTCTGTGAGTCCTCCTCACCAACTGTAGAGGTTCATGAGGAAATACAGATTTTTTGAAAGCTGAATTAACATACTAGTGGCCTGCTTTTGACCAAGATGATAGCAGGAAGCACTTAGTGAAGAAAACAAAATTGGCAAAAGCATTTATTCCTTGTCAGCTCCCTTTTACCAGTATTGGCATCTCGGGCTAGAATAATTGCGAGCTGCAGGTGGTTAACAACAGCGGTGCTGTACGCTGCCACTATTATCCACTCCTGGACCCCATAGAACTTCATAGAACCCAATGAAATGCTGCAGGTGCTCTGTGAAAGCTCATTTGAGTGGGATTTTGCAGAAGCTGGGGTAGAATTATTTGTTCTTAGTCTTCCATCCACAGCTCTAGGCCAGATGAAGCAGCAGGCCACTTCTCCCTCTGCACAGCATAAATTAGGAGATATGTCTGGGATTATTGTAGAGGAATTCAATTGAGATGTTAAATGATTTTTAACAGCAGGTATACAGGAAAATTATAGAATTCAAAGAATATTAGTAAAGCTAAGAAGTCGCTGTGTATTATATAGAGTAGTTGGAAAATAAAAAACAATGTATGTCCGCTGCAGGCCTCTAGGGGTACTGACTGACACCCAATCAGACACAAAGGGTAAACAAATAAAAACGATATCCCTTAGGCGCAGTGAATGCAGTAAGATGTATATGCTCCTTATATTGTTATTTATTCCACTGTTGAGGCAGTTAATATATCTGTAATATAAGTTTAAATGGACAATAAATGAAATTTACTTGATGAGAGTCACTATATAACATGGGATCAGTGGCGTCACTAGGGTTGGTGTCACCCGGTGCGGTAACTTATGGTGTCACCCCCCCCCCCGAGTTTTACAGATTTTTTTTAACTACTCTTACTCCTAAATCAGTAATCCCATCTAACACTGAATGCTCATGCACAGCGCACATTACTGTGAGGTTTATTGCTGTGGAGCTCTCTCATATGCTCACACAAATTTTTGCGAACTGCCAGCAAGTACAGTGCCTGTTCGAAGGCAGTGAAAGCACACATGGATATATATTGCTCCCCCAGCAGCTCTGGATATATTGCCCCCAGCAGCTCACCCGTGGATATATATTGCCCCCAGCTCACATATGGATATATTGCCCCAGCTCACAATTATATATTGCCCCTAGCAGCTCACCCATGGACATATATTGCCCCAGCTCACATATGGATATATTGCGCCTCAGCTCACATATTAGGGATGTGCGTTTCGGGATTTCGGAATTTTCATGAAATTTCCCGATTCGTGCATTCGGATTCGGACGATTTTACGAAAATTTTCAGATCCGAAATCGGAAATCGGAATTTTCGAATGGACTAGAAATGTGTAAAATCGAAAATCTTTTTCGTTCCATTCGTAATTTCGGCTCCATTCCTGATTTCGGTTCCATTTCAGTAATTTCGGACAACATATTTTTTGGTTATATCGCTGATTCTGTAATTTTGTATCATTCCCATCTAAATGTATCCTTCCTGGAAAACCAGAGAAATCTCAATGTATCCTTCCTGGAAAACCAGAGAAACCTCAATGTATCCTTCTTGTGAAACCAGAGAAATCTCAATGTATCCTTCGTGGAAAACATGAGAAACCTCAATGGCAGAATTATCGTATCGACAGAATTATCGTATCGACAGAAATATCGGATCCGAAAAACCATTAGTTTACATCAAAACGAATAGACACTTTGAAACGAGGAGAACAGACGTTCCGAAAAACACGAAAATTTCCGAAATTACGAAAAAAACCGAAACGGAAATCGTCCGAAACGAGCCTTAACCAAAATTTACAAAATACGAACGAACCGAAAAAAAAAAAAATCGGGGCACAAGCCTATCACATATGGATATATTGCCCCAGACCAGCTCACACATGGATATATTGCCCCAGACCAGCTATATTGCCCCAGACCAGCTCACACATGGATATATTGCCCCAGACCAGCTCACACATGGATATATTGCCCCAGCTCTCATGGATATGCCCCCAGCACACATGGATATGCCCCCAGCACACATGGATATTGCCACAGCTCTCATGGATATGCCCCAGCAGCTCTCATGGATATGCCCCAGCAGCTCTCCTGGATATGCCCCAGGAGCTCTCATAGATATTGCCCCAGCTCATGGCTATGCCCCGGCAGCTCATGGATATTGCCCCAGCAGCTCTCATGGATATTGCCCCCAGCTCATGGATATGCCCCAGCAGCTCTCATGGATATTGCTCCCAGCTCATGGATATACCCCAGGAGCTCTCATGGATATGCCCCAGTAGCTCTCATGGATATGCCCCAGCAGCTCTCATGGATATTGCCCCAGCTCATGGCTATGCCCCGGCAGCTCATGGATATTGCCCCAGCAGCTCATGGATATTGCCCCAGCAGCTCTCATGGATATTGCCCCAGCTCATGGATATGCCCCAGCAGCTCTCATGGATATTGCTCCCAGCTCATGGATATGCCCCAGGAGCTCTCATGGATATGCCCCAGCTCCTCTCATGGATATTGCCCCAGCTCCTCTCATGGATATTGCCCCAGCTCCTCTCATGGATATTGCCCCAGCTCCTCTCATGGATATGCCCCAGCAGCTCTCATGGATACTGCCCCCAGGCCCCAGCTCCCCTCCTGCCGCTGTGCCGCCGCCGCGTGTTCGGCTCCCTCTGAGCGTCCGGCGGCATGGAGCTTGGGCGCTCGCCTGGGGGAGCCACGTGGCCAGCTGCGATCCTGCGAGAACTCGGCTGGTGACGTGGTTCCCCCAGGCTAGCGCCGAAGCTCCATAGCTTCGGACACTCGCAGGGAGCCGAACACTGTGTCGCAAGGTGAGACACCCGCCCTAAGGGCGGGTGTCACCTGGTGCGGGCCGCACCCCCCGCCCCCACCTTGTGACGCCACTGCATGGGATCTAATTTTAGAATTCCCTAAGTCTTATATTCCATTGATGGATTTATACATGGAGGGCTATATTACAAAGTTGGTGCTAACTTAACCAGAGCTGTTGTAAACTTCCCAGAGCCATTATAGCCTATGGAGCTGTTAAGTTGACAACGGCTCTGGTTAAGTTAGCACCAACTTTGTAATACTGCCCATAGTCTTTAAGATCTCACGCATTCATTGAGTAGTCCAATTTCTTGAGGTTTCTGGAGATGAAACAAAAGCCAGAAAGAAACACAATGGTGCAGTACTCGGCGGTATTGGCCCCTGCTTGTCCCCTATAGGGTACTTACAGAACTCGGCTCTGAGGGTGGATAGCTTGTGAGGTTCTTGAGGTGACCCCCAACCTTCTTTGACCACATGCAGTCCCTGGATCCCAGTGCGAATGGTGAAGGGGAACCAAAAAACCCTGGACCAGGTACTTTAAAAGATACAAAAATTTATTAAGATATACAGGCGACCATATGTAAGATAAAATCTCTATTCAAAAGTAATTAAAAGGTCCTGAGACGCGTTTCGCCAGTTAGTCTGGCTTCATCAGTCACTGACTGCACACGGTCAAAGAAGGTTGGGGGTCACCTCAAGAACCTCACACACTATCCACCCTCAGAAGCACGTGAGGAGGCTCTGAGTTCTATAAGTACCCCATAGGGGACAAGCAGGGGCCAGTACCGCCGAGTACTGCACCATTGTGTTTCTTTCAGGCTTTTGTTTCATCTCCAGAAACCTCAAGAAATTGTGGACTACTCAATGAATGAGTGAAATCTTGAAGACTATGGGCTAAATTACAATCTTCATGCAAACAATTGCGCCAGCGAAAAAAAACATTAACGCGCGGGGTAAAACCATTTGCGGCGAATCCCGTATTACATAGTCAGCACAACAACCGCGTGCAATCGTTTACCGCTGGTGAACCTGCGTGAACCCTGCGCGAGCTTACTGTACTGCGAGCGTCCTATAGTTAACATTGTGAGCGCAAATGCGAATGTGTGCTGGTATGCGGATGGTATTACAATCTATTCGCGATAATTAGAAACATAGAAACATAGAAAAATGTCGGCAGATAAGAACCTTTCGGCCCATCTAGTCTGCCCAATTACATGGATACTTTACCTGGATTTATCTTTTGTTTAGGATAGCTGTAGAATTACCGCATAGCCTTTGCGTGCATAATTTTAGCAACTCCTAAAAGCTGGTGGAAACGGCATATCTGAACAACCTGGCTAACCCCCCCAAAAAAAAGACAACCCATAAAAAGGAATGCAGCAACAATATAATGGATGATGGCAGGTGTGTGTGTATTATTACTGTAGCATATGTGCCAATTCTTTTTTTTTTTTTTTTGAGAAAGGATTTTACCAGGAAGGATCCATTGAGATTTCTCTCATTTTCAAGTATGTCCTGGGTGGCGAGTATGTACCGTTAGGTGTCTTGCCCAAGGACACTTGCTGGAGAGGTTGCTTGCTGGGATCGAACCCATGACTCCACAGACTCTCTCCATGCATTGCATCATAGACGCAGAACCCGTCTCAGATGCCACTGGCAGACGCAATTCAGTTGCATTTGATAGGTGTGTTTCTTCATTTTGATTGGCTGAATGGGTGCAAAAAACTGCGCGTGCAAAGATTTTTGCACGAGACGGTACTGCGCCTGCATTTGTATGTGTCCTGTTTGCGCGCGCGATTGATTGGCGGAACAAAAAAGCTGCGAGGATTGTAATTCCAGCGGTCATTTGCGCGCACAAAAGTTTAGTGCTTGGCGCGAAGATTTTCGCGAGGCTTTTAGTGGGAAGAATGCAATATACCCTATATGTATAAATCCATCAATGGAATATAAGATTTAGGGAATTCTAAAATTAGATTCCATGTTATATATAAAGTGACTCTCATCGAGTAAGTTTCATTTATTGTCCATTTAAACTTATATTACAGATATATTAACTGCCTCGACAGGAATACATTACAATATAAGGTGACTGTATATACATCTTCCTACATTCACTGCGACTAAGGGATACAGGAAAATGAGCTCCTTTGGAATAGCTTTTTCTCCTCTTGGTAGTTGCAAATTTACAGCTCCTGTACAAAGTATAGGAGCCATTTATTTACAGTAAGCAGTGAAGCTTGCATCTCGTTGTGCTAGTGGCTGGAGCCTTTAAGATAATGGCTGGTACTACGCAGTCTAAGAGATTGAGATGTTAGCTTTTGGCCAGTTTGGAATTGGGCTCTGAGACTTCTTATACGTGCGTGCCTTTGTGCCATTTGTTCATATCCATGCTGAATCCAAAATGAAAGCATTTCTCATGGCCAAGTGTCCTTTATCTAAATGCCTATTTTTTCTGTGTTATATTCATAAAAACAATACTTAATGATTACAAAACAAATTTCAACAGATTACTAGTGTTTCCACAATATGCAAGTCACTATTTCCAGCTAATCAATGTAAACTGCCCATACACAATCTATAATAAAATAAATGATAATTAATACATTTACTCAGTTTCATCTTTGAAAATGATGTTGAGAAATCTGATGACCAGGCCAATTATAAATTAATGCAATCCCTGGAAGCTTTGAGTTGAAACTGTATCCGTTGCACTTCAAGGGGTATTTTCTGTGCCATCTGGAATACCTGCTGTCGAGAAGAGGCAGGAGGCAGAATTTAATGTTGGTTTTCAATAATATGAATAATACGTTGAGTTTGGATGCACCTGGCAAAGCAAGATTGTGAGTCTGCAGGTAGAGTACGTGGTGAGCAATGGGCCAGATGGTATTTATTCAACTAGTCATCCAGAAAAATGCCACAGATCAAGTGTCTTCCACATGAAAAATAAAGTTCTATTGAAATATATTACATGTGGTGTTAAACAGAAAAACTAGCATTCTCATCATGATCAAGGTTAATCGTAAAGGTTAAAGCTAACATATAAAAAAATGATAAGCAGGGCTAACTGTGTTAAGAATTTCTTTGGATTATGTTGGTGGTACCATGGAAGCATAATACTTTCACTTACAAAAATTTACTTTTTATTCAACTATTTAAAAGATAGAAAGTAAAATTTTAAAATTAGATTTTTTTCCTGTGTATTTCTTCTGCCCACATGCATGTCACCAAACAGCAGGGATTTTGAATTTCCTGGCTGCTGATCACCAGCTCCAATGCGTCCTTCTGCAGAGGCGTTACGGAACTTATGTACCAAAACACGTTTCAGGCAATACACAATATGGATATCCAATGCAATATACTGTACAAAGGTATGCACATCGCGTAGAAAAACTGCAGGTATTTGTGCATTGTGGAAGCCCTTGTTCTGACGGGGAGGAGCAGCGCATGTATGACGTTGTACATATGCAGGGTTATTCAGAGAGAGGTGAAAAGCAGGAGAATGACTGGAGAATGGAAAATTCTAGGTCAAAATAGCCAAACCAGAAAAATTCTCCCATTTATCTCACTTACCAAATCGGCTATTTTGACCTAGAATTTGCCATTCTCCAGTAATTCTACTTTTCCCCTCTCTCTGAATAACCCGATAGTGATTTCTAGATTGTAAATTCTCAAGGGAATAGGGCCCTCGTTTCCTCCTGTACTGGTTTGTCAAAATGTTGTTCAATGTTTCGTAACCCTGTCTATATTATGCCCATTGTTCAGCACTGTGGAATAAATTGGTGCTATATAAATAAATCATAATACTAATAATAATAAAAGGAAAAGGATTATTTTTTTTTCTCCTAAAGTAAAAAATACAGAAGAAAAAAATAATTGGGCAGAGGCTGACAGCAGGGCATAAAAAGGGCATAAAAAGATGGGCGAAGGGGTTCTTTAGAGTGTTCCTTTAATTTATATATATATATTTTTATTTTTGAATTTTAGGCTTGAATTAGCATTGCAGAAAATTCCTTTTTAATGCAGATTAATATTCAAATAGTTGGTGGCAAGTATATGGCTCTTAGGCTTTTAACAGCATGCTATCTGATAGCTCTGTCTGAATTCCAAGCAGCACTCTAGGCTTCTAGTTAGTAGCATTAAATAATTACACTCTTTGTGGATTATTCAATAGAACCACCTGGAGCAAAGATTAATGCCGTCGTACTCATTCATGGTTTCTGAATGTCCACAGAAAATATTACAAACACAAGTTCTATAAGTTGTTATTGCACTGACATGTTTTGGAGTGCTAATTTATTTTACTAATTGGCATCACAATGTATAAATTGCTCCGCAGGTTGACTTGTTTATGCTTGTATGCCAGTAGAAACTGAGAGATCGGCCCTTAATCCTAGTGGTTGAAACATCTGTCCATCTGCTTGAAGAACTTTTTAAATAAATAATAAAAACAAAAAACTTTATTTCAGATATAAAATAAAGAGAGATAATTAAGTACAGGGGGCCAAATTACATACTTAGTGCATGAGCGTTAACGTTAGCCCAAGTAGTTTTACTTCACATGGGGAGTGCAAAGTCTTAATCAGCGTTAGGATTACAAAGTCCTAACGCTGATTAACGTCCGGCCGTGGTTAACAAAAGGTTAACCAGAGCCAGGACCTGGTGCTAACGGATTCCGCTTCTGCAGAATCCGTTAGCACCATCCATAAACCCCCCAAAAAAAATCAAGATACCTCCTGTCCCACGGCGAGGACCGCAGCTCTGTCCGCCTCCTCCGTCCAGCGGGAGCAGGGAGAGACTAAGGGAAAAAGTACCTCCAGTCTCCCCCGGTGTATCACTACGCTGACCGGCGAGATCCGGATGGTCATGTGACCGCCGGTGTTCGGTTCAATGGAGTCCTATGGACTCCATTGAGCGGATGCGCGTGGCTGCACGCATCCCAAGGCTTAGCGCCCGCAAACAATGCAGGCAGTTTTTTTTAGCGCCTGCATTGTAATCTAGCGGTAAAATAGGCATGCTAGGGGGAAAACTGCGGGTGCAGTTTTTCCTCCCTAGCGCCCCGTTTTACTGCTAGGATCGTAATTTGGCCCAGGGACTTTTCTATTCATGATATACTTAGGGCTGTGTTTAATAACATTTGGGCAACATTTTTACTTCAGGTTACTAGCTACATGCAGCTAAACCAAACCTCACCCCTGCCTGCTACAGGACGGACAATGTCTTCCTCGTGGTGGGTGGGTCTTAATGCTGCAGGATAGCAAAGCCTGCCACGCTCCCTCCCATTGTACACCTCCAGTTCCGCCTCCATTGCCAATGTGCTGGGCAGAAGAGTTGCAGGAGAGTCATGGGGGGTCCTATGCCGCCATGTGGCTTCCGGGCCCGCCTGCCAGACACAAATCCCCCCGCCCAGCTTTTAGAGTTAAGATATTTTTTAATTTCAATTATTTTGCTGATACAGTTCAAATATAACCTTTTTGGGGTGTGGGAACTTGATTGCTCACTAAATAGGAAGATCTTATTAAAACAATGAAAAAACATAATTATAAATATAAATGTATATTGTATGTACTATGTATGTAGTGAGCCATTACTTTACATTTAGAATTGGATAAATGTAACGCCTCCGCTGCTGTATGCACCGTGCCCACCATCTGTGCTGAGGCAGCACATGTAAAGTGCTGCCCCATGCTCAAGGTTTGCTACAAGGTACACAGTCAGTTAAACACCTGACTTGCACCACACCTTCCTTTTGGAATAAAGGCCAGCTCCTCCCACCCAACAATGCTTCAGCATAAACCTTCTAATTGTGTTAGTAACCAGTCAGACCCTCCTGAAGCTCCCTAAATATGTACTGACTTCCCGTGTACCAGACCCCCTGCTTGACCACTGATTACCTGTCTTCTGACAGCCTCTGACCAACAGACCGTGTTGACCAGTCTCTTGGGATACCCTATAGTACCTTGCCTGGAGTCCCCCTTGTGTCCTGTCTGCCACCAAGGTACATTCCCAGTGTCTCCAAGAATCATGGTCCTTCCTGTCCATGTATCTGTGGACCCCTGCATTACAGGGTTCAGACCACCTTGTATACCATTACAATAAATTACATATATGGAGATGTTCTTAGTTTTGTATGGAAGATCACCGATTGGAGGAGATTGTTTTACCATTCCCTTGTTGATGCTGAGGTCTCAGTATCATAAAAGACAATGGGCTATGTTCCGATCGTATCGCTTAAACGGGGACGCAAAGGAGAAAAACCTGCGCCTGCAGGTTTCTCCTTTGTGTCCCCGTTTTAGCGTGATATTACGATGCAGGAGCTAAAAAAGCTGCCTGCCTCATAATCTGTCGCTAAGCACCGGATATGCATCCCTTCTATTGAGTCCTTAGGACTCCATTGAGGCAGATGCTGCCGGTCGCATGACCTGCCAGCAGGTCAGCGTAGTGATCTGCATTGAGAGACTGGGGGACTTTTCCCCCAGTTTCTCTCTGCTCCTGCGGCCAGAAGAGGCGGTTGGAGCCACCTCTCACCGCGGGATTAGAGGTGAGTATCTGATTTTTGGGGGGGATTTTCTGCTGGTGCTGACGGATTCCGCAGAAGTTTGAGTTAACCGCAGACGGACGGTAATTATCATTAGTACAATGTAATACTAGCGCTAATTAACTCACTGCGCTCCCATGTTAAGCACAGGGAGCGCAAAGTACAGTAAC
Source organism: Leptobrachium leishanense (assembly GCA_009667805.1). Taxonomy (NCBI): domain Eukaryota; kingdom Metazoa; phylum Chordata; class Amphibia; order Anura; family Megophryidae; genus Leptobrachium; species Leptobrachium leishanense. The sequence continues at coordinate 112,038,049 of CM019067.1, read as the reverse complement.
CTTGCGCTGAAAAGTGCAAGATCCAAATCGCTAAGGCGTTTTTTAACCCGTTAGTGTTCGTATGGTAATATGGTGCGCTCACTCTAGGGCGACTAATGCTAACATGAGGTGAGTGCTAACATTAGCGTTTTGAATGTTATAGTGCCCAATGGGTCTGTAACGGATCTCAGTATCTTGACTGGGTGTATCCGTTAATGTTGCTCCCTTGCAGGATATATGTTCTGACATCAGCGATCTTTCGTGTTTTCTCCAGTCCTTGGCCAAAGCCCAAGGATTTATAAAAGAGTGTTTATAGCACTCCATCAAAAGTGAAACAGGACACAGATTTGTGGTAAAAGCAGGTGGGCTTTAAAGAGACACATGAACAAAATTTATACGGTGCAAGGAGGAACTAGAACGATAGGTGACACCTAATGCCCCGTTCCTCCTCATCCTTCCATTATAACCCTCTGGTGGCCTATGCATGTATGTAACCACATCCCCCAAAAGAAGATTTTTTTTTCTTTTTCCAAACGCATTTTTTTTTCCTTCAGGCTGGCTGCGTACAGAGTTGCTGTCCATGGTCCTGAAAGCTATTTCAGGACCAGGGACATGGGGTTAACCCCCCCTCCCCACACACACACAAACACCTGCAGCCTTCAGCAAGGTTTTTTTTTAAAAAAAAAATTTGCAGGTTCAGCTGTGGTGGATGGGAGTTGTCTGCGGTGATGAAACTCCATTTCAGCACCAAAGACAGGTTTTTTTTCTCCACACAGTGTTTTTTCTCCCCTCGCAGCAGTTTTTTTTTTTTTTCGGTGGCATGTCCGTCAGCCGACCTGGGTTATTCAGGTGTTTCCAGTGCATGACCCTGATCACCCAACGTCGTTGACTGTAGTCGGAAGATCATGTCGGTCGACCGACTACGGTGCCAGTGGCTAGCCAGCTTTAACATCCAGAGAAGATGTTAGATGAACCAGCAACCTCAGAATAGCTCAGTCTTCTAATTGTGGCCGCAAACTAAGCTCCTATACAAAGTGTAGGGCCATTAATTACAGTAAGGAGCCACAATGACCGAGTTACAAGCAAACTTGCAGCAAGGTTTGGAATTGGAACGCCTGCCCTTACGTTAACTGCTGGAGCTGTTCTACATAACGATTCCAGCCATTATCTTAAGGGCAAGAGTAGAATAGGGCCCAATTCATACAATAATTCAAGTCATCTTCAACATAGCATTTTCCCATGTTCATTCATTACAGCCAATAATGCTATTAACCCCAGCATGAAACGCGGAAGGAAAAAATGGTACTTTATGGCTAGATTTCAATTAATTTGTCTTGATTCATTAATTCAATCATCAATCTACATGTGAAAGCAGTAAAACTAATACTATAGAGCTGTCTTTTGACTATTGCAGTCACATAATTACATTGACTATAAAAATTCATTTTAATTTAATAGATTTAAATTAACTAATAGTCTATATCATTATTCAGGTCAGCTGATGAGATAAAATGTCAGACCTTTTGGTATCACTGAATTAATTAGGGAAAATAGTTTAATTAATTAGGAATGCTAGCACTACATGGATTGTCAAAGGTCATGGCTGACTAAACAATTATTATTATACTTTATAAAGCATCAATATATTCTACAGTGCTCTACAATCAGTACCATATGGACAAATGGTATAATACTATGAGACGAGATGATTGGTGAAAAATCATACACTGGAGGAATTGAGGGCTCTTTTCCCAGGGGAACCTACAATCTAAATTATGTTCACTTTATTTCAGGCTATATTCCTAAATAAAGTAATCAATTGCCTTCATTAGCCCTTTCCAGTCACACGACCATCAGTTATAACACACTGTAATGCTCAAGGTATGAAGGGTGAGGGTATGAGCCCAGGTATGCAGGGACACTCAGAAACAGATGAATGTAAAAAATGGGGTTTATTAGGAATGAACACAGCAGTAACTTAGAGGGGCGAGACAGGAATGGGGTGGACTAGGAAGAGGTGAGAAACATAAGCTACGGCAACTAAAGAAAGGATCACAGACACTGAGGGAAACACTAGGAGACTTACCAGGAGACACGAGACAACAGACACAGGTATGACAGGAAAAGGGCTGACTTCATGAGATGCAGGATAATGGTCTCTGGGGTAGCCAGCAAGGAGGTCTCTGGGGTAGCCAGCAAGGAGGTCTCTGGGGTAGCCAGCAAGGAGGTCTCTGGGGTAGACAGCAAGGAGGTCTCTGGGGTAGACAGCAAGGAGGTCTCTGGGGTAGACAGCAAGGAGGTCTCTGGGGTAGACAGCAAGGAGGTCTCTGGGGTAGACAGCAAGGAGGTCTCTGGGGTAGACAGCAAGGAGGTCTCTGGGGTAGACAGCAATGAGTCTTTGGGGTAGACAGCAATGAGTCTTTGGGGTAGCCAGCAAGGAGGTCTCTGGGGTAGACGGCAAGGAGTCTTTGGGGTAGCCGGCAAGGAGGTCTCTAGGGTAGACAGCAAGGAGTCTTTTGGGTAGACGGCATGGAGTCTTTTGGGTAGACAGCAAGGAGTCTTTTGGGTAGACAGCAAGGAGTCTTTTGGGTAGACAGCAAGGAATCTCTGAGGTGAACAACAAGGAGTCTCTGAGGTAGACAGCAAGGAGTCTCTGGGGTGAACAACAAGGAGTCTTAGAGGCGAACAGCAAGGAAACTGTGGTAAACAGCAAGGGGTATTCGTGGTAAGGCTGATTGGATTAGAATAGCAAGGTCAGGGCGTTCTCAGGTAACGTCCACTCAGAAGGGATGAGCACTGACTGATGCAGAAGCATCTTGGGTAGGGTGCGGCTTGGTTATGTAGGCAAGTCCTGAGGCTGATGAGAAGCACCTGTACAGCCTGCAAAGGTGCTGAGTTGAAGCAGTGCCATATATGAAAAATGCTGCCCTGGACTTCACAATGGGGCAGCACCGGTATGTGATTTCTTGCGCCGCAGCTGGCGGGGCTGGGACACACATGTCTTTTTACAAATTGATTTATTTGGACTGTCGCTAAAGCAACAGGCACAAGCACTCAGAGTATCTGGGTACACAAGTGTATTAACCTTATTTAATATGCAGGAGAGCGTGTATGCGCATACATTTCAGGGTGTAAAATCAGTGCCGAAAACCCTTAATAACAGTGTGCAAACTCACCGAATTAATACAGAAAGGGAATAAAGAACCCACCACCATGGTCTTCATCAAAAAGAATGGTGCGACCACTTGGTCAGATGCTGGAAATTCTATCCTGTTTCATTTTATTTGTTTGGATGAAGACTCTAGTGGGGGTCATTTTCACTTTCTGTTATAGCAGTTGGACATCTCCCCTTTGACTCATTCAGCCAGAATCCCGGCATTGTATGGATCAGCTGGGGAAATCTTTTGATCTTTCCTTTATGCCCACAGCCCATGGCCATTGCATTTTTGCCCAAAGTCTTATTTAAGGTCTTCGTCATTTTCATTCCTTTGTACTCTGTGCTTAATAAAGAATATATTTTTTAATTAAACAAATAAATAATTAAAATTATGCAGGCTTGAAAAGGTTATGGAAAACAAGCAGAATGCCAAGGAACTTGCTGAGAATCTGCCTTGAGTTAGAAGAGCGCCCCAGACTTTCAAATGACCTTTCATTTCACTTGGACACATTTTATCATTTGATGAAAGTAAAGGTCATAAAATTTTAACATTGAATATACCTAACTCTTTTTGCATGCAATTAGCTTTCAAAATATTTTCTTCATATTAAAAATATAGCCAATTCTTTTGGAAAAATATAAAATATAAAGATGCTTTTCCAGCCGTAATTAAACTAGATGTGATGCCAGTATTTCTGCTTCATTTATTACCAATGAAACGCTATTGAAGATTGTGTCCTACTGACAGATCACAAAAAATAAATAGGACACATAATGGGACCTCAATGGTTTAAAAACTGAAATATTTTTAATCTTTTTTTTACTACTTGTTATAAGACGTTAAAATGTATTTGTGTTTTTTAAACCGTACATATTACAAACAGTATCACTAAACACAAACATTACAAGAAAAGCAAAACAGGATAAGGATACAGACCGCAGAATAAAAAATATATAAAGAATGGGTTCCAAGACACGTATAGGGCAGCAAGCCCACAGTATATGCAACCAGAGAAATGAAGACGGTCACACCATAAAATTGTTGATAAGAAACGGTTTGTTGCTGCTCTGTCAAAAATAGCTTACCTACACTGAGCATATACTGAGGGACATCTCTGCGTATATCTACAAGGTGCTTAATATGTTCCAAATTCTTCTCCCTTATGCAGCATGGTTAGACTCATGAGGGAATTTTGCTGATAATACAGAGGTTGAAAATAAATTCTTGCACCACTGAACTACTGAAGTGGAAATAGGCTGGAAGACGGCCGCCATTGTACACAGGCGGCCATCTTGTTCAGAATATTGGTTCACTTGTATATAACTAGACAGGTTTGTAGCTGAGACTAGAATGAGGTATACGTAGAAACTCAGGAATGCGTTTAGATTAGCAGAAAAGCAATTAAAGCTTTATGAAAGATCTCTGTCTGTTCCTGGCACGGAGGAGAAAAGCGACACAAGGTCGTTGGGGCCCGTAGAAAGGCAAAGGAGTATAGAGATTAGGCCAGGTGCCATCTGTAACAAGTGAGTGTAGGCGCAAGGGAGGGAGGCACTGCTCTGAGAAAGACAGCACAACAAATCACAGACTGTCAAACTAACGAGAAGTGTATCAATTTATAGTTATATGTGGAATGTTCTTTGTGTTCGAGTTAATGATGGGAGGTATTAACCCACGTGGGGTGGAATAAAGTGTCATAGGGAGGTGGGCTAATGGGGATGTACCTAATTATGTATTTGGGGCATAAAACCTCATGTCACTGTGTAAGGGGGGCTCACTCTTTGCGATTCAATCCTGTGTGAGCACTTGTGTGACGACACAATAAACTCTTGCCTTTCCTGAAGAGACTCGTGTTTGGACAATCCTTGCTTGTGTCTGGTCCGGCGCCGTTAATGAAAGTGAACCTGTTTTTGTCCGCCTACATTTCTGGGGACTCGATAGCCGGGATAACGGGCCTTTTGCCAAGACACAGGCAACGGCTGCTGAACACAGTGCGGCGAAATTGACTGCAGGTGCACGAGAATCCCGATGGTTGGGGGCGTCCGTTGAAGGTGAGCTGACATCTGCAGGCGCCAAGCAGGATTTCCTGTTCAGTGGACCTCGTCTCGTCCCAAACGGACCCCCCTGACCCGGGAAAACTGGGACACCAACGAGTCTGAGGAAACAGCAAGCAGCGCCGGCGATAGGTAACGTGTCTTCTATGTTTTGTATGTCTAAAGGAAATACCGGTATCTAAGGGAAACGTCCGACTGAGATAGACGGATAAGAGGATGCGATGGCCACCATCCTATTGGTATATCTAGCCCGCCGCTGATAGCGCTGACATTGCTAAGGAGCCAGAGTGGCTAGCGGGTGTCTGGATTCGGGGGAATTGAATGCCAATCAAAGTGTAGTTCTGTAAGAGAGGGAGAAGGTAGCTACGTGGAGTTGCATAAGTCAGTAGTCAGTGTTTTGTAAACAAAGCTTCGCCACGTGGGTAAAAGGGAAAGGAGGAGGGATTTTCTGTGACTGGGCTGAGAGCCTGAGTCAGTGCCTAGTGTGTACGCCGTGTAGTGAAAAGGGCTCATAGTGGAGCCAGCGGTAGCTGCAGAGATAGTGGTGCTGAGTGGGTAGATTATCCATAAAGCAGATTGGAATTGCAGATGGAAGTATAGATAAGGAACGGGGTGCACATAGTCACAAGCAGTCAAGAGTTAGAGTTCAAATTACGGGGTATAAGGAGCCACAGAAGAGGGAATGAGCCCTCGGCTAATGGAAAGAGTTGAAGTGCTTTATGTTCTGTTATGTGATGAAAGCATCTGATACGGTATGTGTTGTGAATGAATTGACTCGAGTGCTGTGAGTGAACGTGCGCCTACTCGCTCCGCAAGGAAGCAAATACGAGTTTGGACCCCGAACGTACGTTTCTGGCGACTGCAGACACGGATGAATTGTGGACTGAAGTATCAGACTGAAGATTTTAACTGTTGTTGAAATAATATATCTGTATTGCAAAAAATACTGTTTTCAAGAGTAATAATGGGTAATGGGTCATCTAAGCCCAAGAAGGTGAAGGAGGGTGAGACGCCCCTAGAATATATGGTGCGGAATTTCGAAGTATTATATAAAACTCATGACTATGGTGTAGAATTAAAAAAAGAGAAATTAAAAGTAATGTGTACAGTTGTGTGGCCGTTATTAGTCCCAGGATGGCCAGAGCAGGGGTCAATGGACCCGGAGTTGGTACAGAAGGTACACTCCCAAGTTACAGAGCAGTACGGACATCCTGAACAATACCCGTATATAGATATATGGAGATATTGTATTAAAAACAAGAGTTATTTTATAAGGATAGCGGGGAGGAATAAGAAACAGGACCCCCAAAATAAGAGAGAGAGAGAGGTGTTAGTAGAACAACCGGAAGAAAATAAATGTTTTACCCCCGTCCTATCTATTATGTTATGGGGCAGCTAGGGAAGCTCTGAATGCCGCGGTTGCGCGGGCGGAGAGGGGGGGAGGCGGGCAGCTGCTGTGTCTCAGTCAGCTCCCTCTGCTTCGTCCTGTGTGACTGAGGAAGAAGAGCAGGGCGCTCCGAATGGAGGAGATAGAGAGGCTCCACCAGAAAAGATTGAGATGCCCGATGGGAGCATATATAAATTAATTAATATTTTACGGAGTAGGATGATTGCGGTGCTGTATGGTTTGTGTGTGTGATTCGGACTGATTTTGTCCGATTGTGTTTATAATTGATTATTAAATTGTTCAATTAAAAGTAAGAATGACTGAGAGGTGAACTTCGTCCCTGGTGTATAGGCCCCCTCCTTTCTGACAGACTGTTTGAAAGGGGGAAGAGAGGGAGTCAGTAAAATTGCAGTAGTTATGCCAAGGAAGGATGTTTTTCTTTGCTCTCTGATAGCTAACCCTTTGTGTATCTGTGCAGCGTACTATGCTTAGCTAATTTTAGTGTAGGTTACAATAGAATATTTGTCTGAAGTCTGTTGAGTGCAAGATATATGTTTATATTTTGTGTTGATATTATTCCGAAAGTTTTAGTTTTGTCCAGAGCTCAAATTAATATTAAAAGAAAACTAATTCGAGAAATAATTAAAGTAATTTTTCTTTAACTGTTTTTAAAAGGTATGTTTTTGTTTGATTTTTGATGGAATGGTTATTTTATTATTATGAGATGTTTAGAGTGGTCTTATGACAATGGAATGATTTATTTTTATTTATTGTTTTTTCGATGTGGTATTAAGAGTCTGTTTTGGGCTACGGGAAAATATCTCTGAGAATATTGTTTACACAATGTGTATATGTATATGCCCGAATGTCCCATCCAGCTCCTGGGGCGGGATATCCTTTGCAAATTGCAAGCCCAAATTATGTTTTTTTTTTCCTGGGGATCACGCTCAATTAGACCTGCCGGAGGATAACAGTTTTGCTCGGCAGCATAACACAGCCAGCCCGCACAACCCCCAATCTGTGAAAATCGCAGTAGTTATGTCAAAGGAAGAAGAATGGCGCACGGCACCTACTCTGTTTGCCACGCCGGATCCGCACGCACTACTCTTTGGAATTCCTGAGGTGGGGGCGGAGGAAAACCCGCCCAGATTAGTTAAATTAAAGCCCGGCACAACACCGGTGGCTCTAAGACAATATTATATCCCACAGAAAGCCAAGCAGAATATACAGATATATTTACAGAGATTTAAAGATCACGGAATATTACAATTCTGCGTGTCACCATGGAACACACCCCTACTGCCAGTCCTGAAAGAAGGGACACAAGAGTATTGCCCTGTCCAAGATTTACGAGCTGTCAACGAGGCCACAGTCGGCCAGACAAAGTAGTGTTACTACAATATGTTGATGATTAATTACACTGGTTTCCCCCACAGAAAGAGACTGTTTATCCGCCACGAAAGCTTTGCTATATCTGCTAAGCCAAGCAGGTTACAGAGTGTCTAAAAAGAAAGCACAAATATGTAAACAGAGTGTAAAATACCTGGGCTTCCAGTTAACAGGTACCAAACGTGCACTGGGGGCAGAAAGAAAAGAAGCGGTGTGCCGCATACCCCAACCAAAGACCAGGAGACAAGTCCGTGAGTTCCTGGGAGCTGCAGGCTTCTGCCGCCTGTGGATCCCCAACTTCGCAGATATTGCCAAGCCGCTTCATCAAGCCACCAAGGGGGAGAACTAGACCCCTTTCATTGAGAAGAAGAGCAAACAGCAGCGTTCCTGAAATTAAAAACTTTGCTGATGGAAGCTCCTGCACTGGGCCTGCCCGATCACAGCAAGCCTTTCCAGCTGTTCGTACATGAATATAATCAAACAGCGACAGGAGTATTGGTCCAGACCTTTGGCTCATGGCTGAGGCCTGTGGCCTACCTCTCCAAGCAACTCGACCCTGTGGCCTGCGGCCTACCCCATGCCTGAAAGCAGTGGCCGCCACTGCAATGCTGATAGCAGAAGCAGACAAGCTGACCCTTGGACAAGTTCTTCATGTCAAGGTGCCCAACGCTGTCAAGGCTCTGCTGGATGTGAAAGGAGGTTACTGGTTCAGCAACAGCCGGATGACAAAGTACCAAGCCATGATGTGTGAAAATCCACGGGTTCATTTGGACCTCATCGCTACCTTAAACCCTGCTACTTTACTGCCTGACTGCGAAGAGGATCCAGATCATGAATGCCTCCAAGTCATGGAAGAAGTGTTCAGTAGCAGGCCGGATTTGAAAGACGTACCCCTAGACAAATACGATCTACAGCTATTCACTGATGGTAGCAGCTACATGGATGATGGGAAGAAAGTCTCCGGCTATGCAGTAGTCTCAACAGAAGAAGTCATCGAAGCAAAGCCACTGCCAGGCCATATATCTGCACAATTGGCCGAAATAACAGCTTTAACCAGAGCCCTTGAAATCTCTGAAGGCAAAAGAGTAAATATCTACACAGATTCCAAGTACGCCTTCATGACAGTCCATGCACATGGTGCACTCTATAAAGAAAGAGATCTATTTACGTCTTCAGGACAACAAATCAAATATGCGGCTGAAATCGCGGCCCTCCTGGAAGCGGTATGGAAACCAAATGCTGTCAGCATCATGCACTGCCGTGGTCACCAAAAAAGGCCATGACGAAATTCCAAAAGGTAACAGACGCGCGGACCAGGCCGCAGAAGCAGCTGCAAAACAGCCACCGCCAACAGAAGATCAAGCTAAAGTACTGATCTGCAAGCAAGAACCTCAACCTTCCATGCCAAATTACGAGTTCTATATGAATTTGCGAAAGTTTGAACCCCACGGCGAGTTCATTGAAATAATATTGCACAAATGGCAAAATGATTATGTACTATTAGAACTCAATTATGATTATATCCAATGGCTTTTCCCAACACGGACACAAGGCCGAAATTTCTACTCTACTCCTCTAAATCCGCAAGAGACACGCCTGATGGTCAACACCTCAGAAGTTCAGCAAAGACTGCGCCGAGCCTACCAAATGATGCTGAAATTCTTCGGCGTCAAAATAGTGGGGGAGGAGGAAGACAAAGAAACAACTGAAGTTGAACGAGCAGAAAATTTCGCGTCACGTTTTGAAAATTTGACAATGAATCCTCACAACAATCTACGAATCACACGAATACTGCACAGTCTGGGAGAATTGGGAGCAGAAGAATATCAAGCCCCACTGGTGAGGTTCTTCCTCAAGGAGATTCTTATCAAGAACAGACTGCCAAGAATGAAGAAAAGTGCAATGAACTTTTTTATACCAGCAGTAAGAGATTCACAAGACAGACAAGATTTGTTATTTTGAGAACAGGCCCATCGGGCTATCCCCAATGGCATCATTACAAATAGACTTTACAGTGCTGCCACCCTGCAAAAGATACAAATATTTACTAGTGATGGTGTGCACTTTGACAGGATGGGTGGAAGCCTTCCCAACAAGAACTGAAAAGACGACAGAAGTGGTAAAGAGCCTGATGAAAGAAATAATACCACGTTACGGACTTCCACTCGAAATAGGGTCGGACAATGGCCCTGCATTTATCCAGAACTGTTTGCAACAACTTGCCCGGCTACTGGGCATCACCTGGAAGCTATAGACCGCCTACAGGCCCCAAAGTTCGGGAAAAGTTGAAAAAAATGAACCGTACTCTAAAGACTTTGATGTCCAAACTGTGCTAAGAGACGTTATTGAGCTGGTTGGACTTGCTGCCGATAGTCCTTTTGCACATTAGGTGCAGACCAACCCCCCAATTGAAGCTAAGTCCGTACGAACTGATGTTTGGACGGCAAACCCCTCTAATTAATGGACTAAGGGGGGACCTTCGGGCATTGGGAGAAACTAAACTAAATGATCAGGTAGTAATGCTGGGTAAATCAATGCAGAAATTAAATATTTGGGTGGGGGATAATATACCGCATTTTCTGTATTTTTCACTGCATAAGTATTGTCCGGGTGACTCAGTATGGGTAAAAGAGTGGAAAAATGATCCACTGGGTCCAAAATGGAGAGGTTTTTATTTTGTCCTGTTATCAACCCCTACAGCAGTAAAGACCACAGCCATGAGCACCTAAATGATCCTAACCCAGATAATACAGAGGATCAACAAGTGGGTGTTTTGATGGGCACAGGTCCTGACCACCCGCCAACGGGGGATAACCACAGGGTGTTTTTTTAGGGGCCCGGCCCCCACCCTAGATTATCCAGAAATGTTCTTTACTTTTGAAATTCCGGTGAGGAGGGATTGGGTTTATGTGACTGTGAAAAGAATCGCCCAAGGAATTCTGACACTAGGGGTATTTGTGGTGCTGATTTTATATCTTGCTAATCTGATTTATGGACTCTCACGTGGAGCATGCCCCAATTGTACAAGTACCGCTGGGAAAGTGGATATTTCCCATATCTGGAATGGTACGCACCCGGTGATGGAGAACCGTACCATGTGGAGACAAAAACGAGAAGTATCATCCGAGATATTGCCAAGAGGACATTTACTTGTGCAATTCAAATATGACTATGCTAAAGTCTGGGCAAACCGCATGCTGGGTGTGTAGTAGACTGCACCCAGAGACAATTCATATACCATTTGCCTCTGTTCCAATGAATTTGAGTATGTTTGTATCAGGGAATGTCACAATACATGCTGTCGACGCACCAAGGGTAAAGACAGAATCAGTCAGTCCCGGGTACCCCATAATAGGACCAGTGTATCCACCAGAATGGTGTTTTCAACTAGGACCAGACAAAGAAATAGATAACGAGGGTGGGTTATGTAACTCAAGTCAGTTCAACTGGACATCATACATTTACATATTCAAGACAGGACAAAAGGCGAATTATTTATATATACGATGCAGGCAATTCACTAGAGGCCAAGAGGCGGTGATTGGGAATGTGACCAATGGGAGGCAGGGTGCAGTGGATATGATGAGACGGCTGAGACATTTTGCGATAGAGATATCAAAGGGAACACTACATTCATCACCATTTATAGTGAAAGGAGGGTACCAGGTGTGCTGTGAAAGGGTGTGTTACACATGGGTACCACCAACAATAACGGGAATGTGTTATTTGGCTAAGCTGGTCCCAATCCAGAAACTAAGGGGAGAAGACACAAACACAGACACAGAACTACACCCTAGGTACCCACTGGTGTTTGAAAGACCAAAAAAAAAAAAAAGAATTGTTCGCGAAGATGGATCGAATATGGACATGGTTGCCAGTATGGACTGGATGAGGAGGAGGGATGATGAGGAGATTGAATAGCTATGTCAATCTAATGGATGAGATTCTGAATAGAACCAGTATGGATATCCAGCTGCTGAATCTGGAAATGCGTGAGTTACGAAAGGTGCAAATGATACATGAAATGGCGCTTGAACAAATCAGTGCGGCCTTGAATGGATTGTGTGAAATGACAATGCACTATGAATGTTGCACCTTCATCAGAAACACTACACATGAAGTCCCAGATTATTACCAGGTAATTCAAGATCACCAAGAGAAGGTAGCACAGTTGCAGGGTATAGCCAGGAGGATTGCTGCCGAAGGCTGGAATCCGCTCCGTGGGTTTGGAGCAATGGGAGAATGGTTTGGTTCCATCTTGAGATTTATCTCACGGATTGGATCCATGATACTCATGATAGTGGTGATCTTGATCATAGGGATACTGATATACCGCATAGGGCTATGTTTATGGCCACTGTGCAAAACAGCACTGACACCTACACAAACACAGAAGATACCACTGATAATTCCACAGGGTATGTTCCCAGTGAAAGAAAACTCCCCTTTTTCAGTAGTTTCAGAATAGTGGTGTGTAATGGCTACAAGTGCCAGGAAAAGATCCTGACACTTGAGCCAAGGGGGGAATGAAGTGGAAATAGGCTGGAAGACGGCCGCCATTGTACACAGGCGGCCATCTTGTTCAGAATATTGGTTCACTTGTATATAACTAGACAGGTTTGTAGCTGAGACTAGAATGAGGTATACGTAGAAACTTAGGAATGCGTTTAGATTAGCAGAAAAGCAATTAAAGCTTTATGAAAGATCTCTGTCTGTTCCTGGCACGGAGGAGAAAAGCGACTCAAGGTCGTTGGGGCCCGTAGAAAGGCAAAGGAGTATAGAGATTAGGCCAGGTGCCATCTGTAACAAGTGAGTGTAGGCGCAAGGGAGGGAGGCACTGCTCTGAGAAAGACAGCACAACAAATCACAGACTGTCAAACTAACGAGAAGTGTATCAATTTATAGTTATATGTGGAATGTTCTTTGTGTTCGAGTTAATGATGGGAGGTATTAACCCACGTGGGGTGGAATAAAGTGTCATAGGGAGGTGGGCTAATGGGGATGTACCTAATTATGTATTTGGGGCATAAAACCTCATGTCACTGTGTAAGGGGGGCTCACTCTTTGCGATTCAATCCTGTGTAAGCACTTGTGTGACGACACAATAAACTCTTGCCTTTCCTGAAGAGACTCGTGTTTGGACAATCGTTGCTTGTGTCTGGTCCGGCGCCGTTAATGAAAGTGAACCTGTTTTTGTCTGCCTACACTACAAGAGATAGAATGAATAGTTTTGTATTTTTTAACACGTTTTGTACCTGTCAGAGTTCCTTAATCTGATTTTGGGAAACTATTTATGTTTTGTTGCCCCATTTATTTCAAGGAATAACATATTTCTTATTTCAGTCAAGAATTTTCAGCTGATCTCTTGAATATTTAATTGCAGCTTGTGTGTCATGCCCCATGGCTGCAACCATCCTGACACCCCCCCTGGTGGTACATTTCCTACTCTGTAACCTGCATCCAGCTGTCATGTTCCATTGCAACAGCCATCCTGGAACCCCCCTGGTGGTGTACTTTATGTACTGATCTCAGTAACCAGCGCTGGTTCTGGCATGTAAACAGTTAATCACAAACACACGTGACTTACACACAAAATAAAAGCACCACGCCACAGCCAGAACATTGCTGGTTCATTTTAGCTCCTGTGTGCTTCAAGCAAAGTACTGTGTATTTGTTGCTCTGCTGAAGCCTATTCTTGATCCTGTTTATTTTGTTCCTGGCTCCATCATCATCATCATCATCATCATCATCATCATCATACAGAATCCAACCTGGTCAGTTCCTTATAATTTCATCTTCCTCCACCCCTACCAGTCTATTATTTGTGCAAACCTGCATACTGGGCTCATATCCCCCATATCTTGGTGCCACCCTGGTATCTGGGCATGACATTGTGTTAGACTGCCCTGGACAAGCTGGCTTTGTATCTCAACTTCTCCCCATGGTGGTTTGTGCTGTGATGGTGCAATAGCACATATGATGGGTCATATGCCTTCATATATGTATTTTTTTTGGCTGATGCCCATGTATCTGTGGGCTCATGCTAGACTCTTGACCAAAAGGAGTCCTAGGCAAGCATTTTATTACATGTTGCCTCGAAAATGAGAGTTCCTCTCTAAGCCTGTTTTTAAAAAGATCCTAAATGAAGAAAAGGACATTTAGGCTGGGGTCAGACCAGCGCACTTTTAACGTGCGTTCTGGCGCACATAATTACGGCCGCACTAGCAGCAGATGACGGGCAATGACGGACAATATATTATGTACGGCAGCACAAAAGTCCGGCCGTGCAACGCAAGTGGAATTTGAACGCATTTTTTTGAGAATGCTGAACCGCTAGTACTGACGTACTGAGTGCGCAGCTGCGGCATAGCGGCGTGTTTGCGTGATTAGGAGATGTCAGACACTGCTAATGTCCAGCCTAGATAACGTCCAGACGCAAAAAGAGTTTTATTGACAATCCGTACAAAATCACGACCGACAATGCGCGTCGTCTGACCGTTTTTGCGCATTCCATGAAAAAATACGTCAATGCGTTCGGACACACTTTTTCACGTTCGCGGGGAAAAATGCTTTCGTCTGACCCTAGCCTTACTGAAAAATGTAGCCAGTTTTTGGTCTCTTTCAGACTGAACTTGACTGAATCTGATAGCGGTGTTGTTATTTCTGATCCAACTCAATAGTATTACAACTAAAAGTTACTGCGAATGGGAAGATCAAGTATTAATGTCTTGCAAGTAAGAATGTTAAATCACAGTATCATGATCAATGGGCACGTAGTAATAAATTATATATCGAGTGCATGGTCAGTAGCAGAATATCTGATTTACATGCCGCTACATAGGAAGCCAAATTCTAATCTATTCCAGAGGGTTCAATATGTTCCTGGGTATTCAGCAAGATTTATTTCAGCAAGACTACGGGAATATTTACAGATTGCTGCAGGGTCATTCTGTAAAATTGGCCGAAAGTGCCTCGCAGTTGCCCTCAGCACTTTTGGACAAATTGCACAGAGCAGTTTTACGAGGTTGCTGTGAAGCGGTTTTTAACCCTGTAAGTGTTGGTTCGCTGAGACACCAACTATAAATCGCCACTTTTACCGTAGCTCTTTCCATTTGGCTTTAAATGTGTTTTGGAATCGTAGATCAGCCTCTGCATCTTTTAGAAATCTGTAGCTGCTGAGGCGGTGATTTGCATCTCACTAGGACCAAGGATAATGCAGAATTGTTTCATGATTATTTTCTCTTCCAATCTTACTGAGGTCTCTGTGTACATCAGGTTACTCCTTATGAATCATGCATTCCAAACAACTGACACAGTTACACAACATACATACTTATTAGCGTAATAAATCAGGGATTACTGTTCTTGAATAATGATTATTATAAAGTCTGTAGAGTTTTCATTATATAACACAAATTTTAGCAGCGCTCACCTTGTGAATTCCTCTATACTAAGCAGATATGGATGCGGTAATCCAGAAATAAACAAACTTTGCACAGAAATTCGTGGAAATGATATTTTGCCTGCTTCGGTGATATAAGTACTTCAGCTTTTTATGTGACAATAAACTCTATTAAATATACTTAGGATTCAATGTTTGCATGCTTTCTGAATGTAATATTTACAGTTTGTGTAATTTACTTCGTTACTAATCTCATTTTTATAGGTCTTCAGAGATAATGACTTGACACAAGGTGTGCACCCCTATAACATTTATTACTTATGAACCGTAAATAATCGCAACCAATTAAATGTCATGCTCTTGATCATGGAGCAGATAAGGTCCGTCCAAACAGCATAGTTGGAAACCTAAAAATGGGAACAAACAGGAGCATTTCAGTCATAAGGCACCATCGCCTGTGCATGTCTATGTTTATTTTTGTGTAAATAAAGACTGTGATATATATGCAAGCACTGGAGGTTTTTGCAAGACAAAAATAAAAATTTAAAATATAAGATTCTTTAGTTTTTTGGGTCTGTAAGTTTTTCGTGTGTCTTTTGACAAGTGTCTGATTGCTAAAATGTGTTGTGTCCCTTTTAATTATTGGTATAGCAGCTTGCTTTGTTATTCTCTACAATTATTGCTAGGCTAATAAACTTATCAGATGTTTTAGACACCATCCAGAAATGTGATCAGGACTCCATGGGAGGTGCTGCAATTCACCATCCATAGCTGCAGTTAAGTTTGAATCCTCAACAGGACTGGCCAAAATAAAGATCTCCCAACTATTGTGCAATGTTCATTTCATAAACCCCAAGGGGATGGGAGGGTTTAAAGCCGTGTTTCCCAAACCTGTCCTCCGGACCCTCTGCCTCGCCACTTTTTCCAGGTAGCTGAAGCACAGCACCGGTGATATGATTTACTGCTCAGTGATTGCAGGATTCAGCCTGCATTTACCCAAGGTGATCTGCAAAATCTGGCCTGGTTGAGGGTCCCAAGGAGAGGTTTGGGAAACACTGGTTTAAAGCAACTGATGGTCTACCTTTTGGTAATTGTTGGTGGCTGTCCAGCATGTTTGTGGCGGCTGTCCGGTGGGTTGGCGGCGGAGGGTTTGCGGCGAGTTGGTGGCGACGGCTGGCGTGTTGGCGGTGACGTTTGGCAGCCATTCAATGCACTTCAGGGACCCTGCAGATAATGCTGACTTCACTGCAGGGTCAACGAATCGGACTTGAAGTGTGGCGAATCAGAGAGCACCGAAATGTCGGTCCCAAAGGCAGGGTGCCAGATCCGCGCCGAGCCAAGGGACTGCAATGACGCGTTGATCTACCATCTAAAACACAAGCCACCGCACTACTTTGAGGAGAGCAGGGCTACTTTGGAACCGTGTATTTCGATTTATTTATTTTTTTACACCCCACAATGTCATGTTAGGCGTCGTAGGACAGATCTGAGTCTGGAGTTTCTAATGTTACCAAAAGAATTTAGTTATTTTTTATTTATGTTCTATTATAAAGCAATGGCATTGTCCATTTGTCACATATAAAATAAGCAATACTACTGTAAAAGGAAACAAAGTAGCAAAACAAGAGGACATAGTCTTAGATTAGAGGGGCAAAGGTTTAAAAGTAACATCAGGAAGCATTATTTTACTGAGAGGGTGGTGGATACATGGAACAGCCTTCCAGTTGAAGTGGTAGAGGCCAAAACAGTAATTGAATTTAAGCAGGCATGGGATAGGCATAAGGCTATCCTAAACAAAAGATAAATCCAGGTAAAGTATCCATGTAATTGGGCAGACTAGATGGGCCGAAAGGTTCTTATCTGCCGACATTTTCTATGTTTCTATGTTTCAGCTTCCATTTCCAATGCTGTGAACAAGTTCAGTGTTTTATACATACTCCTATCTATCATTCATGAAAAACAATGTGGAAAATACAAGTGAAAAAGTTTGTGTTTATTACAATATTAGTTAAAATTGTGTATTTTCTCAGAAAAATGCAGTAACGGGTTCCCATTTCTAATTTTTTTTTAACAAGAGTACCCCATAAAATATAGAACCACAAAGGTTTGGATGATAAAATGTGAAACAAATAATTTTACAAGGTGTAAATGATTGAAATCTAAATTTGAAATTTACATTTATTTTTTTATACATATTTTGTTATATCATTCTGAAGGGACAAGATTAATATATATATTTATTAATGATATAATTTGAATTTGCAGAGTCTTCTGAAAATAAGGATATATAATTTGTCTGGGTTCTACAATAAATCATGACTTCAAACCATGCTTAAACATGATTACCACAAAACAGTCAAAATGAGCTCAACACACAGGGGTGAAATGGCTCAGCAGCAAAAGGGTTAAACATGAGTTGGGACTAGTTTTAATTATTTACTTTTTCGCAGATGGAAAGTAGAGTTTTTGTTTTTTTCTTGTGATCCTCAGGTTAAGAACTCTATAAATGGAACAACAGCATTAATGTACTGTACTGATATATACCCAGGACATACTTGAAAACGAGAGAAATCTCAATGTATCCTTCCTGGTAAAATACTTTATAAATAAATAAATATTTTCATTGGGAATACGAACCTGGCTAAATGCAGCAGAACAACACACCAATGCCTATTTAAAGTTTTAAAAAAAATTGGAGTCATTTTCACAAATTACAATAACAAAATATTAAACAGTATCTTTTTTGAAGTTAATGGATCAGATTCAAAACTGAGCCATTAACCCCATAAGGACCACTGGCGTACATGGTACGTCCTTGGGAATAGTCCCATTAAGGATCAAGGACGTACCATGTACATCATGGTCCTCTAGCACCCTCCCTCCCAATACTCACCTCTTTGGCTGGGGTCCCACGCTGGTATGACTTCCTTTATCATATCACTTGTGCTGTGCTTCAGATATCTGACAAACCTGACCTGTTAGGGGTACTTGAGGACAGGGTTGAGAACCACTGCTATAGACTATGGAGCTGTTGTCAGCTCTGGGGCACTGCCAGTATGTATGAGTGGTTAAAAATATTTCAAATCGGTCCACTGACACAACGGCTCAGTTGGAATACATTAATAGCAAGCCACAAATGGAAAACAGGTTGCACAGAGGTTTTCCCATTTTTGACCCTTGTTAACAACTAGAGCAGTTATTCAAAGAGTGCCATACTTGCCCCGGAATTGCACTAAACGGTGAATTTCATGGCAATTCGGCTATTCAGAAAGCTGGCAATTGGCCAAATAGTGGCGAACTACCAGTCGAATACAATACAATTCGCTTCAGATCAACGCAATTCGGCGACCTTCAGCAGCAGTGAAATTCCCCATAGTGTCAGGCCCCTGAACCATGCCTGGGCAGCCCCCTTCAAGTCCTGTTTTTTTTTTCTGTGCTGTTTATTTCCAGTGTTGTGATACAGCATCCACACACACTAGGTCATGTGACTTACCTGTAAATAAAGGTACCACATCACCTCTGCTCCTTGCTCCAGCATTAGTTGTCATTTTCTTCCAGCAAGAGTAAAGCTACGCTGTGGCTCTCCTGTGTTTTCCAGAACCCCAAATCCTGCCATTGTTACCAACCTTCCCAGTGTTTTCATACCCTCCGGTATCCTCTGTGTTTGTTCAAGATTCTGCTGTCCTAGTTTGTTTCCCGGTTCCTTTCTCATCAAGGTCTATACGTGTTCTGTCCCTCTGCTCCACGGGTATTTGTTTTTGCTGCCTCCTGCAGCAACCTCACCACCTACAGCAGACCCCTGTATTGGTGCATCCGGGGCTCAGTACCATGCCACCTCTGTACCATCCCGGTACAATCCCTGAAATAGAGAAATAATGGTTAATCTATTCAGAGAATGCCGAACGGCACCAAAATTAATTCAATGTAAAAAAAGTCTAAATTTTATTATTATTATCATTATTATTTTTATTCAACCTTTTATTCTTTTCATTTGGAGCAAATAGTCTTTATATTCTTTTAATTTTTTTAGACTTTTCTAGGCATTTTTAAATGGCGTTTTCTCATTTTTATTTTGTAACAGACCTTTTCATTATTATTCATATGACCTTTTTATTATTTTCATGCTTTTGTTTTGGTTTTAAATGCCTTTTTAAAAATTGAGAAGTTTCTTTTACCTTCAGTCCGGTGGCGGTTTAAATGAACTAAATACTTTTGAGTGTATCTAGTTATATGGTTTAATCTCCATAACTCTAAAAACACAAACATGGAAATATAGGTTTATATAAATCTATTTAAAAATAATAATATAGTTTCATGATGATGTTTCTACAATTTAGGATTTGGAAAAATAATTTTGAATCAACAGATGGATGTTCAGGGGATGTGACAAATACATATGCCCTACTAATCCCAGATATGAGGTTTGATTGGCATGTGCACACTGCATGAACCCAAATTAAAATGTCCTCCCTTTGGGCTAACTTGTTGGAGATCCTCTTTGTAAAATGTTATACTGTTTGTAGTAATATTAAAATTCTATTACAGCTTGAGTGAAAATATAATTTTGGTACTTGATATGCAGTGCCATCTTAAAGCGATACTCTATTTTAGGGATGTGCGTTTCGGGTTTCGGAATTTCGGAATTTTCACGAAATTTCCCGATTCGTGTTTTCGGATGCGGCCGAATTTCCGAAAAATTTTAGATCCGAAAAGTTCAGATCCGAAATGTTTTCCGAGCCGAAACGAAATATTTTCGGATTTTTCGAATGGGCTTGAAATGTGGCAAACGAGGAGAACAGATGTTCCGAAAAACGAAAATTTTGTAAAAACGAACATTTTGTAAAAACGAAAATTTTCTGAAAAACGAAAATTTTTCGAAAAAACGAAAAGTCGATACAAAAACCGAGCACAGTGACACGAAAATACGAAAAATGGTCGAAATTCCGAAAAAAAAATGTACCCGAAAAACAGGTCGAACCGAATCGAATCGAAACCGAAATCGGTCGAAACGAGCCGAATCGAAAAGTTTAAAAATCCGAAAAATCGAACCGAATCGAACCGAAAAAAAAATCGGTGCACAAGCCTACTCTATTTTTAATAGTTACTTTTTTGCCCTAAAAAAAATTGGCAAAGGCTGCAGACAGCCTCTGTACAATAGTTTTTTTATTTTTTATACTTTATTTTGGGGTGATTTCAATCATCTTTTTCCCTAAATGCTCCTGTTCAGCTCAGGAACTCTTGAACCCTTAAATCCCTGAAGCTTTTCTGTGCAATTTTCGCTCCTATGTGACTTGCGTAGCGTGGGAACCTCAAATTGCATACCGTTACGGGCTTTTTGCACTTTATATCAAAGTGGATAGGGTGAGGGGACAGCGCTACAACTAACAGACGGAAGTGAAAATAAGACAATACTTACATACAAATAAATGACCGATTTTCTTCAAACAGGGTGGAAAACAGGTCAATCTACATAAGTTCTTTTTTGACAGGATTACCTCAAATACAAACAATAAAAACACCAATAGTACAATATTCTAGAAATAGTGTATCGTAATAGAGAGTAGCAGTCACTACTCACACTTTGTGACAGCTACAAGCTCTCCTGTGACGGCCTTACAGGCGTTAAGGGCCAACCTTTCTGCCGCACTCTCTTCGAGACAGATGTATTAGTCCTCCGAAAATAGCACAGAAATAGATGCTGTAATAAATCAAGCAAATGTGTGTGTATAATGAGCAAGTATCCAATAACCAGAAAGATGGAGTTGTTGGGAGAATATTCCCAGAGCAGCAGGTCTACTTGGGTATAGAAATCAATCCTGTAAAAACCAAGGTTTCTTACAGGAAAGGTGCATTTATTTATATAATATCAATACAAATCAGGTATATAAAACTAGCCAAACGCATTTCTCAAGGGCGCTTCATCAGTGGCAAAAAAGGAAGGAATGAGTTTCCACAAACCCTTCACGGGTATATATAGTCCCCAGACTCTCCTATATTCAATGTGGAAATGAAACCGCATCATGAAAAAATCTTGGCGGCCACTTCAGGGTTCGTCGCGTGTTTGGTCTGTCGCGGGGAGATGATGTCATCGGCAGATGACAAGTGGAGATGGCTCCTGCTCGTCCTCCTAGTGGTCAAGCCGTCACAGAGTGATGGTATCATCAGTAGTCGTCGAACAAGACAACTTCTGCTCGTCCTCTCACTCTACTGACACTTTCGTTTTAGGTTTCCAGAAACCGGGAAAAGTCTACAACAGGTTTCTGGACCTCTAGAAGGTGGATGGAAAAGCTCAGAGGAAGAAGAAAAAGGATGATAAATACATATAGTCGGGACAAATCTTTAAAGTCGTAAAGGGATATATACAAGGTGCAAGCAAGGATAAAAAGTGAACCAATACAAATGGTACAGGGGGACACTGGTAAAAGACTACAGGAATCATGGTACTAAACTGAGAATGCCTACATTGAAAGGTGAAACTAGTTGAAAAAAGTGGCCCTTCAAGATCTGTCATGTAAAGGTACTCTTCACATCACGATCGGGCTTACAAGCACCTGTAGTTCCAATACTTGCCTCTTCACTGAAGCTATGTGCCACCTCATAAATGAACACAACCAGTAGGGATGCACAAAAAAGCACAAAGTGCTGTGGACCCCATGGCACAACCCCTCCCCTCACCCAAAGCATCTGGGTGCTGAAGGGGTTAATGTAATGTAACATTATCGTCTGGACCAATGTTACATTTCTAAATTATAACACATAATTTATTTTCGAGTAAAGTCAACAACTATAAACAAATCTCACATTTTTCTTCTGGTCAATAGCCAGCAACCTTATCACTCTAGATATTTTGGAACTATACTTTCCATGTATTTCAGCCAACATAATGAGTGGCTAAGCATAGTGGGAGATATAGTTCCAAAACATCTGGATGGCCAAGGTTGGTGAAACTTTCTCTAGATTTTTGGTTGTATAGACGTCTGTAACGTGGGGGTTTCCGTCCACGTGCAGACTGCTCCCCTTGAAGTCAGTATTCCGCAGAAGTACCGCTTCTAACCCAGATGCAGGAAATATCACACAGGAGATCCTTGCTGTTTCAACTCAAAATGGAGAATGACTGTTTATTACACATGGACACACAGGTTACAGTCAAGGACTCATACATTTGCAAACAATGAAACAGATTACATCACAGATCAGATAGCTGCACAGGACCTTCAAACAATGAGATTTCCTAGGAGGAGAATGGGGGAGGGAGAAAGCAGGTAAAACAAAAGGAATTTCTTATAGAGCGATATCATACACAAGAGCGAACAGGTTCTAATACAGAGATCGACACTATACAGAGAAAAGGAACACAGAACACACAAACACCCTGCTTCTAGAATTGTAGCTACAGGGTGACTTTAACAAAGGAAAGAGCAGGAAAACAATATAAAGAATAACCGGCTCGCATCTCTCAAATACATTTCTAGGCCCATGTACTTCAAGTCCAAAGTGACGCCTGTCAGATATCTCCCTCCTTTGTGGGAGACTAACCTGGGAGAAAACCCAAAACGGGTTGATTTCCAGGTTAGTCAGCATTAAAGTCTTTCTCGTCTCACTGCTCCAGAAATGTCCATAAAGAGTCACAGCTGAGCACAAGCCACTCACCCAGCCGACCCCGGCATCTTCTGTAGGAGGTTGCTGCTGATGGAGAGAATGTGGGGTGGCTGGTGTCTCCTCAGTCAATGGTTGGGGATCTGGGCCACATGTCCAGCATCCAGTGGGCCCACAGGTTAAAACCACAGCCCCATCCACGGCTGCAATGCAGATATCCTCCTGTGGTTGGGTCCAGAGACCACTGGTTCTCTGCTCCGCCGCTGGCTCCTCATCCAAGGCTGTGTTGAGCTTTGCTGGCGATGTGAGGCTGCTCTCTCTACAAAAATCCAGGCCATCTGAATGAGGGCAAAGGCCGGCCACACCATGCCCCAACACCAGTGCCTCTCCCAAATCCACGGGGAGCTCCTCAGGCTTCTTGCAAAACAAAACAAAGTCCAGGGCCTCGGTGACCACTATCCCCTCAAGCTGGGGATCTGGGCCACCTGCCCTGCCTCTCCCTTGTGCAATGGGAAGGACCGCAGCCTTTTCCACTGCAGGCTGGAACAATTCCCCTTTTTCCAGCTCCTCTGGCCAGTGTAACTTTTCGATGATGGCTGCTGCTTGTTAGTCTCAGCTTCCAGCTGTGCAACCTTTACTTTTTTAGTTCTGTAACTGAAGCTTGGAGCTCGGCCCGATCTGCTGGTGCAGCGCTGTCTGGAGTCTCTCCTCTTCCAGCTGTTGGTGGGCAACATCCAGCATACTCTTAGAATGTCGCAACTGCTACCCTATACCTTGGCGTTGCTCCGTCTCCGCATTAAGCTGCTCCTAAAGGTGTTGACATTTTCCTCTCCAGGCAGTGATGGAAACCTGGAGTTCAGCCTGCAGCTCTTGGTACTGACCCTCCAACTTTATAATCTGGGACTCCATGCCATACTTTTCCTCCCAGGATTCCTGCACCTTTGAAACACTGATGTCAATGGCCTCATCTCGCTCCCGAGCACCATTCTCCTTCGCTCGCTCAGCAGCCTTAATTAAATGAAGTAAACCAGTGATATACACCCCCAGGCACTGTACATTAGCCTGAGCATCGTCTCTGGATTGTCTGATCTCATCCAGCTCTCTCTCACTCTGGGTGGCAGAGTTTAGTTGCCATTTCAAAGTCTCTACCTTTCTTTGAAGCTGGTCACAAAGTTTGCATTCTCCCTCCAGCACCTCCTCGATTTCTTTCACCCATCTACCCCTCTGCTTCTTTTTAGCCTTACTTGTGAAAGGTGGGATGACAGTCACGATTGGTGCGGAGGCATATTTTGTCTGGATCTTGGCGTTGGCAGGAGCCGATACTTCCAGAATCCCTGGTCTCTGCCAAACCAGGTTTGACGACACCCTCTGCGTCTGTGGTGTAGTGCCCAGCCAGTTCTCCTCCTGGCTACGAATGTCCCCTGGCTCAATCCAGTCTGGGACCTTGTATTTATTGTGCTCCACAAGGTCAAAATCTTCCTGTTCCAGCACAGTTCCATCTTGTCGCAACAAGCACA
This sequence comes from Leptobrachium leishanense, assembly GCA_009667805.1. Lineage (NCBI taxonomy): Eukaryota > Metazoa > Chordata > Amphibia > Anura > Megophryidae > Leptobrachium > Leptobrachium leishanense. Next base: position 112,013,570 of record CM019067.1, on the reverse strand, counting down.
CCTCATTCCACACGGTCTGGAATAGATCCATGCTTGGATTTGGTCCATATTTCCGGAGGCGTCTCTTTACCTCCTCGTGAACCTCCATCTCGCTCTGGGCTGCACACACTCGAGCCTTTGGTCACCAGCTCCTCCTGCAGCGATCTCTTAGATGTCTGGGTCCAGATATAGGGAGCATAAAATCCCGCAGCTGCCAGCCAGTGTAACGTGGGGGTTTCTGTCCACGTGCAGACTGCTCCCCTTGAAGTCAGTATTCCACAGAAGTACCGCTTCTAACCCAGATGCAGGAAATATCACACAGGAGATCCTTGCTGTTTCAACTCAAAATGGAGAATGACTGTTTATTACAGAGACACACAGGTTACAGTCAAGGACTCATACATTTGCATACAATGAAACAGATTACATCACAGATCAGATAGCTGCACAGGACCTTCAAACAATGAGATTTCCTAGGAAGAGAATGGGGGAGGGAGAAAGCAGGTAAAACAAAAGGAATTTCTTATAGAGCGATATCATACACAAGAGCGAACAGGTTCTAATACAGAGATCGACACTATACAGAGAAAAGGAACACAGAACACACAAACACCCTGCTTCTAGAATTGTAGCTACAGGGTGACTTTAACAAAGGAAAGAGCAGGAAAACAATATAAAACATCACGCTCGCACCTCTCAAATACATTTCTAGGCCCATGTACTTCAAGTCCAAAGTGACGCAACGTCCAAATGTTGTTGACGAATGGTAAGTATCCCCCGTCTAACCCCATGAATGCAGTATAAAATACACTTGCCCATATTATAAACAAATAAGTGTTAGCTTATCAAGTCAGTCTTTAAAGATTTGATCCTATTTGCAAAGGGAAAACAGTGGAGGCGGAAACATACCTTGAAGGATATCGCATACCTCTTGAAAACACGTTTTCTTGTAAATCGAATTGTAGTCCCTCCTTAAACACCATGAAGAAATAGTCTTGTTGTGTTACTCTTCTATTGCTTTCAGATTGAAACAGAATATTTTACATTTAAGCATTTCCATTCCAATTACAGTATCCAGGAACATGTTGCCTCTTTTTAAAGAACTCGGTCAGCATAAAATATTATCAAAATCTCAAATGTACTATAAATGAACTTGAAACAAAGACATTAACCTCCATCGCGAGAGCAGCAGCGCGTGCAATGCAATGATAACACGGCTTGTCAAATGAAAACCAATAAACTGTTCATCATATGAATGTGGCACATTGAAATCTATGTAAATGCTTAACATATAGTGAACCCATCCAAGACAAATGGCAATAAGGGAAATCTAAGCCACACATTTAAGAGGTCTCTGTTGAATCCAGCTGGCTCACTTTGCGAAATCTATTGTCACATTTCAGAAATTGGTTTCTGCAAGTAAAACAAATGAGAGAAAATCAACATATGGGGATTTAGAAACCCAATTTCACAGCTGTCAGCTTATTTGCTAAAGGTGTATTTAAGCAAGGAACAGTTCTTTAGCAGTAGCACGTTGCTATGAGCTCACAGTTTGAATGGCATAGCAGAGTCAGAGTTTATCATGGTGTTGTGTATATAAACAAGACAAAATTTTTGATTTTTCTGTCTTATTTTTTTAGACTAAAAAAATTTATTATAGTAGAGTACTAATAGGTAAGCTGATTTAAATCTCTGGCCAGCATTCACTAACATGATGCGTAAAGCAATTGAGGAAAAAAAATGCACCTGTCTTGCATTCTTACAGGGTGCCACCATCTTTTTAATAGCTGGCATCTTGGCATAGCATTGGCACACCAATTTGAGGTTAAGTCCAAACTGCCAATGTTTACATGCCAGTTTAGATCAGAAGAACCAGTCTTGCGAGACAGACAATGGCAGTGGCCAGCCAATAAGATGGGTTTGCTTTTTCTCCTCTTAAAATTGTTGCACCGCTATCCTAGCTGACAGTAGTTACGCTGGTGCCGCTACCAACTTAGAGACTGTCCTCTCCGTCGACGTATGCAGTGTGAGACACCACAGATTGAACAGGGAAAAATGAAGAAGCATCACTTTGCTCAATTAACTATTGCATGGAGACATTATTGCTTACATAATTATTGCATTCCACCCGTAAGATATGTGCAAACACAAATTTTTCTTTTATGAAAAAAATCCTTCCATTGTTATAGAAATATTGCTATTTCTGTGTATACATTGCTAAAAGCAGTCATTGTTTGTCTTACAATGCACAGTAAAAACGGATTGGCAGTTGATAGATAGGGATTTACAGACTGTTTTCATAGCCCCTAAAATGGCAAAATTAATGTGACAACATAATAAACATATCGGCTGGCCTTTCCATTGGCAGAATAATGTGCTTTCCTTTGCAAAACTGCACCAAACTGAGTGTGTGGAAAATTGCTTTTCTTCTTATCATTGAGTTTGTGATTGCAGTGATAAATCAGGTGCCTGTTTCTATCAATGAACTTAGAAGAGAGTTTCTGATAAACTCTCAGTTTTCTGTTTTGTCAACACAGGCACCGTTGACTTGTATAATGGTTCAAGAGGCATGATAAAGTTTTCCCTTTCAATATATCGGACACGGGTCAAAATGTGACAGAGGGATATTATAATACACCACAATTAAATGGACCTGGTGCTGTCATTCGTGTGGGTGGCTTTTGGTTGGTTGGTGTATCTCCAGAATCAAAAGTTATTAAAATACGTGTGTGATAACGGTTTCATCTTTTATTTCAAATTCAACAATGTGAACGAAAGCAATAGTAGAAAACTAAAATTAGTAGTTGAATTTATTATTATTATTCTTTATATAACACCAACATGTTCCGTAGTGCTGACTAATGGGTGCAATATAGACAGTGGTACAATGCAAGTGAGACCGAACAACATTTGACAAACCAACACAGGAGGAAATGAGGGCCCTATTCCCTTGGGAACTCACAGTCTAGAAGGGTTGGGGGGTGAGAAACAGGTGGAGAGGCCTGCAAGGTGAGAGTGATGGACTGGTTGGGGCAGTGGGGTGTATTAGTGAGTCGGGTCGAAGGCTTCCCTGAATAGGAATGACTTTAAGGAGCATTTGTAGGAAAATAAATTAGGGGAAAGTTTGACAGCATGAGTGAGGGGGTTCCAGAGGGTGGGAGCTGTGCATGAAAAATCCTGAAGTCAAGCATGGGAAGAGGTGATGTGGGGAGAAGCTAGGCACAGGTCACTGTTTGACCTTAGGGAGCGGGCTGGGGTGTATTTGGTGATTAGTGAGGACAAGTAGTGGGGAGCGGAGTTGGTGAGGACTTTGTAGGCCAGGGTGAGAATTTAATTCTGAATTTAAACCTGCGGTGGATGGGGAGTCAATGAGGGACTCACAGAGACGAGCAGCAGAGAGTGAGCAGTGGGTGAGGTGAGTAAGCCTGACAGAGCCATTTAGGATGGACTAGGGGGGAGAGACTATAGCTATAAAATGGCTAATCTCCATATTCCTTAGTACACTCCAGAGGAAACCGCTAGGCACAAAGCGGAGAAACGTGCATTGGGTGGATCATGCTATTGGGGGGGGGGGTCCCGGTATTCATTGAATTGCCTCACTTCAAGGCGGCATTGCTCTGATAAAATATCATGTTTAGAAGGACTGTTGGTCTTGATTTATTTATGATGCAAGCACAGAGTGGAAGGTTGTAATTGTAATGGTCAGTGTATCACTTTGTGGTCATAATATCCACTATGCTGCACTTGTATGATGCATGGGTCATAGTATCCACCATCTTGGACGTATATGATACCCCAGCCCCATACAAAGGAGTCTTTGTTTAGATGATATATCCTGTATAGAAGGACTGTTGGTTGTTATTTATTCATAGTGCAAGTGCGGAGTGAAAAATAGCAGTTGCAATCGTTTGTATATCACTTGTGGTCACAGTGTGCATGTGCATGTGTTATAGCATCATAGTATCCACTTTGTACTTCATATGATAATAATTGTTTGAACGTCCAGGAGTCCTAGCATGATCACAAAGTATCCTCATAGTGGGCATTTATCTACAGGTGTACTGATGAATTGATGCAATTGTGTTATATACTTATCAGCTCTGGTTTGTTCTAGATAAAAGAAGGTATATTAGCTGCAAACCTGTATGAACGAGATATCCCACCCTATAATTTTATTGTGTTTAAGGAATTACTTTTATGCATTATATAAATAAAGGTTATTAGTTTTAATACCACTATTAGTTGAGTATTGTTGACACAATCATCTTCTGTTGTCATGTTTAAATGTTACTAGAGTTGTTTTGCTTCAAAAAGAAGAAACATTTTGAGGGAACACCCCCTTGTACGTCTGGCAATTTTCCTAACACTGATGCCTTCTCAGATATCCATGGAAGGCACCTGCTTCAGAGTTTATACAATCAATAGCACAGCAGATGCCTATATTAATTAATAATCATTAATCATTCCCTAATGTCAGAAATGATACCATAATGATTGGACTCAACTCCATTTTCAGGGACTAATAGTCCCCCTACAGTACTGAAAATTAAATGACAGATTACGGGTTAGGCCTTAACAATTTTGGAAGGAAACAGGTCGACATGATGTGACAAACATCTTATGGAGAATTTGGGGATGCCTTACATAGGTCTAATGACTTATGTGGTGGGGACTATTAAGGCTTTGGACATCTTTGTTTTTACTGGCTTCTGCAAATATTATTATGCCTTTTCAATTGCTTTGAGAATGTGGTTAGAAGGTAAGAGAACTTGCAAGTGGATGTGATTTGGGAGCAATGGACGGTCCTCTGGTGGAGGTTCCTCTCCACTTGAGACATGGAATATTCTGAAATTTGAGTGAGGCGAGTTGAGCGTGTTTTTTATAGAGCATGCACATAGGGCGTCTGATAGCTGTAACACCAAACTTTATTGATCTGACTTCCAGCCTCTGTGCTGATTGTAAAATAACATTATTGTTTTGTTGAATGCTGTGTTTGGCACTAGTTGATAAGAGCTGACTTGGTGATTGTTAAATTGTCAACTCTGAAAATAACATTCTGCATAGTTGTCATAAAAGCGTAACACATCGACTGTTCTTGCAATTTTCAAAATGCTATGATTAAGCAGAAACTAATTTCTGGCGAGTCTGGATCAGCAGAATGCAATGCTATGAATGAAAATAGTAATAACTAAAACAACAAGACATCATTTCTACATTAGGCACTTCTACGGTATTAAAATACGATGCTCAGATCTGCTGAGACACTAAAACGCATCCAAAGAGAAGCACATTTTCAATGTTCATAATTTAAAAATTAAGCATGGAATAACTTACATTTGTCATTAAATGTTCACGTTGCTCTTTTGCTTTAATTTAATAAAGTTAAAATTGAATTGTTCCAAGCAACATATTTGGGCTGCAGCTAAATCTGAGAAACCATAAACCTGAGGTCAAAAGGATAGAATGGTCTGGGTTCTGGCCGGGTTCAAGCATACAGAGTACTTGAACAGACTGCTCAGAAAATATACTAAAACTTACTTTCATATCATATACCACAACAATGTCTCTTATTTAAATACAAACTGAAAAAATCCTTTAAGGAACTGAACCCACAAACTCACACATTGAACGCCATTAATCCATTCACCACCCAGGAACAAGCACCAAGGTATCCAGGATTCAAAAGGCTGTCCCCACCTTACTCCAGACTGTTCTAATCCAGCAATTCTATATTTTGTCTGCATTTATTTATTTCCAGCTGCTTAATTTGAATTTTATTTTCACTCCCATTTTGATAGAGTATTCCCCTCGGCTTCTCCCTCCCCCATGTCATAAATACTTGGTCCCACTTGCTAAATCTCGCTGTTCTTTTTCTTCCTCCACACAGCATCCGACCCACAAGCTCACAGATTCAACTCCATTAATCAATTCTGCTATCCCACCCACCCAATACCCATCCCCCATCCAGGCCCGGTCCCAAATTTCTGGTCTCCTTTCCAGCTGTTTCCACTTCTCTCTTTTTTAATATTATTATTCATAGGAACCTATGCATTATTTCCAGGCATTTTCATGCAGTAGTTTTTTAAAATGCCTTTTTAAAGGTTTGCAGCTGCTTTTTGTGGCTTTTCAAATCAATTCGGTAGTTTTGCGGCGGTTTATACATTAGATTCGGCAGTGTGAGGATGCGTACGGTGGTTTGATTCGCTGCACTTCAGGGACCCTGCGGTGAATGCTGGATTCACTGCAGAGTTGGTGAGTTTAACTCGCTGAAGTGCGGCGAATGGGAGAGCTCGCACTTCGGAGGTCTCTGAATAACCCCTTTAATGGATTTTTTTAAACAGGCACTCATTGCTAAAAACATGGGGAAGAGGGATCAGAGGAGTTTATTATTAATCCTACCGACCTCCACCCAGGTTTTCTTCCTCTGTTTGTAGCCTAGAATGTTTATACTCGTCTTGACTCTGATCTCCCTTGGTGCTCTTCTGGCTGGACTGCACCATATGCAATGTGCAGGACTAATACACACACGCAGCCAAATAAATGCATCCCTAGAAAGCTCTCCAGTGGAACATACTGTCCTCTTCATCGTGAGACCAGAGGTTGGCACTGGTAATTTTTTGGTGAAAACTGGCTTCAAGAGAATACCAGGACGACCTTGGCAATTCTTGTTATTCTCCAGCTGCCCTCACATTATTCATAACATAGGAAACATTAATATACAGTAACGAGATTGTAAGTTCCCATGGGAATAAGGCCCTCATGTCCTTGCTTATCTGCTGGCAGGCATACGGACCTGCCTCCTGTATGTATTGCAGAATTGTCCTGTCTTTACCCATCATAATGGCTTGGTTGAAGCAGGGCCCTTACAGTTTCCTACAGATTAAATGTTAAGTGCAGAAAGTGCATGCGCCACTTTTTTGTATTCTCTTCTTTTGCAAAAGAGCTTCAATGAATTCCATTCTGCAAAATTCTTACAGCCAGATGTGGCATCACTTCATAGGCACAGATGGAGAACCAATGGAAAGACAATGCAAATATTGCAGTATGGAGAACTCCAAGTTCCATTCAATGTTCTTCTTCCTGGAGAGTGGGACATCATGGGCTCTATCACCTCCTTCAAGCTAACACTAGTGACAGCATTAGCTCTAGTTTAAAGGAGGTCATAGTGCTGCGCCCACATTGCCTTCGAATCACGAATGGGTTTAAAAACCTGTTAGCGCTTGCTAATTAGCGATTTGTTGTGCGATTTTACTGTACTTTGCGCTGCCTATACCTAACATGAGGAGCGCAAAGTGCAAGCATAGATTAACTAGCATTAGGATCACTTGGTAATAACGTTAGTTACTAAGAGCTGGCGCTAACTGAAAAAGTTACCACCAGCTCAGAGGTGTAGGTAACGGATTTCGCTGCTGCAAAATCCTTTGCCTGCCGCTCTAAACCCCCCAAAAAACAAATACACACCTCTTATCCCACGATGAGAACGGTGGCCCGATCTGCTGCTTCTGGCTGCCGGGAGCAGAGTGAGACTGGGGGAAGAAAGTCCCCTGTCTCCCTCCATGATCACTCTGCTGACCAGCAGGATCTCCTGCCGGTCATGTGACCCGGCAGCACGGTTCTCTATGGATGGCAAGGAGGGGATGCTGGGAACGGCACTGTAGCGCAGCCCCCAGCATCCGTGAGTTTAGTGATGGCTAAGGGGCAGGCTGCCGGACTCAGTGCCTACCCCGCGATCTGCTGGAGAGACCAGGATGCTAAGGTGAAGTTAGCGTACGCTAATTTTTCCCTTTAGCGTCCTGGTTTTAGCTCAGGGCACATGATAGTGCCCCATGTCTCTATAAAACTCAAAATCAAATCAAAGTATAAACTTGAAGACACGACGATCGCCAGTATTAACACCTTACCTCTGGGTGGTTTGTGCCCATCAGGGGGGTGTTAGCGCCCCGCTTGTCAGCTGCTACGGCAGGCCCCTCCTCTGCCCTGCTGACGCAGCTGACACACGGCACGCATCATTGGCTGTAGGTTGTGGCTAATGGCACGCACTAACTGGTGGGTGGACCTGTCGTGCCCATAAACGCTAGCAGGGCGTGCTTTCTTTCCTGCCTCGCAGAGTTCAGTTCTGGGACAGCATAGTACTCCCTGCGGCGCTGCGACAGCATAGTACTCCCTGCGGCGGTAAATGGTTACATAATACAAAACATAAGAAGATTCTAGTATTTTAAAAGAATAAACACATGCAGTTTAAATAAATCATAGAGCCTGCTGACTCTGAGACTGCTGGCGTTAATGACCGCTCTAAGAGAGACAGCTGATAGAACGGTGTTGCGCATGTGTGCGCAGCTCAGATCCATTGTCCTGCAAAGGCGCTACAGAACTTGCACATGTACTGTATAGTCCCGAGCAATGTGCAATTTATGGATCCTTTTGTACTCAATTTACGTAGCAAAGTTACAGGGACATTTGGATTTGGAAGCCCCTGAGCAGAAGCAGAGGAGCTGTGTGTGCTTAGGGACAAAAGCTTAGTAAATTCACCTAAAATAAAAAAAATAATAATAATTGAGCAAATGCTGTCAGAAGCATATGTCAATTATTTAAAGGCAAAAAAAATAGAGATCTATATTTAACAGAGCATCCCTTGAATTTACTTTCATACAGGCATCATAGAAAGAACCTATTTCTCTTGATAACTTGCTAAGGAAATCACGGAGCACCCCGCGTCAGACACATGTTACTTTGAAGGTGCTATAAATCTCTTAACAGCGTTTAACCTTCAAATAATTACAAAATGTGCCCAGATTCAAAGACAATTAGGAGACACGCGCTAGCTTTTCAGGAATTTTAAATTAGGGGCAACTATTGATTAACTTAATCTACTGCAATTTCTAAATGTGACAGTTTATTTTATTACAGATGTATGAACATGTGTACAAATGTAGGCACTATTATAAAACCTCTAACAGGTTTGGCAGAAAATCCATGAAGAGCTTGTACATGTATATAGAGGTGGATTAAATGGACAGTAATAGCTGCATATAAAATGCAGCAACGACAAGGGAAATCTGCATCAAATAAGTCTCTTTAAAGTGACAATGTCATCCAAAATGTCCTTTCCACAAATCTAAGGATTCATACCAGCTGCTTTTGGAAATTGAGAAAAATGAGAGCTAAATTTAATCTTTTTAATTTAATCTAAATTTAATCTTAATTTTAATCTTATATTTTTTACTCTATAGTCTGTAATATTATTATTTTGTGCCTGTAAACCCATACTGACTGAGTCTGGGTTTTGGAATAAACCATGTATAATAATTTATTTGTGTTATACTTGATGTTTGACATTTTGTGCGTAGACGGGGTACATAGTCAGGTGGATAGAGAGGGGACACAAAACGTAAAGCTTGATGGATATGAAAATTAAAACCTAATCGTTAATTAAATCGGGTAAAAGCCATATTGTGCATAAACCAAGTGATACGGCACAACCAGGGCCGGCCCAAGCCTATGTGCTGCCTGGAGCGATGGATGAAATGCTGCCCCCCCAAAAAAAATGTGGCATGTATGAGCGTATCACAGAGCGCCACAGCAATAAAACTCACAGCAATGTGCAGTGTGTAGGAGGGTATCACAGCGCGCCACAGCAATAAAACTCACAGTAATGTGCGGTGTGTATGAGCGTATCAAAAAGCTCCACAGCAATAATTCTCACAGTAATGTGCCGTGGCTGTGTATGAGCGTATCACAGAGCGCCACAGCAATAAACCTCACAGTAATGTGCGGTGTGTAGACTACCCATTAACCCCTAAAATGCCAGTAATCAAGGGGGAAAAATAAAATGTATACTGTGAGAGCTGAAGCATGCCCATTAACCCTTAATGCACAACTAAACCAAGGGAAACATGAACGTAATACACAATGTGATATAGACTGACCATTAACCCCTTCACTGCTGAACCATTTCAACCCTGTGAAAAGAAAAAAGTTACATTTTTATTTTATCAGTGATTTTTTTAGTTTATTATTTTTACACTGAATATGGTCATGATGGATATCATCGGAAAGATCAGACTCTGTCCTTTTCAATGACACCTCGTGGGTGGGATAAAGAGGTCCAAAAGAACCATACGGTAGATATGTTGAGGGTTATTAAGCCAATGGGAGCAAGACATGTCACAATATAAATCAGCAGAAACATGCTAAGGCTGACTGATAACAGGTAGCCATGTCATCAGTTACTAGCAATCAAATGCATAAGTGGTATAGCAATCAAAGAGGTGCAGGAAATAATAAGGGGGGAGGGTCATCGCTCAAAAGACAGCATAGAGTCACATTAGAGGTGGGGAGAGAAGAGAACCAGACAACTAGAGCATACTGCGGACTGACAATATGTGAAAAAATGGAGTGTAAAAATCAGAAGAGCAGCCTCTGCCCAGTATCTCAAATATAAACCAAGCAGTGGGGGAAGTGGGAACTAAAGAGAGAAAAATGGGGTGATGTCTTCAGCCAGCATTATACAATGTGTCAGGGCACACAGTCTGCTTTAGATTTATCCATCCTGAGTGGGAAGATAGAAACCTGTAGGGGTCAGCAGTAGGGATGAGCCGAACACTCCCCGAATTCGGTTCGAGCCCGAACCCGCACTTCCTATTTGTTCGGGACCGAACCCGAACCCCCATGCCAGTCAATGGGGCTGAAAATTCGTTTTTTTAGAGTGCCCTCCAAGATGGCATATATGCTACATATTTGCCATAAAAGCTGTATGGGGGTCCGGGTAGTGCCCTGGGGGACCTGAAACAAGAACAAAAAGTTTTAAAAAAAAGTTTTTAAAGGGACAGTGAGTTTTCCATGAAATAAGGGTTAAAAATAAAACGAAAAATTCCTTCAAATATCGTGCCTAGGAGGTCCCCATAACCTGCCCGTGAAGTGGTGGATTTCTAGGATGTATAGAAACACTTAAAAACAAATAAATGACGTTTCATATGACGGTAAATGCTTTTCCTTTAACCCTTTCACTGCTGAAGACGTGTGGGACACGTCCTCATTGATGCACGTTGCATGCTGAGGACGTGCCCCACACGTCATCAGCTGTGCGGGACCCCCGGCGGAGATACTCACCTCTCTGTCCGGGGTCCCACGGCGTTCTGACTTCAGCGTCCTCAGACGCTGAAGTCAAGCGCCTCCCGGCGTAAATGACGTCATCGCGCCATGCGCGATGACGTCATTTCCAGGTGACCCCCCGGCAATGCCGGGAGATAGCCTGGAAGGGAGGGGGGGGATCCGTTCGGATCCCTCTCCCTGTCGATCGGGAAGGAGCAGCGGTAAAAGCCAGGCACCGCTTAAAAGGGGAGAGTCTCCCCTTTTAAGCGATGCCTGGCTTTAACCCCTCAAGTGCTGGGTTGCACTTCAGCGCCTTGCGGCGCCGAAGTGCAGCCTATCTCCGGTGGGGGACACCATCTTGGATGGCGGCTCCGCCCCCGGGACTCCCCTCGCTGTCTGACGTCATCACGCTATGCGTGATGACGTCAGATAGCCGGGGAACCCCTAGCTGCCGGGGATTTCCCAAGGAAATCCCCTGGTGGAGATAGGGGGTTCTTGTGAACCCCGATATCTCCAGAACAGCTAGGGGGTCATGGAGGGTGTCATTTGAAAGGCCTGAGCATGGCCTTTCGAATGATACCCAACATGACTAGGTAAAAGTAAAAATAAATAATAATAAAAAAAAAAAATAATAAATAAATTTAAAAAAATAAATAAATAAAAAAAAACATGTTTTTTTTTTTGTGTGTTGTTTTTATTAATGCAGCAATATTGTTCACATTTCAATTATAATGTGAACAATGATGCTGCACTAATGATTTTTTTCTATGGGGTGCGTTTGCTAAAAATCACGTAATTCCCCCCAAAAAAAGTAACAAGTCCCCATTTCAAATTTTTTGTACAAGCGCACCCCATACAAAACATAACCGCAAACGCTCATGTGATAAAATGTGAAAAAAAACACTTTACACACTGCAGATGATTAAAAATTTCATTTTTATTGTATTTTTTGTTATAATATACAGGCAGGTCATGACGTATACATATAAAAATGATATATTATGAATCTGCGTAGTCTGCCGGAAAGAACGATATATAATATGTCTGGGTCATTTATTAAAATGTGGCTTCAAATCGCGTTTAAACATGATGAGCGAAAGCGGTAAAAATGAGCTCAGCACACAGGCGTGAAATGCCTCAGCAGTGAAGGGGTTAATCTATCCATAAACAACTGCTTGGGGCTGCAACCTGTATGAAAAGACATTTTAGGACGCGCAGAAAAAGTTTAGTTTTTTTTTGGCTAAATTATTGTGAAACTTATGCAGGCTTTGGATGAAAGTAACAATAGGTGCTTTAAAATTGGGCTTTTAGCATCGGCAACAGTGGCGTCACACCGTAACCCCTCTGAGGATATGAATCTGATATAGGCGTCAATGGCAGTGCACCCAGATATTGTGCCTTTAGTGCCAGGCATGCAAGTACTATCATACAGTAACCCCTCTGTGGTATTGTGGAAAAGTGCAGGGGTGGACCATGCGGTCCTATATTGAAAACTGTTTTTTTTTATCTGTTAATGGGCGTCAGTGCACCCAGATATTGTGCCTTTAATGCCAGGCCATCAAGTATCATCATACAGTAACCCCTCTGTGGTATTGTGGAAGAGTGCAGGGGTGGACCATGTGGTCCTTTATTGAAAATTTTTTGATCTGGTAATGGGCGTCAGTGCACCCAGATATTGTGCCAGGCCAGCAAGTATCATCATACAGTAACCCCTCTGTGGTATTGTGGAAGAGTGCAGGGGTGGACCATGTGGTCCTATATTGAAAAGATATGCATCTGGTTAAGGCGTCAGTGCACCCAGATATTGTGCCTTTGGTGCCAGGCCAGCAAGTATCATCATAAAGTAACCCCTCTGTAGTATTGTGGAAGAGTGCAGGGGTGGACCATGTGGTCCTATATTGAAAAGTTTTTTATCTGTTAATGGGCGTCAGTGCACCCAGATATTGTGCCTTTAATGCCAGGCCATCAAGTATCATCATACAATAACCCCTCTGTGGTATTGTGGAAGAGTGCAGGGGTGGACCATGTGGTCCTATATTGAAAAGTTTTTTTGTTTTTTTTAATGGGCGTCCGTGCAGCCAGATATTGTGCCTTTCATGGCAGCAAGTGCCTTCACACCGTAACCCTTTTGTGGTATTGTGGAAGAGTTCAGTGCAAGAGGTTTTGTGAATGCAGAAGAGGACATCCCCTATCTATTCCATTACTTCAGCATCAGGGGATTGATAGCTGCTGATCCAGGACTGATTCATTTTTATAAATGTCAGCCGGTCTACAGAGTCGGTGGACAGATGCACTCTTTTGTCTGTAACAAAACCTCCAGCGGCACTGAACGTCCTTTCGGAAAGCACGCTAGATGAAGGGCAACCTAGTAGCTGCATAGCATATTGGCTAAATTCTGGCCAGTGATCCAATCTCAACACCCAGTAAGCCAGTGGATCATCTGCTGGAAAGGTATCCAGGTCTGCCCTTGCCCCTAGGTAGTCCTGCACCATATGGTGAAGACGCTGGCAATGGGTGCCTACATTTGACGTCCCTGGGCGTCGAGGACTAAAAAATTTTAAAAATTCATCAGTCAAGCGGCCCTGGCCTTCACCACTATTCTTCTGATCATCCGCAGCCTCAGAAGCACGTGTGTCAGCACTTGGTAATCTACCAGTGCCTGGAAAGGTGTTACACAAGTGTCGCTTTAGAGCGTCCTCAAGTTTTTTCATCCTGTGCTCCCTCTGTGCAGACAGGATGAGCTCTGCAACTTTCCCCTTGTATCGTGGATCAAGAAGGGTTGCCAACCAGTAATGATCCCTCTCCTTGATAGCACGAATCCTGGGGTCCTTTAGCAGGCTTTGCATCATTAGGGAGCCCATGCAGCGTTGGTTGGAGGTGGCATTAGCTGCCGAGTCTTCCTGGTCAATGAGGATGACCGTATCGTGCACTTCCTCCTCCCAGCCACGCACAAGCCTTTCTGTTTCTGGGCACACAAAACCCTGCCTTGAGGAATCCCCACCTTCAATGCCCCCACTACTTAAATAGTCCTCCTCCTCCTGTCTGATCGGAGTAGGACCCGCTGGAATGTTGTCTGCGGAAAGACTGGGGCCTTGAGAGCTAGGGAAGGCCTCCTCTTCCTCCTGCTGCTCTGCCTCTAGAGCCAAATCTATAATTCCCCACAGAGTGTGCTCCAGCTGGAACACTAAAGGAATTGTGTCACTGATGCATGCACTGTCCCTGCTCACATCCTCGTTGCCTCCTTAAATGGTGACAGTACAGTGCATGCATCCTTGATCATCAGCCACTGTGGGGGGGGGAAACCAAGTTGACCTGAACCTGTCCTTGTGCCATACTCACACAGGTACTCGTTGATGGCCCTCTGCTGCTTGTGCAGACGCTGCAGCAATGCTAATGTCGAATTCCACCTGGTGGGCATGTCACAGATCAGACGGTTTGTGGGAAGGTGGAATTCTCTTTGAATTTATGCCAGGCGAACGCTTGCTGGGAATGACCGTCTGAAGTGGCTGCAGACTTTTCTGGCCTGGATGAGAACTCTGGCAGCCCTGGGTACTTGGTTAGGAAACGCTGTACCACCAGATTTAGGACGTGTGCTAGGCATGGTACATGCGTCAATTTACCCTTGCGTAGGGCGGAGAGAAGGTTGCTGCCATTATCGCAGACGATCATTCCAAGCTCAAGCTGGCGTGGTGTTAACCATCTCTGCACCTGCCCCTGCAGAGCTGACAAAATTTCTGACCCGGTGTGGCTCCTGTCCCCTAAACAAACCAGCTCAAGCACAGTATGGAATCTTTTTGCTTGAGCCATTGCGTAGACCCTGTCAGGCATCGGTTTAACTGCCACTTCACCAGAGACAGAGAAGGAGGAGGAGGAGGAAGAGGTGGTGGTGGTGGAGCAGACAGACCTCATACAAGCAGCTTTCTGGAGGCGTGGTGGATGAACAAGCTCCAGCACAGAGCCCCGTCTTGGATCCCTCCCAGCTGCAATCAGAGTTACCCAGTGTGCCGTGAAGGAAATGTAACGACCCTGTCCATGCTTGCTGGACCACGTGTCTAAAGTCACATGCACCTTGCTGCTGACTGCCTTTCCCAATGACTGGATAACATTGTCTTCCACGTGCTGGTAATAGTGCTGGAATGGCCTTGCGTGAAAAGTAATGGCGTTTTGGAACCTGCCACTGTGGTACAGCGCATTCAGCAAATTCACGGAAGGGAGCAGAGTCCACCAGCTGGAAGGGCAGCAGCTGCAATGCGAGTAATTTTGCTAAGCTGGCATTTAGACGCTGTGCTTGGGGATGGTTGGGACTATATTTTTTCTTTCGCTGCAGCAGCTGCGGCAGCGTAATCTGACTGCGTAAATCTTCAGCTACTGGGATGATGTCACATTGTGAGGAAGGACCTGCTGGTACATCCATTACTGTAGCATCATCCCTGTCGGTGGAGGTTGTAGGCAATTGCATGGCAGGACATACAGTGTGGGTAGAGACAGATGAGGAGGAGGAGGAGGACCTACGCAAAGTTTTGCCCCAACAGGATGTGTGCAACTTGTTCATATGTCGCCTCAAGCACGTGGTACCCAAGTGTCCGGTGTTTATCCCACGCTTCAGCCTCCTCTGACATAGATTACAAATCGCAACGGTGGGGTCTGCTGCACAGTTCTTAAAGAACTCCCAGACAGCAGAGTTCCTGCATGTGTTCTTTGAGACAACAGCGCTCTGCACCGGAGCAGCTCTGACATGTGATGCCTTGGACTGGCTAGTGCTACGGTTGGTCACAGAGGATGTTGTGCCTCGTGTTTGCTGTGCCTCTTCCTCCTCCCCCTCCTCCTCACTTGATTCCTCAGTTCGATCTGGCACCCAGGTGGAGTCAGTGACCTCATCATCATCAATGTCATCTTCACCCCCTATCTCACTGAGAACATTGGAGTATGCTGGCAGCTTGCTGGGCAACATGAGTGCCAGTTATTTGTGTGTTCAACACTGGCACCCCCTTCCTCTAACTTGATTAATAACTCCCTTATATGGGAGCGCATAGGAACATATACAGACAATGTAATCAATACAAACAATGTGTTAGATGGTAAGTCCGTGGTCTTTAAATCAGAATAGTCCGTAATCCTAGAAGAGGAGACAGAAGGAGACCATTGCGCAGTATGTACTGGAATCAAGTGACCACACACTAATAGTTATACAACTCACAAGTGAGGAGTCTTCAAGACTCTAGATGTACGTCTTTAAGTCTCTTTATGGGGGACTTCACCCGTATGGTATGCACTTGTCCCGTATGATGGATGCTGTATCTTGATGGGGAATGTATCTCAAATAGAAAGAAAATACATAGTACAGTACTGTATAACTGGATTATATATGTACTATAAAGAAGCACACTCACGTGTTTCAGAACCTCCACTGTGGGTGGTTCTGTAATCGCACTTTGGACCTCTTGTCACTTTAGGGGGTCCCACCTATTGAGCACTGCTTCAGATTCCAGGAGCAGATCGAAGTAGAAATCCAGGCGTAAAAGTGGAGATCTAAAGGCTGCTGTCCATTCTTAGGTATGTGTCCAGTACTCAGGAATCAAATTAAATAAATCAAAGGAATAAAAATGGGAATATAAAATAATTAAAATATAAAATTTATTAGTTACAAATCGAGACGCGTTTCGCCCGCATCTGCAGGCCTTATCAATCGAATTAATCTGATTCCGTTGTTCCCGGCTTAAATAGTAGCTGAGAGTCATAATTAGTTCCAAGATGTAGCGTGCGGGTCACAATACCGTCCGTCCTGCGTTCCAGACGCCATTCCGATGACACATTTCCGCTTCCGGTATGGCGCACCTCCACCTCCACTTCCGGTCTTCTGTGGCTGCAGCATACTGAATGGGACGCCAAATATGGCGCACCTCCACCTCCACTTCCGGTCTTCTGTGGCTGCAGCGTACTGAATAGGACGCCAAATAATGACATCCTCATCCAACCGTGTTATACTTTCGCTCTCAGCCATGATGGAGGTTCTGTATCTATCTAGGCACTGGACAAAGCGCATTACATATATAAAAACATAAAAGCGACCAAAACATCAACATTTAGTCCCAAAGAAGCCCCAAATCTCCATATTGGAACAACCAAGAATGGCAAACATAACATTTTTACACATAAAGGGCCACATCATAACATCCTATGTATGCATACCCCAAAAAAAAAGGGGATATATTAAATGGTACCGTTATTCAAAGAAAGTGACAGACCTCAAAATCTATATTAAGGCCTCTAGGGGTCATGGTGTCCAGATTATAGATCCATCTCATTTCCGATTTGATCAATCGCTCAGTCAGATTATCACCCCGCCAGTTAGTACTAATCCTTTCTATTGCCCAGAATTTAGTGCCTCTAGGATTACATTGATGTTTGTCGCTATAGTGGGCAGAAACACTATGTTTAGCATATCCTTTATTAATGTTGTTCATATGCTCATTGACTCTAATGTAAAGTGCTCTGGATGTTTGGCCCACATACCATAGTCCGCACGGGCATTCTAGTATATAAATAACTTTGGTGGACATACATGTAATCAGATCTTTAATTTTGTAGCGCTTGTCTGTGCTTGATTTAAAGCTATTGATCGCTCGTTTCTTGTTTTCTGTTTTTCTACATGCAATGCACTGTCCACACCCATAGAACCCCGGAGGTAACCCAAACATATCCCCAGTCTTGACAGCCTTATTGGTCCTGAGATGGTTTCTTACTAGATCTGTTTTCAATGTTTTACCTCCCCTGAAGATAACCACGGGGGTGTCCGGTAGAATTTTATTAAGAACTGGATCCCTTTTCAAAATCGGCCAGTGTTTATGAATAGATTTCTTAATTGTTTTATTATTCGTGTTGTAATCTAGTATAAAAGGAACATTCTCAGTCCTATTAAAGTCACGTTGCTTGTATCTTAGAAGACATTGTCTATCAATTTTATGGACCTCATCACGTGTTGATACTAGGAGTTGCTCATTGTATCCCTTTTCTTTAAAATCTGTTATCAATTTCTGAGACTGAATAGTGTAATGCTCAATATCGCTACAATTTCTTCTAATACGCATTAGTTGACCCTTTGGTATGGCAGTTAACCAGGGGGGGTAGTGGTTACTATCAATAGGTATGTAACTGTTAACGTTTACTTGTTTAAAGTGTGTTTTTGGTTTTTAGTGCCTTATGATCTATATAAATGTTGAGATCTAAAAAATCAACCTGTTCCTTACTGATAGTAGAATCTAATTTTATTCCCAATTGGTTGTTATTTAAATGGGCAATGAATTCCATTAAAGACTCACTCTCTCCCTTCCAAATAATAATGATGTCATCTATATATCGTCGGTAGAGGACGAGGTTAGGCTCCCAGCCATGCCCTGCCCATACCGCACCGGATTCCCAGTGGGCCATGAACAGATTGGCATAGCTGGGAGCGAACCTCGTCCCCATAGCCGTACCGTTTAACTGCATATAGAAATCTCCCCCATACCAAAAATAATTATTATTAAGAATCAAATTGATTCCCTCAATCATAAATTGGAGCTGATCCATCTGGAATTGACCTGATTGTGTCACGAAGTGCTCGACTGCTGCACAACCCTCCTTGTGCGGAATTATAGTGTACAACGAGCTTACATCGCACGTAGCTAGAATGTAGTCATCCTCCCATTCGATGTCTTTCAATATATTTAAAATAGCAATACTATCTTTTAGATGGGCCGGTGTTGACATAACTAAAGGCTGTAGTAAGTGATCAATATATTCAGATATTTTACATGAAATGGATTGTATGCCAGAAACTATAGGTCGACCGGGGGGTTATCAAGATTCTTATGGATTTTTGGTAAATAATAGAATACCGGAATACGAGGATGTAGAATTTTTAGGTAGCCGTATTCGTGATCGTTCAGAATACCCCTATCTTTCCCCCTTAATAGGTATTCATAAAAAATTTCTTTAATTCTATTAGTAGGATATTGGTAAGTTTTTGATAGGTAATAGGGTCACTGAGTAATCTTACAGATTCATGATGGTATTGTTCACTATTAAGTATCACTACTCCTCCCCCTTATCTGCAGGTTTCACTACCAATGAATCATTTTTAGCTAGCAATTGTAGACCCTCAAATTCCAGTTTGGTTAAATTCCTAGGCTTACAATTATATTGGGAACTTCCCATTTTCCTTATGTCTAGTGCAACCATTTGCTCAAGGCCTCTATCTCTTTTGAGGCCATATGTTTGGGAAAAAAATGAGATTTATCTCTTAGAGTGGTATGAATATACCTGTTATTAATTGATTGTCGCTCTAAAGGAGTTTTAGAGAAAAACTTTTTTAAGCATAATTTACGTTTAAACTTTTGCAGGTCAATGTAGGTGTTAAAGGGGTCTCCCACTGTGGTTGGGGCAAATTTTAGACCTTTGCTGAGTACCTGTTCTTGACCCTTAGTTAGAGGCTGCCCACTTAAATTAAAGATCCCTATTGGTTGAACGTTCTTCCTCTCTTTCCTTGCCTTAACCAATCTTCCTCCTCTGCACCCTCTTCCCTGAATTGTCTCTTCCTGTGGGGAAGTTCTGTCCCTTTGGGCCATACGTTCCCTGGGGCCATTCTACTCTGTTTTGGAAGCAAGGTTCTTTGTCCCTCTCTTCTGTCCTTACTTCGTGAAAAACCCCTGTTTCTTCACGGTCTGTCAGGCAAGAGAATCGGTTGGCTAGTGGTAATGAATGGGGGCCCTTTCTATAGGAATGGCGCCTCCTTGTATCATTAAAAGGAGGCGTCATTCCATCTATCCTCCCATTGTGTTCATATGCAGGGTCATGTCTTTCCCGATTATATATCTGTTGACGATTACGTCTATTTGGAGTATAATGATTGTAAGAACTCTTTCTACGGTGTTGGAATTCATAATAGTTATCCTTAATAGGGGGATTCGTTTTCTTCCTTCCTATTAGTTGGTCATTATTAATTGGTCCCCGTGGTCTATATTTTGTTGTATTGAATTTGGGCCTTTGTGGTAACCCTTGTGTGAAAGGTGTTAAAGTGGGGGTCCCTTCCAAATGATCATCTGTGATGTTATCGATGGATTCAGATGGTAAGAATAACCATATTTTATTATTAGCATAATCTCGTGAATCTCTAGTATATTTACTCTTTTTCCTAGTTATAATTTCTTGTTCCAATTTCACTAGACTAATCTCAATCCTTGTGAGTAATTGCTCCTTTTCATGTTCACTCAAAACATTAGTCACTTTCTCATAATTGGATTCTATCTCCATATTTAAATCTGTTAGAAGAGTTTTCCTTCTCTGGATAATAACTCCAAGCATTGTAAAAGAGAAACTCTCCAGCATAGCACACCAAGTGGTCAGAAAGGGATCGTTTACCATATCTGTCGATGGATCCTTCTGCCACCTCAGGCCTCTTGGTGTAATTTTATCATGGAGATATTGCTCTAGCGTGATAATATCCCACTTTAATCTAATCTCTTTTTTAAGGAGATATTCTAGTTTGTTGGTCAGTTTCTTGATGTCTCTTGGATCAGTAGGGCCAGTGAGGGTGACCCTACATTCTTTGTTGAAAATGCCATTAATATTAATCCCAAATTTGTTTCTGAATTCCATATGGAACAGCTGCCCACACTATAGAATAAAGAATATATGTGTAAAAAACCTAGGAGGTGAGTGTTTAGGCGCTTATTAGTATGAATAGAGAAGGATGGTTGTATAATTGCAGCTCACCAGCTGAGTGTATCCTCCACTCCTAATTACTAAGAAAAAAATACCAAGGTATATGGGAGCGCATGGAACATATACAGACAATGTAATCAATACAAACAATGTGTTAGATGGTAAGTCCGTGGTCTTTAAATCAGAATAGTCCGTAATCCTAGAAGAGGAGACAGAAGGAGACCATTGCGCAGTATGTACTGGAATCAAGTGACCACACACTAATAGTTATACAACTCACAAGTGAGGAGTCTTCAAGACTCTAGATGTACGTCTTTAAGTCTCTTTATGGGGGACTTCACCCGTATGGTATGCACTTGTCCCGTATGATGGATGCTGTATCTTGATGGGGAATGTATCTCAAATAGAAAGAAAATACATAGTACAGTACTGTATAACTGGATTATATATGTACTATAAAGAAGCACACTCACGTGTTTCAGAACCTCCACTGTGGGTGGTTCTGTAATCGCACTTTGGACCTCTTGTCACTTTAGGGGGTCCCACCTATTGAGCACTGCTTTAGATTCCAGGAGCATCGAAGTAGAAATCCAAGAGCGTAAAAGTGGAGATCTAAAGGCTGCTGTCCATTCTTAGGTATGTGTCCAGTACTCAGGAATCAAATTAAATAAATCAAAGGAATAAAAATGGGAATATAAAATAATTAAAATATAAAATTTATTAGTTACAAATCGAGACGCGTTTCGCCCGCATCTGCAGGCCTTATCAATCGAATTAATCTGATTCCGTTGTTCCCGGCTTAAATAGTAGCTGAGAGTCATAATTAGTTCCAAGATGTGGCGTGCGGGTCACAATACCGTCCGCCCTGCGTTCCAGACGCCATCCGATGACACATTTCCGCTTCCGGTATGGCGCACCTCCACCTCCACTTCCGGTCTTCTGTGGCTGCAGCATACTGAATGGGACGCCAAATATGGCGCACCTCCACCTCCACTTCCGGTCTTCTGTGGCTGCAGCGTACTGAATAGGACGCCAAATAATGACATCCTCATCCAACCATGTTTTTACTTTCGCTCTCAGCCATGGTGGAGGTTCTGTATCTATCTGGGCACTGGACAAAGCGCATTACATATATAAAAACATAAAAGCGACCAAAACATCAACATTTAGTCCCAAAGAAGCCAAATCTCCATATTGGAACAACCAAGAATGGCAAACATAACATTTTT
Organism: Leptobrachium leishanense; assembly: GCA_009667805.1. Classification (NCBI taxonomy): domain Eukaryota; kingdom Metazoa; phylum Chordata; class Amphibia; order Anura; family Megophryidae; genus Leptobrachium; species Leptobrachium leishanense. The sequence continues at coordinate 111,991,569 of CM019067.1, read as the reverse complement.
ACACATATAAGGGCCACATCATAACATCCTATGTATGCATACCCCAAAGAAAGGGGATATATTAAATGGTACCGTTATTCAAAGAAAGTGACAGACCTCAAAATCTATATTAAGGCCTCTAGGGGTCATGGTGTCCAGATTATAGATCCATCTCATTTCCGATTTGATCAATCGCTCAGTCAGATTATCACCCCGCCAGTTAGTACTAATCCTTTCTATTGCCCAGAATTTAGTGCCTCTAGGATTACATTGATGTTTGTCGCTATAGTGGGCAGAAACACTATGTTTAGCATATCCTTTATTAATGTTGTTCATATGCTCGTTGACTCTAATATAAAGTGCTCTGGATGTTTGGCCCACATACCATAGTCCGCACGGGCATTCTAGTATATAAATGACTTTGGTGGACATACATGTAATCAGATCTTTAATTTTGTAGCGCTTGTCTGTGCTTGATTTAAAGCTATTGATCGCTCGTTTCTTGTTTTCTGTTTTTCTACATGCAATGCACTGTCCACACCCATAGAACCCCGGGGGTAACCCAAACATATCCCCAGTCTTGACAGCCTTATTGGTCCTGAGATGGTTTCTTACTAGATCTGTTTTCAATGTTTTACCTCCCCTGAAGATAACCACAGGGGTGTCCGGTAGAATTTTATTAAGAACTGGATCCCTTTTCAAAATCGGCCAGTGTTTATGAATAGATTTCTTAATTGTTTTATTATTCGTGTTGTAATCTAGTATAAAAGGAACATTCTCAGTCCTATTAAAGTCACGTTGCTTGTATCTTAGAAGACATTGTCTATCAATTTTATGGACCTCATCACGTGTTGATACTAGGAGTTGCTCATTGTATCCCTTTTCTTTAAAATCTGTTATCAATTTCTGAGACTGAATAGTGTAATGCTCAATATCGCTACAATTTCTTCTAATACGCATTAGTTGACCCTTTGGTATGGCAGTTAACCAGGGGGGGTAGTGGTTACTATCAATGGGTATGTAACTGTTAACGTTTACTTGTTTAAAGTGTGTTTTTAGTTTTTAGTGCCTTATGATCTATATAAATGTTGAGATCTAAAAAATCAACCTGTTCCTTACTGATAGTAGAATCTAATTTTATTCCCAATTGGTTGTTATTTAAATGGGCAATGAATTCCATTAAAGACTCACTCTCTCCCTTCCAAATAATAATGATGTCATCTATATATCGTCGGTAGAGGACGAGGTTAGGCTCCCAGCCATGCCCTGCCCATACCACACCGGATTCCCAGTGGGCCATGAACAGATTGGCATAGCTGGGAGCGAACCTCGTCCCCATAGCCGTGCCGTTTAACTGCATATAGAAATCACCCCCATACCAAAAATAATTATTATTAAGAATCAAATTGATTCCCTCAATCATAAATTGGAGCTGATCCATCTGGAATTGACCTGATTGTGTCACGAAGTGCTCGACTGCTGCACAACCCTCCTTGTGCGGAATTATAGTGTACAACGAGCTTACATCGCACGTAGCTAGAATGTAGTCATCCTCCCATTCGATGTCTTTCAATATATTTAAAATAGCAATACTATCTTTTAGATGGGCCGGTGTTGACATAACTAAAGGCTGTAGTAAGTGATCAATATATTCAGATATCTTACATGAAATGGATTGTATGCCAGAAACTATAGGTCGACCCGGGGGTTATCAAGATTCTTATGGATTTTTGGTAAATAATAGAATACCGGAATACGAGGATGTAGAATTTTTAGGTAGCGGTATTCGTGATCGTTCAGAATACCCCTATCTTTCCCCCTTAATAGGTATTCATAAAAAATTTCTTTAATTCTATTAGTAGGATCATTGGTAAGTTTTTGATAGGTAATAGGGTCACTGAGTAATCTTACAGATTCATGATGGTATTGTTCGCTATTAAGTATCACTACTCCTCCCCCTTATCCGCAGGTTTCACTACCAATGAATCATTTTTAGCTAGCAATTGTAGACCCTCAAATTCCAGTTTGGTTAAATTCCTAGGCTTACAATTATATTGGGAACTTCCCATTTTCCTTATGTCTAGTGCAACCATTTGCTCAAAGGCCTCTATCTCTTTTGAGGCCATATGTTTGGGAAAAAAATGAGATTTATCTCTTAGAGTGGTATGAATATACCTGTTATTAATTGATTGTCGCTCTAAAGGAGTTTTAGAGAAAAACTTTTTTAAGCATAATTTACGTTTAAACTTTTGCAGGTCAATGTAGGTGTTAAAGGGGTCTCCCACTGTGGTTGGGGCAAATTTTAGACCTTTGCTGAGTACCTGTTCTTGACCCTTAGTTAGAGGCTGCCCACTTAATTAAAGATCCCTATTGGTTGAACGTTCTTCCTCTCTTTCCTTGCCTTAACCAATCTTCCTCCTCTGCACCCTCTTCCCTGAATTGTCTCTTCCTGTGGGGAAGTTCTGTCCCTTTGGGCCCATACGTTCCCTGGGGCCATTCTACTCTGTTTTGGAAGCAAGGTTCTTTGTCCCTCTCTTCTGTCCTTACTTCGTGAAAAACCCCTGTTTCTTCACGGTCTGTCAGGCAAGAGAATCGGTTGGCTAGTGGTAATGAATGGGGGCCCCTTCTATAGGAATGGCGCCTCCTTGTATCATTAAAAGGAGGCGTCATTCCATCTATCCTCCCATTGTGTTCATATGCAGGGTCATGTCTTTCCCGATTATATATCTGTTGACGATTACGTCTATTTGGAGTATAATGATTGTAAGAACTCTTTCTACGGTGTTGGAATTCATAATAGTTATCCTTAATAGGGGGATTCGTTTTCTTCCTTCCTATTAGTTGGTCATTATTAATTGGTCCCCGTGGTCTATATTTTGTTGTATTGAATTTGGGCCTTTGTGGTAACCCTTGTGTGAAGGTGTTAAAGTGGGGGTCCCTTCCAAATGATCATCTGTGATGTTATCGATGGATTCAGATGGTAAGAATAACCATATTTTATTATTAGCATAATCTCGTGAATCTCTAGTATATTTACTCTTTTTCCTAGTTATAATTTCTTTTGTTCAATTTCACTAGACTAATCTCAATCCTTGTGAGTAATTGCTCCTTTTCATGTTCACTCAAAACATTAGTCACTTTCTCATAATTGGATTCTATCTCCATATTTAAATCTGTTAGAAGAGTTTTCCTTCTCTGGATAATAACTCCAAGCATTGTAAAAGAGAAACTCTCCAACATAGCACACCAAGTGGTCAAAAGGGATCGTTTACCATATCTGTCGATGGATCTTTCTGCCACCTCAGGCCTCTTGGTGTAATTTTATCATGGAGATATTGCTCTAGCGTGATAATATCCCACTTTAATCTAATCTCTTTTTTAAGGAGATATTCTAGTTTGTTGTCAGTTTCTTGATGTCTCTTGATCAGTAGGGCCAGTGAGGGTGACCCTACATTCTTTGTTGAAAATGCCATTAATATTAATCCCAAATTTGTTTCTGAATTCCATATGGAACAGCTGCCCACACTATAGAATAAAGAATATATGTGTAAAAAACCTAGGAGGTGAGTGTTTAGGCGCTTATTAGTATGAATAGAGAAGGATGGTTGTATAATTGCAGCTCACCAGCTGAGTGTATCCTCCACTCCTAATTACTAAGAAAAAATACCAAGGTATATGGGAGCGCATGGAACATATACAGACAATGTATTCAATACAAACAATGTGTTAGATGGTAAGTCCGTGGTCTTTAAATCAGAATAGTCCGTAATCCTAGAAGAGGAGACAGAAGGAGACCATTGCGCAGTATGTACTGGAATCAAGTGACCACACACTAATAGTTATACAACTCACAAGTGAGGAGTCTTCAAGACTCTAGATGTACGTCTTTAAGTCTCTTTATGGGGGACTTCACCCGTATGGTATGCACTTGTCCCGTATGATGGATGCTGTATCTTGATGGGGAATGTATCTCAAATAGAAAGAAAATACATAGTACAGTACTGTATAACTGGATTATATATGTACTATAAAGAAGCACACTCACGTGTTTCAGAACCTCCACTGTGGGTGGTTCTGTAATCGCACTTTGGACCTCTTGTCACTTTAGGGGGTCCCACCTATTGAGCACTGCTTTAGATTCCAGGAGCATCGAAGTAGAAATCCAAGAGCGTAAAAGTGGAGATCTAAAGGCTGCTGTCCATTCTTAGGTATGTGTCCAGTACTTCAGGAATCAAATTAAATAAATCAAAGGAATAAAAATGGGAATATAAAATAATTAAAATATAAAATTTATTAGTTACAAATCGAGACGCGTTTCGCCCGCATCTGCAGGCCTTATCAATCGAATTAATCTGATTCCGTTGTTCCCGGCTTAAATAGTAGCTGAGAGTCATAATTAGTTCCAAGATGTAGCGTGCGGGTCACAATACCGTCCGTCCTGCGTTCCAGACGCCATTCCGATGACACATTTCCGCTTCCGGTATGGCGCACCTCCACCTCCACTTCCGGTCTTCTGTGGCTGCAGCATACTGAATGGGACGCCAAATATGGCGCACCTCCACCTCCACTTCCGGTCTTCTGTGGCTGCAGAGTACTGAATAGGACGCCAAATAATGACATCCTCATCCAACCGTGTTTATACTTTCGCTCTCAGCCATGATGGAGGTTCTGTATCTATCTAGGCACTGGACAAAGCGCATTACATATATAAAAACATAAAAGCGACCAAAACATCAACATTTAGTCCCAAAGAAGCCCCAAATCTCCATATTGGAACAACCAAGAATGGCAAACATAACATTTTTACACATAAAGGGCCACATCATAACATCCTATGTATGCATACCCCAAAAAAAGGGGATATATTAAATGGTACCGTTATTCAAAGAAAGTCAAAATTAAAGATCTGATTACATGTATGTCCACCAAAGTTATTTATATACTAGAATGCCCGTGCGGACTATGGTATGTGGGCCAAACATCCAGAGCACTTTACATTAGAGTCAATGAGCATATGAACAACATTAATAAAGGATATGCTAAACATAGTGTTTCTGCCCACTATAGCGACAAACATCAATGTAATCCTAGAGGCACTAAATTCTGGGCAATAGAAAGGATTAGTACTAACTGGCGGGGTGATAATCTGACTGAGCGATTGAACAAATCGGAAATGAGATGGATCTATAATCTGGACACCATGACCCCTAGAGGCCTTAATATAGATTTTGAGGTCTGTCACTTTCTTTGAATAACGGTACCATTTAATATATCCCCTTTTTTTGGGGTATGCATACATAGGATGTTATGATGTGGCCCTTTATGTGTAAAAATGTTATGTTTGCCATTCTTGGTTGTTCCAATATGGAGATTTGGGGCTTCTTTGGGACTAAATGTTGATGTTTTGGTCGCTTTTATGTTTTTATATATGTAATGCGCTTTGTCCAGTGCCTAGATAGATACAGAACCTCCATCATGGCTGAGAGCGAAAGTATAAACACGGTTGGATGAGGATGTCATTATTTGGCGTCCTATTCAGTACGCTGCAGCCACAGAAGACCGGAAGTGGAGGTGGAGGTGCGCCATATTTGGCGTCCCATTCAGTATGCTGCAGCCACAGAAGACCGGAAGTGGAGGTGGAGGTGCGCCATACCGGAAGCGGAAATGTGTCATCGGAATGGCGTCTGGAACGCAGGACGGACGGTATTGTGACCCGCACGCTACATCTTGGAACTAATTATGACTCTCAGCTACTATTTAAGCCGGGAACAACGGAATCAGATTAATTCGATTGATAAGGCCTGCAGATGCGGGCGAAACGCGTCTCGATTTGTAACTAATAAATTTTATATTTTAATTATTTTATATTCCCATTTTTATTCCTTTGATTTATTTAATTTGATTCCTGAGTACTGGACACATACCTAAGAATGGACAGCAGCCTTTAGATCTCCACTTTTACGCTCTTGGATTTCTACTTCGATGCTCCTGGAATCTAAAGCAGTGCTCAATAGGTGGGACCCCCTAAAGTGACAAGAGGTCCAAAGTGCGATTACAGAACCACCCACAGTGGAGGTTCTGAAACACGTGAGTGTGCTTCTTTATAGTACATATATAATCCAGTTATACAGTACTGTACTATGTATTTTCTTTCTATTTGAGATACATTCCCCATCAAGATACAGCATCCATCATACGGGACAAGTGCATACCATACGGTTGAAGTCCCCCATAAAGAGACTTAAAGACGTACATCTAGAGTCTTGAAGACTCCTCACTTGTGAGTTGTATAACTATTAGTGTGTGGTCACTTGATTCCAGTACATACTGCGCAATGGTCTCCTTCTGTCTCCTCTTCTAGGATTACGGACTATTCTGATTTAAAGACCACGGATTTACCATCTAACACATTGTTTGTATTGATTACATTGTCTGTATATGTTCCATGCGCTCCCATATACCTTGGTATTTTTTTCTTAGTAATTAGGAGTGGAGGATACACTCAGCTGGTGAGCTGCAATTATACAACCATCCTTCTCTATTCATACTAATAAGCGCCTAAACACTCACCTCCTAGGTTTTTTACACATGATTATACTCCCTTGCTCAACCTCAGAGATTGAATCAGAGCACTGTACTTGCTGCGCATCCTCAAGCAGCATGTCACTCTCATTGTAGTCAAACAATTCAGCTGACTCCTCCGTGTGTGATAGCGAGGCTACGGCAGGAGTAGCTGTGGACATGGAGGCTGCATTAGATGCTTTGGCAGCTGAGGTGGACTGTAAAACACTAGAAGCCTGGCTGGCAGAGGACTCAGAGGATGAGGATGGCCTGGTTAGCCAATCCACCAAGTCCTCTGTATGTTGCTGCTGCTTAAGACGGGCAGCACCAGTTAGAAAGGACAAGCGTGCCCCTGCAGAGGATGTACCACGTCCACCACGACCAGAGACACAGCCTCCCGACACAGGGGCTGCTTGCCCTCTTATCTGTGGCTGGGAGCGTCTGCCTGTCCTTTTTGTTCTTTCAGACATGGTGAGTGATATATAGATTAATATATACTGAACTCTGATTCAACTCTGGTATAAAGATTTAAATAGCTCTGGTATAACTCAGTGAGACACACTGATAGCTGGCAGCCAGTGACAAGAGACAGATCACCTTAATTCACAAATGTTTTAAAGAAATTAGTGAGCCCCAAAATACAGCGTGGTACTTTTTGTATGACGAGACACAGATCACCTTAATTCCCAAGTGTTTTAACGAAATTAGTGAGCCCCAAAATACAGCGTGGTACTGTTTGTATGACGAGACACAGATCACCTTAATTCCCAAGTGTTTTAACGAAATTAGTGAGCCCCAAAATACAGCGTGGTACTGTTTGTATGACGAGACACAGATCCCCTTAATTCCCAAGTGTTTTAAAGAAATTAGTGAGCCCCAAAACACAACGTGGTACTGTTTGTATGACGAGACACAGATCACCTTAATTCCCAAGTGTTTTAAAGAAATTAGTGAGCCCCAAAATACAGCGTGGTACTGTATGTATGACGAGACACAGATCACCTTAATTCCCAAGTGTTTTAAAGAAATTAGTGAGCCCCAAAAAAATTGCTGGCTGTGTGACGAGACACAGAAGATCACCTTAATTCCCAAGTGTTTTAAAGAAATTAGTGAGCCCCAAAATACAGCGTGGTACTTTTTGTATGACGAGACACAGATCACCTTAATTCCCAAGTGTTTTAAAGAAATTAGTGAGCCCCAAAATACAGCGTGGTACTGTTTGTATGAGACACAGATCACCTTAATTCACAAGTGTTTTAAAGAAATTAGTGAGCCCCAAAAATAATTGCTGGGTGTGTGACGAGACCCAGAAGATCACCTCAATTCACAAGTGTTTTAAAGAAATTAGTGAGCCCCAAAATACAGCGTGGTACTTTTTGTATGACGAGACACAGATCACCTTAATTCCCAAGTGTTTTAAAGAAATTAGTGAGCCCCAAAATACAGCGTGGTACTTTTTGTATGACGAGACACAGATCACCTTAATTCCCAAGTGTTTTAACGAAATTAGTGAGCCCCAAAATACAGCGTGGTACTGTTTGTATGACGAGACACAGATCACCTTAATTCACAAGTGTTTTAAAGAAATTAGTGAGCCCCAAAAATAATTGCTGGCTGTGTGACGAGACCCAGAAGAGCACCTCAATTCACAAATGTTTTAAAGAAAGTTGTAAACCCCAAAAAAAATTGCTGGCACAGTGACAAGACACACATCACCTAAATTCCCTGATATTTGGTAAAAATGACACCCAAAAAGACTTGCTGACACAGTGGTGAGTGGTGACAAGACCCAGAAGATCACCTTAATTCACAAATGTTTTAAATAAAGTTGTAAACCCCAAAAAAACTTGCTGGCACAGTGACAAGACACACATCACCTAAATTCCCTGATATTTGGTCGAAATGAGACCCCCCCAGACCCCCCCCAGTAGCGTGGCAGACCGGCAGTAACAACACACACAACTATCTTTGGCCAATCCACTTGTACAGCTTGGAAAAAAGACGAGACAGAGGAGATATGATAGAAACATTTAAATACATAAAGGGAATCCACAAGGTAGAGGAAGGGAGTATATTTAAAAGGAAACAAAATAGCAAAATAAGAGGACATAGTCTTAGATTAGAGGGGCAAAGGTTTAAAAGTAACATCAGGAAGCATTATTTTACTGAGAGGGTGGTGGATGCATGGAACAGTCTTCCAGTAGAAGTGGTATAGGCCAAAACAGTAATTGAATTTAAGCAAGCATGGGATAGGCATAAGGCTATCCTAAACAAAAGATAAATCCAGGTTAAGTATCCATGTAATTGGGCAGACTAGATGGGCCGAAAGGTTCTTATCTGCCGACATTTTTCTATGTTTCTATGTTTCTATATTTCTATCTTCTTTGAAATCTCCTCTGAAATGCGTGCAGAAAGCGCTGCGCTTGAAACCTTATATAGTGTGCTGCGGGACTTAGCTCTGTGAGCCCATGATTGAGCGGTGATTGGCATAGTGTTCAACCAGTCTTGCACCAGACCTGTGCTCAGGTGCAAGGCTGTAGCCAATTACGAGCTTCAGGCAGTGGGAAAATGCATTGTGGTCCATTGTGGTCGAACATGCGGCGAACACCCGGAAATGTTCGGGGTTCGCGATCTGCTCGAACAGGCTAAGTTCGGGTCGAACCCCGAACCGTCCGAACCCGAACAGCTCATCCCTAGTCAGCAGGGGTAGAAGGAGGTTTTTACAGACATGTACTGTATGCCTGTCTGAAATTGAATCAAGTATTTAATCTGTGGGATCTCTGCTCTAAATCTGACCTGCCAATGTGTCCAACCACACAGCATCACACAGGCTGACCTTTGAATCTCTTGTGAGCTTTGTCCAGGAAAAGGAAGGGGGATGTGTTTGCAGCTTTACTTCAAATGAGGTGAGTGCCTGCCTGAGGAACATGAACGCTCAGAGCTGGGGCTGGGAGATTTACATATTACAGAGGGGATCTCAGTGTCTGCAAGGATTTGAATTGTTAGGAGTCTGGACAGAGCTCCCAGTGCTGGCAGCACTTACTGCAACTCGGCTGCAGCTCTCTGCGTTCATTTTCACTCACAGGGGCAGGGAGACATCACTTCCTCCCAGTCCCAGGCTCACACACATACCTCATGCCTCGAACGAGCTGCCTGGGAATGAGATCCGCCCACACACGCCTTAATGCCTTCACTTGGCCGCTCTTCCCCTGCTGCTCACGTGTGTGGGGGCGCGGCCTGTATCACTGCATCGGCCTCCAGTAAAAAGAATTATAAATGCGCCAGGAAAAATAGTGCAGCAGCGGCAAAAATGTGCCGCCCCCCTCGTCCCCCCCAGATTTCACCGCCTGGAGCAGGTGCTCCACAGTGCACCATGGTTGGGCCGGCCCTGGGCACAACGCCAAACCAAAACAATAAAGAAAGGGAAAATAAGTATAACAAACAAACAAGCACAAAAAGAAAAAAATTAAATTAAAACTGCAGGACTGCAACCACTATCCAATCAAATGCTAAATAGAAAGATGGCAACACCCCAAACCCTATAGAATAAAGAATCGCCTGCCAAAAAAGGAAACGGGCTTTCAAGGGTCCGTAAATAATAGAACAGAGTGAAGAGAGGAACTAAGGGGTTAATTGCGCATGTAACAATATTGACAACTAAACAATATATGGGGAAAAGGGAGGGTTTGTGAGGGTCCTGAGGACGAGCAACAGCACTAGTGGCCTGCTCTAAAGTGGGTGCCCGCTCAGGTCTCACTAGGTTTTAGCTTGTTTGTGCCATTACAGGGACGAATGCTCCATATGCAAATCAGCCTGCTCTCACCCAAAAAGGGGTGGCCAGTGCTGATTGCCAAGGACGTCATCCCTGCACGAGAGGTGCAGCAACCCCTGACAATCGTTTTGGCCTTGTTAGGCCAATATATGGGTAGTGCTATTCCCCAGGTAGATGTGTCCGGCAATGTTTTTTTGTTTTGTTTTTGAGAAAGTATTTTACCAGGAAGGATTAATTGAGATTTCTCTCATTTTCCAGTATGTCCTGGGTGGCGAGTATGTACCGTTAGATGTCTTGCCCAAGGACACTTACTGGAGAGATGCCCTGGCCAGGATTACGAACCTGTGTCTCTTCAGTTATGAAGCAGTGACGTTACCTCTGCTCCATCCAGTACAATAGTATCAACCCATGTAAGGACAGTGAAACATTTGATGCCCCATATGGGACAAGTATCAAATTCACTGAAAAGTGGGCTAATGTCATATTCAGCACGTTTCACCGAAATAATGCTTGGCTTCCTCAGGAAAAGCCCTTGGTAATAGTTGTATCAACAAGGTAAGTTAATAACAAAAGGAGAGCCTGATGAGATGAGGGGTGAGTATCGGATGTATTGGGGGGGGTTAGGGGGTGCGAAATGATTTTTCAAATGCAGAATCATTTAGCGCCAGCTTTTAGGTGTAGCTAAAATTTTGTCTTGCGCGTCACTGCGGTAATTAGCGCTAGGACTTTTTAATACCTTACTTATCTTAATGCTAATTAAAGATTGCACTCCCCATGTTAAGTATGAGATGCGCAAAGTACAGTAAGCTCGCGGAGGCTAACGAAATCACTGATGTGCTCAGTGATTTTTTTTTTTTTACAGGTTTAGCGTTAGGAAGGTAATGTAGGGAGGCATGCGCTAAAGTCACTTATCCTGGCGGTGACACTTACTCATCTGAACACTACCATTAGCTTTCACGAGGGAATAGTGCCCTACATCTCTGCATGCTGAGACACCAAGGGCCCTTTTCCAAAGTTGTCATTCAGGTTAGTGTCCGGGCCGTACTACATAATGGCTGGTGTATTTAGCCTAAGGTTTGTACAATCTATTTCAACTAAGCTGTTAAAGAACACTTTCTGACCTTACCATCTTGTGGCTTGTGCGCTCTTACTGTCCTTGGCGTCTCCTATACATAACAAAAGATGCGCAAATTGTGAAGATCTGCAAGTAGAGCGACATATTCCAAGGTGCAAAAAATTTTTTACATCTAGGTGTACAGCCTGAAAATGTAACAACTCCTAAATGCTGGTGTTAAAGTCATAACGACATGTAAACCTTGGCGTAAACGTCCCATTGCCATTAAAGTCTATGAAGTTGTTAAGCTTAAAGCAGCTCTTTACAACAGAGATGAAACCCAGCCACGGGTGTTTAATTAGCATTAGTTTAACATCTACCGTAGAAACACGAGTATACCGTGAGATTTTTGTAAACAAAAATTAACATAAAAATTGGAGGGGTCGTGGTATACTCGAGACATCTGTAAAGTACAAAAAAAACTTGCACTCAGGCGGCCGAAGCTTGGCGTAGGAGCACAGCTCGGTGTTAGGCTGCCTTGGTCTGTCAGGGGGACACAGCGACAGCGGGAAGAGGCAGCAGCAGCAGACACTTCACTGGCCGGGCTGTGCAGACGCTGGGAGTGCAGCCATAGTTGGTTGGGAAGCGCTTTGTGTGTGTGGTCCAGGGAGGAGGAGATGTGGAGCCACTGGAGCTTGGACAAACCGGCTGCTGGGCCTGGAGAGCCGAGGTGATCCAAGCCGTGTCTCACCGGGACAACCACAACCCAGAGCTGGTGGTGAGAGAGACTGGAGCACTTAACTACAGCACCTGAGGAAACCCAGCCAGAACCCAGGAAACCCCTGCTCGGAGCAGGCGGGTCAGTATGCGTGCACTTAGTGCACTCATCTGACCGCAGCCATGCACGAGCGCACTTGAGAGTGGAAGGAACGTCCATAAGAGTGGACATTCCTTCCACTCTGTCGCCCTTGTGGCCACCTCGCTCAGCACTACAAAGCTCGTCGTGTTATATTTGAGGCTCAAAGTCACATCACAACTCAATAATACATTTCCATCCATCGCGTTGTACTCGAGTTGTACTTCTGTTAACTTGAGCCATTCATTTCACTGCTCTATACAATTTTTCACCATTAAATTTTAATGTTTCCAGCCAACTTTAGCATCTTGATATGCATCTCAGTTGAAATATGGATGTTGATGGTGAGATGCTAATGGTTAACGTCACACGATTTTTCCATTAGCGTCTGACTTTTAACGCCTCTTTTAATGCCTCTAGTGCAATAGGTCCCCAGGACTCTGGAATTAAAGGTGCCAGCCAGGCAAATGCCACAGTTTGAAAATGCCAAATTTCTACTTGCCATGTATGAATTTGTTCTTACCCTAGGCAAGTGGAAAAGTGGAGATGTTGAGTCCTGCGTATTATATACCATTTCCATTATTTGCGTTATTCAGGATAAGCAAGTTTCATTGAGTTAATGATTCAGATTCCTTTTGAAATGTCCATAAATTATCACTTTACCCATTTGTAATGAGACGAAATCTGTGACTTTCACTATGTAGAAAAAAATTGAGCAATGAAGAAAAACATGTCCTGAAATTCATATTATTTCCCTGTTCTGTTTTACCTTTTTGAAACAAAAACTTTGTTTCTTATTCATGATTGATTGATTGTTTTTAGAGAAAACTTTGAAAACCATTGAATAGTTGCCCAACAGAATTCACGAACAACTCCTTTAATATCAGACACGACATAATGAAAGCCCTAGATGTAGTTGAGAACCTTTTACATTTAAGAAAGTCACAAACACTTTTGAAAAGTCTATAATTTCATTTCTCCAGACATAGACTTTTTTCAGCAAACGCTACAATTACAGTTGTTGTCAAGAAAATAACACTTTTCCAATAGCTAATCTATCATTTTTTTGTTCTACTTTCTACCTGATGCCCACATGCAAAGAATCTGTAAAGTGAACATTTGTTGCTCTGAAACAGGTTTAATTTAAATGTTATTCACATACAAATTGTTTCTTCTGTGAAAAAATACTCTGTTCTCAAATTTCACCGGAGATTATGACAATTGTCTGTATAAACCCAAAACGTAACATGTTTCTATTCATAAATGTTTGCAAACATAAAATGTATCCTGATTTTTTCATAAATAGCACTCAATTAAGGCTAGGGTCAGACTAACGCATTTTTCACGTTGTCCGTGAAAATGTGCGTTCGAAGAATGGACGTATTTTTTCACGGAATACGCAATAGCGGTCATACTATGCGCAGTTTCATCCGTGATTTTGTACGGATCATCAATAAAACACTTCTTGCATCTGGACGTTATGTTGGCCGGACATTAGCAGCGTCTGATGTCTCCAATTCACGCACACACGCCGCTAGCGGACGCAGCGCACTCTGTACGTCAGTACTAGTGGTTTAACGTTCTCGAAAAAATGCGTTCATTTTCCACTTGCGTTGCGCAGCCGGACTTTTGTGCGACCGTACTTCGTATATTGGCCGTCATTGCCCGGCATCTGCTGCTAGCACGGCCGTGATTAAGTGCGCCAGAACGCGCGTTCGCACTGCCTCAGTCTGACCCAGCCTTAGAGCTGTTCTGGTAGATATTTATGATGGTTTACTAGAAGCAATCAGAAGTAGTTATACAGACCACACTTTGTCAGTTGGAAACAAATGGAGCAATAGAGCTTGTAGGAGCATTCCAGGTGATCTTGCTGATCTTTCAATGATGACAAAGGCGATAAGAAAGCTGCAGAATTCTCATCCTTCCTATAAAACCAGATGCCAGACTCTTAGCGTGCTTTTATTTTATTTAGAACCATGGCACTGTACTCAGATAAGCAGTAGAATGATGTATGTGGTTGTGTTGGTACATAAACTGTAGTTGGCAAGATATCCGAAGACATTTTTTAGTTATAAAGCTGTGTACTTTTCTGGGCGAGGGGGGGGGGTTCCAAAATGTCTGTTTTAGCAACTGTATAACCGAATTAACTCCGAAACACTTGCTGTGCTGGATTTTTGGCTTATAAGGCATAGAAGAGAAGTGGTCCAATGACCCATGCTTCTTGCCTCCCTTTGTTACCACCTGACTTGGAATTGCAGATGTTATTATTTTCAAGTGGAACCGCAAGAATTAAAAAGACACTCTAGCCATCATGACTACATTAACTTGGTTGATTGTCCCCAGCCTTCAGTGGAGGACTTCCCCCAGCCCAGAAGACTGTCAGATATCTCGCACTGATACAGCCTACATGGTTCTGAATCATCACTGCACAGATTGAGAGGCATTCACTGAACCGCGTTGCACAATGAATTTGCATTGAGAGGCAATGGATTGTCAAAGCCATTAGCTAAGTGCTTGGGACACAGGCAGCGTTATTTGCTTTCTGTCGCAAACTAGCACTACGGTTCTTTTTCTAAGTTAGAAATAGGAGGAAGGGTAAGAGTTAGGAAGGGTTAATGTTTATTCTTTCCAGTCCCACATTCCTATTTTCAGTTTAGCACATTCCTCTTAACAGCTCACTGGGAATACTGGCCTATGTCTCTAGGGACACAAGGTGGTGAACATCTCTGCCTCATGTTAAATATTTACACTTTTTTGAATAAACTTTGAATATCTTTAAACACCGCTTTTTTTATTGTGTTTCCTTTCTTGAGGATTCTGCTTAATCTCATTGGGCACTATTAGCTACTCTGAGCTAAAACCAGGACGCTACGGAGAAAAATTAGCATTCGCTAACTTCCCCTTTGCATCCTTGTTTCCTCAGCAGATCGCGGGGCAGGCATCGAGTCCGGCAGCCTGCCCCTTAGTGATCGCTAAGCTCGTGGATGCTGGGGGCGGCGCTACAGTGCCGTCCGCAGCATCCTCTCCATGGCGTCCATAGGACACCATGGAAGATCGTGCTGCTGGGTCACATGACCGGCAGGATCTCGCCTCTCACGAGATCCTGCTGGTTGCCCAAGTGGTTGAGGAGGGAGACAGGGGACTTTCTTCCCCCAGTCTCACTCTGCTTCTGGTGGCCAGAAGCAGCGGATCAGTCCACCGTTCGCCACGGGATAAGAGGTGAGTATTTGTTTTTTGGGGGTTTTGAGGTGTAGGTAATGGATTCTGCAGCAGCGCAATCCGTTATCTACACCTCTGGGCTGGTGGTAACTTTTTTAGCACCAGTTAGGACCAAGTGATCCTAGTGCTAGTTACTCTGTGCTTGCACTTTGTGCTCCCCATGTTAGTTATAGGGAGGGCAAAGTTCAGTAAACTCGCACTACGAATCGCTAATTAACAAGAGCTATTGGGGTTTTTTAACCTGTTAGCGATTCAGAGGCGTTTTTGCTATGACCTCCTTTAAGCTAGAGCTAACACTGACGCTAGTGTTAGCTTGAAGGAGGTGATAGAGTCCATTGTGTTGTTGCTACAACATACTCACTGACTAGTAATGTGATTTCTCACTTGCATCCTATTAACCAAGGGTGAGCACCCTTGGCCTTCCAGATGTTTTGGAACAACATTTCCCATGAGTCTCTGTTTACCGAATGAATGGCTAAGCATCAAGGGAGATGTAGTCCTAAACATATGGAGGGCCAACCTTGTATCCCTGTTATAAACTCTCCATACTGCTTTCCATCTGTTTAACACCTGCACTACCAAGCAATTGTTAACAAAATTTGATCATAACCTTTATTTGAAACATAGGATGCAAAGCTAACAACTACTTATGGGGTAAATAGAACAATTGCACAAAAACTATTGTTGTAAGATAATTTAAAAATCAACATAACGTAAATTTGCTAATTTTAAATTTCTCATATATTTACCCTTTACAGACATATGGCTGGAGAGAATGAATCTGAACTCTAGGTTGTGTCCTTTATCTTGCAAAATTTCTAATAGGGTCTGCATTTTCAGAATACGAGCAGAAATGGCCTTTGTGCTAGATACAGTAACGGTGATAAAAATAGACAATAAAATGGTCAGATTTCGTGCTTATGGGGATTTGGAGGGATCATAATGAGATTATTATCAATGCAGCTTCCAAAAAATACCAGTAGAATCTAAAATATTATCTGTATGTGGCATAATGCCTGTGTATGGAAATTACAGTAACACCTTGTATCTGTACTTTACAGGGATTTACAATCATTATAAACCCCCCGAATCTTATACCTGTACCCCAGAGAGTGACCCCACAGCTCTTGCTGTATTCTGCCCTCTACATGGCTGTTCTAAAGCAGCATCAAAGCGTTTGAACTTTTTGTTACAGTAAGTTTTGGGGCTGTTATTTGCACATTGTTTGATGTCTCATAAGGGTGCTTGGAGAGAGATAAAACAAAGGATTTTGTTTCACCATAAGAGGCACACTTATCTTGCTTTAAATTGTGTGCAAAATAGCTTTTGATATGCTATCAACTGATTTTCATTGCATTACAAGGCAAAATAGTTAACCCTTTCATTCCCAAAATCGAGTTAAGAAATATATTTCAAGGAAAACATTATCCACATGGTTCTGTCCTTCTCCTGCCACTACATTGTATTTTTGAGCATGGCATCTTCTGTAATAGGTTATGAGCTAGATGCCCTGAGAGGCTAGTTTGTATAGGTCACTGGCGTTGGTGAGGCCAGCTACTACCATCCTTAGCTTGGGAAAAGTTTTTTCTTTCCCTTCAATTTATATCTTTTGGACGGTTTCCTGAGCATTAGTACATTGTAATTACAAACAGCTTGCTTTAGTATGGTATATATATACATTGATGCTGACAATTTGGCGAGTTGAAACCATTCCTGACTCTTATTTTTTCCACTGCTTGTCCCCTGGTTATATGCACTTTTCATTATTTTTTGATTAGAGAAATTACCAGTTTTGGTGCATATGTTAATTTCTTTTTTGGGGAAATTTATACTGTGGAATGTTTTTAATTATTTGTGTTTGTTTGCAAATCATGATCATGGCCAGCTTCGTCTGTTTCTATTTTTATTAAACCACAATAAAGGTTATGTTTTATGTCCATCTGTTAGGGATGTGCGTTTCGGGTTTCGGAATTTTCACGAAAGTTCCCGATTCGGGTCTTTCGATGCGGCCGAAATTCCGAAATTTTTTAGATCCGAAAAAGTCGAATCGGAATTGTTTTCCGAGCCCAATCGAAAATTTTTCGGAATTTCGAATGGACTTGAAATGTGTCAAATCGAAATCTATTGCTTTGAAACGAGAACAGACTTTCCGAAAAAACGAAAAATTTACCAAATCGAAAATTTTTCGGAATTTTCGAATGGACTTGAAATGTGTCAAATCGAAATTTATTTTCCCTCTATTCATGATTTCAGTTCCATTCGGGATTTCGGTTCCATTTCGGTAAGTCTGGACATCGTATATTTAACTAGTATCGGTTATATCGCTGATTCTGTAAATTTTTTTATTGTTTCCAAAGATCTGATAAGAATTTTCGTATTTGGGTCAGATCCGATACGTCCGCGGGTCACACATGCGCGCGCGCACATGTCGTAACTTTATTGAGCCAGTTTTATTGACAACTTTTTGAACAAAATATTCAGGGTTATCCAAAGAGATTCGAAAAGTCACCGCACGTTCGGTGACTTTTCGTTCTCTTCAATTCGGTTCCTTTTGCCGATTGCATTTCGGTGACCCTGCGGTGTATTCAGCAAACAGCACAGGGTCCCCGAATTGCAGGGAAAAGCTGCCGTAAACTCACCGAAAACTAACCGAATGCACGCTGAAAACAAGCAAAAACATCTGGATTAATCTTCGAAGAGGAGCCGAACAGGAGCCGAAAAGGAGCCGAATCACACAGAGCCGAAGCAGCTGTGACGTAGAGGAGGCAGTGAATAAATTAGAAAAACCATTTGTATGAATCTGGAAAAAGAAACGCTGTTTGCAAAGAAACTACTGAGCGAAAATGTCTGAAATTTTCACAGGAGGTCCAGGGAATGATAATAAAGAGGGCTGTTACAAAAAAAATAAGCAAACTGAAAAAAAAAAAAAAAAAATCGGACTTTTAATTTTTTTTTTAAAAATTCAGAAAAATGCTTAAAGTATCCTAAAAAATCTATAAATAAAGAGACTTTTTGCTGCAGAATTTTATAATGAACGGTTTATTAGATATTGAATTAAAACGGGAATATTTTTAACATTGAAGCCTATGGGATTCTCCTGAATAAATTTGCCGAATTAAACCACCGAATGGCAGAGCATTAGGGGAACCTTTCACTGCTGGTTTGTGTTCTCTGAATAGCCGAAGCAGTGCTTTTTCATGGGGATTTCACTGCCTCGAACAGGGACCGAACAGGCACCGTATGTGCAGGCAATTCGCCAGGATTTGGAGAATTGCCTGTCTCTGGATAGCCGAATGGCCAGGAAAGGTAACCGAACGCTGATTTTCAGCGTTCGGTTACCTTTCTCAAGCAATTCGAATCTCTTTGGATAACCCTGATTGTTTTTATTATTCTTCATAATGGCCGCTGAATGAGAGGAGTGCTGTACAAGCACCTCGTCATCATCTCATGATGAACCACCGGCACCCAGGAAGAAACGGGCCCAAAATATGGCGTTTGAGGAGATGTTGGAGCTGGTCCGCATCTTTGATAGCAAAGATTATGATTGCCGGAAGGGACCTTACCGCAGGAAGAATAACGCCAGGAAGGATCGTATCTTAGAGAAGCTACGCACCACCATTTTAGAGTTATTCGGGAAGGACAGGACAAAGGACCAGCTCAGGAAACGCTGGTCTGATTTGAAAGTTCGTGAGCAGGAGCAGCTGAGACGCATCCGCCGCGTCATAGCGAAACGTAAGTGTCATGTTATTGTAAAGCGCTGCGCAAACTGTTGGCGCTATATAAATCCTGTATAATATAATAATGTGCTTGCATGTGCTAATGTGCAAAGAATACGCTGATTTATTTAGTCCTTTTTTCATGCAATGTGTATAATTAGCTTTGCGTTTTCACGACTCGTCATACATGCAGTTTTGCCATAGCTCTTCTTTTTTGTGATTTTACGTATTCGTGAAAATTGTGATATTTGATGTATGTAGATGAAGTTACAATGCTGGATTTCTTTTGGCACTGTGTGTACTGTAGTGTGCTGGGGGGGGTTGTTGTGATTGAGTGATGCATATGAGATGACCCGCAGCTTGCCCAATATTGACTCCCACCTGCGCATCAATAAAAATCTCTGCGTCTCTGCTAAGTGATAGGATGGGACATGTAGTTCTTCTGAAAGTGCATCCAAACAGAGCTGCGTTCAATACAGCCTCAGCAGCTGCTGCAGCAGTGTCATTGAATGCTTTAGATGCAAATTTCAAAACAAAATGGTGGATTTCTGTTGTTGTTTCTGCAATATCCAGTTTTATTCACAGAAACTGAAAGTGAACTGAGGCTGAGGCCTTCTATAAAATAACTAAAAGCAGTCGCACAATGCGCTTTGTACGCACACAACACAAATATATAATAGTTTTTATTGAATAAACGTAATGTTTACTTCTGAAAAAAAATATATAAATGAACGGTAATATATGTCTGTGCAGAGGAAATAAATAAATATTTTGTGACTTTAGAACTATGAGATGGGAGTAGTGGGGGTTAAGCTGGTAGTGGGTAGTGGAGGGGTGTCGCAATACTTTCGGCAATATATTGTATAGATATAGCATTTTTTCCAGTCTGCATTATTTACGTGTTATTTTTTGGATTTGGCAGAAGACAGGAAGAAGGCCGCCGAATCTGCCCGGGCAGGGACCAGTGCCCCAGCGGAGGAGGAGGGGGAGCCACGGGCATCCACCAGCGCTGGTATATACTGTTTTATTTTGCAACGACTTTTGGTCAAAAACAGAAACATTTTTGTTTACTGTATTTTAATTTAATTTTTTTATGTATAGCACAAGAGGAGCAGGAGGAAGAGGAGGATGGCGATGATGGAGAGAGGGAGCCGGAGCCGGTGCAGCAGGAGGCCGCCAGTCCAGGTTTTTTTTTTTACTGTTGTATTTTGTATCGACTTTTGTTCAAAAATAAATCAGTTTTGTTGTTTACTGTATTTTTTATTTCTTTAATTTCTTACATATAGCACTGGATATGCAGACAATGGTGGTGGGGGAGGAGGAGTCAGAGGAGTTGGAGCCTCAGGAGGCCGCCAGCTCTGGTATATACAGTACTACTGTTATATTTTTTTCAAGACTTTCAGTCAAAAATAGAAACCTGCTTTACTTACTGTATTTTCCTTCTTTCATTTATTGGATATATAGAAGGAGAAGCCAGACGCCGACGGGAGGCGATCGGCGAGCTTCGCCTTGCAGCTACCGCCATCAACTCCCTACAAGAACTGCTCCAGGAACTGCGGGAGCACATAACCAATGCCGCAGACCTCCTGGAGCAGCAGTGAGACCAGTGCCAGCCTCCTCCAGAATGTGCCTCAGCTGCTCCTGCTCGCGTGCCTTGAGGTCGGACCAGCGTTTTCAGAGATGGTCCTTCGTCCAGTCCTTCCCGAACAGCTCCAGGATGGTGGTGCATAGCTTTTCAAGGATACGATCCTTGCGGGTGTTATTCTTCCTGCCGTAAGGGCCCTTACAGCAATCGTAATCTTTGCAGTCCAAGATGCGGACCAGCTCCAACATCTCCTCAAATGCCAGTAACTTGTTGGGCAGTTTGCCATCCTTGGCATGTTCCCTTCCCTATGTTAATATGTTGTAAATAAATTTTCTATTTTTTCACTATTTTCCTGTTTGTGTGCGTTGCTTTTCCTTACTTAATAAGTTAATATGTATTGCTTGGTTTCCACACTGTTAAAATTATATGTACATAAATGTATTGACATTTCTATGGACCCTTTGTCATAAATTTGTCAACATATTTGTGGCCATGAATGTGACTGTGCACATTATCCACTTCCTGCCTGGCCAAAAAATGTCACACACTAACACAACCTTGTTGTAAGGCCTTGAGATTTGATTACCGACGTGGCCTGGTTTTTTGTTAAGCTTAGGCAATGTCACAATAACACGGATTTTTGTCCACAGTCACATTCATTGTATAACCAAGAATTTATCAAAAAATATTGATGGCAGCACTGCGTGAAGTCTTCTCCGACACAACCCAAAGATCCTCAGTGCGGCTCAGGTCTAGTTTATTTGTCCCTGTTTGCAGCTTCACGCAACACCTCCTCCCAGCTATGAGCTCTCTCTCTCCCACTGCTGCCCGCTAAGACGCTGCCGCCAACATGGTCACGTCTTTGCAGGAAGACAACAGCGTGGGGGAACAGCAGCTGCTGACAGTCCCAAGACCTCGTCACAATGACGTCAGTTTTGGAGTTAACCCCTAACTGTGACCAATGGTGGATAGGGGGTTCATTGGAACCCATATCCCGATCCGCGGCAGCTATTGGTTGGTTAATGTTTGGTATCTTTGGATCGACCAGAGCATGGCCTTTCCAACAATACCAAACATGACAATGTTAAAAATTTAAAAAAATTAAATAAAAAAAAAAAATACAGGTTTTTTGTTTTGTTTTGTTAATGCAGCAATATTGTTGCCATTTCAATTATAATGTGAACAATGATGCTGCACTAAGGATTTTTGTATGGGGTGCGTTTGTTAAAAATAGTGTAATTGTCACCCAAAAAATATAACAAGTCCCCTTTTCAATTTTTTTTTAACAAACGCAACTCATAAAATATAACCGCAAACACTCGCATGTTAAAATGTGAAAAAAAACTTTACACCTTGTAAAACAAACATTGAAAATTCTAATTTTATTGCATTTTTTGTTATAATATACAGACAGGACATGACGCATACATATGATAATGATATATTATGAATCATCTGCCGAGTCTGCCGGAAAGAACGATATATAACATGTCTGGGTCATATTATAAAAGAAGGCTTCAAAACGCGTTTAAACAAGAGGAGCGAAACTGTTAAAAATTAGCTCAGCAGCAGACCGCAGCACCGCACATAGGCGTGAAGGGAAGCCGTGAAATGCCTCAGCAGCGAAAGGGTTAATTTATATTTTTGTCTGTTTTAATCATTTTATTTTATTATTTTTTTTCATTTCAGATCATTTGATCAACTATTTTTCCGTTTAAAACATTTTTTGTTCTGGTTTTTATTTTAAAGTCAGACCATTCGGGTCAGTTTACCGTTTTTTAAATCGTTTTGTTCTTTTTTTTGTTCCTTGGCTTTCATACCATTTTTTTAATGTGATTAAATAAATAAGTTGTGAAATGTATATTCATAAGAAAAAAAGGATCTTTATTTAATAAAAAAAAAAAACACGATAGAATCGCCAGAATTATCGTATCGTCAGAATGAATTATCGGATCCGAAAAACAAACCAAAAATTTATTATAAAAAATATATAAAGTATAAAAAAGTAAACCATAGTACTTTACATCAAAACGAATAGAGTTAGACACTTTGAAACGAGGAGAACAGACGTTCCGAAAAAAAAGAAAATTTCCGAAATCACGAAAAGTCGATACAAAAAACGAGCAAAGTGACCCGAAAATACGAAAAATGGTCGATATTCCAAAAAATGTACACAATCGAAAATTTTAAACATCAGAACAAATCGAACCGAAAAAAAATCGGTGCACAAGCCTATTAATATCTGACATCCGATGTGAAACATCAGGACTTTTGCATTAGATTTCGACCATTTTTATTTTTTTAACTTCTGGATAGTCGAAAATCGATCTATCCAAAAAGTCCCAATGTTTCACATCATTCTGAACTTTGTTTGGATAGAGTAAGTCCGTGGGCGTGTGCCGTTAAATGTATATACCAGTGGCGTCGTAACATGGGGGTGCGGCCCGCACCAGGTGACACCCTCCTTTAGGGTGACACCGTCACCCTAAGGGCGGGTGTCTCACCCTCCGCCGCGTTTTTCGCTCCCTGCGAGCGTCCGAAGCATGCAGCTTCGGCGCTCGCCTGGAGGAAACACGTCACCAGCCAATCGCAGCTGGTCACGTGGCTCCCCCTGGCGAGCGCCCAAGCTGCGCGCCGCCGGACGCTCTGAGGGAGCGAAAAAGGCGGCGGAGGTGAGCTGGGGCCATTATCATGAGGTGCTGGGGCATTCCATGTGCTGGGGCAAATCCATGAGGAGCTGGGGCATTCCATGTGCTGGGGCATATCCAGGAGGAGCTGGGGCATATCCACGAGGAGCTGGGGCATGTCCACGAGGAGCTTGGGCATATCCACGAGGAGCTGGGGCAAATCCATGTGTGAGCTGGGGAATATCCACGAGGAGCTGGGGCAAATCCATGTGTGAGCTGGGGCATATCCACGAGGAGCTGGGGCATGTCCACGAGGAGCTGGGGCATGTCCACGAGGAGCTGGGGCATGTCCACGAGGAGCTGGGGCATATCCACGAGGAGCTGGGGCAAATCCATATGTGAGCTGGGGCAAATCCATGTGTGAGCTGGGGCATATCCACGAGGAGCTGGGGCATGTCCACGAGGAGCTGGGGCATGTCCACGAGGAGCTGGGGCATGTCCACGAGAGCTGGGGCATATCCACGAGGAGCTGGGGCAAATCCATGTGTGAGCTGGGGCATATCCACGAGGAGCTGGGGCATGTCCACGAGGAGCTGGGGCATGTCCACGAGGAGCTGGGGCATATCCACGAGGAGCTGGGACAAATCCATTTGTGAGCTGGGGAATATCCACGAGAGAGCTGGGGCATGTCCACGAGGAGCTGGGGCATGTCCACGAGGAGCTGGGGCAATATCCATGAGGAGCTGGGGCATATCCATGAGGATGTCGGATGTCGGCCAAGCTTCCGGGAACTCCCCCTGAGGACTGGTGTCATCGTGCATAGCACGATGACGCCAGTCCTGGAGTTAACCCCTAGCTGCCACCAATGGTGGAGATAGGGTGTTCATTTTGGAACCCCCTATCTCCCGATCCGTGGCAGCTAGGGGTTAAAGTTTGGTATTGTTGGATCGGTCAAAGCATGGCCGTTCCAACGATACCAAACACGAATGTAAAAAGCGTTTGTAAAAAAATTAAAAATAAAAAAATATTTAAAAAAAATTATAAAAAAAAATCAACATTTTTTTTTTCTTTTTTTTGGTTTGTTAATGCAGCAATATTCTTCCCATTTCAATTATAATGTGAACAATGATGCTGCACTAACGATTTTTGGATGCGGTGCGTTTGTTAAAAATTTTGTAATTTTCCCCAAAACAAATTGTAACGAGACCCCATCTCTAATTTTTTTAACAAGCGCACCCCATACAAAATATAACTGCAATTGCTCGCATGTTAAAATGTGAAAAAAAAACACTTTACACGTTGTAAATTATTGAAAATTCATATTTTATTGCATTTTTTGTTATAATATACAGACAGGTCATGACGTATACATATAATAATGACATATTATGAATCTGCCGAGTCTGACGGAAAGAACGATATATAATATGTCTGTGTCATATATTAAAATAAGCCTTCAAAACGCGTTTAAACATGATGAGCAAAACCGGTAAAAATGACCTCAGCACAGGGGCGGGAAAAGCCTCAGCAGCGAAAGGGTTAATTAAAAAAACACGATAGAATCGCCAGAATTATCGTATCGACTTAATGAATTATTGTATCCGAAAAACAAACCAAAAATTTATTATAAAAAATATATAAAGTAGTATTAAAAAAGTAAACCATAGTAGTTTTCATCAAAACGAAGAGTTAGACAGCTTTGAAACGAGAACAGACGTTCCGAAAAAATGAAAAGTTCCGAAAAACGAAAAATTGGTGATATGCCGAAAACCATGTACAATTCCGAAAAATGAAAAGTTCCGAAAAACGAAAAGTTCTGAAAAACGAAAAATGGGCGATATGCCGAAAACCATGTACAATTCCGAAAAACGAAAATTTCCGAAATAACGAAAAGTCGATACAGAAACCTAGTGAAGTTACCCGAAAATACGAAAAATGGTCGATATTCCGAAAAATAAATGTACCCGAAAACCGAATCGAGCCGACCCGAATCGAAACAGAAAGCAGTCGAAACGAGCCGAATCGAAAAGTTTAAAAATTCGAAAAATCGAATCGAATCGAAAAAAAAATCGGTGCACATCCCTACCATCTGTACTCAGGTAGGATCATTGGTTCACTTGTTTTCGGGTGAACTTTTATGTTTAAAAATATTACAATGATTTAGAATGTTGGAGCTTTAGTTTACATTTCAACTTTTGTTGTATCATAAATTAACTTTTTGCTGTCACTTGTTGTATTTTTGCAATTTAGGATTAATTGTTGAAGATATAGAGGAAGCCTGCAAGGCTGACTGTTACATCGCTCTCCAAGTTCCATGGAAATACAAACTGATATCAATAGATCAGGGTTTCCCAAACCTGTCCTCGGGACCCTCGACCAGGCCAGATTTTGCAGATCACCTTGGGGAAATGCAGACTGAATCCTGCAATCACTGAGCAGCAAATGAGATCACATGTGCTGAGCTTCAGATATCTGGCAAACCTGGCGAGGCGGAGGGTCCTGAGGACAGGTTTGGGAAACACTGCTATAGATGGATAAAAAATATAGTGTCCATGGTGCATCAATTATAATATTCATAAAATCTGTTTAAAAAAGTCTTTAAATGTGTTTTTTGTAAGTGTAACAGAGATTGTGCGCAATAATATTGTATATTTCTGATATATTTTCGAATTTTCTAAAATGCTAAACTTTTCTTAAGAATCCCAAAACCCATTTAAAAATGCATGATCTTTTAATATCCCCATTTCATCTTTTAATATCACCGTTTCATCTTTTTTAATCCATCATCCATCTCGCACTGTAGACAGGAAGGAAATGCATTGGACTTGATAGATGTGTAAAACAGCTGTCTGCATTTTACGGTACCTAGCACCGCATTTAATAGTTTGGACTCTAACATGAACACTTATTGTTGCTTACTATCCATTAACCCTTTTAATACCAGAACATTTCAGTTTAAAAAAACCTATTAATTCGGATAAGCACAGAAAACGGCACTCACTAAAATAGGGGAAGATTCACTAACAAGTGAGCTCTGCTCTGAGGTGGCTGATCGCCCAATGACATACAGAAAAAAGGATTAAGCCGGAGAATGGTCCAAGAATGTGTCTTTTAAAGGAACACTACCACTAACATAAGCTGTAATTAGATAACTTGTGTATTATAAACAAAACCACTTTATAAAACTGATGCTGCTGTTTTTTTCTTCTTTGTTTGAAGTAAAAGAGTTCTAATCTATACCCTGGTGATGTCCTTTGAATACAGCCCACACAACACAATGATGAGAGTCTGTGACTGACCATAAACTCCATTCTTTGCTTAATGCCACAGAGTGAGGAGCACGTGATGTAAAGATACTGTGTGGGGGCAGTTTACAACACAAAAGATCACACAATGGATGCACCCAGTGGCACATATAGAGTAAATATTTTCTTAACTAAGCATACAAGAGAAAAACAAAACACATGCGAGATATCAGCAACTTAAACAAAATAACATTTTTTTCTTTGGTGGTAGTGTCCCTTTAAGTTATGGAGTCAAAGGAAACGGCAGCAATCAGTATTGCCTTGAAACCTGAGGTAGAGAGGTTAGATCGCTCTCGAAGGTCGTCTTTAAATTTGACGATAGTCTAAATAATAAAGGTATCACTGCATGCTGGCGCTGCATTACTCTTGTGATATATATTTCACTATCAATGCACAGTCTAGGAATGCAGAATTCTAGAGCAATTCCAAAATGCAAGGTGGAGGCCAAGGACAGGCAGCAAAGGATCAATAGCGGGTATCCAGGCAGATGTCTGTGTGTGAATGGATAATCTAGGAATGTGTCAATGTACCTAGTTGACAAACAATTCAAAAATACTAGGGATGTGAGCCATTTGTAGTTTGAGAAGTTCACCCTAGTGACCGGGCGTTTTATTTCTCCAGGATCAGATTTGAACCTAACGAAGCTCACTAGCACCTGAACCTGGCAATCTCACGATTCCCTGACCCCAAAACATAGTACAAGTCACAACCTAAGATGCCAGTCCTTAGACTGGCTATTGTAAAGCCAGCTAAAAGGCAAACACAAAATACAATGTCCGAGGATAAGCCAAAGTCAAATTCCAGAGGGGGTAGTCATACAAGCCAGTAATAAAGGAGGTTCTCATATAAGCCAAGAATAATGGACAATATTAATCAGAGTTAATGATAAGAATAGCCCAAGGTTGATACACAATAATGGAGCAGGAACAGGTACAATTGGGGTTATTCAGAGAGAGGTGAAAACCAGGAGAATGACTGGAGAAGTGAAAATTCTAGGTCAAAATAGCCAAACCAGAAAAATTCTCCCATTTATCTCACTTTCCAAATCGGCTATTGACCTAGAATTCTCACTTTTCTAGTCATTCTCCTGGTTTTCAGTTCTCTCTGAGGCTAGGGTCAGACTGAGGCAGTGCGAACGCGCGTTTAGGCGCACTTAATCACGGCCGCACTAGCAGCAGATGACGGGCAATGACGGCCAATATACGAAGTACGGTCGCACAAAAGTGCGGCCGCGCAACGCAAGCGGCAAACAAACGCATTTTTTCGAGAACGTGAAACCACTAGTACTGACGTACAGAGTGCGCTGCGTCCGCTAGCGGCGTGTGTGCGTGATTAGGAGACGTCAGACGCTGCTAATGTCCGGCCAACATAACGTCCAGACCCAAAAAGTGTTTTATTGATGATCCGTACAAAATCACGGATGAAACTGCGCATCGTATGACCACTATTGCGTATTCCGTGAAAAAATACGTCCATTCGTTCGAACGTACTTTTTCACGGACAACGTGAAAAATGCGTTAGTCTGACCCTAGCCTGAATAATCTCCAATGTGTTCTTTGGCACAATAAACCATGACAGGGCTCAAGACAGGGTGAGCCCAAATCTCCAGTGGTGGACCAAGGTTCAATTCCACATAGATCTGGAACCAGCATGTCTTCTTTTAGAATTTTAAGATTTATCTCTGCTTTTAGGAACAGATTACTTATATTATGACTCAACTTACAATGAAAAGGCTGGATTTTTAGAAAAGTTTCTAAAATTTAAATTGGGCAAGGTTTTTTTTTTTTACCACTATAAAGGTGTGCATAATCGTGTATGTAAGTCTTCATACCTTCAACTGTTGAATAATAAAATGCAAACTAGGTTCGATGTTCTCATCCTGAGTAATATACTACGGTACTCAGTTTTCCTAAAAAACATCTTTTTTTTAAATGAATTTTATGCCTCAATGCCTTTGCATTTTTGCCTGTATACAAGGATTGCATGCTCATTGTGCTATCCATCGCAAGTACAGCAGCAGATTGCACATCCATAAACCAGAACACATTTTTGTGGATGAATATTTAGAGACATGAGGTTTTATTGTTGTCATGATGACAATCTGGGTTGTAACCCTGGTCTCCAAAGTAAACACAATTCACAAACGTTGTCTATAATGACTAGAAATATAACTGCCATCTGTTAGAAAGTGTGGATATTGGGAACACATCCACGTTTTAATGTGGTTGAACGAGAGCTCAGTAGCAGAACCAAATGTTTTGATCCCATTGTGAAAGTAAGTGCCCTCTAAAGAGGGCTATTTTATACTTCTATGGTTTATTCCTCACATTTATCATGCCAGAACAATACATATAACTCTAAAACACAACAGGGAATACAAACTGGACAAACCAAAAGATGTATGAGAATATGTACAAGAATCATCTAAGTGTGGTACACATTAAATATAGATTTTGACATATGAAGCTTTAGGTAGTTTTTCTGTTGCTAGTTTAACTTAATTTACTTATTAAATGATCTGTTATCACGTATTTTGGTTTATTCTCTTGAATGTTTGCAGTGAAAAAAATTCCTTTCATCGCACTGGGTGCATTTCCAGGATACATTGAACACTTTAAGTGCTAGAGCAGAGTTTTGATTTCTGATTGGTGCACTGTGTTGGAGATCATGCCAAACTAATCTTATTGATTTTTTTGATTGGGTAACAAAAATAATAGACACAGGTGGTGCAGTAGACATTGCTTATTTAGATTTCAGTAAGGCTTTTGATACTGTTCCGCATAGAAGGCTTATCAATAAATTGCAATCTTTGAGCTTGGATTCCAATATTGTTGAATGGATTAGGCAGTGGCTGAGTGACAGACAACAGAGGGTTGTGGTAAATGGAGTTTATTCGGCGCAAGGTCTTGTTACCAGTGGGGTACCTCAGGGGTCAGTACTTGGACCCATTCTCTTTAATATTTTTATTAGTGATATTGCAGAAGGTATTAATGGAAAAGTATGTCTTTTTGCTGATGACACAAAGATTTGCAACAGGGTTGACGTTCCTGGAGGGATCAGCCAAATGACAAATGATTTAGGTAAACTAAAAAAATGGTCGGAGCTGTGGCAATTGAGTTTTAATGTGGATAAGTGCAAGATAATGCACCTGGGATGTAAAAACCCAAGGGCTGAATATAGCATATTTGATATAGTCCTAACCTCAACATCTGAGGAAAGGGATTTAGGGATTATTATTTCAGAGGATCTAAGGGTAGGTAGTCAATGTAATAGAGCAGCAGGAAATGCTGGCAGAATGCTTGGTTGTGTAGGGAGAGGTATTAGCAATAGGAAAAGGGAAGTGCTCATGCCACTGTACAGAGCACTGGTGAGACCTCACTTGGAGTACTGTGTGCAGTACTGGAGACCGTATCTCCAGAAGGATATAGACATCTTAGAGAGAGTTCAGAGAAGGGCTACTAAAATGGTGTACTGCTTGAAGGAGAAAAGTTACCAGGAAAGGCTTAATGATCTTAACATGTACAGCTTGGAAAAAAGACGAAACAGAGGAGATATGATAGAAACATTTAAATACGTAAAGGGAATCCACAAGGTAGAGGAAGGGAGTATATTTAAAGGAAACAAAGTAGCAAAACAAGAGGACATAGTCTTAGATTAGAGGGGCAAAGGTTTAAAAGTAACATCAGGAAGCATTATTTTACTGAGAGGGTGGTGGATACATGGAACAGTCTTCCAGTAGAAGTGGTAGAGGCCAAAACAGTAATTGAATTTAAGCAAGCATGGGATAGGCATAAGGCTATCCTAAACAAAAGATAAATCCAGGTAAAGTATCCATGTAATTGGGCAGACTAGATGGGCCGAAAGGTTCTTATCTGCCGACATTTTTCTATGGTTCTATGTTTCTACATTAATGTGTTTCTGCAATGGTCATTCATTGGAGTGGGTGCTAAGCATTGTGGGATTGTTCAGCTAAACTACATGTATTTATGTTCGCATTTAAGAAATTAAGAACAAAAAAGTTAATGTATAAGTGTAAAAAAAAGTGATCTGTGCACTACATTCAGCACTACATTCAGCGCTGCGGAATATGCTGGAGCTTTATAAATAAAGAATAATAATAATAATACATTCAGGGCCGGTGCAAGCATTTTTGTTTACTCAGGCGAAGTTGTGTTTTGTTGCCCCCCTCCACCCAATCCGTGCCATGCCAATCGGGAGTGTTTGGTGTCCTCACGCATTGCCAATCTATGCTGTGCCTGGCGCCCCTCCTGTGCCACAGGGCCAATCTACAGTGTGTGTGGTCCCCTCCTTTGACAATGTGGCACAAATTTGCAATGTGGCCTGGTGGTGCCCCCTGGTCTTGCTGTGTCAAGATACCCACATATTTCAAACTGCCTGCCTGTGTTTCCCTGTGATCCTGCTACCTACCACTCTCACTCTGTTGCTGTGGTCCACTGTCTGACTCCAGTTCTCCAGAAGCAGATTGGCAGCAGGGTCCTCGTCCTCTAATTCAATTCACTCCCCCTTAATTAATTTTTCCCCTTTAATTACTTTCACCCCTTCCCCCCTTAAATTTATTTCATATAGCGTATGACAGAGCTCCCCAGCAATAAAACTCACAGTAATGTGCGGGGTGTATGAGCGTATGACAGAGCTCCACAGCAATAAAACTCACAGTAATGTGCGGGGTGTATGAGCGTATGACAGAGTTCCACAGCAATAAAACTCACAGTAATGGGCACTGTGTATGAGCGTATGACAGAGCTCCACAGCAATAAAACTCACAGTAATGTGCGCTGTGTATGAGCATATCACAGAGCGCCACAGCAATAAACCTCACAGTAATGTTCAGTTTGGGTGTATGAAAGTATCACGGAGCTCCACAGCAAAAAAACTCACAGTAATGTGCGGTGTGCAAGCTCGTATCACAGAGCTCCACAGCAATAAAACTCACAGTAATGTGCGGTGTGTATGCGCGTATCACAGAACTCCACAGCAATAAAACTCACACTCATACACACTGCCCATTACTGTATCACAGAGCTCCACAGCAATAAAACTCACAGCAATGTGTGGTATGTATGAGCGTATCACAGAGCTCCACAACAATAAAACTCACAGTAATGTGCAGTGTGTATGAGCGTATCACAGAGCTCCACAGCAATAAACCTCACAGTAATGTACCGATATCAGTTTACTCAAACCCCCCAGCAGAACATTACACACACACACACACACACACACACACCCCAGCAGACTTTACACACACACCTCCAGCAGAACATTACACACACACACCTCCCCAGCAGAACATTACACCCCCCCAGCAAAACATTACACCCCCCAGCAGAACATTACACACACACATACACACACCCCCGAGCAGAACATTACACACACACCCTCCCTCATTTTATTCAAACCATTTAAAAATCTTCTCTCGTCCTCTCTGCCCAGTCCTCCTTTACACTACAGTGGAAGCACGCAGGCTGACTCTGCTGCAGGGCCGCACCCTAAGCTTTGGGGTTTGTCCTCCAGGCTTTTCTGCTGCTGCGTGCCCTGGCTATGCGTGTCACGTGAGGGGGCGGTGCCGCATAATGCAGGGTGCCTGCTCATGTTTAGAACGTGGGACTGAGGCAGGCACACTGCATCGGTTTGAGAGTGCGCGGCTGTGCCCCTGGTTGATGTCTGAAAATCATTCATAGCTCCGCTTCCAGTATTTTAAAAACAGAATTTTTACGCCCCTCACATTGACAGCAAGCCAGGACAGTAAGGCGGCCACCTGTGGCGCCTTACACTAGCGCCGGCCCTGACTACATTTAACAGCAGCGTTTGTTTAATGACTGGAGCCACTAATCTGGCCAAGACCCAATTCGGTCATTGTCCGAGCTCACACAGGGACGCGGTTGTCTCTGTGGAGTACTATGGATTCCAGAAATCAATAACACGGGAGTAAGCAGAGCTGCTGCTAGTATCGTTTAAAGGCTCCTTACTGTTACGAGATAACAGGAAGGTAACAGATAACCACTAAAGGTTCTTGGCTCTCATTGGCATTTCCCTTTAGAAGCTTGCCAATGCAAGCAGTGTCGGAATGGGAGTCTTAGACTGTATTCAGGAACCTGTATCTATCATGCTATTTCTACATGGCATGGTGTGTACACTTTAAAATGTTGACACACATTGCCACCTAAAGTGTCTCCGTAATCCCATGTTGAGCCATTAGTGAATCATCTACCGTGTGGTCTATGTGAATGTTCACCTGCAAGAGGTGGAGAGTGTATTCCCTGGTCAAAATACTTCTTGTTGCCTTCAGAATTAAAACCCTCTTGAAGAAAAAAATCAACTCTTAGGCTGGGGTCAGACCAGCGCACTTTTAACGTGCGTTCTGGCACACATAATCACGGCCGCACTAGCAGCAAATGGCGGGCAATGACAGCCAATATACGAAGTACGGTCGCACGAAAGTCCGGCTGCGCAACGCAAGTGGAAAATGAACGCATTTTTTCGAGAACGCAGAACCGCTAGTACAGACGTACAGAGTGCGCTGCAGCGGCATAGCGGTGTGTGTGTGTGATTTGGAGACGTCAGACCCTGCTCGTGTCCGGCCAACATAACGTCCAGACACCCAAAGTTTCCTGGTTTGGATCTGTAAAAAATCACGCACAAAAATGCGCATCGTATGACCGTTTTCGCGTATTCCATGAAAAAATACGTCGATGCGTTCGGACGCACTTTCCTTACGTTCGCGTGTAAAAATGCTTTCGTTTGACCCTAGCCTTAGGCTAGGGTCAAACGAAAGTATTTTTACACGCGAACGTAAAAAAGTGCGTCCGAACGCATTGATGTATTTTTTCACGGAATATGCCGAAAACGGTCATACGATGCGCATTTTCGTGCGTGATGTTTTTACGAATCCAAACCAGGAAACTTTTTGCGTCTGGACGTTATGTTGGCCGGACACGAGCAGGGTCTGACGTCTCCAACACACACACACACCGCTATGCCGCTGCAGCGCACTCTGTACGTCTGTACTAGCGGTTCTGCGTTCTCGAAAAAATGCGTTCATTTTCCCACTGCGCGTTGCGCGGCCGGACTTTCATGCGACCGTACTTCGTATATTGGCTGTCATTGCCCGTCATTTGCTGCTAGTGCGGCCGTGATTAAGTGCGCCAGAACGCACGTTAAAAGTGCGCTGGTCTGACCCCAGCATTATTTGTAGTCCATCATCTTAAAATAATATAGATTTTCCATGATATCGGGCTCTCCAGGTGCAGATTGTGGGGTCACGGACTTACTTAACCCATCCTTAAAGGTGGATCTGGACACTTACAGGGTTATTCAGAGAAAGGTGAAAACCAGGAGAACTGGCTGTAGAAGAGAGCAATCTAGACCAAAGGTTCACCACTGGAGATTTGGGCTCACCCTGTCTTGAGCCCTGTCATGGTTTATTGCGCCAAAGAACACATTGAAGGTTATTCAGAGACAGGTGAAAACCAGGAGACTGACTAGAGAAGTGAAAATTCTAGGTCAAAATAGCCGATTTGGAAAGTGAGATAAATGGGAGAATTTTTCTGGTTTGGCTATTTTGACCTAGAATTTTCACTTCTCCAGTCATTCTCCTGAGTTTCACCTTTCTTTGAATAGACCTGTTAGTTAAAGCCTGTAGAGTTTGAGTCCATTTCTGCAGTCCACTAATTTTTTGGTGACATATCACACATGACATACGATTTATTCATAAATAATGAATTGCAGAAATTGAAGACAGATATTGTACATGTCACGTCTTTTAAGTCTCCAATGTCAAACTAGGTGGAATATTCCTCTGCGCAAAAAGGAATAATCACTTTCCATGTGTCTTGAACAGTATTGCATGGCAGATTATGCAGCTTTCGCTTGCGTTGCGCCACCATGTATTATTATTCTATGCATGAAATGTATGTGTATTGCGAAGCATATAAAATGCCATAAAATATATAATAGGTATAGGAATCAATGCATTAGGAAAATAATGGAAACCGTACAGAAAAAATATTTAAAAGATCCCAAGAGCAATATACATACATTCCACTTTAATGATGGGAAATTGGAAAATCTAGAAAATGACAAAATATATGATAGAAACGTTTTGTGTTAATGCAGAATAATGGAGTTAGAAAATAAAGTGCTCACATCGGAGAATAATGTCCTCTGTACACCGACGCTACAGAAGTTAGCTCCTATTAGGATTAAGCAAGTTGTAAATTTAAAATAGCTAAATGTGTATTATCATGATACATTAGACAAAAATCTAATCTTGGCATGTTTTCCTATTAGACAAAGTACATATAAGAGGAATAACTCAAACACCACTATCTCACTAGATGATGATTATAAAAGTGGCAGGTATCATGATTGGATTCATATCACCAAACAAGGCTTTGTGTGACCCATTCACAAAAACAGTCAACCAGATGCAACATGTATCAAACAAAAAAGCAACAAGGACAAAAATGAGAACAACAATTCTCATACCCCTCTGGGCACAAATATCCAGCAGCAAGTAGGTCCTAAAGGGGTTAAAACGTTTCCAAAGCACAGCAGTAGAAATGGTGTTTACTCAGAATTTTTTTTTCTTCTAGTGATGACCAAGAGTACCAGATGTCCATCGAGATGTAAGAGCTAAATTGTGTCCCAAGGTTCTGGTTGTTTTAATTAGTCCAGTGAAACCATTAGCATATAGACTCTCAATTACAATTTGTACAAAGTAAATGTAGAGTCAAAAACTAAACATTCTATAATTGAAGCGAGACTTGTGTGCAAATATTCCAGTCCTCCTTGTTTTTACTTAGTAGGAAATCATCCGGGTGCCTTAAATAATAAAATAAGATATAAATGTTTTATTTTGATTACCTTAACACAAACAAGTAACATGCAAAAATGTATGACCTTTCACTTACATATAATGTGTCATAACTAAGAGATGGCAGATTATAGGTATTATCCAAAAATAAGACTGAGTTGTGTGTTCACGTGTGGTAATCCAGACTTGGGCATTTGCTCAAAGTGCTTAGAGAGGTATCAGATATTAGGGATGTGCACCGATTTTTTTTTCGATTCGATTCGATTTTTCGAATTTTTAAACTTTTCGATTCGGCTCGTTTCGACTGCTTTCTGTTTCGATTCGGTTCGGCTCGATTCGGTTTTCGGGTACATTTATTTTTCGTAATATCGACCATTTTTCGTATTTTCGGGTAACTTCACTAGGTTTCTGTAGCTTCGGACGCTCGCAGGGAGCGAAAAACGCGGCGGAGGGTGAGACACCCGCCCTTAGGGTGACGGTGTCACCCTAAAGGCGGGTGTCACCTGGTGCGGGCCGCACCCCCGCCCCCATGTAACGACGCCACTGGTATATACATTTAACGGCCGCACGCCCACGGACTTACTCTATCCAAACAAAGTTCAGAATGATGTGAAACATTGGGACTTTTTGGATAGATTTCGATTTTCGACTATCCAGAAGTTTAAAACAATAAAAATGGTCGAAATCTAATGCAAAAGTCCTGATGTTTCACATCGGGATGTCAGATATTAATAGGCTTGTGCACCGATTTTTTTTTCGGTTCGATTTGTTCTGATGTTTAAAATTTTCGATTGTGTACATTTTTTTGGAATATCGACCATTTTTCGTATTTTCGGGTCACTTTGCTCGTTTTTTGTATCGACTTTTCGTGATTTCGGAAATTTTCTTTTTTTTCGGAACGTCTGTTCTCCTCGTTTCAAAGTGTCTAACTCTATTCGTTTTGATGTAAACTACTATGGTTTACTTTTTTATACTTTATATATTTTTTTATAATACATTTTTGGTTTGTTTTTCGGATCCGATAATTCATTCTGACGATACGATAATTCTGGCGATTCTATCGTGTTTTTTTTTTTATTAAATAAAGATCCTTTTTTTCTTATGAATATACATTTCACAACTTTATTTATTTAATCACATT
Source organism: Leptobrachium leishanense (assembly GCA_009667805.1). Taxonomy (NCBI): domain Eukaryota; kingdom Metazoa; phylum Chordata; class Amphibia; order Anura; family Megophryidae; genus Leptobrachium; species Leptobrachium leishanense. The sequence goes on along the minus strand of CM019067.1, from coordinate 111,954,915 downwards.
AAAAAAATGGTATGAAAGCCAAGGAACAAAAAAAAAGAACAAAACGATTTAAAAAACGGTAAACTGACCCGAATGGTCTGACTTTAAAAATAAAAACCAGAACAAAAATGTTTTAAAACGGAAAAATAGTTGATCAAAATGATCTGAAATGAAAAAAAATAATAAAATAAAATGATTTAAAACAGACAAAAATATAAATTAAAGCTTTCGCTGCTGAGGCATTTCACGGCTTCCCTTCACGCCTGTGTGCGGCACTGCGGTCTGCTGCTGAGCTAATTTTTAACAGTTTCGCTCCTCTTGTTTAAACGCGTTTTGAAGCCTTCTTTTATAATATGACCCAGACATGTTATATATCGTTCTTTCCGGCAGACTCGGCAGATGATTCATAATATATCATTATCATATGTATGCGTCATGTCCTGTCTGTATATTATAACAAAAAATGCAATAAAATTAGAATTTTCAATGTTTGTTTTACAAGGTGTAAAGTGTTTTTTTCACATTTTAACATGCGAGTGTTTGCGGTTATATTTTATGAGTTGCGTTTGTAAAAAAAATTGAAAAGGGACTTGTTATATTTTTTTGGGTGACAATTACACTATTTTTAACAAACGCACCCCATACAAAAATCCTTAGTGCAGCATCATTGTTCACATTATAATTGAAATGGCAACAATATTGCTGCATAAACAAAACAAAACAAAAAACCTGTATTTTTTTTTTTTTATTTAAATTTTTTTACATTTTTAACATTGTCATGTTTGGTATTGTTGGAAAGGCCATGCTCTGGTCGATCCAAAGATACCAAACATTAACCAACCGATAGCTGCCGCGGATCGGAGATAGGGGTTCCAATGAACCCCCTATCTCCACCATTGGTCACAGTTAGGGGTTAACTCCAAAACTGACGTCATTGTGACGAGGTCTTGGACTGTCAGCAGCTGCTGTTCCCCCACGCTGTTGTCTTCCTGCAAAGACGTGACCATGTTGGCGGGCAGCGTCTTAGCGGGCAGCGGTGGGAGAGAGAGAGCTCATAGCTGGGAGGAGGTGTTGTGTGAAGCTGCAAACAGGGACAAATAAACTAGACCTGAGCCGCACTGAGGATCTTTGGGTTGTGTCGGAGAAGACTTCACGCAGTGCTGCCATCAATATTTTTTGATAAATTATTGGTTATACAATGAATGTGACTGTGGACAAAAATCCGTGTTGTTGTGACATCGCCTAAGCTTAACAAAAAACCAGTCCACGTCGGTAATCAAATCTCAAGGCCGTACAACAAGGTTGTGTTAGTGTGTGACATTTTTTGGCCAGGCAGGAAGTGTAGAATGTGCACAGTCACATTCATGGCCACAAATATGTTGACAAATTTATGACAAAGGGTCCATAGAAATGTCAATACATTTATGTACATATAATTTTAACAGTGTGGAAACCAAGCAATACATATTAACTTATTAAGTAAGGAAAAGCAACGCACACAAACAGGAAAATAGTGAAAAAATAGAAAATTTATTTACAACATATTAACATAGGAAGGGAACATGCCAAGGATGGCAAACTGCCCAACAAGTTACTGGCATTTGAGGAGATGTTGGAGCTGGTCCGCATCTTGGATTGCAAAGATTACGATTGCTGTAAGGCCCTTACGGCAGGAAGAATAACACCCGCAAGGATCGTATCCTTGAAAAGCTAAGCACCACCATCCTGGAGCTGTTCGGGAAGGACTGGACGAAGGACCATCTCTGAAAACGCTGGTCCGACCTCAAGGCACGCGAGCAGGAGCAGCTGAGGCACATTCTGGAGGAGGCTGCCACTGGTCTCACTGCTGCTCCAGGAGGTCTGCGGCATTGGTTATGTGCTCCCGCAGTTCCTGGAGCAGTTCCTGTAGGGAGTTGATGGCGTAGCTGCCAGGCGAAGCTCGCCGATCGCCTCCCATCGGCGTCTGGCTTCTCCTTCTATATATCCAATAAATGAAAGAAGGAAAATACAGTAAGTAAAGCAGGTTTCTATTTTTGACTGAAAGTCTTGAAAAAATATAACAGTAGTATATACCAGAGCTGGCGGCCTCCTGAGGCTCCGACTCCTCTGACTCCTCCCCCACCACCACCGTCAGCATATCCAGTGCTATATGTAAGAAATTAAAGAAATAAAAATACAGTAAACAACAAAACGGATTTATTTTTGAACAAAAGTCGATACAAAATACAACAGTAAAACAAAAAAACCTGGACTGGCGGCCTCCTGCTTCACCGGCTCCCTCTCTCCATCATCGCCATCCTCCTCTTCCTCCTGCTCCTCCTCCTGCTCCTCTTGTGCTATACATAAAAAAATTAAATTAAATACAGTAAACAAAAAATGTTTCTGTTTTTGACCAAAAGTCGTTGCAAAATAAAACAGTATATACCAGCGCTGGTGGACGCCCGTGGCTCCTCCTCCTCCTCCACTGGGGCACTGGTCCCTGCCCGGGCAGATTCTGCGGCCTTCTTCCTTTCTTCTGCCAAATCCAAAAAATAACACGTAAATAATGCAGACTGGAAAAAATGGTATATCTATACAATATATTGCCGAAAGTATTGCGACACCCCTCCACTACCCACTACCAGCTTGACCCACCACTACTCCCATCTCATAGTTCTTAAAGTCACAAAATATTTATTTATTTCCTCTGCACAGACATATATACCGTTCATTTATATATTTTTTTCAGAAGTAAACATTACGTTTATTCAATAAAAACTATTATTTGTGTTGTGTGCGTACAAAACGCATTGTGCCGACTGCTTTTAGTTATTTTATAGAAGGCCTCAGCCTCAGTTTCACTTTCAGTTTCTGTGAATAAAACTGGATATTGCAGAAACAACAACAGAAATCCACCATTTTGTTCTGAAATTTGCATCTAAAGCATTCAATGACACTGCTGCAGCAGCTGCTGAGGCTGTATTGAACACAGCTCTGTTTGGATGCACTTTCAGAAGAACTACATGTCCCATCCAGTGGCGTAGCGTGGGTTGTCAGCACCCGGGGCCAGCCAAGAATTGTGCGCCCCCCCCAACCTGTGGACACGTTATCGATATTGCCCCAGCTCTCACATGGATATTGCCCCAGCTCATGGATTTGCCCCCAGCTCATGGATTTGCCCCAGCTCACACATGGATTTGCCCCCCAGCTCACTCATGGATTTGCCCCAGCTCATGGATTTGCCCCAGCTCACTCATGGATTTGCCCCCAGCTCATGGATTTGCCCCCAGCTCACTCATGGATTTTCCCCAGCTCACTCATGGATTTGCCCCCAGCTCATGGATTTGCCCCAGCTCATGGATTTGCCCCCAGCTCATGGATTTGCCCCAGCTCACTCATGGATTTGCCCCCAGCTCATGGATTTGCCCCAGCTCATGGATTTGCCCCCCAGCTCACTCATGGATTTGCCCCAGCTCACTCATGGATTTGCCCCCAGCTCATGGATTTGCCCCCAGCTCATGGATTTGCCCCAGCTCATGGATTTGCCCCAGCTCACACATGGATTTGCCCCCCAGCTCACTCATGGATTTGCCCCAGCTCATGGATTTGCCCCAGCTCACTCATGGATTTGCCCCCAGCTCATGGATTTGCCCCCCAGCTCACTCATGGATTTGCCCCAGCTCATGGATTTGCCCCAGCTCACTCATGGATTTGCCCCCAGCTCATGGATTTGCCCCAGCTCATGGATTTGCCCCCAGCTCATGGATTTGCCCCAGCTCACTCATGGATTTGCCCCAGCTCATGGATTTGCCCCCAGCTCATGGATTTGCCCCCAGCTCACTCATGGATTTGCCCCAGCTCATGGATTTGCCCCCAGCTCATGGATTTGCCCCCAGCTCATGGATTGCCCCCAGGTCACACATGGATTTGCCCCCAGGTCACACATGGATTTGCCCCCAGCTCATGGATTGCCCCCAGGTCACACATGGATTTGCCCCCAGGTCACACATGGATTTGCCCCCAGGTCATGGATTTGCCCCCAGCTCTCACCTGGATTGTTGCCCCAGCTCCGGCAGGGGGTTGAGGGACCCAGATGCCGGGCAGCACGGGAGCGCCTGCCCGGTCTTGAACAGTCCGTCCTGTGAAGTGGATGCGGCTGTGTGCGTGCGCAGCCGCGTCACGCGGCCGGCCAGTCAGGTGGTACAGAGACTCAGTACCACCTGATTAGCCGGACCACGTGACCGGCTGCGCACGCACACAGCCGCATCCACTTCACAGGACGGACTGTTCAAGACCGGGCAGGCACTCCCGCGCTGCCCGGCATCTGGGTCCCTCAACCCCCGGGCCAGTTTTAGGGGCGCGAATGCGCCCCTAACAAAACTGCGCCCGGGGCCACGGCCCCCCCAGCCCCCCCCCACGCTACGCCACTGGTCCCATCCTATCACTTAGCAGAGACGCAGAGATTTTTATTGATGCGCAGGTGGGAGCCAATATTGGGCAAGTTGCGGGTCATCTCGTATGCATCACTCAATCACAACAACCTCCCCCCAGCACACTACAGACTATACACACAGTGCCAAAAGAAATCCAGCATTGTAATTTCATCTACATACATCAAATATCACAATTTTCACGAATACGTAAAATCACAAAAAAGAAGAGCTATGGCAAAAATGCATGTATGACGAGTCGTGAAAACGCAAAGCTATACACAATCACATTGCATGAAAAAAGGACTAGATAAATAAACGTATTTCTGTGCACATTAGCACATGCAAGCACATTATTATTATTATACAGGATTTATATAGCACCAACAGTTTGCGCAGCGCTTTACAATATAACATGACACTTACGTTTCGCTATGACGCGGCGGATGCGTCTCAGCTGCTCCTGCTCACGTACTTTCAAATCAGACCAGCGTTTCCTGAGCTGGTCCTTTGTCCTGTCCTTCCCGAATAACTCCAAAATGGTGGTGCGTAGCTTCTCTAAGATACGATCCTTCCTGGCGTTAGACTTCCTGCGGTAAGGGCCCTTACTGCAATCATAATCTTTGCTATCAAAGATGCGTACCAGCTCCAACATCTCTTCAAACGCCATATTGGTGGCCCGTTTCTTCCTGGGTGCCGGTGGTTCATCATGAGATGATGAGGTGCTTGAATGGCACTCCTCTCTTTCAGCGGCCATTATGATGAATAATAAAAACAATATTTTGTTCAAAAAGTTGTCAATAAAACTGGCTCAATAAAGTTACGACATCCGCGCGCGACGCATGCGCGACCCGCGGACGAATCGGATCTGACCCAAATACGAAAATTCTTATCGGATCATTGGAAACAATCAAAAAAATTTACAGAATCAGCGATATAACCGATACTAGTTAAATATACGATGTCCAGACTTACCGAAATGGAACCGAAATCCTGAATGGAACTGAAATCATGAATAGAGGGAAAATAAATTTCGATTTGACACATTTCAAGTCCATTCGAAAATTCCGAAAAAATTTCGATTTGGCAAATTTTTCGTTTTTTCGGAAAGTCTGTTCTCGTTTCAAAGCAATAGATTTCGATTTGACACATTTCAAGTCCATTTGAAAATTCCGAAAAATTTTCGATTTGGCAAATTTTTCGTTTTTTCGGAAAGTCTGTTCTCGTTTCAAAGCAATAGATTTCGATTTGACACATTTCAAGTCCATTCGAAAATCCGAAAAATTTTCGATTCGGCTCGGAAAACAGTTCGGATTCGACTTTTTCGGATCTAAAAAATTTCGGAATTTCGGCCGCATCGAAAGACCCGAATCGGGAAATTTCGGGAAAATTCCGAAATTCCGAAACCCGAAACGCACATCCCTATCAGGTATACCAGGACTGCTATATAGACTGCCCTTTGTAAGTCAGCCTCTCTCATTTCCCAGTGCTCTTTCATAAGGGTTTCATTGTCATTGCCATTTGTTTATTTTTTGGTTTATCCTGATCTGTGTGTTTCTGTGTTATCTGATTTACTGTGTATATGACTAGGGATGAGCCGAACACCCTCCAAGTTCGGTTCGAGCCCGAACCCGAACTTCCCATATGTTTGGGTCCGAACCCGAACCCGTACTCAAACTCCATGCAAGTCAATGGGGCTGAAAATTCGTTTTTAGAGTGCCCTCCTATATTGCTAGATATTTGCCATAAAAGGTGTATGGGGGTCCGGTAGTGCCCTGGGGGACAGGAAACAAGGACAAAAAGTAAAAAAAAAACGTTTTTAAAGGGACAGTGAGTTTTCCATGAAATAAGGGTTAAAAATAAAAACCAAAAATTCCTTCAAATATCGTGCCTAGGAGGTCCCCATAACCTGCCCGTGAAGTGGCGGATTTCTAGGATGTATAGAAACACTTAAAAAACAAAAAAATGACGTTCAAAATGACGGTAAATGCTTTTCCTTTAATCTATCCATAAACAACTGCTTGGGGCAGCAGTCTGTATGAAAAGAGGAGACATTTTCGGACACGCAGAAAAAGTTTACTGATTTTTTTTGGCTAAATTATTGTGAAACTTATGCAGGCTTTGGATGAAAGTAACAATAGGTGCTTCAAAATTGGTCCTTTAGCGTCCCCAACAGTGCCGTCACACCGTAACCCTTCTGAGGATATGAATCTGATACAGGCGTCAGTGGCAGTGCACCCAAATATTGTGCTTTTGGTGCCAGGCCTGCAAGTACTATCATACAGTAAGCCCTCTGGGGTATTGTGGAAGAATGCAGGGGTGAACCTTGCGGTCCTATATTAAAAAGATATGCATCTGGTTAAGGCGTCAGTGCACCCAGATATTCTGCCTTTGGTGCAAGACTGCCAGGCCAGCAAGTATCATCATACAGTAACCCCTCTGTAGTATTGTGGAAGAATGCAGGGTGAACCTTGCGGTCCTATATTGAAAAGTTTTTTATCTGGTAATGGGCGTTCAGTGCACCCAGATATTGTGTCTTTGGTGCCAGGCCAGCAAGTGTCATCATACAGTAACCCCTCTGTGGTATTGTGGAAGAATGCAGGGGTGGACCATGTGGTCCTATATTAAAAAGATATGATTCTGGTCAAGGCATCAGTGCACCCAGATATTCTGCCTTTGGTGCAAGACTGCCAGGCCAGCAAGTATCATCATACAGTAACCCCTCTGTGTTATTGTGGAATAATGCAGGCGTGGACCATGTGGTCCTATATTGAAAAGATATGATTCTGGTCAAGGCGTCAGTGCACCCAGATATTCTGCCTTTGGTGCAAGACTGCCAGGCCAGCAAGTATCATCATACAGTAACCCCTCTGTAGTATTGTGGAAGAGTGCAGGGTTGGACCCTGCGGTTCAAAAAATTAAAATGATATAGATGTGGCACAGGCGTCATTGCAGCCAAATATTGCGCCTTTCATGGCAGCAAGTGCATTCACACCGTAACCCTTTTGTGGTATTGTGGAAGAGTGCAGGGTTGGACCCTGCTGTTCAAAAAATTAAAATGATATAAATCTGGCACGGCGTCAGTGCAGCCAAATATTGCACCTTTCATGGCAGCAAGTGCATTCACACCGTAACCCTTTTGTGGTATCATGGAAGAGTTCAGTGCTGGAGGTTTTGTGCATGCAGAAGACATCCCCGATCTATTCCGTTACGTCAGCATCAGGGGATTGATAACTGCTGATCCAGGACTGATTCATTTTTATAAATGTCAGCCGGTCTACAGAGTCGGTGGACAGACACACTCTTTTGTCTGTGACAAAACCTCCAGCGGCACTGAACGTCCTTTCAGAAAGCACGCTAGATGAAGGGCAAACTAGTAGCTGCATAGCATATTGGCTAAGTTCTGGCCAGTGATCCAATCTCAACACCCAGTAAGCCAGTGGATCATCTGCTGGAAAGGTATCCAGGTCTGCCCTTGCCCCTAGGTAGTCCTGCACCATATGGTGAAGACACTGGCAATGGGTGCCTACATTTGACGTCCCTGGACGACGAGGACTAAAAAAATTTAAAAATGCATCAGTCAAGCGGCCCTGGCCTTCACCACTATTCCTCTGATCATCCGCAGCCTCAGAAGCACGTGTGTCAGCACTTGGTAATCTACCAGTGACTGGAAAGGTGTTACACAAGTGTCGCTTTAGAGCGTCCTCAAGTTTTTTCATTCTGTGCTCCCTCTGTGCGGGCAGGATGAGCTCTGCAACTTTCCCCTTGTATCGTGGATCAAGAAGGGTTGCCAACCAGTAATGATCCCTCTCCTTGATAGCACGAATCCTGGGGTCCTTTAGCAGGCTTTTGCATCATAAGGGAGCCCATGCAGCGTAGGTTGGAGGTGGCATTAGCTTCCGAGTCTTCCTGGTCAATGAGGATGACCGTATCGTGCACTTCCTCCTCCCAGCCACGCACTAGCCCTTGTGTTTCTGGGCACACAAAACCCTCCCTTGAGGAATCCCCACCTTCAATGCCCCCACTACTTAAATATTCTGCCTCCTCCTCCTCATCCTCCTCCTGTCTGATCGGAGTAGGACCCGCTGTAATGCTGTCTGCGGAAAGACTGGGGCCTTGAGAGCTAGGGAAGGCCTCCTCTTCCTCCCGCTGCTCTGCCTCTAGAGCCACATCTATAATTCCCGCAGAGTGTGCTCCAGCAGGAACACTAAAGGAATTGTGTCACTGATGCACGCACTGTCCCTGCTCACCATCCTCGTTGTCTCCTCAAATGGTGACAGTACAGTGCATGCATCCTTGATCATCAGCCACTGAGGGGGGGAAAAAAAACAAGTTGACCTGAACCTGTCCTTGTGCCATACTCACACAGGTACTCGTTGATGGCCCTCTGCTGCTTGTGCAGACGCTGCAGCATTGCTAATGTCGAGTTCCACCTGGTGGGCATGTCACAGATCAGATGGTTTGTGGGAAGGTGGAATTCTCTTTAAATTTCTGCCAGGCGAACGCTTGCTGGGAATGACCATCTGAAGTGGCTGCAGACTTTTCTGGCCTGGATGAGAAGCTCTGGCAGCCCTGGGTACTTGGTTAGGAAACGCTGTACCACTAGATTTAGGACGTGTGCTAGGCATGGTACATGCGTCAATTTACCCTTGCGTAGGGCAGAGAGAAGGTTGCTGCCATTATCGCAGACGATCATTCCCAGCTGAAGCTGGCGTGGTGTTAACCATCTCTGCACCTGCCCCTGCAGAGCTGACAAAATTTCTGACCCGGTGTGGCTCCTGTCCCTTAAACAAACCAGCTCAAGCACAGTATGGCATCTTTTTGCTTGAGCCATTGCCTAGACCCTGTTAGGCGTCGGTTTAACTGCCACTTTGCCAGAGACAGAGAAGGAGGAGGAGGAGGAAGAGGGAGAGGTGGTGGTGGTGGAGCAGACAGACCTCATGCAAGCAGCTTTCTGGAGGCGTGGTGGATGAACAAGCTCCAGCACAGAGCCCCATCTTGGATCCCTCCCAGCTGCAATCAGAATTACCCAGTGTGCCGTGAAGGAAATGTAACGACCCTGTCCATGCTTGCTGGACCACGTGTCTATAGTCACATGCACCTTGTTGCTAACTGCCTTTCCCAATGACTCAATAACATTGTCTTCCACGTGCTGGTATAGTGCTGGAATGGCCTTGCGTGAAAAGAAATGGCGTTTTGGAACCTGCCACTGTGGTACAGCACATTCAGCAAATTCACGGAAGGGAGCAGAGTCCACCAGCTGGAAAGGCAGCAGCTGCAATGCGAGTAATTTTGCTAAGCTGGCATTTAGACGCTGTGCTTGGGGATGGTTGGGACTATATTATTTCTTTCGCTGCAGCAGCTGCGGCAACGTAATCTGACTGCTTAAATCTTCAGCTGCTGGGATGATGTCACATTGTGAGTAAGGACCTGGTACATCCATTACTGTAGCATCATCCCTGTCGGTGGAGGTTATAGGCAATGACATGGCAGGACATACAGTGGGGGTAGAGACAGATGAGGAGGAGGAGGAGGACCTACGCAAAGTTTTGCGCCAACGGGATGTGTGGCAGTTGTTCATATGTTGCCTCAAGCACGTGGTACCCAAGTGTCCAGTCTTTCTCACGCTTAAGCCTCATCTGACATAGATTACAAATAGCAATGATGCGCTCTACTGCACATTTCTTAAAGAACTTCCAGACAACAGAGTTCCTGCATGTGTTCTTTGAGACAACAGCGCTCTGCACTGGACCAGCTCTGACATGTGATGCCTTGGACTGGCTAGTGCTACGGTTGGTCACAGAGGATGTTGTGCCTCGTGTTTGCTGTGCCTCCTCCTCCCCCTCTTCCTCACTTAATTCCTCTGTTCGATCAGGCACCCAGGTGGAGTCAGTGACCTCATCATCATTGTCATCATCACCCCCTATCTCCTCGTCACTGGAGCCAACTTGGCAGTATGCTGCAGCTGCTGGGGCAACATGAGTGCCAGCTATTTGTGTGTCATCACTGGCACCCCCTTCCTCGAGGTTGATTATACTCCCTTGCTCAACCTCAGAGATTGAATCAGAGCACTGTACTTGCTGCGCATCCTCAAGCAGCATGTCACTCTCATTGTAGTCAAACAATTCAGCTGACTCCTCCGTGTGTGATAGCCAGTGGTGTATTTAGGTTTTGTGCTGCCCTAGGCCTGACTAAACTCGTGCACCCCCTAATTTAAATTTGACGCACCCCTTCCTGTCAAGGGCACACCTCTTCCTGGTTAATCCCCACCCTTCCTCTTTAAGCTCCACCTTTTCCTCTTAGAGCTCCGCCTTTTCCTCTCTTTATATTAAAAGTGGATACCAAGTGCCTACTTGTATATTTTGTATACCATTTCAAATGTATCTATTGAGATAAAGAAAATTATGAAATTTTTAAATTCAAGCATTTTTACAAAGAACAGCCACGCATGTCAAATAAACGGGATCACAGCCGCTCTAATTGGTTGAACAATAAAATCCACAGAAACGTGCACTGCATATGAGCGTATCACAGAGCTGCACAGCAATAAAACCCACAGAAATGTGCAGTGGGTATGAGCATATCACAGAACTGCACAGCAATAAAACTCACAGTAATGTGCAGTGTGTATGAGCGTATCCCAGAGCTCCAGGGCAATAAAACTCACAGTAATATGCAGTGTGTATCACAGAATCCACAGCAATAAAACTCCCAGCAATGCAATGTTTGGTGTGTGTCAGCGTATCAGAATCCACAGCAATAAAACTCCCAGCAATGCAATGTGCGGTGTGTATGAGTGCATCAGAATCCACTGCAGTAAAACTCCCAGCAAACCGAGTGTATATGAGCACACAGCAATTATGCTGTGGAGCCATCTTGTCAGCAGTGGGGTGCCACTGCCAGAGGGTGCACTGTAGCATTGATTCCCTTCCCGGTGGGTGTTCAGTCCAGAATAGAGTCTGTGTTAACGAAAGGGCGGGCAGCTGCGCGCGTGCGTTTCACGTGGTTCAGCCAGTCATGTGGTACTGAGACTCAGAGAAATAGAAGTAAAATGCCCTGATGTTCGGTGGTTTCAATCAGCAGGTTTATTCAGGCGAACCCCATAGGTTTCAATGTTAAAAATATTCCCGTTTTTATGCAATATCTAATAAATAATTTATTATTTTAATCTGCAGTAAAAAGTCTTTACTTATTGTTTTTTTTTAGTACCTTTTAGTCATTTTTCAGAATTTTTTGGGGAAAAATCCCCCCCTTTTTTATAATAGCAGTTTTTCTTTTTTCTGCAACAGAACTTTTTATTATCAATCATAGGATCTTATATGTAAATTCCAGACATTTTCGTTCAGTAGTTCTTTTGAAAACAGCAGGCCACGGGTTTGCGGTGGCAGCATTCAGTGGCCGACTCCATGCACTTTGGGGACCCTGCGGTGAATGGTGAATTCACTGCAGGGTGGGGAAATTTTATTCTCCTTAGTGCAGGGAACTACAGAACACCAAAAAGTTGGCGTCATTTCGGTGCTCTGTGAGTAGAAACATAGAAACATGAAAAAAATGTCGGCAGATAAGAACCTTTCGGTCCATCTAGTCTGCCCAATTACATGGATACTTAACCTTGATTTAGCTTTTGTTTAGGATAGCCTTATGCCTATCCCATGCCTGCTTAAATTCAATTACTGTTTTGGCCTCTACCACTTCTACTGGAAGACTGTTCCATGTATCCACCACCCTCTCAGTAAAATAATGCTTCCTGATGTTACTTTTAAACCTTTGCCCCTCTAATCTAAGACTATGTCCTCTTGTTTTGCTATTTTGTTTCCTTTTAAATATACTCCCTTCCTCTACCTTGTGGATTCCCTTTACGTATTTAAATGTTTCTATCATATCTCCTCTGTCTCGTCTTTTTTCCAAGCTGTACATGTTAAGATCATTAAGCCTTTCCTGGTAACTTTTCTCCTTCAAGCCGTACACCATTTTAGTAGCCCTTCTCTGAACTCTCTCTAAGGTGTCTATCCTTCTGGAGATACGGTCTCCAGTACTGCACACAGTACTCCAAGTGAGGTCTCACCAGTGCTCTGTACAGTGGCATGAGGACTTCCCTTTTCCTACTGCTAATACCTCTCCCTACTAGGGATGTGCGTTTCGGGTTTCGGAATTTCGGAATTTTCACGAAATTTCCCGATTCGGGTCTTTCGATGCGGCCGAAATTCCGAAATTTTTTAGATCCGAAAAAGTCGAATCCGAACTGTTTTCCGAGCCGAATCGAAAATTTTTCGCAATTTTCGAATGGACATGAAATGTGTCAAATCGAAATCTATTGCTTTGAAACGAGAACAGACTTTCCGAAAAAAACGAAAAATTTGCCAAATCGAAAATTTTTCGGAATTTTCGAATGGACTTGAAATGTGTCAAATCGAAATTTATTTTCCCTCTATTCATGATTTCAGTTCCATTCGGGATTTCGGTTCCATTTCGGTAAGTCTGGACATCGTATATTTAACTAGTATCTGTTATATCGCTGATTCTGTAAATATTTTTTTTGTTTCCAATGATCCGATAAGAATTTTCGTATTTGGGTCAGATCCGATTCGTCCGCGGGTCGCGCATGCACGCGCGCGCGGATGTCGTAACTTTATTGAGCCAGTTTTATTGACAACTTTTTGAACAAAATATTGTTTTTATTATTCATCATCATGGCCGCTGCAAGAGATGAGTGCCGTTCAAGCACCTCATCATCTCTCCTTGATGAACCACCGGCACCCAGGAAGAAACGGGCCACCAATATGGCATTTGAAGAGATGTTGAAGCTGGTCCGGATCTTTGATAGTAAGGATTATGATTGCAGTAAGGGCCCTTACCGCAGGAAGTCTAACGCTAGGAAGGATCGTATCTTAGACAAGCTACGCACCACCATCTTGGAGTTGTTTGGGAAGGACTGGACGAAGGACCAGCTCAGGAAACGCTGGTCTGATTTGAAAGTACGCGAGCAGGAGCAGCTGAGACACATCCGCCGCGTCATAGCGAAACGTAAGTGTCATGTTATATTGTAAAGCGCTGCGCAGACTGTTGGTGCTATATAAATCCTGTATAATAATAATAATGTGCTTGCATGTGCTAATGTGCACAGAAATACGTTGATTTATCTAGTCCTTTTTTCATGCAATGTGATTGTGTATAGCTTTGCGTTTTCACGACTCATCATACATGCATTTTTGCCATAGCTCTTCCTTTTTGTGATTTTACGTATTCGTGAAAATTGTGACATTTGATGTATGTAGATGAAGTTACAATGCTGGATTTCTTTTGGCACTGTGTGTCTAGTCTGTAGTGTGCTGGGGGGGGGGGGTTGTTGTGATTGAGTGATGCATACGAGATGACCCGCAGCTTGCCCAATATTGGCTCCCACCTGCGCATCAATAAAAATCTCTGCGTCTCTGCTAAAGTGGTAGGATGGGACATGTAGTTCTTCTGAAAGTGCATCCAAACAGAGCCGCCTTCAATACATCCTCAGCAGCTGCTGCAGCAGTGTCATTGAACGCTTTAGATGCAAATTTCAAAACAAAATGGTGGATTTCTGTTGTTGTTTCTGCAATATCCAGTTTTATTATTAGCAGAAACTGAAAGTGAAACTGAGGCTGAGGCCTTCTATAAAATAACTAAAAGCAGTCGCACAATGCGTTTTGTACGCACACAACACTGATAATAGTTTTTATTGAATAAACGTAATGTTTACTTCTGAAAAAAATCTATAATTGACTGGTAATATATGTCTGTGCAGAGGAAATAAATAAATATTTTGTGACTTTAGAACTATGAGATGGGAGTAGTGGTGGGTCAAGCTGGTAGTGGGGTAGTGGAGGGGTGTCGCAATACTTTCGGCAATATACTGTATAGATATACCATTTTTTCCAGTCTGCATTATTTACGTGTTATTTTTTTGGATTTGGCAGAAGACAGGAAGAAGAAGGCACAGGCAGCAGCATCTGCCCCGGCGGGGACCAGTGCCCCAGTGGAGGAGGAGGAGGAGCCACGGGCATCCACCAGCGCTGGTATATACTGTTTTATTTTGCAACGACTTTTGGTCAAAAACAGAAACATTTTTTGTTTACTGTATTTTAATTTAATTTTTTTATGTATAGCACAAGAGGAGCAGGAGGAGGAGCAGGTGGAGGGCGAAGTTGGAGAGAGGGAGCCGGTGCAGCAGGAGGCCGCCAGTCCAGGTTTTTTTTTTTTACTGTTGTATTTTGCATCGACTTTTGTTCAAAAATAAATCAGTTTTGTTGTTTACTGTATTTTTTATTTCTTTAATTTCTTACATATAGCACCGGATATGCTGACGGTGGTGGTGGGGGAGGAGTCGGAGGAGTCGGAGCCTCAGGAGGCCGCCAGCACTGGTATATACTACTGTTATATTTTTTCAAGACTTTCAGTCAAAAATAGAAACCTGCTTTACTTACTGTATTTTCCTTCTTTCATTTATTGGATATATAGAAGGAGAAGCCAGACGCCGACGGGAGGCGATCGGTGAGCTTCGCCTGGCAGCTACCTCCATCAACGCCCTACAAGAACTGCTCCAGGAACTGCGGGAGCACATAAACAATGCCGCAGACCTCCTGGAGCAGCAGTGAGACCAGTGGCAGCCTCCTCCAGAATGTGCCTCAGCTGCTCCTGCTCGCGTGCCTTGAGGTTGGGCCAGCGTTTTCGGAGATGGTCCTTCGTCCGGTCCTTCCCGAACAGCTCCAGGATGGTGGTGCGTAGCTTTTCAAGGATACGATCCTTGCGGGTGTTATTCTTCCTGCCGTAAGGGCCCTTACAGCAATCATAATCTTTGCAATCCAAGATGCGGACCAGCTCCAACATCTCCTCAAATGCCAGTAACTGTTGGGCAGTTTGCCATCCTTGGCATGTTCCCTTCCCTATTCATATTATATATTCCCGTTCATATGTTGTAAATAAATTTTCTATTTTTTCACTATTTTCCTGTTTGTGTGCGTTGCTTTTCCTTACTTAATAAGTTAATATGTATTGCTTGGTTTCCACACTGTTAAAATTATATGTACATAAATGTATTGACATTTCTATGGACCCTTTGTCATAAATTTGTCAACATATTTGTGGCCATGAATGTGACTGCACATTCTACACTTCCTGCCTGGCCAAAAAATGTCACACACTAACACAACCTTGTTGTACTGCCTTGAGATTTGATTACCGACGTGGCATGGTTTTGTTAAGCTTAGGCGATGTCACAACAACACAGATTTTTGTCCACAGTCACATTCATTGTATAACCAAGAATTTATCAAAAAATATTGATGGCAGCGCTGCGTGAAGTCTTCTCCGACACAACCCAAAGATCCTTAGTGCGGCTCAGGTCTAGTTTATTTGTCCCTGTTTGCAGCTTCACACAACACCTCCTCCCAGCTATGTGCTCTCTCTCTCCCACCGCTGCCCGCTAAGACGCTGCCCGCCAACATGGTCACGTCTTTGCAGGAAGACAACAGCGTGGGGGAACAGCAGCTGCTGACAGTCCCAAGACCTCGTCACAATGACGTCAGTTTTGGAGTTAACCCCTAACTGTGACCAATGGTGGAGATAGGGGGTTCATTGGAACCCCTATCTCCCGATCCGCGGCAGCTATCGGTTGGTTAATGTTTGGTATCTTTGGATCGACCAGAGCATGGCCTTTCCAACAATACCAAACATGACAATGTTAAAAATTTAAAAAAATTTAAATATAAAAAAAAATACAGGTTTTTTGTTTTGTTTTGTTAATGCAGCAATATTGTTGCCATTTCAATTATAATGTGAACAATGATGCTGCACTAAGGATTTTTGTATGAGGTGCGTTTGTTAAAAATAGTGTAATTGTCACCCAAAAATATATAACAAGTCCCTTTTCAATTTTTTTTAACAAACGCAACTCATAAAATATAACCGCAAACACTCGCATGTTAAAATGTGAAAAAACACTTTACACCTTGTAAAACAAACATTGAAAATTCTAATTTTATTGCATTTTTTGTTATAATATACAGACAGGACATGACGCATACATATGATAATGATATATTATGAATCATCTGCCGAGTCTGCCGGAAAGAACGATATATAACATGTCTGGGTCATATTATAAAAGAAGGCTTCAAAACGCGTTTAAACAAGAGGAGCGAAACTGTTAAAAATTAGCTCAGCAGCAGACCGCAGTGCCGCACACAGGCATGAAGGGAAGCCGTGAAATGCCTCAGCAGCGAAAGGGTTAATTTATATTTTTGTCTGTTTTAAATCATTTTATTTTATTATTTTTTTTCATTTCAGATCATCTTGATCAACTATTTTTCCGTTTTAAAACATTTTTGTTCTGGTTTTTATTTTTAAAGTCAGACCATTCGGGTCAGTTTACCGTTTTTTAAATCGTTTTGTTCTTTTTTTTTTGTTCCTTGGCTTTCATACCATTTTTTTAATGTGATTAAATAAATAAAGTTGTGAAATGTATATTCATAAGAAAAAAAGGATCTTTATTTAATAAAAAAAAAAAACACGATAGAATCGCCAGAATTATCGTATCGACAGAATGAATTATCGGATCCGAAAAACAAACCAAAAATTTATTATAAAAAAATATATAAAGTATAAAAAAAGTAAACCATGGTAGTTTACATCAAAACGAATAGAGTTAGACACTTTGAAGCGAGGAGAACAGACGTTCCGAAAAAAAAGAAAATTTCCGAAATCACGAAAAGTCGATACAAAAAACAAGCAAAGTGACCCGAAAATACGAAAAATGGTCGATATTCCAAAAAATGTACACAATCGAAAATTTTAAACATCAGAACAAATCGAACCGAATCGAACCGAAAAAAAAATCGGTGCACAAGCCTATTAATACCTGACATCCCGATGTGAAACATCAGGACTTTTGCATTAGATTTCGACCATTTTTATTTTTTTAACTTCTGGATAGTCGAAAATCTAAATCTATCCAAAAAGTCCCAATCTTTCACATCATTCTGAACTTTGTTTGGATAGAGTAAGTCCGTGGGCGTGCGGCCGTTAAATGTATATACCAGTGGCGTCGCTACATGGGGGCGGGGGGTGCGGCCCGCACCAGGTGACACCCGCCTTTAGGGTGACACCGTCACCCTAAGGGCGGGTGTCTCACCCTCTGCCGCGTTTTTCGCTCCCTGTGAGCGTCCGAAGCATGCAGCTTCGGCGCTCGCCTGGAGGAAACACGTCACCAGCCAATCGCAGCTGGTCACGTGGCTCCCCCTGGCGAGCGCCCAAGCTGCACGCCGCCGGACGCTCTGAGGGAGCGAAAAAGGCGGCGGAGGTGAGCTGGGGCCATTATCATGAGGTGCTGGGGCATTCCATGTGCTGGGGCAAATCCATGAGGAGCTGGGGCATTCCATGTGCTGGGGCATATCCAGGAGGAGCTGGGGCATATCCACGAGGAGCTGTTGCAAATCCATTTGTGAGCTGGGGCATATCCACGAGGAGCTGGGGCATATCCACAAGGAGCTGGGGCATGTCCACGAGGAGCTGGGGCATGTCCACGAGGAGCGGGGGCATGTCCACGAGGAGCTGGGGCATATCCATGAGGTGCTGGGGCAATATCCATGAGGAGCTGGGGCATATCCATGAGGATGTCGATGTCGGGCAAGCTTCCGGGAACTCCCCCTGAGGACTGGCGTCATCGTGCATAGCACGATGTGACGCCAGTCCTGGAGTTAACCCCTAGCTGCCACCAATGGTGGAGATAGGGGGTTCCAAAATGAACCCCCTATCTCCCGATCCGTGGCAGCTAGGGGTTAAAGTTTGGAATTGTTGGATCGGCCAGAGCATGGCCGTTCCAACGATACCAAACACGAATGTGAAAAACGTTTGTAAAAAAATTAAAAATAAAAAAATATTTAAAAAAATTTATAAAAAAAAAATAACCATTTTTTTTTCTTTTTTTTGGTGTGTTAATGCAGCAATATTGTTCCCATTTCAATTATAATGTGAACAATGATGCTGCACTAACGATTTTTGTATGCGGTGCGTTTGTTAAAAATTTTGTAATTTTCCCCAAAAAAAAATGTAATGAGACCCCATCTCTAATTTTTTTACAAAATATAACCGCAATTGCTCGCATGTTAAAATGTGAAAAAAAACCACTTTACACATTGTAAATTATTTAAAAATCATATTTTATTGCATTTTTTGTTATAATATACAGACAGGTCATGACGTATACATATAATAATGACATATTATGAATCTGCCGAGTCTGACGGAAAGAACGATATATAATATGTCTGGGTCATATACTAAAATAAGCTTCAAAACACGTTTAAACATGATGAGCAAAACCGGTAAAAATGAGCTCAGCACAGAGGTGTGAAAAGCCTCAGCAGCGAAAGGGTTAATTAAAAAAACACGATAGAATCGCCAGAATTATCGTATCGACAGAATGAATTATCGGATCCGAAAAACAAACCAAAAATTTATTATAAAAAATATATAAAGTAGTATTAAAAAAGTAAACCATAGTAGTTTTCAATCATCAAAACGAATAGTTAGACAGCTTTGAAACGAGAACAGACGTTCCGATAAAACGAAAAGTTCCGAAAAACGAAAAATGGGCGATATGCCGAAAACCATGTACAATTCCGAAAAACGAAAAGTTCCGAAAAACGAAAAATGGGCGATATGCCGAAAACCATGTACAATTCCGAAAAACGAAAATTTCCGAAATAACGAAAAGTCGATACAGAAACCTAGTAAAGTGACCCGAAATTACGAAAAATGGTCGATATTCCGAAAAATAAATGTACCCGAAAAACGAATCAAACCGAATCGAAACAGAAAGCGGTTGAAACGAGCCGAATCGAAAAGTTTAAAAATTCGAAAAATCAAATCGAATCGAACCGAAAAAAAAAATCGGTGCACATCCCTACTCCCTACACAACCAAGCATTCTGCTAGCATTTCCTGCTGCTCTATTACATTGACTACTTACCCTTAGATCCTCTGAAATAATGACCCCTAAATCCCTTTCCTCAGATGTTGAGGTTAGGACTGTATCAAATATTCTATATTCAGCCCTTGGGTTTTTACGTCCCAGGTGCATTATCTTGCACTTATCCACAGCTCGGACCATTTTTTTAGTTTACCTAAATCATTTGTCATTTGGCTGATCCCTCCAGGAACGTCAACCCTGTTGCAAATCTTTGTGTCATCAGCAAAAAGACATACTTTTCCATTAATACCTTCTGCAATATCACTAATAAAAATATTAAAGAGAATGGGTCCAAGTACTGACCCCTGAGGTACCCCACTGGTAACAAGACCTTGCGCTGAATAAACTCCATTTACCACAACCCTCTGTTGCCTGTCACTCAGCCACTGCCTAATCCATTCAACAATATTGGAATCCAAGCTCAAAGATTGCAATTTATTGATAAGCCTTCTATGCGGAACAGTATCAAAAGCCTTACTGAAATCTAAATAAGCAATGTCTACTGCACCACCTGTGTCTATTATTTTTGTTACCCAATCAAAAAAATCAATAAGATTAGTTTGGCATGATCTCCCTGAGGTAAACCCATGTTGTTTCTGATCCTGTAATCTATGTGTTTTTAGATGTTCAACAATCCTTTCCTTTAACATGGTTTCCATTAATTTCCCCACTACTGATGTAAGACTAACTGGCCTATAGTTCCCCGATTCCTCCCTACTACCCTTCTTGTTAATGGGCACAACATTTGCTAATTTCCAGTCTTCTAGGACGACTCCCGTTAACAAGGATTGGTTAAATAAATCTGTTAACGGTTTTGCTATTACATTTATTTATTTATTTATTTATTTATAAAGGATTTTACCAGGAAGGATACATTGAGATTTCTCTCGTTTTCAAGTATGTCCTGGGTTCAAGAACATTGAGTGGTTACAGAAATACAAAAGTTACAGTTACAAGTACTTATACAGCGCCAACAAATTCCATAGCGCTTTACAATGGGGATGCACAAACAGCAGACTTACATGATACATGAGGAAATAACCCTGGACATCAGATAACTGTCCAGGTTATATATCACTTTAAACAAAAAGCTCAGGCAGACATCCCATGAGCTTACACTCTAAGGGACTAGGGTAACAGAAACAAATGGGAGCAGAGGGAAGGTGAAACTGGTGGTCAGAGGGATTGCATGAAATGGACCAGATTTTTTTTGGGCTTAGTAAGGGTGATTAGGGAGAAAAGTGGAGACAGCTGGAAAGGATGCCTGAAATTAGGGACCAGCTCTGGGAGGGTGGGTTGGGGCAGCAGAGGGAAGGAATGGAGGTCACTCTGTGATGGAGAATGCTGTGGAAAGTGAATGAGGTTGTGATAATGCAGATAGCCCCAATTAAACAAACATGAGGGGGAGGAGGATGAGGAGGGAGGAGGGAAACACAGATTTTTTCTATCTGAAATGGAGGGAGATTCAAAATATTTCAAAAGACTAGTCAGAAAATAATAAATGCAGACATAAAAATACATTTGCAAGATCATGGCAGCCTGGGGTATGATGTCGTACGCCTTTGTTGAGATGGTGGATACCTTGAATGCTTGGTTCAGGGCAGCTGAGGGAAGGAATGGAGGTCACTCTGTGATGGAGAATGCTTGAATTCTTGGTTCAGGGCAGCTGAGGGAAGGAATGGAGGTCACTCTGTGATGGAGAATGCATGAATGCTTGGTTCAGGGCAGCTGAGGGAAGGAATGGAGGTCACTCTGTGATGGAGAATGCTTGAATGCTTGGTTCAGGGCAGCTGAGGGAAGGAATGGAGGTCACTCTGTGATGGAGAATGCTTGAATGCTTGGTTCAGGGCAGCTGAGGGAAGGAATGGAGGTCACTCTGTGATGGAGAATGCTTGAATGCTTGGTTCAGGGCAGCTGAGGGAAGGAATGGAGGTCACTCTGTGATGGAGAATGCTTGAATGCTTGGTTCAGGGCAGCTGAGGGAAGGAATGGAGGTCACTCTGTGATGGAGAATGCTTGAATGCTTGGTTCAGGGCAGCTGAGGGAAGGAATGGAGGTCACTCTGTGATGGAGAATGCTTGAATGCTTGGTTCAGGGCAGCTGAGGGAAGGAATGGAGGTCACTCTGTGATGGAGAATGCTTGAATGCTTGGTTCAGGGCAGCTGAGGGAAGGAATGGAGGTCACTCTGTGATGGAGAATGCTTGAATGCTTGGTTCAGGGCAGCTGAGGGAAGGAATGGAGGTCACTCTGTGATGGAGAATGCTTGAATGCTTGGTTCAGGGCAGCTGAGGGAAGGAATGGAGGTCACTCTGTGATGGAGAATGCTTGAATGCTTGGTTCAGGGCAGCTGAAGGAAGGAATGGAGGTCACTCTGTGATGGAGAATGCTTGAATGCTTGGTTCAGGGCAGCTGAGGGAAGGAATGGAGGTCACTCTGTGATGGAGAATGCTTGAATGCTTGGTTCAGGGCAGCTGAGGGAAGGAATGGAGGTCACTCTGTGATGGAGAATGCTTGAATGCTTGGTTCAGGGCAGCTGAGGGAAGGAATGGAGGTCACTCTGTGATGGAGAATGCTTGAATGCTTGGTTCAGGGCAGCTGAGGGAAGGAATGGAGGTCACTCTGTGATGGAGAATGCTTGAATGCTTGGTTCAGGGCAGCTGAGGGAAGGAATGGAGGTCACTCTGTGATGGAGAATGATTTGCAAGATCATGGCAGCCTGGGGTATGATGTCGTACGCCTTTGTTGAGATGGTGGATACCTTGAATGCTTGGTTCAGGGCAGCTGAGGGAAGGAATGGAGGTCACTCTGTGATGGAGAATGCTGAGCTCTTTTAATAATTTAGGGTGGATCCCATCAGGCCCCATTGACTTATTTGTCTTAAATTAGACAGCTGCTGTAGAACCTCCTCCTCTGTAAACTCATATGTAAATGTCTCTTTAGTGTTCTCTCCTAACTGAGGTCCCTTTCCTTCCTTTTCTTCTGCAAAGACTGAACAAAAATATTCATTGAGGCAGTCAGCGAGACTTTTATCCTCTTCTACATACCTTCCTTCCTTTGTTTTTAATCTAACTAATCCTTGTTTTACTTTTCTTTTCTCGTTTATGTATCTAAAAAATGTTTTGTCCCCCTTTTTTACTGACTGAGCTAGTTTCTCTTCTGCGTGTGCTTTGGAAGCTCTTATAAATTGCTTTGCCTCTTTCTGCCTAATTTTATAGGTTTGCCTATCTTCTTCACTCTGAGTTTTTTTATAATTATTGAATGCTATCTTTTTGTTCTTCACTATTTTGGCCACTTCTGCAGAGTACCACAATGGTTTCTTCCCTTTTTTGTTTTTGCTAACAAGCTAACATGCAATTTCCTGTGGCCTTCAATAATGAATAATAATGAATAATAACACTGACTGGTGATCACTAGATCCCAAATTTTCACCTACAACAACGTCCGATACCAAACCTCTATTTGTGAGTATTAAATCCAATATGGCCTCTTTACGGGTCGGCTCCTCAACTACTAGTGTTAGAGATAATCCCAGTAAGGAGTTTAGAATATTTGTACTCCTGGTGCACCCAGCTATTTTGGTTTTCCAGTTCACATCAGGAAGATTAAAGTCCCCCATGATAATAACTTCCCCCTTCATTGCCATTTTGGCTATTTCCTCAACCAGCAGATTATCTAGCTCTTCTACTTGTCCAGGGGGTCTATAGATCACACCTACACGAGCTACTGTATGATTGCCAAATATTAGCGTAACCCAAACTGACTCTATGTTCACCTCGCTCACTTTTATTTGGTTCGTTTTTATGTTGTTTTTCACATACAGGGCCACTCCTCCTCCTTTCCTACCTTCTCTGTCCTTTCTATATAAAGAGTACCCCGGTATTGTTATGTCCCAGTTTTTTTTCTCACTGAACCATGTCTCAGTAACCGCCACTAAATCTACTTTTTCAGCTGCCATCATTGCCTCCAGTTCATTGATTTTATTGACTAAACTGCAAGCATTTATAGACACGACTCTGAGCTTGTCATTTTTTACCTCGCATGTTGCTTGCACCCTCCGATTTAGTTTTGGGGGACAATCGGGCAGATTGTTTTTGACCCTTTTGTCCCCCCTCCTAGTTTAAATATTCCTTTGTGAAACCTTTGAACTTCTCACTGAGAACATATGTTCCCCTATGAGTAAGATGCAAACCATCTTTTTTATACAGTTCCTTTCTGCTCCAATTAGAGCTATCATGGGACACAAAGCCAAATCCTTGCTCCCGACACCATTCCCGAAGCCACAAATTGAATTCCCTATTGCGCATCTGCCTATCTTGAATGTTATGCACAGGCAAAACTTCAGAGAATGACACAGTGGACGCAATCTGCTGTATTTCACCTCCAAGTAACCCATTTAGTGGTGAGGTTTTTTGCTGCCCCCTAGTGAAATTGAAAGTGTAAATTAGTGAAATCTCAATGTATCCTTCCTGGTAAAATACTTTGCAAAAGTTTTTTATAGGGGTGGGGCCACCCAGTGCGGGCCGCCGCCCCCTGGAAAGTGCTGCCCTAGGCCTGGGCCTAGGCGGCCTAGGCCAAAATACACCAGTACAGTGGAAAAATGTGGAGAACAGACACTCAGAGCAAAATGAAACGTGAACCCCGTCGCCCAGAGCGTATAAAGGGAATCTCTTCCGTATAGAGAAAAACCTTTATACCATGGACGCGGGAGCGCCGAGCACCGGTTCTCTGTCTTTTTCAAAATACACCAGTGGTGATAGCGAGGCTACGGCAGGAGTAGCTGTGGACATGGAGGCTGCATTAGATGCTTTGGCAGCTGAGGTGGACTGTAAAGCACTACAAGCCTGGCTGGCAGAGGACTCGGAGGCTGAGGATGGCCTGGTTAGCCAATCCACCAAGTCCTCTGTATGTTGCTGCTGCTTACGACGGCCAGCACCAGTTAGAAAGGACAAGCGTGCCCCTGCAGAGGATGCACCACTTCCACCACGACCAGAGGCACAGCCTCCCGACACAGGGGCTGCTTGCCCGCTTATCTGTGTCTGGGAGCGTCTGCCTGTCCTGTTTGTTCTTTCAGACATGGTGAGTGATATATAGATTAATATATACAAAACTCTGATTCAACTCTGGTATAAAGATTAAAGATTTAAAGAACTCTGGTATAACTCAGTGAGACACCCTGATAGCTGGCAGCCAGTGACAAGACACAGATTACAAGTCTCAGACATCTCCTATAAATCAGTGAGACCCCTTGATGGGTGGCAGTGAAACTTCCTATATATCAGTGAGACCCCTTGATGGGTGGCAGCCAGTGAGAACACACTGATTATAACAATTCCCAAATGTTTTAAAGAAATTAGTGTCCCCCAAAATACTGCGTGGTACTGGCTGTGTGACAAGAGACAGATCACCTCAATTCACAAATGTTTTAAAGAAATTTGTAACCCCCAAAAAGACTTGCTGGCACAGTGACAAAACACACATCACCTAAATTCCCTGATATTTGGTAGAAATGAGACTCCCCCAGACCCCCCCAGTAGCGTGGCAGACCGGCAGTAACAACACACAACAATCTCCTCTGAAATCTCCTCTCAAAATGCGTGCTGTAGCTATGCGTGGAAACGTTATATAGTGTGCTGCGGGACTTAGCTCTGTGAGCCTGTGATTGGGCAAAATTTGCCCAATCAGGACTCTGAGCCGTGATTGGCTTACTGTTGAACATGTCTTGCACCAGACCTGTGGTCAGGTGCAAGGCTGTAGGCAATTACGAGCTTCAGGCCAGTGGGAAAATGCATTGTGGTCCATTGTGATGCATTGTGTTCGAACATGCGGTGAACACCCGGAAATGTTCGGAGTTTGCGATCTAATCGAACAGGCTAAGTTCAGATCGAACTCCGAACCGTCCGAACCGAACAGCTCATCCCTATATATGACCCCTGGCTTTGCTTCCTGAGTATTCTATTGTAATTTCCCTAGTTCTCCTTGATCTCCGGTGTACTGTGTCCTAGTTTGTCTGATATCCTTCTCTGGTTTCTGATCCCTGGCTATGTGTGAATACCCATTCCGGCGTTGACCCCTTGCTATGTATGACTGCCTATTCTGTGTTTAGAAATCAGGCTATTCAAAGACCGGCAGTGCAAATAGTGTTGGTGTGTAGGGATCTAGTTTCACCTCCCGATCTGCTTTTCATGCAGTCAGCGGCACTCCTGCCTATTGGGCTATTAAACCCGAATATGGGGCCCACCTTGGGTCACACCGGATGCACCCGGGACAGCCACAGATCATCGCAATTCGCCGATCTTCGGCAGCAGGGAAATTGTTCCATAGAGAAGTACTGGTTAATCTATTCAGAGAACACTGAACTGCACCAAAGTGTCAGTGAAATGCCTTGGTTTCCGGTGATTCAGTTCGACAAGTTTAACCACTAGGCTGCTAAGGACGTGCTCAGCGTGTCCAGCCAAGTGGTTCTCCTGTGCTATAGACGCACTGAGCACGTCCTAGCACAGGAGGCAGCAATCGGCCGGGATTCTGGCCGACTGCTGCGCCCCTCTGGTGCGGGCTGACATCCAAGATGCCTGAAGCTCTGAAATTGCACTGAAATTAGTTTCCCTTCACATTAAAATAAAATTATTTGATACATAGGTTGAAATATATAAATAAAATTCAAACTTTTGGGCTAAACAACCCCTGGTTTATATATTTATTTATTTATAAAGGATTTTACCAGGAAGGATACATTGAGTTTTCTCTCGTTTTCAAGTACTGTATGTCCTGGGTTCAAGAACATTAAAATGTTACAGTTGTTACAGAAATACAAAGTAATACAATGCAAGATATTAAAAAAAACACAAATATACATATTAACAGAAAATAAATATGTAGGACATAGTCATTATCTTTAGACTTGTGCACCGATTTTTTTTTCGGTTCGATTCGATTCGATTTTTCGGATGTTTAAACTTTTCAATTCGGCTCGTTTCGACCGATTTCTGTTTCGATTCGGTTCGGCTCGACTCATTTTTCGTGTACATTTTTTTTCGGAATATCGACCATTTTTCGTATTTTCGTGTCACTTAGCTCGTTTTTTGTATCGACTTTTTGTGATTTCGGAAATTTTCGTTTTTCGGAATTGTACATGTTTTCGGAATATCGACCATTTTTCTTATTTTCGTGTCACTTTGCTCGTTTTTTGTATCGACTTTTTGTGATTTCGGAAATTTTCATTTTTTTGGAATGTCTGTTCTCCTCGTTTCAAAGCAATAAATTTCAATTTGACACATTTCAAGTCCATTCGAAAAGTCCAAAAATATTTAGTTTCGGCTCGGAAAACTTTTCGGATCTGCCATTTTCGGATCTAAAAATTTTCGGAAAATCGGCCGCATCCGAAAACACGAATCGGGAAATTTCGTGAAAATTACGAAATTCCGAAACCCGAAACGCACATCCCTAATTATCTTACAGGTTCCTACATTCCATGAAAGGATACAATAATAGAATGGGATATGAGAGTGTTTTTATGTTAAAAAAAAAAAGAAACTGAGAACTGCTTGCAAAGTAAGGCTAGGGTCAGACTAACGCAGTATTAACGTTCGTTTAGCAGCACTAAATCACGGCCGTGCTAGCAGCACATTACGTCCAATGCCGGGCAGCATACGAAGAACAGCCGCACAAAGTGCGGCAGCGCAACGCAAGTGGCAAACGAACGCATTTTTTCGAGAACGTCAAACCGCTAGTACTGATGTACAGAGTGCGCTGCGTCCGCTAGCGGCATGTGTGTGTGATTAGGAGACGTCAGATGCTGCTAATGTCCGGCCAACATAACGTCCGGAAGCAAAAAGTGTTTTATTGATGATCCGTACAAAATCACGGGCGAAAATGCGCATCGTATGACCGCTATCGCGTATTCCGTGAAAAAATGCATCCATTCGTCCGAATGCACTTTTTCACAGACAACGCGAAAAATGCGTTAGTCTGACCCTAGCCTTAATGGAAACAGCCAGCATTCTTGTACCTAAAAATAATATCACTTGTAAAAAATTGCACTTTATTCAAGAGTACATATCGGGTACATTTTCTTTTTACAAGCAGGCGTTTTCATGTGCATTACTGCTGTTAAAATCTTGTGTTAGAACTATAGTCATTAGGGGATTTTTGGTTCATACATTCTATTATTCAAGGTTTTATGTTGTCTACAAAAACATACGGACTGAAACGGTGGTGGTGTTTAACAATAAATATTATGTTTGTCTCAAGTGCCTACATAATAGGTCCTTTTATTTCCTTAGACTGAAGAAAATTCTAATTAAGCAACTTTGCAATGAGTTTCCCTTGGTATCAAAAAACAATTATTACTTTTAAGAAAGTGGTAATAGAAAATCACAGAGATGTTTTCTGGTTTAGTTCTTTGTCTCATTCCCACAATAGATACAATATGAATTCTACATTATAAAAAGATGCATGCATTGACTGATCTCTGCTGCTCCTAGCACAAAAGAATATATTTCTTTCTACATACAATATTTCATAATGAATGTGGATTGTCTACGAATGACTGGATGTCCAAACTTCCTCCAGGGTTCACGGATGACCTCAGTGCTGTACAATACGCAAAAAGACAGCCAGCTTACACGAATCCAATACGGTGCCATGCCTCTATTAAATACCCCTTATCGTCTTGAATACTGGGAAATTCCAACTAATGTTATTCCTTCTGAATAGATTCCATATGGCATTACTAAAATTATGCATTCCTTTGTTCCTTAGGTCCTTGTGAGGCAGCAACACACTGGAGAGATCTCTCACATCTCCGTTCTCAATTCTTTGTGGTCTAATGGTGATGTTCTCTGTCAAAAGACTCAGTGCTGCATCTAGTTGAGTGGAATCTATGATGTGTAGCATAATTACCTCTGTTACCACACAATTGTTGCCTTTCGTAGGGCCTCCAGGAAAAAATACCTGGCACATTGTGTTATGCCTAGGGAGCAAATTTATTGTGTTTTTTAACTATGTGGGTGCTAGCTTACTGTGCTGCCCAGGAGTACTGAGAGTGTGTACGTAATTTACTTTATTGTCGATGCCCACTGAACATGATGCCTGGGTTCAATGTAAAACTGTCAATAACTGCTGTTCTTGTAGTAGTCCTACCTGGAACAGGACACAGCCAAGGTGGTAAGAAATGGACTAAAACAAATCATTCATCATCGAAGGAATGTCACCTCAAGCCTGGTGTATTGGTGTCAAAAAGATGTGTGGATGGAATCTGGGGAAGCTGTTTGAGCAACTTCATCCCAATCAAAGGTTTTCACACCTACTGAGACTGGATGGCATCAAGTCTCCTGTAATATACAAGCACAGGAGATCCATTCTCTTTTAAGAGCCATATTAAAAATTTTAAATGTCAACCCAACAATAAATATTAATGGTTGCTGCTACTTATGTATATATTTGGGTGTCTGAAGCGATTTCCTGCAAAATAAGACCAAACATGACTAGCCCAGAGGGAACTGTTCTCAGCAAATGGAAATGATCAATTCTATAATTTCCAGAATGGTCTTGTGAGACCTCTATGAAATGGGAAAATGATGATTTCTGACACAAAAAGATTATTCTAATTGAGCTTGGGAAGCCTTCTAAGTGAAGTCTTCAAAGTGAGCACTTACAGGAGATCTTCTGGTGAGTGATTTAGATTTTTATTTCAAACAGATCTTTTCTATTCATTTTAAGGTTTCAAGGTTAGGTCTGAGGTGAGTAAATTAGGTTAGGCTGGTGACTCATTTCATACTGATTAGCATACAATTGGAATCAATTGGGTGGTATTTGCTTCTGGTTTAGCTTGTCCACTCCTTGCTGGGGGAGGTGTACTTAGGTGAATATATAAGGTTGGGGATATTAGCTTGGTCTAATTGAGCTTGGGAAGCCTTCTAAGTGAAGTCTTCAAAGTGAGCACTTACAGGAGATCTTCTGGAGATACTCTGGAGGTAGTCTGAGGTTAGACAGGAGGTAGAAAACCTACAAAAAGGTAAGATTTGCTGGTTTTAAATCCATTCTTTTATAATGGCAGGCTTTGGTCCAGTGTAAGAGCTGTCATGCATTTGTTTTTAGATTCAATTTTTGGAGGTTTGGAGTGTGCCTGATATGTAGGCAGCTCTCTTTATTGCAGCAGGAAATTGCCTGTTTGAAGTCTGAGATTTGTAAATTATCTGTTAGAGAAACTCAGGCTATGACTGTTACTAAGCCACTGCCACAGAGGCCTCCTAGGAGCGGCAGATGGACTACTGTAGGATCTGGTAGACTTAGAGTTGTGGATAGAAGGCATGTCCCACAATCTGTGGCTCTTCTTAATTCTTTTGAGGCACTTTCAGAGTGTAGTGATAAGACGGATGTAGGCTCAGACATCATAGTTGAGGAACCACCATCCACTATGCCTAAGGTGTGCAGCACTGCAACCAAGGACAAAAATGAAAAGGTGGGACTTGATAGAAGGCAATTGTTTCTGGGTGATTCTATCATAAGAGGTGTTGAGCTGGAGAGTAGTGGTTTGGTGAGATGTCTTCCTGGGGCTACTGCTCGTAGAGACAAGAGACGTATTCTCAATATTGTCAAACAAGCAAAGCAACAAGGGGAAGTGGACGTTCTAGTCCATCTAGGGACAAATGACTTGGCTAGCAATGAGGTTTCTGAGATTAAGGAACATTTTTGTGTTCTTGGAGGTGAAATACAGCAGATTGCGTCCACTGTGTCATTCTCTGAAGTTTTGCCTGTGCATAACATTCAAGATAGGCAGATGTGCAATAGGGAATTCAATTTGTGGCTTCGGGAATGGTGTCGGGAGCAAGGATTTGGCTTTGTGTCCCATGATAGCTCTAATTGGCGCAGAAAGGGACTGTATAAAAAAGATGGTTTGCATCTTACTCATAGGGGAACATATGTTCTCAGTGAGAAGTTCAAACGTTTCGCAAAGAAATATTTAAACTAGGAGGGGGGGACAAAAAAAGGGTAAAAAACAATCTGCCCGATTGTCCCCCAAAACTAAATCGGAGGGTGCAAGCAACATGCGAGGTAAAAAATGACAAGCTCAGAGTCGTGTCTACAAATGCTCGCAGTTTAGTCAATAAAATCAATGAACTAGAGGCAATGATGGCAGCTGAAAAAGTAGATTTAGTGGCGGTTACTGAGACATGGTTCAGTGAGAAAAATAACTGGGACATAACAATACCGGGGTACTCTTTATATAGAAAAGACAGAGAAGGTAGGAAAGGAGGAGGAGTGGCCCTGTATGTGAAAAACAACATAAAAACGAACCAAATAAAAGTGAGCGAGGTGAACATAGAGTCAGTTTGGGTTACGCTAACATTTGGCAATCATACAGTAGCTCGTGTAGGTGTGATCTATAGACCCCCTGGACAAGCAGAAGAACTAGATAATCTGCTGGTTGAGGAAATAGCCAAAATGGCAATGAAGGGGGAAGTTATTATCATGGGGGACTTTAATCTTCCTGATGTGAACTGGAAAACCAAAACAGCTGGGTGCACCAGGAGTACAAATATTCAAAACTCCCTACTGGATTATCTCTAACACAAGTAGTTGAGGAGCCGACCCGTAAAGAGGCCATATTGGATTTAATACTCACAAATGGAGGTTTGGTATCGGACATTGTTGTAGGTGAAAATTTGGGATCTAGTGATCACCAGTCAGTATGGTTTAATATAACAACAGGGATGGAGCCGCACCACACAAGAACGAAAGTTTTAGACTTTAAAAAAACAGATTTTTCTAAAATGAGATTTTGTGTGAAGGAGTCATTATCAGACTGGAGGAGTTTAAAGGAGTCCAGGAGAAATGGGATTATTTAAAGGAAGCATTATTGAAGGCCACAGGAAATTGCATTCGGCTTGTTAGCAAAAACAAAAAAGGAAGAAACCACTGTGGTACTCTGCAGAAGTGGCCAAAATAGTGAAGAACAAAAAGACAGCATTCAATAATTATAAAACAACTCAGAGTGAAGAAGATAGGCAAACCTATAAGATTAGGCAGAAAGAGGCAAAGCAATTTATAAGAGCTTCCAAAGCACACGCAGAAGAGAAAATAGCTCAGTCAGTAAAAAAGGGGGACAAAACATTTTTTAGATACATAAACGAGAAAAGAAAAGTAAAACAAGGATTAGTTAGATTAAAAACAAAGGAAGGAAGGTATGTAGAAGAGGATAAAAGCCTCGCTGACTGCCTCAATGAATATTTTTGTTCAGTCTTTGCAGAAGAAAAGGAAGGAAGGGACCTCAGTTAGGAGGAAACACTAACGAGACAATTACATATCAGTTTACAGAGGAGGAGGTTCTACAGCAGCTGTCTAAAGTAAAGACAAATAAGTCAATGGGGCCTGATGGGATCCACCCTAAATTATTAAAAGAGCTCAGTGATTAATAGCAAAACATTAACAGATTTATTTAACCAATCCTTGTTAACGGGAGTCGTCCCAGAAGACTGCAAATTAGCAAATGTTGTGCCCATTTACAAGAAGGGTAGTAGGGAGGAATCGGGGAATATAGGCCAGTTAGTCTTACGTCAGTAGTGGGGAAATTAATGGAAACCATGTAAAGGAAAGGATTGTTGAACATCTAAAAACACATAGATTACAGGATCAGAAACAACATGGGTTTACCTCAGGGAGATCATGCCAAACTAATCTTATTGATTTTTTTGATTGGGTAACAAAAATAATAGACACAGGTGGTGCAGTAGACATTGCTTATTTAGATTTCAGTAAGGCTTTTGATACTGTTCCGCATAGAAGGCTTATCAATAAATTGCAATCTTTGAGTTTAGATTCAATATTGTTGACTGGATTAGGCAGTGGCTGAGTGACAGACAACAGAGGGTTGTGGTAAATGGAGTTTATTCGGCACAAGGTCTTGTTACCAGTGGGGTACCTCAGGGGTCAGTACTTGGACCCATTCTCTTTAATATTTTTATTAGTGATATTGCAGAAGGTATTAATGGAAAAGTATGTCTTTTTGCTGATGACACAAAGATTTGCAACAGGGTTGACGTTCCTGGAGGATCATCCAAATGACAAATGATTTAGGTAAACTAAAAAAATGGTCGAGTTGTGGCAATTGAGTTTTAATGTGGATAAGTGCAAGATAATGCACCTGGGACGTAAAAACCCAAGGGCTGAATATAGAATATTTGATACAGTCCTAACCTCAACATCTGACGAAAGGGATTTAGGGGTCATTATTTCAGAGGATCTAAGGGTAAGTAGTCAATGTAATAGAGCAGCAGGAAATGCTAGCAGAATGCTTGGTTGTGTAGGGAGAGGTATTAGCAGTAGGAAAAGGGAAGTGCTCATGCCACTGTACAGAGCACTGGTGAGACCTCACTTGGAGTACTGTGTGCAGTACTGGAGACCGTATCCCAGAAGGATATAGACATCTTAGAGAGAGTTCAGAGAAGGGCTACTAAAATGGTGTACGGCTTGAAGGAGAAAAGTTACCAGGAAAGGCTTAATGATCTTAACATGTACAGCTTGGAAAAAAGACGAGACAGAGGAGTATGATAGAAACATTTAAATACGTAAAGGGAATCCACAAGGTAGAGGAAGGGAAGTATATTTAAAAGGAAACAAAATAGCAAAACAGAAGAGGACATAGTCTTAGATTAGAGGGCAAAGGTTTAAAAAAGTAACATCAGGAAGCATTATTTTACTGAAGGGTGGTGATACATGGAACAGTCTTCCAGTAGAAGTGGTAGAGGCCAAAACAGTAATTGAATTTAAGCAAGCATGGATAGGCATAAGGCTATCCTAAACAAAAGATAAATCCAGGTTAAGTATCCATGTAATTGGGCAGACTAGATGGCCGAAAGGTTCTTATCTGCCGACATTTTTCTATGTTTCTATGTTTCTATTCTGGACTCAAGTATACAACAAAGTTAAAAATATTGTTATCCATTTAACTTTCTAAACCAATCTCTCGGCCACTGCTACTTTGCCTACCAGAACCAGGGCTGAAACCTGAGGTCAAAATAACTTGGCAGCATTTCAAAACCAGGGGGGATGGGGGACTAATTTCCAGTAAATTGCCATGTGTCCTTGAAACCAGAACCCACTCTTGGACAGATTAATATATATATTGTGATGTTGGGGAGCCCACAGAGCACTTACACAACATCTTGAATGAAACATGTCATGTTTCACATGACTTGTGATATGCCTTTAAGAATTGCACATGTCTTATCTACCCCTGAGTTTCTCTCCTCCCCTCCTCATGGTGCAGGGATTTCCTGTCCAGATAGCTCCACCCTTGTTCTCTTCCCAGTAATCCATTGCAAGCCTTAGGGACTCAGATTCACTATGATTTTTTGACCTATACGATGTATATTGTTGTGGATTTTCTACAGTTTTGGAATAAAACTTCAACAGATCTTCAAGGTGTCATCTGGATTGAGTCACTGTCTGTAATTCATGTAGACTGGGAGTTATCGCCATCTCATCACACCAGTAAGTTAAGAGATCACGTTCTCAGTGCTTTGGTGGAGAAGCAGAACAAAACAAAACAACTTTATTTTCCCTGTCAGAGCAGCCAAAGTGGTAAATATAAAATACACGCTTATCTGTCAGGCCCTGGAGGCCCTGACCCCTGGACGCCCCCTTTTTTGTATATTATCCTGCATGTCCCCTGCAGATTCCAAGACTCTTGTATGAACAATGCACCTTCCTGATTATGACGTTCTGGTCCTGGATCCACACCTGCCCTTCATCCTCCCTGATTAGCCCTGCATATAAGGGAGTCCCACCCTCAACCCTGGACTTCCACATTGAAGTTGAATTCGCTGACTGCATACCTGTTTGACATAGCTCCCTGATACCTCTTGCCAATCTCCTGACTTCTCTGCCAAAGACTCCAAGGACCCTCTGTTATATCACCTAGACTTTCATCGCTTCTATATACCGGTACCCTCCCATCTTGCTCCCCTTCTGCCCCCAATCTAGGACCCCCCATGTACCAGACCCCTTGCTGAACCCTGACCACGCTATTGTCTAAACCTTGCCTGATATTACGTTCTCGTGTTTGTTTTGCAATAAACACCCTTGTTATCTTGAACCTGCCTATATCACTGCATATTGGGCTCACAACCTCATCCTGCTACACCAACCGCAGTCAAACCCTGACAGAATGTGGAAGTCAACAACCTGTGAGCCCGCAGTGATGTATACAATGTTGGAAAACTTAAAAGATGCCTTTCTGAAGATCCAGCAGTACCTGGACTCCCTGCTTGATTATATGCAGCAAAACCCAAGGGGCACCTCATCTAAGGTGCGCGTTCCTGCTACAGAGGGAGCCAGAGGACCGCTGACCCCAGAAGAAAAGGCAAGGAGGAGGGCGCTAGACCTCTGCTTCTACTGTGGGGGTCCCTTGCATCTAATATTGGCCTGCCCACTGCGCCCACCTAAGCCAGGTACAAAAAGTTTTTCTACACCTGTTCATGCCAAGCCTGTTTGTACCAAACCTGCACCGATTGTCAAGCTCACAAAGTCTTCGTTGGGGAAACCAGTGCCTGCCCTGCAAAAAATGACCTCATCAACTGTCAAGCTACAAAAGCCTGCACCCAAAGAAAAAACCCTATCCCAGCTTGCTCCCAGAAGAACTCTGGTAATTAGTCCTCCACAAAAGCGTTGCTCCTGTTCCCAGAAGATCTGAGCCAAGAGCTACCAGACTCTCTGCACCCAGAGACCAGGTTACTCAAGAAGCTCCTGATGAGGGGTCAGACCACGAGACCCCTATGGAGTGCGCTGAACCGGATTCTGATCCCGAAGTGCCAATGGAGCAAGATTTCATAGACGCTGGGTCAGCCATGCCCATGGAGACCGAGCCTAGCCAATACATCATGGCTGGTGTTGCCAAAAAGCCAGAACCCAGCCCTCTACCTCCTTGTTGCACATATGCCTCAAATGCAACTGTCGTTCGCAGGGAGGACCTGGAAATCTTCGAATCGGCCCTGAGACTTCGGGAAGCCGCTCCTCATGGACACACTGTGCCACCTTCACCGTTTCCTTCTGAGGATGACTCGGAGTCCGAAGAAAGGGGACCAAGGGAGGAGAGGTGGCCCTCCATAAATCCAGCCATCTATCCTTGCCGCTCGGTTGCCAACTACAGAACTCCAGTTAACAAAACCATTTCGAGTGCACCATGCCAGAGATCTGCCTTCATTGGTGCCCTATTCTCCATGTCACCCACAGTTGTTCGGTTGTCTGTGAAACCAAGAGCTGGAGACTCACCCATGCCTCCTGGAATTGGAGGTTGAGCAAAAGCCAAAGGTCGTTGCCCTGCATTCCGCAGGACCTCCAGAAGTTGCTGTCCTGCATCTCGCAGGATCTACAGAATTTGCTACCCTGCATCCCGCAGGATCTACAGAATTTGCTACCCTGCATCCCGCAGGATCTACAGAATTTGCTACCCTGCATCCCGCAGGATCTACAGAATTTGCTACCCTGCATCCCGCAGGATCTACAGAATTTTCTACTCTGCATCCCGCAGGATCTACAGAATTTGCTACCCTGCATCCCGCAGGATCTACAGAATTTGCTACCCTGCATCCCGCAGGATCTACAGAATTTGCTACCCTGGATCCCGCAGGATCTCCGGAATTTATTGCCCTGCATCCCGCAGGATCTGCAGAATCTGCTACCCTGCATCCCGCAGGATCTACAGAATTTGCTACCCTGCATCCCGCAGGATCTCCCGAGGTCGCTGCCCTGCATCCCGCAGGATCTCCGGAACTTGCTGCCCTGCATCTCGCAGGATCTACAGAATTTGTTACCCTACATCCCGCAGGATCTCCAGTTGTCGCTGCCCTGCATCCAGCAGGATCTCTAGGGATGAGCCGAACACTCCCCGAGTTCGGTTCGAGCCCGAACCCGAACTTCCCATTTGTTCGGGACCGAACCCGAACCCGAACTCGAACCCCATGCAAGTCAATGGGGCTGAAAATTCAGTTTCTTAGAGTGCCCTCCAAGAGGGCATATATGCTACATATTTGCCATAAAAGGTGTATGGGGGTCCGGGTAGTGCCCTGGGGGACAGGAAACAAGGACAAAAAGTAAAAAAAAAAGTTTTTAAAGGGACAGTGAGTTTTCCATGAAATAAGGGTTAAAAATAAAAACCAAAAATTCCTTCAAATATCGTGCCTAGGAGGTCCCCATAACCTGCCCATGAAGTGGCGGATTTCTAGGATGTATAGAAACACTTAAAAACCAAAAAAATGACGTTTCATATGACGGTAAATGCTTTTCCTTTAATCTATCCATAAACAACTGCTTGGGGCGGCAGCCTGTATGAAAAGACATTTTAGGACGCACAGAAAAAGTTTAGTGATTTTTTTTTTTGGCTAAATTATTGTGAAACTTATGCAGGCTTTGGATGAAAGTAACAATAGGTGCTTTAAAATTGGGCTTTTAGCGTCAACAGTGCCGTCACACCGTAACCCCTCTGAGGATATGAATCTGATACAGGTGGCAGTGCACCCAGATATTGTGCCTTTTAGTGCCAGGCATGCAAGTACTATCATACAGTACCCCTCTGTGGTATTGTGGAAGAATGCAGGGGTGGACCATGTGGTTCAAGAAAATAAAATGATATAAATCTGGCACAGGCGTCAGTGCAGCCAAATATTGTGCCTTTGGTGCAAGACTGCCAGGCCAGCAAGTATCATCATACAGTAACCCCTCTGTGGTATGGTGGAAGAGTGCAGGGGTGGACCATGTGGTCCTATATTGAAAAGTGTTTTTTTTATCTGGTAATGGGCGTCAGTGCACCCAGATATTGTGCCTTTAATGCCAGGCCAGCAAGTATCATCATACAGTAACCCCTCTGTGGTATTGTGGAAGAATGCAGGGGTGGACCATGTGGTTCAAGAAAATAAAATGATATAAATCTGGCACAGGCGTCAGTGCAGCCAAATATTGTGCCTTTCATGGCAGCAAGTGCCTTCACACCGTAACCCTTTTGTGGTATTGTGGAAGAGTTCAGTGCTGGAGGTTTTGTGAATGCAGAAGAGGACATCCCCTATCTATTCCATTACTTCAGCATCAGGGGATTGATAGCTGCTGATCCAGGACTGATTTCATTTTTATAAATGTCAGCCGGTCTACAGAGTCAGTGGACAGACGCACTCTTTTGTCTGTGACAAAACCTCCAGCTGCACTGAACGTCCTTTCGTAAAGGACGCTAGATGAAGGGTAACCTAGTAGCTGCATAGCATATTGGCTAAGTTCTGGCCAGTGATCCAATCTCAACACCCAGTAAGCCAGTGGATCATCTGCTGGAAAGGTATCCAGGTCTGCCCTTGCCCCTAGGTAGTCCTGCACCATATGGTGAAGACGCTGGCAATGGGTGCCTACATCTGACGTCCTTGGGCGTCGTGGACTAAAATTTTTTTAAAAAGCATCAGCGACCCTGGCCTTCACCGCTATTCCTCTGATCACCCGCAGCCTCAGAAGCACGTGTGTCAGCACTTGGTAATCTACCAGTGCCTGGAAAGGTGTTACACAAGTGTCGCTTTAGAGCGTCCTCAAGTTTTTTCATCCTGTGCTCCCTCTGTGCGGGCAGGATGAGCTCTGCAACTTTCCCCTTGTATCGTGGATCAAGAAGGGTTGCCAACCAGTAATGATCCCTCTCCTTGATAGCACGAATCCTGGGGTCCTTTAGCAGGCTTTGCATCATTAGGGAGCCCATGCAGCGTAGGTTGGAGGTGGCATTAGCTGCCGAGTCTTCCTGGTCAATGAGGATGACCGTATCGTGCACTTCCTCCTCCCAGCCACGCACAAGCCTTCTGTTTCTGGGCACACAAAACCCTCCCTTGAGGAATCCCCACCTTCAATGCCCCCACTACTTAAATAGTCCTCCTCCTCATCCTCCTCCTGTCTGATCTGAGTAGGACCCGCTGGAATGCTGTCTGCGGAAAGACTGGGGCCTTGAGAGCTAGGGAAGGCCTCCTCTTCCTCCCGCTGCTCTGCCTCTAGAGCCACATCTATAATTCCCCGCAGAGTGTGCTCCAGCAGGAACACTAAAGGAATTGTGTCACTGATGCATGCACTGTCCCTGCTCACCATCCTCGTTGCCTCCTCAAATGGTGACAGTACAGTGCATGCATCCTTGATCATCAGCCACTGCGGGGGGGAAAAAAACCAAGTTGACCTGAACCTGTCCTTGTGCCATACTCACACAGGTACTCATTGATGGCCCTCTGCTGCTTGTGCAGACGCTGCAGCATTGCTAATGTCAAGTTCCACCTGGTGGGCATGTCACAGATCAGACGGTTTGTGGGAGGTGGAATTCTCTTTGAATTCTGCCAGGCGAACGCTTGCTGGGAATGACCGTCTGAAGTGGCTGCAGACTTTTCTGGCCTGGATGAGAAGCTCTGGCAGCCCTGGGTACTTGGTTAGGAAACGCTGTACCACCAGATTTGGGACGTGTGCTAGGCATGGTACATGCGTCAATTTACCCTTGCGTAGGGTGGAGAGAAGGTTGCTGCCATTATCGCAGACGATCATTCCCAGCTCAAGCTGGCGTGGTGTAAACCATCTCTGCACCTGCACCTGCCCCTGCAGAGCTGACAAAATTTCTGACCCAGTGTGGCTCCTGTCCCCTAAACAAACCAGCTCAAGCACAGTATGGCATATTTTTGCTTGAGCCATTGCATAGACCCTGTCAGGCGTTGGTTTAACTGCCACTTCGCCAGAGACAGAGAAGGAGGAGGAGGAGGAAGAGGTGGTGGTGGAGCAGACAGACCTCATGCAAGCAGCTTTCTGGAGGCATGGTGGATGAACAAGCTCCAGCACAGAGCCCCATCTTGGATCCCTCCCAGCTGCCATCAGAGTTACCCAGTGTGCCGTGAAGGAAATGTAACGACCCTGTCCATGCTTGCTGGACCACATGTCTAAAGTGACATGCACCTTGCTGTTGACTGCCTTTCCCAATGACTCCATAACATTGTGTTCCACGTGCTGGTATAGTGCTGGAATGGCCTTGCGTGAAAAGTAATGGCGTTTTGGAACCTGCCACTGTGGTACAGCACATTCAGCAAATTCACGGAAGGGAAAGAGTCCACCAGCTGGAAAGGCAGCAGCTGCAATGCGAGTAATTTTGCTAAGCTGGCATTTAGACGCTGTGCTTGGGGATGGTTGGGACTATATTTTTTCTTTCGCTGCAGCTGGGCAACGTAATCTGACTGCGTAAATCTTCAGCTACTGGGATGATGTCACATTGTGAGGAAGGACTGCTGGTACATCCATTACTGTAGCATCATCCCTGTCAGTGGGGTTGTAGGCAATGACATGGCAGGACATACAGTGTGGGTAGAGACGATGAGAGGAGGAGGACCTACGCAAAGTTTTGCGCAACGGGATGTGTGGCACTTGTTCATATGTCGCCTCAAGCACGTGGTACCCAAGTGTCCGGTTTCATCCCACGCTTCAGCCTCATCTGACATAGATTACAAATAGCAATGGTGGGGTCTGCTGCACATTTCTTAAAGAACTCCCAGACAGCAGAGTTCCTGCATGTGTTCTTTGAGACAACAGCGCTCTGCACCGGAGCAGCTCTGACATGTGATGCCTTGGACTGGCTAGTGCTACGGTTGGTCACAGAGGATGTTGTGCCTCGTGTTTGCTGTTCCTCCTCCTCCTCCTCCTCACTTGATTCCTCAGTTCGATCTGGCACCCAGGTGGAGTCAGTGACCTCCTCAGCAATGTCATCTTCACCCCCTATCTCCTCATCACTGTAGCCAACTTGGCAGTATGCTGCAGCTGCTGGGGCAACATGAGTGCCAGTTATTTGTGTGTCATCACTGGCACCCCCTTCCTCTAGGTTGATTATACTCCCTTGCTCAACCTCAGAGATTGAATCAGAGCACTGTACTTGCTGCGCATCCTCAAGCAGCATGTCACTCTCATTGTAGTCAAACAATTCAGCTGACTCCTCCGTGTGTGATAGCGAGGCTACGGCAGGAGTAGCTGTGGACATGGAGGCTGCATTAGATGCTTTGGCAGCTGAGGTGGACTGTAATGCACTAGAAGCCTGGCTGGCAGAGGACTCGGAGGATGAGGATGGCCTGGTTAGCCAATCCACCAAGTCCTCTGTATGTTGCTGCTGCTTAAGACGGCCAGCACCAGTTAGAAAGGACAAGCGTGCCCCTGCAGAGGATGCACCACGTCCACCACGACCAGAGGCACAGCCTCCCGACACAGGGGCTGCTTGCCCTCTTATCTGTGTCTGGGAGCGTCTGCCTGTCCTTTTTTGTTCTTTCAGACATGGTGAGTGATATATAGATTAATATATACACAGAACTCTGATTCAACTCTGGTATAAAGATTTAAAGAACTCTGGTATAACTCAGTGAGACACACTGATAGCTGGCAGCCAGTGACGAGACACAGATCACCTCAATTCACAAATGTTTTAAAGAAAGTTGTAAACCCCAAAAAAACTTGCTGGCACAGTGACAAGACACACAATCACCTAAATTCCCTGATATTTGGTAGAAATGAGACCCCCCCCCAGACCCCCCCAGTAGCGTGGCAGACTGGCAGAAACAAGACACAACTATCTCCTTTGAAATCTCCTCTGAAATGCGTGCAGAATCGGCACGTGGAAACGTTATATAGTGTGCTGCGGGACTTAGCTCTGAGAGCCCATGATTGGCCAATCAGGACTCTGAGCGGTGATTGGCATAGTGTTGAGCCAGTCTTGCACCAGACCTGTGGTCAGGTGCAAGGCTGTAGCCAATTACGAGCTTCAGGCCAGTGGGAAAATGCATTGTGGTCGAACATGCGGCGAACACCCGGAAATGTTCGGTGTTCGCGATCTACTCTAACAGGCTAAGTTCAGGTCGAACCCCGAGCCGTCCGAACCCGAACAGCTCCTCCCTAATCTTCAGTTGTCGCTGCCCTGCATCCCGCAGGATCTCCAGAAACTGCTGCCCTGCATCCCGCAGGCTCTCCAGAACCTGCTGCCCTGCATCTCGCAGGCTCTCCAGAACCTGCTGCCCTGCATCTCGCAGGCTCTCCAGAAACTGCTGCCCTGCATCTCGCAGGCTCTCCAGAAACTGCTGCCCTGCATCCCGCAGGGTCCCTGGAGGTCACCGCCCTGCATCCCGCAGGTTCTCCTGAGCTATCACCGCCACGGGGCCGTCGACGCCGCCGTAAGGCCAAGCTGCTCACTGCCCAGCAAGAGCCGTGCTGTACCCAGCTCGCCGCAGAGCCGTGCTGTACCCAGGTCGCCGCAGAGCCGTGCAGTACCCAGGTCGCTCAAGTGCCCTGCCTCACCAAGATTGAGCCGTGCAGTACCAAGGGCCTCGCCAAGGGTGCTGCCCCTCCGTGCCTCGCCAAGGGCGCTGCCCCTCCATGCCTCGCCAAGGGCACTGTTCCTCTGTGCCTTGCCAAGGATGTCACCGTTGAGCTGTGCAGTGCCAAGGTTGTCACCAAGGGCGCTGCCCCTCCACGCCTCACCAAGGGTGCTTCCCCACCGTGCCCAGCTTTAGAGACCACCATCTCCACTACCCATTGTTGGCAGTTTCCAGCCATAGCCGCGCCAAGGAGGGTTTGGGGGTTTGCCAAAAGTGACTCTCCCATCCCTCACAGCCGCAAGTCTGGACTTGTTTTTGGACAACCACACCAGGATACTGCATATGTTGACACCATCATCTCTACCCCAGCCGTTGCTGCCACCGACTACCTGTGCCAGTCAGTACCGCGGACTCTATGTTCCGAAGGAACCTCTGGTCCTCACGACCATTATTATGCACTCCAATGGTGCAATGAATATTTGTCCCTTCATCCGCCAGTGTGACCCTGACCTCGGCCTGGGCCGTCCGGAGTCTGGCCCTTAGAGGGGGGGCTATGTCAGGCCCTGGAGGCCCTGACCCCCGGACGCCCCCTTTTTTGTATATTATCCTGCATGTCCCCTGCAGATTCCAAGACTCTTGTATGAACAATGCACCTTCCTGATTATGACGTTCTGGCCCTGGATCCACACCTGCCCTTCATCCTCCCTGATTAGCCCTGCATATAAGGGAGTCGCACCCTCAACCCTGGAATTCCACATTGAAGTTGAATTCGCTGACTGCATACCTGTTTGACATAGCTCCCTGATACCTCTTGCCAATCTCCTGACTTCTCTGCCAAAGACTCCAAGGACCCTCTGTTATATCACCTGGACTTTCATCGCTTCTATATACTGGTACCCTCCCATCCTGCTCACCTTCTGCCCCCCCATCTAGGACCCCTGTGTACCAGACCCCTTGCTGAACCCTGACCACGCTATTGTCTAAACCTTGCCTGATATTACGTTCTCGTGTTTGTTTTGCAATAAACACCCTTGTTATCTTGAAACTGCCTATATCACTGCATATTGGGCTCACAACCTCATCCTGCTACACCAACCGCAGTCCAACCTTGACATTATCCTCAACGACTTCAATGTAAACTCCAAGTCTTCAGCACAAGTAGCAAAAAATAAGTGTGGCTCACCAACCTGTTAAAAAGTCCCAAACCTGGGGGAACCCTTTCCCAGAAATTTAAGTCCTCCCAGCAAGGGACAGCAATACAGCTTTCAGTCTCCTGTTTACACACAGCTACAGCTGATAACTTCCTCCTCAACTCCCACACTTCTCTCTGGGAGTTGCCGACCTTTAAACCCCTTCCAAAATGTGAGCCACTTCCAGAAGCGGATTGCGATTCTGATCGTGATCCGGCACCTAAGGCGTTATCACCTAAGACATGTTTGGTTTCATTGGAAAGGCCGGATCATGGCCTTTCCAATGATACTACACGTGACTAGATTTGGTGTAAAAGTAAAAAAATAAAGTGTTTTTTTTTTAAAAAAAATTGTCTGGG
This sequence comes from Leptobrachium leishanense, assembly GCA_009667805.1. NCBI lineage: Eukaryota > Metazoa > Chordata > Amphibia > Anura > Megophryidae > Leptobrachium > Leptobrachium leishanense. The sequence goes on along the minus strand of CM019067.1, from coordinate 111,911,646 downwards.
TATAATAAAATAGTACTTCAATTGACGTTTAAACATGATGATCATAAACTGGTCAAAATGAGCTCAGCGTACAGAGGTGAAATGGCTCATCAATAAAGGGGTTCAAAGGAAAAATATGTAAAAATTGGGTATTTCTAAACTCCGGACAACATTGTTAAACTATTAAGCAAGGGTCTTTTTTGGCAGTTGTAAATTTGGGGGATTAAATGTCAAAGTGCCTTTTCCATTTTTTTCTAAATTTCAAATTTTTTATAGTAAATTATACGATCTGATGGAAATAATGGTATTTTTATAAAGTCCATTTAATGGCGAGAAAAACAAAATATGGTTCCATAAACGAGTAAGAGGAAAAATAGACCTAAACAGCGCAGAGACGGAAAAACAGCAGTGGGTATTTTCGGTCTGACAACTGTAAAATTGTCTGGTCACTAAGGGGTTTAAAATATATTTATTTATTTTCCATGTGGGATTGCATATAAGAATCAACCAGCATCTCTGAATAATAGGTCTTATTGACTTTCCGATTATATTGTAATTTCTGAGTAATGGATGTGTACAGGCTTATAAAGATTCTTTATTGGTTTGAAGAACAGCTTACTTCTTGTATATAAAGGAAAACACAGCGCATTTTTACATCTAGAGGCTGTGTTCTTTTTACAGCCTTTACCCGGTATACGGAATAAATCAGCATTCACCAACTCTAGACTGACACCAATAATATATGGTAGTTTGTTTTTATATCTGAAGGCTGTGTTTTCTTATACAACCTCTATCCAGTACATAGAATAATCAGCATTTATATATTTCAGCCTGATACTCGTATTGAAACTTGAAATACATTGCAATAAGAGCTATATTTTGAAGGGTATATTGAATATACAGGTTACTAACTCACGGTTCATTCAGGCATATATTGCCATTTAGATTTAAGCTGGTGTCAGACGAGCGCACTTCAGAGTGGAAGAAATGTCCGTGAGAGTGGACGTTCCTTCCCCTCTGACGCCCCTGTGGCCACATCGCTGAGCGCAGTTAGTGCGCTCAGTGTTGCAAAGCTCGATCCTCCTATGGAGCATCGTGCTTTGCAGCCCCGTCGAACGCGCATCCTAGCATGTCATTGAGCATGTCTGTTGTAGCGTGCGCATTCTACACCGTGTGGCCCGCCCCATCGAAACGTCACAACGCTGCGACGGACATCGGGAGGCAGGTCAGTACACACGCACATAGTGCATTCGTCTGACACCTGCCATAGAAACATATAAGGCAGGGCTCAAAATGTCCACTCGCCTACTCGCATTTGGTGAGTAGAAATTAAGTGAGGGTGAGTGGAAATTAAGTAAGGGGCACACGCAGGTAGCACAAAAAATTATTGCTGTGTATTCTGGCAGTGCCACCGTGCAGACCCCCTTCCCCAGGCTGCATGGTGGCAGGAAACAGCTGCCTAACCTGACCCAGCTCATGTCTGTCACTGGCAGTGGGGTGGAGGGGAGCTGCTCTGCCTCCTCGCTCTGCTCACACTGGGGTCTGTTGACTGGGTATTAATGTTATCTTTGTAACTTTTAACCACTTGGCTGCTATGGACGCTCTCAGCGCGTCCAGCCAAGTGGTTCTCCTGTGCTACGGACGTGCTCAGCGCGTCCGAGCACAGGAGGCAGCAATCCGCCGGATTCCGGCGGATTGCTGCGCCCCCCTGGTGCGGGCTGACATCTTGGATGTCAGCCCAGCACTCGGGAGCCCGGCGGGGACATTAGATGTCATCGCGGCTACGCGATGACATCTAATTCAGGCGCCCCCCGCATGTGCGGAGGAGGCGCCTGAAAGGGAGGGGGGGAGTCCTTTGGACCTCTCTCCCTCCGATCGCCGGGGAGCAGGGGGTTAAGACAGACACCGCTTGGAAGGGCACAGCCTGCCCTTCCAAACGGTGGCTCTCATTAACCCCTGGGGAGCCGGATCACGAATCGGCGCTGAAAAAGCGCCGGTTCGTGATCCTTTCCCGGAGCTGGCCGACATCTTGGATGTCGGCCAAGCCTCCGGGAACTCCCCCTGAGGACTGGCGTCATCGTGCTATGCACGATGACGCCAGTCCTGGAGTTAACCCCTAGCTGCCACCAACGGTGGAGATAGGGGATTCCAATGAATCCCCTATCCTCTCCCGATCCGTGGCAGCTAGGGGTTAATGTTTGGTACTGTTGGATCGGCCAGAGCATGGCCGTTCCAACGATACCAAACACCACTGTGAAAAAGTTTTAAAAAAAATAAAAAAATAAAAAAAAAAAAAATTTTAAAAAAAATAAACAATTTTTTTTTTTTGGTTTGTTAATGCAGCAATATTGTTCCCATTTCAATTATAATGTGAACAATGATGCTGCACTAACGATTTTTGTATGCGGTGCGTTTGTTAAAAATCGTGTAATTTCCCCCAAAAAAAAATGTAACGAGACCCCATCTCTAATTTTTTTAACAAGCGCACCCCATACAAAATAGAACCGCAATTGCTCGCATGTTAAAATGTGAAAAAAATACACTTTACACGTTGTAAATTATTGAAAATTCATATTTTATTGCATTATTTGTTATAATATACAGACAGGTCATGACGTATACATATAATAATGACATATTATTAATCTGCCGAGTCTGACGGAAAGAACGATATATAATATGTCTGGGTCATATACTAAAATAAGCCTTCAAAACGCATTTAAACATGATGAGCAAAACCGGTAAGGCTGGGGTCAGACTGAGGCAATGCGAACGCGCGTGCAGGCGCACATAATCACGGCCGCACTAGCAGCAAATGACGGGCAATGACGGCCAATATACGAAGTACGGTCGCACGAAAGTCCGGCCGCGCAACGCAAGTGGAAAATGAACGCATTTTTTCGAGAACGTTAAACTGCTAGTACTGACGTACAGAGTGCGCTGCGTCCGCTAGAGGCGTGTGTGCATGATTAGGAGATGTCAGACCCTGCTAATGTCCGGCCAACATAACGTTCAGATGCACAAAGTGTTTTATTGATGATCTGTACAAAATCACGGACGAAAAATGCGCATCGTATGACCGCTCTCGCGTACTCCGTGAAAAAATGCGTCCATTCGTTCGAACGCACTTTTTCACAGACAACGTGAAAATGCGTTCGTCTGACCCTAGCCTAAATATGACCTCAGCACAGAGGCGTGAAACGCCTCAGCAGCGAAAGGGTTAACAGTGTAATTTTATAAGATAATTTAATGGGGTGTGTTTAGGGGCAGAGTTAAGGGCTGGGTAGGGATTAGGTGGAGCAACTGGTGGCGAGTAACTCTTATGGCCTGGTTAGTAGCTTGGGACTTGGAATTTTGAGCTCTGATATAAGGTATCATTGGAAAGGCCAGATTATGGCCATTATAATGATAAAAATATGACCAGGATTATCTAAAAGTAATAAATAAAATTACATTTATTTTTCTTTTATTCAAATGCAGCACTGTTGTTCACTTTACAATTTTAAAGTTAACAATGGTGCTGTAATAATTCAGCTTCTCCTTTCCCACACTGCCAGCAAGTGTGAAAGCGACGGCCCAATTACGTTATTATGCATTTTTTTCTTTGACAAACTAAACTGCAGTGAGGAGACACAGGGGGACTTCAGAAAGCTGCATCTCTGTTTTTTACACCGCTCAAGGTCAAATGAGGTGTCATTGGAAAGGTCAGAGTCTGGCCTTACCAACGATACCAAATATGCCCATATAATGAGTAAAAATAAAAAATTGAAAGACATGAAATGCAAAATTTCCTTTTTTTCCTCTTCTGAGATGGTGGCACTATATACTTTTACTTTTCGGCTGTTCTAGGCGAAATGGAGCACCATTTTCCATAGCTAGGGTTAGAAATTAGGGTTAGACTTATAAATTAAGGTTAGGGTTAGTTTACTATTTGTGCCTGTTTTAGGGTTATTTAACCTGAGCCCTAACAATCTGTTTTGCAGCATTTCAAGGCAACGGATCTTGCTTCTTCATTTGATGCGAGATCAGCGAAAAACAGCCTATTCAGATTTTTAAAAATGTTATGGGGTTATTCAGAGCAACGAATTGACCACCGAATTGCACTGAACGGTGAATTTCCCTGTTTCGTGCAAATTCGGCTATATAAAAAAACTGGCGATTCACCAAATATTAGCAAATTACCAGCAAAATTCGGTGACCTTCGGCGGCAGTGAAATCCCCATAGACAAGCAATGGTTAATTTATTCAGAGAATGCTAGTCAGTTTTTTGCTGCATAACAGTACTCCTCTACTTTAGCTAGATTTCATTCAAGCCCCAGTACCTAGTGAGGAAACTGGTTGTAACCATTTGACCATCAGATCCCCCATTTTTGACTCACAAACCTGCACATGGACTGAGGAAGGCACTGAGAGTGCCGAAACGCGTATCCATACCTGCCATATCCCTCCTACCATTGTTTTTATATTTATAGGTTTTAAAATTGAATTATTAAATTTTTTTCCCCGTTTTTACCATTTCGTATAAGACCATTATTTTACAAACAGTATCTGTCCTATATGCTCCATTTTTTTTGTATCCTATCCACCATCTACACTAATAGGAAGACTGTCTGCAGACAAAAGAGGTGAGGGTACCCACCGAGTAAGCAGTACCACACACTAACAAGTTGAGCCTGGAATCTTAAGGCTCCACCATCGGTGAGTTTGTCTAATTTCTATCTTACCCAGCATATGGCTACAAGTTACGCTATGAGGACATTGTCTTTTTTTACTTCCCTGCACCTGAGATAACCAAGCAAACACCAACGAAGGGCAGAGGCCACCCTCAACTTGGCCCAAGGTACTTCACACCAGAGCCGGCATATGAGGCTCTAAAAAGCGTTAAGTGTTCCTTTGTCTATGGACACTCAGCTTTTATAAGGCAATATTGCACTATCATTTTTTCTCTTTCTCCCCCCCCCTTTTTCTTCCCTTTTTTCTCATTTTGGGAACTGAGAGTCTGCACAAGACTTAGGTGAAGACATTATATCAAGACCCTGCGTACACACCTGGACTGTTTACATAGAGACCGAATAAGACTCTCTTATACCTCCAGCACCAAATGTATGGTCGGTTGCAATGTTTTTGTTCTAGACTTGGAAAACGGGACTTGAATCTAACAGCATTTGCTGAAATATATAGAGCATCACACGAATAGACCGCACAGTCGTTCTAAGGACATTTTACATATGCACTTATATTTGCATTTGCACTTTATGTGATTTATATATGCACTTTTGCTTGCATTTGCACTTTAGTTGTTTTTCTGCAATATACGCACTTTTTCTGCTTCATTGCACATAGACTATTCATTGTTGCATTTAACTGGTCGTTTTGATCGTGCACTTATCCCGGAATATTGGGAATTACCATATATAATTTACCTATTTTAGGCATATCGATGTACTGTATGTTTCTTTAGGATTTATAGGAATTTATACCGATTATAATCCACTCTAAAAAGAGATTGCGCCACTAGGATCCTCCCCTTTTCTGCTGTACATTCACACATTTCTGTCGGTTTTGTGTTTAAATCCCAATTGGCTGCATAACACAAATGTATCTATCAACCAATCACTAGCGCCTCCATTGCATATCACCTTCTTTATTTGACCATCATGGACTGCTTTATCAGCATTTGACTATCTGATTTGGAGGCTGGACTTTGTCGGATTGCCCTTAATGTACAACTGCTGTCTGGATGTAACCTAGGTTTTATAGAACAGCCACCTCCTGTCTAAAAGGACCATACGGCGCATAAAACAGTACATAAAACAGTGAACAGCTGATTAATAGACAACTGGTTAATATTGAATAAAATATGAATAGGATATATGAATGAGGATGTCCTTAAAATGTCAATTATAGAATCGTTAAAAGTGCATAGGAAAAGGGCAAAAAGTGCAAAAAATATAGTCAATAAAGTCTATTTGTGCAAATAGGTGCTCAAAAAGTGCAGCAGTTCAATACTCAGGGAAGTGTTGTTGATTGAAGACAAGTGTTGGAGACATGAGTTGGTTTCCATGCAAGAACTTCTCTCCAGGGGAAGCTATCAAGGCTCTTTGCATGTACTTGTCCTTAAGCTTTGACTAAGGGCTGGAGAAAGATACGAAAGACTGCTGGTGAGAGAAAGGGGGTCCAGCAAGAAAACTGCATGAACAGATGTGACCCAGTCGGGGTACGGAGATCTATTTCAGATTTTCCCAATGGTTCATGATGCTCTCTATCCTGTTTATTGAGATACAAAGTAATAGGAAAGCATGGAGAAAGTTTAAGTTGGAAAATTAGCTTCACTAACAGTAACCATCACAGACGAAGGGAGGGATGTGCCACTCTATATTTGGCCGCAAGCTATTTTCCTTGAGCCTGGATTTTCCTTAGGCTCCTACAAATGTGAGTGGTACATACATTGGCTTTACTGAATTGTTCCACTCCAGTACGACCATCTGCACTATTATCGCCTTTTATGTTTTACTTCTCTCTGAGGGATATCTTCAAAGAGAAGATCTGATACCCACATCACAGAGAAGATTGATACACTTGTCTTCAATCAACAACACTTCCCTGAGTATTGAACTGCTGCACTTTTTGAGCACCTATTTGCACAAATAGACTTTATTGACTATATTTTTTGCACTTTTTGCCCTTTTCCTATGCACTTTTAACGATTCTATAATTGACATTTTAAGGACATCCTCATTCATATATCCTATTCATATTTTATTCAATATTAACCAGTTGTCTATTAATCAGCCGTTCACTGTTTTATGTACTGTCTTATGCGCCGTATGGTCCTTTTATCCCTTTATCTTAGTCTTGACACATATTTTGGTTGTTTTTTATGTGTTTTTACCATACTATTGGCTGCAATTGATTATTTAATAGTAATCCACTTAGCACTTTAATTAATTCATTTAAATAAGCTAGCGCCCACACTGTATAGTGTATATTCGTATACACATTTTCCAATCACCTCCTGTCTAAACACTGGGCCCTATTCCAACTAAGCTGTTGAGATAACCATTGTGGTCATTATACTCCAGTCGTTACCTTAATGGCTTGAGCTGACATTCCAACCTAGCAGGACAATTTGCTTGGGTCTCAGATTTTTAAAGCTCCTTACTGTAAATTAGCTGACTCCTCTTTCAACATTGTTTATTCTTCTCGGCTCGAAACAAAACTCTGCAAAGAATACTGACTTGGAATTATTGATGTAAAGTGATTTTGCAAATACACTTAAACAAACGTTACTTACCTCTGATCCCATTTCTTCCCCCCCCCCAATGGCCGGTGTGATCAACTGCCTCCTCTCAGTACATGTAGAAGAACTCTGGGAACAAATAGTTCTGTGCCCTTCCACATCTTCTTTTCTTTAAAAATTGTATATGAAAATGTAATACCTGAATCGTTTCATGACGTCATGACCTATATTAGGCTGGTGACAGAAATTGTAAGTGGACATTAAGGTTTAAACACCCCTAAGTACCTGAGCAGTGGAATTTACAACCAAATTAAGTCTTCATGTGTGGACAAAGAGGGGGAATTGGCCATATGGATATAGGAAAAAGTATAAACTAACAAAAACCATGGAACTGAGAGAGCGAGAGAAAGAGAGGCAGTAATTTCTCCCACCGTGCATCGAATAAAAAACTTTCCATCTTATTCTCCGTTGGTAATTGCAATGCACACAGTCAGGGTTATTCAAAGAGATTCGAAAAGTCACCGCACGTTCGGTGACTTTTCATTCTCTTCAATTCGGTTTGTTTTGCCGATCCCGTTTCGGTGACCCTGCGGTGTATTCTGCAAGCACCACAGGGTCCCCGAATTGCAGGGAAAAGCTGCCGCAAACCTTACAAAAACTAACTGCAAAACCCAGCGAATGCACGCCAAAAACATCTGGATTAACCTGCCGAAAACCACGGAAAAAGCCCGAGCAGGAGCCGATCACAAGCAGCCGAGACAGTGAATAAATTAGCAAAATAGTTTGTGTGAATGTTTGAAAAGTGAAACGCTGTTTGCAAAGAAACTACTGAGCGAAAATGTCTGAAATTTACACAGGAGGTCCAGGGAATGATAATAAAAAGGGCTGTTACAGAAAAAATAAGTAAACTTAAAAAAACAAAACAAAAGAAAAAAATCGGACTTTTAACCCCTTAACGCCGCAGGACGTACATTTACACCCTGCATTAGGCGGGCTTTGGCGCCGCAGGATGTAAATGTACATCCTCGGCGTTTTCAGCCCCCCCAGGAGATACTCCCCTCCTCCGGCGGCTCCCTCTCTGCTCTGACTCCCATGGAGTCAGATCGGCAGGGTTTCCTCCTCCGGCGCACTGACGTCATCGCGCCGGGGGTGCAATGACGTCAGTTTCAGGCCCCCCCCCGCCGGAGCAGGGGAAGCGCCTGGAGGGGAGGGGAGGGATCCTTCAGATCCCTCTATCTCCCCATCGCCGGGGGCTACAAGGCTGTGGCCAGCATCGCTGGAAGGGTCACAGCCTGACCTTTCCAGCGATTGTATTGGGGTTAACCCATGAGTTGCCAGGTCGCGACCGGGCACAAATTTGTGCCCGATCGCGGCCTATTTCCGGTGGGGGCTGCCATCTTGGATGGCAGCCCCCACCTCTGGGTCCCCCCCGCGTCAACTGACTCATCGCGCCATGCGCGATGATGTCAGTTAACTGGGGAAGCCCCTAGCTGCAAAGGGATTTCCTATGGAAATCCCTTGCAGGATATAGGGGGGTTCTTTGAACCCCTTTATCTCCTGAGCTAGGGGTTCATGCCTGATATCGATGGAAAGGTCTGAGCATGGCCTTTCCAACGATATCAAACATGACACTGAAAAAAGTTAAATAAAAGTGTATAAAAATAAAAATAAAAAAACAATTAAAAAATAAAAACGTGCTTTTTTTTTTTTTTTTTTTTTTTGATGCAGCATTATTGTTCACATTTAAATTATAATGTGAACAATGATGCTTCACCAATGATTTTTTTTTGGGGGGTTTAGCAAAAATCACGTAATTTCCCCCCCACCCAAAAAAAAAAAAAAGGGTTCATAAGTCTACCCCATAGAATATAACCGCAAAGGATCGGATAATAAAATGTGGGAAAAAAAACACTTTATACACTGGATGATTGAAATTTTATTGAAAATGCAAATATTTTTACATTTTTTGTTATAGCATTCTGGCAGGACATGACTTTTATATATAATTATGATATATTATTAATCTTCCGAGTCTGCCGGAAAGAATGATATATAATTTGTCTGGGTGGTATAATAATACGTGACTTAAAACCGCGTTTAAACATGATGAGCAAAAACTTCAGCAAACTTCACTTCCGAAAGAGCACCGAAGTTGTAAAATTACTCCCGTCCTTAAGGGGTTAAAACAAAAAAATTCAGAAAAATGCTTAAGTATCCTAAAAAATCTATAAAGAGACTCTTTACTGCAGAATTTTATAATGAACGGTTTATTAGATATTGAATTAAAACGGGAATATTTCTAACATTGAAGCCTATGAGATTCTCCTAAATAAACTTGCCGAATTAAACCACCGAATGGCAGGGCATTTCGGGAACCTTTCACTGCTGGTTTATGTTCTCTGAATAGCCGAAGCAGTGCTTTTTCATGGGGTTTTCACTGCCCTCGAACAGGCACCGTATGTTCAGGCAATTCGCCAGGATTTGGCGAATTGCCTGCTCTCTGGATAGCCGAATGGCCAGAAAAGGTAACCGAAAAGCTGATTTTCAGCGTTCGGTTACCTTTCTCAAGCAATTCGGAGCTCTTTGAATAACCCTGAGTGTTTAGAGTTTCCTTATGCCCCAATCTCAAGTTTTCTGAAGTAAATTTCAAAATACCTAACTGTGCGTGCAAAGAATTTTGTTTTGAAGCTTGCACATTTGATAACAGGGAACATCCAATGGTGCGTCAGCCACAAGATAGTCGTTTAGCAAATAAAGTGGTGTAGATTAAAATCTGCTTATTTGATTTGTGTTGCAGTCCTGTTTAATGCCAATGTTTGTTGAGGAAAAGAACATTTTTATTTAATGTGTAACTTGATAAAAAAAACTCAAAATGTGTACACATCAGCTTTTCCTTTGCTAGACTAATCAAACATGGCATTTCTTTATCATTTTTATATTTTTTCTTGCTATCCAATCATGTCTAGCAAAACTGTTAGTTGGAGCCAGGAATATTTTATCTCTGTATAATTTGGGATGACATTGATGAGACTTTGGTCAATGAAATGAGAAAGAAGAGTATGTTTATATTGATAAGATTTCACTTACTGCCACCTGACTTTCCTCCATCACAGACCTCTGTAGGGCTATTAAAGCAGATTCCATGGAGGAATTAAACAGTTACCTCCCATAAAATGTTTTCAACAGTAATATAAAGTAATGACTATGAGCAAGGCTCCGTTTATTTTTAACAGGAGTCTACTTTAAATTTACAGTAACAGATAGTATCGAGCAATGACTGTAGTATCGAGCAATGACTGTTGCTATTGTAACAATGAATACACTTGTGTGCATTTATAGCTTGCCTTCTACACACTGCAGCATAGACTACCAATGACAAGCATAATAACTGCTACCTACTTAATTGCATGAGCAGTTATACAATCGCCATCTTTCTTTCCACCATTAAAAATACAGAGGTGAGAGGGACACACTACCAGTGAACCACTCGATGTTATTTTAGCAGGTATAATGCCCTGAGCTCCCTACTCCCGTCTCTTGGGAGGCTCTTGGAGGGCTGATTCATCGCTGTGAGTGCAAAGGTTTAGTTCTCCTCAGAACCAGAGAGCTGAATTCAGGTTCAAGGGCCTTCAGGACCTTTGGGAACTAGGTCACACCAATGGCTTTCAATGCCATCTGACATAGAAAGAATTGACAGGACGCTTGCTTGAGCATTCAATGCCCTGAGATTGCATGACCTCCTGCTGCGAACAGCATTTCACATCTGCAGAGCTCAGAAATAGACCTGAATTGAAGTACATTTTTAAAGGAAACTAAGGGGGGGGGGTTGGTGCGGAGTGGTCATTTTTTTAAACCAGGGCTGTCAAGCCAGCTCTAAAAACATTTAGTACACTCCAGTGATTCTCTCTTCTTTATTAAGGCAATATTCTGATCATTACAACATGTTTCCATTGACAAAAGTTATTAACTAAAAAATGGGGAGAACAAAAAAATAAATAAAGAGGGATAAAATACAAAGCAATCAAGTGTATTCCAGTTTAAAGATCCAGGCAGCTCAGATGTCTATTTCCAAACTGATCAGTCCATCTCAAGGTTATTATATTTTGCGTAATAAAGCAACAACACAGGGAAACCCTGAACTGGGATGAAGTCCTTGCAATGGCCTCTAATACTAACTCCGTATAATGCTGCTGGGTAATACAAAGAACACAAGGAACATACAATAGAAATGTCAGAACCAGAGTCAAAGGATCAAGAGCCAGGAGAGTATGTCAGACAAGCCAAGATCTGGCTGGGTTGAGTAGTGGTAACATCACTACTCTTTAACTGTGGAGAGAGACTGTGGAGACACAGGTTCGATCCCGGCAAGATCACCTCTCCAGTAAGTGTCATTGGGCAAGACACCTAACAGTACATACTCGCCACCTAGAACATACTTGAAAACGAGAGAAATCTCAATGTATCCTTCCTGGTAAAAACCTTTCTCAAAAAAAAATACCAGACAGGGAAGTAAGAACAGCCAGGAAATGGTACACGGAATATCAATACAGAGTACAGGGATTACACAGAAGGAACATCAGAACCAGGCCAAGATGAGACACAGGATTACCAAGCCAAGATATAGTACCAGGAAGCACTGTCTCTCAGGAACAAGAGACCCTTCATGAACAGAAAGCATGCAAAGCAAGGAGCCTCTGCTTGCATATTTATAGGGACAGAGCGGACCATGTGACCCCCAGGCCCGAACAACAGAAGCGGAATCCAGAAGTGGCACAGGGCGGACTTAAGGAAGAGCTGGCCTGGCTTGCTCTCACCACCAGGGGGCATGGCCAGAACCAGTGGAAACGTGACACCGGTAAGTAAAGCTCATGAGTTTGCGTACTTCATCTTCCTATTATATGCAATGGACCCCCTGGTAGATGGGTTATAGGTTTGTGGTGTTGCGGTTGTGTCCATTGTTTTATATAATGCACTGATTTCCATGTCTACCATGCCTTTATGCCTTCTACTCGTGACTTTTCTGAGTTTCTTTTCGGGTTTTTTCTTAATTTCTTTTCACGCTGTTCTGAAGGGGTTTGGGAAAACCCCTATTTCCTTCTTCTCCCACTCGTTTCAAAAATGGAAAATAATTTGTAGCATGTTTGGTATATATTTGTAGTCATTTTATTTTCTAATAAAAATTACATTTTAAAAAAATATATAAAACACATTTATAGGAATCTGTTTTACATAGTACATATACAAAAATTCAACTAATTATATTGGTTTGAGATAAAAAATATAATTTAATTGAATACATTTCATGTTCTACTCTGGAAAAAACTTAGAATTTCACAGAAAGGTATCATTTTATCCAACTCTATTTAATTTTAAATCGTGGAGCCAATTACTCACCTGTAAGGGTGACATTGCATCGCTTCAAGTTATGAATTTATATTATCACCAAGTTCTAATAACAATATCTTCACAAAAAAATCTATTGCATATAATTATATAGATATAAAGGTTACACACGTTGGTTAGTTGATACCTTCATATGAAGTCATGCTTTCCTGAAGGCCTGTTTAGTACAGCAATGGCATATCAGGTAAATTATAAAATGCATTTTATTAAATTATTTCACCACAAGCTATTATATTAGCATATAATTTCCGTTTATGTACATAGCAGTGGTAGCATTGTCTGCTCGAGCATGTAATTTGATGCTGATTTACGTATGATCCTCATGAAGCGTGCCTACTTTTGCATGCATTGAAAGGATATTTTGACAAATATAAACCATCTGTTCACACAAATACCGGCACCAGTATTATAAAAAATTCATTGAAAATGGTCAATAATGATACTAGATGTTTGCCTATAACATGGTTTCTCCTTGAACATGTTGTTCTGGACCAGGGGAGCTGAACGTACAATCTGAATTTCATTGCTAGAACAAAGGTCTACAGCGCTCAGTTAAAATGCATAAATGCAGAGAAGTACTAAAACACCTCACTTAATTACTTGCCTTGCCTACTGGAAGCTATTGACACATGACTTTACTGTTTCTTTATTTGCAACTGTTGAAAAGGTAAGAAGCAAAGATCTATAATTCTTATAGCTTGGACTATTTTACACCATCTTGAGTGATACCTAAATTAATTATTTTCAGTAAGAAAGTTAGAGAATATTCTACAAAGAGAAGAATTTCTGCTTGAGTTCCTGGCTGGATATCTAACCAGTGTTAGTAAAATGACAGTTCAAGATTCATCAGATCCAGAAGATGGTACAGGTAGTAGGTAAGCGAGGATGATGAATTGGACATTAGGCACTTATAAATATAAAACAGAAAAAAATATATACATAATCAAAAGAATGTGGTCAACCCTTCTATGTATCACAGACCTGCCAAGTCACATGGTTTTGCCATGTGACACACTATTTTCCCTCATACCTCCCAATCACTGGATGCCCATGTCTGTCATCCAGTTTTCAAAGAGGCCTGAGTGAAAACGAACTGTGAGTACTTGTTTAGAAGTCCATAGGTGCATCAATCTGAGCTCATGTACAAGCCACCCTGACTAGCTACTTGGCAGGGTAAATGGCCATCCTACCATGCATGTGGCAACATAAAACTCCCTATATGGGGCGTTGACATAATGAAAATGATGCAAATCTCATCGCAGTCACGTCAATCACTCACCTTGTCACCCGATTCTAGACTACGAAGTTGGCAGTTCTGATATCATACATTTATTTATAAAGTATTTTACCTGGAAGGATACATTGAGATTTCTCTCATTTTCAAGTATGTCCTGGGTCCTGGGCGGAGTGTATCGACATCATTGGTGACTGATTTGACCAACAGCTAGGAAATTAAAATCTCAGCTGCCAGGTGACGTTTGTGTGGGCAGAGGAAACTCTTCCGCTTCCCACAGCAATATTGGCAGAAGAGAGCGAGAAAGGGGCACGCCACACAGCCAGACCATTTTATAAAAGCTAAAGTGGTCAGGGTGTGTAGAGTGTTCCTTTAACTCTGACAGCTTCCCTTGCAAATCTTAACATCTGACCTACTTTCCCAAGTCATCATAACTCCTTACAGCTTGACTTTGCTTGCAGTTTACTGTACTGATATGAAACCAGGGGACCGCCTAGAGTTGAAGGATACCTGTAATAATAATTTTATGAAGCATTACCACTTAAAATTACCATTTCCAACCAAAATATGGCCCAGTGAATTTGAAACTCCATCCAGGATGCTTGGGATTTACATAGGACCATAAGGATCTGAAGATTTGGGAGCATAATGCTTTATTTTTGAATGTACGATGCTGTTTTTGATATTCAAGGGGTTATTCAGAGAGCACCGAAATCTCGCTGACATTTCTGTGCTCTCTCGTTCCCCACACTTCGGGGAATCAAAGTTCCCCACCCTGCAGTGAATTCAGTATTCACTGCAGGGTCCCTAGAGTGCAGGGAAAAGTTGCAGAAAACTCACCCAAATCCCACCGAAAAAAGCAGAAAAAACGCATCTGATACGATCCGAAGTATCGGATCACTCAAACCGCCACAATAATAAAAAAAAAATTCTACTCGCCACACTGTTCCAACATGCAAATCAATAGTGCATTGTAACATTGGAACCAATACGCACTAGCGATTTAAATTTGCATTTTCTTGGGTGCTAATTCCATAATTTTAATTAGTTTCTTGCTTCCTTTGATGGGGTTACGTTGATTGCGCCTTCTCCGTGTATTGTGTTATTATGTTTGTTACCGAAAGCAAAAATTTAAATAGTGACTCAGAGGCTCATTTTCATAAGTAATTTGAAAGTTTCTAATCAAAATAAAAGAAATGAGCAGCATTAACCTCCTAAAGACCAAATATGTGTCATTTTTACAATAAATTTGCTCATCAAAAAAATGTAACTTGTTTCAACCACGAAATGGAATAAAGTAGTAGGGCCAAAAAGCACCTTAAAGGGTTGAAGATAGTGTAGCGCCATGCCACACTCCACTCAGTGCTATATATCCTAGTGGCAGTCTCCCTAATCACCAAAAAATAAAGTGGCGTAACTAAAAGGGTCGCTGTGGACACACTTGCAACCGGGCCCTGGCATTCCACCACTGGAGGGGGGCCCAGGCAGTGGTGGAACCACTGGTAACCCTTTAAGGACCAAGGGTCTTTAAAGTCAATGCATTTATGACTGAGAAGTTCTGTCATTGGTCCTTAAGAGGTTAATTAGGCAGCAGAGGCCTTGTTATTTTTCTGCTGGCTTTCCATCGTGAAACTCCCTGGTGTCTCATTATAGGTTTGGTGGTAGCTTGCTTGTGATCATTCAAGTGTGATGTATCCCTATCTGTCTCTTGAAACAAAGTAGTTCTTCTAGGATCTGCTACTTGGTAAAGAAGGGAAGTGCCACTCTCTACATGGCCATAGGAGATCAAACCTAGAGCCGGGAAACCTTTAGGCTCATTTAAATGTGAGTGGTATATACCTCTACCAGTAATAATTTTTGTCCAATTTGTCATAAGATCTCCTGCACCAAAGATTTCCCTGTGTGCTTCTCCCTTCACTTTTATGAAATCGAATCCTCCTATATGCACTATTGCACTAAGCCCTGTTGTTTTTATTCTTTTAAGGCACCACTGCACTTTACTGTTTTGTTGCACTTTATTTCACTATTGTGCCTACTGTTGATGTACTTTATTTCATTATTTATATATGCATATGCAAATGTTTCAATTGCATTCTAGTGTTTTGCACTATTGATGCCCTGTCAGGGATACCTGCCACACCTCTCTCAATATTAGGGAAAGCACAATGCGAAAAGCAGCCAAAACATAAAGTGGATCAGTACAAACTCCTGAAAGCCAAGACAAGGCACCCCAATGTTTTGGCGATCGATCACCTAGTATCCCTATTATATATGCATTAGCTATGGGATTTAATGCTATGTTAATATGATAGGGATACTAGACGATAGGTTATAGTATTATTAGGCTTGGAAACCAGCTTTTGGACAGTGCAGGAGACATGTATACAGGCATTTTTGCAGAAGGTTTTTAGTAAAAATGCAAAACTCTCTCGCTGGGGGAGGGCCCTTCATGGATTCTTGCACCGGAGCCCTGACGTGTCTAGTTACGCCCCTGGAATACAATATATACATATGGATACAGCACAGGTCTAAGATAGAGTGTTTCATATAAAGTCAAATTTTTCAGTCCATATATTAAGTCTATTGTAGCTGTGTCTTCGTCTCAGCATGTAAAAGAGAAAAGACAAATTTTCCCAAACATTGCAGTTTGCTTCACAAATTATAATTCCAACATTTATATCGATAGGAAATACACTCACAATCTGGTGAGCCCCCTGGCTCACAGTGTATATACAGGTGGGCACTTTTCTTCAAATTTCACAGGGGCCTACACACCTTCAATCTTTTCCTTGTACCAATTTCACCAAATTCCTGCTACGCATAAAATAGGAAGATAGAAACCAGACATATACAGGGTTATTCAAAGAGAATCGAAAAGCCACTGCACGTTCGGTGACTTTTCTTTCTCTTCAATTCGGTGCGATTTGGCGATCCCATTTCGGCGACCCTGCAGTGTATTCAGCAAGCACCACAGGGTCCCCGAAGAGCAAGGAAAACCCACCGCAAACCCGATGAACACTCACCGCCAACCCGCCGAACACTCACCGCAAAATCCGCTGAACACTCACCGCAAAATCCGCTGAACACTCTCTAAAACCAGCAAAACAGCTGGATTAACCCCGCCGAACACGCTGGAGAAACCCGAGCAGCCGCCGATCACAACGCAGAGCAGCTGCCGCAAAAACCTGACACCGCAGATGAATAGAGTGAAAAAAACAAAACTGTTTGCTTGAATGTTTGAAAAGTGAAACGCTGTTTGCAAAGAAACTACTGAACGAAAATGTCTGAAATTTACATATAAGATCCAATGAATGATAATAAAAAGGGCTGTTACAGAAAAAAGAGAAAACGATTAAAAAAATAAAAGCGGAAAAATAAATTCGCAAAGAAATCCCAAAAAATGGCTAAAAGATCCTAAAAATTCTATAAATAAAGAGACTTTTTACTGAAGAATATTATAATCAATGGTTTATTAGATATTGAATTAAAACGGGAATATTTTTACCATTGAAGCCTATGGGATTCGCCTGAATAAATCTGCCGCATGAAACCACTGAACAGCAGGGCATTTCGGCAATTTTTTACTGATGGTTTTCGTTCTCTGAATAGACAAAGCATTGCTTCTCTATGGGGATTTCACTGCCCTCGAACAGGCAATGAACAGACACCGTATGAGCAGGCAATTCGCCAACATTTGGCGAACTGCCTGCTCCCTGGATAATGGAAAACAATAAGGTGGTAAAAATGGCGCAGATGATATATAGATGGTCGGTCTTGTGTAGCAGCAAGGGCACAAACGCACACTCCCAAGTGCGAATAGTCAATAGGTAAGGTAGTAGGTAGAGTCCTCGCGCTTGCACCAAGTGTCCAGTGAGTGATACTTCAAAATAATCTAGAAAACATAACAGGAGACACACATTGCGCAGTACATCCTTATGACACCTGGTTTCTTGGAAGTAAGGTAATCAACTCACTTATTTCTGAGCCCCATTAAGGCTAGGGTCAGACGAACGCATTTTTCACGTTGTCCGTGAAAAAGTGCGTTCGAACGAATGGACGTATTTTTTCACGGAATACACGATAGCGGTCATACGATGCGCATTTTCGGACGTGATTTTGTACGGATCATCAATAAAACCCTTTCTGTGTCTGGACGTTATGTTGGCCGGACGTGTGCAGCGTCTGACGTCTCCCAATCACGCAAACACGCCGCTATGCGGCCGCAGCGCACTCTGTACGTCAGTAGTAGCGGTTTGACGTTCTCGAAAAAATGCGTTAGTTTGCCACTTGCGTTGCGCAGACGAACTTTGTCGTATGTTCCCCGGCATTGGATGTCATTTGCTGCTAGCACGGCCGTGATTTCGTGCGGCTAAACGCACGTTAAAACTGCTTTCGTCTGACCTTAGCCTTAGTCGGCTCTGAACTATACAGCCATAGATCTGTGGATATAATCTCACCAACCCGTCCTACCAGCAACCGTCCGTGATAATAGCCTGGTCCATAGATGAAGTACTGGATCCCCGGGATATGTCACAAACGAAAAAGTCGGTGGTCTATTCAATAACGGTGAAACTCAGGAGAATTGGCAGAAGTGAAAATTCTAGGTCAAAAATTTCAACCAGGTGTCATAAGGATGTACTGCGCAATGTGTGTCTCCTGTTATGTTTTCTAGATTATTTTGAAGTATCACTCACTGGACACTTGGTGCATGCGCGAGGACTCTACCTACTACCTGCTCCCTGGATAGCCAAATGGCCATGAAAGGTAACCGAAAGCTGAATTTCAGTGCTTGTTTACCTTTCGGCCACCATTCGGATCTCTTTGAATAACCCTGATAGGGTTTCCCCTAGTGTGATCCTGTATACAAAGAACCGTCACTCTTGATAGATCGGCCAAATGCACACTTACTTTTTATAGAGCCTACACTGGCTCTAGAATCACAAGCATGATCTTTGTTTAGGGCAGGAAACCGATCAAGTCTCCTCACAAATAATGTAGCAATATTAATAAAAAAACTTTATCATTTAATTATTTTTAAAGAGATATATTAGACAAACAATCCAGAACACGTTTTGCCGACTTATAGCTTCATTAGCTGGTGCAGAATGTATATGAGGTCCCTCCAACATAAATACCCTCCTCTATTTGCATTAATTGTCCCTAATTAACGAGGACAGACAGAACGACGGGTCTACGTGCCAATTAGGGACATTTAACGTAAATAGAGGAGGGTATTTATGTCAGAAGGACCTCCTATACATTCTGCACCAGCTGAACACCTAACAAGTACGCTCTCCAGAAAAAAAATTGTAAGGTACTGACTAGATGTGCAGCATTGTCCTGCTGTTAAAAATTTATTATTTACAGGGACACATAAGTCTGTCAAGCAACCTTGCTCAAGCCAAGTTGCTCAGCATTGACTCAGACTGTAAAAAGAAAAGGTCAGACAAGAGACATTTTTAAAGAAACTCTACATCATGTGGCAACTCAATTTTACCTGAAGTCACACTACTGTGAGCTCCATGCTCCCACTCCCATCCTCTGAATGAGACCTTAAAGGGCTAATTCAGCCATCCATTTGCAGGGACTTAGGCTGCCGCTGATCTTCAGGTCAGGGATCCTTCAGCTCAGGTTTCCTGGGCTTGGAGAATGTAAAATAACAGCCCCCCCATTGGTATCAAAGCCTTTCTGCGTGGAAACCCACTGCATTGGCTGGAGTGCCCAAACCTCCCTGGGCTGCAAGCAAGTCATATCCTGCAGGGATCAATGGGAGACCAATGTTGGATTCAGGTAAATTTTAAAGGAAACTAAAGAGTTAGGTGGTAGGGGAAAGTACTGCGGGGATCAGGAGGGGTTAATGTTTAACCTTTATATTTCCTACCACCTCTTGTTTTAACCCTATGGTATCCATTTAAGTTAAACTAAAGTGAATCCCTATGCATGTACACTGTAAATTTCAATTGTTTTGTATTATTTTTTTTTGAGAAAGGATTTAACAAGGAAGGATACATTGAGATTTCTCTCGTTTTCAAGTATGTGCTGGGTGGCGAGTATATACCGTTAGGTGTCTTGCCCAAGGACACTTACTGGAGAGGTTGCTCACCGGGATCGAACCCATGACTCCACAGGCTCTCTCCATGCAGAGCAGTGATGTTACCTCTTCTCCACCCAGCCGGTTTTTATTATTTTATTATCAAAATGAATTTTCTGTATCAGGGTGCAAGAAAACTATTTATTTTTCCAGTCTTGTTAAACAAGTGTACAGAATACTACCATACATATCAAACCAACCCGAGTAACTTGGCCCAAAGAAACATTCTAGGTTGTTGCCATACCTGCATGTAAGACTGAAAATCTCTCTGAATGTTTCCAGAGGAGACAAAGTGGGTGATATCTGATGAACTGAAAGACGACCTGATTTATCTCAATGGCTCATCAATAACATTTCTCTTAACTGTCTGTGTAGGTTGTTATGACTAGATAAATGTTCTGATGATAGGCATCAGAGTACCATCAATAATTTCATGGTGGTTTTCTAGTGGATTCAAATTGTTAAGCTGTTTTATCCCGTATGGATCATGAGAGACAAATCCCTCATTGTCACAAGAATACCTATATGTCACACATCAACAGAGGATAACCGTCACATGTTAACCTTTGATTGCAACACAATATGATTTCTATGACCTAAATAATTAAAGCCTCAACAACAAGCTGTCTTTATCATAGATCAAGTGCACATGAGAATATCCTCAGTAGAATATCTTGTGGACAAGGGTTCATTTTCATAGAGTGATATTTGAAATATTTATATCACTGTAGAACCGTGGTTCCCAACCACGGTCCTCAAGTACCCCTAACAGGCCAGGTTTGCAGAAATCTGAAGCACAGCACAGGTGATATAATTTGTTGCTCAGTGTTTGCAGGATTCAGTCTGCATTTCCCCAAGGTGATACAAAAATAAAGGTAATGGGATCTGTTGAGGTAATAACATGAACACTCATTGGTGTAGTATGTCACGAATCAGAGCATATTATGCCCCTTTGAATCGCACTCACAAGATAAAACTTTTCAGCATATCAATAACAACAATCTCGGTTGTTACCCCACATCTGCATGATCCTGGAACCTCAGCATGGTACTCTTGCCGCCACAGGAACCACCAAGGAAGCTCGTCAGTGTTTTAAGCAGGTATTTACGATCACTACGAATACCGAAAATGCCGGAATGAATGCACAAAACAAACAAAAATGGCCAAAGCCCATTACTTCAATGAAAATCTAAACAATAACATATCAAACCCTAGAAACGTTTGGAGAACCATAAGTAACATACAAGCACCCCCAGACCACTCCCAGCCAGCTGCTGTCAAAGTAAACAACCAAACCCTGCAACACCCCCTAGATGTAGCAAATGCCTTTAATGATTATTTTGTTGGATGTGCCACCACTTTGATTGCCAAGCTAGGAAATGACATGCAATCAGAGAGGCCTCATGCAGGTCAGCCCCCCCCCCAACTGTGCAAAGTCCCTGTATCAGACAGGAATTCAGTTTCAGACCAGTGCCTGTCAGTGTCATTACTAAACTTCTCTGTAAGCAAAAAATGAAATACCAGTCTGGACCTGATCAAATACCAGCAATGCTGCTGAAAATCAGTGTGCCAGCAATTGCAAATCCTGTCGCAACCCTAATAAATGAGTCACTGGCGACTGGATACATACCCAAGCTCTGGAAGACTGCAAGAGTGGTACCTATCCATAAAAATGGTGACAGTACTTTGGTATCCAACTACCGTCCAATATCGTTGCTCCCTGTAATGTCAAAAGTCTTGGAAAAATGTGTCTACACACAATTACGTGATTATTATCAATATTGGAACTACCTAACCCCGGATCAATAAGGCTTTCGTCAAAATCACTCAACTACAACCGCCCTTTTAAAAGTCTGCAATGATATCCAGGCTGGGATGGAACAAGGAAACCTAACTGGAGCCATCTTCCTTGATTTTGCCAAGGCTTTTGACACAGTAGACCATGGCATCTTGTTAGAAAAACTTAAAAACTCTGGCATTGGTGATCGCACGCTAACCTGGTTTCAATCATATGTATCCGACCGATCACAATATGTGTCAATTTCGGGCAGCTCCTCCCTCCCGCTCCCAGTCACTTGCGGTGTACCCCAAGGCTCAATACTAGGCCCCCTGCTATTCACAATATTCATAAATGATCTGCCCAACATCTGCAAAGCCTCAACTGTACATATGTACGCAGACGACACTGTGATCTATACCAGCAAACCAAATCTCCCGCAGCTGGAGGCCGTGCTGCAAGAACAATTCACAGCGGTAGAAAAGTGGATCAAAAACAACAAACTTTTTTTAAATACTGACAAAACTGTAACGATGCTCTTTGGAACAGCACCTAAACTACATAAATTGCAAAATCCCCATCTATGTGTTGGGACAAAATCAAATGGCACGCTGACCACAGTCACTTCTCTCAAATATCTAGGTATGTGGTTGGACCCTAATCTATCCTTTGGCCCCCACATCGAAAAACTCTCATCTAAACTTTACCCCAAACTAGGTGCCCTGTACAGAAACAAATCCTGCCTGAGTCCTGCGGTAAGAAAGCAGATTGTACAGCAAATGCTTATGCCGGCTATTGATTACGGAGATGTAGTGTATGCAGCCGCCCCGCAAACACACCTTCATAAACTTACTACATTGTATAACTCATTCTGCCGCTTTGCGCTACAATGTAACTACATGACCCACCATTGTGACATGTTAAAAGAGCTAGGCTGGCCATTGCTGGAATCCAGACGCACCCTTCACCTTTCCAGCCTGGTGTTTAAGAGCATCTCTGGGAAGCTGCCACCCTACCTGAATAGACTGCTTCCCCCAGCAGCTCCCTCATCCTATAACCTCCGATCCAGGACCAGCACCTTACTTGCTATACCACAATACAAAAAGACAGTGGCTCGGTCCTCATTTTCCTACAGAGCACCACAATTATGGAATAACCTCCCAGACACCATCAAATCTTCCCCCAGTCTTAAGTCACTCAAAAGCTCCTTACTAACATACCTCAATACAGAATGCACCTGTAAACATGTAACCTAGTGACTATTTCCTACATATTTTTCTGTTAATCTGTATATTTGTGTTGTTTTTTTTTAATATCTTGCATTGTATTACTTTGTATTTCTGTAACTGTAACACTTCAATGTTCTTGAACCCAGGACATACTTGAAAACGAGAGAAATCTCAATGTATCCTTCCTGGCAAAATCCTTTATAAATAAATAAATAAATAAATTTAATGGGTTTAAAACAGAACACTAGGGGCTAAATTACAATCGTCATGCAAACGTTAACGCTCACTTGCGTGAGCATAAACGTTAGCTGCGGTGGTTACCGCATATTACAATACAAACGCAAATGGGTTAAGTAACCCGCTTGCGTTTGGCACCTTGTGCTTTTCAGCACGAGGTTACTGTACTTTGTGCTCCCTATATTTAACATGGGGATCGCAAAGTGTTAATCAGCGCTGGATTACAAAGTCCCAGCGCTGATTAACGTCCGGCTGTGGTTAGCAAAAAATTTATCACAGCCAGGACTTGGTGTCAACGGATTCCGCCTCTGCAGAATCTGTTAACACCAGCCTAAAAAAACTTAAAAAATTAATCACATACTCACCCTCTGTCCAGCGACCCCGACCGCCTCCTCCGTCCGGCGGGAGCAGGGAAAGACTGGGGGAAAAAGTCCTCACTAAGCAGACCGGCCGGATCTCGCGAGGCAAGATCCAGCTAGTCATGTGACCGGCAGGGGGGAACTCAATGGAATTCTATGGACTCCATTGAGTGGATGCTCGCGGCTGTGCTCAGTGCTGCGGCGAGCGTCCCTGATTTTAATACGCGGTAACAATGCAGATAGCATTTTTTGCGCCTGCATTGAAATCCAGTGTTAAAACGCGGGCGCAAGGGGGAAAACTGCGAGTGCAGTTTTTCCTCCCTTGCGCCCGCGTGTTAACGCTTTGAATGTAATCCAGCCCTAAATCAAATAAACATAAAAACATGTATCCAACGCGTTTCGTCTATGTAATAGACTTCATCAGGGATAAAAACATGAAAATAAATGAAAATAAAAGGTCTTTCTCCTTTAATCCTCTTTGCGGCTTTATATCTTCTGTAAGGGCCATGGTAATTCATTACTTCCGGTTTCGCCCTCCTTAAAACTTGGCCTGTTAGAGGTTCTTGAGGACCGCGGTAGGGAACCACTGCTGTAGAATGAAGCTTTTGAAACACTGTAGCTCTGGATATAGAATATATATATATACACACACACACACACAGTATATAAATTAATGTATCATACTTTTAAATAAATTTAAAAATCAGCGTAAACTAGGAAAGACAAATTGTTTCCAAATCTCGCTCAAAGAAGTTTGCGTATGGCTATATTTTCTGCATAGGTAGAATCAAAGTGCCTAGGACAGATACCATCACAATTTACCCCCCCCCCATCAACAATTATAACAATATGCACATCAGATTGATTATACCTATATAGCTCCAGATACACATAACAGAAATAATCGGTATGAGTAATACAGAAATCCAAAATAGCTATGCTTGCCTACATACATTGAGCCCCAGTGCCATTTAAAGTAAATAAATCAGCAATCACTACGCATGCAATCTGAAGTGGAAGGAATGTGTAGTCTTATCAACTGCCAGTCAGGCTCCACAATGCAAATAACATAATATGTTTGTTACAGAGGTTTGCAAGTAGGCTGTATTTTGCGCATCTGAAGTGACAATCACAGTAAAGCTACAAGGTCTATTCACAAAGCACAGAAATTGCATGCAGTTTCAGTGCTTTGATTTTCCCGTACTTGGATTCCATTCTGCCGAAAATACGGTGAATTCAGTATCTACTGAATGGTCACCGTATTCCGGATAAATTTGAGTCGCCAAAGAAGTTATCATACGTCGGCGAAAACCGCCAAACTGCGCCGTATAGACTTTGGCGAATTCCACTGAACTGGATAAAAAAAAAGCCGAACTCTCCTATTCGACTAACAGATGTTTAAACCAATAAAAATAATATTAAAATGTGTCTAAATAATAAAGATCCTTTAAAAAAAGAATAAAAAGGTCTGTTATAAAAAAGGTCTGTTTTTAAAAAAAAAATCAGGAAACAAACATTTTGTTTTAAAAATACAAACAATACTAAAAGGTGTTCTAAAATTTAATTAAAGTCTTTTACCTGAAATGAAAAAAAAATTAACGGTATCTTAATTATTTTTTTTTTTAAAAGAAGATTATCAGGGTTATTCAAAGAGCTCCGAATTGCTTGAGAAAGGTAACCGAACGCTGAAAATCAGCATTCGGTTACCTTTCCTGGCCATTCGGCTATCCAGAGAGCAGGCAGTTCGCCAAATCCTGGCGAATTGCCTGCACATACGGTGCCTGTTCGGTGCCTGTTCGAGGGCAGTGAAATCCCCATGAAAAAACACTGCTTCGGCTATTCAGAGAACACAAACCAGCAGTGAAAGGTTCCCCTAATGCCCTGCCATTCAGTGGTTTCATGCAGCAAATTTATTCAGGAAAATCCCATAGGCTTCAATGTTAAAAATATTCCCGTTTTAATTCAATATCTAATAAACCGTTCATTATAAAATTCTGCAGTAAAGAGTCTCTTTATTTATAGATTTTTTAGGATATTTTAAGCATTTTTCTGAATTATTTTTTTTAACCCTTTCGCTGCTGAGGCGTTTCACGCCTCTGTGCTGAGTTCATTTTTACCTGTTTCGCTCATCTTGTTTAAACGTGTTTTGAAGGCTTATTTTAGTATATGACCCAGACATATTATAGATCGTTCTTTCCGTCAGACTCGGCAGATTCATAATATGTCATTATTATATCTATACGTCATGTCCTGTCTGTATATTATAACAAAGAATGCAATAAAATATAAATTTTTAATAATTTACAATGTGTAAAGTGTTTTTTTTTCACATTTTAACATGCGAGCAATTGCGGTTATAGTTTGTATGGGGTGCGCTTGTTAAAAAAAATAGAAATGGGGTCTCGTTACATTTTTCTTTGGGGAAAATTACGCGATTTTTAACAAACGCACCGCATCCAAAAATCGTTAGTGCAGCATCAGTGTTCACATTATAATTGAAATGGGAACAATATTTCTGCATTAACAAACCAAAAAAAAGAAAAAAAACTTGTTTTTTTTTTATAAATTTTTGTTAAATATGTTTTTATATTTATTTTTAATTTTTATTTTTAAAAAAAACTTTTTCATGGTTGTTTGGTATCGTTGGAACGGCCATGCTCTGGCCGATCCAACAGTACCAAACATTAACCCCTAGCTGCCACGGATCGGGAGATAGGGGGTTCATTGGAACCCCCTATCTCCACCATTGGTGGCAGTTAGGGGTTAACTCCAGGACTGGCGTCATCGTGCTATGCACGATGACGCCAGTCCTCAGGGGCATTCCCGGAAGCTTGGCCGACATCCAAGATGTCGGCCAGCTCCGGGAAAGAATCACGAACCGGCGCTTTTCGGCACCGATTCGTGATCCGGCCCCCATGGAGTTAATGCCAGGTACCGTTAGGAAGGGCAGGCTGTGCCCTTCCAAACGGTGCCTGGATTAACCCTCTGCACCCCGGTGATCGGGAGGGAGAGCGGTCCGAAGGACCTCCCCCCCTCCCTTTCAGGCGCCTCCTCCGCACACGCAGGGGGGCGCCTGAATTAGATGTCATTGCGCCACCGCGATGACATCTAATTGTGCCGGCGGTGGTTCCGGGTGCTGGGCTGACATCAAGGATGTCAGCCCGCAACGGGGGGGCACAGCGATTGGCCGGAATCCGGCCGATCGCTGGCCCCAAAGGGAGGACGCGCTCAGCGTGTCCTCCGCATGGAACCCTACCTGCGGGTGGACGCGCTGAGCTGAGCGCTTCCTCCACAGCGAAAGGGTTAAAAGTCAGATTTTTTTTTTTTTAAAGTTTTCTTCTTTTTTCTGTAACAGCCCTCTTTATTATCATTCCCTGGACCTCATATGCACGTGTAGCGCTCACTCCCGGAGGAGCCGCTGAAATTGAACCTCGGGCCAGTCTCCCCGCACTAGGGAATAAATATACTCCAGCACCATTGTGGATTTTATAAATTATATAGTTTACTAGAACAAATGGCATATAATGAATAACACGGTGTTCGTATATATATTTACAGTACTTCGTAATGCGGGAAACGCGCAGCGGAAAAGAAATACGATGCTTCGTAATTCGAGGAACGCGCAGCGGAAAAGAGAAAAATATATCTTTAACCCCCTTTGTGGTTGGGGAGTGAGTCCCGTACAGGTTATGTCCCAAAGAATGTAGGTGTGTGTGTGTGATGGTACCCGGGTACAATATTCAACTGGCCAGTGAATTGCTTATGAGGTATCTTCGACTAGTCAAGTTGGGGCCCTGTGGGTTTTGGAAACAAACAGCAGCGTGCTTTATTTTCACAACGGCCTGGAAGGCCTCTCACCCATCCGCCAGATACTTGATGCTCCGCTCGACCCAGGACGTCTCTCCGCTCGATGTTGACTGGGGTTCTCCTGGTTACTGGATCCGCTGTCTGGCTTTCTGTGGCTTCCACAAGATATCCAGTTCACCGCCTGCTCTCCCTGTCCAATCGATCTTGCAGTACTCCTGACTGGGGTCCTCCGGCTTGCTCAATATCAGCGCGGGTAGTCCTGTGAATCACTGGGTCTTCCTCTGGTAAGGCTGAATAACCCGGTCTTTAGCTCTGTCAGGCCCCAGCTGCGCTCCGGCCTGGTCACTGTCACGTTCTGCAGCACTGGGTCTTGCTTCTCCCACTCCCTGGCGCGCTCTGCCAGCTCTCTCCACGAGGCTCAGGATGTAAGCGTCTGTGTCCCACCCACTTCCTGTGTCTGCCCCCAAAGCATGCCGGAAAATGTAGTCCCAATGTTTTCTGTGTTTGTCCAGCATAATCTTAGCATGGTCTCTGTCTCCCTCTGGTGGCCATTGCAAGTAAATGCAGCAGAACAGTCTTTTTAAACACAGCGCTACACACATTTCAGACATTTTCGCTCAGTAGTTTTTTTGCAAACAGTGTTTCACTTTCACACATTCATACAAACTGTTTTGCTAATTTATTTACTGCCTCTTCTGCTGTGTCGAAGGCTGCGATCGGCTCCTGTTCGGGTTTTTCTGTGGTTTTCAGCAGGTTAATCCAGATGTTTTTGAGGGTTTTCGGCGTGCATTCGCTGGGTTTTGTGGTGAGTTTTCATCGGGTTTGCTTTTCCCTGCAATTCGGGGACCCTGTGGTGCTTGCTGAATACACCGCAGGGTCACCGAAATGGGATCGACAAAAGGAACCGAATTGAAGAGAATGAAAAGTCACCGAACGTGCGGTGACTTTTCGAATCTCTTTGAATTACCCTGTATGTTTTTACACTGAATTCTAAGGGATTCGTCTGTTTAAACTTGCCAAACTGAAACACAGCAAAATTATTTCGCCGGAGTTTCGGCACAGGTCAGCATTCTGTGAATAGACGACATGTAAGGCTGGGGTCAGATGAACGCACGTGCAGCCGCACTTTATCACGGCCGTAGTAGCAGCAAATGACGTCCAATGACGGGCAATATACAAAGTACGGCCGGGCAACGCAAACGGCAAACAAACGCATTTTTTTGAGAACGTGAAACCGCTAGTACTGACGTACAGAGTGCGCTGCGTCCGCTAGCGGCGTGTGTGCGTGATTAGGAGACGTCAGATGCTGCTAATGTCCGGCCTACATAACGTCCAGACGCAAAAAGTGTTTTATTGATGATCCGTACAAAATCATGGCCGAAAATGCGCATCGTATGACCGCTATCGCGTATTCCGTGAAAAAATACGTCCATTCGTTCGAACGCACTTTTTCACGGACAACGCGAAAAATGCGTTAGTCTGACCCTAGCCTTAGGCTGGCGGCACATGAGCAGAGGAAGGAACGTCCGTAAAAGTGGACGTTCCTTCCACTCTCTGCGCTCAGCGTACAAAGCGCGATCCTCCTATGGAGAATCACGCTTTGTATACTTTCAGCTTCCGTTTAGCTTTTTGATGGGGAGGGCTTTTTCACGTCCGGTGGAGGACCTTCCCCGTCAAAAACCCACGGACGCAGGGAAGTGCGGGCGCACATGAGCCATAAATACGCTCGTGTGCCGGGGGCCTTAGTCGTTGAGTTGTGGTGAACTGCACTGCATTTTGCTGTCAATTCTCCAACAAATTTCCACCTATGCATCAGGACAAAATCAACTGTAACATTTCAATGTTCCTGAACCCAGGACATACTTGAAAACTAGAGAAATCTCAATGTATCCTTCCTGGTAAAATACTTTATAAATAAATAAATAAATAAATGGCACGCTGACCACAGTCAGTTCTCTCAAATATTTAGGGATGTGGTTAGACCCAAATCTATTCTTTGGCCTCCACATCGAAAAACTCTCATAACCTTATCCCAAACTAGGTGCCCTGTACAGAAACAAATCCTGCCTGAGCCCCGCGGTAAGAAAGCAAATTGTACAACAAATGCTTATGCCGGTCATTGACTATGGGCATGTAGTGTATGCAGCTGCCCCGCAAACACACCTTCATAAACTTACTACATTGTATAACTCATTCTGCCGCTTTGTGCTACAATGTACACTAACTACATGACCCACCATTACGACATGTTAAAAGTGCCAACGTGGCGGTTGCTGGAATCCAGACGCACCCTTCACCTTTCCAACCAGGTGTTTAAGGCAGGGGGCACACTAGACATTTTCTTTAACGCACTAGCGTGCGTTAAATAAAGCGCTTACGCACCGGCCCCCCTCGACACCCGCCTGCCCCCTCCACAAGGCTGCAAAGCCTTGCAGCCCCGTCAACGCGCATCCTGTGCATCGACAGTGATGATCTCTAGGTGCACACATGCTACGTGCGCGCGCAAGCATGTGACCGGCTCCGTCCACAGCATCACAACGCTGCGACGGGCGCCGGTAAGTGCATCATAACGCGCTCTAGTGCGCACAAGAAGACACCTAGTGTGCCTGTGGCCTAACAGCTTTTCTGGGAAGCTACCACCCTACCTGAATAGGCTGCTTCCCTTAGCAGTTCCTTCATCCTATAACCTCCGATCTAGGACCAACACCTTACTTGCAATACCACAATACAAAAAGAAAGTGGAACGAAAAGTGTGGGGAACAAGAGAGCACTGAAATGACAGTGACATTTCGATGCTCTCTGAATAACCCCTATAGTATGTGAATATGTATTGTAGAATATATTGTATGTCTATATATGTCAGAATATACACTGTGTATGAGTATATGTGTCAGAGTTTGCTGTTTCTGTGGGAGTATGTATCTCATACGAGATTAGGTATGCATCTCAATCTTTGCAAAGAAATGTTAAATAATGAGAGTGGGAATTGGAATGCATTGAGGAAATTAGCCTTGGGGAAGCAGAGTGAAAAAAATTGCCCCTGTGATTTTGTTACATATATTTGTAATCTTAAGTAATTTTGCAATTGTAAAGTATGTAGCTTGTTTGGAAGAGCAAGGGAGCCATTATGGCTAGTATCATGGAACCAGATTTCTTATTTGTTTTTCCCCTCTGCTTTTACTTACAATGGATTGGTCCACTCTCCCTGTCTAACACACATAGTTAGCTTGGCCCAGCCCCAATTCATGTTTAGCAAGCTTCTCTTCTTGTCAGTCTGACCACAGAGGCACTGTGAGTAAACATGTGACTAAACATCCTGTTCTATACTGGACTAGTGCATCCTGTTTTACCTTCCCCCATAAAGCATACCAAGAGAAGCTCTCTCTATTCACAAGACCCCTTCTATTTGCTGTTACTTTCCCCAATAAAATGAAGAAAATATAAAGGACTTTGTGTGCTTTCAAAAGGGGACGAGTTAAGCTATCTGACTTCAATCATATCCTGCATGTGAATATTAACTTCTTGCATATGACCCTGGGGTTCCAGAATAGCTATTGAATAACAGGGTTATTCAGAGAGGTGAAAACCAGGAGTGTGACTGGAGAAGTGAAAATTCTAGGTCAAAATAGCCAAACCAGAAAAATTCTCCCATTTATCTTACTTTCCAAATCTACTATTTTGACCTAGAATTTTTACTTCTCCAGCCATTCTCCTGGTTTTCACCTCTTTCTGAATAACCCTGTAAGTGATTATGTATAGTGGACTCAGTTATTAACACAGCAGGCTTGGAACACGGCCCATAGTATTTAGGGGTATTTTACAAAATCAGGGCATATGATATATTTTATCAGCAGTGACTTCAGGTTGAGATTTAGGGGGACTGTGCTATCTGCTGCTGGAATCTTGTGTATTGCGAATGACAAGTTTTTGTGGCATTGGAGAGGAGCTCTTTACAGTGAGCAGCAAATGGTGTCATTTTAAAAGCAACATTGATTTTTGTTAACTTAACATAAATAAAAATAAAGAGAAAACACCAACAAAAAACAGCGTACTTAAATTTTTCATAGCCAAAGTCTTACTCGTACATGACAATAATTACTCACAAATCTTTTTAATTTTGTGTAATAAATTGTGGAAGAAATAAAGAATACAATAAAATGCAAAATAAGGAAAGCAGAAAATAAAATTCTATGTTTTAATGTACATTTTTTATGTACAGTGTGTTCAATAAAATATATCATTTATTACGCTTAAATGAAAACAATCTCTATTGCCACATTATTGTGATTACAAATGCTTAAATGCATTACTGCAAGATTGACAAGCCTGTATACTGTACCAGACATTCTACGGTTTAGGAAACAATAATACACTAATTTCTGTTTGCAGGAATGTACTTTTTATAGTTCAGTTTATGTGATTTAATAAAAATTAAACCAAACGACAATCTTAGTGCACGTGCTGACTATCATAATACTGATGAAGCGATACCAATTGTAGGGCTATAATCTTGAGATCTAACAAATGGAATCTCATTAACAGATATAAATTTCATCTGCACAAAAATGTCTAGAAATTGATGATTGTGAACAGCCAGTAATAAAGTGACACCGTAGCATGTCAAGATCATAAATTCATTATTAAATAAGCCAATAAAAAAAAAATCATTTTACAAATATAGGGCACTATCATGTGCCTGTAGCTAAAACCGGGACACTAAGGGGAAAAAATAGTGATCGCTAATTTCCCCTTTGCATCCTGGTTTCACTAACAGATCATGGGGCAGGCGCAGAGTCCAGCAGCCTGCCCATAGCACCCGCTAGACTTGCAGATGCTGGGGGCAGTGCTAACGCGCCGTACCAAGTAGACATGTGCACAGCACAAAATTTCGTTTTGAACTAATGGATTAGTACTAAAATGCAATTTATTTAGTTGCTAAAGAAATTCGTTTTCAGTTCTTTAGTATGAAAACTAATTTCGTTCATCCGAAAACCAGTGGATACAATTACTATTGTTGTGGTGGCTCCTCAGAGGGCTGAGATCGCTGCTTGTTACAGTATCTCTCACTCTCAGCACAATGTGGGCCATATTACATAGTTGGTGCTAACTTAACCAGAGCTGTTGTAACCTTCCCAGAGCCATTATAGCCTATGGAGGTTTTCAGTTTACAACAGGTTAAGTTAGCACCAACATTGTAATACTGCCCCGTGTCAGGCAAAGCTGTTACAGTAACTGACTGCTGCTCATCACAGCGCT
The DNA here is from genome assembly GCA_009667805.1 of Leptobrachium leishanense. Taxonomy (NCBI): domain Eukaryota; kingdom Metazoa; phylum Chordata; class Amphibia; order Anura; family Megophryidae; genus Leptobrachium; species Leptobrachium leishanense. The sequence continues at coordinate 111,879,034 of CM019067.1, read as the reverse complement.
CAGAGTTTCTGTAAAACTAGTAAATAATATTTTTATATGTAAGAGGTTAGAACAATATTATTTCCTTGTTTTACTGAAACTCTGAGCGCTGTTACAGTCAGTTACTGTAACAACTGAGCCTGATACATTGTACTGAGATATAATGTAACAAGCAGCCGATCTCAGCGCTCACAGCCACTGGATTTAAAGGGCTAAAAAAAAAAGGCTCCTCTCTGTATAATGTTTAGAACATCCTCCTGCATTAATTAATACCCCTCTTTGTATAATGTAGATAACATCCTCCTGCATTAATGTCCCTCTCTGTATAGAACATTCTCCTCAATTTATACCTTTCTCTGTATAATGTATATAACATCCTCCTGCATTAATACCCCTCTCTGTATAATGTATAGAACATACTCCTGCATTAATTAATGCCACTCTCTGTATAGAACATCCTACTGCATTGGCATGTGGAGGGTGCAGAACTTCGGATGTTGCGATCTTCATTGCTGGTCTCCTTCACTCATCAATGTAATATCACAAAAAGGACTGAAACTAAAATGTAGTGCATTTTATTTTAGTTTCTTTCGTTTTTTGTACTGAGCAGTTTCGTTTCTCTCGAGTCATACTAAAACTAAATTATCCCAAAATTCGGACTAAATCGTTTTAGTACTAAAACGAATGCACATGTCTAGTACCAAGCATCTGCTCCATGGTGGTTAGCAAATCGGAGGCGATCTGTGCGGCACGCTATGACCTCCTTTAAGCCAACGCTGATGTGAGCGCTAGCGTTAGCTTGAAGGAGGTGATAAAACCCTGAACTGGGGACGTGCTAATATATATGGAATTTGGTGATGTCATGCTCCATCGCTGCAGCCACCCTGGAACCCCCCTGCTGGTACACGTCACGTACTGCTCCTCTGCAACCAGCTGTCATGCCCCATCACCACAACCATCCTGGAACCCCCCTGGTGGTACACTTCAAGGACTGTTCCTCTGTAACCAGCACTGGTTTAGGCACATGAATAAAGGGCTACGCCCCAGTTCAAACGGTGCTTCATCATTGTAGCTATGTCTCCTGCTCTGAAACATTCCCACAACCTGCTCCTGACTATTAACGGATTCACTACCATATCTCCAGATTCCAGCAACCACCCTTCTCACCAATCTCCATTACTAGTTAGTCTTAACCTGCTCACCCCCTTCCATCCATATCTGTCTGTGCAGATCACTGTACCTTGGGTTCATCTCCCTTCACCCCAGTGCTAAGACCGTGACAGTTGAGAAAAGACAAGTTTATAGGGCCCTATTCCACTATTGCCATTAAGATATCGGCTGGACCTGATATACAGATCAACCCTACCTGATATCTTAACAGCTGGAGCTGTTGTTGCAACCTTGCTGCAAACTTTGCAGCTTGGTTATATTGCATCCATACTGTAAAATAATATCTCATAAACCTGGTGGAGAGTTGTTAATTTGTGCCTGGCATTAGAAGAACAAGCTATTCCATGATAGTTCATTCTTCTATTTAGGAGCCGGTATTTGCAAAATTAATTAATACTGTAAACGAAACCCTCCAAAGATTCCCATACTCACCTCTGATCCCACGGTGGAGAGAGTGGCATGATCCGCCGATTCATCTGGCCAGGAGTTGTGGGAGGCTTGGAACAAATATTTCCCAGTTTCCCTTTTTGCTTCCTCCATGGATTGTAGGCGCTCCCACTAGTGCGCGCTCGCGCAGAGATCGTGGCAGGGACCTATGGACTCCAGGAGTCAATACCTGCAACTGAGGGATGCTCTGCCATTATCATGCTACACCTCCTTTTCATTCTGAGGCCAGCAGCTAATAAAATAATTTGTTGTCAGCTACACTCCAGTGGCTCTTTGGCTCATTCTCCACTGCACTCCTTTGCACTTTGACCTCAAACATGTTCCTAATCACTTGCCTATGCTCCCTGACTTGCTCAAAAGCCACCTTCCTGCTATTTTCCCTGCTCATCTGCTTTTTGCCACTGCTCTTTCCCATTGTTTTGGTCCTTTGCTATCCAGGAGTCAGGACCATGATACTGATTTCTGACACTGGAGTGGACATTTGCTACTCAATGTTTTGATACCCTACGGATTTCATTATGCTTGCACAGATTTGGGCTCCCAGTGTGAGACAGCAAAGCAGCCTTAGGCTGGGTTCACACCTGAGCGTATCTCAAATGCACGTTTTACGCGCGTTTTTGTAGGGCGTTTTATGAGCGTATTACCCAGTATTTTTGATTGACTACAGAGGCGTCCAATGAAAAAGACTTTATTGCCTTTTGTGCCTGTTGCCATGTGCGGAACTCGTGTTCATATGTGCCTTTTTGATGCCGAAAACACGCAAACGCCCATTTCAGCGCGTTCGCGTTGAAGTATATGGCTGCAAACGTGCTGTAATGCGCCCCAAAAAGCTCCTGTACTTCTTTGGGCGTAGGGCGTTTTACAGCGCGTTCCTACGTGCTGTAATACGCCCAGGTGGGAACCATGCCCATAGGAAATAATGGTATTTCAGTGTTTGAGTGTTTAACAGCGAATAGGAACGCACTGTAAAACGCCCAGGTGTGAACCAGGCCTAAAACAACACTGAGAACTCCTCATGTTTCATGCTACAGCTGTTCTTTTCTTTAAAGCTTCTTTTTTTTCTTCCCTAAAAAAGGAGTTGTTCTGATTTAGAAAAAAAAAGCAGCTCTTCTTTTGTCCGTCCAAAGGATGTTTAGAATCAATCAGACTGTGTTGTCAATATGCATTTTAGCAAGAGTGGTGTATTATTTAAAATACTATGGCAACAACTGCATCTGCAGATCTGCAGGACATACTTGAAAATGAGAGAAATCTCAATGTATCCTTCCTGGTAAAATACTTTATAAATAAATAAATAAATATTGACTTTAGCCCTTTAAGGCTAATGTCAGATGAATGCAGTGTGAGCGCACTCTGCCTGCATGCATAATGGACAGACGTACTGACGGAAGATACTGTAGAAACCACACGGTCTGTGTTTTTTGACGGACGTAGAAAAAAAAAGGGAACTATCAGGGTTATTCAGAGAGAGGTGAAAACCAGGAGAATGACTGGAGAAGTGAGAATTCTAGGCCAAAATAGCCAATTTGGAAAGTGAGATAAATGGAAGAATTTTTCTGGCTTGGCTATTTTGACCTAGAATTTTCAATTCTCCAGTCATTCTCTTGGTTTTCCCCCCTCTGAATAACCCTGTATGGGAAATAAAATTAATATGAAAAAGGCTATGAAAAGCCATTTTGTGTACGTCAAGGTGCTGGACATCGCAAATACGCTGCGTACTTCGTGTGTGGGTCTCTATTGTTCATGATTCTATGCTACGACAGACGTTAAACTTTGCAGCAACACGGACGTGATCACTGCGTTCGTCTGACATTAGCCTTATACAGCGTTTCCCAAACCTGTTGTTACATACCCCTAACAAGCCAGGTTTGCCAGATATGTGAAGCACAGCACAGGTGATATGATTTGCTGCTCAGTGATTGCAGGATTCAGTCTGCATTTCCCCCAAGGTGATCCTTAAAATCTGACCTGTTAGTGGGCCTTGAGGACAGGGCCTGGAACCTCTGCTTTAATATATATTTATTATTTCTAAAAAAAATTTAAAGGAAATTGATCATTATTTTATCAGTGTCTTGTTCTTCTACACTCCTTTCCGTCTTTCAGTTTAGGCCTAATTCGTAATCTCAGGAGACATTTCAGATGAGATTTGCCTCTTGGTCTTAAATATATACCAGGACATACTTGAAAACGAGAGAAATCTCAATGTATCCTTCCTGGTAAAATACTTTATAAATAAATAATATACATAATACAGTGTATATACTATATATATATGTAGCGCTCACTCCCGGAGGAGCCGCTGAATTAACCTCGGGTTAGTCTCTCCGCACTAGGGAATAAATATACACCAGCACTGTTGTGGATTTTATAAATTATATACTTTACTGATCCCAATAAAGTGACACATATAATACAATTACGGTATAGGAACAACAGGATTTTCGTAATGCGGGAAACACGCGGCGGCAAAAAGAAAAGAGTAACCCCTTTGTTTCTGGAGTGTAAGTCCCATAAGAGTAGTGTCCCAAAAAAGTGTGTGTGTGTTATCTCAGGTACCCGGGTACTATATTCAACTGGCCAGTGAATGGATTTAGCAAATCTTCGACTAGTCACGTTGGGGCACTGTAGATTTAAACAATACTGCAGCGTGCTTGGATTAACCCCTTAATGACCCCTGACGTACCCTGTACGTCCTGTCCTCGGGTCTCCCTTAGACCCGCGGACGTACAGGGTACGTCAGCGGCGCCAAATCCCCCTCCCGCCCGATACTCACCTCCCTCGTCGGATCCCACGGCGATCTGGCAGGGAGGAAGCCTGCCCATGTGATTTACATGGGCAGGCGAGGCTGATGACGTCGCCACGCTGCGTGGTGACGTCATCAGAAGGTGCCCCCATGTGTTTCAATGGAGGGGAGGGGGGGGGGCTCCTTCGGAGCCCTCTATCTCCCCAGCCATTGAAGCTAGGGAGATGCCGTTTGCACCGCTGGAGAGGGGAGAGCCTCCCCTTTCCAGCGGTGTATGGCATTAAGTTTCGCTGCCGGATCGCTTTTCGGCGCCAATTGGCGCCAAAACGCGATTCAAACCTGGAGGGGGGCTGACATCTTGGATGTCAGCCAAGCCTCCAGGTCCCCCCCACCCACTGACAACCTCACCATATGTGTGAGGATGTCAGTGGGCCAGTTAACCCTCTAGCTGCCATGTAGAGATAAGGGGATCCTAAGGATCCCTTTATCTCCCGATCCATGGCAGCTGGATGGTCATATTTGCCATAATTTAAAAGGCCTGATTATGGCCTTTCAAATGATACCAAACATGACCAGGTTTGGTTTTAAAAAAAAATTAAAAAAAAAATTAAATAAAAAAAAATAATAAAAAAATTAAATAAAATAAAAAAAAAAATTTTTTTTAAAAGTTTTTTTTGTCTGGGGGGAGTTTAATTAAATAGGACCTAGGCTGTCATCTAAAAATAATTAGCACAAAATGGTCAGAATGAGCGCAGCGCACATAGGTGAACTGTCTCAGCAGTGAAGGGGTTAAAAAGCAAACGCATGTTAAAATTGGGTATTTCTAGTCTCGGGACAAAATTTTGAACCTATTTAGCCGGGGTCTTTTTGGGTGGTTGTAGATTTTGGGGATTAAATTACGAAAAAGTGTGTTTTTACCATTTTTTTCCTCATATTTCATATTTTTTTTTTATAGTAAATTATTCGATATGATGGAAATAATGGTATTTCTAGAAAGTCCATTTAATGGCGGGAAAAAGGGTGTATAATATGTGTGGGTCGAATAAACGAGTAAGAGGAAAAATTGTCCTAAACACTAACAGCGCAGAAATGTAAAAACAGCAGCGGTCACTAAAAGACGGATTTGTGTAAAACCGCCCGGTCACTAAGGGGTTAAACTTTGACTGTGGCCTGGAAGGCCTCTCACCCATCCACCAGACAATCTGTTCCGCTGTCCGATCAAGGATCTCTGTCCGCTTGGTTATACTGGAACTCTGTGCCACCGGATCCGCTTCTCCTGCTTGTCCGATTTCGGTAACGAGAATTACGGCCTACCGCCTGCACTCCCAGTGGATCATCGCGGTCTCCTAACTCGGGGTCCAAACTGGAACGTTGTGTCAGCGCAAAAAACAGCACTGTCTCTGATTATCAGCACCTGCCAGGCAGCTCCTGCTTTCCGGCCTGGTCTTAATCTCTGGCAGTCTCACGTGCGTCTTCCACCTTTCATCGCTCGGCTCACACTGGCTCTCCTTCGCTTTTTTAAGAGGCCTGGCCTTTCCATCCGGTCGGATTTGGTAAACTGGCAGACCCGGCAGTTGCTTGCAGACAATGTAGACTTCAGAACTCCATCTATCCGCCAATTTATGCCTTGCAGAAACACCCAAATTCTTCAACAAAACCCTATCACCGGGTTGTAGATCCTGTATCCGAACTCTCAAGTCGTAGTTTCGCTTATTTCTCTGTTCCCTTTTTCCTGAGGTCAAACAGGCCTGTTCAAACGCAGAGGCCAAATTCTTCCGAAGTCTATCCACATAATTTCTATGAGAGGCCACAGACGTCTGATCCAGAGATAACCCACACGCCAAATCAACCGGCAGTCGAGCTTCTCTTCCGAACATAAGACGCTACGGTGAGTATCCAGTAGCGTCACTCTCCGTACTGTTGTACGCATGCACCAGCGTAGCTATGTGACGACTCCAGCTCTGCTTTTCTCTGTTCGACAATGTCCCCAACATATTCAGCAGCGTGCGATTAAACCTTTCTGGTTGAGCATCACCTTGAGGGTGATATGGTGTAGTTCGGGTCTTCTGAATTCCGAGCAGTTCCAACAATTGCCCAACAAGCCTGCTCTCAAAGTCTCTGCCCTGATCCGAGTGTATTCTCCTTGGTAGGCCATAGTGAACAAAAAACTTTTCCATCAAAACCTTCGCCACCGTAGGAGCACGTTGGTCTTTCCTAGAAAAAGCTTGGGCATAACGCGTGAAATGATCAGTCACCACTAGAATATTAATTAATTTTATTCTATCTTAAATTTGTCAATATATATAAATTATATATATTTGTCAATATATTCTGCCTATTGCATTGGTTCAATGTTTGCTAGGCTGTTCATAGGCTCTTTTCATATGCTGCAAGTTTTCATTAGGCAAAATCTCTTCTATACTATTTTCCATCTTTTAAATTGATGTAGCAGAAATGCTGTCTGTCTTTTCTTATGCGTTTCGTATACATTATATTTTCGTTCATTTATCATTCGGATCTTAATTTATATATGAACGAAAATCGTAACTTAAAACGATCCTAAGACCTTATTGGGAAATTTTCCTATTTTCGTCCGATCCCTTTATTCATCCATTACACACTATTCGTTTCGGATGTATAAACATTATGATTAAATCTTCATTATATTTCTATCGTATATTTGTTTATACGAATATTAAGATTCATGTATTATCACACAATCCGAAACGAAAAGTTATCATTAGGTAAAAATCCATTTGTTTACTTCCGGTTTTCTGATAGACCCAAACCGAAACTGAAAGTGGCCGCAAGGCCCCACTGGGTACTTTCCATTTCCGCCCGATTTTATTTCCGCCCGATTTTTCTGATCGTATGATATATGCTCGACCATTATCCGTTTTCCACAGAATTTCGGATTCATAAACATTATGATTGTTCTCTTATTGTACCCATCACTATTTTTCGTATTTGTTTACACGAAAATTAAGATCTATATATTGTCATGTAATTAGAACCAAATACCGCTATTGGTCGAACTCCTTTTGTTTACATCCGGTTTTCAATTATTAACCATATGAACGAATATTGCTAAATTTTCGTATTTTTTGCTAACTAAATCCCTTTTGGCTGTTTTCTATGCTTTTTTCGACCAATACCGACTTTCAATAGCCATTACGATCGGCCAGTCGTTCGTATTGTTTTTTCGCCGTCATTTCGTATCGCAAAGCATTACTGGGTAAAATCCGAACGATCGGAAGTCAACTGACCAGAAGTAGGAAGCGATATTATTCTGATGCACTATAAAAGAGGACACCTTCATCTTGTATCTCATACTGACTTTTTTATGGACATTCACCTTTATACCGACTGAGGAAGGCTTTTAAGCCGAAACGCGTCTCGGTAGATTCTGTCCTGTATTTATTTTATTTTATTTATCCAATAAATTTTTCCCAATATTTGCCACCTTTCTCCGACCCCTTTTTTCCGTTGTGGAATTTTGGATCCATCATCACGGAGGCAAAGAGGTTTGGGTTCCCACCTTAAGAGGACCCAGAGCGACATAGATTGAGCCTGATATTACGAGGCTCAAAAATCGTCTCCAGTACGAACAGAAAGAAGGGAAGTGCCACCCTCTATTTGGCCGCAGGCTGTTTTCTCCTTGAGCCGGGACCTTGTGGGCTCCCACAAATGTGAGTGGTTTGGATTTTGGTTACAATTCGAGCCTATTTTATTTTTGATTGTCTGCACTATTATCCTCTCTTGTGATGTGCTTTCTTTGAGGATTACTGACGGATATGAGGATTCAGCACCAGCACTTATAAGAAGATCAGCTCATCATTTCCCATCATCATTTTTTGAGTATTCCATCAATATATACTTGAACACTTTTTTTGCACTGTTTGCACATTTGACCTGGACTTTTCTCTATGCACTTTATTGACTTAAATACACACTTTTATTACATTTTTTACTGTTACGTTTTATGAGTTTTTAATAGATTTTATGGATTTTATATATCCATTGATTTATTAACCTATTAATTGTACTAGATGCGCCGTATGGATATTCGCTTTTACCACTAGAATATTCCCTGCCCACTAGCGTCCGGCTCTAAGCACAGGAAATCAATGCACACCAAATCCATGGGTCCTTGACTTTGTAGGTGGCTCATTGGAGCAGTTCGGGTTGGTAGGGTTTTCCTCTGGATACACCTCAAACACGAATGACAGTAACTTTCTACTTCAGATCTCATACAAGGCCAATAAAATCTGTCTCGCACTAGCTTAAAAGTTCTCTCTGCACCCAAATGTCCATGTTCATCGTGTAATGACCGCAGCACACCCTCTCTGTGTTTGGTGGGAAGGAACAACTGTTGGGTCTCTTCAGCATTGTTTGAGGGGCCCCTTCGGTAGACCACCCCATCCAACATCTTCAACCGTTCCCACTCTTTGTATACCAATCGGGCTCCTTCTGGGGAATTTGTCAGTAGAATTTCCCATTGGTTTGCGTTTAGGGCCTTCACGGTTAACGCAATCAAAGGGTCTCTAGCCTGATCGGCTCTTAGGTCCTGTTTCGAGAAAGTAGGCAGACTTTCATCCCTCAGCTGTGTAGGATTACAGTAGAGCTCTGGAACAGCCGCAGCCATAACTCCTATAGCCTCTGCTTCAACTCCTCCCTTGACCCGGCGCTCCGCTCCTTGACATAAGGCTTGCACCCCATCTGGAGTTAACTGAGTCCATTCTGTAGTGTAGGGCCTTCTTGACAAAGCATCCGCATCTCAATTATTCACTCCAGGGCGATACTTCAGGCTGAACCAAAACCCCGACAGAGCGGCCAACCACCGATGTCCCGTTGCATCCAGCTTCGCAGTAGTAAGGACGTACGTAAGAGGATTGTTGTCAGTCTTTATCACAAATTCGGCTCCATACAGATAATCTTTCAGCTTGTCTACTACCGCCCACTTCAAGACTAGGAACTCTAATTTGTGGGTAGGATAGTTCCTTTCTGAAGGCGTAAGGCTTCGGCTTACATACGCTACAGGCCTCAACAATCCACCATATTCTTGGTATAGGACTCCTCCTAGACCTTCTCTGCTGGCATCCACATGCAATTCGTACGGCTTATGAGGATCAGCGTAAGCCAGGACAGGAGCTCGAGTTAGACTCTCTTTCAGTTTCATGAAAGCACTTTCGCATTGATTAGTCCACTCTAATTGGATGGATTCTCGAGCATTTCTTGGCCCCGGAGCCGACGAACTGCGATCAGAGGCCTTCGGGCCTTCTCCTGCGTCTTCCTTCTGTAGGAGCTTGTTCAGGGGTTGAGCTATCTTGGCAAATCCTCCTACGAATCTTCGGTAATATGAGCAGAACCCCAGGAAAGATCTAAGTTCAGTAACGTTTCGGGGTCTAGGCCAGGAAGCTACGGCTTCCAACTTTCGCAGATCCGTCGAAACGCCTTCCACTGAAACAACATGTCCCAGATACGTTATAAAAGGTAAACAAAATTGACACTTCTCCAGAGACAGTTTCAACCCCTCTTCATGGAGCCGCTTCAAGACCTTCTCCAACCGTTGCTCATGTTCTTCCAAAGTCTTCCCGAACACAATAATGTCATCCAGATACACTAATATTTCGATCAGGTTCATGTCCCCGACTGTCTTCTCCATTAACCGTTGGAACGTGGCGGGAGCCCCCGTAAGGCCTTGAGGCATTCTGTTGAACTCAAAGAACCCCAGTGGGCAGATGAATGCAGTCTTCTCCTTGTCCTCAGGATGCATTGGTATCTGATGATACCCACTTCGCAGATCTAGTACACTAAACCATTTTGCTCCAGACAAACACTGCAAGGCATCTTCTATCCGAGGAGTGGCATATTGATCCGGAATGGTTCTCTGATTTAGTGTGCGATAGTCTATACAAAGACGAATAGAACCATTCTTCTTCCGAACCATCACTATTGGAGAGGCGTACGGACTCCTGGACTCTTGAATCACCTTAGTCCTTTGTAGTTCATTCAGCTGTTCTCTTAGATCATCCAAGTCTCCCAGCGGAACTCGTCTTGACTTCTCTTGAAACGGCTTATCTTCCTGTAGTCGAATGCGATGCTCAGTACTCTTAGCTAGGCCCACGTCGAACTCATCCTTCGATAACAAGTCCCTCCATTTTAGGATCTGGGACTGAAGACGTTTCTTTCATTCAGGTGAGATGGGAGCATCCTAAGGATAGAACCTTTCAGCTGGAATCTCTTTGTTCACTCCCCCTCCTAAATCAGTAGGGGAGAGAGGCGTAGCAGATGCTACTTGCCCGATAGGCATTCGTGCTTTCAGAATCACTGGAGAATCAGACACATTACATACACTAACTGAGACTCTTCCTCGTGTCCGTTTCAAAGCTCTTGTGGAGATTATTTCAGGAATTACTTCTACTCCGGCTTCACTCCCATGATTGAAATCAGTTTCCAGTACCACATAGGGGCCTGGCTGTGATCCGTTCAACTTGACTGAAGCCCGGAAACTCGCCACTTCTCCTGATTGCAGAACCTTCTCTGTTCCTCCCAATCTCCACAGGCGTCCCACTTCGGCAGGTGCCTTCTGTTCTTCGACCATTCGCTGATAGACCGGATGTAACATCGAGTGTACTCCCCTGGTAGAACCTTCTTCCATTACTATAGGAGTCAGGAGACGTCGCACCAGATCAGTATTCGTCCCTACTATCATAGAACTTCGGTTGGCCCCTGAAGGCTGAGGACACACAATGGCCAATGCATCACAACCTCCAGACTGTCCGATAACTTCGGATCCGATTTCTAGCTTCACCTGTAGATATCCATCATAGGGAAGTTTCTCAGTTCCGATACCCCAGATCTCAAGGTCCTTTATTTTCTGTAGAGGTATGTGCCTCAAGTGCTTCTCGTAGAAGTCCCGATAGACTCAGGGGCTCAAGTGACGTTGATCTAACAGAGCTTTAGTGTAGACTCCCTCTACTTGGATTGGAACGATGGGAGAAGGACCTATCAGCTGGTCAGGAAACTTTGTCGTAGCAGCAGGGAGTTTAGACCCGGTTCGCTGTACCCTGGCCTTCTTCTTGGCTCGTGTAGGTTTTGGGTGTGCATTGCTTCCCCATGACATAGGACCGGACACTAAGGGAGTAACTCTTTCAGTCCTGGCAGGCTCAGCAGTTGGCAAGACTTTGGGCCTTCTCTGCTGTTCGGTTCTGGTTTTAATTTTGGAGCGGTTTTCAACCATTGGGCACCTAGTTTGCTCCTTCACTTGGGCCCCCTGGCGTTTCCCGCCTGTGAGGTAGATAGCAGCCCTTCCAAGGCTTTTAAGAACTCTTCTACCCTATTTCCTTCAGGCCTTTGGCTTTTGCATTGTGCTCGGAAATGACCCATTTCCCCACAGTTGAAACATCTCTTCTTTGTTCATGGTGACTCGGTTGAAGGACCCTGGCCAGATGCCATAGGAACTCCTGTTGTCCGCATATCAGTGAGGAACTTCTGCATATCGGTCTGTGTCTATGCCACCTTCAAAAGTACTCGGCACAGATCAGTGTGTGCTTGTTTCAGCTTGAGCTTCTTGTACCTTCTTAACGGTTTTGTGTAACTCACTATATGCAGGGAGGGTTGGTTCTTTAGCAGCATTCTCTTGTTCGTCAACTTCAGATCCATAGGCGTCCAATGAATCATCTTCAGTTTGCAGATATTCGTTATGCCTTACTGGTTGTGCGTAAGCTCTTTCTCCTCTCCTAAAAGACTTTTCTTCTAGCAGAGCCTCTTCCTCTCTAACAGCTCGAATCAGCTCCAGGTATTTCAACTCTCGGTTACCTTCTTTGGTTCTCAGCTGTAGCATCACAGGATCTAGGGGTTGAGCGCCCCTCAATATCTGCTGCATTCGGATTTTATCTATTGTGGCTGGTTCGGCCCCTTTCTTAAGATTCTGCACCAGATACTCCTTATCTAGGCGCCTCATATATTCAGTCATTTTCTCACCTTTTTGCTGGTAGGTATGTTCATACTGGTACATGCGCTCAGCAGTCTTTTCTGTTCACACAAAGACTTCCTGTAATACGTTTAGGTAATCTAAAGCAGTGCAGTCTTGCTTACTCAATTTTAGGTTTCTGACAGCCTCTGACGCAGGTCCCTTTAAGCTCTCAGTGATTCTTTGCTTCTTCTGCGCTTCAGGGACGTCCCACTCATCCAGAGCCTGCATCACCTGTTCTACCCATTCTTCGAAAGTTTCTTCTCCCGCCGGAGTTGGTACGTTTCCTGTAAAATTTCTCAACCGTCGATAACCAAAGTTAGTGTGTGGAGGGCTTGTTCTTTGACATTTAGCCAGCAAATCTCCGATAGCCACTATGAATTCAGGCCCGATCATGGCCAACGGACTGGGCGCGGGAACACTCGCGGGATCGCCACGTGACGCACTTGGCTGAATCAGTTGAACTTCCACCTCATCGGTCAGCTTCACGCTTGCGCCCTGAAAACATACTGGAACACCCTTTCTCCACTCAAAAAGAACATATGTGTGAGAAGTATCCGGGTTCGTTTTAATGTCCAGGATTAACCCCTGATGATCTGGTGTCAGCGCGGCCACGGCCCGGCGAATCTGATCTCATTATTTATTATTATTATTATTATTCTTTATTTATAAAGCGCCAGCATATTCCGCAGCGCTGTACAATAAGCACAGTATAGACAGGGTTACAATACATTGAACAACATTTGACAAACAGTACAGGAGGAGATGAGGGTCCTATTCCCGTAGGAACTCACAATCTGGGAGGGTTGGGGTTGGAAACAGGAGGAGAGGACTGTAAGGTGAGAGTGATTGATGGTTGCGTCAGTGAGTTGGGTGGTAGGCTTCCCTAAATAGGAACGTTTTAAGGGAGCGTTTGAAGGAAGAGAAGTTAGGGGAAAGTCTGACAGTACGAGGGAGAGCGTTCCAGAGAGTGGGGGCTGCGCGTGAGAAATCCTGCAGTCTATCATGGGAAGAGGTGATGCGGGGAGAAGCTAGGCGCAGGTCACTGTTTGACCTTAGGGAGCGGGCTGGGGTGTATTTGGTGATTAGTGAGGACAGGTAGTGGGGAGCTGAGTTAGTGAGGGTTTTGTAGGTAAGGATAAGGATTTTGAACTTAATTCTGCAGTGGATGGAGAGCCAGTGAAGGGACTCGCAGAGGGGAGCGGCAGAGACAGAGCGGCGGGTGAGGTGAATTAGCCTGGCGGAGGCGTTCAGGATGGATTGTAGGGGGGAGAGGCGGGACAGAGGGAGGCCAGATAAGAGATTATTGCAATAGTCGAGTTTGGAGATTACCAGGGCGTGTATGAGTTGTTTTGTGGTGACAGCGGTAAGAAATGGCCGAATTCTGGAAATATTCCGCAGTTGGTATCGGCAGGAGGAGGAAAGAGACTTGATGTGGGGGATGAAGGAAAGAGCAGAGTCAAGTGTAACTCTAAGACAGCGAACTTGGTTTGATGGGGAGATGGTGATACCCTCCACCGTGATAGAGAAGTCAGGAGGTGGGGAGGCATTGGAGGGAGGAATAAGTAGGAGTTCAGTCTTTGACATGTTGATCTTTAGGTGGTGGGAGGCCATCCAGGAGGAGATGCCAGATAAACAGTCACTGACTTTTGAAAGGACAGGGGGAGAGAGATCAGGGGTAGAGAGGTAGATCTGAGTGTCATCAGCGTAGAGGTGGTAATTAAAGCCAAAGCTGTTGATGATTTTGCCCAGGGAGGAGGTGTAGATGGAAAAGAGCAGAGGACCAAGGACAGAGCCTTGAGGTACACCAACAGATAGAGGCAATGAGGAGGAGGAGTTACCGGCAAAGGACACACAGAATGACCTGTTGGATAAATAGGAGTCAACCCAAGCAAGTGCAGTGTCACCGAGACCCAGAGAGTTGAGGGTCTGTAGAAGGAGGGGGTGTTCAACAGTGTCAAAAGCAGCCGAGAGGTCAAGCAGGATGAGAATAGAATAGTGGCCGTGTTTTTTAGCAGTTAGGAGGTCGTTGGTGACTTTGGTGAGGGCAGTTTCAGTTGAGTGTAGGGGACGGAAGCCAGATTGCAGGGGGTCAAGTAGGGAATTGGAGGACAGGAAGAGGGAGAGGCGGTTGAAGACTAGTTTTTCTAAGAGCTTTGATGTGAAGGGAAGCAAGGATACAGGGCGGTAGTTGGAGAGTTGGGATCTAGGGATGGTTTTTTTAGTAAAGGGGTAACTAGCGTGTGTTTGAAGGCGGATGGAAAGGAGCCAGTGGAGAGAGATAGGTTGAAGATGTGTGTGAGAGCAGGGGTGAGGGAGGAGGAGAGGGGAGGAATTAGATGTGAGGGAATGGGGTCGAGCGGGCACGTGGTGAGATGTGAAGAGGACAATAAGGAATTGACTTCCTCCTCAGTGGCTGGGAGGAAGCGGCAGAGGGTGGCAGAGGGGACCTGTGGGAGTGGAGGTGGCAGATAACTATCTTGTGTTGTGCCAGGTCTTGAGCGCTGAAGGCAGCTGTGGAGGGAGATGCAGGTGGGTAGAGGAGGGTGTTGAAGGTGGACCAAAGCCGTTTAGGGTTGGAGGACAGCGAAGATATAAGAGATGAGAAGAAGGATTGTTTGGCCAAGTGGAGGGCAGAGGTGTATGACCGGAGAATAAACTTGAAGTGAACAAAATCAGCTTCAGAGCGGGATTTCCTCCAGGAACGCTCTGCAGTGCGGGAGCATCTTTGCAGGTAGCGAGTCTGGAGGGTGTGCCAGGGCTGAAGCTGGCGGCGTGGGGCCTTACAGAGTCGAAGAGGAGCAAGAGTGTCAAGAACAGAGATAAGCGTAGTGTTGTAGTGATTAGTGGCAACATCAGGGCAGGTGAAGGATGAGGTATGAGGGAGGTGGTGAAGTAGGTTGGAGAATTTATGGGGGTCCACAGCATGTAAATTTCTGCGAGTGTGTGTGGGGTGGGGGAGCAGGGTGTTTAGGAAGTCCAGATAGGTTGAAAGAGAGAAGGTGGTGGTCAGAGATGGGGAAAGGGCGACAGTTGAACTCAGAAATGGAGCAGAGGTTGGAAAAGACAAGGTCAATAGCGTGACCATCGCGGTGGGTAGGGAGGAGGGAGGATTGTGTGAGTCCAAGGGAGGACGTGAGTGAAAGAAGTTTGGAGGCAGCAGGGGCAGAAGGATCATCAATGGGAATGTTGAAGTCCCCGAGAACTAGGCATGGAAGATTAGAAGACAGGAAGTGAGAAAGCCAGGTAGCAAAGTGGTCAAAGAACTGGGAGGTTGGTCCCGGTGGGCGGTAGATGACTGCCACCCTGAGAGCCAGAGGAGAGAACAGGCGGATGCAGTGTGTCTCGAAGGAGGAGAAGGAGAGGGATGGGGGTGGAGGGAGATACTGGTAGGTGCAGGTGGGAGAGAGCAGGATTATGACCCCGCCACCATTTCTCTCACCTGGTCTGGGGGTATGGCTCAAGTGTAGACCGCCATGTGAGAGAGCAGCAACGGAGGCCGTGTCAGAGGGAGTTAGCCAGAGGGAGTTAGCCGCTGTCCGATCAAGGATCTCTCTCCGCTTGGTTATACTGGAACTCTGTGCCACCGGATCCGCTTCTCCTGCTTGTCCGATTTCGGTAACGAGAATTACGGCCTACCGCCTGCACTCCCAGTGGATCATCGCGGTCTCCTAACTCGGGGTCCAAACTGGAACATTGTGTCTGTGCAAAAACCTCTCAGCGATGTGTGGATAGATCTCCGCCAGCACTGTCTCTGACTATCAGCACCCGCCAGGCAGCTCCTGCTCTCTGGCCTGGTCTTAATCTCTGGAAGTCTCACGAGCGTCTTCCACCTTTCGTCGCTCGGCTCACACTGGCTCTCCTTCGGCCGAGGCTGCGGATGTCCTTCGCTCTCTCCCACCCACTTCCTGTCCCCGCCGCAAAGCATGATGGAAAACGTAGTCCTGTTGTGTCCAGTATACTCTACATTGCGCTTGTCTCCCCCTGGTGGCCAAACCCGAGCAATACATCAACAGAGTTTTAAACAGCGCTACATATATATATATATACATATACATACACACAGTATATATATATTGTGATATAGGCACTGAATGCAAGATTCGTTTGTCCTTCTTTGTTTTATTCCATCATAAACAGCAGCAGGGTACAGCAGCAAAATCAAATAAACAAAAACATCAAATAAATGCCTACTCCGTCTATGGAGCCTAACTAAACATAGGATACACTCTCTAGATATATTGGGCAGCTAGGCCGCTTGCCAACAAATGAACAGGGTATCGAAAAGTACTTCCCTTCAAATTCAGGAGTTCCTCTCCTTGCTGCAGCCAGCACACAGACTGTTCACACAACAGCTCTGTCTGTGTCTCTCTCTCTGGAATCACACAAGCATACACCTATATGGGCAGGGCAGTCTTAATTAGGCCTCAGAATTAACCCTTTAGTGGGAAAATAGCATTCTCCAGATGCCTAATATACCTGAGGTTTACAACCCTGCCCCTCACACTGTCACAATATATATAATCAGGGGCGGACTGACCCATCGGGCACTCGGGCACTGCCCGAGGGACCACGGGTCAGTAGGGGCCCAGTTTGGGGCGACACAGTGGGCCCACGCCAGTTTCCTCTGATGATCGTAGAAATTAAAAGGCAGCCAGCGGCGCACTCTGAAAATGCCGCAGTGGCACCTGCGCCGTCCCCTCACGTGACGGGCGGTGCCAGTGCAACGTGCTTCTCCAGTTGACTGGGATGCGGTCACGCTGCAGGCACCACCATGGTATTTTCAGAGTGTGCCGCTGGCTGACTTTTAATTTCTACGATCATCAGAGGGAAACCGGCGGGGGCCCAATGTGTCGCCCCAAACCGGGCTCCTACCAACCCGCGGGCCCTCAGACAATGCCAGTCAGCAACCCGGGGGGAAATATATATCTGCTGCGGGGAATATATATCCATGAGTGAGCTGCTGGGGGCAATATAAATCCATGTCTGAGGTGCTGGGGGCAATATATATCCATGTTTGAGCTGCTGGGGGAAATATATATCCATGTTTGAGCTGCACATTACTGTAGGTTTTATTGCTGTGGATTCTGATACGCTCATACACCCTGCACATTCCAGTGAGTTTTATTTCTGTGGAGCTCTGTAATATGCTCATACACACTGCATATTACTATGAGGTTTATTGCTGTGTAGCTCTGTAATACGCTCATACACACTGCACATTCCATTGAGTTTTATTTCTGTGCAGCTCTGTAATGTGCAGTGTGTCAGGATTGTACAGTATCTTTTAAAGTGATCGGCAGTTTTCCACAGGGACTTTCTGTGCCGTGGCGCAGCCTTAGCTGCAATAAGTGGGTGTTGGCTGCTGCAGCAGTGCGGTGGCCATCTGTAAGTATGGAGGGGGCACAATTCGCTGTTGGGTCTAAGTGGATTTTCAAAAAGGTTATTTTTAGGAGTTCAGAAATAAATTCTTTAGCACAATAATGTACATGTGGGTGTTGCGTTGTAGGGAGTGTTTTTTTATGGGTGTGGCCTCCTGTGGGTGCAGAACAAGGGGGGCCCCATGACCTCCTATTGCCCAGGGGCCCCATTAGTTGTCAGTCCGCCCCTGTATATAATATATATATAATGATATAAAAAATAATTTATGTTAATGTGTGCATGACTACAATGTTTACCAAATTGTTTGGTAGAGAGAAAAGTTGAGAGAATGGATCAAGCAATAAAGAAAAAAAATAGTTAAACTGTTTTTGCATTTTGTGTTAACCATACGTTATACGACAGGTTTCCAGGTCCCTTTATGCTTTCCTCTATGTAACATTTACGTGACAAAATTAGACAAGCATTTAGATTGTGGAGATGAAGATATACAGAACTGTACCAATGAAGCAGAAGTCCTTCTGATGGATATTGCACTTTATGTTTGCTGCAGCAGTATGACTGCTCTTCACAACAGGTTGGATTGATGCTGCAGTCTCTTCGCATCTAATTTGGATGGACATTTACTTTATGGACAACATTAAGAACTGCTTCAAATAATGTGGCACATTAATCCACATGATACAGACCATTTGTTCTTCCAGTCAGCTTATTCCACAAGTTCAGTACATCTGACGAATTGCTGGAGCGTCTCTGCTTGAGATGCGCTGAGAAATGAACGCAGCTCAAAGTGCTAGTGAGGAACTAGCGGAGTGGAATTATTTATGTTCATTTTCTAGCTTCCTGAATGACTGCTCAATGAGGGAAAGACCTGCGTTATCTGAGCATTTCAAATACAAAAATAGCATGCCTCCACACTGCTCTAACATATAGATGCACTCTTGATCAATCAGGAATTGGACCATGACTGCTTTAATATAGGTGACTCGAGGGTCTTATCTGATGAAAACTTTTTAAAATCTATGCATATATACTATGTTTATTTTGTGTCCAATGAGCTCCAGATAGCTTCTTGAAATACTGTATACTATACTTCAGGATTTTGGATATTGAGAACAAGATGACATTAACTATACAGGGTTATTCAGAGAGCACCGAAATGTCACAGATGTTTCCGTGCTCTCCCGTTTGCCGCACCTCGGCGAGCTCAATTTGATGACCCTGCAGTGAATTCAGCATTCACTGCAGGGTCCCCAAAGTGCAACAAATCGACCCACTGCTGCATCCGAAAAACCGCCAAAATAATACAAAAAACTGCTGAGTGCATCCGACGATACGCCAAACAGACCGCTGAATCGATCCAAAAAAGCAGACAACCCACCGAACAGACTGCCAAACAGTCGCTGGAAACAGCCAGCAAGCCGCCGAACAGGGGTAAAAAACCCCCCCACATTATTTAACCACTTGAATGCGAAGGATGTGCAAGGAACATCCTCCCATTTCGCTCCAGTGCGCAGAGGACGCTCCTTACATGTCTTCACTTTGCCCCAGTTTGGCACTTATCTGGGGCAAAACTGGGGCTTCAACCACAGCGGGCTGACATCTTGCATGTCAGCCCTCACTGCGGGACTGGATCCCCTTATCTCCCGATCCGTGGAAGCTAGAGGGTCACGTTGGACATCTTTGGAAAGGCCTGATCGTGGCCTTTCCAATGATACCAAACATAACTAGGTTTGGTGTAAAAAAAAAGCAATTTTTTAAAAAAAAATAAAAAATTGTTTGGTTTTATTTATATTTTTTTGTCTGGGGGGGGGGTTTAGTTAAATGGGACCTAGGCTGTCATCTAAAGATAATGAGCATAAAATGGTCAGAATGAGCTCAAACGTAACATACAATCGCCCCTGTCCACTCCCAACCAGCTGCTGTCAAAGTTAACAACCAAACCCTGCAACACCACCCTAGATGTAGCAAATGCCTTTAATAACTATTTTGTTGGATGCACCAACACCCTGATTGCTAAGCTAGCAATTGAAACACATTCAGAAAGGCAGCACACAAGTCAGATCCTTCCAACTGTATCAAAGGGAAATTCAGTTTTAGACCGGTGCCTGTCAGTGCCATTACTAAACTTCTCTGTAACCAAAAAATTAAACACCAACCAGGACCTGACCAAATCCCAGCAATGCTGCTGAAAATCAGCACACCGGCAATTGCAAAACCTGTCGCAACACTAATCAATGAATCACTGGCGACTGGATAGATACCCAAACTCTGGAAGACTGCAAGAGTGGTCCCTATCCATAAAAGTGGAAACAATACTTTAGTATCCAACTACTGTCCAATATCATTGCTTCCTGTAATGTCAAGAATTCTGGAAAAATGTGTTTACACTCAATTACGCGATTATTATCAGTATTGGAACTATTTAACCACAGATCAATCCGGCTTCCGTCCAAATCATTCAACCACAACTGCCCTTTTAAAAGTTTGCAATGATATCCAGCCTGGCATGGAGCAAGGAAACCTAACTGGAGCCATCTTTCTGGATTTTGCCAAGGCCTTTGACACCATAGACCATGGCATCTTATTACAAAAACTTAAAAACTCCGGTATTGGTGATCGCAGGCTAACCTGGTTTCAATCATATGTGTCTGATCAGTCACAATATGTGTCCATTTCTGACAGCACTTCCCTCCCCCTCCCAGTCACGTGCAGTGTGCTCCAAGGCTCGATACTCGGCACCCTGCTATTCACAATATTCATAAATGATCTGCCCAATGTCTGCAAAGCCTCAACTGTACACATGTACGCAGGCGACACTAATCTATACCAGCAAACCAGATCTCCCACAGCCGGAGGCCGTGCTGCAAGAACAATTCACAGAGGTAGAAAAGTGGATCAAAGATAACAAACTTTTTTAATTACTGACAAAACTGTTACAATGCTCTTTGGAACAGCACCTAAACTACACAAATTGCAAACACCCCATCTATGTGTTGGGACAAAATCAAATGGCATGCTGACCACAGTCACTTCTCTCAAATATCTAGGTATGTGGTTAGACCCAAATCTATCTTTTGGCCCCCACATCAAAAAACGTTCATCTAATCTTTACCCCAAACTAGGTGCCCTGTACAGAAACAAATACTGCCTGAGCCCCGCGGTAAGAAAGCAGATTGTACAACAAATGCTTATGCCAGCTACTCAATTCAGAGATGTAGTGTATGCAGCCGCCCCGCAAATGCACCTCCAGAAACTTACTACATTGTATAACTCATTCTGTCGCTTTGTGCTACAATGTAACTACATGACCCACCATTGTGACATGTTAAAAGAACTAAACTGGCCATCGCTGGAATCTAGACGCACCCTTCACCTTTCCAACCTGGTGTTTAAGATCTTTTATGGGAAGCTACCACCCTACCTGAATAGGCTGCTTCCCTCAGCAGTTCCCTCATCCTATAACCTCTGATCCAGGACCTGCACCTTACTTGCAATACCACAATACAAAAAGAAAGTGTCTCGATACTCATTTTCCTACAGAGCACCACAATTATGGAATAACCTCCCAGACGTCATCAAATCTTCCCCCAGTCTAAAGTCCCTTAAGAGCTCCCTATTAACATAACTCAATAAGGAATGCACCTGTAAACATGTAACATAGTGACTAGATTTCCTATTTTCTGTTAATCTGTATATTTGTTTTGTGTTAATATCTTGCATTTTACTACTTTGTATTTCTGTAACCAAGTTCTTGAACCCAGTACATACACTATATTGCCAAAAGTATTCGCTCACCCATCCAAATAATCAGAATCAGGTGTTCCAATCACTTCCATGGCCACAGGTATATAAAATCAAGCGCCTAGGCATGCAGACTGTTTTTACAAACATTTTTGAAAGAATGGGTCGTTCTCAGGAGCTCAGTGAATTCCAGCGTGGCACTGTGATAGGATGCCACCTGTGCAACAAATCCAGTCGTGAAATTTCCTCGCTCCTAAATATTCCACGGTCAACTGTCAGCTGTATTATAAGAACGTGGAAGTGTTTGGGAACGACAGCAACTCAGCCACAAAGTGGTAGGCCACGTAAACTGACGGAGTGGGGTCAGCGGATGCTGAGGCGCATAGTGCGAAGACGTCGCCAACTTTCTGCAGAGTCAATCGCTACAGACCTCCAAACTTCATGTGGCCTTCAGATTAGCTCAAGAACAGTGCGCAGAGAGCTTCATGGAATGGGTTTCCATGGCTGAGCAGCTGCATCCAAGCCATACATCACCAAGTGCAATGCAAAGCGTCGGATGCAGTGGTGTAAAGCACGCCGCCACTGGACTCTAGAGCAGTGGAGACGCGTTCTCTGGAGTGATGAATCTTGCGTCTCCATCTGGAAATCTGATGGACGAGTCTGGGTTTGGCGGTTGCCAGGAGAACGGTACTTGTCTGTCTGCATTGTGCCAAGTGTAAAGTTTGGTGGAGGGGGGGATTAGGGTGTGGGTTTTATTTTCAGGAACAGGGCTTGGCCCCTTAGTTCCAGTGAAAGGAACTCTGAATGCTTCAGCATACCAAGACATTTTGGACAATTCCATACTCCCAACATTGTGGGAACAGTTTGGAGCTGGCCCCTTCCTCTTCCAACATTACTGTGCACCAGTGCACAAAGCAAGGTCCATAAAGACATGGATGACCGAGTCTGGTGTGGATGAACTTGACTGGCTTGCACGGAGTCCTGACCTCAACCCGATAGAACACCTTTTTGATGAATTAGAGCGGAGACTGAGAGCCAGGGTTTCTCGTCCAACATCATTGTGTGACCTCACAAATGCGCTTCTGGAAGAATGATCAAAAATTCCCATAAACACATCCCTAAACCTTGTGGACAGCCTTCCCAGAAGAGTTGAAGCTGTTACAGCTGCAAAGGGTGGACCGACGTCATATTGAACCCTATGGATTAGGAATGGGATGTCACTTAAGTTCATATGCGAGTCAAGGCAGGTGAGCAAATACTTTTGGCAATATAGTGTACTTGAAAACGAGAGAAATCTCCAATGTATCCTTCCTAGTAAAATCCTTTATAAATAAATAGGTGAACTGGCTCAGCAGTGAAGGGGTTAAAAAGAAAAACATGTAAAAATTGGGTATTTCTATTCTCTGGACAAAATTTTGAAACTATTTAGCTGAGGTCTTTTTTGGCGGTTGTAGATTTTGGGGGTTAAATTACAAAAAAGTGTGTTTTTAGCATTTTTTCATCATATTTCATAGTGTTTTTTTATAGTAAATTATAGAATATGATGGAAATAATGGTATTTTTAGAAAGTCCATTTAATGGTGGGAAAAACGGTGTATAATATGTGTGGGTTGCATAAATGAGTAAGAGGAAAATTTGACCTAAACACGTACAGCGCGGAAACGTAAAAACTGCAGCGGTCACTAAAGGATGGATTTGTGTAAAAACACCCGGTCACTAAGTGGTTAAGTGGATATTACCTGAAAACGATAAGATTTTTTTAAACATTACAAATGCTGTGAAATGTTCTCTCTCTTCCTTTAAAAATGTATGGGCCATATTACATACTTGGTGCTAACTTAACCAGAGCAGTTGTAAATAGGGATGTGCGTTTCAGGTTTCGGAATTTTGGAATTTTCACGAAATTTCCCGATTCGTGTTTTCGGATGCGGCCGATTTTCCGAAAATTTTTAGATCCGAAAATGGCAGATCCGAAAAGTTTTCCGAGCCGAAACGAAATATTTTCCGAATTTTCGAATGTACTTGAAATGTGTCAAATCGAAATTTATTGCTTTGAAACGAGGAGAACAGACGTTCCGAAAAAACGAAAATTTTCGAAAATACGAAAATTCGATACAAAAAACGTGCTAAGTGACACGAAAATACGAAAAATGGTCAAAATTCCGAAACCATTTACAATTCCGAAAAACGAAAATTTCCGAAAATACGAAAAGTCGATACAAAAAGCGTGCTAAGTGACACGAAAAAATGGTCGAAATTCCGAAAAAAAAATGTACCCGAAAAACGAGTCGAGTCGAACCGAATCGAAACAGAAATCAGTCGAAACGAGCCGAATCGAAAAGTTTAAAAATCCGAAAATTCGAATCGAATCGAACCGAAAAAAAAATCGGTGCACAAGCCTAGTTGTAAACTTAAAACCATATTAAATAGTTGGTGCTAATTTAACCAGAGCTGTTGTAAACTTAAAACCATATTACATAGTTGGTGCTAACTTAACCAGAGCAGTTGTAAACTTAAAACCATATTACATAGTTGGTGCTAACTTAACCAGAGCTGTTGTAAACTGAAAACCTCCATAGGCTATAATGGCTCTGGGATTAGTTTACAACAGCTCTGGTTAAGTTAGCACCAACTATGTAATATGGTTTTAAGTTTACAACTGCACTGGTTAAGTGAGCACCGAGTATGTAATATGGCCCTATGTATATAAAAATATGAACACACTGTGGCTAACAACTTGGTTGACGAACATTCTGACACTGTAGAACTCTAATATAATTAATCTTATAATGATTTTTATTTGCTTGTTTAATAATCATTGCAGGTTTCTATTACATTTTCAATCGGACATTGTAATCGGACAGACATGGGCTATCTTGGGATATACAGGGCCATATTACATAGTTGGTGCTAACTTAACCAGAGCTCTTGTAAACTTACCAGAGCCATTATAGTCTATGGAGGTTTTAATTTTACAACAGCTCTGGTTATGTTAGCACCAACATTGTAATATAGCCCATAACATTTTATCAATATTTAGAAAAACATTGATGCAGTAAAACTCTCTTTGTATTTGTAAAACATTTTTCTTTACCAGTTGAGCATTTGTGATGCTGCTGTGTGTTTTTTCCCCTTTGGGATACTGTATGTATGTACCATTAAAATGTATTTTAATTTTGTGTTTCCATGTGAAAATATATATTTTTTTATTATAGTTTATTGTTTGTATTGTTTATGGCTAGGGTCAGACTAACGCATCTTTCGCGTTGTCCGTGAAAAAGTGCGTTTGAATGAATGGATGTGTTTTTTCACGGAATACGCGATAGCGGTCATACGATGCGCATTTTCGTCCGTGATTTTGTATGGATCATCAATAAAACACTTTTTGTGTCTGGACGTTATGTTAGCCGTACACTAGCAGTGTCTGATGTCTCCCAATCACGCAAACACGCCGCTATGCGGACGCAGCGCACTCTGTACGTCAGTACTAGCGTTTGACGTTCTCGAAAAAATGCGTTCGTTTGCCACTTGCGTTGCGCGGCCGCACTTTTGTGCGGCCGTTCTTCATATGCAGCCCGGCATTGGACGTCATTTGCTGCTAGCACGGCCGTGATTTAGTGCGGTTAAACGCACGTTAAAACTGCTTTCGTCTGACCTTAGCCTTAGTTGGCAGCAAATCCTCCTAGCCAAATAATTGACCATATTGTCTGGTTTTTATACCTTATTATAGAGACAATTTAGAGTCTTAGGCTAGGGTCAAACGAACGCATTATTCGCAGCGACCATCAAAAAGTGCGCATTGACATATTTTTTCATGGAATGCGCGAAAAAGGTCATACGATGCGCATTTTCGTGCGTGATTTTTTTACCGATCGTCAATAAAACACTTTTTGCGTCTGGACTCTGGACGTTATGTAGACTGGACATTAGCAGCGTCTGATGTTTCCTAATCATGCACACACGCCGCTAGCGGACGCAGCGCACTCTGTACGTCAGTACTAGCGGTTCTGCGTTCTCAAACAAATGCGTTCGTTTGCCGCTTGCGTTGCGCGGCCGAACTTTGGTATATTGGCCGTTATTGCCTGTCATTGGCCAATGCTACTGCGGCCATGATTAAGTGCACCTAAACACACGTTAAAAATGCGTTAGTCTGACCCAGCCTTATTTCAAGTGTTACTGAAACTTTTTGATTTGCCAACTCCTCTCAAAACCTTAATTCTTGATCAAGTAGAATGCAAGGAATCTTGTCCAATCGTCCAATACTCGTCAGGACTCTATGGTACTTATTTTATAAAGCGATTCCTAGAACTAATTAAACTACATATTTTCTTCATTAATTAATAGCTGTGTGGAGTAGAGGTAACATCACTGCTCTGCGTGGAGAGAGCCTGTGGAGACATGGGTTCGATCCGAGCAAGAGCACCTCTCCAGTAAGTGTCCTTGGGCAAGACACCTAACGGTACAGACTCACCACCCAGGACATACTTTAAAACGAGAGAAATCTCAATGTATCCTTCCTGGTAAAATCCTTTCTAAAAAAATAAATAAAAATAATATATAATAAAGGGCCAGTGCCTCCAAAACCCAGATCAGGCACAGGACCTGTGTGACAAGGTGCACTCCTGTGGCATTGTCACACTTGAGGTCTGGAGAGCTGCTTGTTTTCCTCTCTTCTCAAAGTGCAATCACAGAAAGGTGAAGAGGCCCTGTACTCCACATGTGGAGACACCACAGAGCAGTGCGAGATGTCTTGTAGAGAGAGACAGAAGAAGACTGGGAGGGAAGTGCCGAGCCACAGCTCTAAGATAGATAGGTACATTTAAATGAGACGGCGCTGTTTTGTTGTTTTTTTTTAGCAAATGGTCAAATTTGTGTGCAACTAATCATTAGCAGTTATGAAATGAGGCATGCTGAGCCTAAGAGAAGGAGAGACAGCACGGAAACGGTGGATAGCAGCACCATCCTCTTGAGTGATTGACCTTTCCACTAATCTTGATTTGCTGGATGTTGTTTAGTTTGCCCACTGGTCTTACTGCGCGACTAAAATAACCTCAAAAACCTTTCAGAGTAAGGGATACTGTATGTTGTATAAAGGGCAAATGCAGATTTGCTTTCGTTGCCAAAAACTCTCGCCCCAGCCCTGCGCACATATGTATTCACTGGACAAACTTTACTTAAATCGTGATTAAAACAAAAGGCAGGAATGAAGAGCAGAATCATTGTATTAAAATAGTAATAACTGCAAAATAGCAATACAGACATCCCAACCTGCAAAAACTAATTTCAGGGACCGCCCGCTCGCCCTCCCCCCTCCTTTTAGTGGTGTTTTTGATGGGGTTTTTTCCCCACTGTTTATTTTCAAATAAAAATTAAAAATAATTAGAAACATCAGGATTTCCCTCTGAGACTCCCTATCTCAGTATAGCACAGTCAGGCTATAAACCCCTCTGAGACTCCCTCTCTCTGTATAACACAGTCAGGATATATATACCCCCTCTGAGACTCCCTCTCTCTGTATAACACAGTCAGGATATATATACCCCCTCTGAGACTCCCTCTCTCAGTATAACACAGTCAGGCTATAAACCCCCTCTGAGACTCCCTCTCTCAGTATAACACAGTCACGCTATAAACCCCCTCTGAGACTCCCTCTCTCTGTATAACACAGTCAGGCTATAAACCCCCTCTGAGACTCCCTCTCTCTGTATAACACAGTCAGGATATAAACCAACTCTGAGGTTCTCTCTCTCTGTATAACACAGTCAGGATATAAACCCACTCTGAGGCTCTCTCTCTCTCTCTCTCTGTATAACACAGTCAGGCTATAAACCCCCTCTGAGTCTCCCTCTCTGTATAACACAGTCAGGATATAAACCCCCTCTCAGGCTCTCTGTATAACACAGTCAGGATATAAACCCCCTCTCAGGCTCTCTGTATAACACAGTCAGGATACCCCTCTGAGATTCTCTCTCTCTCTCTGTATAACTCAGTAAGGCTATAAACCCCCTCTGATGCTCACTCTCTGTATAACACAGTCAGGATACCCCATTGAGGCTCTCTCTCTGTATAACACAATCAGGATATAATACCCCCTCTGAGACTCTCTCTCTCTGTATAACACAGGATATAAACCAACTCTGAGGCTCTCTCTCTCTGTATAACACAGTCAGGATATAAACCCACTCTGAGGCTCTCTCTGTATAACACAGTCAGGATATAAACCCACTCTGAGGCTCTCTCTCTCTCTGTATAACACAGTCAGGATATAAACCAACTCTGAGGTTCTCGCTCTCTGTATAACACAGTCAGGATATAAACCCACTCTGAGGCTCTCTCTCTCTCTCTCTCTGTATAACACAGTCAGGATATAAACCCCCTCTGAGTCTCCCTCTCTGTATAACACAGTCAGGATATAAACCCCCTCTCAGGCTCTCTGTATAACACAGTCAGGATACCCCTCTGAGATTCTCTCTCTCTCTCTCTGTATAACTCAGTAAGGCTATAAACCCCCTCTGATGCTCACTCTCTGTATAACACAGTCAGGATATAAACCCCCTCTCAGGCTCTCTGTATAACACAGTCAGGATACCCCTCTGAGATTCTCTCTCTCTCTCTCTGTATAACACAGTCAGGATATAAACCCACTCTGAGGCTCTCTCTCTCTGTATAACACAGTCAGGATATAAACCAACTCTGATGCTCACTCTCTGTATAACACAGTCAGGATATAAACCCACTCTGAGGCTCTCTCTCTGTATAACACAGTCAGGATATAAACCCCCTCTCAGGCTCTCTGTATAACACAGTCAGGATACCCCTCTGAGATTCTCTCTCTCTCTCTGTATAACTCAGTAAGGCTATAAACCCCCTCTGATGCTCACTCTCTGTATAACACAGTCAGGATATAAACCCCCTCTCAGGCTCTCTGTATAACACAGTCGGGATACCCCTCTGAGATTCTCTCTCTCTCTCTGTATAACTCAGTAAGGCTATAAACCCCCTCTGATGCTCACTCTCTGTATAACACAGTCAGGATACCCCATTGAGGCTCTCTCTCTGTATAACACAGTCAGGATATAATACCCCCTCTGAGACTCTCTCTCTGTATAACACAGGATATAAACCAACTCTGAGGCTCTCTCTCTCTGTATAACACAGTCAGGATATAAACCCACTCTGAGGCTCTCTCTCTCTGTATAACACAGTCAGGATATAAACCCACTCTGAGGCTCTCTCTCTCTGTATAACACAGTCAGGATATAAACCCACTCTGAGGCTCTCTCTCTCTGTATAACACAGTCAGGATATAAACCCACTCTGAGGCTCTCTCTGTATAACACAGTCAGGATATAAACCCACTCTGAGGCTCTCTCTCTCTGTATAACACAGTCAGGATGCCCCTCTGAGATTCTCTCTCTCTGTATAACTCAGTAAGGCTATAAACCCCCTCTGATGCTCTCTCTCTGTATAACACAGTCAGGATATAAACCAACTCTGAGGTTCTCTCTCTCTGTATAACACAGGATACCCCTCTGATGCTTTCTCTCTCTCTCTCTCACTCTTTCTCTCTCTGTTTAACATATAATACCCCCTGCAGCACTCTGTATAGCAGATAACCCTCTGAGGTTGAGTGTCATGGGAGCATTGCTCCATGGCAACTAGTGTCACAAAAACACACACACACAATGTACTTTAACCTTTTAAGAGCTGACCACCCCGGAAGCAGAGGACGGGAGAATACCAGGATCCCCAGGCAGGAGTGTGCACTCACACTCATGAAGCCCCTGGTGATGCTATCGGATAGCCTGCCCCCCCCCCTGAATGAGCTCCATCCTGTTGTCACTCCCATCGTGGCGTCACTGCAGAGGTGCCGCTCGATTCTCCTCACATTCAGAATGTAAGGAGAATCGCGTGGCGCCTCTGCAGTGACATCAGGACAGGCCACGACGAGGTGGAGCTCATTCAGTGGACTGGCTATTGGCAGATGAGCCTGCTGTAACCAGATCACGCTACACTCGTCGTGCTGTGCGGAACAAGGATGCATGTTCGGTTTTAAGCCAATCGTGAATGATCCGGCTGCGACGGATCCCACCTCTCCCGAATCCAGGAGATCCTGAAGTGTTTGCAGGTATCAGGGAGTCTGCATTCAATTCAGGGAGACTCCCGGGAGACTTGGGATCCCTGGCAATACTAGCTAAATATTGGTTGATCCAATTATTTGCACTGAGTCATCATACCATGAACTAGAAACATAGAAAATGTCGGCAGATAAGAACCTTTCGGCCCATCTAGTCTGCCCAATTACATGGATACTTTACCTGGATTTATCTTTTGTTTAGGATAGCCTTATGCCTATCCCATGCCTGCTTAAATTCAATTACTGTTTTGTCCTCTACCACTTCAACTGGAAGACTGAAGAAAGGACAAATACTTTGTATGTGCTATCATAAAGTCTGTTGATATGTCTATCTATCTTTTGTCTTTCTGTCTGTAACAAGACCAGGGTATTTGGTCTCTGGTTTGGAGAACCAAGTCCTGCCCTGCTATGTCAGTGCTTCTCAAACCTTTTCACAGAATTCGCTAACAATCCAGGTTTGCAAATACCTGAAGCACAGCATATGTTTTGCTGCTCAGTGATTGCAGGATTCAGTCTGTATTTCCCCAAGGTGATCTGCAAAATCTGGCTGGTTAGTGGTACCTGAGAACCGGATTGGGAATCACTGTGCTACATGCTGTCCATTCTTTTTCCTGTCCACAAGGTGGCTCTGTACTGAAAGGCATAAGCTTGTCCCTGAACTTACTGAAAAGTACAGTATGTCCTTTTCCTACAAATAATAGTTGCAACTGAATATTGTGGTGCCCAAAAAAAAAAAATATATATATATATATACTGTGTAGGTTTGTGATTGGGAGGGATAGAGTTAGTAAACATTGTAGAATTGGGATATTGTATTAACTGCTGGAGCTTGTCTGGGATGGAATACAAATACAGGGCCATATTACATTCATATCGCTAACGTTAGCACTCAGCTGTGTGAGCGTTAACGTTAGCTTTGGTTGCCCTAGCGCAGACGAACCATATAACATTCCAGACGCTAATGGTTTAAAAAAAACATTAGTGATTCGGATCTTGCGCTTTTCAGTGTGAGCTGAGTGTACTTTGATTACAAAGTCTTAACGCTAAAAAAAAATACAGCAAAGTATAGTTACACATTCTACACATACCCAAACAATAAGATTGCTAAGTTGTGCGTTTTTTTATTATTGCTGCAGCATATATACTCAGATTGATTTTGACAGGCGCAAAAACTGAACGGAAGACAATTGTGGTTCTTAATTCAGATTGGCTGAATCGCGTGAAAAAACAGTCCGCCCACCGATTTCTGCACGCAGCGTTAATGTGCGCGCATTTTTGCGCGTCTTTTTTTACGCGCGTTATTTTTTGATGGATGAAAAAATGCGCTCGGATTGTAATGCCAGTGTTAATTTACACGTGTTAACGTTTAACGCTGCGCGCAAAAAAAAATAGCTGTGCGTGAAACTGTTAATAGAGCCCTTTGTGTGGTCTGATGAGTCTCGGATTCAGCTGCGACAATTCGATAGTAGGGTCATCTTCGAGGAACAGGAGATTCGCATCATTGATGTGCAGACGAAAAATCTACAGAAACTGTGTGATGCTCTCATGTCAATATGGACCAGAATCTCTGAGGAATGTTTCCAATACCTTGTTGAATCTATGCCACGAAGAATTAAGGCAGTTTTGAAGGCAAAAGGGGGATTAATGTTCACCAGCCATTATTATCTTTTATTGGCCATAGGCCTGTATGTGCAGCTCCGGTCATGTGGAATGAACTAACTCGCCCTATCAGACTCTCCCCTAATCTATGGGCCTTCAATAAATCTCTCAAAACCCATCTCTTCAGATTAGCATACTACATTACTGATGCCAACCTATCCCTCTCCTCACCTACCCAGACATCATGATAGTTGCCAGTAATTTGAAGGATCCATACAATATCTATCGATCTCCATATGAACACATTATAGGCACTCAGTGCTTTCTGGAGCATTTCCGATAGGAAATATCGACCGCCCGAAATTATGAACTCTCGAATAAAAGTTTCAACATAAACAAAATCATTTCGTTATGAGACCTAAACGAATTAAAACAGAACGCAAATGATATGAAATGCTGAAAAAAAACAAACGAAACAATCAAAAACTAAATCAATTTCGTAAAGAAATTAATTGAAACGAAAAAAAGTAACCAAAATGATCTGACATGAAAAAAAAAAGGAACAAAACCATCTAAAACGAAAAAAACAAAAACGGAACAGGACTTTTTTTCATTAATGCAGATGCTGTCTGTGCCCCTAATTAATATGTATTACTGGTCACTTTATAATTAATGCAGATGCTGTGCCATTACGTAATGTGAATTATAGGTCACTTTATAATAATGCAAATGCTGTGCCCAGAGCCGTAGCTAGCTCCTTTTGCACCTGAGGCAAAAACAGAAAATTGTGCCCCCCCCCACATAATTTTAAAAATCAGAGTCTCCGACCAGTGGCGCAGTGCTAAGCTCCTGGATGCTCCCCGCGACCAGAAGCAGTGGATCGGACCACCCTTTGCGCTGTGGGATGAGAGGCAAGTATGTGATTTTTGGGGGGTTCCAGCGGTTGCTGACTGATTCTGCAGAAGCGGCATCAGGTAGCACCAGCGTCTAGCTGTGGGTAACTTTTGTAGCTATGGCGGGATGGTAATTAGCGTTAGGACTTTGTAATCCTAACGCTACTTACTCTTTGCGCTCCCCATGTTAAGTATAGGGAGTGCAAAGTACAGTAACCTCGCGCTGAAAAGAACAATCTCCTGGATTTTTTAACCTGCTACCGTTGAGATTGTAATATGAGGGTCCTGTGCTAGGATGTGATATGGGCAGCATGCGTTAATCTCATTTAACCTAGCACCAACGCTTACATGTGTGAGTGCTAGCGTTAAGGAGGTGATGGGGCCCTACATATATAGTGCACACACAGTACATGTACAAAAACAGTACACACAGAATACATGCATGTATAGCAAAAGAACATTTAGCATAATATACACCCCCTCCAGAATAATATACACAGCACTGAGCCCCCAGACTATTTTCACCAGTTCACATGGATATAATTGCCCCCAGTTCACATGGATATTATTGACCCCAGCTCATATGGGTATATATTGCCCCAGTTCACATGGATATGGCCCAGCTCATGGATATGCCCCCTAGCTCTCATGGATAATGCCCCAGGTCTCATGGATATGCCCCAGCTCTCAAGGATAATGCCCCAGGTCTCATGGATATGCCCCAGCTCTCATGGATAATGCCCCCCCAGGACTCATGGATAATGCCCCCCCAGTCTCATGGATAATGCCCCCCCCAGTCTCATGGATAATGCCCCAGCTCTCATGGATATGCCCCCCCAGGTCTCATGGATAATGCCCCAGGTCTCATGGATACGCCCCCAGGTCTCATGGATATTGCCCCCAGGTCTCATGGATATTGCCCCCAGCTCTCATGGATAATGCCCCCAGCTCTCATGGATAATGCCCCCAAGTCTCATGGATATTGCCCCCAGCTCTCATGGATATTGCCCCCAGCTCTCATGGATATGCCCCCCCAGGTCTCATGGATAATGCCCCAGGTCTCATGGATATGCCTCTAGGTCTCATGGATATTGCTCCCAGGTCTCATGGATATGCCTCTAGGTCTCATGGATATTGCTCCCAGCTCTCATGGATAATGCCCCCAGCTCTCATGGATAATGCCCCCAAGTCTCATGGATATTGCCCCCAGCTGTCATGGATATTGCCCCCAGGTCTCATGGATATTGCCCCAGCTCACCTCTCATTGCCGGCGGCCGCTTGCTTCCTGCTTGAACGGCCGCTGACAGGAAGTGCAGCCGCTCACCTTGGATCGATGAAACAGCCTGCCTCGATCTCGCGAGATCGCGGCTGGCTGTTAGATCCCAGGCGACCGGCTGCACTTCCTGTCAGCGGCCATTCAAGCAGGAAGCAAGCGGCCGCCGGCAATCGTTTCGGGCTGGACGCTTCACAGCTGTGAAGGGGTGCAGCCATATCTCGAGTCCTGCTGAAAAGCTGCGGGAACGCAGGTTCCCGCAACCTGCGTTCCCGCAGCTTTCCAGCAGGACTCGAGCCATGGCTGCGCCCCTTCACAGCTGTGCCCGAGGCACGAGCCTCACTCGCCTCGCCCTTCCTACGGCCCTGGCTGTGCCCTTATATAATATGTATTACAGGCCACTTTATAAGTAATGCAGATACAGTGCCCCTATATAATATGTATTACAGGTCACTTTATAAGTAATGCAGATGCAGTGCCCCAATATAATATGTATTACAGGTCACTTTATAATTAATGCAGATGCGGTGCCCCTATATAATATGTATTACATGTCACTTTATAATTAATGCAGATGCTGTGCCCCTATATAATATGTGTTACATACAGGTCACTTTATAATTATTAATTAATGCAGATGCTAGGCTTTTTTTCCACCATATTTTTCAAACTTTTCAATGTTAAAAAAATCCCTGTATTTAACTGTTTTTTAAATATATCTTAAAACATTTATTTTTTTTACTTACAGCAAGAAGTGTCTACATTTATTTATTTGTTAGGATTATTTTTGGATTTTTCAGGAATTTTTGGGTTAATCTTTAGGTTACCCAAGTAATTTTAAAGAAACTAGCCTTTTTTCCATCATAGCTTTCAATGTTAAAAAAAATCCCCGTATTTAACTGTTTATAAAATATATCTTAAAGCATTTATTTTTTTCACTTACAGCAAGAAGTGTCTGCATTTATTTATTTGTTAGGATTATTTTTGAATTTTTTGGAAATTTTTGGGTGAAAATTTAGGTTTTCTAATTTATTTTGAATGTAATAATGAGGTCTGTTTTTCTTTTCTGAACGCATGCAGCTGGATTATTTTCACAGGTCTGTCTGCTTTCAGCAAGATACATTACATTACATTGTGTCAGACCTTGGACAGTTCCACTTGTGAAATTGATTGATAACATGTTCCACCTTTCAGACCTTGGACAGTACCTGAAAGGTGGAACATGTTATCAATTTATTTCACAAGTGGAACTGTCCAAGGTCTGACACAATGTAATGTCATGTATCTTGCTGAAACCACACAGACTGTAAGAAAATAATCCAACTGCATGTGTTCAGCAAAGAAAAACAGACCTCATTATTACATTTAAAATAATTTAGGAAACCTATACTTTCACCCAAAAATTCCCGAAAAATGCAAAAAATGGCGTCCACATCCCTAATTTGTAAGGAAGCAAATAATGGTTGGAGTGTATTGATGAAGACGTGCCAGCAGAGAACTGGAGGGTAACATTGCTTGCTCAACTACATTTTCAACATAATGAGAGGACCCCTGGAGCCAATCTGTTGCATGTGCTATTTTCGTATACATCCTGTGCGTTTGAAGCAAATAATGGTTGGAGTGTATTGATGAAGACGTGCCAGCAGAGAACTGGAGGGTAACATTGCTTGCTCAACTACATTTTCAACATAATGAGAGGACCCTTGGAGCCAATCTGTTGCATGTGCTATTTTCTTATACATCCTGTGCGTTTGAAGCCCACCTCTCACCGATACTCACCTCTCTCTACGGGTCCCACACAGATCTGAATTCCATGAAGTCAGATCAGCGTTTTTATACCCTCCCAGCGCTGGGCCCGATGACTTCAGTTTCAGGTGCCCACCCCTGCCAGAAAAGGGGGAGCGCCTGAAGGGGGGATCGTTTGGACCCCTATATCTCCTGATCAGCAGCAACTAGAGGGTCATGTTTGCAATCATTGGAAAGGCCAGAGCATGACCTTCCCAATAATACCAAACATGTGCATGTTAAAAGTAATAATACAATTTTAAAAATAATAATATAAAAAATAAATGAATTTAAAAAAATTATTTTTTTATTAGGGCAGCACTTTTGTTTAAATTTTAATTATAATGTCAACAATGATGCTGCACTCGATTTTTGTTTTTTTTTAGCTAAAATCATGTAATTTCTCAGAACTATAAAGTAACGGGTTCCCAGTTCTAATTTTTTTAACAAGCGTTCCCCATAGAATATATAACCACAAAGGATGGGATGATGAAATGTGAAAAAATTTACTTTACACACTGTGGATTATTGAAATTTTATTGAAAATTCACATTTATTTACATTTCTTGTTATGGCATTCTGGCAGGGTATGACATATAATAATGATATATTATGAATCTGCTGAGTCTGCAGAAAAAAAGGGTATATAATTTGTCTGGGTCGTACAATAAAACGTGACTTCAAAATCGAGTTTAAACATGATACGCAAAAACGGTCAAACTGAGCTCAGCACACTTCTAATTTTAGAAGAGTGCCAAACTCTTAACGGGTTAAACTAAATTTGGATCTATAACAATGTTTATATTGTCTTATTTTGCTTTTTGGATTTTTTCTAGTTTGTTTTTTTCCTTATTTTTCCTCATTTCTGTCATGGAATTAACATCCCCAATATTACATGTGTCATAAGTGTTTTTGATACATAAAATAAAAAGCTTTTCTAGACAAGGTTCCATAGTACGGATATACATATATTATATGAGAGGTGGTATTTTAAGAAGACTAACTACAAAAACATTAATCTTTCCTACAGCTGGTTATCAACTGTAAGGCAAAGAAGCAGAATTGGTTATAATGTGAATACAGTTCGCCCTTAAATGAATACACCCCAAAATGTATTTCGAGACATATATTTGTGTTTTCCATAGAGCAATTAAGTGTAACCATTATCTGCATGTTGATTGAACATATTTCACTAATGATGTCCATCAAGGTCATTATAGCTGGTTATATAAATTAGAGATGGAGAGTTTTAAGTATGATTTATTAACGTTGATTTGAATCCTATCCCTGGTGTCAAGCTACGTTACAATATATTAGGTCAGCTGGTGGGTGTAAATTAGAGCATTATCTTCGCTCATTAAGAGAAACACTAATGCTAAATAATAAACATGGTAATGCAGGCTGCTGCTTGTGTACAATATGTGTAATTTGAAAGCTAATGTGCCTGGTCCTTTTCTTACATTTTATTAGCATTCCATAGTTAATTTTGCAAAACATTTTTGTAAATTATTCAGATATAGTAGATTCCGCACCAGATACTTTTAGACAATGTGTTATTTCAAACAAAGACATACTTGGATACATAATAATCTCTAATAGCTTGACCTAGGTAAAAAAAATGGCAGTAACAGTTAGAAGAAAGACAAAAACAAGAACCTAGACCAAAACTGTACAGCGGAGAAGAGGGTATGTGTAAATACAAATTGAGACATACTGGGCAACTGAAACTCATCGGACTAAACAATAAAAAAAGTATGTAGAAAAACCTCAAAAGAACTCGAAATTGACAACCTATAGTCAGAAATACAGCATCTGTCAGGATGAGATCTCTCACTAGGCCAACATAGTCCACCATCTGAACTTACTTGGAAGCCTACATAAAATGCAGTTGGGGGATTCACAATTTATTGCACCAGAAATCAAATCGCCTACATAAAGATCGCATTAAAGACATCAATATGGTAATGAAATATAAAATACATGATTGTATTTAATACGATTTTCCCGTGAGCTCCAATCAGTGTAAGGTGACGCCAACTCCATGTAGAAGGTCGATAAGCGCTAATAGTTGATCTCCATATTCTCTTCCTCTCCATGAAAAACCTATAAATTTCATACAAGTTGGAAAGGAAAGCAGAACTGGACCAGACACTCAACCTCCCTTTTTAGACAGATTTAATGGACAACACAACTACAGTAATGTTTCGGCCGAAAAGAAAACTTTGTCAAGGAGGTTGAGGGCCTGGCCCAGTTATTTTTATACTCAATGGATACCTTGGAGTTGATTGCTCCATGGATTGTGAAGGTGCCTGCATGGCCTTTCGTGGTGGAGTGCTGCTCTGCATTTTGGAATTGCTCTTATACAGGTTGGAAGATGTCACAATGAACATGCCGGTAGAAATTAATTAAAGCCAATATTTGATATAAAAATATTATATAAGTGGCTACCATTAAATTATAGTGGCAAAATGCAAACTATTCTCTGAAGTGTTGAAGGGACAGTACCACCAAAAAATGAAATGTTCTTAATATATCTTTCGTTGCTGTCTTACATGTACAATATTTTTTTCTCATGCATGTTTAGTTAAGAAAATATTTTACTCTATATGTGTGCATCTATTTTGTGATCTTTTGTGTTGTTAACTGCCCCCCCCACACACAGTATCATTACAGCATTCGCTCCTCAATGTGTGGCAATGGATGGATTGAATGGATTGAATAGGTCAGATCTCAAAAAAATAAAACTCAGAAAGGGTTACATAGTCACATAGGCTGAAAAGAAGACATGCATCCAACGAGTTCAGCCTTTCACATATCACCTACTCCTGTTGAACCAAAAGAAGGCAAAAAAAAACCAGTCTGAAGCGGTCGCCAATATGCATCATACTGGGGAAAAATTCCTTCTTGACCCATGATATTATGCATAGTCCTATTAATGAATAAAAGAGAGGTTTGTGAGGGTCCTGAGAATGATCAACGGCACAAGTGGCCTGCTGTACGGTGGGTCCCGCTCAGTTTTCACAGGGCATAGTCCCATTAATGAATAGGTTTATGGTTTAGGTTTAGGTCAATGGTTTATAATGGCCCTGCATATATTTATATAAAGTTATCAGATTCCCCTAAGGGTCAGTTTTTCTAAACTAAACAGGTTTAGCTTTAGCTTGTTAGTCTTTCCTCATAACTTAAACCTTCCAATCCCTTTATTAATTTAGTCGCCCGTCTCTGCACTTTTTCTAGCACCATAATATCCTTTCTTAAAACAGGTGCCCAAAATTGCACGGCATATTCAAGGTGCCATTGATTTAAAAAATCCCCTTTTAACGCATGCCAATACCTTGCTGGCCTTGGCGGCTGCTGTTTGACATTGAGCATTGTTACTTAGTTTGAAATCTATGATTATTCCCAAATCTTTCTCCTGCTTTGATTTCCCTATCTCCGTACCATTTAGGGTAAAAGTGGCTTGGGTGTTCCCTCCAAAGTGCATAACCTTGCATTTATCTAGATTAAATTTCATCTGTCATTTAAATGCCCAATCTACGTACAGTATATCACTCTGCAGAGCAGTAATATCCTGCTCACTTTGTATTACCTTTCCTAGTTTTGCAAGATTTGCAAACACTGACACATGGGTTTTAATGCCTATTTCCTGGTCAATTATAACAGACCCCCTGAGGGAAACCACTTACCACTGGTGTCCATCTTGAAAATTTACCTTTTATGGCCTCTCTCTGTACCCTATCTTTTAGCCAGTGTTCTATTCAAGAACAAGAGTTTTCATCTAGAACAATTTTTCATAATTTAAATAGTAACCTCTAGTGCTGAACTGTGGCGAAAGCGTTCGCAAAATCCAAGGTAAATCACATCCACTGCAACCCCTTGATCTATACTTCTACTTACTTCTGAAAAGAATGCAATTGGGTTAGTCTTTGTTTCATAAAACTATGCATATTTTTGCTAATTACATTATACCTTCCAATGAATTCCTGAATATTATCCCTTAGTAACACCTCAAATACTTTCCCAGCCACAATCTCACAAGTCTATAATTCCCAGGCAGACATTTTAAACCTTTTTTGAATATAGGGACCACATCAGCTTTTCTCCAATCCTCCATCTTGAAAGATTAAAAACAGAGGTTTACATATTTCAACACATAGCTCCCTCACTACTCACAGGTGAATGCCATCCGGCCCTGGGGCTTTGTTCACTTTCACTTTGTTTAATCGCTGCAACACCTTTTCTTGAGTCAACCAATCACATTTTATTTGTAAGTTTTTATTAATGATTTACATGTCTCCTGTTATAGGTTTTTCTTTGATAAATACTGAAGAAAAATAACCATTCAAACTTTGTAATCCTAACGCTATTTACTCTTTGCGATCCCCATGTTAAATATAGGGAGTGCAAAGTACAGTAAGCTGGCGGAAGCGAGCGCAATCACCACTGCGCTAATGGGTTTTTTAACCCATTAGTGTTCAGAATGTAATAGGGGGGGATAATGCGCTAGGGCCACAGGCTAGCGTTAATGCTGACATATCTGAGCGCTAACGTTAGCATTAAGATTGTAATAGTGCCTGATATGGGGAAGGACACTTTTATTCTTTCATCTTTATAACAAATTAAAGAAAAGAGGTAAACTTTGTTTATGGTAATTTTAAAAACAAAATTATCTACTATGTGAAATAATCATTTACGTTCTAAAATTGTGCATAATTATAAATCAGTAAATTATACTGGGAGGTAAATCATGTATAATAATATATCTTTGTTTCTCCAAAATGCAAATTAGCCAGAGATGTCTAAATAAAGGCTAATGTTTCCCACATAGTTATCGAATCAAAGCCAATTTTTTGTGTTTGTTATAATGTTTTTGTGATTCAAGGACAAGCAATGGGATTCAATGAATTTTTGGAACTAAACCTTGGTAGTGTTTGTACTGAATGACTGAAATTAATTTGCTACAAAGAAGCAGCTGAAGAATGTTTTTTCCCTTCCAGCGCATTGATTTTTAGTGTGTACAAGACATAGAAAACATGTAAATTGTACATTAATAATAAAATTACAATTCAATATAGCAGGACACTTTTAATAAAATACCAGGATTAAAATTTTATATTATCCACCTTACTATCTATATAGCAAATTTGTGAGTTACTTGATTTCACACTTAGTGCCCTTTCAGAGGTATTAGATTTGTTTTTGGTATAGCCCTCTTTTAACCCCTTCAATACCGGCTGGGTGGAGTTGAGGTAACATCACTGTTCTGCATGGAGAGAGCCTGTGGAGACATGGGTTCGAACCTCTCCAGTAAGTGTCCTTGGGCAAGACACCTAACGGTACATACTCGCCACCCAGGACATACTTGAAAATGAGAGAAATCTCAATGTATCCTTCCTGGTAAAATTCTTAAAAAAAATACCAAGTGATTTTCAAAAAAAACACAGAAAATGTTTTTTAAATCCTTTTTAAATTAATTATACATTAGTAAATATTTGGGAATATTAGCAATGTATTTCTTACTGTAATAAACTATTTGGCAGAGAGATGTCACCATCTTCTGGCCACAAGGAGTTACTGCAGTTCTGACCTCTGGCTATAATCAGATGGGGAAATGTCTAATAGAGACATTTCTGAGCTGATTTTAAAAAGTGCTCACAATGCTAAAACTTTGGGGGCACCTTCTGCACCCCAAATCATTAACATGATCTTGGGCTGCTTTGTCTGCTTCTGCTGATCATGTATACTTGCTCCTGTGAAAGTTTCAAAATAATGCATTTTCTTCATAGCTTATTACTAAAATTGCTTTTCAGTGCATCTACCCTCCTTCATAATATATACCCTCCTTCATAATATATTCCCACCTTCAGCCTGCTTGTGGCTAATCTGTGATCCCATGTTACAACTCACTGCAAATAACAAATTGTAATACGGTTGAACAAAGTAAAATGTTGGCATAATAATAGAGGGCTTTAAAATGAAACCAGTGCTACGGTTGTGGCCATGTTAAAACAGATATGAATCAATAACATACATTCTGATATTGCTGTAGTATAGTGTATCGGCTATGTCCACTATTACTATTGGTAAGTGTTCCATCCTGGGTGAGTGGAAAGCCTACCAAAATACACTATATTGCCAAAAGTATTCGCTCACCTGCCCAGCTCCTGATTTGGATGGGTGAGCGAATACTTTTGGCAATATAGTGTATGCATTGTATTAAAATAATTGTATAATTTTTTAGTATATGAAACAGAAACCTGTAGTTTTCCAAGAGTATAAATGTTGGTAGGCAATAAAGGAGGTCACTGGGTGGTAAATATCAGGCGGTAACGCTTTAAGGCTAGGGTCAGACGAGCACAGTGTTAACGTCCGTGTTGCCGCACATAAGTACGTCCGTGATAGCATACAATTGTGTTAAATGGAGCCCCACACACGAAGTATGTCCGCACAGAAGTGCGGGGGCTGACGGACGCTGCAAACGGACGCAGGTTAGGCAAGAACGTAATACTGCTAGAACGGACGTGCGGAGTGCGCCACGTCCACAACGTCCGCATAGCTTTGTGTGTGAGTGATGGAGCGTGGTCAGATGGACTGCATTTATACGTCCAGCATTTTTGACGGACAAAATGTTTTTTCATTTTAATTTATTT
Source organism: Leptobrachium leishanense (assembly GCA_009667805.1). NCBI lineage: Eukaryota > Metazoa > Chordata > Amphibia > Anura > Megophryidae > Leptobrachium > Leptobrachium leishanense. Next base: position 111,837,260 of record CM019067.1, on the reverse strand, counting down.
TCCCTGCTACATCAGTCAAAAAAAAACGGACTGTGTGGCCACTACCTTGTCGTCAGTCAGAAAGTACGTCCGTACTGCACGGACGCACAGTCCGTACAAAATGCGCTCATCTGACCCTAGCCTAAATCATACAAAATCAAGAGAAAAATAAAAAAACGGAGGTTGTGATAAACTGGATAATCCTTCGGTAGGGCAGATTAGAACTGACGGTCTGGTGAAAAGCAGAATGTATGGTACTGCTGAGGAATCGGATGTAAGTCAGTGAGTGGAAAACTCACATGGTGTAATTAAAACTTAGCTTTTAATAGGGTAGTATTCAGATAAAAAAAAAATCTGAAGATCTTGAATGGTTACAACATAGAGAGAAAAAAAAAGTGAAAGCCCTTTGTTGGCCTGTGGTGTGGTGACAGAATTCGGTACAGCACCAATTCTACAACCGTGGCATGATGTCTGATGTGCAAACTATCAGGGTAATTCAAAGAGATCCGAATTGTGGCCGAAAGGTAAACAAACAGTGAAATTCAATGTACAGTTACCTTTCCTGGCCATTCGGCTATTCAGAGAGCAGGCAGTTTGCCAAATGTTAGGTGAATTGCCTGCACATACGGTGCCTGTTCGACTGCAGTGAAATCCCCATAGAGAAGCAATGCTTCGTCTATTCAGAGAACAAAAACCAGCAGTGAAAAGTAGCCGAATTTCCCTGCTGTTCGGTGGTGTCATTTGACAGGTCTATTCAGGTGAATCCCATAGGCTTCAATGTTAAAAATATTCCCGTTTTAATTCAATATATAATAAACTGTTATTTATAATATTTTGCAGTAAAAAGTCTCTTTATGTATAGATTTTTTAGGATCTTTTAGGCATTTTTCGGGATTTTTTTAGCAAAAATTATTTTTTCCTTTTTTTTTAATCATTTTTTCTTTTTTCTGTAATCTTTATTATCATTCATTGGATCTTATATGTAAATTTCAGACATTTTCGCTAATTAGTTTTTTTGCAAACAGCGTTTCACTTTTCAACATTCAAGCGTACTGTTTTTTTTCACTCCATTCGTCTTCGATGTCGGCTTTATCTGGCGGCTGCTCTGCGCTGTGATCGGCGGCTGCTCGGGTTTCTCCAGCGTGTTCGGCGGGGTTAATCCAGATGTTTTTGCGGGTTTCAGTGTGGGTTAGCCGTGTTTTGCAGTGAGTGTTCGGCAGGTTTGCGGCAGCTTATCCCTGCACTACAACAGCCCTGTGGTACTTGCTGAATAAATCGCAGGGTTGCCGAAATGGGATCGCCAAATCGCACCGAATTGAAGAGAACGAAAAGTCACCGTATGTGCGGTGACTTTTCGATTCTCTTTGAATAACCCTGACTGTTTAAAACCAGCTGAAGAACGTCACTGATGGACTTTTCCCCTGCTGATAATGCACGGAGCCCTGAATGGTAGTAACTTCATTTGGCCAGCGGACAGCAACCTCTGCTATATTATTTCCAAATATTTCATACTGTATGATTAATTTAAAATAGTTTTTCCAAAAACACTGGTTCCTGACAGTAGCTTTTTGTAAATAATAACTTGGTAGGGAAGGGATTAAATGGGGTATTTGGATATTGAACATCTGTGTGAATATCAACTATGAACATGGCTAATATTTTCTTTTTCATTGTTTATTGCAGTACTGGAAGACATAAAGTTACCGTGTTATCACTACTATTCCTCCACATCTGTGATTTTTTATAGCGACGGGTTTAAATCTTTTGAAACAAACGGTAATTATTAAAAACTCATCTGCAGTCGAAAGGTGTCTTTGTCATGAAACTGCAAGAGTGAGTCAACATAGCGAGTGTCTGGAACAAACAGTAAATCCTCCACCCAGCTGGGAAGGCACAAAAAGTACTATCATTAGTTCAGGACGAGCTGAATGTTAGTCTCACGAAAAACGCAATAATTTATATTATAACCTCTTGGCACATTGAAAGCTTCTGCTGCCTAATCAGTAGAACTTTAAATTAACCAATATGAGCATTTTTATATTCCCATATATACTATCGGTATATCTAGTTTAAGATCTTCAATAATTTAGCACTGTAATTTAAATTGCCCTTCTGGTAAAGTATTGCACAGTGTCTCACTTGGTTCATTTATTTCTGTTTTAATGTGATTTATATGCTTTATTTTATGCAGAAGCACAGTGTGTTCTATTTTATTAATTAGCTTGGACATATATGTCAGGGCTCGGCTTCCTGCATAGATATTCTTGAATGTAATTATATGTTTAGAAAAATACATATATTTCTAATTCCCAGTATTCTTTCTTGCTTTATTAGTGTGTGCTGCATAGTAATTGTCACGGGTACATTTATCACAGGTAAACTATTAAGACAGGCAAAATCTAGCATCTGCATGCTAAAGCCCCAGTAAATTGGGTGTAGTATAGAGCAATCTGAGTGCCAGAAGCTGGCTTCCTACTGTTAAAACATAAAAAAAAGTGAATTTCAGCTTTATTATGAAACACTTCCATGCCTGCACAACCGCTTGAAACACAGCAAACCTGAACTTCACAGAGTCTTTTAATTTCTGTTCACAGTACAGGTCTACCAGACATTTCTCATGATTTATTGATTAAACCAATCACTACCAAGTGCTATTTGTTAAAAATATCAGCATAACATTCCACTGCAACAAGGATTACATAGTTAAAACTTAATTGTAGGATAGAAAAAGAAAATTGTGTATTGATGGAAAAAGTTAAATGTCTTAAGTAGGGATGAGCCGAACACTCCCCGAGTTCGGTTCGAAGCCGAACCCGAAGTTTCCAAATGTTCGGATCCGGACCCGAACCCGAACTCGAACCCTATACAAGTCAATGGGGCTGAAAATTCGGTTTTTAGAGTGCCCTCCAAGAGGGCATATATGCTAGATATTTGCCATAAAAGGTGTATGGGGGTCCGGGTAGTGCCCTGGGGGACAGGAAACAAGGACAAAAAGTTAAAAGAAAAGCGTTTTTAAAGGGACAGTGAGTTTTCCATGAAATAAGGGTTAAAAATAAAAACAAAAAATTCCTTCAAATATCGTGCCTAGGAGGTCCCCATAACCTGCCCGTGAAGTGGCGGATTTGTAGGATGTATAAAAATATGTAAAAAAAAAAAAAATGACATTTCAAATGACGGTAAATGATTTTCCTTTAATCTATCCATAAACAACTGCTCGGGGCGGCAGTCTGTATGAAAAGAGGAGACATTTTCGGACACGCAGAAAAAGTTTACTGATTTTTTGGCGGTGAAAAGCAGGAGAATGACTGGAGAATGGAAAATTCTAGACCAAATGGGAGAATTTTTCTGGTTTGGCTATTTTGACCTAGAATTTTCTCTTCAGTTATTCTCCTGAATTTCACCTTTCTCTGAATAACCCTGTCAGGGTTATTCAGAGAGTGGTGTAGAGCAGGAGAATGACTGGAGAATGGAAAATTCTAGGTAAAAATAGCCAAACCAGAAAAATTCTCCCATTTAGGCTAGGGTCAGACTAGCGAATTTTTAACATGCGTTTAGGCGCACTTAATCACGGCCGCACTAGCAGCAAATGACGGGCAATGACAGCCAATATACGAAGTACAGTCGCACAAAAGTCCAGGTGTGCAACGCAAGTGGAAAATGAACGCATTTTTTCGAGAACGCAGAACCGCTAGTACGGACGTACAGAGTGCGCTGCGTCCACTAGCGGCGTGTGTGCGTGATTTGGAGACGTTAGACCCTGCTCATGTCCGGCCAACATAACATCCAGACACCCAAAGTTTCCTGGTTTGGATCCGTAAAAAATCACGCACAAAAATGTGCATCGTATGACCGTTTTCGCGCATTCCGTGAAAAAATAAGGCAATGCGTTCGGATGCACTTTTTGACGGTCGCTGTGAAAAATGCGTTAGTCTGACCCTAGCCTTATCTCACTTTCCAAATCAGCTATTTGGTCCAGATTGTTCTCTTTTCCTGCCATTCTCCTGGTTTTCACCTTTCTCTGAACAACCCTGAGAGAGAGGTGAAAGCCAGGAGAACTGGCAGGAGAAGAGAACAATCTAGACCAAATAGCCAATTTGGAAAGTGAGTTAAATGGGAGAATTTTTCTGGTTTGGCTATTTTGACCTAGAATTTTCACTTCTCCAGTTATTCTCCTGCTTTTCACCGCTCTCTGAATAACCCTGTGAATGTTTAATCCCGAGGTGAAAAATAACATTGCTTAAGGCTGGGGTCAGACGAGCGCAGTTATCACGTCCGTATTGCCTTCAATGTTAAAAATATTCCCGATTTAATTCAATATCTAATAAACCGTTGATTATAATATTTTGCAGTAAAAAGGCTCTTTATTTATAGATTTTTTTAGGATCTTTTAAGCATTTTTTGGGATTTTTTTACAAAAACTTTTTTACGATTATTGTTATTATTATTTTTTTCTGTAACAGCCCTTTTTATTATCATTCATTGGACCTCCTATGTAAATTTCAGACATTTTTGCTCAGTAGTTTGTTTGCAAACAGCGTTTCACTTTTCAAACATTCAAGCGTACTGGGTTCTTTTTTCCACTCCATTCGTCTGCGGTGTCGGGTTTTTCCGGCGACTGCTCTGTGCTCTGATCAGCTCCTGCTCGGGTTTCTCTGGCGTTTTCGTCTTTGCGGGTTTTGGTGTGCATTCGCCTGAATTTTGCGGTGAGTGTTCGACAGGTTTTCAGCGGCATTTCCCTGCACTACGACGGCTCTGTATTGCTTGCTGAATACACCACAGGGTCACCGAAATGGTATCACCGAATCAAGCCGAATTGAAGAGAACGAAAAGTCACCGAATGTGTGGTGACTTTTCGATTCTCTTTGAATTACCCTGTCTTATTAATAGAGTGTAACATTGGTGCCACATATGTGTATGAACTATGTTACATAGGAATCTCAGTCAGTTAGGAATCAGGCTGCGATTCACGGATAATGTAGCATACAGATTTTTTGAGATGCATAGGTTAAACAGTATTGTGTTTAAACTGTACCAGGAATAATACAAGAATGCAATCTCTTAGAAAATATGAAAAAAATATTGTGTTTTTTTTCTTCTTCAGAGAACCATAAAAATTGGAATGTTTCTGTGATCTTGATGATATATAATTTAAAATAGTTCTTATTTTTTAATGCTGCTTGGCAAGAGAAGAAAATAAGACAGCCATGATGATACACTGTCAGCAAAATCATTATCTCTGTCCTCAATTCTAAATAAATTTTGTAGAAGTTTGAAAGTGAAAATGTGGGTTTGTTTGTCCTAATTAAACTTTATAAATAACTTTCTTTGCAACTTTGAAATAGCTGCTGCTGAATGGAAAGTTTGCTTTCCTGATATGTTAGTCCAAGTAGTTTGTCTGAATTATATTTGCCTTTATAAGTGACTCCAATTATGTAGAAGATGAATTTATTTTTATCTTTCCCTCTGATGATGATGTAGAGGAAACAAAGGGAGTTATCCACTATTTGCTGGTGTTTGCATTGCAAAACCCAACTGAAGTCACCAGTATTGCAGTGCTGACAACGCCGATGTGTCTCAAAATTAAAAAGCAAAATGAAAACCTTTACAGTAAAGTTTATCCTTTTGCTGTTTTGTTTTTCGTTTTTAGATACGTCAGCATTTCTCAGCGCTGCAATACCAGTGATTTTAGCCAGATAATACACAAACACCGGTGCTACTGCTTAGCAGATAACCCTAGTCTAACAGGGTTATTCAAAGAGAATCGAAAAGTCACCGTACGCTCTGTGACTTTTCGTTTGCTTCAATTCGGCGCAATTCGGCGATCCTATTTCGGCGACCCTGCGGTGTATTCAGCAAGCACCACAGGGTCCCCGAAGTGCAAGGAAAACCCGCTGCAAACCCGACAAACACTCACCGGCAACCAGCTGAACACTCACCGCAAAACCTGCCGAACTCTCACTAAAACCCACCAAACAGCTGGATTAACCCGCCAAACACTCCGGAGGAACCCGAGCAGCCGCTGATCAGAGCGCAGAGGAGCCGTCGGAAAAAGCCGACATCGCAGACGAATGGAGTAAAAAAAAAAAAAAGTACGCTTGAATGTTTGAAAAGTGAAACGCTGTTTGCAAAGAAACTACAGACCGAAAATGTCTGAAATTTACATATAAGATCCAATGAATGATAATAAAAAGGGCTTTTACAGAAAAAAAAAACGATTAAAAGAAAAAAACGAAAAAAATTCGCAACAAAATCCTGAAAAATGCCTAAAAGATAATAAAAAATCTATAAATAGACTTTTTACTGCAGAATATCATAATCAACGGTTTATTAGATATTGAATTAAAGAATATTTTTAACATTGAAGCCTATGGGATTCACCTGAATAAATCTGCCGAATGAAACCACCGAACAGCAGGACAATTCGTCAACTTTTCACTGCTGGTGTTTGTTCTCTGAATAGACGAAGCATTGCTTCTCTATGGGGGATTTCACTGTCCTCGAACAGGCAAAAACAGGCAACGTATGTGCAGGCAATTCGCCAACATTTGGCAAACTGCCTGCTCTCTGAATAGACGAATGGCCAGGAAAGGTAATCATACGCTGAATTTCACTGTTCGGTTACCTTTCGGCCACAATTCAGATCTCTTTGAATAACCCTGTATGTATTGTTCTAAAAATTGTTACATACATTTGTACTTAAGCCCTTCAATACCAAGTAATTTTCCAATAAAAAACATTAGGAACCAGTGGATTTTTGAAAAAAATCATTTTTAATTATTTATACAGTAATAAATATTTGGGAATATTCCCAGTGCTTCTTACTGTTATAACCTATTTGGCAGGCATATGGCGCCATCTACTAGTCAGATGGAGTTACACTAATTTGAGCTGCGGCTTGTGGTTCTCTGCTTTGGCTGCTGAAAGCCTGATATGTCAGGGCATTCATCAGCCGATTTTAAACTGTCTTAGCACCTGGGCATTTTGCCCAGAGGCTAAAACTTTGGGGCACCTTCTGCAGACCAAAAGCATATGGATTTTATTTGCTTTTATCCTTATGAGCTGCAGATCAAGATAACTCAATATTTATTTATTTGCAAAGTATTTTACCAGGAAGGATACATTGAGATTTCTCTCGTTTTCAAGTATGTCCTGGGTTCAAGAACATTGAAATTTTACAGTTGTTACAGAAATACAAAGTAATAAATGCAAGATATAAAAACAAAACACAAATATACAGATTAACACAGAAAATAAATATGAAGGAAAGATATCAGTACCTGATGGTGTCTTTGAAGTCCTGAGTTATTGCAATCTCAGCAGTGAAGTGGCTAAGACCCAACAACAGGTTAGAACAAGTACATAGATTGTCTGGTGAACTGTAACTCTTTATTAAAATAATGTATGTACGAGTAGACATTAACAACAAGTTGTTGCCCAATGACACTAGTCGCATAATCTATAGAGAGTTCCACAAACATGGTTCACTTTTCTGCAGTGATCTGACCAGTTACAACATACGAAATGATCACCTAATAAATTATACATACAGGGTTATTCAAAGAGATCCGAATTGCTAGCGAAAGGGAACCGAAGGCTGAAATTCAGCCTTCGGTTACCTTTCCTGGCAATTCGGCTATCCAGAGAGCAGGCAGTTCGCCAAATGTTGGCGACTTGCTTGCACATACGGTGCCTGTTCGGTGCCTGTTCGAGGGCAGTGAATCCCCATAGCTTCGTCTATTCAGAGAACAAAAATCAGCAGTGAAAAGTTTCCAAAATGCCCTGCCGTTCGGTTGCTTCATTCGACAGGTTTATTCAGGCGAATCCCATAGGCTTCAATGTTAAAAATATTCCCGTTTTAATTCAATATGTAATAAACCGTTTATTATAATATTCTGCAGTAGAAAGTCTCTTTATTTATAGATTTTTTATGATCTTTTAAGCATTTTTCGGGATTTTTTTTAAACATTTTGTATTTTTTCTGTAACAGCCCTTTTTATTATCATTCATTGGATCTTATATGTAAATTTCAGACATTTTCGTTCTGTAGTTTGTTTGCAAACAGCGTTTCACTTTTCAAACATTCAAGCAAACTGTTATTTTTTTTTCTCACTCCATTCGTCTGCGGTGTCGGATTTTTCCGGCAGCTGCTCTGCGCTGTGATCGGCTCCTGCTCGGGTTTCTCCGGCGTCTTTGGCGGGATTAATCCAGATGTTTTTGTGGGTTTCGGTGTGCATTCGCCTGGGTGTTGTGGTGAGTGTTCGGCAGGTTTTTGGCGGCCTTTAACCCTGCACTACGATGGTCCTGTGGTGCTCGCTGAATACACCGCAAGGTCACCGAAAAAGAATCGCCGAATTGCACCGAATTGAAGAGAACGAAAAGTCACCGAACGTGCGGTGACTTTTCGATGCTCTTTGAATAACCCAGATAGTGTCCAAAACAGAATGTCCTTTTAAGACCTAAAAACAATTGCTTTCTAGTTTAAAAAAAATAATGAAGGAAGGGGTCCGTAAAGACCTGTCTCTGTATAAAGTGTTCAACAAATTGGTGTGTTCTGTTTGGGGACTCTGAGGTTGTTATAGGGTTAGTGGACGTAATACTTCAGTGTTTGGTGGATATTCTATTACTTTAACACCTTCGCTACCAAGGGATTTTCCAGAAAAACACTGTCAGGAACCACTGTTGTTTTGGGAAAAAAATATTTACCGAATTATACTGTAAAATATATTTGGGAATATTCCCAATGCACTCCTTACTGTAACGACTGATTTGGCAGGCAGATCAGGTGACCAAAAGGAATTACAGCAGTTCAGGTCTCCATGCAGGATCAGATGGGGTGATGTCATTTAGACACATTCCCAGCTGATTTTAAGAAGTGTTAGCACCTCATCATGCTCACAGTGCTAAAACGTTAGGGGCATGTTCTGGAACCCAAATGCAAATTAATCTTGTTTGCAATAAACTAAATCCCTTTGCATTGCTCTTATGGAACACCATATTGACTATAATTGATACCAGGGCATCAGAAGGTGCCTTGCAGATTGAGTATAGTCAACCTTGGAGTGAAGGGGTTAAACTACCATTGACTGATTTTATTCCACTACAGATCACATATTAGTACTTTCTAACCATTCTACTAATCAATTTCCACCTTTTGTTACACAAACCCACTGATACAAATATCAGCTACATTCAATGCTTCCAACTCATTTCGAGGAAATGCACACTTTTAATGCATCCAGTCCATAGAATGTTGCAAGACTGAGTTATTGCATTTCTGTCTATATAATTTTCTGGCTAAATTTTTCTCACTGACTTCTTATTATGAAACTCAAAAGGGGTTATTCAGAGAGGTCCAAAATGTAACCGGGCACTGAAATTCAGCGTACAGTGACATTTCGGGGCTATTCGGCTATTCAGAGAGCAGGCAGTTTTCTAATTGCCTGCAAGTACGGTGCCTGTTCGACAGCAGTGAAAATCCCCATACAGAAGCAATGCTTCGTCTATTCAGAGAACACTGAACAGCAGTGAAAAGTTGCCGAAATGCCCTGCTGTTTGGTGGTTTCATTCGGCAGGTTTATTCAGGCGAACCCCATAGGCTTCAATGTTAAAAATATTCCTGTTTTAAATCAATATCTAATAAACCGTTTATTATTTTAATCTGCAGTAAAATGTCTCTTTGTTTATAGAATTTTAGGATCTTTTAGGCATTTTTCAGGATTTTTTCAGCAAAATTTCTTTTTCTGTTTTTTGAATACTTTTTTCTTTTTTCTGTAACAGACCTTTTTTTATCATTCATAGGATCTAATATGTAAATTCCAGGCATTTTCATTCAGTAGTTTTTGTCGCAAACAGCGTTTCAATTTTGAAACCTTCAAGCATACTGTTTTTAATTTTTTTACCCCATTCGTCAGCTTGTTTGCTATTTCCGGCGACTGCTCTGCGCTGTGATCGGTGGCTTGTCTGCTTTTTCTGACATGTTCGGCGTGGTTTTTCCAGTGGTCCCAGTGGGTTTTCGTCAGGATTGCAACGGGTTTTCCCTGCACTCCAGGGATCCTGTGGTGAATGCTGAATTCACTTCAGGGTGGGGAACTTCGATTCCCTGAAGTGCAGAGAATCGCTGGGAACGAGAGCGCACTGAAATGTCAGTGACATTTCAGTGCTCTCTGAATAACCCCTAAAGACAGTGTCCAGTAAGGCAATATATTTAAATATGTCTCATAGTTCCATATGGGAACAGAACATAACATACTGTATATTCTAGTCCTTTACAAGGCACACAAAACATACTATGAAACCTCAATCTGGAATAAACATTCTTGCACTTCTCAACACAAACTGGAGACAATTTAAAAGTTTGTATTCCTGAAAGCAAGCAAATGCTGGATGTCTTAGTGGAATGACTAACAAGCAAGTATAATATTTTGCAGTTTCTTTTCTCCAACCACAGAAATGTGCTAAACAAAACAAATATTATTTCAAATTTATTTCTTTTGCTATTAAAATGATCCAGAAGGGAGCCATTAAACACAGATGAGACATTCTCATGCAAGCATATAAGCCTTGAACTGAAGACTTTGGACAGTCTCTCTGATTTAAAAGAAACCATAATAAAATAGATTAAATCCTATAGGACACAAAAGTAAATATGTATGAGTTGATACCTTCTGTTCCCTGGAAAATCATAGTTCTAACTGCTATTTTTCTTCCTCAAATGGTAAAAATGTGCGTTTACCTTCAAAGCATGTCTGCTTGCATTCTAAGTGATGCTTTTATTGTTGAAATGAAATCATTAAAAAATGTGTTTATGTTTCGCATTTTATTTTGTATTGTAAATGGAAATATTTATGTGTCCTCCTGCTCTTTCAGATAAACATTCACAATCTGTCCTTGCAGAATTCAATGAAATATCATCTGGAAAAGTATAAAATAAAATGTTAATTTCATATAAAAGATGTAACATTATAATCCTTGCATAGGTTTGCGCAAAAGTTGTTTTTTCTTTCTTAGTAGATATCTCAGGAATTAGTTCATTAGGTAAACCTGATGAAGTAAGAATTTAAAGCACATTCCAGGTTGCATTCGACTCACATTTTAAAGTTTACTATAGAAAATGCAATAACAGATACACATAAAACGATAGTGTACTGTTTTATCATGTTCAAGCAGTTGCTGCAAACTCTATAAATTTAATGCTACTGTAGCAAACGCTATTCATATCAATAATTATCTGACCAGAAAGTTAAGCGAGAGAGATAAATATCCTAGTATGTAGCTCAAAAAAGGGACCTTTTCATTAACCCCTTCACTACCAGAACGCAAATGCTTCTTCAGGATCCAGAAATCTTTTTAAAATTGTCAGGACTTATTCTGTAGCAATGCCAAGGAATTTCATTTATTGCTAGCAAAATTCCATTGCGAATTGACACCAGAATGTGCCCCTAAATTTTCAGCACCTCGAGCACATCAGTCGAGTTGCTGAAACAGTTCGATGAGCTTGGAGTTACATTTTTCTTTCAAAGAAACACAGATCTCCATCTGTATTATACATGTAGTAGCTGATTTGTCTGTCAAATAAACTTACTGTCTGTAAAAATGGAATGTGTAGATGCTACACACGTTTTTACAATGTTGATTATGGCAGTGAAGGGGACCCACTAACTGATAACAGCTAGTGCACAATTTATCTATTAGTAAGTCGCTATTTAGGGCTTCATTGGAATTGGGTCATATATATTTCCTGAATGCTAAATCTTTCATTCAGACGCAACTGCATCATGAAAATGTTACTTTTTGAGATTGAATATTATACTTGCCTTCATATTGTAATTGTTTCCTGTGCATGACTTTGACTATTAAACTCTGACCCTTTTTCCCCAGGATTGTCTCTGTATAAATACACTGTTCTAGGATCTGACTTTAGGCTAGGGTCAGAGTGGGGCAGTCGGAACGCGCGTGCAGACGCACTAAATCACGGCGGCAGTAGCAGCACATAACGGCCAATGACGGCCAATATACGCAGTACGTGCGTACGAAAGTGCGCCGACACCACGCAACCAGCAAATGAACGCATTTTTATCAGAACGTGAAACCGCTGCTACTGACGTAAAAGTGCGCTGCGGCCGCATAGCAGCGTGTGTGCGTGATTAGGAGATGTCAGACGCTGCTAGTGTGCGGCCAACATAACGTTCAAACAGCCGGATTTCCCTAGACTTCTTTTTACCCCACCGTCATGAAATACGTCCAGAATTGCGCATCGTCTGACCACTTAAGCGTATTCCGTGAAAAAATGCGTGCGCACGCATCGACGTACATTTTGACGGTGGCTGCAGAAAATGCGCTCATCTGTCCCTAGCCTTAGCATGGACTTACTACTCCTCTTTTGGATCATGACTTTTCGACATTACAAATACATCCTCATATTAGGCTTTTCTGGTGTTGATCTCGGCAATGGTTAAGGACTTTTCGTTTCTTGAAAACTGTCAATTTTAATGTTGTTTTTCCATCACTTCCGGGGCTACAATTTACCCTGTATAATCCACTACTCCATCCAGAAAATACAAACAGAGGATTATTCTGTTTTACTTCCACTCTATAGGAAAAACAACACTTAAACTGGAAGTTACCTCTCTTGCTAATTCTTTAGTTCAATAAAAGCAGCTGTCTTTGTTAATGTTTTAATGATCTCTCTGATGATGTTTGAGATGCACATGTGGAAGCTGTCTTTTGTAATTAATTCCACGAGCCTACATTAAAACAATAGAACATTTGTGCAGTATACTTCCATGCTCTTGTCCAGAGCACAAAGGAGAATAATGTCATATCTATATCAAAAAAGTGATTAATCAATGCAATATTCTTTACGTTTTGTTTTAAATGTATTGTTTTTACTAAAATATTGTTTTTTTTCTTTTTATTATCATCTTTAATGCAAACATTGCCCGGCACACATCCTCAATTTTTATTCCCTGTGTACAGAAGACACCACATTTGCTTTCCCCCGGCTTCCATGTCAATTTGTCATTTCCAAAGCTTATCCGCCTGATGTTTTTTTCATGAAGTGGATGATGTCATGAGTCTTCCTGTCCATCCTGCCATTAAACCCCCAGCACCCATAACATGTTGGTTGGACCTATTAACCTCCTGTCCCTCTGTCAATCCTCATTAAAACCCAATCTCCCTGCCGGTCTCCATTACCCTACAGTTTCCTTTAACCCCCTGCCACAATTAACCCATGGACTGCCTAAGGTGCGCTACATAACAGCAAGACATAAATTGTGCTGCATGTCTTAAATTGTCATCACAAGTCAAACACCAGCCCAACTTATTATGCTACGAGAGTTAGTCAGGTCAAAAGGCACTGTCCTCGTACCAAAATTGTGACCACTGTGACCCTAGTGGTTATATCGGAGAAGGAGAGGAGACCACATTGTAGTCCCTTTACAGTCGCATACAGTAAAATCTCATAGGCTGCCTACCTCTACAATAAAAACGTTTCAACGTGATCAGGTAGCCAAGGAAACATGTTTTCCCTTGCATTTCACCTCAGACAACTTGCAGTCAACACATATGACTGAAGTGCAAATATAAAAGCACTTCACAGACACAGATCATGTAAACATGACAAGGTTATTTCATGTGTTCTATTTATATTTCAAATGTATACATGCAACATTAGAACTAAGTGTTAAACAGAATTACAGATGTGTTTGCGTGTATGTTTTTCTTTTATACCTCTGCTCCAAAGACAAAGGAAATAAATAATTCAGTAGCAATAATAAATTAAGTGGCTTTTTCCTCACTGGTATATGACAAGGGACATAACCTTTGCCCCCCCCCCCCAAGAAGGATGAGCAGAGAATTCCAGGTAATGTTTACTCATTCATTAGGAGTCGTTTTCTATTATCAGATGTAGATATTTTGAAATATTTTTTGAATATGTGAACCATAGCAAGCCATTATATAAACATGTTTCTCATTACTAAGGGTATGCATAAACAGCGCCAATATTGTTGCACTCAAGGTTTTATGAGTCAGAATAACACATGGGATTTTAATTGGGGGGAAAAAGTCAAAAAGCTTTATTGAATGTCCTAATTATTAATAATGAAGATTATAGGGGGTGCACAGACGAGTTTTCTGCTCATTTAATTGTTCTTGCTTTCAACCTTTTAAATCAGGGATCTCAAATTCTGCCCCCTTCCCCAGATGTTTCTGAACTACAACTCCCATGATTCTCTGGCCATTCATTGCAGTTCTGGGAACTCTAGGCTATCAACATCTGGGCAGAAAGTGTATGACATCTACATTTTACCCCCCCCCCCCATAATAAAGAACATAAAAAATAAGTTTATTACTTACAGTTTGTAAGTATTGTAATATGTGCCTACCCTAAATCTTCTGCAGTGCACTATAGGGATTGTCAGAAGAGTAATTGGATTATCTAAATTCCTAGTGTACAAGGTGGACAATAGCAATGATACACATCATGCTCTAAAAGAACATTTAAATCTGCTGCTAAATCTTCAATTCAATAGTTCAATGACTGAGGCCGGGGGTGTCAGGATATTATTTTGAGACTTTATATTTAAGTATATATCTTCACTTTCCTTCTTGTTTATTTCTAAATATTTCGACATGCCTAATGTTTTTTTCTACACTCTAGGGATTCTGACTATGAAAACATGTGTTTTCCATTTTCCAAAATGTCAAGAATGTTAGTCAACTGAATTTTCAATCTAAAATGCCCCACTGAACAGGATTTCAGTCTGCAGAGAAACGGGGTGCTAAATTACATACCGTCACATATCCACTAGATACACAGGTCTATTCAGTAAAGGGTGAAACTCTGGAGAATTGACTGGAGGAGTGAAAATCTAGGTCAAAACAGCCAAACCAGAAACATTCTCCCATTTATCTCATTTTCCAAATCTGCTATTTGGTCTAGATTGTTTTTTTCTCCTGCCAATTCTCCTGAGTTTCACCTTTTACTGAATAGACCTGATAATGGCCGACAGCAGTTTAGTAAGAGGAACAAAATTAGCCATTTTGGAGAAACTATCTATTATCATGAGGATTACGGTATTACCCTTGGATCTGGGTAATTCGGTAATAAAATCCATAACGAGATGTGACCATGGTCTATCAGGAACTGGCAGAGGCTGGAGCAAACCCACTGGTAAAGTTTTTGGGCTCCTACTTGCACATATTTCACAAGCCAATACGTATTCTCTCACTTCCCCACGTAAAGCACGCCAACAGAATTGACGTGTTAAACTGGATACAGTTTTGGTAATGCCCACATAACCTGAAGGTTTTGTATCATGATGCAGCATCCAGACAGTGACCAAATCCTGTTATTTTCAACTGAAAAACATTGCCCGTGTCTGCCCCTTTCTGACACAAGATACCACAAAAGTGCTGGTCCATGCTCTTGTCATTTCACGACTTGACTACTGCAACTCACTCCTTTATTGGCCTCCCCAACTCCCGTATCGCCCCTTTGCAATCTGTAATGAATGCAGGGGTCAGGCTTATTTTTCTCACCAAACGCACCTCGCGTACTTCTCCACTCTGCCAGTCCCTCCATTGGCTTCCTGTATGTTTCAGGATACAATTTAAAATACTGATGCTCACGTTCAAATCACTCAATAACTCAACCCTCCCTAAATGTCTTCGTTACTCCGCAAGCACGTCCCATCTAGACAACTCCGTTCAGCAGGTGATCGCCACCTGTCAGCGGTCACACGCACGGCCAACTCTCGCCTCCAAGACTTCTCAAGGGAAGCACCAGTCCTGTGGAATGACTTGCCTCGCCCTATCAAACTCTCCCCTGACCTTCCGGCCTTCAAGAAACCCCTCAAAACCCATCTCTTCAGATTAGCGTACCGCATCACTGATGCAACTCATTCCTCTGCTCACCTACTCACACTTGATTGAAGCCGCTTCTATTGACCCACCATTCCCGAACCACTGGCACTAATGATCCTGCTATCTAGGGCAATTCCTCTTGTCTTCCTCAACCCCAATCCCTCTAGACTGTAAGCTCCTATGAGCAAAGCCCTCTACACCTCTTTTTTCCATCCTATGTCCGTTTATATGTATTTCGTTCCCTTTGGTTATTGTAAAGCGCTGCGGAAACTGTTGGCGCTATATAAATGATGACAATAATAATAATAATAATAATTAAATGTTCTCTTTTACTTTCAGGAATGAACAGTTTACCTGGAAGTTTCTCTTTGGGAGCAGTGCCCTGGGCTGCTTGGAGATGCTCCAAAATAGAAGAAACCGAGACAAAGGCAGAAGCGATAATACGATCCTGGGGAACAATGGGATTTTGGTCTTGTACATGGTGTTCATATGTTTCATATTGCCGAGATAAGGCATCAGTCTTAGTATTACGAAAAACAGGATGTTTAGAAACACATAGAAACGAGCGCAGATGACACCTTTTTTCCTTGTTATGTTTTATACATTAACTGGGCTGTTACTCCTGGCAGTTGCTGCCGCTCCGGTGAGTATGGGCGCGACGCCATTTTTTCTGTATTTATGTATATCATGCTTGTAACACCAGTCCGTCGTTCTGCAGCTGTTCCTCTTTCCATGTTTTTGTTTTTAATCCCAAATGGGAAGTGTTTGGTGCGTGTATAAATAAAACCCACCATCTCTGCCTCTCCTTGGCTGAAAAGCAGCAGGAGGGGCTTGGAGCTGCTCAGTAGAGCGGCCTTTTTGGTTACAATTGTTAGGTACTCACTCTGTAAAGAGGTGCCGTGAAGTGGCGAGTGAGTTTACGTTGCAATGGCCATTGAAACAAACAAAAACCTCAGTTTTGTTGTACATGGAACACATAGAAACGAGCGCAGATGACACCTTTTTTCCTTGTTATGTTTTATACATTAACTGGGCTGTTACTCCTGGCAGTTGCTGCCGCTACGGTGAGTATGGGCGCGACGCCATTTTTTCTGTATTTATGTATATCATGCTTGTAACACCAGTCCGTCGTTCTGCAGCTGTTCCTCTTTCCATGTTTTTGTTTTTAATCCCAAATGGGAAGTGTTTGGTGCGAGTATAAATAAAACCCACCATCTCTGCCTCTCCTTGGCTGAAAAGCAGCAGGAGGGGCTTGGAGCTGCTCAGTAGAGCGGCCTTTTTGGTTACAATTGTTAGGTACTCACTCTGTAAAGAGGTGCCGTGAAGTGGCGAGTGAGCTTACGTTGCAATGGCCATTGAAACAAACAAAAACCTCAGTTTTGTTGTACATGGAACACATAGAAACGAGCGCAGATGACACCTTTTTTCCTTGTTATGTTTTATACATTAACTGGGCTGTTACTCCTGGCAGTTGCTGCCGCTCCGGTGAGTATGGGCGCGACGCCATTTTTTCTGTATTTATGTAGTGGTGAATTATTATTATTATTATTATTCTTTATTTATAAAGCGCCAGCATATTCCGCAGCGCTGTACAATAGGCACAGTATAGACGGGTTACAATACATTGAACAACATTTGACAAACAGTACAGGAGGAGACGAGGGCCCTATTCCCGTAGGAACTCACAATCTGGGAGGATTGGGGTTGGAAACAGGAGGAGAGGACTGCAAGGTGAGAGTGATTGATGGTTGCATCAGTGAGTTGGGTGGTAGGCTTCCCTAAATAGGAATGTTTTAAGGGAGCGTTTGAAGGAAGAGAAATTAGGGGAAAGTCTGACCGTATGAGGGATAGCGTTCCAGACCTGTTTAAGAGTATAAAATGCTTGCATGGCCAAGGGGGTCCACTTTTGGTTATGGGTACCCTTTGTCAAGGCCCCAGCAGGAGATGAGGAATGCCTTATAAACCCTCAAGCAAGATTTTCTTTTATATACTCCTCCATAATTTGGTTCTCCTTCTGGGATAAGGGATACACTCTACACTTTGGAGGCATAATACCAGGAAGCAGACCTATGGTGCAAACATATGGTCTATGGGGTGGTAATATCTCAGATTATCACTTATTATAGACTTCCTTGAGGTCAGTATACCACTCTGGTACTTTAGTGGACAGAGGAGGAGCAGTGGGAACGTTCAGACTGCCACTGGTGCTTTCAGACATAAGACATTGTGACCAACAGTAAGAACTCCATGATCGGATGTCACCTTGAGTCCAGTCTAGGACAGGATTTTGTTTAATGAGTCATGGGAAACCCAAAACCACAGAGCAACAGGGTGAATCAATAATCTGAAATGTAATAGTTTCCTTATGCAGGACCCCTGTAGACATGAAGATTGGTATAGAATTGGGAGTGACTTTGGGCCTAGATAACGGCCTACCTGTGATGGCTCGCTATAGCGCTTACGTTGGAGTAGTGTAGTTCGGATCCTTTAGGACAGATATATCAGGTACTGGAAGCAATAGAGATATGACTTGATCTCCCAAGCCAGGGAGTAAATAGACAGGCCTGAGAAGCACCTAAGCTCTATTGGTTTCAAGACCAAAGACCGCTTAGTGCAAACACAAAAACTCAGAATACACTGATCTCAGTGAGGCAGGTGAGTTATGCAGCCTGCAGGGCAGTCACACAGGGAACAAACTAGGTATCAAGGCTGCGGGCAGGAGGCATACACAACAGACCACTGGAGTAATAATGTATTCTCACAAACGAACAGAACAGACACAACTGGACGCCTTGTGATTAGGGCTCACGCCAGATAAAGAAACCACAGAGACCTCAGGGCGGTACAAATAAACCAGATACCTGAATGGCACACAGACGAACATACACAGAGGGTCAAGCGAGAGAATGGTAAAAGGGATAGCCGGGTCAGTCAACAATACAGGGTCCTCGTACAAGCAGAAAATCGGTAACTGTTATCAATAAGAAATTTGCAAGAGCAGGCGATGTGGGAACTTAACTACACGTCAGGGCAACGAGCAGAAGCTCGCGCCCTGCCTTCAAACATAATGACTATTTCCTACATATACAGATTAACAGAAAATAAATATTTGTGTTTTTTTTAATATCATGCATTGTATTACTTTGCATTTCTGTAACAACTGGAACATTTTAATGTTCTTGAACCCAGGACGTACTTGAAAACAAGAGAAATCTCAATGTATCCTTCCTGTTAAAATCCTTTATAAATAAATAAGTGATCCTATGAGCTGGCGCTAACCGAAAAAGTTAAGACCAGCTCAGAGGTGTTGTGGCAGATTAGAGATGGGACAGATTACATCTGTATTTCTATCGTGCTAGGTAAATAAGTATCTATCTGCGTCCATCTATCTGTATATCGATCTATATATATATATATATATCTGTATATATATATATCTCTATGGCTATCTATATAGCCGAAGGGTCCATTTTACGCAGCTGATAATAACTGCTTGAGTTTCCAAGAAGTAATTAAAATGGTTATCTTTTCCCCTGGGAGGGATATAGCAGGTTGCTGTGAAATGGGATTCCTTTGATACAGGATCAAGGTGGAAATTACCCATTTGGGCAAATGGAAGTCCTGTGTCCTCTACTCACACCTTCAAGCCCAGCTGTAGTCAGCGCGGCCCCAAGGTTTATGTGGTCCTTTCCTCAAAGAAGGAAGCACATCCCTTGATCCCTAGAGGGGGTCCGTGGCGATGATTGACACCTTTGGGCAATTAAAAATTAACGGAGAAACGCACAGAGCATGCCCAGAACAAGGCAGTCTGGGAAATGTAGTGCAAGGCTCTTCCAGATAGGAGGCTGAACTGGGAGGGACAAGACAAACCTATATATTCGGGAGCACGCCATGTGGCTCTTTCTGATCAGAGGGGGTTCACGCTATGTGCGTGATGGTCTGTGCATGCTGTCAATGCTTCAAATCTTCAGCCCCAGAAGTACACGGATGCTCCTGTTAGCTTACGGACAAGAGTAAGGGTCTGTGGTTTTAATCCTGTTTCTTTTATTTGCTGTTTGTGTGTATTTATTGATTGAATATATACATTTTTCCTGTAACAAATGCACTGTGATATATAGCTTTTTTCTATATCACAAGTAAATATCCATTTATTAAGTTCTGTTTCTGCCTGATATTTGATCCATGCTAACTGTCTGAGACTGGGCGTGGCTCATAGGGCATACTGGGTGGTCAGAGGATAGGCCTAGGGTGAAAGAGGGTTACCCAGTGCCTGAACCATCCAGGTTGGCGGTGAAAGGAATGGAGAGGCGAACAGCCTGGATGGGCAGGATACTGTGGTATGCCAGGCTGTGTCACGTGTGTCTGAGGCTGCGGGTGGCACCGAACGTATGCTGTGTGGTCAGGAGTAGGGATGAGCCAAACACCCCTGTGTTCGGTTCGCATTCGAACTCGAACAATTTCAGAAGTTTGAGTTCGAACGCAAACACGAACCAAACTCAATGCAAGTCAATGGGACTCGAAAGTTCGAATTTTAGAGTGCCCTCCAAGAGGGCATATATGCAAGATATTTGCCATAAAAGGTGTTTGGGGGTCTGGGTAGTGCCCTGGGTGATTCTTTGGTTAAATTATAAATAAAGAATAATAATAATAATAATTATGGTGAAACTTATGCAGGCTTTGGATGAAAGTAACAATAGGTGCTTTAAAATTGGGCCTTTAGTGTCGGCAACAGTGTCATCACACCGTAACCCCTCTGTGGTATTGTGGAAGAGTGCAGGGTTGGACCCTGCGGTCCAATATTAAAATTATATGAATCTGGTAATATAGACGTCAGTGGCAGTACACCCAAATATTGTTCCTTTGGTGGCAGCAAGTGCCTTCACACCGTAACCCTTTTGTGGTATTGTGGAAGAGTGCAGGGTTGGACCCTGCGGTCCAATATTAAAATTATATGAATCTGGTAATATAGGCGTCAGTGGCAGTACACCCAAATATTGTGCCTTTGGTGGCAGCAAGTGCCTTCACACCGTAACCCCTCTGTGGTATTTTGGAAGAGTGCAGTGGTGGAGGTTTTGGTAATGCAGAAGAGATCCCCGATCTATTCAATTACATCAGCATCAGGGGATTGATAGCTGCTGATCCAGGACTGATTCATTTTTATAAATGTCAGCAGGTCTACAGAGTCGGTGGACAGACGCACACTTTTGTCTGTGACAAAACCTCCAGCGACACTGAACGTCCTTTCAGAAAGCACGCTGGATGAAGGGCAACCTAGTAGCTGCATAGCATATAGGAAGAAGAGAGAGGATCCTAGTGGCGCAGTCTCTTTTGAGAGTGGTCTATAATCAATATTTTATATAGACCACTCTCAAAAGAGACTGCGCCACTAGGATCCTCTCTCTTCTTCCTACTGTACATTTGCACATTTCTGTCGAGGTTTTGTGTTTCAATCCCCGTCGGCTGCACAACATAAACATATCCACCAATATTAGCACCTCCACTGTACTCCCCTTTCCCAGCTGCATAGCATATAGACTAAGTTCATTCCAGTGATCCAATCTCAACACCCAGTGAGCCAGTGGATCATCTGCTGTAAAGGTATCCAGGTCTGCCCTTGCCCCTAGGTAGTCTTGCACCATATGGTGAAGACGCTGGCAATGGGTGCCTACATTTGACGTCCCTGGGCGTCGTGGACTAAAAAATATTTAAAAAGGCATCAGTCAAGCGGCCCCGGCCTTCACCGCTCTTCCTGGTTAGGAAACGCTGTATCACCAGATTTAGGACGTGTGCTAGGCATGGTACATGCATCAACTTACCCTGGCGTAGGGTGGAGAGAAGGTTGCTGCCATTATCACAGATGACCATTCCCAGCTGAAGCTGGCGTGGTGTTAACCATCTCTGCACCTGCCCCTGCAGAGCTGTCAGAATTTCTGGCCCAGTGTGGCTCCTGTCCCCTAAACAAACCAGCTCAAGCACAGTATGGCATCTTTTTTCTTGAGCCATTGCGTAGCCCCTGACACGCATCTGTTTAACTGCCACTTCGCCAGAGACAGAGAAGGAGGAGGAGGGAGAGGTGGTGGTGGAGCAGACAGACCTCATACAAGCAGCTTTCTGGAGGCGTGGTGGATGAACAAGCTCCAGCACAGAGCCCCGTCTTAGATCCCTTCCAGCTGCAATCAGAGTTACCCAGTGTGACATGAAGGAAATGTAACGGCCCTGTCCATGCTTGCTGGACCACGTGTCTAAAGTCATGTGCACCTTGCTGCTGACTGCCTTTCCCAATGACTCTATAACATTTTGTTCCACGTGCTGGTATAGTGCTGGAATGGTCTTCCGTGAAAAGAAATGGCGTTTTGGAACCTGCCACTGTGGTACAGCACATTCAGCAAATTCACGGAAGAAAAGCAGAGTCCACCAGCTGGAAAGGCAGCAGCTGTAATGTGAGTAATTTTGCTGGCATTTAGACACTGTGCTTGGATGGTTGGGACTATATTTTTTCTTACGCTGCAGCAGCTGGGGCAACATAATCTGACTGTGGAAATCTTCAGCTGATGGGATGCTGTCACATTGTGAGGAAGGACCTGGTACATCCATTACTGTAGCATCATCCCTGTCAGTGGAGATTGTAGCAGGCAATGACATGGCAGGACATATAGTGGGGGTAGAGACAGATGAGGAGGAGGAGGACCTATGCAAAGTGTTGTGCCAATGGGATGCATGGCAGGTGGTCATATGTCGCCTCAAGCACGTGGTACCCAAGCGTGGGATGTCTTTCCCACGCTTGATCCTCAACTGACATAGATTACAAATAGCAACGGTGCGGTCTGCTGCACATTTCTTAAAGAACTCCCAGACAGCAGAGTTCCTGGATGTGTGCTTTGAGACAACAGCGCTCTGCACCTGAGCAGCTCTGACATCTGATGCCTTGGACTGGCTAGTGCTACGGTTGGTCATAGAGGACGTTGTGCCTCATGTTTGTTGTGCCTCCTCCTCCTCACTTGACTCCTCTGTTCGATCAGGCACCCAGGTGGAGTCAGTGACCTCATCATCATTGTCATCACCCCCTATCTCCTCGTCACTGGAGCCAACTTGGCAGTATACTGCAGCTGCTGGGGCAACATGAGTGCCAGTTATTTGTGTGTCATCACTGGCACCCCCTTCCTCTAGGTTGATTATACTCCCTTCCTCAACCTCAGAGATTGAATCAGAGCACTGTAGTTGCTGCGCATCATCAAGCAGCATGACACTGTCATTGTAGTCAAACAATTCACCTGACTCCTCCGTGTGTGATAGTGAGGCTACGGCAGGAGTAGCTGTGGACATGAAGGCTGCATTAGATGCTTTGGCAGCTGAGGTGGACTGTAAACCACTACAAGCCTGGCTGGCAGAGGACTCGGAGGATGAGGCTGGCCTGGTTAGCCAATCCACCAAATCCTCTGTATGTTGCTGCTGCTTAAGACGGCCAGCACCAGTTAGAAACAAGGACAAGCGTGCCCCTGCAGAGGATGCACCACGTCCACAAAAATTACAATTCCCAGGAACCTCCTATAAATCAGTGAGACCCCCTGATGGGTGGCAGTGAGAACACACAGATTACAACAATTCCCAGATATTTTGTAGAAATGAGACCCCCACAATAGTTGGTGGCAGTGAGAACACACGGATTACCACAATTCCCAGATATGTTCTAGAAATGAGACCCTCAAAATAGTTGGTGGCAGTGAGAACACACAGATTACAACAATTCCTAGATATTTTGTAGAAATGAGACCCCCACAATAGTTGGTGGCAGTGAGAACACACAGATTACCACAATTCCCAGATATCTTCTAGAAGTGAGACCCCAACAATTGCTCCTGGCAGTGAGAACACAAAGATTAGAACAATTCCCAGATATTTTGTAGAAATGAGACCCTCCAAATAGTTGGTGGCAGTGAGAACACACAGATTACAACAATTCCCAGATATTTTGTAGAAATGAGACCCCCACAATAGTTGGTGGCAGTGAGAACACACAGATTACCACAATTCCCAGATATCTTCTAGAAGTGAGACCCCAACAATTGTTGCTGGCAGTGAGAACATAAAGATTAGAACAATTCCCAGATATTTTGTAGAAATGAGTAGGGAAGAGCCGAACACCCGTGTTTTCGGTTCGTATCCGAACAGTCGAACGGCCGAAATGTTCGAATACCAACTCGAACACAATGTAAACCTATGGGGGCCGAAAACGCAAAATGTGTTTGCAGTTCTCCTAAATGTACTGGCAGCTGCTGGTACATTTAGGAGACCTGTGGCTGCGGCCCACAGCCCCCATTACTCACCTGTCCTGCAGCTGTCCCGGCCTCCTGTTCCCCGGTCCGTTAGCTCCTCCGATTTGTCTGACCGTGGCTCCTCTCTGCCCCATGTCTTCATGCAGAATGATCTGATTGGGCAAAGTCCTGCGCCTAACCTGGACTTTGCCCAATCAGGGCTCTAATTCAATAATGAGCCCTGATTGGGCAAAGTCCAGGTCAGGTGCAGGACTTTGCCCAATCAGAGCTCAGCATGAAGATGAGCTTTAACCAAGCTGTGCTTGGTTAAAGTCTTGCACCGGCTTTAACCAATCAGAGCTTGGTGAAAGCTCTGCCCCATGCCTCATCTTCATGCTGAGCTCTGATTGGGCAAAGTCCTGCACCTGACCTGGACTTTGCCCAATCAGGGCTCAATATTGAATTAGAGCCCTGATTGGGCAAAGTCCAGGTCAGGCGCAGGACTTTGCCCAATCTGATCATTCTGCATGAAGACGTGGGGCAGAGAGGAGCCGCGGCCAGACAGATCGGAGGAGCTGACGGACCAGGGAACAGGAGGCCGGGACAGCTGCAGGACAGGTGAGATACGGGGGCCGGGGGCTGCAGCCACAGGTCTCCTAAATGTACCGGCAGCCGACGGTACATTTAGGAGACCTGTGGATGCATTTTTTATTATGGAATGTCCATAGTCGAACAAACCGCGAACATCCCATAATGTTCGGTGTTCACCGAACACTCAAACGGCCGATGTTCGATTCGAACTCACGTTCAAATCAAACTGAACGCTCATCTCAAGGAAATGAGACCCCCAAAATAGTTGGTGGCAGTGAGAACACACAGGTTACAACAATTCCCAGATATCGTCTAGAAGAGAGACCCCAACAATAGGGATGAGCTGTTCGGGTTCGGACGGTTCGGAGTTCGACCCGAACTTTGGCAGTTCGAAAGTTCGCGAATTCCGAACTTTTTGGGTGTGTTCGGTTTGAGTTCGAAAAAAAAAAAAAATTTGAAAAAAGTATAGAAAATGCTTAAAAAATACTAAAAAATCTAGAAATAAAGAGACTCTTTACTGCAGAATATTATAAGCAACGGTTTATTAGATATTGAAGCGCTGCGGAATATGCTGGCGCTTTATAAATAAAGAATAAGAATAAGAATTAAAAACTAATGTGTACGTGGAAAGATTATCAACTCTAAATGACCTCTGTTCACAAACGGGCATAACACTAAGTGTTTTTAGTCTGGTAATCAATTTGATACATTGTACACCATACTGAGGGTGGGGTGGTGTCTGCTTCTGATTGAGATTTGAGAATTAATTTCCCTAAAACATCCTAATATGCTGCATTTAACCCTTTCGCTGCTGAGGCTTTTCACACCTCTGTGCTGAGGTAATTTTTACCGCTTTCGCTCATCATGTTTAACCGCGTTTTGTAGCCATATTTTGATATATGACCCAGACATATTATATATCGTTCTTTCCGGCAGACTTGGCAAAGTCATAATATGTCATTATTATATGTATACGTTATGTCATGTCTGTATATTATAACAAAAATGCAATAAAATTTGAATTTTCAATAATTTATTATGTGTAAAGTGTTTTTTTTCACATTTTAACATGCGATCGTTTACGGTTATATTTTGTATGGGGTGCGCTTGTTAAAAAAATTAGAAATGGGGTCTCGTTACATTTTTTTTGGGGGAAAATTTTGCTTTTTTTAACAAACGCACCGCATACAAAAATCGTTAGTGCAGCATTATTGCTCACATTATAATTGAAATGGGAACAATATTGCTGCATTAACAAAACAAAAACCAAAAACAAATTGTTTATTTTTTTTTTGAATTTTTTTTAAAATATATATATTTTTTATTTTTAAAAAAAAAATTTAAAACATTTTTCATGCTCATGTTTGGTATCCTTGGAAAGGCCATACTCTGGCCGATCCAATGATATCAAACATTAACCCCTAGCTGCCACGGATCGGGAGATAGGGGGTTCATTGGAACCCCCTATGTCCACCATTGGTGGCAGCTAGGGGTTAACTCCAGGACTGGCGTCATTGTGCTATGTACGATGACGCCAGTCCTCAGGAGGAGTTCCTGGAGGCTTGGCCGACATCCAAGATGTCGGCCAGCTCCAGGAGAGGATCACGATCCGGCGCTTTTCAGCGCCGATTCGTGATACGGCTCCCCAGGGGTTAATCACAGCCACCGTTTGGAAGGGCAGGCTGTGCCCTTCCAAACGGTGCCTGGATTAACCCTCTGCCCCCGGCGATCGGGAGGGAGAGAGGTCCGAAGGACCTCCCCCCCTCCCTTTCCGGCGCTTCCTCCGCACATGCGGGGGGGGGCCTGAATTAGATGTCATTGCGCCGCCACGATGACATCTAATTGCTCCGCCGGGGTCCCGGAGTGCTGGGCTGACATCCAAGATGTCAGCCCGCTCCAGGGGGCGCAGCAATCCGCTGGAATCCGGCAGATTGCTGCCTCCTATGCATGGACGCGCTCAGCGCGTCCATAGCACAGGAGAACTACTTGGCTGGACGCGCTGAGCGCGTCCATAGCAGCCAAGTGGTTAACTGGTGTTTGAAAAAAATTCAAAATAACATCTAAGCCTACGGTCAGATGAGCGCATTTTGTATGGACTGTGCGTCCGTGCAGTACGGACGTACTTACTGACTGACAACAAGGTAGTGGCCAAACAGTCCGTTTTTTTCACTGACGTATTTTTTGACTGATGTAGCAGGGGAAATAAATTAAAATGATAAAACATTCTGTCCGTCAAAAATGCTGGACGTATAAATGCAGTCCATCTGACCTCGTTTCATCACTCACATACAAAGCTACACGGACGTTGCGGACGTGGCGCACTCCGCACGTCCGTTCTAGCAGTATTACGTTCTTGCCTAACCTGCGTCCGTTTGCTGCGTCCGCCATGTATCCGCACTTCCGTGCGGACGTACTTTGTGTGTGGGGCTCCATTGGTCAGAATGCTATGCTGCCACGGACGTACAAATGTGCGGCAACACGGACGTGATAACTGCGCTCGTCTGACCCCATCCTTAAGCAATGTTATTTTTCACCTCGGGATTAAACATTCACAGGGTTATTCAGAGAGCGGTGAAAAGCAGGAGAATAACTGGAGAAGTGAAAATTCTAGGTCAAAATAGCTAAACCAGAAAAATTCTCCCATTTAACTCACTTTCCAAATTGGCTATTTGGTCTAGATTGTTCTTTTCTCCTGCCAGTTCTCCTGGCTTTCACCTCTCTCTCAGGGTTGTTCAGAGAAAGGTGAAAACCAGGAGAATGGCAGGAAAAGAGAACAATCTGGACCAAATAGCCGATTTGGAAAGTGAGATAAGGCTAGAGTCAGACTAACGCATTTTTTACAGCGACCGTCAAAAAGTGCGTCCGAACGCATTGCCTTATTTTTTCATGGAATGCGCGAAAACGGTCATACGATGCGCATTTTTGTGCGGGATTTTTTACGGAACCAAACCAGGAAACTTTGGGTGTCTGGACGTTATGTTGGCCGGACATGAGCAGGGTCTGACGTCTCCAAATCACGCACACATGCCGCTAGTGGACGCAGCGCACTCTGTACGTCCGTACTAGCGGTTCTGCGTTCTCAAAAAAATGCGTTCATTTTCCACTTGCGTTGCGCAGCCGGACTTTCGTGCGACTGTACTTCGTATATTGGCTGTCATTGCCCGTCATTTGCTGCTAGTGCGGCCGTGATTAAGTGCGCCTAAACGCATGTTAAAAATTCACTAGTCTGACCCTAGCCTAAATGGGAGAATTTTTCTGGTTTGGCTATTTTGACCTAGAATTTTCCATTCTCCAGTCATTCTCCTGCTCTACACCGCTCTCTGAATAACTCTGACAGGGTTATTCAGAGAAAGGTGAAACTCAGGAGAAAGACTGAAGAGAAAATTCTAGGTCAAAATAGCCAAACCAGAAAAATTCTCCCATTTTTCTCACTTTCCAAATCGGCTATTTGGTCTAGTATTTTCCATTCTCCAGTCATTCTCCTGCTTTTCACCGCCAAAAAATCAGTAAACTTTTTCTGCGTGTCCGAAAATTTCTCCTCTTTTCATACAGACTGCCGCCCCAAGCAGTTGTTTATGGATAGATTAAAGGAAAAGCATTTACCGTAATTTGAAATGTCATTTTTTGGTTTTTACATATTTCTATACATCCTAGAAATCCGCCACTTCACGGGCAGGTTATGGGGACCTCCTAGGCACGATATTTGAAGGAATTTTTCGTTTTTATTTTTAACCCTTATTTCATGGAAAACTCACTGTCCCTTTAAAAATGTATTTTTTTAACTTTTTGTCCTTGTTTCCTGTCCCCCAGGGCACTACCCAGACCCTCATACACTTTTTATGGCAAATATCTAGCATATTTGCCCTCTTGGAGGACACTCTAAAAACCGAATTTTCAGCCCCATTGACTTGTATGGGGTTCGAGTTCGGGTTCGGGTTCGGATCCGAACATTTGGAAAGTCCGAGTTCGGCTTTGAACCGAACTCGGGGAGTGTTCGGCTCATCCCTACCCAACAATTGCTGCTGGCAGTGAGAACACAAAGATTAGAACAATTCCAGATATTTTGTAGAAATGAGATCCCCACATTAGTTTCTGGCAGTGAGAACACAAAGATTAGAACAATTCCCAGATATTTTGTAGAAATGAGACCCCCAAAATAGTTGGTGGCAGTGAGAACACACAGATTACAACAATTCCCAGATATTTTGTAGAAATGAGACCCCCACAATAGTTAGGTGGCAGTGAGAACACACAGATTACCACAATTCCCAGATATCTTCTAAAAGTGAGACCCTAACAATTGCTACTGGCAGTGAGAACACAAAGATTAGAACAATTCCCAGGTATTTTGAAGAAATGAGACCCCCACAATAGTTAGGTGGCAGTGAGAACACACAGATTACCACAATTCCCAGATATCTTCTAGAAGTGAGACCCCAACAATTGCTGCTGGCAGTGAGAACACAAAGATTAGAACAATTCCCAGATATTTTGTAGAAATGAGACCCCCCCCAATAGCTGGTGGCAGTGAGAACACACACTAACACAACAATCTCCTCTCAAAAAACACGTGCTGAAGGCTGTGTGCAGCCTTATATAGTGTGCTGCGGGACTTAGCTCTGTGAGCCCATGATTGGGCAAAATTTGCCCAATCAGGACTCAGAGCCGTGATTGGCATAGTCTTGCACCTGTCTTGCACCTAAACTGTGGTCAGGTGCAGGCTGTAGCCAATTACAAGCTTCAGGCCAGTGGAAAAGTCATTGTGGTCCATTGTGGTGCATTGTGGGCGAACATGCGGCGAACACACAGAAATGTTCAGAGTTCGCGAACATCCGAATGGGCGATGTTCGAATCGAACTCCGAACATATCGAACCGAACAGCTCATCCCTAGCCAGGAGGAAGGGCCTGGGGCGGACGCGTGTTGCCCTGTAAGAAAGTCCCCCAGGTCCCCAGTACCACAGGAAACTGGTACTGCGCAACCTCCATGTGGAGGAGGGTGGCATACGGCTGTATGCTCATGGGTTACGAAGCAAGGTGTGCTCGCTAAACTGTATGATCCAGCGGGGAACCTGAGAGCACTGGGGACGGGGCGAGAGTGAGCGTGGATAATCCTGTGCCCCAACTGTATGGTTCCCCAAAGTCTGAAGGTGTGGGGGGACAGTGAGAGAAGGGGAGGGAGCGGGTCCTGGTTGGGCCCCGGTGACCTCCCAGCCAGGCGCGATGCCTGACTCCATTGGCAGATGCCAGGGGGACGGTTACAGGGGAGCGTGGCGCTTCACCCGGGCTTTCCCTACCCCTTGCGGTAAGGATGGTTCCAGAGCCAGCGACTATGTATGAGTTTTTTGTGGGCTGCAAGACTGAGGTGCCAGGTGAGAGTGACCGCCTTTTCCCAGCTTGGGAGAGGTGGAGCAGAATGGTGGCGGCGCCGAAAGCCTCCATGGGGAACTGTGTGATGTGGTTGCGAGCGGGAATGCAAGCGTTGGTGAGCCAGGTGCTTGGACACCTATGGGTCACCCACTGCAGGTGGTTTGCTCGATGCCAGTGGGCAAACACGTGTTAAGACGCACGTGAGAGGCATGATAGCCCATCCCTTTCTGTGTCACCTTTTGAATGGGAGATGTGGCAGATTAGAGATGGGACAGATTAGATCTGTATTTCTATCGTGCTAGGTATATAAGTATCTATCTGTGTCCATCTATCTGTATATATATATATATATCTATGGCTATCTATATAGCCGAAGGGTCCATTTTACACAGCTGATAGTAACTGCTTGAGTTTACAAGAAGTAATTATAATGGTTATCTTTTTCCCTGGGAGGGATATAACAGGTTGCTGTGAAATGGGATTCCTTTGATACAGGATCAGGGTGGAAATTACCCATTTGGGCAAATGGAAGTCCTGTGTCCTCTATTCACACCTTCAAGCCCGGCTGTAGACAGCGCGGCCCCAAGGTATATGTGGTCCTGTCTTCAAAGAAGGAAGCACATCCCTTGATCCCTATAGGTGGTCCGTGGCAATGATTGATGCCTTTGGGCAATTAAAAATTAATGGAAAAACGCCTGGAGTGTGCCCAGAACAAGGCAATCTGGGAAATGTAGTGCCAGGCTCTTCCAGATAGGAGGCTGACCTGGGAGGGACAAGAAAAACCTATATATTCGGGAGCACGCCATGTGGCTGTTGCTGATCAGAGGGGGTTCACGCTGCGTGCGTGATGGTCTGTGCATGCTGTCCATGCTTCAAATCTTCAGCCCCAGAAGTACACGGATGCTCCTGTTAACTTACGGACGTGAGTAAGGGTCTGTGGTTTTAATGCTGTTTCTTATATTTGCTGTTTGTGTGTAATTATTGATTGAATATATACATTTTTCCTGTAACAAATGCACTGTGATATATAGCTTTTTTTCTAGATCATAAATAAATATCCATTTATTAAGTTCTGTTTCTGCCTGATATTCGATCCATGTTAACTGAAGAGACTGGAGTATTGCTTGTTGTTGTAAGCTCGAGTAGCTAAGAAATTGTGAGTTGCGGTTGCTGGGGACGGTTGGGTAAGCGAGTGGCGGATTGTTGTCCACGCAGTCATTATCAGGGTCTAGGATAGACAGATAGTGGGTTGCTTAGCCCTGCGTCCTTCGCCGCAACACACGTAGTGTTCAGGGGAACTGGTGACAGTGTAACTAATAGAATAAGAAAGTGGGCCCAGGGATTGTGGGAAACGTAGTCACTACCCGATTCAAGAGAAGACTGGTACTGCGCTGCAATCCAGGGACCATTGTATTGCGCTCTACGTACCTGTTGCGAGAGAAAGTGTGCCTGGACGGATAGGTAACCGAGCGCGCAGGGATTGTTGTCCACGCAGTCGTTATCTGGGTCTAGGATAGACAGATAGTGAGTGGCTTAACCCGGTGTCTTTCGCAGCAGCACACGTAGTTGTCGTGACAGGTGTAGATAATGGATTCCGGTGCTGCAGGATCCATTACCTGCAGCTCAAAACACCCACAAAAACCAAATACTCATCTCTTATCTCATGGTGAAAACGGCGTCCTGATCCACTGCTTCTGGCCACCGGGAGATTGGGGAAGAAAGTCCCCTGTCACAGTCCGCGATCACTCCAAAGACCATCAGGATCTCGCAAGAGTCTAGATCCTGTTGGTCATGTGACCCGGCAGCATGATCCTCCATGGAGTCTTTTGGACACCACGTAGGGGATACTGGGGATGGCGCTGTAGTGCTGCCTCAGCATCCGCAAGCTTATTGATCGCTAAGGGGCAGGCTGCCAGACTCGGCGCCTGCCCTGTGATCTGCTGGGGAACCCGGGATGCTAAGAGGAAGTTATCGAACGCTAATTTTTCCCCTTAGCATCCATGTTTTAGCTCAGGGCACATCTTAGTGCCATTAGGGATCATCTCCCTAGTGGCTCTAGGTGAGTGAGTTTTCCTGCACCTTGGGTTTTCTGGGTCAATCTGAAATGCCCCCTGCCCCCACAATAAAGACATAAACCCTCCTGCTGTCACATATCCGGTCGCCGGCGCCGCAGGAGGAACAAACCCGGCGCTGGTTCATTCTTGTCTCCATGAAACCACCCCTTCAGAACTTTCAGTTGTGTCTCTAGCCTGCACGAGGTTCAGGTGCTGCTAATCACCAAGCCTGAACTTCCCTATAAAAAGACAAAGCACCATACACCTTTGCTTTTGCATCGCTTACTAGTCTGTCCTTAAAGCCTGCAATAGCCTCCTCTGCTCTCCTATCTGTTCCTGAACCCCTATATTGATCATCTGTTGCCGAACCCCTGCTTTTTATTATAGACTATCCTTTTGCTAAACCCTATATAAATCGGAACCGTCTGTTGCCGAACCTTCTGCTTATATACGGACTACACCTTTGCCTGCTCCTTCTGTAATTCTGCTGTGGGAACGGCTGCGTTTACTTTAAAGACTTTTTTCCGTGTCACTTCTGTTTAATCTTATACCTATATCTTGTGTTTTGTTTTCTTCTAATCTGATTCCCTGGTCCTTTCTCCATATTTTTCCTGTTTTCAGTTTCTTCATTTATAGTATTTTTTATTGTGTTGAATAAATACTCTTTTGTTTATTTCATACTTGCATATACTTGCTTGTTATTTCATCGCATAGTGGGCTCGACCCGCAACCCTGCCATCTGTATTGTGACACCTGCATTCTGTGCTGCCTCTCCTCCTCCTACAGAACATTGTTACCAATCTGCAAGGGCTCTGTGTCTGAGGATCAACTCTTGGGGTCATACATACAGGAGGAACACTGAGCACCAATCTCTAGGGTCTTTTTTTAGGGGCTCTTCTATGTCTGATTTGGTCATCTACAGCGGTACAAAAAGTGGCCGGATTTCTACCTATTTCTATATACAGACAAGCAGTACTAGAGGTGAATGTCAAATTGAACCATATACCAGGGGTTAATAGCAAGATTGCTCGTGAGCCAGATATCAGGGGTTAATACCAGGTCGATCACCAGCCAAGTGCCAGGGGTCGTATGCCAGAGCGGGCTGTCAGCCAAGTACCAGGGGACATTATGCCAGAGCTGATCGTCAGCCAAGAAAAAGGATTAACAGCCAGGGGAATAGTCAGACAAGCCAAGATCATACAGAGGTAAGCAAATCATGAACACTATGAATGCACTGAGAGGAGTGGAAACCACATCAGGGTAAAGGACCAGGTTCAGGTTTCACATTTTAAACTCAGCGGGTGCTGCGTCATCACGCCGCACCTGCCCGTGTTAGTGACCCGCGGCCACGATCGGCTGCTATTTAACTCAGTAGATGCCAGTGAGGATCAACGCAGTATGTAACACATACTGAACGCCAACGGTAGTGTTCGGATGAGTTGTGGTTAACGCTAGTGTAAGTCATAACAAAGAAAAAAATGTCATCTGCGCTTACTCCAATTATACCGTGTGAAACTAAACACAATTAGAGGTTTGGTTTCTAATTAATGGCCATTATAAGACTAGCTCGCCCGCCAACGTCACGGCACCTCTATAAGGGCGAGTCCTAACCAAAATGAAACCACAGGCTGCTAGAATAGCAAACCATACCTGCTCATGCTGCTTGTCAAACATGAGGTAGACTGGTGGGCCTTTATTTATGCTCCCCCAGAAACAAAATACACTTTGGGATCAAAACAAAGACACGGAGCGGAGTCTTGCTGCAGGGATGACCTGGCTGGAAGTACATTGAAACATACATAGTGCAGGAGGGGTGGGGTCGCGCCTATTCCCCGAAGGGTTGGCTGCAACCACCAAATGCATCCAGCCCAACAACATGTGTAGAACATAACAAAGAAAAAAATGTCATTTGCGCTTACTCCAATTATACCGTGTGAAACTAAACACAATTAGAGGTTTGGTTTCTTATTAATGGCCATTATAAGACTAGCTCGCCCGCCAACGTCACGGCACCTCTATAAGGGCGAGTCCTAACCAAAATGAAACCACAGGATGCTACATAGCAAACCCTACCTGCTCATGCTGCTTGTCAAACATGAGGTAGACTGTTGGGCCTTTATTTATGCTCCCCCAGAAACAAAATGCGTAAGTGACTTTAACTCATGCCCACCCATATTACCTTCCAGAAGCTAGACCTGTTAAGAATCCACAGGAACAAAAACAGCTTGCCCAGATGGTGTAAAAATAAAGAGACCGAAATACTTCAGGATTTATACTGTATGTCCAATTCTCTTCTATGTAATAAAGAGTGCTGTTTTTATGGATACCCCAACATCTATGTTTCTTTATTTTTACACCATCTGGGCAAGCTGTTTTTGTTCCCTTGGTTCCTTCTTGGTATGCGGTTGATTCCTAAGGACTCCCAGCACCTCCGGATCCGTGAGTATTATGCTTCATATGCCCATCTTATATGGAACTCGTGAGCATTCTGGTTAGCAGGGGTTTGATTGTATCGCATTTGTGCTGTACTGCTCTATGTATTCTTCTTTTTTTGTAGTGATCCTCATATTACATATTACGGTTGTCTACTGTGGGTGAAGAAAAGAGAAGCCACCTATTTGAGGATCTAACTCTAAAGATACATATATATGTATTTCTGTGTTGCAATTTTTTCCTACCATTGTGTTAGTTTGTCTCAACATTAGGTTGCTGTGATTGTCTGTCTGCCAGTTAGCTTGCACAAAACCTTGTATTGTATGTACATTATCATGTTACACAAAGTTACACCCGCTTGCATGCATAGTCATAGTAGAGCCTGCTTGGCAATTAACATCACCAGTTGATAACATTACTTTCTTCAGTGTTACATTATCTCTGTTTATGTTTCTTTGTAGCAACACTTCTGTTGTTGGTTCTTTTGTTTTTAATAACAATAGAGCAAAATTGTCTATCTGCTTACTGAACAAGTGCCTTATAGCAAATAATGAACATGCCACATGCTCCCTAGTGGGCAGGAGAAAGCATCAGGCTTCTCTTTATCCCCAATTCCAATGTCTGCTGGGCACCTGGAAATCGAAGACAAAGATTATCATTACCTATTCCTTTATGGTGATTTTCCAATTTTCACAACTGATGGAAAATAAAAAATGGAAATGTTTCTAAGAGACTTTTATTTTACTTTGAATAAACAACGCACTTGCAAAACCACCATTGTCTAAATGAATAGACAAGATGAAATCTGATTTTTAAAATTGTGACCTGAAATATTGGTCAAAACAGATCAATGAAGAAATAAACATTTTTTTTTTCTCCATTTGGTTAATATTCCCTGGTCTTTATTTTACATTTTTAGAAGTCTGTTCTCAGTTCAACATAACAGATTGTTAAATGAATAGAAACCCGTATTGTTTAAGACTAGTGATTTTTTTATATATCTGTCTACTGAGGAAATAAAGTTTCAAATTAATTTAAAACAAGAAATATGTTATGTGTGCACATAGTCGTTCTTCAAGGGCAATGTCATACACTCAATTAAATTTAACCTTAGCAACTGGCAAGAGAAAAATGTGAATTCTCAAACTGTTTCTGTTTTTTTCTTAACTATAAGTATAAATAGTTCTTAAAGGTCACCATAAAAAGAAAATGGTTATACAAAGTCTTCGAGAAATTACGTAGTGTTCATAAAATCAAATGTTGAGGACATAACAGTTAAAAAGCAAGCATTTTCTTTTCAGAAGTGGTCTTATGTCACCCTGCACAAAGTTGTAAAAAGCAAATGGTCCTAAACAGTGTTAGTAAAAGACAAAAGGAGCAGCAGAACATTAGGATGATACACAAGACTTGACACATTGCACATATATTTTAAAAATGGTGTTTATGCTGAAAGCAAAGGAGATATTGAGTTTGCTGCAATATTATAGGGTTATTCACAAAGTGCTTACTGGTGTTGCAAACAACAGTTACAGTATTACATAGGTGACATATGGCAGCATTTCACAAAACTAAAATCCAAAGAGCAACAGGAGAAGTTTCACTGTGAAGCATCTACTGTCTCTATTCGGATTTTAGTTTTGTGAAATGCTGGCGTTTTTCAGCAAAGCAATAGGGATGAGCCGAACACTCCCCGAGTTTGGTTCGAGCCCGAACCCGAACTTCCCATTTGTTCGGGACCGAACCCGAACCCGAACCCCCATGCAAGTCAATGGGGCTGAAAATTCGTTTTTTTAGAGTGCCCTCCAAGAGGACATATATGCTACATATTTGCCATAAAAGGTGTATGTAGTGCCCTGGGGGACAGCAAACAAGGACAAAAAGTTTTTAAAAAAAACGTTTTTAACCACTTGGATGCTGAGGACGCGCTCAGCGCGTCCTCAGCATTCCCGCTGGTATGCGGAGGACGCGCTGAGCGCGTCCTCCCATTGGGGTCAGCGTTCGGCCGGGTTCCGGCCGATCGCTGGCCCCCCGGTGCGGGCTGACATCCTGGATGTCAGCCGCGCATCCGGGACCACAGCCGCCGGTATTAGGTGTCATCGCGGCAGCGCGATGACACCTAATTCAGGCGCCCCCCCGCATGTGCGGAGGAGGCGCCTGAAAGGGAGGGGGGGAGGTCCTTCGGACCTCTCTCCCTCCCGATCGGCGGCTCTGCGGGGGTTAACCCAGGCATCATTTGGAAGGGCACAGCCTGCCCTTCCAAATGATGCCTGGCATTAACCCCTGGGGAGCTGGATCGCGAATCGGCGCTGAAAAGCGCCGATTCGCGATCCTTTCCCGGAGCTGGCCGACATCTTGGATGTCGGCCAAGCCTCCGGGAACTCCCCCTGAGGACTGGCGTCATCGTGCGTAGCACGATGACGCCAGTCCTGGACTTAACCTTAACTGCCACCAACGGTGGAGATAGGGAGTTCCAATGAACTCCCTATCTCCCGATCCGTGGCAGTTAGGGGCCGTTCCAACGATACCAAACATGAAAGTGAAAAATGTTGTAAAAAAAAAAACAAAATGAAAAATAAAAATAAAACAAAATTAAAAGAAAAAATTATAAAAAAAAAAATAAACACTTTTTTTTTATTTTTTTTGGTTTGTTAATGCAGCAATATTGTTCCCATTTCAATTATAATGTGAACAATGATGCTGCACTAACGATGTTTGTATGCGGTGCGTTTGTTAAAAATCGCGTAATTTTCCCCCAAAAAAAATGTAACGAGACCCCATCTCTAATTTTTTTAACAAGCGCACCCCATACAAAATATAACCGCAATTGCTCGCATGTTAAAATGTGAAAAAAAACACTTTACACATTGTAAATTATTGAAAATACATATTTTATTGCATTTTTTGTTATAATATACAGACATGACATAACGTATACATATAATAAT
Source organism: Leptobrachium leishanense (assembly GCA_009667805.1). Lineage (NCBI taxonomy): Eukaryota > Metazoa > Chordata > Amphibia > Anura > Megophryidae > Leptobrachium > Leptobrachium leishanense. The sequence goes on along the minus strand of CM019067.1, from coordinate 111,799,771 downwards.
GACATATTATGAATATACCGAGTCTGACGGAAAGAACGATATATAATATGTCTGGGTCATATACTAAAATAAGCCTTCAAAACACGTTTAAACATGATGAGCAAAACCGGTAAAAATGACCTCAGCACAGGGGCGGGAAAAGCCTCAGCAGCGAAAGGGTTAAAGGGACAGTGAGTTTTCCATGAAATAAGGGTTAAAAATAAAAACGAAAAAATCCTTCAAATATTGTGCCTAGGAGTTCCCCATAACCTGCCCGTGAAGTGGCGGATTTCTAGGATGTATAGAAACACTTAAAAACAAAAAAAGACGTTTCATATGACGGTAAATGCTTTTCCTTTAATCTATCCATAAACAACTGCTTGGGGCGGCAGCCTGTATGAAAAGACATTTTAGGACGCGCAGAAAAAGTTTAGTGTTTTTTTGGGCTAAATTATTGTGAAACTTATGCAGGCTTTGGATGAAAGTAACAATAGGTGCTTTAAAATTGGGCTTTTAGCGTCAGCAACAGTGCCGTCACACCGTAACCCCTCTGAGGATATGAATCTGATACAGGCGTCAATGGCAGTGCACCCAGATATTGTGCCTTTAGTGCCAGGCATGCTAGTACTATCATACAGTAACCCCTCTGTGGTATTGTGGAAGAGTGCAGGGGTGGACCATGCGGTCCTATATTAAAAAGATATGAATCTGGGAATGGGCATCAGTGCACCCAGATATTCTGCCTTTGGTGCAAGACTGCCAGGCCAGCAAGTATCATCATACAGTAACCCCTCTGTGGTATGGTGGAAGAGTGCAGGGGTGGACCATGTGGTAGCCGAAACGAAAAAATTTCAGATTTTTCGAATGGACTTGAAATGTGTCAAATCAAAATTATTCTTGCTCTATTCATGATTTCGGTTCCATTCGTGATTTTGGTTCCATTTCGGTAATTCTGGACATTGTATATTTAACTATTATCGGTTATATCGCTGATTCTGTAAATTTTGTATTTGTAAATGCGGATCACTTGTTTCTTGTGGCATTCGAGTCAGTTTAGCGTTTTTTAAATCGTTTTGTTCATTTTTTTTGTTCCTTGGCTTTCATACCATTTTAATTTGATTAAATAAAGTTGTGAAATGTATATTCAATAATTCATAAGAAAAAAAGGATCTTTATTTAATAAAAAAAACACGATAGAATCGCCAGAATTATAGTAGACACTTTGAAACGAGGAGAACAGACGTTCCGAAAAAACAAAAATTTCCGAAAAGTAGATACAAAAAACAAGCAAAGTGACACGAAAATACGAAAAATGGTCGATATTCCGAAAAAAAAATGTATACGAAAAACGATCCGAACTGAACCGAATCGAAACAGAAATCGGTCGAAACGAGCCGAATCGAAAAGTTTAAACATCCGAACAAATCGAACCGAATCGAACCGAAAAAAAAATCGGTGCACAAGCCTATGTGGTTCTATATTGAAAGGTTTTTGATCTGGTAATGGGCGTCAGTGCACCCAGATATTGTGCCTTTAATGCCAGGCCAGCAAGTATCATCATACAGTAACCCCTCTGTAGTATTGTGGAAGAGTGCAGGTGTGGTCCATGTGGTCCTATATTGAAAAGTTTTTTATCTGTTAATGGGCGTCAGTCCACCCAGATATTGTGCCTTTAATGCCAGGCCATCAAGTATCATCATACAGTAACCCCTCTGTGGTATTGTGGAAGAGTGCAGGGGTGGACCATGTGGTCCTATATTGAAAAGTTTTTTATCTGTTAATGGAGTCAGTGCACCCAGATATTGTGCCTTTAATGCCAGGCCATCAAGTATCATCATACAGTAACCCCTCTGTGTTATTGTGGAAGAGTGCAGGGGTGAACCTTGCGGTCCTATATTGAAAAGTTTATGATCTGGTAATAATGGGCGTCAGTGCACTCAGATATTCTGCCTTTAATGCCAGGCCATCAAGTATCATCATACAGTAACCCCTCTGTAGTATTGTGGAAGAGTGCAGGGATGGACCATGTGGTCCTATATTGAAAAGTTTTTGATCTGGTAATGGGCGTCAGTGCACCCAGATATTCTGCCTTTGGTGCAAGACTGCCAGGCCAGCAAGTATCATCATACAGTAACCCCTCTGTGGTATGGTGGAAGAGTGCAGGGGTGGACCATGTGGTCCTATATTGAATTTTTTTTTATCTGGTAATGGGCGTCAGTGCACCCAGATATTGTGCCTTTAACCACTTCGCTGCTGAGGACGCGCTCAGCGCGTCCTCAGCATTCCCGCTGGTGTGCTGAGGACGCGCTGAGCGCGTCCTCCCATTGGGGTCAGCGTTCGGCCGGGTTCCGGCGATCGCTGGCCCCTCCGGTGCGGGCTGACATCCTGGATGTCAGCCCGGCATCCGGAACAGCAGCCGCCGGAATTTGGTGTCATCGCGGCAGCGCGATGACACCAAATTCAGGCGCCCCCCCGCATGTGCGGAGGAGGCGCCTGAAAGGGAGGGGGGGAGGTCCTTCAGACCTCTCTCCCTCCCGATCGGCGACTCTGCGGGGGTTAACCCAGGCATCATTTGGAAGGGCACAGCCTGCCCTTCCAAATGATGCCTGGCATTAACCCCTGGGGAGCTGGATCGCGAATCGGCGCTGAAAAGCGCCGATTCGCGATCCTTTCCCGGAGCTGGCCGACATCTTGGATGTCGGCCAAGCCTCCGGGAACTCCCCCTGAGGACTGGCGTCATCGTGCGTAGCACGATGACGCCAGTCCTAGAGTTAACCCTTAACTGCCACCAACGGTGGAGATAGGGAGTTCCAATGAACTCCCTATCTCCCGATCCGTGGCAGTTAGGGGTTACATTTTGGTATGGTTGGATCGGCCAGAGCATGGCCGTTCCAACGATACCAAACACTACAGTGAAAAAAGTTGTAAAAAAAAAAAAAATGAAAAAAAAAAAAAAAATGAAAAAAAAATGATAAAAAAAAAATAAACACTTTTTTTTTTTTTTTTGTGTTAGTGTAGCAATATTGTTCCATTTCAATTATAATGTGAACAATGATGCTGCACTAACGATTTTTGTATGCGGTGCGTTTGTTAAAAATAGTGTAATTTTCCCCAAAAAAAAATGTAACGAGACCCCATCTCTAATTTTTTTAACAAGCGCACCCCATACAAAATATAACCGCAATTGCTCGCATGTTAAAATGTGAAAAAAAACACTTTACACATTGTAAATTATTGAAAATACATATTTTATTGCATTTTTTGTTATAATATACAGACATGACATAACGAATACATATAATAATGACATATTATGGATCTACCGAGTCTGACGGAAAGAACGATATATAATATGTCTGGGTCATATACTAAAATAAGCCTTCAGAACGCGTTTAAACATGATGCGCAAAACAGGTAAAAATGACCTCAGCACAGGGGCGGGAAAAGCCTCAGCAGGGAAAGGGTTAATGCCAGGCCAGCAAGTATCATCATACAGAAACCCCTCTGTGTTATTGTGGAAGAGTGCAGGGGTGAACCTTGCTGTCCTATATTAAAAAGATATGCATCTGGTTAAGTCGTCAGTGCACCCAGATATTCTGCCTTTGGAGCAAGACTGCCAGGGCAGCAAGTATCATCATAAAGTAACCCCTCTGTGGTATTGTGGAAGAGTGCAGTGGTGGACCATGTGGTCCTATATTGAAAAGTGTTTTTTTTTATCTGTTAATGGGCGTCAGTGCACCCAGATATTGTGCCTTTAATGCCAGGGCAGCAAGTATCATCATACAGTAACCCCTCTGTGTTATGGTGGAAGAGTGCAGGGGTGGACCATGTGGTCCTATATTGAAAAGTTTTTGATCTTGTAATGGGCGTCAGTGCACCCAGATATTGTGCCTTTAATGCCAGGCCATCAAGTATCATCATACAGTAACCCCTCTGTGGTATTGTGGAAGAATGCAGGGGTGGACCATGTGGTCCTATATTGAAAAGTTTTTGATCTGGTAATGGGCGTCAGTGCACCCAGATATTGTGCCTTTGGTGCAAGACTGCCAGGCCAGCAAGTATCATCATACAGTAACCCCTCTGTAGTATTGTGGAAGAGTGCAGGGGTGAACCTTGCGGTCCTATATTGAAAAGTTTTTGATCTGGTAATAATGGGCGTCAGTGCACCCAGATATTGTGCCTTTAATGCCAGGCCATCAAGTATCATCATACAGTAAGGCTGGGGTCAGACGAACGCAGTGTTAACGTCCGTGTTGTCCGCACATAAGTACGTCCGTGATAGCATACAATTGTGTTAAATGGAGCCCCCACACACGAAGTACGTCCGCACAGAAGTGCGGGGGCTGACGGACGCTGCAAACGGACGCAGGTTAGGCAAGAACGTAATACTGCTAGAACGGACGTGCAGAGTGCGCCACGTCCACAACGTCCGCATAGCTTTGTGTGTGAGTGATGCAACAAGGTCAGACGGACTGCATTTATACGTCCAGCATTTTTGACGGACAGAATGTTCTTTCATTGTAATTTATTTTCCCTGCTACATCAGTGAAAAAAACGGACTGTGTGGCACTGGCCACTACCTTGTCGACACAGTCAGTAAGTACGTCCGTACTGCACGGACGCACAGTCCGTAGAAAATGCGCTCATCTGACCCTAGCCTAACCCCTCTGTGGTATTGTGTAAGAGTGCAGGGGTGGACCATGTGGTCCTATATTGAAAAGGTTTTTTTTTATCTCTTAATTGGCGTCAGTGCTCCCAGATATTGTGCCTTTTATGCCAGGTCAGCAAGTATCATCATACAGTAACCTCTCTGTGGTATTGTGGAAGAGTGCCGGGTTGGACCATGAGGTTCAAAAAAATAAAATGATATAAATCTGGCACAGGCGTCAGTGCAGCCAAATATTGTGCCTTTCATGGCAGCAAGTGCCTTCACACTGTAACCCTTTTGTGGTATTGTGGAAGAGTTCAGTGCTGGAGGTTTTGTGAATGCAGAAGAGGACATCCCCTATCTATTCCATTACTTCAGCATCAGGGGATTGATAGCTGCTGATCCAGGACTGATTCATTTTTATAAATGTCAGCCGGTCTACAGAGTCGGTGGACAGACGCACTCTTTTGTCTGTGACAAAACCTCCAGCGGCACTGAACGTCCTTTCGGAAAGCACGCTAGATGAAGGGCAACCTAGTAGCTGCATAGCATATTGGCTAAGTTCTGGCCAGTGGTGAAGACGCTGGCAATGGGCGCCTACATTTGACGTCCTTCGGTGTCGTGGACTAAAATTTTTTAAAAAGCATCAGTCAAGCGGCCCTGGCCTTCACCGCTATTCCTCTGATCACCTGCAGCCTCAGAAGCACGTGTGTCAGCACTTGGTAATCTACCAGTGCCTGGAAAGGTGTTACACAAGTGTCGCTTTAGAGCGTCCTCAAGTTTTGTCATCCTGTGCTCCCTCTGTGCGGGCAGGAGGAGCTCTGCAACTTTCCCCTTGTATCGTGGATCAAGAAGGGTTGCCAACCAGTAATGATCCCTCTCCTTGATAGCACAAATCCTGGGGTCCTTTAGCAGGCTTTGCATCATTAAGGAGCCGATGCAGCGTAGGTTGGAGGTGGCATTAGCTGCCGAGTCTTCCTGGTCAATGAGGATGACCGTATCGTGCACTTCCTCCTCCCAGCCACGCACAAGCCCTTCTGTTTCTGGGCACACAAAACCCTCCCTTGAGGAATCCCCACCTTCAATGCCCCACTACTTAAATAGTCCTCCTCCTCATCCTCCTCCTGTCTGATCTGAGTAGGACCCGCTGGAATGCTGTCTGCGGAAAGACTGAGGCCTTGAGAGCAAGGGAAGGCCTCCTCTTCCTCCCGCTGCTCTGCCTCTAGAGCCACATCTATAATTCCCTGCAGATTGTGCTCCAGCATGAACACTAAAGGAATTGTGCCACTGATGCATGCACTGTCCCTGCTCACCATCCTCGTTGCCTCCTCAAATGGTTACAGTACAGTGCATGCATCCTTGATCATCAGCCACTGCGGGGGGGGAAAAACCAAGTTGACCTGAACCTGTCCTTGTGCCATACTCACACAGGTACTCGTTGATGGCCCTCTGCTGCTTGTGCAGACGCTGCAGCATTGCTAATGTCGAGTTCCACCTCGTGGGTATGTCACAGATCAGACGGTTTGTGGGAAGGTGGAATTCTCTTTGAATTTCTGCCAGGCGAACGCTTGCTGGGAATGACCGTCTGAAGTGGCTGCAGACCTTTCTGGCCTAGATGAGAAGCTCTGGCAGCCCTGGGTACTTGGTTAGGAAACGCTGTACCACCAGATTTAGGACGTGTGCTAGGCATGGTACATGCGTCAATTTACCCTTGCGTAGGGCGGAGAGAAGGTTGCTGCCATTATCGCAGACGATCATTCCCAGCTCAAGCTGGCGTGGTGTTAACCATCTCTGCACCTGCCCCTGCAGAGCTGACAAAATTTCTGACCCCGTGTGGCTCCTGTCCCCTAAACAAACCAGCTCAAGCACAGTATGGCATCTTTTTGCTTGAGCCATTGCGTAGACCCTGTCAGGCGTCGGTTTAACTGCCACTTCGCCAGAGACAGAGAAGGAGGAGGAGGAGGAGGAAGAGGGAGAGGTGGTGGTGGTGGAGCAGACAAACCTCATACAAGCAGCTTTCTGGAGGCGTGGTGGATGAACAAGCTCCAGCACAGAGCCCCGTCTTGGATCCCTCCCAGCTGCAATCAGAGCTACCCAGTGTGTCGTGAAGGAAATGTAACGACTCTGTCCATGCTTGCTGGACCATGTGTCTAAAGTGACATGCACCTTGCTGCTGACTGCCTTTCCCAATGACTGGATAACATTGTCTTCCACGTGCTGGTATAGTGCTGGAATGGCCTTGCGTGAAAAGTAATGACGTTTTGGAACCTGCCACTGTGGTACAGCACATTCAGCAAATTCACGGAAGGGAGCAGAGTCCACCAGCTGGAAAGGCAGCAGCTGCAATGCGAGTAATTTTGCTAAGCTGGCATTTAGCTGTGCTTGGGGATGGTTGGGACTAATTTTTTTCTTTCGCTGCAGCAGCTGCGGCAACATAGTCTGACTGCGTAAAACTTCAGCTACTGGGATGATGTCACATTGTGAGGAAGGACCTGCTGGTACATCCATTACTGTAGCATCATCCCTGTCAGTGGAGGTTGTAGGCAATGACATGGCAGGACATACAGTGTGGGTAGAGACAGATGAGGAGGAGGAGGACCTACGCAAAGTTTTGCGCCAACGGGATGTGTGGCACTTGTTCATATGTCGCCTCAAGCACGTGGTACCCAAGTGTCCGGTGTTTATCCCACGCTTCAGCCTCCTCTGACATAGATTACAAATAGCAACGGTGGGGTCTGCTGCACATTTCTTAAAGAACTCCCAGACAGCAGAGTTCCTGCATGTGTTCTTTGAGACAACAGCGCTCTGCACCGGAGCAGCTCTGATATCTGATGCCTTGGACTGGCTAGTGCTACGGTTGGTCACAGAGGATGTTGTGCCTCGTGTTTGCTGTGCCTCCTCCTCCTCCCCCTCCTCCTCACTTGATTCTTCAGTTCGATCTGGCACCCAGGTGGAGTCAGTGACCTCATCATCATCAATGTCATCTTCACCCCCTATCTCCTCGTCACTGGAGCCAACTTGGCAGTATGTTGCAGCTGCTGGGGCAACATGAGTGCCAGTTATTTTTGTGTCATCACTAGCACCCCCTTCCTCTAGGTTGATTATACTCCCTTGCTCAACCTCAGACATTGAATTAGAACACTGTACTTGCTGCGCATCCTCAAGCAGCATGTCACTCTCATTGTAGTCACACAATTCAGCTGACTCCTCCGTGTGTGATAGCGAGGCTACGGCAGGAGTAGCTGTGGACATGGAGGCTGCATTAGATGCTTTGGCAGCTGAGGTGGACTGTAAAGCACTAGAAGCCTGGCTGGCAGAGGATGAGGAGGATGAGGATGGCCTGGCTAGCCAATCCACCAAATCCTCTCTATGTTGCTGCAGGTTTAGAAGACGGCCAGCACCAGTTATAAAGGACAAGCGTGCCCCTGCAGAGGATGCACCACGTCCACCACGACCAGAGGCACAGCCTCCCAACACAGGGGCTGCTTGCCCTCTTATCTGTGTCTGGGAGCGTCTACCTGTCCTTTTTGTTCTTTCAGACATGGTGAGTGATATATAGATTAATATATACAGAACTCTGATTCAACTCTGGTATAAAGATTTAAAGAACTCTGGTATAACTCAGTGAGACACACTGATAGCTGGTAGCCAGTGACAAGAGACAGATCACCTCAATTCACAAATGTTTTGTAGAAATTAGTGAGCCCTGAAATACAGCGTGGGACTGGATGTGTGACGAAACACAGATCACCTTAATTCACAAATGTTTTAAAGAAATTAGTTAGCACCAAAAAAACTTGCTGGCTGTGTGACGAGACACAGATCACCTTAATTTACAAATGTTTTAAAGAAATTAGTGAGCCCCAAAATAATGCGTGGTACTGTTTGTATGACGAGACACAGATCACCTTAATTCACAAGCGTTTTAAAGAAATTAGTGAGCCCCAAAAAAACTTGCTGGCTGTGTGACGAGACACAGAAGATCACTAGGGATGTGCGTTTCGGGTTTCGGAATTTCGTAATTTTCACGAAATTTCCCGATTCGTGTTTTCGGATGCGGCCGATTTTCCGAAAATTTTTAGATCCGAAGTTTTCCGAGCCGAAACGAAAAATTTTCGGAATTTTCGAATGGACTTGAAATGTGTCAATTCGAAATTTATTTTCGCTCTATTCATGATTTCGGTTCCATTCTTGATTTTGGTTCCATTTTGGTAATTCTGGACATCGTATATTTAACTATTATCGGTTATATCACTGATTATGTAAATTTTGTATTTGTAAATGCGTATCACTTGTTTCTTGTGGCATTCGGGTCAGTTTAGCGTTTTTTAAATCGTTTTGTTCATTTTTTTTTGTTCCTTGGCTTTCATACCATTTTAATATGATTAAATAAAGTTGTGAAATGTATATTCAATTATTCATAAGAAAAAAAGGATCTTTATTTAATAAAAAAAAACACGATAGAATTACCAGAATTATCGTAGACACTTTGAAACGAGGAGAACAGACGTTCCGAAAAAACGAAAATTTCTGAAATTTCCGAAAAGTCGATACAAAAAACGAGCAAAGTGACACGAAAATACGAAAAATGGTCGATATTCCGAAAAAAAAATGTACACGAAAAACGATCCGAGCCGAACCGAATAGAAACAGAAATCGGTCTAAACGAGCCGAATCGAAAAGTTTAAACATACGAACAAATCGAACCGAATCGAACTGAAAAAAAAATCGGTGCACAAGCCTAAAGATCACCTCAATTCACAAATGTTTTAAATAAAGTTGTAAACCCCAAAAAAACTTGCTGGCACAGTGACAAGACACACATCACCTAAATTCCCTGATATTTGGTATAAATGAGACCCAAAAAGACTTGCTGGCACAGTGACAAGACCCAGAAAATCACCTCAATTCACAAATGTTTTAAATAAAGTTGTAAACCCTAAAAAAACTTGCTGGCACAGTGACAAGACACACATCACCTAAATTCCCTGATATTTGGTATAAATGAGACCCAAAAAGATTTGCTGGCACAGTGACAAGACCCAGAAAATCACCTCAATTCACAAATGTTTTAAATAAAGTTGTAAACCCCAAAAAAACTTCCTGGCACAGTGACAAGACACACATCACCTAAATTCTCTGATATTTGGTCGAAATGAGACCCCCCCAGACTCCCCCAGTAGCGTGGCAGACCGGCAGTAACAACACACACAACTATCTCCTGTGAAATCTCCTCTGAAATGCGTGCAGAAGCGCTGCGTGGAAACCTTATATAGTGTGCTGCGGAACTTAGCTCTGTGAACCCATGATTGGGCAAAATTTGCCCAATCAGGACTCTGAGCGGTGATTGGCATAGTGTTCAACCAGTCTTGCACCAGACCTGTGGTCAGGTGCAAGGCTGTAGCCAATTACGAGCTACAGGCCAGTGGGAAAATGCATTGTGGTCCATTGTGGTCGAACATGCGTGCGAACACCCGGAAATGTTCGGTGTTCGCGATCTGCTCGAACAGGCTAAGTTCGGGTCGAACCCCGAACCGTCCGAACCCGAACAGCTCATCCCTACAAAGCAATATCGATACTTTTTCAATAATGGTGTTTTGTGAGTAACCCCTAATAATAGCTACAATAATACCCAAACATTATTAAACTAATATTCTCTGCATATTGTGCAATGCTCTGTTTTTTTCAGGATGTCAGTAGAACACACTCAGATTTAAGCTTAATTTTGAAAACCAAAACCTATATAAACTACATTAAAGCAGAAGTGTTCAGAACAATCATTATCTTCCCAACTGTCCCGATTTTGGCAGTCACTGGCCTGTGTTGTTATTAAAATTAGGGAGGGCACTGCTATTGTTATTTTTCTGTCTGTTGCCCCCTCATAATCGCTCTCCTTGCCTCACAATTAGTCAATAAGAACCATCCCCACATGATTTGCATGTTTTTTTTGACAAAGGATTTTACCAGGAAGGATACATTGAGATTTCTCTAGTTTTCAAGTATGTCCTGGGTGGCGAGTATGTACTGTTAGGTGTCTTGCCCAAGGACACTTACTGGAGAGGTTGCTCGCTGGGATCGAACCCATGACTCCACAGGCTCTCTCCATGCAGAGCAGTGATGTTACCTCTATTGGTATAATTGGTATAATAGACGGTAAAAAGTGTGCAAAAGGGCTTAACCTCCCTGGCGGTTTATTTATTTAGAAAATTCTTCTCTGAAAGTCGTCAATTCTTCCCCCCCCCCAGCGGCATTCCGAGTGTGGCTCGGGGTTAAATTCCTATGTTGGAAGCGGCAACCCCGAGCAACACTCGGGATGCCGCTGGATATATCACCTCTCCGTGTGCTCTCTCGATGTCCCCACAGTCTCCTCCGGCAATCGCGACCTCATTACTTCCTGGTTTCCTCCTCGCGAGAAGGAATCCAGGAAGTATGAGGTCGCGATCGCTGGAGGAGACTGCAGAGATCATCGAGAGAGCGCACGGAGAGGTAACGTATGCAGCCCGAGTGTGTCTCGGGGTTACTGCTGTCAGTGGTGAAATTTAACCCTGAGACACACTCGGGAACACCACCAGGGAGGTTAATGAAAGTGCTGCAAAGGGTGGGGAAAGGGGCAGGGGATCTTCAATAGCAAAAACAAACGTCAAGCTTAAATATTTTTAGAGCACAGTGTAAAGCCCTGCCCACATCCCACTCTCATTTCACACAACTGCTAGGGAATGGTTGGGCAGAAGGTGGCCAGATAAATTGTTACATTACTCATTGCTCTTGAAGTCATATTTGGTGAAAAGCGTATAGCGTTATTTGTGTGTAATTCCCTGAGAAAATAATTCAGCTAATTCTCTTGAGAAGAGATAGTTACTTGTGCACTGCTGATCATTCATTTGGTGCTCAAATGTCTTTATGAACCTTTGGTAATATAAGGAGTTTATCGCATGGACCTAATTGGTGGAATATCCTAAGGTCATTGTTGTCGAGACCATAGAAATATAAGCCAGGGTGCCCGGTGGAGGAATCCTTACAGCGGGTGATATCCAGAGGTTCTGTTAAAGATCGTGATTGCACAATTCATAAAATTGTGCCATCTCACTTGTGACTGGGAAATTTTGTATTTGTTCGTTCCTTTGTATACAAATGTAATTGCTCTATGTTTTCTTTTGTACTTTTATTTTAGAGAATTATTACTCTTGGAAACTGTCCAAATTTATACTAATAGAGGATACGTGAGTGTCACGGAACTGACTTTGCAACCTTTGCTGAGAAACTTTGACTCAGTGCGTTCTCTGCGTTTAAAGCCCCAAATACAGATTATTCCCTTTGTGTTCCCCTGTTTTAGGACTCATTCCCCCGTAAATGGCATTTATTTCATTCCCTTTCTTCATATAATGTTTTAATGTAAATTTGGAGATGTGTTTTGGAGATGCAGTCCTGAGTTTTGTTATTTTTTCATCGCCATACTATTTGCGATTTAGTTTAAAGATTATTTCTTTGTTGAACCAGAACAATGAAATTAGGTTTGTGTAGTCTGGATTATGCAAATACTGCCTCATTATCTGTCTAGTGTCTCTGTGTAATTGTTAGCAGATTACACCTATTCAAATATAAACAGCTATCATCTGTAATGTGTTATCATAATCCCCCATTGTCTTGACTCCTTTAGAAATGTTACATAATGTTTGATTTCACTGTCTGTAAACAATGTAATTAGATTTGTTTGTCCACACCTCATTAGAAATGTATAGGAATGTTTACTGTAATTTTCTAATCTAACTGACCTAATGTAATTAGAGTTCACCTTCCAAGAAGTCAATGTTTGGGGAATTATGTTTCAGTGTAATTAGGTCCCTCAGTGGATTCTAAGGGGGTTTGGTATATGCAAATGACCCCTGTTTGACCACATAAATACTGGTGTGTGTTTTTCCAATAAAGTCAGTTGATCCTGTTTGAACACACAGCCTGCCTAGTGTCTCATTCAGGGTACCCACAATTACCCTCAAAAGGCACAGAGCGGCCATCCGGAAATTCAAAGAGGCAGAGGATCAGACCAAGCGGGTCTGGAGCTACAGATCAGACTGCTCAAGGCACGAGCAATATTATAATATTACATATTATATTATATATATATATATATATATATATATACACAGTACATAGAATTTTCAAAGCTGTATTATATTATGTATTTTAATTCTATGCCTTTGTAAAGCCCTATAATCAACATTATGTCCAATTGCAATAAGGTTGCCAAATGCATCACATTTTCATAATCTTAAAAGAATTTGGGGATTGAAAAGTGGATTAATATATATCACAGCAAATAACAAAATACCAATATGTAAATAAGCAGTGCACACATAAACCTGCGCTGGTTTACCTTGTAATCCCTTTAAAATTAAATGCTGATCCATTATATTTACACTTGCCAAATGTTAACACTCTGTAAAATTAACTGTTTCAGTGTGGCAGACATCATGAGAAACCCTCATCTTAAAAAAATACTCACTGATCAATAAATTATTCATGTTTGGGTAATGATGTTGCATTTACATTTATTGACATTTGTAATGTGTTTAAAGGTTTTCCCAGTTTACTATGAATCAGATAACATATTTCATTTTTACATCATCTTTTTTTTGTCATAAAGGTAATTAAATAGGATATCCAATCCTCCACTCGCTAGCTCCAAGAGGGGGTTACCCAAGGGGTTATTTATGATATGAAGACCTTTGTCCACTGGATTGCGAGCAATTCTTGGCAATCTTCTTAACATAAATAGATCATCTGGGAGTGTCTGTAGGTCATTAAAATCAGCGTTTAGTAGTTCAAGGGAAGTCAATGAGCAAATAGACCTGGGCAGCACTCGTATTTTATTATCCTCTAAAATAAATATTTTCAAGCATTCCAAGTGTTTGATATTGTCCGAAATGCTTTCTATCTTGTTGGATCCCAGATGTAGAAAATCCAAATTCTTCATCTGGAAAACACACGCAGGAATGTTCACTATCCAGTTGTTGCTAAGATTTAACTTTCCAAGGTTAGTTAAGTCACTGTAAGTGTTAGGCAGACCTGAAATGCAATTATGTGATAAACTGAGGACTTCCAGCTTATGGCATAAACTCAGCTCCTCCGGAACGTCACACAAGAAATTCATATTAGCAAATAAGACTTTGAGGTTCTTCAAGAGTCCGATTTCCCTGGGCAAGTAAACAATGTGATTTCCACACAGGTTTAACACAACTATTTGTTCGAGCTTACCCAGTGCAGGAGGAATCCTAGCCAATCTGTTATGGGACAGATTGAGTTTTTGAACCTCAGTCAGATGCCAAATGAAGCTTGGGACCTCTGCAGCATTTTTCAAAACATAGCTGAAATTGACACATGGAGATTCCACTGCTGTAAGTTCTTCATCGATGTACTGTGAGTTGGAATTGACTTGGTTTTCAGAAAATTTAAGACCATTTTTTCTTTTGGATTTTGTCGACTGGCTTGTTAATTTCTGTCCCATTTTTCAGCCAAGAAATGCTCGCTCCAGCATGACCTTTCCATTTACCACTACTCGGGGTGTTTGAAAATGGTCCAAATGATAACACCTAGAAATCAGACTTTTGTAGGATATGCTGTTTCTGCAGATGAACCACAAATGTGAACAGTTGTTTCCCTAAACTCCGACCGAAGAAAAACATGTTCATTGAAGTGCTGAACAAGGGAGTGCATGTCTAAATACATGATGGACCAGCTGTCACTGCCATTTGCTGTCACGTTGTGTATCACTATGTCTCAGTTACCCATAAAACATCCTTATGCCACATATAGGACAGGATTCTATTACCTGCAGAAAATTTGTCACTTGATTATAACTTCAAGGGAAAACTAGAGATGTAACCAAAAGCACATTCATCCCAGGAGAGAGCATGCACATTGCTTTTTCATCTGTACTCTTTAACAGATTTTAAAATAATACAGACATTTTATAGAATTTATTCCAACATTAATAAACAAAGTCCTAAAATAAACCGAATCCAAATAAATAGATCCAAAATTAATTTGAAATTTAAAAAAAAAAACGGCTTTGACAATATAAATATTTAAATGTGCATATATGTTATTTTATCGAAGTAAAATATATAAAAAATATAGCAAATTCCTTATTTAGCGAATGGTCACTGTAATTTGCTAAAATTGAAGTCGCTGAAGCAGTTATCAGACATTGGCGAACACCACCGAACTGCGCCAAATAAAATATTGAATTTATGTATCAGGTTAGTTCAATAAAAAGATATCACTGCATTACTCTAGGGTTTTGGAAACTTATTTATATATACTTATTTAGGGCTCTATCACCCGGTATGAGCTAGCCCTAGGGTCAGCATGTTTTTGCGTTAGCGCCAGGTAAATTCAGTCTAGCACCAAACCAACAGATCATTTGCCTCCCGCTACAAACGGGAAAAATCATATAGCGCGTCGCTATTAGGCTAGGGTCAAACGAAAGCATTTTTACACGCGAACGTAAAAAAGTGCGTTCGAACGAATTTACGTATTTTTTCACGGAATGCGCAAAAACGGTCAGACGATGCGCATTTTTCGTGCGTGATTTCTTTCGGATCGTCAATAAAACTCTTTTTGCGTCTGGACGTTATGTAGGCTGGACATTAGCAGTGTCTGACATCTCCTAATCACGCAAACACGCCGCTATGCCGCAGCTGCGCACTCAGTACGTCCGTACTAGCGGTTCGGCGTTCTCGAAAAAATGCGTTCGTTTTCCACTTGCGTTGCGCGGCCAGACTTTCGTGCGACCGTACTTCGTATATTGGCTGTCATTGCCCGTCATCTGCTGCTAGTGCGGCCGTAATTATGTGCGCCAGAACGCACGTTAAAAGTGCGCTGGTCTGACCCCAGCCTTAGCGATTTGTAGTGCAAGCTTACTGTACTTTCTGCGTCCTTTACTTAACACAAGGAGCGCTAGAGATCTCTAGTGCTTTTGCAACTAACAGATCACTTTGGGCCTGCGCTAATTTTTTGAAGGGCACTAATCACAAAATTTTACCTACTGCTCAACCCTGGTGGTAACTCCAAAAAAACTGAAAAAAAAGATCCTCACCGAAAATTAACAGGCAATGGGAAGGAATGCAGCACAGGTGTTCTCTTAGCCCCATACACCATAGTAATGGATCTGGTCAGCAATGTCGCTGCTGTTACAATAGTCTCTATTGAAAATGTATCCTTTTTATATGTATTCTAATATATTGCCTAATTCTAAACATTTTATGCTGGGGGTTATTCTTCATAGTATGAAAGCGGCTGGGTGACCATGTGGACCATGTTTAAAGGGACACATGGATAAGTCTTGCCTGAAACATGTATTATTTATATGTTGCAGCAGGGAAGTTATTGTGGCTCACCTGGCCTTCCTTTTGGATCTATTAAATGCAGTGTAATGATTCTAAATGCTGTTGGGTGCCATTTATCATGCAATGCCCATCAGCCTTAATTAATATACACTATATTGCCAAAAGTATTCGCTCACCCATCCATATGCGAATCAAGGCAGATGAGTGAATACTTTTGGCAATATAGTGTATGTGGGCATATAAAAATGGATATTACGGCCACCTCGGAGGATTTTAAAAATGCAGGGGTGAGAGCTCTTCGCTAGATGTGTTCAACTTATACAAGCTTGTGAGGGCAGGGGATAGGTATGGCTCGGCACTCTGCACTGGAAAAAAACAGTACCATCCTGTACACAACCCCATTAACGCTGGGTCTCAGCCCAGGTCTTAGCGATTCCCTAGCGTGTGACAAGGTGATTTGTTAGTAGGTCATCAGGCGATAAGTTTAAGCGACTCACACTAAATTTTTCCTTTAGCGGTGGCATTTCAGCTCACACCAGATGATAGGGCCATTAGTTTTTTTCAGTGGTATGATTTACTGGTGAAAATTATTAGTGCCCCTCCAGTTTTGACTGCAGTATCTTATGTGCCCCCCCCTAAATATTGTTCCTAGAGTCGCCACTGTTGGCCGGCCTGTCCATCGGCCAATCTGGATTGTCCACAGACGCTTCCAGTGGACAACCCTGATCGGCCGATGGTGTTGTCCGTAGTTGGGTGACCAAATTGGTCGCCTGACCACACTGCCAGTGGAAGGCCAGCCTTACTCTTGGTCTGTTTGTTTACAGTTTGACAAGCCTATTCATTGTAATTTCTTGATTAGTAAACGCGCCTAAATCGTTTTTACGTAGCCTAAGGATGCTACATTAGTGGAAGGTGAACCTCACTCATGATCTTCCAGTTGCTCCCAATTGTGACATTTTATACTCATTCCACCATTCTAGTATTCTAATTGTACTTTTCAAATCTGTTAGGATGTACTGCTAAAAGTTGCAGATCTAGATGATATTAAATAGATAAAATTGAATACCTCGTTATTTCTTTTTACAAACTTACAGTCAGCAAATAAAAAACCTATAACTTGATTTACTAGGTGCAATGGTGCCACCTTCGGTTCAATTATTATTATTACACCCTAACAGTTTATAGAACTCACAAAATGTAACAATATAGGAAATATTTGTAAGACAACAATGTAATATTTCTTATTTGCACGGCATGGTTACTCTGTAGAAATTATATGTAATCATCAATAGTTTAATTAACCTGCAAATATCACGTTTGAAAAACTTCCTGTAGTGTTTTTACATCCACATCAATGTTTTAATTTTGGTGAAATAACTGGACTTGATTATCATTTAATATGTTTAACCATGGGAAGTCATTGGGTCATAAAAACACTTTAATGTTCGTGCCTTATGTCGGAACTATTGGTTGGTATCTAATCTACATCTGAGTCAGGGCCTTGCAAGCTGTCAAGGTGAAGAACCCCGGATGCAGTAATACACAGGAGGCACAATACGGGCAAACAGGGGTTTATTGTAAAGTCCAGGTAAGGCAGTACATTGGTAGGGCAATTGATGTTGTATTCCAGAGGAGCAGGGGAGGAATCGGGCTGACCAGGATGGAGAAACAAAGGAAGGGAGGAACAAGACACAGGCAGTCACAGAGGGGAAACATAGCAGGAGACTTACTGGAGACACGAGACAGTCGGGACGGGAAAAGAACTGACTGGAATCTTCGAGACACAGCAGGGCTGGAGACTGAGGTTTCTGAGGTACTGGAGGCTCTGGTGGCAGAGGTCATGATGCAGGAGGCTCTGGATGCAGAGGTCATGATGCAGGAGGCTTTGGATGGCAGAGGTGCAATGCAGAAGGCTCCGGATGGCAGAGGTCACGATACAGGAAACTCTGGATGGCAGAGGTCACGATACAGGAGACTCTGGGTGGCAGTGGTCACAATGCAGGGGGCTCTGGATGGCAGAGGTCACAATGCAGGAGACTCGGGATGGCAGAGGTCACAATGCAGGAGGCTCTGGATGCCAGAGGTCACAATGCAGGAGACTTTGGATTAAGGTGGTAAGCAGGGCAGTAATTTTGGGGGTAGTGGAGCAGGGACCTGGCTGGAGACCAGAGAAGGATCATAGGAAACAGACTTCTTAGTTTGCTGGCTTGTCGAACAACGCTGAAGCATTGAGACTCAGGCAAGGCTTCCTTTTCCTGTATTCCATTAAGCCACCCAAGGATCACACCTGTAGACTGGTCAGGCAGGGCAAAACTGGAGTGGGTTCTGGGATCTAGAGTTAGTAAGCCAGACCACTCCAAAACTTGGGTTGAAGTTCTTGCAGGGTGGTTCATGGAAGGTGCTGCCAGGTTTCAGGTGCGGGCACAAGTCAGTCTGCAGCTGGGTTCCTGACAATTTGTGTGTTCAACAAGCACAATACATTAATGAGTATTATATGATTATGTATATAACATGTTAAGGCTTTTGTGTATGATTTTATATATTTATAAAGTATTTTACCAGGAAGGATACTTTGAGATTTCTCTTGTTTTCGAGTATGTATATATACACACACCGGTGTTCATAAGATTGGAGTCACTTAGAAAAATATTTTGCATGAAAACATACATGATCTGAAAAAAATAATATTGTCCTTCAAATGTTGCCCACCTTATCATCACCATAGCACCCCCAGCCAATCACAATACCTCCACCATGTTTGACAGATGGTGTGTCGCGCACTCCTTCAGCATAATTTTATTTGGTTTGTGTCACACATATGTTCTTCGTCATGAATCGATCAACTCAAACTTAGATTTGTCTTTTTCATAACACTTTTTCCAATATTCCTCTATCTGGTGTCTATGTGATTTAGCCAAACTTACAGGGTTATTCAAAGAGAATCGAAAAGTCACTGCACGTTCGGTGACTTTTCGTTTTCTTCAATTCGGTGCGATTTGGCGATTCCATTTCGGCGACCCTGCAGTGTATTCAGCAAGCACCACAGGGCTGTCGTAGTGCAGGGAAAAGCCGCTGCAAACCCGACGAACACTCATCGCAAAACCCGGCGAACGCACACCGAAACCTGCAAAAACATCTGGATTAACCCCGCTGAACACGCCAGAGAAACCCAAGCAGCCGCCGATCACAGTGTAGTACAGCCACCAGAAAAACCCGACAAGCAGATGAATGGAGTGAGAAAAAAAAACAGTACGCTTGAATGTTTGAAAAGTGAAACGCTGTTTGCAAAGAAACTACTGAGCGAAAATGTCTGAAATTTACATATAAGATCCAATGAATGATAATAAAAAGGCCTGTTACAGAAAAAAAAACGATTTAAACAAAAACCCGAAAAAATATTTTCCAAAAGAAATCCTGAAAAATGCCTAAAAGATCCTAAAAAATCTATACATAAAGAGACTCTTTACTGCAGAATATTACAATCAACGGCTTATTAGATATTGAATTAAAATAACATTGACGCCTATGGAATTCACCTGAATAAACCTGTCGAATGAAACCACCAAACAGCAGGGCATTTCGGCAACTTTTCACTGCTGGTTTGTGTTCTCTGAATAGACAAAGCATTACTTCTCTATGGGGATTTCACTGCCCTTGAACAGGCACCGTATGTGCAGGAAATTCGCCAACATTTGGTGAACTGCCTGCTCTCTGAATAGCCGAATGGCCAGGAAAGGTAACCGTACGCTGAATTTCACTGTTCGGTTACCTTTCGGCCACAAATCGGATCTCTTTAAATAACCCTGTTAATCTTCTATTTTTGATGGTCAGTCAAAGACACAGATGTTTCTTTCCAACTCTGCCTAGATGGTCAGCATCCTGGAGTAGCCTCTTCATTGATGATGTTCATACTGTTTGTTTGTGGGTACTATTCAATGAAGCTGCCATTTGAGGACCTGTGAAGCGTGTGTTCCGAAAACTAGACAATCAAATGTATTTGTCCTCTTGCTCAGTTGTGCAGGGCCTCCCACTCCTCATTCTATTCAGGGATGATGTCATCTTCTCGCATTTAATGGCCTTCAATTTTCAGAGCAAGTATAGGCTGACAAGTTTCAGGCCATTTTGCAACTGTAATCAAACCAGAAATCGTTTGTGGTCCAGATACTCAAATAGTCTAATGGAGGACAGTTTTCAGCTGTGTTAACAAATGCAAAATACTGTAGTCTTCTAATGATCAGTTTATTAGAGAATATTTAAAAATATCACAACAAAACAATCTTTGCATCAATGAGTATCCAAATATTTATAGTATTAGGCCCCTATTACATTCTTCGCGCAGTGCGTTGTGCGTTTTGCGTGTGCAAATGCGCATTTGCGCGAGGGGCAAAACCCTTTGCGCTGAACGTCGTATTACAACGTTCGTGCAAACGATGCGCGTTAACGTTTAACTCAGATGGACCTGCGCGAGCGTGACGAACTGTGCGCGTCCTGCACTTGACATTGTGAACGCAAATTCGTTTGTGCGCTGCTGCGCAGATGGTATTTCAATCGATGCGCATCTTTTTACGAACGACGTTTGTGCGCATAATTTGAACATCTTTGAAAAGCTGGTGGTAACTGCAAATCTGAACGTTCTGGCTGAAATGAAAAACACCAGCACCAAAAAAAAAAATACAGCACAGTATAGTTACACATTCTACACATACCCAAACAAAAAAATTGTGAATTCGTGCATATCTTTTTTATTGCTGCAGCATGTATGCTCAGATTTACTTTGACAGGCGCAAAAACTTAAGTGAGCCAATTAAGGTAAATTGATGTCAATTAAGGTTCTTAATTCTGATTGGCTGAATCCCGCGAAAAGAACAGTCCATACACTGATTTAAGTGCGCAATGTTACTGCGAGCATATTACACTTCATTATGTGCGTCGTTTTTACGAACGTTATTTTTTGACAGATGAGAAAATGTGTTCGGATCGGTATACCACGTTAATTTTCACGCGATAACACTGGACGATGCGCGCAAAAAAATTTGCGCTGCGCAAACGAAATTGCACGAAGAATGTAATAGGGGCCTTAGTTAGATATCCTTAATATTATTAATACTGATACTTTGCTGCACATTTGTACAAAGGAACCAGAGCATTTAAATCATAACTCTTGCAAAGCAACCAATAATATTTACTGTGGATCAATAGAAGATCCTATATAGCAAGAAAAAGGAATATCAACTCAGTGCCTACATGCAACCATATACATGCTCCATGCCTCCATCATAGATGAAATTACCTGAAAAAGCATGTTAAAGAGTGCAAAGAGCCACCAAGAAGGAACCCCAACATTTTGACTATCCTTTTTCTTAAAGGTCTAATTCATATATACACTATATTGCCAAACGTATTCGCTCACCCATCCAAATAATCAGAATCAGGTGTTCCAATCACTTCCATGGCCACAGGTATATAAAATCAAGCACCTAGGCATGCAGACTGTTTTTACAAACATTTTTGAAAGAATGGGTCGCTCTGAGGAGCTCAGTGAATTCCAGCGTGGAACTGTGATAGGATGCCACCTGTGCAACAAATCGAGTCATGAAATTTCCTTGCTCCTAAATATTCCACAGTCAACTGTATTATAAGAACGTGGAAGTGTTTGGGAACGACAGCAACTCAGTCACGAAGTGGTAGGCCACGTAAACTGACAGAGCGGGGTCAGCGGATGCTGAGGCGCATAGCGCGAATAGGTCGCCAACTTTCTGCAGAGTCAATCACTACAGACCTCCAAACTTCATGTGGCCTTCAGATTAGCTCAAGAACAGTGCGCAGAGAGCTTCATGGAATAGGTTTCCATGGCCAAGCAGCTGCATGCAAGCCATACATCACCAAGTGCAATGCAAAGCGTCGGATGCAGTGGTGTAAAGCACGTTGCCACTGGACTCTAGAGCAGTAGAGATGCGTTCTCTGGATTGACGAATCGCGCTTCTCCATCTGGCAATCTGAGGGACTAGTCTGGGTTTGGCGGTTGCCAAGAGAACGGTACTTGTCTGACTGCATTGTGTCAAGTGTAAAGTTTGGTGGAGAGGGGATTATCGTGTGGGGTTGTTTTTCAGGAGCTGGGCTTGGCCCCTTAGTTCCAGTGAAAGGAACTCTGAATACTTCAGCATACCAAGACATTTTGGACAATTCCATGCTCCCAACTTTGTAGGAACAGTTTGGAGCTGGCCCCTTCCTCTTCCAATATGACTCTGCACCACTGCCCAAAGCAATGTCTATAAAGACATGGATGACAGAGTCTGGTGTGGATGAACTTGACTAGCCTGCGCAGAGTCCTGACCTCAACCCGATAGAACACCTTTGGGAGGAATTAAAGCAGCGACTGAGAGCCAGGCTGTCACATTTTCCATGTCCCAGCCCTGTCCCCCTGCCCTCTGTATTCCTTATGTAGGGTTCCTTTGTGTTTCCCAATGCTGCTTTCCCTGGGATGCAGCTCAGGGGTTAGGTTTGGTTTCAGTTCGGTTTGCTCGTTAAGATCTTCTGTTGTGGATATGGGCTGATCACTCCTCCTATATCAAGCAATGGGCCCATATCACAATGCTCTTGCATCTGGTTCAGTTCAGCTACTGAGTTTTGTTCCTGAGAGAGCTCCCTGCAATCCTGTCTGATTTAGTCTATGTTTAATGTTTACCTTATTTCTTTGGTCTCTCTGTCTATTGTTTCTTTAGAATCCCAGGTTCCAGTTTATGTCTTGTGTTTTACATGTTATCAGTTCTAGTGTTTCTCCTTTGTCTAAGTTTCTTGTTCTGACTGATTATATGGTTTTGACCCTCTGGCCTGGCTGACGGATTTTCTGGTGCTGTATCCCCACTTCGGCATAAGGTAAACGTTTTGGTTTTGAATCCTGGCTTTCTCACTGACTTTCCCTTCTGGACATCCTTGACTGTACTGTGTATATTTCTGTTTTGAGGTCTGCCCTCCTGTTTGGTATATTCACCTACCGTCCCTAGGTCTCTTGTATTCTAATAGGTTTGTGTCCTAGTCGCAGGGCATCTAGTTGTTTTGTTGTGTATCCCTGCTGGCCACGAGCTTGTGATTGGAGTCCTGCCCTGTAGGGTGTCGAGTATAACGCCTTCTAGTATCTGTATTCACCCTAGGACTCTGGGAGGCTACTCAGGTAAACTTTTCTATTAGAGGAGATTCGGCCGCTCTAACGTCCAGTCTATCAGAATAGGGCTTCTTTGGTAAAGCCGTGCAGAGGTCTCCAGTTTCTCCTCTGTTTAGATATATATATCAAGCTACTATCCATCACCACATGACAGGCACTGGGCACTTTGGATCTCCTAAGGAAGCGTGAGTGCATAGCATTGCCTTGTTTATATATGCCTTGTTGTTGTGGTATCTCTGTTTATAGGGGCTTTTCCCGTACTAGGGTCTTATTTGGCGAATGCAGGGTACCGTCACTGCGACTGAATGTGACACAGGCCTTCTCGTCCAACATCAGTGTGTGTGACCTCACAAATGCGCTTCTGGAAGAATGGTCAAAAATTCCCATAAACACACTCCTAAACCTTGTGGACAGCCTTCCCAGAAGAGTTGAAGCTGTTATAGCCGCAAAGGGCGGACCGACCTCATATTGAACCCTATGGATTAGGAATGGGATGTCACTTAAGTTCATATGCAAGTAAAGGCAGGTGAGTGAATACTTTTGGCAATATAGTGTATATTCCATCCGTTTATATAGACACTGGATAAGATCCACTGGAAAAAAAGTTCCAGCCATAAAGTGTAATCCATTCTTCTCGTGCAAAACCAGCCCGAAAGATGTCTAAACCATGTTGAAATAAGACTAAACACAAAATAAGTTTCAAAATTACCTTTGTACAATCTGTGTTATAATATCCAGGTGTTGGAAACTCCATGCATGCGCAAGAAAGCACTCGGCAGCACTGAATTCAAAACGCTAGAGAAAACGTCCACATTGGCTCCAAGCCTCAAAGGGATCCTGCACGTGTGCACAGGTCACGATACTCCATAGCTACCATATCAACACAAAAAAATCACAAAAAAAATCACGCACATGCAAAGATGTATATCCTGGTTAACAAGGGGAAATAACCGTAAATATAGCACCCCATTATAAGTGTGGCTGCTTCTTTCTGGATTCCAATTTCCCTATAATTCTTGTTCATCTTTGTAATATGACAAGGTTCATCACCGCATGAATGTCTGCTTCCACTAAGAAATTGTAACTTTCTGTTGTGCTCTAAAAAGGTTTCTAAATATTAGTTTTAAGGGGTGTATTCACAAACCACCCTATTTTACTGTTCTCACAAACCACATTGAGTGGATCTTGTCCAGCCATTGTTTGAATCTCCATTTTGGGGAATACCAAAGTTTATAGACATTGCAATATTTGCAGTTGTTTGCAACAATGGTGAACCCATTTAGTAGTCTTTTTTTTTTTATACATTTAATAGGATTCTTATTGTTGAAACCATAAACAAAAACATTAAGGCCGGCCGTCCACTGGCACTGTATTTGTGCAATGGTGCGATCATCCAATATCGTCTGAAGTCGTCCGACCGATCCTACAACATGCAGGAGAATCAGCCCTCTTCCACTGCATCCAACCACCACTAGATGATTTCAGATGATTTTATGCGATTACAACAGATTAGTGATCCTGCTGATTTTCATGGGATTTATCAGATGATGCCAGGACGACCTGGTACAAGCTTACAAGAAAAAGATGATTTGTATAATTAAACCGCAGTGCCACGGCAGGGAAACCTGAAAAAGATGCATTGTATAGTTAAACCACTGTGCGCAGGGAAACATGAAAAAGATGCATTGTATAGTTAAACCGCCATTCGCAAATCCCATGGGATTCAATATAAAAAATATTTTTGTTTTTATTCAATTGTTTACTTTTTTGATTCGCAGCAAAAAGCCTTTTTATTTACTGAATTTTTAGATTATTTTTTTAAGGTATTATTCTGGATTTTTTTAAGTGAAATTTTGGGTTCTGATATCTTTTTAAAAAAGACAAGGCTTTTTTTCTTTCGAACGTGTCATTTTTTGCTCTGCTAGCTGGCTGCATTCAGCATGGTGCTAAAACCTAATTCAGCACCAGGGACAGTGTTAATCTCCCCCCTGCAGTCTTTGGGGAGGATTTATTTTTCCCCTGCTTTCCCTGCTTTGTTTGCGCTTGACAGGTGCTGTCCTTGGGACTGAAACTCGAGTTTCAGCACTAGAAACAGTTTTTTCTCTCACTACAACAGGGCCGCAGCAGGGTTTTTTTTCCCACAGCAGGGTTTTTACTATATTTTTGTTTTTGTGTGCCAGCCTGTCAATTTGGGTCGGCCACAGACACTTCCAGTGAATGACCCTGATCAGCCGATGGCGTTGTCTGTAGTCGGAGAACAGAGTTGGTCACCCGACAACAGTACCAGTGGACAGCCAGCCTAACATGTATTTATTTTTTACTTTTGCCATGATTTTCATTAAATGCTGCTGAAATGTTGAGCTTTTATTAGTAGCTCCACAGGTAATGTTTAACTGATAAATGTCTTTAGCCGTATCTGTTCCAGTCTCATTTTAAAACAATATGATTTAAGTGGCCTCACCACTAGAGGCAGAACATATTTATAAAATCAAAAATGGTCATTAAAACTTTAAAAAGCAGCATTTTAGATAATAAGCAGCAAAGTATGAAATGGATTTTGCTTACAGCACCCCCATTTTTATGTGAAGCACAGATGCAGCAAAGGAATGTTGCATAGACATTAAGTATGAAATGTGTGAGAAGTGTAGCATCCACAACCCTTATAGCAATCAAGAGCACAGCAATCATCATCACAGCTGGAATAGCTAAACCAGACAAAATCTACTTATGCAGTAGACAATATATACACATTATTTGCATCTGTAAAAACTTGAACAAAATTCCACAGTTATTCCTGGGGAAGAAGAGATATTTTAAAGTTTTGCTCACAGTGAAAGGAAAAGAAATGCTACGGATAATATGCTGCAATAAAAAATGACCTTTTGAAGGAAATTCGACTCAAGAAGCTGATGGTAAAAAGTTCTAATGCTACCAAGTTCTAGTTAAAATTTTAATTGTTGTTCTGTGCCTTACAGATAGAAAAGCCTCTTAATTTTTTAATGGTATAGACTAGTGGTTCCCAACCACGGTCCTCAAGTACCCCTAACAGGACAGGTTTTCCAGATATCTGAAGCACAGCACAGGTGATATGATTTGCTGCTCAGTGATTGCAGGAGTCAGTCTGCATTTCCCCAAGGGTATTCTTAAAACCTGACCTGTTAGGGGTACTTGATGAATGCGGTTGGGAACCACTGGTATAGACTATCCCCTCCCATTTTTCTATGGGCTTTTTTTGTTTGTTTTTTTTAATTTTAAAAATGTGCTCGCTTTTCTCAAGGAATTGAGGATATGCATCAGTGTTGGGCTGTGCTACCCCTATAAGACAGCACACTGCTAAAGATACAGAGCTAGTTTTACAGGCTCTGGAACATGTGAGTTAGACGTTACTTGAATTTTCAAAAAATTTCACCTCAATTTATATAAACTGTAATGCATTATTATTTGTCCCTTTTTTCATTTTTGAGATCGGTAAATACCAGAACCATTTGACCTTCTGAGTTTTTTTGGAGTATAAGAATTCATTCAATTCTTATCTCACTGCATGGGTCTTTGATGAAGATTAGAAGCACATAACCCACGTTTAATATTGTCTAACAATTGACTTGATACCTTCAGCAACCAATCCACAGGTTCCCCAGTATTATTCGAATACTCCGGATTCTGGGTTAGGATGTCCTGCATAACATTAAAATCAAAAAGGTCTTATTTGGGATAGCAGACATGGTGAGGATGCAGGCATTTGGACCTGGCATCAGACGTTCTCCATAGCAATCTCAGTATTCTTGTGGCAGCCTCCTAGGTCTTCCTGCTGGATTGCTAAAACATGGTTCCCTTAATCGATTTGAATTCATGTTCTCCCCGTGACAGCATGGAGATTGAGCAGTGAGTCTGGAGTTACAAAGTGATTGAGACTCTTATGCAATCCAAAAAGAACTCTATACACCAGCAATATATTACAAGATTTGACATGCTTTGAGGTAATGGACAAGAATTACCCAGGTGAATCCATCAATAGAGATCAAGTCTGGGTTTCCTTCAAGCAGCTTGGCACAGAGGCCTCAACATGAGCTCATTTTAAAATGCAGGTACCTGGGTTGTCATCAATGAGTTGTATCAGACCATAGGTCACTTAATAGTTAATTTCTTAACAGTCATAATGAAAATGCGTCTTACCCTAAAGGCAATTATTCCATCAAGGGATTTACCTCTTGTTTTCCAAGCGGTGGCCCATAAACCTTTTGAGCATCTACGACAGGTATTCTTGGATACACTGTCACAGAAGATCTTACATTTAGTTGGTTTAACATCTGCAAGACATATGTGTGAAAGTCAAGCTTTGTCCTATGAGCCACCTTTCACTTTTTATTGTGTGAATGAGATGAATGATTTTCTCCAGGTAAAGTATCCATGTAATTGGGCAGACTAGATGGGCCAAAAGGTTCTTATCTGCCGACATTTTCTATGTTTCTATTTTGCGCCCAGCCCTGAAATTTCTTTGACAAGTGTTCAATTAATTCTTAATCAACAAGTGATACTACTACATTTTTTCCATAACTTAGGTCAGAGGAAACATGGATTTGGCCAATGTTAGGTGTGGTTACAGCATTTTGACTTTATCTGATAAGGATTAAGTCTATTTTGTAAATCTTCAAAGATGTTTGTGAATCCTTTGGGTCGCAGATATGGTGAAGCTGTCCAAGAGTCTGTTATGACTGTTACCTATTATACCTACTGTTACCTCTAGTCCACCCAGCTTTGGCGATTATAGTAACATCACTGCTCTATAACCGTAGAGACACAGGTTCGATCCCGGCAAGAGCACCCCTCCAATAAGTGTCCTTGGGCAAGACACCTAACGGTACATACTCTCCTCTCAGGACATACTGGAAAACGAGAGAAATCTCAATGTATCCTTCCTGGTAAAATACTTTCTGAAAAAAAAAGCACCCCCTGTTAAACCTGTCCCAGTGCCAGATGTTCAATTGCTTCTTCATGGGCTGTGGTGGCAAAAACATGTATAGTAAACATTGTTAAAGGTGGTATTTCAGAATATCTGACACCTTTGTACATCACGAACAATTAAATATTTGTTCAACTACAAGTGCAAACTTTCAACACACCATAACATTGCTTATTATTGATAATAAACTTTCCCTGCAACATTATTTTATGTCCATTCTTATCTAGACCTCTCTGATTTTGGTTTGGGTATTACCCATAAAGTACATGTTGCCTTTTTTATCCAGGAACATGGGAAATGTATTCACACTCAGAGGCCAGATTTACATAAGGGCTTTAGAAGCTGTAGCTCTCGGTCCATTGTAAGTGAAATAAATTACTATTTTGGCTTGACATACCTTGAACTTGAAAACCAAAAGGACGATGGCACCATGAAGAGTGTAAGGAATGGAAAAATGTAACAACAGGAAGTGAGTGGGATAGGACAACACGACAACAATATAATGGGGAGAGCATACATAAAGGAACAATAGTACAATGGAAAGTTAAAGGGATGGATCAGAGGCACAGTAAGAGGAGGATGAGAGGCAAAGGCTATTTCCCACAGGAGCATACCGCTCCCACCATGGGAATTCAATTGGTTGAACCACAATTTGGTAACAGACTGCAATCATTAGGACCAGACCTCCTATCAAATATTTTGGTAGATTTCTTGTGATACTAGCTGGAAAGATATCTATTAAGCATGTTACTGCATATAAGAGTCAGGAAAAGAAAATTACGGTTATTATGAAATTGCTATAAACATTGTTTAGAACGTACACATGTTAAATGTATTAGCTGTTATATGCACATAATAGCACCTCTATAATGAACAAAAAATAAACCTATCTCCATCACTCTTCAAAAAAGTGTTTTTTAGTGTTAATATTAACTACCAATCCAAAATAGCCTATTGTTTACACAATGTCTGCCAGCTAATTATAGGATCTACATCCTTTGTCCCAGTCTGTTTGCTTAATTTCTATCTAGCTCTTATCAAGATGGGACAGACATTGTCTCCATAGAATAATTTCCCCTGACTCTTGATGATGAAGTGCCTTCCTGTCCTATTAGTTCAGTGTTTATTTACCGATCGCGTTACAAACAATGTCTACTATTTGGAAGTTTTGTCTAATTAAAAAATACTGCACAAACCCAAACACCATAAGATTGGAACCATACTTCTTTTTGGGTGGTTTCCAGAACTTTTTAAATTTGAGAAGTAATGGTGCTTTTAAACATTATAATATAAAGCAAATGCATAAGATATTTATTACTTAACTCACTAATATCAGATGTAGAAACCAGGAAATGAGAAAGAAAATACTGTGATGATTTACACTTTGTACTGTCTAGACAAACCAGCACTTTAATGGAAAACTCTATTAGGCTAGGGTCAGACGAACGCATTTTTTGCATCGTTCATAAAAAAGTGCGTCTGAACGCATGGACGTACTTTTTCATGGAATACGCGTTAGCGGTCCTACAATGTGCAATTACGGCCGTGATTTTTTATGGATCCAAACCAGGAAACTTTGGGTTGGCCGGACATGAGCAACGTCTGACATCTCCTAATCACGCACACACATCGCTATGCGGACGAAGCCGATTCTGTACGTCAGTACTAGCAGTTCGACGTTGTTGCGAAAATGCGTTCGTTTGCTGCTTGTGTGACGTGGCCAAAATTTCGTGCAGCCGCACTTCGTGTGTGGGCCTGCGTTGGTCATCATTTGCTGCTACCACGGCCGTAATAAAGTGCGGCTAAACGCACGTTCGCACTGCGTTCGTCTGACCCCAGCCTTTGAAATAGTGCTTCATTTGTTGCCCTTAAATAATCAATAAAATAAACCAGAAGATACTGACTACTGTGTATCGTTTATATAAATCAGCATATTACATCATGCTTCTTAAATCAGATTTTATTAGGACTTATACATACATGTGCTATTGAAAATATAATACTTAGGGCCCTATTACATACTTAGCACAAAAACGAACGCTAAAAGCGTTTTTTTGCGCAAAGTGTTAAGCGTAGCGCACGAAAATCACAGCTGGAATTACATTCCTCGTGCATTTTTTCATCCGTCGGGAAATTGCGCTAGTAAAACCGAAATCAGCACGCAGAAATCAGTGAGCGCAATGTAATTTTTAACGCGAATCCATCAGAGTCCATCATTATTGTGCGGACTGTGCACAACATACGTACGTTTTGACCGAAGACAAGGTAGTGGCCGTCATTTTTGACGGATCTAGTAAAAAAAACGTGCACATCAACGATCTCCGTTGTGAATCCGCAGTTTGGTACGGTCAGGTTGTTACAATTTGCCGTTACTTTCAAAGACGTTAAAATTATGCGCGCAAACGCTATGCATTAAATTTTGCGCTAAGATTGTAATACCATGCGTGCATCATTGCAGCATGATTCTGCTCCGTGTCTGTTTTTTGATCCCAAGGTGGATTTTTTTTCTGGGAGGGCATAAATATAACCCACCAGTATGACTGAAAAGCAGTGTGGGCAGTGATGGTTCGCTACACAACAGCCTGTGGCTTCATTTTGGATAGGACTCACCCTCACTAGAGGTGCCGTGACGTTGGCGGGTGAGCTTACTCTTTTTATGGCCATTAACAGAAACCAAAGCCTCTAATTGCGTTTTGTTTCACGCGGTATAATGGGAATAAGCACAGATGACATTTTTCTCCTTGTTATGTTTTATACATGTTGCTGGGCTGGATACATTTGGTGTTGCAGCCGCCCCATCGGGGAATAGGCGCGACCCCACCCCTCCTGTATTATGTTCATGGTTAAACCCCTGCTTCTATGTGACATGGTACTTGATGCTCTTTTAAGATGACCACTGTGAACTCTCTTATTTCAGCACCGTCTGCCAGAGGGGAAACTAATGTTTAACAGCTGTTTCAGCTACCCATACTTCCTGTGTCGCAATTCACAATACTTTACATTATATCCATCCTACGCTATTCTTTTCAAAGTCACTACATACTCCTACCTCATAACATTGAGTTGATATAAGGTAATTTCTCCGTTTGCATTTATTTTCTCCAAACGGACCAATTGGTGTATTTGACAATACACTCCAAGAAAGCCTAAAACTCACTAGATGCCCAGAATTTAATTACGGCCGCATACCAGATGTAGTGAGTGGATTTGCAAAGTAAACTGTCTGGTAGTATGCGTCTGCATGAATGGACAAGCATCCACACTATAGGCCCTGGCTTTGCCCTAAGGCCGCTCTTTTATCCACAGGAATGTCTGTCCTGCTTCTAACAAAGTAATTAAACTGCTGATGTCCAGTTTGCTGATAGCATTGCAGAACATTATCCTGTCAGTATCTGACTTTCCAGTTAACAGTGCTTGGGATGTATTATCACTTTTTATTCATGTGCATGCCTTCCAGTAATATCTGACATGTTTTGTATCACATTTCCCAACAGACACAAGTATGTCTATGCTATAGCACTATTGTCTACCGTAGTCTGGAATTACATACAGGAGAGTGTATAATTAGACACCCAGGTACAAAAGCTCTAGAGAACTCTCACCTTCAGCTCCATTCTAATATTTGTTAAACCATTTATTATGGAAGATAATTTATGGTCTCAAAGGAATCATTTACATGGAGAAAGAAGGAAATAGGGGACATTTCGACCTTCTCTTAAAATAAAGTACGCTGCATTTCACTAAGGACGTGAATTAAGGTTTTGTATTTTTCATGAAATTATTGCATTAAGGAAAAACCAGTCTACGATTTTTTTTCAACTACTGATGACGTAATATGCTATATGGAAAATAGGTAGAACATGTCAAGCATTCCAAACTTCGATTTTTTTTTCCAAGTTTCAGACTATTCCCAGGAGAGGGGAGATGCAGCCGGGTAGCCACAAGACACAAGCTGCAGCAGCACTAGCTAAATAACCACTGGTAGATGCTGCACAGCACTTTGTGGGGGGGGGCATACTGTGCAGAGCCAGCATGATTGTGGAGCTGCACAGCATGTCTCTGGCTGGTGCTGCACCCCATGGAGGAGCACTGGAGTGGTGTAGGACCCGTCATGAGCAGCAGGGAGGTAAAAAAAGTTATGACCAGAAAACTCCAAAATGTCCGGATTTCAGAGTCTTACGGATTGTAGAATTCCAGATCTGTGGTGCTACACCCATACTGTGAATAACGTTTGATTTTGTTTTCACATTAAACAGAATGTAATGTCATTTATACACCAGAAAATTAACTGTCTACCAGCTTCTTCCAAATGGACCACCAAGGAAATGCAACCACTGCCCATGTGATTGCTACTTATATGGAAATTGAAAACCATGCTTCTCTCCAATGGCACTTGTACTTGCTCATGTACAGTAATATGCCAGGACAAATGTTCACTGTTTGTACTGTGAAGCATGTGGCCTTACAGTACAATTCTTGCAATGCTCTTTTGGATCCTTTCAATTTCACAGACAGTACTCAGACCACTACGTGTCTCATTGCTTCACTCAATCTCATATACACCTCTGAGTTCTATTCCTTCACTGTTCCCTGCACCCACTTTTCTCCTTTCCCATACTTGTTCTCCTCCTCCCATCCTCCTCTATGATGCTCTTCCCTGCCTTACTGTTTTTTCTCTCCTGCATTCTCCCTAATCTTGTGTTTTCCTTCTATATACCTATAGCTCCTCATAATCTCTTTATTTCTCCCTCACTCCTTCCTTCTCCCATTCTTTCTACTCAGGTCCTAACTTCACTTCCCGTCAATCCTTCTCATACACCCAGGTCCCAGTCGTCAGTTCGCTCACTGAACTCACTCTCAACCCCTCTCTCATTCTCCTATCACTTCTGCTCGCCGGTGATGCCTCTCCTCACTTCTCTATCTACTACCAGGAATCCTGATAACTTTATCCATATTCTCTCCCTTCCCTCCACTACTCTCCCACTACGCTGTGCGCTCTGGAATGCCCGCTCTGCCTGCAGCCTCACCAAATCTTCCTTTATTCATGACCTTTTTATTTCTCGTTCCCTCCATCTCCTAGCTCTCACTGAAACCTGACTCTTTTCTTCTGACTCTGCTACCCCAGCCTCCCTATCCTATGGCGGTCTCCAACTGTCCCACACACCAAGACCTGGGACCGCAAGGGTGGGGGTGTGAGAATTTTACTCTCTCCAACCGGCACTTTCCAGCCTATTCCTCCCATACCCTCCCTCCTATTCTTCTCATTTGGAGTCCATGTCGTCTGCCTCTTCTGCTCCATGCCCATATGCGTTGCAGTAAGCTACCCCCCCCCCCCACCATTCTCATGGAACATTTCTGGAGCATTTTACAGCCTGGCTCTCTCACTTTCTCTCCTCTGACATTCCTTCTTTCATCCTTGGAGATTTTAATATTCCCATTAACTCCCTGAGCAACCCCCTCACCTCCAAAATACCTTTCTACACCTCTTCCATGGGCCTCACAGTGGTCCAACTCTCCTACCCACCAAGCTAGCAACACCCGGGATCTTATTTTCTCTAACCTCTGCACAGTTTCCATCTTTTCTAACACACCTCCCCCCATACCGATCACCACCTCCTTTCCTGGAACCTTCTCTTCCACCTACCCAGCCTCCTGCTTCCACCCCACTCCTCTTTTACCCTGGAGGCACCATGGTGCCATGAATCCTAAACTACTCTTCACCGCTGGCCATCCTCTTCTCCTTCTGATCTCTATTCTCTACAACCAACTGCACTGACAAAGCCACTGATTTCTACAACTCCTCCATTTCTTCATCACTTGAGGATCTCGCTCCTACTTCTCTCCGTAATAAACGCAGGTTGAACCGTCAACCGTGGCCCACCAAATACACAAGATATCTTCAGTATTGCTCCAGGGCGGGTGAACACAACTGGAGAAAGTCTTGCACTCTAGCTGACTTCCTGTATCACAAATTCATGCTCCGTTCCTACAGTCTCGCTTTATCTCTTGCTAAACAGTCTTATTTCTAGTCCCTTATTATCTCTACCTTTTCTCATGATTACAGACGTCTGTTTCATACGTTCAATCTGTTAATTCACCCCACGTCCACTCAACCTTCCATGGACCTCACCGCTGCTTCAAAATTAAAAGTATTCCAGTTTTAATTTAATATCTAATAAGCCGTTTATTATTTTATACTGCAGTAAAGTCTCTTTATAGATTTTTTAGGATCTTTTAGGCATATTTTGGAAATTATTTTGCAAACTTTTTTTCCTTTTATTTTTAAATCGTTTTTTTCTTTTTTCTGTAACAGAGCTTTTTAATATCATTCATTGGATCTTATATGTAAATTCCAGACATTTTCATGCAGTAGTTATTTTGCAAACAGCGTTTAAATTTCAAACTTTCAAGCGTACTGTTTTGTTTTTTTTCACCTCGTTCGTCTGCGTGTCAGCTTTTTCCGGCGGCTGCTCTGCGCTGTGATCGGCGGCTATTCGGGTGCCCTGCAGTGCTTGCTGAATACATTGCAGGGTCGGCGAACTAGGATCGCCGAATCACACCGAAGCGCGGTGACTTTTCGAATCTCTTTCAATAACCCTGTATGTGGGACATTGTCCTTATGGTCCTATGTCCTATCAATAAATATATCTTGGGAACAAAGTACCACGTGACCTTAGAGTCTCCCCCACTCAAAGCATCTCCAGTGCTCCCTCGAGATTTACTATTTTAGAGAGTCATAGGTTCATATCACTGATTTCCATCTCTCACTTTCATTTACATCTACTTCGAAGCAAAACATAAAGTGCACCCTAGTCACTTGAAAGATCTCAGTCATTGAGTGGATGCATGGGACTTTTTATTCATTTGACAGTCTAGAGACGGTAGGCAAAGTGGAGAGTGCAGGGTACATACCTTTTTGAAGACTGTGACAGATTTGTCCTTTTTTATCTCTTCCATAGAGCAGGCCTGACAACATATTAGGTGTTTTTTACATTCCATCATTCATTCATTCATTCATTGAGAGGGTGAGGGTTAATGGGATTTTATCTAGTTTGTTGTTTCCTTCTCATCACTCTCTTCCCCACAGGCTTCATGTTTCACATACAGAGTCCCAACACAGACTGTAGGCCAGCAGGACCGTCATAAATCACCTGTGATAGACTAATTCTTCTCTACCACCTTTATGAGTTCTAATATAATTAAATCCAATAAAGTGGT
This sequence comes from Leptobrachium leishanense, assembly GCA_009667805.1. Taxonomy (NCBI): domain Eukaryota; kingdom Metazoa; phylum Chordata; class Amphibia; order Anura; family Megophryidae; genus Leptobrachium; species Leptobrachium leishanense. Next base: position 111,764,459 of record CM019067.1, on the reverse strand, counting down.
ATCAATCCACAAGGGCAAATATGGCAGTGCTCCACCAATAAACTTGCAAATAGCAAAATAAGTAAAAATCTCTTGATATTGGTACAGACTACAAATGCTAATTTTTGTTTGGAGGAATACATTAAGTGCCGGTTTTAAACGTGTTGTGGCTTTTTCTTTAGTAATTACAATCCTGGAGAGTCCTCTCTCTGTGTGGTGGATAAAAGTCTGAGAGCAACTAAGATCTTGGGACATTTGTGTAAATTTCCCCATTTGAGGTCTTTTTATGCATGCCCAGTTTTCTCCCTAGAGAGATGTGTGATGTCACACACTCATTTGCCTTGGGACCGTTGATAATTGCTTTCTCAGTCCCAAAAAAGAAGCCGTTATATTCTCTTCTAGGGCAGAAAGACAGATACAAAGCAAACATGGAGGGGTCCCATCAATGGGGGGTGCGTCAGAAGAAAAAAATATATAAAATGAATGAATAAGGAGGGGGATCTCTTCAACCAGAGCCAGCATCAGCAACGAAGTTGGTGAGAGATCACCTATTGAATCTCCAACTGATCCCCTGACAAGCAGGGTGACACGTAAGACGTATAGAGGGCCAGCTGTAACGTTGGGGGCTTCCAGCCTTTCCGGTGTGCTTGACGGCAGCATGTCTGATGCTGCTCACTCACCAACGCCCGGTTTAAATTGAAACAGGCAGGGAGGTGGCTGCATGAGGCGTGGCTTGAGAGGGGGGCGCGGTCTGGTGAAGGTCTTTTAAAAACCAACAGTTCCTTCTAAGCATTGCCAGATCGTGGTTATCCATACCTGAGCTCCTTGTACCTGAATTCTCTCGTGATGTAACCTGTTATTGACCTCTGCTTGTTTTCTGACTATTCTGCCTTCCGTTGCCCTAGACTATTTCCTTGTACTACGCTTCTGCACTGATATCGACCCGGCTATTCCATTTGACTATTCTATACTCTGTATTCCTGATTCCGGCTTGTCTGACTACCCCCGTGTTGCTGACCTGGTTTTGTATTACGACATTGTCTTTGATTAACTCTTTCTGTCTAGCTAGTATACATATACCTGGCCAATTTTTAAGAACCAGACAGTTAGGGATTCCTTTACGGCTACCCTGTTGGTAGTTTTTGGCTCTGTGGAGTGTTGGGCTTTAAGGACTGCGTGGTGGGATCCGGGAACCGTGACACCAGCAGGCAAGCGTCAGGACCCCTCCGGGAGTCAGTCGTGTCGTGGAGGCAGCAGACAAAACCGAATCTCCCCTCATCATGTGGCCTTCAAGGCATTGCCTGGAACCCCCACAACCAACGCCAACGGAGCACGGTCAGGACTAGGAAGGGGGATCAACATGGTGCCATCCTCAGGGGTCATCTTCAGCCCAGCAATGGAGGTGGTACACGACATGTCACCCTCACACTCTGAGACTGTAGGCTCCATGTCCGTCCAAGGTCCTGTAAGGCCATCCAACGCGTCGCCAAGGATGCCACCCACGCTGCGCCACATCTGATGATTTCTTTTTAGACAACTTTTACTTTTTAATATAACAAATTTGATAAAAATTTGGAAATCTGTGGACATTAACAATAATTAACCATCTCTGGAACCTGAAGCACAAATGCAGCAGTGTATAAAATTTTGATCACTGGAAAAGATAACTCTATTGCGATGCCTGTAAGAGTTTAGCCTAATCCCAGAATGAGGTTTCCAGGAATAAAGTTTTGTGCTGGAAGAAGGAATACTGAAAAACATTGAGTGGGAGTTGCACACAATTGGATCAATATAATACCATAGTTGAGGGTGCTATTGGGTTGAGGGTGCTGTTGAGTTGAGGGTGCTATTGGGACTAGTGAGGCAAACCACACAGAGAAATAAAGGTACAGGTCACTCCAAAAGCAATCCAGTGGCTTTTAATAAAAGGTTTAAAGTGGTCTGGATGTGAGGAGTCCCCCACTATGCTCTGATCTAGCAGAAACGCCAGGCGAAGTAGACAAGTTTCCTCCATCCCACCTAGCATCACCGGCAGCCGGGATTTTTTAATTTCCCGGGTGCCAGTCACCAGATCACACACTAGTGATGACAGCACGTAGAGAACATGCCAATGCCACCCTCTCTGAGACCAATAGCTGTAGTGAGTGATCTCAGAGAGGTAGTCAATGGATCGGATCTGCACATGCATGCACGCAGCTCCAATCCATCGTTCTGCATAGGCACTGTGGCACTAGCTAGCATAAAGTGCTCAAGTACCATAGTGGGGCGCAATTGGGGTTCCTACGCTGCGCAAGTTGCGTAGGAGTGCAAATTAGGCAGAAAAACTTCAGGGACCTCTGAGTTCGGGACTCAGTGAGCCAAAGAGAAGAAGCAGCACACAGCGAGGTAGAAAAGGTGAGTAAATTCAACCAAAGAGAGAAAAAAAAAATTCTCTGACCAATTATTTAAGAGCAAAAAAGGAACTCCATTTTTCAGTAGAGTAACCCTTTACAACGATACCTAAGTATTGTATTCAATAGCACATTCTTGTGTAAACCCTTATAATCTGATGTTAGAAGCTTGTTGTAAATTACAGATTTAGGCTGGGGTCAGACGAACGCAGTGCGAACGCGCGTGCAGCCGCACTTTATCACGGCCGTAGTAGCAGCAAATGAAGTCCAATGACGGCCAATATACGAAGTACGGCCGCACGAATGTTCGGCCGGGCAACGCAAGCGGCAAACAAACGCATTTTTTCGAGAAAGTGAAACCGCTAGTACTGACGTACAGAGTGCGCTGCGTCCGCTAGCGGCATGTGTGCGTGATTAGGAGACGTCAGACGCTGCTAATGTTCGGCCTACATAAAGTCCAGACGCAAAAAGTGTTTTATTGATGATCCGTACAAAATCACGGACGAAAATGCGCATCGTATGACCGCTATCGCGTATTCCCTGAAAAAATACGTCCATTCATTCAAACGCACTTTTTCACGGACAACGCGAAAAATGCGTTCGTCTGACCCTAGCCTCAGATAATCGACACATAGTAGTCAATATCTTCTGGTTTATAAAATTCCAGATTTCTAACTTGTTATATGCTAGTCTAGGACAAAAGAGATTATTTTGATTTCATGCCTCTGTATTAACAATAGAGTGTTTCACCATCTTAAAAAAAATTCACCAGACATCACTACTGTAACAGATCATTCAAAAGGCTTAAATGTTTAAAAAGGTTTATTTTTGAAGCTAAGAAATATTTGTTAATGTCTGTTATAAATCTAAAGCATAAACACTGCGTTATGTTTGTTTCCTCCTCTGCATTTTTGTCTGCAAAAGGTTTTCTGACTATGTCCACCCTTGTACTTTGTGGAGAAAATAAAGAATATCAATCTTCTCTTAATTCATGCTATATTCATTGCATTTAATGGAATGTGAATAACTCTGGAACCCACAAATTAATTTATGAGTGTGTAGGAAAAAATATTTTATTAACCAGTATATATACATTGCATGAGTGGGTTGACATGCCTGTCATTCTCAGGACAGAGTTCACGCATAAAAATGAGTATAAACGTAAAGTAATGCTTGTAGTTGAGAAGACCGCTAATCTACTTTATATGATTTGTCCGGAAACTAGTGTGAGTTATACCATTTTACATTTTGTAGTTTACTGGTATAAAGTTGAGAAAAGCAAAGCTCTTTACAGGATGTTTGTTAAGCTACAATGCTAGTCACAACAAACCATTCTCGTCAGAAGTCTGTAGATTAGATAGGAAACTTCTCTATGGAGACCTTGCATGCTCTCAAAGAGATAATTGAGCAATCTTTAAACCACTTACTGCGTAGAAATGTAGCCTCCAATGATTAAACAATGTAGTAAAAACACCTAATTGAGTAGAAGACAGTAACTTGGAATGTCAATGCATCGAAGTCATATATTCATTTAATGTAAAATACTTAAAAGGGACTTGCAAGTCTTGAACTTTTTTTTAAAAAAAATTGACAGTTAAACAATTTTATACAAATAGGCAAACTAGAATAAATCAATAAAAGTTTTAAAAATGTGCAATTTTTTTATTTTCTTGCTTTAAACTTTGTCGATTCATCTTCTCTGGCCACACCCCTTAGCTTCCGGTGTTTCTTCAGCTCTCACTTCCTGTGTATTCCTCCCTTGCGTCCTCCCCGCCAAATACTCCACCCATCAAAGCGTCACATGAACTAGCACAAGCTGTGCATGGGAAACGCTGTGCACGCTCAGGACCTCAGACTTGGGAAACTGAGGAACTGTCACAGATTCCCCCTAGAACTACGATGCTGGTCTCTGTACACAGAAACCTATCTTTCCTTCTGATCCTTTTAATGGTCGGTACAGCTGACTAACTTCAGGGAATAACACTCAGCAAGGATAAACAGGCCCCAGAGTAGGAGTACCCAGTAGGCCCTGACAGCATAGGCCTTAATGCCAGGAGAAACGGTCAACCTTATACCAGGGTTATATACTCAGCGCAGGGTTGTCAAGAAAATCCATGGTCATACACAAAGCGGGGTTCTCAGAAATAGCCGGATTGGTACACAAAGCAGGGTTCTCAGGAATATCAGTGGTTGTACACAAAGTGGGATTCTCAGAAATAGTCGGGTCGGTACACAAAGCAGGGTTCTCAGGAATAGCTGTGATCATGGACATAGAGGGTTCTCAGAATAGCCAAAAGTCACACAACACACAAAATCTCACAAAAGCGCTGGGGAAGTAAACTCCACGTCAGGGCAATGAGTCTGCCTAAGCAGACTGGATTTAAACTCGGCGGCTACGCATCATCATGCTGTGCTCCGCCTCCTGGCCACCCACGTGACTGCCGCAGTCCGGCATATCACTCGGCACCAAGCCAGCGAGCAGAGAGGACGGCGCTGCCGAGTGCCGGGCAGCGGATGGGACACAGGTCGTGACAGGAACCGAATATTAGCTATCTCTGCAACTGTGAAAGCAAGACTCATTCACCAGTTGACTCACTCACCCGCTGCCTTGCTCACACACTCACACTCGCTGACATGCAGACTCACCCACCGGCTGACACGCTCGCTCACTTGCGCTCTTTCATGGGTCACATACTCAGTGTCTCACTCAACCTCCCTCACACAGTCACTCACTCACATTCTTTCTTGTGCTATCTGTCTCTTGTGCACTCTCTTTCGCTGTGCCTTTTTTTGTGCTCTCTCTACTTTATCTTGCTGTCTTTCTCTCTTTCTTTACCTTTTATTGCTGTGCCTCTGTGCTTTTGCCGTACCGCTCTCTCTTTTTTTTCCCCTGTGTGTATTAATTCCCTTGCTTCCCTGTCTCTGCAGTAGCTGGGAGTGAAAGAGTTACAGATTGGAATGACACTCAGCCCCGCCCTCCCCTCAGCTCACAGTGCAGGAGGGAGGAGGAGCAACTTAGTCGCACATGCTCAGTGCATTGTTTAGGTATTCCACAGAATACACACTGATTGGTTAGCTCAGTATGCCTCCTGAGGTGGGCTTGGAAAATGACATGAAAGAAAAGCAGGCAAATCTGAAAAAAAAATCATATTTACTTGCTTTTTATGCCTGCCGAATGACACTACTGACTCATTCAAAAGGCATTGCGCATTTTTAAAGACACAATAACAAATCATGCATATCCCTTTAAGGATTTGCGACAATTACATGAGATATTTGTGCTGCTTATGTTGTATGAGAATGTTGTGGCTACATTTCTTCTAATCTCTCAGCACCCTAATCCAATGATGTCAAATGCAGGAATGCATCATGTGCTATATCCAGGCAATATGTTTCCTTCACACATTAGTGTTCCTTTGTTGACCTATAGTACACAAGGAGCAGGGCCAATTCCAGTGGAGACGTAATCATTAGGGATGAGCTGTTCGGTTCGATCAGTTCGGAGTTCGATTCGAACTTTGGCCATTCACAAGTTCGTGAACTTCGAACTTTTTGGGTGTGTTCGGTTCGAGTTCGCAAAAAAAAAAGAAATTTTGAAAAAAGTATAAAAAATGCTTAAAAAATCTAGAAATAAAGAGACTCATTACTGCAGAATATTATAAGGAACGGTTTATTAGATATTGAATTCAAAACTAATGTGTACGTGCAAAGATTCTCACCTCTAAATAACCTGTGTTTTTCAAACGGCTTAACAACAGGTGTTTTTAGTCTGGTGTAATGAATTTGATACATTGTATGTAGACTATACTGAGTGGGTGGGGTGGTGTCTGCTTCTGAGTGAGACGTGTTAATTTCCCTCCAAAAACTTCTTCTAATATGCTGCATTTCCCCGCTGTGTGCTCATGCTCAGCTCATTTTTACAGCTTTCGCTCATCATGTTTAAACACGGTTTTGAAGCCACATCTTATTAAATGACCGACATGTTAGATATCGTTCTTTCCGGGCAGACTCCGCAGATTCATAAAATATAATTTTTATATGTATGCGTCCTGTCCTGCCTGTATATTATGAAAAAATGCAATAAAAATTGAATTTTTAATCATCTGCAGTGTGTAAAGTGAGGTTTTTTCACATTTTAGCACATGAGCGTCTGCGGTTATGTTTTCTATAGTGTGCGCTTGTACAAAAATTAGAAATGGGGACTTGTTACATTTTGTGGGGGGAATTACGTGATTTATAGCAAACGCACCCCATAGAAAAAAATCATTAGTGCATCATCGTTCACATTATAATTGAAAAGTGAACAATATTGCTGCATTAATAAAAATCACACAACAAAAAAACATATATTTTTTTTTTTTTTACTTTATACCTGGTCATGTTGGGTATCATTCAAAAGGCCATGCTCAGGCCTTTCCATTGACACCCTCCATGACCCACTAGATGCCTGGAGATATCGGGGTTCAAATGAACCCCCTATCTCCACCAGGGGATTGGCCTGGGCAATATATATACGCATGATGTGAGCTGGCCTGGGCAATATATCTACCGTATTTTTCGCTCCATAAGACGCACCTGACCATAAGACGCACCTAGTTTTTAGAGGAGGAAAAGAGGAAAATAAATATTCTGAATCAAATAGTGTAATAATGGATATTGCCCCAGCTCCTCTCATGGATTTTGTCCCAGCTCCTCTCATGGATTTTGCCCCAGCTCATGGATACTGTCCCCCAGCTCATGGATAATGCCCCAGCTCATGGATATTGCCCCAGCTCATGGATATTGCCCCAGCTCACACATGGATTTGCCCCAGCTCATGGATTTGCCCCAGCTCATGGATATGCCCCAGCTCACACATGGATAATGCCCCAGCTCACACATGGATTTGCCCCAGCTCATGGATTTGCCCCAGCTCATGGATATGCCCCAGCTCACACATGGATTATGCCCCAGCTCACACATGGATAATGCCCCAGCTCACACATGGATAATGCCCCAGCTCACACATGGATAATGCCCCAGCTCACACATGGATTATGCCCCAGCTCACACATGGATAATGCCCCAGCTCACACATGGATTATGCCCCAGCTCACACATGGATAATGCCCCAGCTCACACATGGATAATGCCCCAGCTCATGGATATGCCCCAGCAGCTTATGGATATGCCTCAGCTCACCTGCCGCCGCCGCGTTCGTCTCCCTCTGAGCGTGCGTCCGGTGGCAGGAAGCTTGGGCACTCGCCTGGGGGAGCCACGTGACCACGATCTTGCGAGATCGCGGTCACGTGGCTCCCCCAGGCGAGTGCCCAAGCTCCTTGTCGCCGGACGCATGCTCAGAGGGAGCCGAACGCGGCGGCGGCAGGTGAGCTGAGGCATATCATGGGGCATTCGCTCCATAAGACGCACCCACTTTTCCCCCACTTTTTTGGGGGAGAAAAGTGCATCTTATGGAGCGAAAAATACGGTATACGCATGATGTGAGCTGGCCTGGGCCTGGGCAATATATATATACGCATGATGTGAGCTGGCCTGGGCCTGGGCAAAATATATACGCATGATGTGAGCTGGCCTGGGCAATATATATATACGCATGATGTGAGCTGGCATGGGCAATATATATATATACGCATGATGAAAATTTGCAAAGGATAAGGCACGCAAAGTGGAATTTTGATGTGTCTGAAATTGAAACTTATGTGACAACTTTTATTTTTTTTTTTCGTTAATTTATATTTGTTCAATACAGTTAATTTTAATTTGTTTAATAACTTAAAATGGTTTAATACAGTTTATTTATATTTATTTTACCTTTACTATTGGTGCTTTTCAAACTTTATTCTTAAATAAAAAGATATTTAGCAGTTTCATGTTGTGTGGTTTTTTGGTTTTTTTTGGGGGGGGGTGCAAGTTGCTGGTCTTGCCTAGGGCGCAAAATAGTCTAGCACCGGCCCTGACTGCATGGTCCACCCCTGCACTCTTCCACAATACCACAGAGGGGTTACTGTATGATGGCACTTGCTGGCCTGGCACCAAAGGCACAATATTTGGCTGCACTGCCACTGACGCCTGTATCAGATTCATATCCTCAGAGGGGTTACTGTGTGACGGCACTGTTGCCGATGCTAAAGGCCCAATTTTAAAGCACCTATTGTTACTTTCATCCAAAGCCTGCATAAGTTTCACAATAATTTAGCCAAAAAATCAGTAAACTTTTTCTGCGTGTCTGAAAATGTCTCCTCTTTTCATACAGACTGCCGCCCCAAGCAGTTGTTTATGGATAGATTAAAGGAAAAGCATTTACAGTCATTTGAAATGTATTTTTTTGTTTTTTACATATTTCTATACATCCTAAAAATCCGCCACTTCACGGGCAGGTTATGGGGACCTCCTAGGCACGATATTTGAAGGAATTTTTTGTTTTTATTTTTAACCCTTATTTCATGGAAAACTCACTGTCCCTTTAAAAACGTTTGTTTTTAAACTTTTTGTCCTTGTTTCCTGACCCCCAGGGCACTACCCAGACCCCCATACACCTTTTATGGCAAATATCTAGCATATATGCCCTCTTGGAGGGCACTCTAAAAATCGAATTTTCAGTCCCATTGACTTGTATTGAGTTCGAGTTCGAACTCGAACATTTGGAAAGTTCGGGTTCGAATTCGAACATTTGGAAAGTTCGAGTTTGAATGCGAACCAAACTCGGGGGTGTTCGGCTCATCCCTAGTAATCATTAACAAGTAATCTGTTATGTATAACAGTCCACTTATTAATGATAATGACTCCCATCTTATTCCAGTTGGGCTGAAAACTTCTCTTGCGGTTTGGCTGTTGCAAATGCTTTATGTAGTTTGTGTAGAGAGTAAAGAGTTAAAATGTTGGCATTCAAAGAAAAATATTAGCAATTCCAAGTATTGGATTACTTCTAATAGTTTTATTATACAGTACATATAAAGCACAACCATATTTTAAAGTAAAAAAGTATTTAATGTAAGGTAAATTTTGCAAATAATCTTCATAAAACATGTACCTGCAGGAAAGAAAGAAATGTGTCCTTACAAATTAGGGATGTGCACCGATTTTTTTTTAATTTTTTTAATTTATTTTTCTGTTTGGGTCGTTCAGATTTTTAAAATGTTCATTTCGGCTCATTTCAGACGATTTTCTTTTCGGCTCGTTTCGGCTCGTTTTTCAGATCGACTTTTTTTCTGTGATTTAGGCCATTTTTGGTGTTATCGGATCGGCTCGTTTTCGTATCGACTTTTTTTCGTGATAGATGGAAATTTTCGTGTTTTTCGGAACGTCTGTTCTCGTTTCAAAGTGCCTATTCCTTTTGACTAAACGTTACTAATGGTTTTTCAGATCCGATATTTCTGTCGATACGATAATTCTGTTGATACGGCAATTCTGTCGATACGGTAACTCGGTAACTCTGTTGATTCGGAGATTCTGCCGATTCTATCTTTTTTTTAATTAAATATAGAGCCTTTTTTTCTTATGAATATGCATTGCACAACTTTATTTAATCATATTAAAATGGTATGAAAGGAACAAAAATGAACAAAACGATTTAAAAAACCCAAAACTGACCCAAGTGGTCTGACTTTTAAAATCTTTTATTCTGGTTTTTATTTTTAAACGGAAAAAAAGCTGAACAAAATTATCAGAAATGAAAGAAAAAAAAACCAGAAAAAATAAAATGATTTAAAACGAAAGAAAAATAAATAAAATTAATGCAGCATATGAATCCGCACACTGCTGAGAACAAGCGCCTCTCTGCGCGGTACAATTAATGCAGCACATGAATCCGCACACTGCAGGGAACAAGCGCCTCTCTGCGCGGTACAATTAATGCAGCACATGAATCCGCACACTGCAGGGAACAAGCGCCTCTCTGCGCGGTATAATTAATGCAGCATATGAATACGCACATCGCACACTGCGGGGAACAAGCGCCACTCTGGGCGGTATAATTAATGCAGCATATGAAAACGCACACTGCGGGGAAGCGCCTCTCTGCGGTATAATTAATGTATACGTCTCTGTTATAATATACAGAAGGATACATATACATATAACTTAAAATGCAATAAAATTAGAATTTTCAATAATTTACAATGTGTAAACTGTTTTTTTTTTACATTTTAACATGCGAGCGTTTACGGTTATATTTTCTATGAGTTGCGCTTGTTAAAAAAATTAGAGGTGGGGGACTTGCATACATTTTTTTTGGGGAAAATTACACAATTTTTAACAAACGCAACCCATACAAAAATTGTTAGTGCAGCATCATTGTTCACATTATAATTAAATGGGAACAATATTGCTGCATTAGCAAAACAAAACAAAATAAAACAACTTTTTAAAAAAAATGTTTTTTTTTTAATTTTAATTTTTTTTAAAAAAAAAATTATTAACTTTTAACATGGTCATGTTTGGTATGGTTGGAAAGGCCATGCTCTGGCCGATCCAACAATACCAAACATTAACCCCTAGGTGCCACGGATCGGGAGATACGGGGTTCATTGGAACCCCCTATCTCCACCATTGGTGGCAACTAGGGGTTAACTCCAGAATTTACTATATCCGAAGTCCCGATGTAAAACATCGGGACTTTGGATAGATTTCGACTAATTTTTTTTCATTTTCGGATAGTCGAAATCTATCCAAAGTCCTGATGTTTCACAGCTTCCCTGCAGTGTTCATATTCATATGCTGCATTAATTATACCGCGCAGAGAGGCGCTTGTTCCCCGCAGTGTGCGTATTCATATGCTGCATTAATTATACTACGCAGGGAGGAGCTTGTTCCCCGCAGTGTGCGTATTCATATGCTGCATTAATTATACTACGCAGGGAGGCGCTTGTTCCCCGCAGTGTGCGACGTGCGTATTCATATGCTTCATTAATTATACCGCGCAGAGAGGCGCTTGTTCCCCGAAGTGTGCGTATTCATATGCTGCATTAATTATACCGTGCAGAGAGGCGCTTGTTCCCCGCAGTGTGCATATTCATATGCTGCATTAATTATACCGCGCAGAGAGGCGCTTGTTCCCCGCAGTGTGCGTATTCATATGCTGCATTAATTATACTATGCAGGGAGGCGCTTGTTCCCTGCAGTGTGCGACGTGCGTATTCATATGCTTCATTAATTATACCGCGCAGAGAGGCGCTTTTTCCCCGAAGTGTGCGTATTCATATGCTGCATTAATTATACTGCGCAGAGAGGCGCTTGTTCCCCGAAGTGTGCGTATTCATATGCTGCATTAATTATACCGCGCAGAGAGGCGCTTGTTCCCCGAAGTGTGCGTATTCATATGCTGCATTAATTATACCGCAGAGAGGCGCTTGTTCCCCGAAGTGTGCGTATTCATATGCTGCATTAATTATACCACGCAGAGAGGCGCTTGTTCCCCGCAGTGTGCGTATTCATATGCTGCATTAATTATACCGCAGAGAGGCGCTTGTTCCCTGAAGTGCGTGTATTCATATGCTGCATTAATTATACCACGCAGAGAGGCGCTTGTTCCCCACAGTGTGCGTATTCATATGCTGCATTAATTATCCCGCCCAGAGAGGCGCTTGTTCCCCGCAGTGTGCGTATTCATATGCTGCATTAATTATACCATGCAGAGAGGCGCTTCCCTGCAGTGTGCGGATTCATATGTTGCATTTTTTTTTTTCTTTTCTGATAATTTTTTGGAGCTTTTTTTCCGTTTTAAAACCTTTTTGTTCTGTTTTTTTCTTTAAAGTCAGACCACTTGGGTCAGTATTTTATTTTTGCGTTTTTTTAAATCGTTTTGTTCATTTTTGTTCCTTTCATACCATTTTAATATGATTAAATAAAGTTGTGCAATGCATATTCATAAGAAAAAAAGGATCTTTATTTAAAAAAAAAAGATAGAATCGGCAGAATTACCGTATCGACAGAATTACCGTATCGACAGAATTACCGCATCGACAGGATTACCATATCGACAGGATTACCATATCGAATCATTGGAAATGCTACGGAATTACGGAATCAGCAATGGAACCGAAAAATACGAAATGACCGAAATGGAACCGAAATCACGAGTGGAAGGAAAATGACTTGCGATTTTACACATTTCACGTCCGTACGAAAACACGAAAAACTTTTCGTTACGGATCGAAAATCTTTTAGTATCAGACGTTTTCGGATCCAATCTGATTCGGAAATTCGGCCGAATCTGAAGCCACAAATCGGACCGATTCGTGAAAAATATGAATCAGTCCGAATCGAAACGCACATCCCTACTACAAATACAAGCTTTCCCCAAAAATGAGAAGAACCTTAGTGAGTGCATATTCTGAAAGGAAACACTGAGCCCTATTCCCTACTGTGGGCTAAAATGGGGGCGCTAACAGGGAAAATCTGCACCTGCAGTTTTCCCCCCTAGCATCCTCATTTTAGCATGAGATTCCTGGGTAGGCGCTACCTCGACACCTTGCCCCAGAATACAGCGTTAAACGCTGGGATACTCGCGGTAGTGCTTCCACACTACCTGAGTACAGTATCACCCCTTGGAGTCCATACGACTTCAAAGAGGTTTGCGCTTCCAGCCTGCGAGCCCTGAGCGATCTCGCTCCCACGAGCGCCGCTGAGTGACTGCGGATGGAGACTGGAACCTATTTGTTCCCAGTCTCACTCTGCTAACAGCCAGGAGAAGCAGTGGATCAAGCCATTGTTCTCATTGTGGGATGAGAGGTGAGTATCGGATTTATTGGGCGGGAGGGGTTTCAAGGTGCTAAATGGTTTTGGAGCACCTCTGCAGTGAGTAGCGCCAGGACTTTGTAATACTTTACTTATCTTTAGCAACAATTAATGATTGCGCGCCCCATGCACAGTAAGTTTCCAGACGTTGGCCCAATCACTGATGCGCCAATTTTATTTTCTTTTACGGGTTTAGTGTTAGAAAGGTAATATGGGAAGCATGCATTAAAGTCATTTATCCTGGCGCTAACACTTACTCATCCAAACGCTACCATTTGCGCTCACTAAGGAATAGTGCCTAGTATGGGCAGATATACACAGAAGAGTCTTACTTTTTCATACTTCAGAAAGGAGATAAGTTAATTGAAAAGGCTTCATTTTTAAAATTAATATTTTATTAAAATTAAGTTACATTTAATCTATGAAACTCCAAGCATTTTAACTCCTTTCCACTCAATAAAGTGCAAACACAGGAAATAAAACATTGATGAAATTTAAATTTACGACACAATAGCTTTACTGGTGTTTTGATTTAAGAGCTCATACAAGATTCTCCCACCCATAAAGGTTTTATGCTATTCCCTTGCATGGGAGTGAATTAAACATATTTTCCCTCTATGCCATTTTGATCTGCTCTATGGTTAGTTTTATTCTTTTGTGGGTTTCGATCCAGTTATATTCGATTCTTCTTGTGAGTGATGCGGCATAAGGTTGATGGGCAGCTATTCTGAAAGAACAGTACGAACTTGTTGCTTTGCAATATTGTGTTGATTTAATATGTTCTTCATATTCTCACCATGATTTTTTTTTCATGTAAATCTATAATTATCCCATAAACTACACAAACCTGAAAGTTTTTACTCTGAACAGTAACTTGTTTATTTTCCAGGGCTACATTCTCATCAAGTTATTACAAATGGTCTCACTCCTTCAACCATACAAAACATCATTGTTGCATAACAAAGCAAGAGAGGGTGAAAAGAGCGGGCAATGAGTTAACAGCATTAATATACCCGATGGAATATTTCATCAAATTTCTCACATAGCGCTATTTTGAACATTGTTGCTTTAGTATCCCCCCCCCCCCGATCAAGTCCTAGAAAAAGAAGTGAGGGAACTCCAAGATTTCTGTCCTCCAATTAGCAATTATCATCTCGCACTTAGCACAAACACACACTCAAATCTGATATATTTATGTATATATTCATTAAAGTCACACAATAAATATATGATTGAACGGCTGCATACAAGCTTTATGTTGTGTGAGACCAAAAGGGAACTCAGTTCCCTTTGCAAAAATAGTGCAGGAACTGCATACCCACGTGTTCCCTCTGTACTTGACCACTGACCCCCCCCCAGTTTACAGTTTAACCCATTTCACCCTCCTCTCTGCTCAGTGAGACACAGCTCTTACATTCATTTTCTGGATCTTTTTAATACCACAAACACTGATGGCCAATACTAACCATTCTCCCTCCTGTAGAGAATATTTTGTCCAAAAAATAGTTTGCATCCTACAACGTGTCAGGTCACAGCTCCTAGTGTTCTCTGTGCAAACTCTTTTACCAGTCATCATAGAGCCTGGTCACACAATGCTCCCTGTACAAAGAGGCATGCATGCAAGTATATTGTAATTGGATATTGTAAGAGAAGCTTCCACTCCCCCTTTGGAGTCCTGGTTCTTCCCACTGGCCCCCTCCTTCTCCTCCTCCTCTCCAAGTGCTTTTGCAGGAGGACTTTGGATGGGAGAAGATCTTGAATGAGAAACAGAAAACTACAAAGAACTGCTGCTGGAAAATAGATCACTGATGAGCAAAGAAATATAATTTGGTCCTTTACCCCCTGTTCAAGATCCACCAACTGGTCAGATTTGGACTCTATGCTGAATGAAAGATGTTCTGCAGGGTGCTGTTGGTCCTGCTGCTGTGTGCTGCAGCCCAGTGCCAACTTAGAGGTGAGACCTTGGAGGACCTTCTAAACTCTGTTTTTAACCTGGGTTTTCTTAACTGCCATTTTTCATCCATTCAGCTATTTCGGTCTTAACTCCCAGCACTCACATGCAACCTAGCAGCTGCTGAGAGTGATGAGAAATGCAATCCTGCAACAATGGGATGATGTCAGCATTTGTCCCAAGGATTAGGCATTGAGGAGATAATGAAATCCTAATGTTCCCTCCAGACTTAAATGTCATTGTCTAAAGTTATGGCATGCTCATTTTCAGATGATTTAAACTTACTTTAAAACTCACTATTGATTTATTTATTGATTGATTTTGTATAATAGAAATTAATTATTTTGTGATGTCTTAATTAGATTAGGTTTAAAATGTTGAGAAAAAGTAACATAAATCAGTGCTAGTAAATTTATTGTTTGCTCTTTTTATCCTGAAAATTCAAGCTCTCCTAAGGATGAGTGATGCTCTCTCTTGAATGAAGAGGGTTATCCCAAAGTACTTGAGAATCAGCTGAATGCCTCAGTCTAAAGTCCTATGCACAGCAAGTGGGAGTCAGGAAAAGATCACTACTTCTGTGTTTTAATCCTGAATAGTACTCACTCTTAAAATATGCCCTTTACTATTGTTCATAATTCACAGTCAGAAAATTCTTACATGTTCAATGCTAAACAGGGGCAGTTATAACTTGATGCACTAAGTAAGGATTACCGAAGGTATGTGTATTAAAATGAACAATAGAACTATGCTTGCACATACAAACAAATATTTGAAAACACTCTTGGATTTTCTGTAAATATTGTAATACATAGTAAAACAAACCTCTAAATTATACATACCTAAATATGAATTTCTATGATACACATTATCTGTTATATGTGTTGGTAAATACATTGGGAGTAAAATTACATTTGAAAGAATCTTCGTACTATGTTATTTTATTACTGATACTTTCTAGCACCTTTTTCAGATTTTAAATTATTTTGCTACATCAAATGTTTGGGAGTTTCTCCACTTATAACATTTGTTTTAAAACAATATTATTATAAGCATCCCTCGTGTATCTGCTCTTTATAATGCAACATTGTAAACATATATTTATGTGGTTAATTATCCTTTGTAAAGTAGAAAAAGAAAAAATATACATAGACACTTATATGGGAATGGAAATGGGAGTTACTCCAGTGGCGCAGAGGGAGGTAATTTGCGTTGAAAATCCGTATAAGTGCGAAACGGAAATATTCTAAAATATTCTAAAAAAGAGCACAGTCTAGGAACAGACCAATGTTAAAGTGCTATCTTAAATGTACACTAGGAAAAGTGCAATGCAATCGAAAGTGCATATGGTGCAAGCAACTGAAAGGTGCTAATTAGGAGCACAGTCCAGGAAGAGACCAAAAATAAAGTGCTATTTTAAGTGTACACTAGAAAAGTGCAAATGCAATCAAAAGTGCATATAGAGCAAATAACAAGATATTCGTAATAAAAACGATTCATAAAAACACATAAAAAGGACATAAAAAACAACACACACTGCTTGTGCAAAGTGCAAATATAAAGTGCAATTGAATTAGCACAAAAATGGTAATAAAAATAGTCCAGAGATAATGCAAAAAGTCTAAAAAGACTAAAAGACTAAAAAGACAGTCTTATACGTGAATAAATAAAGGAGGGCTAATTGATAACTGTGTAGGCCTCTCACTTATAACGTCCGTATACGAGGATCCTCCAAATGGGGGAGAAATGGATTTTATCCTTGTTGTCCTAGTGGATTCCGTGTTCTAGTAGATTCCACGTTCTCGTAGTACGGGGAAGGGGAAAAAAGAGAGAAAGAGAAAAATAGTGCAATATTGTCTAGATATATTAGTCGTTGAAGGATGCAGGAAAAATGCACACTTACACTTTCCAGAGCCTATATAGTCCAGGCTCTGGTTCGAAATGCACTGGGCCAAGTATAGAGTGGCCTCTTCCCTTCTTTGGAAATTATTGTTCACCTCGGATATAGAAAAACAGGGTATTCATAGCGCAACTTGAATGATGACTGGGTACATTGGTAAAGATAGGGTTAGTCTCACTCACCGATGGTGGAGCCTTGTTCCAGGCTCGACTTAATGGCATGCAGTGCTCCTTTGCTCGGTGGGCACCGTCACCTGTTTAGCTGCACCTCTTTAACGGTCTTCTACTGGCTCAGAAGGGCAAAGTAAATAGACCAAAAAAACCAGCAGCAAAACCACGAATTGGTAAATTAAAATAACGTGGTTTATTGAGAAAATCTAAAATAAAGGGGGGGAGGAAGGGAAAAAGAAAAATGATAATGGTGGAGGATACGCGTTTCGGCAGCTCACGTGCCTTCATCAGTCCATAGGAGAAAAAAGGGGCAATCAGAGGCATTCCACGGGTCTTTCTTTATATAGATACAATGGATTTTCAATTAGGGTGTGTCTGATCGTTTACTTCCGGGTTCAAAGGTAACCTAATCACATAGTGAGTGTGTCCAATGTGGTGATATATTTAAACGAATAAAACGAATAAAATATACATTCCAATTGTATGTTATAATGCATAAATTAAATTTCGTATTTTTAATCCTTCGTTCGGTTATTTCCGAATTCGTAGGACTATTTTCGTAAAGACTTCCGGGTATGTTATTTTATTACTGATACTTTCTAGCACCTTTTTCAGATTTTAAATTATTTTGCTACATCAAATGTTTGGGAGTTTCTCCACTTATAACATTTGTTTTAAAACAATATTATTATAAGCATCCCTCGTGTATCTGCTCTTTATAATGCAACATTGTAAACATATATTTATGTGGTTAATTATCCTTTTTAAAGTAGAAAAAGAAAAAATATACATAGACACTTATATGGGAATAACTGCAAAAGACCTAGAAATGGAATGACTTAACAAAAATTGTTATATTCTCTTTAATCTACTAGTATCTTGGGCTACCCATCATGCTGCACAAAACAAAGTTATTGCACCCTTAGCGTTTCTTTATCATACTGCAACATTAAAACTGTATCTGTAAAGCATATTGAATAGATTTTCAGGAGTGACTATACCATTCCTTCTCCATATCTCTTTTTGAAACCTAGTGCATTGATTGCACTAAAGCTACAGATCCATGATGCTCATGCATAACCTGAAACACATTGGGTGTCAAGATCAGAGGCGGCTCTAGGCTTTGAGAGGCCTTAGGTGAAAATTGAAAAAGAGGCCCCCAATGAAGTCCATAATAAAAAAATAATAATAATTAACTGTATAAACCTTGTCTGTTTGTAAGGGAGTGGGTGTGAAATGCAGGGGAGAGCGAGGCAGCATCAGGGGTGAAATTAGGGAAAGAGCAGGAGGGGGTGTGATGGGGAGAGACAGACATCAGCAGGGAGTTGAGTAAAGAGAGCATGAGGGGGCGAGATCATCAGTGGATTGTAATTGGATGTGTACACTGAGAGTTATAGGAATCTGTGGATGGTGGTTGGCTGGGGACTAAGTGTTATCGAAATCTTTGGATTGTGGTTGGCTGGGTATTTTGAGAATCCGCTTGCAGAGCCAGCCACAATCCACAAATTACTAAAACTCAGAGTTTGCCCAGCCAGCCATGATCCACAAGTTGCCGAAACTTTCTGTGGATCTTGTCTGGCTGGGCACAGTGGGAGTTGCTACGTGCCCTGTGTAGTTTTTAGTAAATCACCAATATGTTTCTGATGATAAAAAAACCCTTACATAATAAAATAAAACCACTGCATCTCACCTTCGTGCATAGCTTCACCTTCTCACTGCTCGATAGGTTTTCTCCCTGTCTCTGGTCGCTGCATGTGCACTGCACAAGGGAGGTTTCTGCCTTCCATCGGTCCCTGCGTACATATTGGCAGACTAAGGCTGGGGTCAAACGAGCGGTAGTAAGAGCATAAGGAAAATCCGTGAGAGTGGACGTTCCTACCACTGGAACCTTGCTGAGTGCAGTTAGTGCGCTCAGTGCTTCAAGGCACTTTGCAGCCCCATCAACGTGCGTCCTAGCGCTTTGACTGGGAGGCCTGCTGCACAGATGCAGCACGGCCGCTGATGCGCACACAATTCGTCAATTCGTGCGCGTGCAACAGCATTTGGCCGGCCCCGTCGCAGCACGGACACTGGAAGGCACGTCAGTACGGGTGCACATAGTGTGCTTGTCTGACCCCAGCCTAAGGGAGAAGCCTTTACAGGCATCAGCTTCTCTCACAACCAGTGTGGACCGTCCAGTTGCACCTCTTCTCTTTAATGCTTTTATCAAGTGTAAATGAAAGCACAGTAAACAAAGACAATAAACCACAGGAAAAACACTTTGTATGTATGCCCTGGCGGCAGCCCTGGACACCGGCCCTGCTCAGCTATTAACACACCGCCGTACTCAGTAACACACACAGAAAACTCATACGTACACTTAGGGATATACAGTATTACATACCAGACACTAACTGTAGCATTCGGATATATAATTGTTAGTGGCAGGATAAGTGATTTTAATGTATGCCCCCATATTACCTTCCTGACACAAACAGGTTAAAAATCTGTTAGCGCATAAGTGATTGCGCAAGCTTACTGTACTTTGCACTCCCTATGGTTAACATGGGGAGCGCAGTCAGTAATTAGCATTATGATAAGTAAGGTATTACAAAGTGCTAATGCTATAACAGGGCTCAAAATTTCCACTCGCCTACTAGCATTTTGCGAGTAGAAATTGAGTGAGGGCGAGTGGAAATGCACACGCAGGCAGCACAATAAATTATTTTGTGCTGCATATTCCGGCAGGGATCAGCTGCCTAACCTGACCCAGCTCATCTGTCACTGGCAGGGGGGTGGAGAGGAGCTTCCCTGCCTCCTCACTCTGCGCTCACACTGGGGTCTGATGACTGGGTATACATGTATCTGGGGTCTGATGTCTGGGTATTAATGTAATTTTTTTAACTTTATTCTAAATAAAACCTTTAATCTTGTAATTTCATAAACTAATTTAAGGGTGTGTTTAGGGGCAAAGTTAAGGGCTAGGTAGGGGTTAGGTGCAGCACTTGGTGGAGAGTAACTCTTATGGTCTGGTTAGTAGCTTGGGACTTGAAATTTTGAGCCCTGATAGGCTATAATATAATATAATAACAATAGTGCTGCACGAATGAAAAATATTTTTTTCTAGCCAAAATTACATATTTTCTCAGAAAAATACAGTAACAGTTCCCATTTCTATTTTTTTAACAAGCGCCCCCCATAGAATATATAGCTGTAAAGTTCGGATGATAAAATTTGAAAATATTACTTTATACGCTGTAGATGATTTTAAATTTAATGGAAATTCCCATTTTTTTAAATTTTTTGTTTTAGCATTCTGACAGGAAATTACGTATACATTTAACAATTATATATTTTAAATCTGCTGAGTCTGTCAGAAAAAAAAGGCTATATAATTTGTCTGAGTTGTATAATAAAACGTGACTTCAAATCGCGTTTAAACATGATGAGCAAAAAATTGTCAAAATGAGCACAGTACACAGAGGTGAAATGGCTCAGCAGTGAAAGGGTTAGAATCCAATTCAAAATATTGGTGCTCACCTACAAAGCTCTCCATAACCGCGCCCCTGCTACATCTCCCTTATTAACAGGTACATCCCATCCGACCACTTCGCTCTGCCCATGATCTGACGGTATCGTCTCGTCGTACCCGCACCCCCAACTCTCGCCTTCAGGACTTCTATCGAGCTGCCCCCCTTCAATGGAACACCCTCCTGCAACATTAGACTCTCCCCGTCTCTCCTGTCCTTGAAGAAGTCTCTGAAAACACATTACTTTAGAGAAGCCTATGATCTCACCCCATAATCCCCCACTGTACATTGCTTGCGCTATCTTCCCACCCAGTCCACATGCACCCCGCTACTTGAGGTTCTCTATTTTCCTTTACCTAGCGTGTCACCCCTCTCCTCTTAGATTGTAAACTCTCGAGCAGGGTCCTCTCTCCTACTGTTCTGTGTGTGTAATGTGTATATATATTTGTTATTCTGCTTCCCATTATACAGATGCTACGGAACTTGTTAGTTACGGTTACAAGTTTGTATAAAGTGCTAACAAACACAGAGACACCTTCTCACAGTTTATGAAAACTGCACACACCGACACTGACACACATAAAAACAAGTACACACGCTGGTAGACATTGACACCAACTACTAACATGAAGACACACAAACACATACTAACAGCAAAACACATACTAACAGCAAGACACTGACACATACACTGGGTGACTCTGAAACCCAACCCCCACACAAGGGCCTTTAGTGCACAGTTTATTGATGTGGCGGAGTTGGTCTCTATACATTTTGAGGGTCAAGGCACTTGGAGCAGAGAACTTGGCAGGCAGCTCCCAGATTCCGTGTATCTCTGTGCATGAGCTTATTGGGGCTGCATGGTCTCCCTGGGAGAGGTGGCCAAAACCTGTGACTTTTCTCGCAAACGTTGGACAGTTGGCAAATAAAGGATAGACACAAAATAAATCAAAGAAATACACATGTTTGATATTTTCTGAAGTGCCTTGTGCTGTAAGAAATGCTACAGAGAAATAAAAACTAATGTAGCTTTCAAACTTTTTAATTGATATAAATTAAAATATCAAATGCACCCAGATTGTCACACTAAGGCTAAGGTCAGACGAAAGCAGTTTTAACGTGCGTTTAGCCGCACGAAATCACGGCCGTGCTAGCAGCAAATGACATCCAATGCCGGGGAACATACGACGAACGGCCGCACGAAAGTTCGTCCGGGCAACGCAAGTGGCAAACGAACGCATTTTTTCGAGAACGTCAAACCGCTACTACTGACGTACAGAGTGCGCTGCGGCCGCATAGCGGCGTGTTTGCGTGATTGGGAGACGTCAGACGCTGCACACGTCCGACCAACATAACGTCCAGACGCAAAAAGGGTTTTATTGATGATCCGTACAAAATCGCATCGTATGACCGCTATCGCGTATTCCGTGAAAAAATACGTCCATTCGTTCGAACGCACTTTTTCACGGACAACGTGAAAAATGCGTTCGTCTGACCCTAGCCTTACAAGGAGAGTACAGTTACAGTTACGCCAACAAGTTCCATAACGCTGTACAATGGGAGAGTATGGGTAACCAAATAATGCTAGGAATGGGAGCTGTCTTTTAGGGTCGCCTCAAAGGTAATTTATTTTGTTAAAGTAGCAGGAAATCAAGTAACCTATGCCAAGCAAGGAACGCGATACATTGCTCTGTACATGATTGCAAGACACATGGAAAATGTACAATTTTCAGGCATATTAGTTCAAATATAGTGCTGTAAAGTGTGCTCTTCCTAAAATAAACCGATTTTCGCGCTATCCTACCTGTGTATATCTCCGCTTAGATTGTAAGATCTTCAGGGTCCTCTTCTCCCATTATTCTCAGTGTGTAACTTATTTATTTATAAAGTATTTTACCAGGATGGATACATTGAGATTTCTCTCGTTTTCAAGTATGTCCTGGGTTCAAGAACATTGAATTGTTACAGTCGTTACAGAAATACAAAGTAATAAAATGCAAGATATTAAAAACAACACAAATATACAGATTAACACAGAAAATAAATGTAGTCACTTTGTTACATGTTTACAGGTGCATTCTGTATTGAGGTATGTTAATAGGGAGCTCTACCGGCTGGGTGGAGTAGAGGTAACATCACTGCTCTGCGTGGAAAGAGCCTGTGGCGACAGGTGTTCAATCCCAGCAAGAGCTCCTCTCCAGTAAGTGTCCTTGGGCAAGACGCTTAACAGTACATACTCGTCACCCAGGACATACTCGCTGCCCTTCCAAGCGGTTGCTGCCTTTAACCCCTAGGGGGCTGGATCGCGATTCGGCGCCAATAGGCGCCGGATCGTGGGCCCCTCCCGGAGCTGGCTGACATCTTGGATGTCGGCCAAGCTTCCGGAATCTCCCCCTGATGATGTCAGTTCGGGAGTTAACCCCTAGCTGCCATCTATGGTAGAGATAGAGGGTTCCAATGAACCCCCTATCTCCTGATCTGTGGCAGATAGGGGTTAATGTTTGGTATCGTTGGAATGGTCAGAGCAAGGCCTTTCCAAAGATGACTATGTTAAATGTAAACGACAAAGTTTAAAAATTAAAAAAAGTGTTTATTTTTCTAAATTTTTTATTAATGCAGAAATATTGTTCCCATTTCAATTATAATGTGAACAATGATGCTGCAATAACAATTTTTTCTAATGGGGGGTGTTTGCTAAAAATCACGTAATTTCCCCCCAAAAAAATGTAGTGGGTTCCCATTTCTTATTTTTTTAACAAGCGCACCCCATAGAAAATATAACCGCAAACACTTGCATGATAAAATGTGAAAAAAATAGACTTTACACGCTGTAGATTATTGAAAATTCAAATTTTATTGGATTTTTTGTTATAATATATTCAGGCAGGAATTGACGTATACATATAAAAAATGATATATTCTGAATCTGCCGAGTCTGCCGAAAGAACGATATATGTCTGGGTCATATAATAAAATGTGACTTCAAATCACGTTTAAACATGACGAGCGAAACCGCTAAAAATGAGCTCTGCACACAGGTGTGAAATGGCTCAGCAGCGAAAGGGTTAAAGTGGGTTCTTCTTTGCTCCATTTTTTCCAGTTCAAATATCTTTAAAATGTAATGACAATGAAAAGCGGTCATAGTGAATTCCACTCAGTATATTTTATGGGCTTGAGATTTTTTGGTATTGCTGATTTCCACCGATTTCTAGCAAAATTAATCTTGAGTTTCTATTTTAAAGTATTATTTTATTAATGATAGCTGATGTTTAAATTGTAAAACCATAAACTTGACCATGCACAAAAATCATTTCCTGTCCTGGAGAGCATGATCCATGCTTTTCCAGTCACATAATGTAATGGTGTCACGTATCCCCCTGAATACCAGAATAGTGGTCCCTATACGTAGACCGATCTCTAACCTTCCGATCCTTGAATGGTCGGCACAACTAGACAGATAATTAACCAGACAATATACAAAAAAGGGTAAACACCAGACAGATGTGCAGAATAGAGTATTCGTTCTCCCTAGAACTCCAGAAACAGAAAAGGTAGTCTGCTGTATATATATGGTTACACACAGACTACCACAGGAGCCAAGGCTGTTTAGGAGCAGAGGCGTAACGGAGTAGTTGCCAACGCTAATGGACATATACAATGAGGTTCGTTTGTCAATGCCAGGAGTCATACACAGGGGTGATTTGTTTGCCAATGCCAGGAGTCATACACAAGAGTGATTCGTTTGCCAATGCCAGGAGTCATACACAGGGGTGATTCGTTTGCCAATGCCAGGAGTCATACACAGGGGTGATTCGTTTGCCAATGCCAGGAGTCATACACAGGGGTGATTCGTTTGCCAATGCCAGGAGTCATACACAAGAGTGATTCGTTTGCCAATGCCAGGAGTCATACACAGGGGTGATTCGTTTGCCAATGCAGGAGTCATACACAAGGGTGATTCGTTTGCCAAAGCCAAGGCTCATATACAGAGGATCAATAAATTGGTTGGAAGCAGAAAGTCAGTAACTGACAACACCAGACGCACGAGAGCTCTGCGGGAAAATGATACCACGTCAGGGCACCGGTGAACTAGTGAAGCGGGTTTTAAACCCGGCGGGTCCGCGTCATACGCCAGGCTCCGCCCCCCGGCGTCCCACGTGAGCGCACCCGGTGGCGTTATATTTCGGCGCCTGGCCAGCGAGCAGCGAGGAAGCTGCTGCCAGGCGCCCCAGAACAGTGTAATCCGTGACAGAACCCCCCCTCAACGGGCGGCCACTGGACGACCCCCAGGGGCACGGGGGTGCACCAAATAGAAGGCCTTCACCAACCGAGGGGCATGGACCTCCGCAGCCGGAATCCAAGAACGATCCTCCGGACCGTAACCCACCCAGTCGACCAAGTACTGTAAGGACCCCCTAGACATCCTGGCATCCAGAATGGCCTTAACCTCGAACTCCTCCTCGCCCTCCACAGAGACAGGAGGAGGTGGAGCACGGGCCTTGGTGTACCGGTTACATAACAACGGTTTCAAAAGGCTCACGTGGAACACATTGTGTATCCTGATATGGGGGGGCAATGCCAAAGCATAGGAGACTGGGTTGAGTCGCTGCAGAATCCTATAGGGACCGATATATCTAGGTGCCAACTTCATGGAGGGCACTAAGAGCTTGATGTTCTGGGAAGAAAGCCAAACCCTGTCCCCAACCTGATACACAGGTGCTTGCCTTCTATGTCTGTCAGCCTTAATTTTCTGGATAACACTGCTTTTCTCTAGTGCCTTTTTAACTCTCTCCCAAGTCTCCCTCAAGGACGCTAAATGTTCATCTAAAGCAGGTATTGTGGTATCCGGAAACGTAGCAGGGAGTACGGGAGGATCGAACCCATAAACAGTGAAAAAAGGGGAATGTCCTGTGGATTCACTTACTGCACTGTTCAAGGCATACTCTGCCCATGGTAGCAGATCTGACCAGTTATCTTGTTGTTCTGATATAAAACATCTGAGATACTTCTCTATGTTTTGATTGGCGCGTTCTGCTGCTCCGTTAGTCTGGGGGTGATAGGCCGAAGAGAAGGATAAGTCTATCCCCACATTCTTACAGAACCCTTTCCAGAATCTGGAGACAAATTGGGTACCCCTATTGGAGACAATCCCAAGAGGAATACCATGTATGCGGACCACGTTGTTTATGAAAATAGGCACCAGTTCGGCTGCCGAAGGTAGTTTACGAAGAGGAACATAGTGACCCATCTTGGAGAACCGATCTATGATAGTAAGTATTACTGTATTCCCTCTTGAATCAGGTAATTCCACTATGAAATCTATTGCCAAATGTGACCATGGTCGTTCTGGGATCGGCAGAGGCTGGAGTAGACCAATGGGTGCTGTTTTGGGATTTTTATGTCTTGTGCATACCTCGCACACGGCTATGTAATCTTTTACATCTCGGCGCAACGGGCCACCAGAAGACCTTACTGATGCTGGCCACCGTTTTGGTAATTCCCATATGCCCAGAGGTTTTATTATCATGATAAACGTTTAGTAATTCTACCCTTTCACTTTCAGGTACGAAGAGTTTCGCGGGGGTTTCCCCTCAGGAGCTGATCCCTGAACTGTTTGCAGCCTTTTCATCAAGGGAGACGAGACGTTAATCGTGGTAGCGGCTATAATCCTTTCTTGGGGTACAATGGGATGCTGATCTTGGATGTTATGTTCATAGGACTCATGCTGTCTTGATAAAGCGTCTGCTTTAACGTTTCTGGACCCAGGTCTATAGGTTAATACATAATTAAAGCTTGAAAGAAACAATGACCACCTTGCTTGTCTGGAATTTAACCGTTTGGCATCTCCAATGTATGTGAGATTTTTATGATCAGTAATTATAATGATGGGGTCTTTAGACCCTTCCAGCAGGTATCTCCATTCTGCCAAGGCCGATATGACCGCTAATAACTCTCTGTTTCCTATATCATAGTTTCTCTCTGCCGGGGAGAGTTTCCGGGAATAGAAGCCGCATGGATGCAAGGGTTTGTCGGGTGCCTCCCTTTGGGACAATATTGCACCAAGACCTATTTCGGAGGCGTCAACTTCCACTTGGAACGGCAGAGCCGGATCTGGATGTCTGAGAACAGGGGCAGTAGTAAACGCTTGTTTGAGTGCCTCAAAGGCTTGACTGGCTTGGGGTGTCCATTTCTGAGCACCCACCCCTTTCTTTGTCATAGCCGTGAGGGGAGATACCAGCACTGAAAAGTCTTTAATGAACCTCCTATAATAGTTAGTGAATCCTAGAAACCTCTGGATGGCTTTCAGCCCTTGGGGTAGAGGCCAGTCTAGGATCGCTGTAAGTTTCTTAGGATCCATCTGGAAACCTTCGGGAGTTATTATGTAGCCAAGGAAATGTACTGTTCTTATGTCAAATAAACATTTCTCTAGTTTACAATACAACCCAGCCTCCAATAGTTTTTTCAGTACTTGTCTCACGTGAACATGATGGGTTACAATATCAGGGGAGTAAATCAGGATATCATCCAGATATACTATAACAAACACTTGCAGGAATTCCCGTAAGGTATCGTTTATGAGGTCTTGAAAAATGGCTGGCGCGTTGCATAAACCAAAGGGCATCACTAGATACTCGTAATGTCCACTTCGTGTATTAAAAGCCGTCATCCATTCATGGCCCTCCTTAATCCTTACTAGGTTGTAGGCTCCGCGTAAATCGAGTTTCGTATAAACATTGGCCCCCTTTAATCGATCGAATAATTCGGTGATGAGAGGTATGGGATATGCGTTCCTTATGGTTATCCTGTTCAAGCCTCTATAATCTATGCAAGGCCGCAGATCTCCCTCTTTTTTGGAGACAAAAAAGAAACCCGCTCCTGCAGGAGAGGAGGAGCGTCTGATGAATCCTCGGTCTAGATTCTCCCTTATGTATTCCTCCATAACATTGTTTTCTTTTTGGGACAAGGGGTAGACATGTCCCCTAGGAGGCATAGTACCGGGGAGTAAGTTTATAGCACAGTCGTACGGGCGGTGTGGCGGTAGGACCTCAGTCCTGGACTTAGAGAAGACCTCCTTTAAATCCAGATAATGGTCAGGAACTTCTGTGGATAAAGGAGGGGCTGTGGCAACATTGAGGCTACCGATTAAGTCGACCTTGCCCAGACAATTCGACTGACAATGAGGGCTCCAGTTTTTTATGTCTCTTTGGACCCAATCAATAACCGGGTTGTGTTTTACCAACCACGGAAACCCAAGCACGACAGGACATGAAGGGGATTCAATGATCTGGAAACATATTTTTTCATGGTGCAATACTCCTGTTTCCATACAGACAAAAATAGTGTCATGGGTAATATGAGGGCAGGACAGAGGGTTTCCATCTATAGCTTCTACCATTAAAGGCCTCTCTTTGAGAACCAGGGGTATGAGGCATTTAGCAGCAAAATGTTTGTCCATAAAATTACCTGAGGCCCCTGAATCCAAGAAGGCCTCGGTCTTAAGGTGAACCCTGTCCCATGTTAATGAGATTGGTACCAGAATCCTGGATTTTTTTTTTTCTTTATTCACAAAGGAGGCATAAAGAGACCCTATAACCTGGGTATTGGCTGGTCTTTGGTTCGATCTGCCACTCTCACCCCTACCACCCCTAGGTCTCTGAGGACATTGAAGGCGGAAATGGTCTGCCCCTGCACAATAGAAACAGAGCCCCTTTTCCCTTCTGTGAGCTCTCTCTGCTTCTGATATACCAGTTTTATCTATCTGCATAGGCTCTGCAATTGGTATATCTGTTTTCACATTTTCCTGGGCACCTGGTGTACCGGTATTTCTGGATGAAGGGGGTAGGGAAGGCAAGAGCCTTCTAGGTCTATCTCTGGGATGTCTCCTTTCCCTAATTTGATCATCCATGGCAATACAAAAATCGATCAGGTGATCCAGAGTCTCTGGCAATTTCAAAGGAGCTAATTCGAACATAAAAGCCTCGTTCAGACCTTCCGTAAAGGCTAAGGTTAGGACGTCGTTCGGCCAGAGAACCTCTCAAGTCAGGGTTTTAAAATCTATCGCGTAGTCAGAGACCCTCCTATTACCTTGTTTTATGTGGAACAAAGATCTACCCGCATTAGTAGCCCTTCTAGAGGGATCAAAGGTACGTTTGAGCTCTGAGGTAAAACCCTCATAGTCGTAAATGATGGGCTTCTTGTTTTCCCAGAAGGGTGTAGCCCATAATAAAGCTTTCTCTGTCAAATGATTGATCAGATATCCTACTTTAGCTTTGTCAGACATACAGGACCCTGGGTTATTCTCGAACAAGATCTCAAGTTGGGTCAAAAAACCTCGCATAAACTTGGTGTACCATCATAACGTAATGGTGCCTTCATACTAAGCCTATTTCTTTCGGGAGAGGCTGAGCTGACAATAGGCACTACTGGGTCCGGAGGGCTTGTGGTTCCTCCACTGGACCGATTTAACAGGGTTTGAAGAGCAAGAGCAAACTGGTCCATCCTATGGTCCTGCTCTTCTTGTCTGGCGGCGATACGTGCCAACTGATTAGAGAGGTCTGCGGGATCCATTGGCCCTGACGTAATGTCACGTATCCCCCTGAATACCAGAATAGTGGTCCCTATACGTAGACCGATCTCTAACCTTCCGATCCTTGAATGGTCGGCACAACTAGACAGATAATTAACCAGACAATATACAAAAAGGGTAAACACCAGACAGATGTGCAGAATAGAGTATTCGTTCTCCCTAGAACTCCAGAAACAGAAAAGGTAGTCTGCTGTATATATATGGTTACACACAGACTACCACAGGAGCCAAGGCTGTTTAGGAGCAGAGGCGTAACGGAGTAGTTGCCAACGCTAATGGACATATACAATGAGGTTCGTTTGTCAATGCCAGGAGTCATACACAGGGGTGATTTGTTTGCCAATGCCAGGAGTCATACACAAGAGTGATTCGTTTGCCAATGCCAGGAGTCATACACAGGGGTGATTCGTTTGCCAATGCCAGGAGTCATACACAGGGGTGATTCGTTTGCCAATGCCAGGAGTCATACACAAGAGTGATTCGTTTGCCAATGCCAGGAGTCATACACAGGGGTGATTCGTTTGCCAATGCCAGGAGTCATACACAAGGGTGATTCGTTTGCCAAAGCCAAGGCTCATATACAGAGGATCAATAAATTGGTTGGAAGCAGAAAGTCAGTAACTGACAACACCAGACGCACGAGAGCTCTGCGGGAAAATGATACCACGTCAGGGCACCGGTGAACTAGTGAAGCCGGGTTTTAAACCCAGCGGGTCCGCGTCATACGCCAGGCTCCGCCCCCGGCGTCCCACGTGAGCGCACCCGGTGGCGTTATATTTCGGCGCCTGGCCAGCGAGCAGCGAGGAAGCTGCTGCCAGGCGCCCCAGAACAGTGTAATCCGTGACAAATGGTTTGTAACCTTCTTATACGTTATGCTGTAAACCTCTCACAGAATAGTTTCAAAAGAAGTTTCACAGTGCTTCTGGTAAGATTTATGGATCTTCACAATCTGTAATTCAGGAAATGTTTTCATCAAAATCATTCACAAACTTTCTATTCAGTCCTGTAACCAGGAGGAGAATTATTGGGGCTCCTACTTAACCACTAGTCAGGGCCCCCCTTCACTCAGCTGGCGATTTCCATAAATTAAATAAAATAAACATTTTCACCTCATCTTCTGCTTACCTTATTTTACAGTGAGTGGGCAAAATCTCTGGTGGTCCAGAAGGGGGCTTAAAAAGTGTACCCTGGTGGGATAGTATTACCAATTGTGCCTTCTTTGAGGAGTCAGAGTTCTCTGACTACCCCCAGAGTCCACTGGCTAATTTCTTTGTAACCTTTTGGGCCAGTTCTGGATGAAACTGAGGAGCCCTTACACCTGTGACAATTTAACAAGCTGCACGGCATTTGGCCAGGGCCAAGGCCCCTGGAGCCACTGGGCCCTTGAATATATGACGGGCTGTCACTGATAGCATCCCTGCCTGTAAACCAACCTGTCACGGTGACCCATGTCCGGGGAAGTGTTGCGCCTTCTCCCCTGGTTGCAGTTGTCACCAGGGGGCGGATCCAGGGGGGGGCAACGGGGCAATTGCCCCCCCCCCCGAGATTCTGATTCAGAGAAATTTACTTTTACAGCCTGTCTGCCTCTTTCATCTCAGGCCAGCAACAGACTTAGTGCATTGCCTGGCCGGCCAAACTGAAGCAGCGCGTGCCGCGACCCACGGCGCGCACTGCCTGCCTGCCCTGCCCATTATCATATCTCTCTGTCTGTTTGAAAAAAATGTAACTAGTCTCCGTCTCTCCTGATTGTGAACTCGTCTCCGCCGCCCCGCTCACAGCCCTCACGGCCACGCTGGGCCAGGCTTGCCGCCGCACTGACTCAAAGCGAGCGAGCGGCGAGGCAGTGACCAGGAACAGGAAGTGAGTGAGGCGAGCCAGCCATGCCCCAGCCACTTCACTAGCTCAGTGACAGTCACGTGTCAATCCGGGGCGGGCGCATGGTGAGTGTCACATGGGCGGGAAAGCTAGCAGGAGGCGCCACACTGTCTCTGGCTCTGCTGCACACAGTGCAGCAGCCTGTGCCCTGTGTGCTGTGCAGCAGCCTCCTGCCCTGCCAGTCAGTCAGTGTGTGAGTCACTCTGAGACGAGTGACTAATCTATATGTGGGCTGTGCTAAGCCTAAATTCCGCTGGCCTGCTGCGAGTGCGTGCGCACACCACTCGCACAGCGTCAGCGGCACAGTCAGTCAGTCACTGTCACACTCACACTGCACTCGCGTGAGAGACACTGAACTGAAGACAGTGTCAGTCAGAGACGGTGAGTGATATAAATGTGATTGTGCCTGCCTGCCCTCATCTTCATGCCCTGCAGCCACTGCCACGTGCCACCACCAGCCAGGCACCAGCCACCTGATCATCGCCCACCCCAGACCCCACGGCCCACCCCACGGTCCTCAGACCTCAGTCTGTCCTCATCTGTTGATCGGGCCGAGCGGCCGCCCGAGCCGAGTCTCTCGAGACCGAGTGACCCACTGAGTGTCCAGAGTGACCAGTCCATCATGATCGAGCCCAGCCCAAGCAGGCCCCCCTGGCTGGCGGCCCAGCTTTGCCCCCAAGTTCCCAGTGTCTCTGTCTCAAGCAGGTACTACCACTACCTCTCTCCTGGGGCCTGGCCCTCCCAGCGGCCTGTGGTTATGGTACCTGGGGGGGGTGTCACTGTATGATACGTTAAATAAAATATTTCAGTTCTGTAAGCAACACCTTATTTTCAGTCATTGCCCCTCCCGAGACTAGGCTCTGGATCCGCCCCTGGTTGTCACAGCAGCTGATATCCGGAACGCTTTGTTCCCGGGTACAGTTTACCATAGGACAGAGAATGGCGGCACACGGCAACCATTTGAGCTAACACATCCGCCAACCATGTCAGGAAGTCAGTCTGCCTGCGAATCAGACACCTTAAGCAAAGATGGGAACCAATAGCAGCACTCTATCAGTGATCCTATGGGAGAACGGGGCGTTTCCTCTGATTACCAATGGGTGATCTCTCCATTTAAAGGGCTTCCAGTCTCTTTGTAATTGCCCTAGCGTGGTTTCACTTCACCTAGTGCCTTGTTGATGCGTATATATATATATATTTCTCTGGTTCTTTGATCCCGGCTTGTCCTGACTATCCTGACCTCTGGCACCCCGACGTTTGGCTTTGTTACACGTATTTCCAGTACTCTGTTTTCCATTTAACCTTTTGCTTGCCAGATAGCTTTCTGTTTTAACCCGGCCATAATCAAGGACCGGTTAGTTAGGGTTTATGTACTATTTTATGCAAGCAGGGTTTTCTATCCTTGACAACCGGTTATTAGGGTCAGTGGTATTACGTATACTGTAAGCTGCTTGACTGTGAGACACCAACTGCTATCTGTGTTATCTGGCTTTATCACTGACCATAACCCGGCTATTACTAAGGATCAGTTGGTCAGGGTCTGTTGGTTTATTGCCTGCTATCAGGGTTTTCTCAGTCCTGTCATTGTTTAACTGCGCCCTCCAACTCTCTATTTGTGTTCGTTGTTCTCAATATTACTGACCATAACCTGGCTATTACTGAGGATCGGTTGGTCTGGGTCTGTTGGCTTATTGTCTGCAAGCGGGGTTACCCGATCCTGACACAACCATACTGAGGATGTCAGCGCTGCTAAATGCACTATGAAAGGCCATTCTTGAGGAGCAAAATTGTTTAGTGGAAAAGATTCATAGAACTTCCCTTTTTATAACTGGTCCAGGTGTGATGCATATTCCATGATACCAAAGGTTTTTTTCCTGTAGATTGGGTGGTTCCCAACCCTGGTCCTGAAGTAGGCCTAAGAGGCCAGTTTTTTAGGATTACCTTGGGGAAATGCAGACTGAATCCTGCAATCACTGAGCAGCAAATCATATCACCTGTGCTGTGCTTCAAATATCTGGAAAACCTGGGGGACCAGGGTTGGAAACTGCTGGATTATCAAATTGAGTTAAAACATCAAGAACAATGGGGAAATTGACACCAGAGAAAACACACAGACACATATATGTTTCCAAACAAAAGGGTACTTGTAGATACAAATAATATATAAAATTATAATGGAAACTCAGGCACACCATGTCAGTTGTTCGCAACAAATTGGTGGCAAACCTAGGTGTTAGTAAGAAAACATGAATCAACTACATTTTTGTAAGGAGCCAAGACAGTAATTATATGTAGAAAGTGTTGTGTAGAATAAACCTGCAGTTTAGGAGCATGAAGTAAAATACCAGATACATGTGAACAGCCTGGCTCTTGGATTTGTTAACCCCGTCACTCACAGCAGTGCAGTGTCTTGTGATAGATAAACCAATGTGAAATAATGCATTGTGCCATCACCTCCACATTTGGTTCCGTTGTGGGAAATGGGAAGGTGAGTTAGGGCAGTGGCATTGTTTGCTTTTTTAAGCCTTAGAACAGAGAAAAAAGTACATTTGACATTTTTTTCCCCATTTTTACACTTTACGTGGTCATGTTTGGTATCGTTGGAAAGGCAAGATGCTGACCTTTCCAGTTATAAATCACTTAGCTCTGTGCAGTATAAAAATCAGAGGTGCAGGAGTCCAAAGGAACCAGTGTGGTGGATTAGGATTTCGATGAAACAATGTGTAATAGCACGTTGTGCCATCTCCTCCACACTTGCTGGCATCATGAGAAATGAGTTAATGCAGCATCATTGTTCACTTTATAATTAAAGTGAAGAATAGTGATGCATTAGAAAAAAATATATATTTTTTTTATTTTAAGTTTGGTGTCATTGGAAATGCCATGCACCTGGCCTTTCCAACAATACCTAAAAAGACCCATAATGTTTTAGAGTTCTGGAGATACGTGGGTCCAAATTAACCGTGTATCTCCTCCATAGGGAATTCCCTACCCAGCCAGGGGTGGTCCAGTTTCTGACGTCATCACACCCATGAGGAATGACGTTAGTGGGTGGAGAGAGGTCCCGTAAACAGGGCTGATATCGAAGATTTTAGACCCCTATGAGAGAAGTCCGCATTTGGCATCGAGCCATGGACTTTGACATCACATCGAATGCATCCTACGCATTCAAGTGGGAAAGTGGAGGATGCTCTCCGTGTGTCGTCTGCAGTGTAGTGATTAAAATAACACTACCACCAAAAAATGACATATTCTTATTTGGTTTACTTTATGTTGCTGATATCCTACATGCACTTTTTCTTTCTGATGTATGTTTAGTTAAGGATATATTTTACTCCATGTGTGTCACTGAGTGTATCCATTTTGCGATATTTTTTGTTGTAAACTGCATCCCCACAGTATCTTTACATCACTTGTTCCTCACTCTGTGGCAATGAGCATGGAATGGAGAGAATGGGTCTGTACATATGGAAACCGACTCACAGTATTGTAGTGTGTGGGATGTATGCAAAGGTCATCACCAGGGGTAGATTAGAATTCTTTTAAGCTCCATGTCTTATTTTATTAAGCTGCCGCCTCCTATCTCAGGTATAGTTACAGTTTATGTAAATGGTAGTGTTCCCTCAAGCCCTGCTCCACAACCTTTTTTTGGTCATCTAAGGCTAAGGTCAGACTAACGCAGTTTAAACGTGCGTTTAGCCGCACTAAATCACGGCCGCGCTAGCAGCAAATTACGTCCAATGCCGGGCAGCATACGAAGAACGGCCGCACAAAAGTGCGGCCGCGCAACGCAAGTGGCAAACGAACGCATTTTTTCGATAACGTCAAACCGCTAGTACTGACGTACAGAGTGCGCTGCATCCGCTAGCGGCATGTGTGTGTGATTAGGAGACGTCAGACGCTGCTACTGTCCGGCCAACATCACGTCCAGACGCAAAAAGTGTTTTATTGATAACCGTACAAAATCATGGACGAAAATGCGCATCGTATGACCGCTATCGCGTATTCCGTGAAAAAATGCGTCCATTCGTTCGAACGCACTTTTTCACGGACAACGCAAAAAATGCGTTAGTCTGACCCTAGCCTTAGTCTTGCTTGTCATTTTGGTAGTTTTACTTCCCTTTTATAAATTGTAAGCGTTGCACTGAATGAAGGAATCCAGTAATATAAATACCCTTAGAACAAATTAGGAAACATCGTGAAAAGATCCATTACAAAGAATGTTTTAAAAGTATTCTAAAGTAAAGTAAATGCAGTTTAAACCACATGAGAAGATGCAATGGAACTATTATAAAGCTAGCTCCAGATGTAGTGGAGCTATCAGTGTTTCATCATGTGCTGGGACTATACAGGCCACAAAAGGCATTTCATAGAGTGGAGTTCAAGGGAGCAACAAGAAAGTCATTCAGTAATTATCATGTTTCTCTGGCACACGGAGCATCTCACTTGGATCTTACAGACCACATATAAAAATTTTTTCCAAAAAGCTAAAATATAGATATATACAGGGTTATTCAGAGAGAGGTGAAACTCAGGAGAATGACTGGAGAACTTAAAATTCTAGGTCAAACTAGCCAAACCAGAAAATTTTCCCATTTATCTCACTTTTCAAATCGGCTATTTTGTCTAGATTGTTCTCTCCTGCCAATTCTCCTGGTTTTCAGCCCAGAACTCCGGCTTTTAGACACATGCAAATGACATTTGCAATTTCTGATTTTTTTGCATCCTGTGTGTGTTTTAACACAGAACCCTCTCACCAGTGCCATGCCATACTAGATGGCTTTTTTAGCAAAGGTCAGGTTTATGCAACAGGTCACAGCCACTCCTGTTCAGCTGTTTCAGGCCGAAGGCTATAGACCTGCTCAAGGTCAAATTTGCTGGAGTCAGTTTAATTTTAATTTGTGATTATGTGTAAGAACTGTAGATTGTGTTATGGAAAATGGCTAATCATTGAACGGGGATTCATTTGCTTAATTAATTAGCTGAAACGTTGTAAAAACAGCCAGGGGGAGTTGGAAAAAAATAAATTACAAATTAAGATAATTTGCACTCAACAGTCCTATATATTCTACTATTTTACACGTACTGTATTTGACTATAAGTTCTACTATTCTATATTATGATTAACAGGTTAGTTGTTACCGTTTAATTAAAGGCCCCCTGGCATTCCACTGTGCTACTTTATTACAGGGTACATGCATTTTAATAGCTGGTTGTCTTGGGAAAACATTGAGTATATAAGTGCTGCAAATGTTTATGCCTATAGACTGTGTATTTTTGTACCTATACAGCTCAGCAGTGTACGTTCACTTTATCGCAAAATGAAATATTCAAAAATGTAACTGTATTGCTTAAACTACCTCTTATGTATTATTGGCATTATTGAGGGACCACTGGTGTTTGTCAAAGTTGCAAACAATGGCGAAACTCACCTGTGTCGCAGCTCTGAAAATCACCGGCATTTCACACACGTTAAATCTAAAGTACATCAGGAGCAGCTGCAATGCAAAGCTTTTACTGCTGCTCTTTGCATTAAACATGTGTGGGCTGCAACAACACCCATTTCTGATGGTGTTTGCATCAAAGACAAACAGCAATACCTGAATAAATATTTACCATTCTAGTGTTAATGTGCTGCATCCGGACTGTAACACACAAAGGGTACACTGTTTGATGTATAGTGTAGTATGAAGGAGGGGAGTTGGAAAAGTGAGCATTATTTATTCATTTTTCGATTTGTCTTTAGTATCGGCTGATTGCAACCCATTCAATGGGCATTTGTCATCGGGTATTTATCTGAGAGATGAAAGAAGGTTGCTAACTGAAGCTATACTTTTGCTTTGTGTCTTCTTATTACTAACGGAAGCCAGCTGTGGTTTTTTGCTTTTGTTCTTTATTGGAGAGGACACTGTTAAAAAAACCTCAAACAACAATATACACCATAGGGGAGGTGTGTATTTTTAATGAATGTGTCTTTAAAAGCATTGACGCCCAAATGGCCACCTTCCCTGGCCTTCTAGAATATATACTAACAACTATCAGGGTTATTCAGAGAGCGGTGAAAAGCAGGAGAATGACTGGAGAATGGAAAATCCTAGGTCAAAATAGCCAAACCAGAAAAAATCTCCCATTTATCTCACTTTCCAAATCGGCTATTTGGTTTAGATTGTTCTCTTCTCCTACCAATTCTCCTGAGTTTCACCTTTCTCTGAATAACCCTGATTGTCATACCTAAAAATTATACTACTGTTAGTGTAAAAAGAGTACTTTTTTTTTTCTTATTTATTTTTAAGACACCTTTTTTTGTAGGAAGTGTGTGAGTTTTAGCATAACTAGTGAATAAAGCTAATATACTTTTTATTAGTTTAGGCTGGAGAAGAGTGTCATAGATACTCAGGTCTATTCAAAGAAAGGTGATACTGAGGAGAATGACTGGAGAAGTGAAAATTCTAGGTCAAAATAGCCAAACCAGGAAAAATCTCCCATTTATCTCACTTTCCAAATCGGCTATTTGGTCTAGATTGTTCTCTTCTACCAATTCTCCTGAGTTTCACCTTTCTCTGAATAACCCTGATAGTGTGCAATCTAGCCTTATTCTGGAGAGCTTTAATTTACGCATAGCCTGTGTCTACTGCTACATATTGTTCTTTAGTTGTTTATTATGACGAAGAAGCCTTTTATGATCAGAGAGTAGTGTGCTGTTGGTGGCAGAAGTGGGGGTTAAAGTGACATACAGAAGGTACTAAAAGGTGATTGCCTCATTAAGGAAAAATGGCCTTTGGTACATTACAAACACTACAGAGGTTATTCACTAATTTACGAATTTGCCACCAAATTGCACTGAACAGTGCATTTTTGGGGTGATTTGTCTATTCACATAGCTGTCAATTAACCAACTACAGGTGAATTGACAGTGAAATACAGTGCAATTTGATGGCATTCGGCGGTATAGAAATTGTCCCATTGGAAACAATCGATTTGTCTATTCACAGACTGCTAAGGCTAGGGTCAGACGTGCGTGATTTCTACGGACTCTACGTCCGTGCACACGGACGTACGTCAGTACGGAAGACGCAGTAGTGGCCACACAGTCCGTTTTTTTCACTGACAAATATTTTGACGGATGTAGGAGGGAAAATAAATTAAAAAGCAAAACCATTTTGTCCGTGAAAAAAATGCTGGACGTATAAATGCATTCCGTCTGACCACGTTCCATCACTCACACACAAAGCTATGCAGACGTTGCGGACGCAGCGCACTTTGTGCGGCCGTTCTAGGGGTTGTACGTTCTTGCGGCCGTTCTAGGGGATGTACGTTCTTGCCTGCCTTGCGTCCGTTTGCCGCGGCCATGGTGCGTCCGCAGTTCAGTGCGGACGTACTTCATGTCCAATGGACTTTCTTTCATGCTATCACGGACGTACTTTTAGGCGCAATCACGGACGTGAACACTACGCTCGTCTGACCCCAGCCTAAATTGCACTGAAGTTTGGGCGAAATGACCTGATTTTTGGTGTTTCAATTTGACAGGTTTACACAGGCAAACCCAGTAGGTTTCAATGTAATAAATGGAATATCTTTTTTAACTATTTTTTAAAAACGAGTTATTATTTTTTTTTTTGCAAAAAACTATTTTTTATTTTTAAAATAGCTTTTTGTGCTTTTTTTGTATTTTTTAAAATACAGGGTTTTTTAAAAGAAGGCTTTTTTTGTAACAGGCCTTTTCATAATTTTTTTATTATTTGGATACATTTTTACTATATTTTTGTTGATTTAAGCACCTCATAGGAGAATAGGAGACTTCTTAAATTTTTTCAGTTCTGTAGAATCCACCAATGCCAATTCGGTGCAATTTGGTGCTTATCGGCACAATTCGGTTCTTTTTACTGACTCCAATTTTGGCAAGATACGGTGACCGTCTTACAAATAAGGAATTCACTGAATATTTAATGAAATGGAATCACCAAAGTGAGCCGAAATGGGCCAAAATGCAAAGCACTGAAATTGTGTTCAATTTCGGCGTTTTGTGAATAGACCCCTACTTGTCCTAGAAGCTGAGGAAACTTGGGTTTATTTTTACACTAGCGGATATACAACAACTTAATCTAGAATCATCAGCCAACAGTTCAGTGCCCTTTCAGAACTTTGAACATTCCTCAGATTCATTATTCAGTCAGCATCCCTTATTTTATGAAGATTCCCATTAAATTCCTAAAGTTGCAGTCCTCATGCTGACTCAGTGGATTCTATAATGCCTTTTTATGAATTCTGTTGAATTTTCATGGTCTACGATGTTGAGGATACCTGGACAAATTAAGGCTAGGGTCAGACGAACGCAGTGCGAACGCGCGTGCCGCCGCACTTTATCACGGCCGTAGTAGCAGCAAATGACGGCCAATGACGGCAATGTACGAAGTGCGGCCGCGCAATGCAAGCGGCACACAAACGCATTTTTTTTTCAGAACATGATACCGCTAGTACAGACGTACAGAGTGCGCTGCTTCCGCTAGCGGCGTGTGTGAGTGATTAGGAGACGTCAGACGCTGCTAATGTCCGGCCAACATAACGTCTAGACGCAAAAAGGGTTTTATTGATGATCCGTACAAAATCACGGACGCAAATGCACATCGTATGAACGCTATCGCGTATTCCGTGAAAAAATACGTCCATTCGTTCGAACGCACTTTTTCACGGACAACGCGAAAAATGCGTTAGTCTGACCCTAGCCTTAGTCTGGTTAAATTATGTTTCCTGACTTGGAAATACAAAAAGGCTAAAATTCTAAACCTTAATAATAAATAAATAAATAATATTAGTATGTATAAAACAATGAAAAAAGAAAACAATTTAAGAGTTTTTTTTAACACCAACAGTTACAATTACGTATAAAGTGTCAATACATACCATATTGCTGTACAATGGGTAGGAGAAGTCAAACCACATTAACAAACAGGTTTTACATATGGAGAACTATAGGAAAAGAAGACACTGCTCAAGTGCTTACAATCAAAATCAAGTGGGGTGACACAGAAGTCAGGGTAAATTACAGAGTTTGAGAAATAATAATGAGATGCATAGCGGGGCTGTGTGGGAGATAGATCAGCAAAGGTACAATGGGTGAATTATGAACATATGGGTTTTCCTAAAAATTGCATTGTTAGAAACATCTTGAAACAATAGAGGCATTGGGGAGAGTCGACTGTTGCAAGGGTGTTATCTTAGGCTAGGGTCAGACGAACGCATTTTCGCGTTGTCTGTGAAAAAGTGCGTTCGAACGAATGGACGTATTTTTTCACGGAATACGCGATAGCGGTCATACGATGCGCATTTGCGTTCGTGATTTTGTACAGATCGTCAATAAAACACTTTTGCATCTGGACGTTATATTGGCCGGACATTAGCAGTGTCTGACAT
Source organism: Leptobrachium leishanense (assembly GCA_009667805.1). Taxonomy (NCBI): domain Eukaryota; kingdom Metazoa; phylum Chordata; class Amphibia; order Anura; family Megophryidae; genus Leptobrachium; species Leptobrachium leishanense. The sequence goes on along the minus strand of CM019067.1, from coordinate 111,723,956 downwards.
CTCCAAATCACGCACACACGCCGCTAGCGGAAGCAGCGCACTCTGTACGACCGTACTAGTGGTTTCATGTTCTCGACAAAATGCGTTCATTTTCCACTTGCATTGCGCGGCCGGACTTTCGTGCGACCGTACTTCGTATATTGGCTGTCATTGCCCGTCATTTGCTGCTAGTGCGGCCGTAATTAAGTGCGCCAGAACGCACGTTTAAAGTGCGCTAGTCTGACCCTAGCCTAAGAAAGAATCCTGCATGCAGAATGGGAGTATAGATACAAGGAGAAGGTAATAACAGATAATTTGCAGAGTGAAGTGACTAGAATCGAACATACCTTTTAATAAGCTGTAGGCAGGAGTACGTTTATAGAGAGCTTTGTTTCTGAGGACCAGTATTTTGATTTGAATTCTTAAAGAATTAGGGAGACAATGTTAGGGATCGACTAAGGCTCGTGTCAGACGAACGCAGTGATCACGTCCGTTTTTGCGCACATATTAACGTCTGTGGTAGCATAGAATTATGAGCAATAGGGAACAACACACAAAGTGCGTCCGCACCGAACTGCGGACGCAAGTTAGGCAAGAACGTCAATCCGCTTAGACGGAATCACAGAGTGTGCCACGTCCGCATAGCTTTGTGAGTGATGGGAGGAAGTCAGACGGTTTGCATTTTTGACGTCCAGCACCTTGACAGACAAAATGTTTTTTGATATCATGTATCAATTTGTATCATTTTTCATATTTAATATTATTTCCCATAGGTCCCTCTTTTTCTCTACATCAGTCAAAAATAACGGACCGTGTGGCCACTACCGAGTCCTCCGTCAGAACGTGCGTCCGTACTGCATGGACGCTCAGTCCGTACAAAATGCGCTCGTCTGACACCAGCCTAAGTGGTGATGTGTGAGAGGTATGGGATGTGAGGTGGATGAGCCTGGCAGAGACATTCATTATATACTATAGAGGGATAATCTGGGATCGTTTGAAGCCAATGAGAAGAGGGTTACAGTAGTTGAGCAGGAAAATTACAAGAGTTTGGTTGAGCATTTTAATGAATAACTGATTAAGAAAGGCAATGTATTTTAGTTTAAAATTAGAAGATTTGGTTAGCTAGTTTAAAGTCAAAGAGGACCCCAAGGCAGTGTGGCAGACGTAATGGTGGCACTGATCACATGTAGGCAAAAGGTGCAAGAGTGATAGATTTAGAGGGAGCCTAGAAGATCAGTTTGGGAGAGGTGGAGCTTTAAGAAAAAAGCTGTCATCCATTTAGAGACAGCAGAAAGACAGTGACAAGATCCAACAAAGGTGGAGAGAGATAAGGAAAGATAGGTTTGCGAGTCATGACTTTAGAGGTGCTTAAGTCACCAAGAGATGAGGTAGATAGAGGGAGAAGAAGAGCCGGCGGTGAAAATATCTGCCCAATACGTCACAGAATGTCACAGACTGAGAGGAACATGAGAGATCCCGGATTTATAAATCCCCAACACGGACTCGCCCCCATCCCCCTTCACATTATCCCTTACCCCTGATAATGTCCATGGACTTGCCCATTCCCCCCCCATATATATGTCCCACTACCCCCCCTCCTCCCCATATGCTTTGGCAATGCTAAAATGTATTTGGTCCTGCCAATAAAGCTTATTTTGATTTGATTTGATTTGATTAGAGGAGAAAATCCAGAACACAGCTTTGAGGTATTCTGACTGAGAGATACTAGGGGGAGGGAAGCCAGTGAAGGAGACACTAAAGATTGGTAGGAAGTGATAGGATGTGAGAATCAGGAGTCAGTGACACTGAGGCCATCTTTGAGAAGCAGGTGATCATCTGCGTCAAAAGCAGCAAAAAGTTCAAGAAGAATAAGCAGGAAGTAGTGACCGTCGTTGGATTTAGCAATATCTTCATTTCTCACTTTGTTCAGTCTGACTTTTAAATCTTTGAGCAACCACCAATGCGTCCAAAAGGTTAAATGAAACCACAGTGAGGCATTCCTGTGATTCTCGTTTAAGGTTTTCATAGGGTAATGCTGTTAACCTCTGCTAACTAGTACTTTTAATAGGTAACCTATTATGTATAAATGGCAAGGAAATAATTCTTATGCCTGAAGAGCCCCCAATACCTTTCCCACTGAATTTGCAGGGAAAGACACCGCTGACACAGTCGCTGCTACTTTGAAATAAAACTCTCATGATGCTCAGGCAGTCGTGATGATGATTGAGCATTGTGAATGAGGTTGTTTTTTTATAAGAAATACTGTTACATTTTTAGATTGATACCACTGAACTACTCAACATATAGGGAATTTTATCATTAAAGTAGCCAGTATTAAGTAGCCACGCTAATATTACTCTTGATTTTTCATTCACAGGCATATTATTATTTTCAGCACTTTCTCATCACTTTAAAAAGTTGGGAAGAACACCAAAAATCATTACAATATTCAAGACAACAAATATAAAAGTTGTAGTAGAAGGCTCTGCTCAGGTGGACGTCCTATTCTGTTTTATGGAAAAAAATATGAAGTAGGAAGTCCAGATCAAACCTAAATATAATACTAATTGCTGTATGGAGTGGAGAATGTAACGTTAAAGACTTTAGATCAGATTATGGCTTGAAGCATACATGCTTCTACTTAATTGTATATCTAATTTGCTGATTGTTTCAAGACCAGCATAGTTCTCTGTCTGGAGATTCATATCAAGGCACGCAGAGTCTGAGTGGATAGATAAGCTATTTTATAATAGCTTTTGTAGGGAATTATCTGTGGGTACCATATATGCGGGATAAATTACTGTGTAATTGCCAATTTTTTTTCTTCAAAAATTTCTATTTTGCTCTTAATACCATTCAATATCTTTTAATTTGATTCATAAGAATTTCGGAACTGTAATAATCTTTTTATTTGAAAATAAATACTTCAGAAAGGAAGTGAGGCAGATTTTTTTAATGTGTTAAATTTATAACTTATAATGGATTCTGGTCAGTGGGAAGTTAAAACATTTTCCCAAATGGCCCAGTTCTTCTGCTGCAGAATGGCTGATTATGGCAGCGTGATTTTCTTGCATTATTAACCCCTTAGTGACCGGGCGGTTTTACACAAATCCGTCCTTTAGTGACCGCTGCTGTTTTTACGTTTCTGCACTGTTAGGGTTTAGGTCAAATTTTCCTCTTACTCATTTATTCAACTCACACATATTATACACCCTTTTTCCCGCCATTAAATGGACTTTCTAGAAATACCATTATTTCCATCATATCCAATAATTTACTATAAAAAAAATATGAAATATGATGAAAAAAATGGTAAAAACACACTTTTTCGTAATTTAATCCCCTAAAGCTACAACCACCAATAAAGACCCCGGCTAAATAGTTTCCAAATTTTATCCCGAGAATAGAAATACCCAATTTTTACATGTTTTTACCTTTTAACCCTTTCACTGCTGAGCCAGTTCACCTATGTGCGCTGCGCTCATTCTGACCATTTTGTGCTAATTATTTTGAGATGTCAGCCTAGGTCCTATTTAATTAAACCCTCCCCCAGACAAAAAAATAAAAAAAAAAAACTCATTTTTTTATTTTATTTAATTTTTTTATTATTATTTTATTTTTTATTTCTTTTTAAACCAAACCTGGTCATGTTTGGTATCATTTGAAAGGCCATGATCAGGCCTTTCAAATGATGTCAAATATGACCATCTAGCTGCCATGGATCGGGAGATAAAGGGATCCTTAGGATCCCCTTATCTCTACATGGCAGCTAGATGGTTAACTGGCCCACTGACATCCTCACACATATGGTGAGGTTATCAGTGGGTGGGGGTGGACCTGGAGGCTAGGCTGACATCCAAGATGTCAGCCCCCCTCCAGGTTCGAATCGCGTTTTGGCGCCAACTGGCGCCGCAACGTGATCCGGCGGCGAAACGGTTAATGCCATACACCGCTGGAAAGGGGAGGTTCTCCCCTCTCCAGCGGTGCAAACGGCATCTCCCTAGCTTCAATGGTTGGGGAGATAGAGGGCTCCGAAGGAGCCCACCCCCTCCCCTCCATTGAAACACATGGGGGCACCTTCTGATGACGTCACCACGCAGCGTGGCGACGTCATCAGCCTCGCCTGCCCATGTAAATCACATGGGCAGGCTTCCTCCCTGTCAGATCGGCGTGGGATCCGACGAGGGAGGTGAGTATCGGGCGGGAGGGGGATTTGGCGCCGCTGACGTACCCTGTACGTCATCGGGTCTAAGGGAGACCCGAACACAGGACGTACAGGGTACGTCAGCGGTCGGGAAGGGGTTAAGATATATATTTGCTTTCATTGTACATTGTTGACACGTAGTACGTGCAATTTGTGAGGAGAATTTTTTAATGAGGTAACTCAGGTTTTTTTTTTTTTGTCTTGGGACCGTCTCACCTTGCTCACACATCCAACCACAGAACAGACGTTACCCTTCTACTCTTTGCTACACACCCATCTGGACCAGGGTTGGATTTAGACAACATGGAGCCCTAGGCCAGTCACCAGTTTTTCCCCACCCCAGTTGTAAAGGCACATTTTAATGCCATTGTTAAGAGGATAGGAATGTATGTAACCATCACATGTAGCAGGCTCCGCTAATCTATCCAAATTACCACAGAATATTTGCTTTTTTAGTGATTCATTATGAGTGACTATATAGAGCTGCTCATTCACAGTTTGAAACAAATTAATAGGAATAATTCAAATCTTTTAGAAACCGTGTGTAGTTGTCAATTTTGGTTATATATGGTTAAGGCTACTAAAATGGTGTACGGCTTGAAGGAGAAAAGTTACCAGGAAAGGCTTAATGATCTTAACATGTACAGCTTGGAAAAAAGACGAGACAGAGGAGATATGATAGAAACATTTAAATACGTAAAGGGAATCCACAAGGTAGAGGAAGGGAGTATATTTAAAAGGAAACAAAGTAGCAAAACAAGAGGACATAGTCTTAGATTAGAGGGGCAAAGGTTTAAAAGTAACATCAGGAAGCATTATTTTACTGAGAGGGTGGTGGATACATGGAACAGTCTTCCAGTTGAAGTGGTAGAGGCTAAAACAGTAATTGAATTTAAGCAGGCATGGGATAGGCATAAGGCTATCCTAAACAAAAGATAAATCCAGGTAAAGTATCCATGTAATTGGGCAGACTAGATGGGCCGAAAGGTTCTTATCTGCCGACATTTTCTATGTTTCTATGGTTAGAATTTTCTGTAGTACCCATGCCTTTATTTTATGAATAACAATGAAGTCACTACACAGTGTCACACAAGGGTTTGAAAAAGTAGGGAAAGTAAAGCAGATAATAAAAGGCTTGTTGACTGTGTGTTGGTGTTTGCACTTCACGCTTTCAGCATATCTTTGTTAAGGTCCTCCTTTTTGTTTATGTAGCAAAACAGCTGCTTTTCTTATAGGCATTCCTGCAGCCATGCTGAGATACCGACAGCGGGGAACAATGCCGTGTGTATTCTATATTCAAATGAAAAACTCTGAACTGCAATCTTAATTGCATTCTAGTCTGCACCACACAGATACTTGTTGGCTGTTGGAATTTGTAAGAATTACAGAGCATTATTTGCATTTAGTCAGGACACATTTTCTTTAAATGGCGCTGCCTCTTTCAAGTTGCTCATTGGGATAGAATCTTTTTTGGAAAATCTCACATATCATGCGGTATAAATTCAAGGAAACTATAAAACACATCTTCTATATACACACGACAAAGTAAGGATTTGTTGAGGTTTGCATGGACCGTTTTACTCCATGTGAGTTTCATGAGGGGGACAAATCAGGAAGCTTCATCTAGCAGGCATTTAGCTACAACCCAGGCACCTCACTAGGCCAACAGGGTGATTCTTTATTTATTTATTTTGAAAGGATTTTTCCTGGAAGGATACATTGAGATTTCTCTCGTATTCAAGTATTGTGATTGAAATGTGTCGTTTTTGGACGCCATAGCTAATGGAAAACCTGCCAAGTCACAGTTTCTCTATGTGACACAGTTTTCTCTCATTCACACACAGTTTTCAGTAGGACTGAGGGAAATGCACCACAAGCACCTATTTAATGGGAGGTTAAAACTTCTGCCTTCTCCCACCTAGGACATAGTCAGTTACAGTTGCAAGTATTTCTAAAGCACTAACAAGTTCTGTAGCGCTGTACAATAGGTACATTTCCACTCACTTCTCTGGCTCCTTGCAGTCCAGCCATGTGGGATGCTAGTAGTGAGTCCATGCCTCCTGGAGAATGCATGCAATGCATTTTGCTTGATTCTTCAACTTTTCTCCTCTAAATATTATCACTGCCTTCTCTTTTATGACTTTTATTATAAAGGCATTTGTCTAATACTCACTGATACCTGTGTTATGTGTCTCCCATAATAATGACCTCTTGGTGATGCAAAAACTGCCTAAAAAACTAAGGATGTCTGTTGCAATGAAAGCTCAATTACTGAACTGAAAACCATGATTAAGTTATATATCCTAGTCCTGACCACCGGATTCCTGGGAGAAAACTGTTAATGTGTAAGTGTAAGAAATAAAATTTAGTTAAATATATTAACCTCCCTGGCGGTGTTCCCGAGTATGTCTCGGGGTTAAATTTCACCACTGAGAGCGGTAACCTCGAGACACACTTGGGCTGTATACATCACATCTCCCTGCGCTCCCTCGAAGATCTCTGCAGTCTGCTCTGGCGATCGCGGCGTTTTACTTCCTGGATTCCTTCTCGCGAGCAGGAAACCAGGAAGTAATGAGGTCGCGGTTGCCGGAGGAGGCAGCTGGGGACATCGAGGGAGTGCAGGGAGAGATGATCTATACAGCGGCATCCCGAGTGTTGCTCGGGGTTACCTAGCGTAACTACCAGGGGTGCAGCGGGTGCCACTGCACCCGGGCCCTTGAGTCCGGGGGCCCACAACCGGATGGGTGGGGGGCCCGAAGTAGCCCTGCTTGCCCCACAGTCCAGTCCAGGCAGGGGTCGGGCACCTGGTCTCCCATTTAATCAGACAATAACACACATAGGGTGATACCCCTGACGAAAAATGAATACAAAATGTATTCTTGAAGTATATTCTTAACCACTCACAGGCTGCCACTACTGGGAAGACACATAGCAGGTTCTTGAATCTCTCCGGGCTGGAATGATAGCCTTAAGGGGAAAATAATAACAAAAATAGTGTAGATAGCCAAGCAACCATAAAAACAACGTTTTTATTGCGCTTACAGAAATTTAAAACAAATGGAGCATAACATCACCAACTCCCATGACCCAAATCGTCCGTAGGTGTTGCTCAACGCGTTTCGTCACGTGGACTTCATCAGGAGCGCTCCTGATGAAGTCCACGTGATAAAACGCGTCTGAAGTGGATACAATAGGCTTCTGCCAAAAAGTAGTTAGTAAAAGGGACAGATAATCATTTCATTATCATACAGGGTTATTCAGAGAGAGGTGAAAACCAGGAAAATTGCCAGGAGAATGAACAATCTAGACCAAATAGCAGATTTGGAAAGTGAGATAAATGAGAGAATGTTTCTGGTTTGGCTATTTTGACCTAGAATTTTCACTTCTCCAGTAATTCTCCTGGTTTTCACCTCTCTCTGAATAACCCTGAAAGTCTCCAAGCAAGTAGGTAAAGGAGAGCCAGGCTTAAAGGGACACTACCACTTACATAAACTGTAAAAAGATTCCTTGTGCATTACAAACAAAACCACTTTATAAGACACATGCTGCTGTTTTTTTCTTTGTTTGAAGTAATTGCATGTAAAAAGGAATAATAAAATTATTCTTTTTTATATCTGTCTACCATTTTGTTGCTTTTTCCTAGGAGGCAACATTTATCAAATGTTTTTCTTTACTTCTGTGGTTTATCTAATCTACAGTATTTAACAGTTAAATAAACGGAGGAGGAAATGTTTAGATAAGGCTGCAGGGGGTGTTGTTCTTCACATACTTGAAAACGAGAGAAATCTCAATATATCCTTCCTGGTAAAATAATTTGCAAATAAATAAATAAGAGATGGCAGCTGAATGAGCTAAAAGAGGAAGCTTGAAAGACTTCCAATCTACCCCCTGGTAATTTCCTTTGAATGGATCCCGCAAAATACAGTGAGATTTGAGACAGTGATAGACCTATAGACTCCATTGTATGGCCATTGCCACAGAGTGAGGAGCAATGATGGAAAGGTACTGAATGGGGAGGGTGCAGTTTACAACAAAAAAGATCGCAAAGGGTATGGACCCAGTGACACTTATAGAGTAAAATATTTTCTTGACTAAATATATAAGAGAAAAACAAAGCACATGTAAGATATCAGCAACATAAAATAAACACGATAAGGACACTTCACTTTTTGGTGGTAGTGTCCCTTTAAGATCATTGAAACATGCCAGAATTCTCGTCATTAATCATGTACATTCGTTCACCATTCAATGAGGTATCTTTGTCAATCAAGCTCTTGTCCATGTATCCACTATCCATACTGCAAGTTGGTTTCATAAAACCAGTCTATAATAAGCAGGATTTAAAATCATTCTTTGTTATAAAATATTGCTCACAGTTTCATGTTATTGTAGCAATACTGTCTTGGATTATTTGCATAAATCAGCATTCTTTCCTTTATTTCTAAAGTAAAGCAAAATGACTGGTCCTCCGGGTCATCCCACACGTAAATACCGCAGATATTCCCTAGTGCTTACACGATTTTTAGTGCCTTCAGGTGTTCATGCGGTGAGTGGTTCCGAGCTGGGATACAAAGCCTTTGGAGCTGCGATGCAGTGTCGGGATTTGCAGCTGTTTCTCTCTAGAAATCGCCTTTTGTTTAAAACTGTCTAGACAATTCATGAATAAGTCTACTGTTATTCACAACATCAAAAAAATCCTCCATAAGCTGCCATAAATTACTCACTGTACTTTTTAGCATTCAGCTAGTTAGGCTTGTTCAATTCAAAATATTTCAAATCTTTTTATTTTGGTGATCTAGGGAGTTTGCCAAAGTCAATAGCAAAGCTAACCAATTATTATCCCCTTGCAGAATTGTGCTTACTGTATCCACACACAGCCTTATGAGGGTGAAAGTAGCCTTTTGTACATGAGTAATATAATGCTATCTGCTATTTATGATTTAATTTCTCTTTTACATTGAATTAATTATTATTATTTTGTCATAGAACCTGCACTTTTACGTCTGATAGTGTTATTTTGGTTCCCTAGTCCTACAGGGTTATTCAAAGAGATCCGAATTGCTGGCGAAAGGTAGCTGAACGCTGAAATTCAGCGTACGTTACTTTTCCTGGCCATTCGGCTATTCAGAGAGCAGGCAGTTCACCAAATGTTGGCGATTTGCCTGCACATACGGTGCCTGTTCGTTGCCTGTTCGAGGGCAGTGAAATCCCCCATAGAGAAGCAATGCTTCGTCTATTCAGAGAACAAAAACCAGCAGTGAAAAGTTGCCGAATTGCCCTGCCATTCGGTGGTTTAATTCGACAGGTTTATTCAGGCGAATCCCATAGGCTTCCATGTTATAAATATTCCCGTTTTAATACAATATCTATTAAACCGTTCATTATAATATTCTTCAGTAAAAAGTCTCTTTACTTTTAGATTTATTTTAGGATCTTTTAGGCATTTTTTGTGATTTTTTTGCAAAAAAATTTCCCGTTTTTTTTTAAAATTGTTTTCTCTTTTTTCTGTAACTGCCCTTTTTATTATCATTCATTGGATCTTATATGTAAATTTCAGACATTTTCATTCTGTAATTTCTTTGCAAACAGCGTTTTACTTTTCAAACATTCAAGCGTACTGTTTTGTTTTTTTTCACTCCATTTTGTCTGCGGTGTTGGGTTTTTCCGGCGGCTACGCTGCGTGTGATCGGCTCCTGCTTGGGTTTCTCCCACGTCTTCGGCGGGGTTAATCCAGATGTTTTTGCGGGTTTTGGTGTGCGTTCACCTTGGGTTTTGCGGTGAGTTTTCGGCGGGTTTGCGGCGACCTTTCCCTGCATTACGTGGGCGGCCCTGAGGTGCTTGCTTAATATACCGCAGGGTCGCCGAAATGGGATCGCCAAATCGTACCGAATTGAAGAGAACAAAAAGTCACCGAACGTGCAGTGACTTTTCGATTCTCTTTGAATAACCCTGAATGTGTTTCCAGTTGACACATTTTAGTGTAATTGAAATCTAGGCAAATATTATTACTAAATTAGCTATTAAAAGAATAGCGCTCCATTTTCTGCCCTTAAATAATTAGGTAGATGTTGCTGACAGCATCTGATCAATTTTTTTATATATATTTTTTTCTCATTTTAGGTGAGTTTACTCACCTTTTGTCTCTCGCCATACGCTCTTCCTCTTCATCTCAGGAACTGTCGAATCTGGATGATCCTGCAGCTTTGCTTCACAATTTTGTGTGGCTGTGCAAATTGCGTAGTAGGATCTGGTAATTGTGTATCACTCAGGACTTGCGTACCTTAGATATGCAAGTTCCGTAGTGCCTGGGCAGAACGTTGGATCAGAGCTACATCCAGAAAACAAAGAATCCGGCACTCTTCAATATTAGTAATGGATTTTATTCCTCAGCCGATGTTTGGACCATGACGGGATTTTGTCAAGTCTTGACAAGGATCCGTCTGGGTCAAAACGTTTTCTCTATGCTGAGGCATAAAATCCATTATTAATATTGAAGAGTGACGGATTCTTTGATTGTTTGCTGGATTTGGGAGTGGATCCATTCCGGCCTCAAACAAGCGGTGACCAGTATCTAGAGCTATTGCTTGATTATGGATCAGACATGCGCATGTAGAGAACTGATCCTTTGGCTGCCTCTCTGAGAACGCTGACTATCACGGACAGTCTTAGAGAGGGTGATGTCAGCACACTAGTGACCAATCTGATGACGGGGAGTATGGGAATACAAAATCCTGGGTGTTGGTGATGCTGGGTGGGTGTAGGAAGCTACTCCTCTTCACCCAGCAGTTACACCAGAATAGGGCTGCAGGGAGGAGGGGGGGACTCTAAATATCCTTGCCACTTTAAAACGATAAAGTGGTTCAGATGAGATGAGTGTTCCTTTAACATCATTTTTCTTATGCATAGTTTCCATTTGTCTTACATCTGATGGAAATGGCACAATTTTAAAACCCCTGGGTTCCCCAGAAGCAGCACATCAGTGGAACACACAACATGAGCAAGACATGGGCTTATGATGTGCAAAGTCAATGCAAATATCAATGCCAGTGTTGCTGACTAATGTGACTCTTTATACATGCACAGTGCATCTTGATTGGCATATAGGGTTGCCTGTCAGTCTTAAAACCTAAAACGCGAAGTGGGGGAATATACAGGGTTATTCAAAGAGATCCAAATTGTGGCCGAATGGTAACTGAACACTGAAATTCAGCGTACGGTTACCTTTCCTGCACATTCGGCTATTCAGAGAGCAGGCAGTTCGCCAAATGCTGGCGAATTGCCTGCACATACATTGCCTGTTTGTCGCCTGTTCGAGGTGAAATCCCCATAGAGAAACAATGCTTTGTCTATTCAGAGAACAAAAAACAGCAGTGAAAAGTTGTCGAATTGCCATGCTGTTCAGTGGTTTCATTCGACAGGTTTATTCAGGCGAATCCCATAGGCTTCAATGTTAAAATTATTCCCGTTTTAATTCAATATCTAATAAAGCGTTGATTATAATATTCTGCAGTATAAAGTCTCTTTACTTATAGATTTTGTAGGATATTTTAGTCATTTTTCGGAATTTTTTTGCGAATTTCTTTTTTCAGTTTTTTTTTAAATCGTTTTTCTTTTTTCTGTAACTGCCCTTTTTATCATCATTCATTGGATCTTATATGTAAATTTCAGACATTTTCGTTCTGTAGTTTTTTTGCAAACAGCGTTTTACTTTTCAAACATTCAAGCGTACTGTTTTTTTCTTTTTTTCACTCCATTCGTCTGCGGTGTCGGCTTTTTCCGGCGTCTGCTCTGCGCTGTGATCGGCGGCTGCTTGGGTTTCACCGGCGTGTTCGGCTGGGTTAATCCAGATGTTTTTGCGGGTTTCGTTGTGTGTGTTTGCCGGGTTTTGCGGTGAGTGTTCGTCGGCTTTGTGGTGACTTTTCCCTGCACTACGATGGCCCTGTGGTGCTTGCTAAAATACACGGCAGGATCGCCAAAATTGGATCGCCAAATCGTGCCGAATTGAAGAGAACGAAAAGTCACCGAACGTGCGGTGACTTTTCGTTTCTCTTTGAATAACCCTGATAGTGTTTAAACATTAACCATTCCTAACGACTGTGCACCCCTACCCTCTTCTGTACATGACATGCTGCCAGTTACATGTGAGCCGCAGCAGTCACATGTTTGTAGGTGGGTTGGATGCTGAAGCTTGAGCGTCCAAGCAGCTAAATGGCTCTAAATGCAAGTGCAATGAAAGTCATTAGAGGGAGCTGGGTTGAGAATTGGTTCTCACTTTCAGGTCTCAATGCATGATGCTAAGACCCTGCCCCCCAGAAAGGAGGAGGGGTACAAGTACTCGGGCACTGTGACCACTCAAATTGAGTGGTCAATATGCCTAGAGTATCCCATTAAAGTGAACAGCTAATGGTCAGGTATACCTACGTGATAACTCCATCCCTTATTCATAGTCCCCAGAGCCACTTGGCCAAGAAAGGGGGTTACAAAATGAATTTTTATATGATAAATAGTTGCCTGGAAGCTCCCTTTCTGTTTATACAGGTGTACGCTACCCTATTGTTCTTACAGTGATTGTGGTTAGGCTAGTGAGTTAGTGATTAGCAACACAGGATTAAATGGCATCATGTGAGTATTAACATATGAAAGACCAACCTCCTAGTAACTGTTATCCTTCCAAAGAATTGCCTGAACGAGAAAGCTTAGACTTGTTGAACTATGTAATTTGATCTCTTGTTCTGTATCGCACTTAATCTTCTGTTATTCTATTATACACATTTATCAAAGTGTCTGAGAAACCCTCTACTGTGTAAATCAATTGCATAAACCAACCCTGGATTAGGACGGATTCCCTTGTAAAATATAGAATTACACCTCTTAGCCTTGACTCCTGAGTGCTGTTACCTGGATAACGTAACACTTAGTATGGACGAATGCTACATGTCCTTAGAAAGCCTGTAGTTGTGTGTGTGTGGCCTTTATTAGGTCTATTATTTTAGTGTAAACATGGTCATTTTGACATCTGTGATATACTTTACATTATACGTTCTGATGGTAAAGAAACACCAGCTGGCATATATAATGGTCATATCCTTTCTCAAGAAAAGGAAATGTTACTTTATTAAATAGGTTGAGCTATCCTCTGCCAAAAATGTATTCAGTGATGGGTATTTTACCGAAACAAAGACTTTAAGGGGCGTGATAATGCGTTGCAAGATCTTGAAAAGAGAAATTATTATTATACTTTAATTAGAAAAATACCCTTAAAAATTAAGCGAAAACAGCTGTTAGACGTTTCTGAATTTTTCCCAGATTTTCTATTGTGTCTTTAAACTGTCATGTCTGCTCTTGTGCGGCTGTGAAACAGTTCCTGTTTAATATACTTCAGAGACAGTCTATACATTAAAAGGCCTTAAACGGCCCTGGCCATAAACTTCCCCATTGTTTTTGTTCATTAATGCCTACCCCCATCCATTTTAGAGAATTCTGCCCACTCTAGGTACTCAAAGGGTTAAACTTATTAAACATAATTTACAGTGAGACTGTATACATGCTCAGAAACATCTGTTTTAAGATCGAATGTAATTTTGAGGAAACTGAAACTTTAGTTTCCGTCCAAACGTTTGTTTAGCTCGCTGTCAATGCCAGGGATTCATCAGGAACAAAGAAAATATTTTTACTAAAATAGTATTTTGCTGTTTATTGCCTTCTTGCAAAAAGCAATAAAATAAAGCAGAGGCTCGTACTTCTTAAAGATGTTAATGTAGAATTTTTAGTCATCTTTTTGGTACAATTGGCAATCGCAAGGTACTTATTACAGTTTTAGGTGCGGTACTATTTGGTTATACAAGAAATGTGCAAACCAGGCAAACACCTTCCACCCCTGTACTGTAGCAGCAAACAACTGAATGGATCAAAAGGATAAGCAGTCAAGCTGAGGCTCCATGACGATTCCTAATGCTATGAACAGGGCCTGAGCCACACTCATTCCTGCCTATGGCGTTCTTTTTCTTTTTCTGTCAATTGGTTTGGAGACATTTTTCTAAAACTATAGCTAGTTTTTTCTACATACTATACTTTATGTGTGTGTCATAGTTGCCACAGTCTCAGACTTTCAGGTACAGTCCTGGGTTTGTGACCGGTGTGCTGTGGGTTAATTGTCCCAAGACTCGCTTCCAGCATATGAGGCTTGCAGTGGATGAGTTAATTTTAGAGTTACTGGACAATTAACCACTGGACACCATAAACTAACGAAGGAAGTCACTGACTGTTGTGTGTGTGTATATAAACAGAAGGGCCCAAAAAATGTATACACACTTCAACATGAAAAATATATACATAAAAATGTTGTTACTAAATGTATATAAACCTCAAAGGGCAGCTGTAAGTCATGTTTGAATTATGCAATCACATTAAGTGCTCAAAGTGGTCACTATTAGCATCCAGACACTTTTGAGTTCGGCCCACTACTGCTTGAACAATATTGACTAGAATGTCCACAGTGATGGCTCTGCATGATATTTCAATTCCTTCCCGTACTGCAGCCAGAATACGTGGTTTTCTACATTATACCACATTCTTTAGTGTTCCCCACAGATAGAAATCGAGGGGTGTTAAGTCTGGGGAACGTGCAGGGAATTCAACAGCACCTCTGGGTCCTATGCAACGTCCTGGCAGAATGTCATCAGGATAGGCTCTTCTGTCTCGTGGTAGTGAGTTGGTGCGCCATCTTGCTGGAAGTAATATTGCTCATCCGCATAAAGTGCATAAATGACCGATAAAATGGTTGTGGGAAGCATGATGAGGTACACTGAACCAGTGACCGTGCCTTCAAAAGAGAATGGTGCAATTAAACCCTTGGATGACAGTCCACACCATTTTCTGTCCAAAGTCCTCATCTTCGTGTACCATTTGTGGAAACCACTCACAGTATTACATTTAATGATATGGGTCATCTTCAATCATGGCGTGTAACAGTCTCGGGATGTAAAATTTCCAATGTGCTCTCTTCAGAATAATGTAAACAACGAATGGTGCAGCGCCACACAACATGCATCCACCACCAGGGTGCCCAGATAGCCAATCTCAGGATATAGTGGTTTCCCCTATACCATTGCACACAATAATAGAATCAGTAACCTGGATCGGCGCAAGTACTGCTCTCTGGGGTCCCGGGATCTCGTATATGTATATATATAATAAAAAAGAGACAATAATAGTGCAACACTGTTATACACAATGTACTATGAATGTATGTGGTATATACCCCACTTACAAGTGTAGAGCCGTACACTGGCTCTAAGTGGGTCCAGACATGCGGGTAATTGTCTTCAATTTCTTAGGTGACCCCCACCTTACAGCAAAGTTTTTCCTTTTTCTCTGTCCGAAGTTTAAACAGTAGAAGGGAAAACAGGAAGAAAATTCCTTGTGTAGATCCACAAATTAAGGTCACAATGTTATGTACAGTTGGAATCGTACTCACATTCTGTGGAGCTCACATAGCTCATGGATGTATGCCCATAGGTTTTTTTGGTAGGAGAAAAACCCAGATGAAAAACCACCGATGTTTACAGGAATCAACGAAGCAGGAATCAGGATTGGAGATGGAAAAATAAAATTTATTTAAAATATAATTAAAATCGCCACCAGAACGCGTTTCGCCGCATCAAGTAGCGGCTTCATCAGCTGATGAAGCCGCTACTTGATGCGGCGAAACGCGTTCTGGTGGCGATTTTAATTATATTTTAAATAAATTTTATTTTTCCATCTCCAATCCTGATTCCTGCTTCGTTGATTCCTGTAAACATCGGTGGTTTTTCATCTGGGTTTTTCTCCTACCAAAAAAACCTATGGGCATACATCCATGAGCTATGTGAGCTCCACAGAATGTGAGTACGATTCCAACTGTACATAACATTGTGACCTTAATTTGTGGATCTACACAAGGAATTTTCTTCCTGTTTTCCCTTCTACTGTTTAAACTTCGGACAGAGAAAAAGGAAAAACTTTGCTGTAAGGTGGGGGTCACCTAAGAAATTGAAGACAATTACCCGCATGTCTGGACCCACTTAGAGCCAGTGTACGGCTCTACACTTGTAAGTGGGGTATATACCACATACATTCATAGTACATTGTGTATAACAGTGTTGCACTATTATTGTCTCTTTTTTATTATATATATACATATACGAGATCCCGGGACCCCAGAGAGCAGTACTTGCGCCGATCCAGGTTACTGATTCTCTTCAGAATAAGTTGAATGTTTGATCTGATAATTCCTGTCTCGTGCACATCGTTTCACAGACATTTGTGGTGAGCATGTAAACTGTTGCCACACCGTATCTGAGGAAGCAGGACTTGTTGCTGTTTGATGCCTCCCAGATCGTTGCTTGGGCAAATCACACACAGTAACATCAGTTTCGAACTTATCACAAATCTGTGAGATTGTTGTTAGTCGTGTAGGTGGTTCTGTTCCAAACACATATTGCCATTGTCGTTGGACTTCACACACATTTTCAAATTTACAATGCCCCTTCAAAATGGTCTTGCGTTGCTTGAAAGTCAAGCGTGCCTCCGCCATTTTCTTTGACTCTCTCCTGATGGTCATATGATGATATCAACAATGGTGCGGCTACTGCTATCTTCAAAGGAAACATAATGCTACACATTGCTGCCATAATTCAATATGGGTTTTAAAAAAGGGTATAGAGATCACCTTTTGAAGTGTGTATACATTTTTTTCGACCCCTTTGAGTGTGTGTATGTATATATATATATATATAGAGTATATATGTATTACAAAGCAGGTGGCACGCCAAATTTTTTTTAAGACGTGCGCTTGCTGTGATAAGTTGTTCCCTCAACTTAGCACATTGAGCGCACGTTTAAACCCTTAACGTGCGTACAACACAGCCGTTGCATGCACACACAAAACAACTGCTCCTCCCTAGCTTTATTTATTTTATTTTTATTTTATTTATTTATAAAGGATTTTACCAGAAAGGATACATTGAGATTTCTCTCGTTTTCAAGTATGTCCTGGGTTCAAGAACATGGTTACAGAAATACAAAAGTAGTAAAATGCAAGAAATTAAAACAACACAAATATACAGATTAACAGAAAATAAATATGTAGGAAATATAGTCACTATGTTTCATGTTTACAGGTGCATTCTGTATTGAGGTATGTTAATATGGAGCTCTTAAGAGACTTAAGACTGGGGGAAGATTTGATGGCGTCTGGGAGGTTATTCCATAATTGTGGTGCTCTGTAGGAAAATGAGGATCGAGACACTTGCTTTTTGTATTGTGGTTTTGCAAGTAGCTTACAAACACAGTTCCCTCCCCGAGCCCCACCAACCATGGGACGGGGACTGCTGACACCTCTTGCCGATACTCTCCTGACCACATATCTCGCCAGCCAGCCCGTCGACCTTTCCGGAGTGGAAGTGTGAAGGTTCACATACTCACCCTGCTTGGGGATGGTGGCTGGCGGGATATGTGGTCCGAAGAGTACCGGCGAGTATGAGAGGAGGACGGCCCCTCTGCAGCCTTCCTTCACCAACTGTAGACAGATTTGATCTTCCCTGAACTGGGTTTTAAATCATTAAGCTATCAACAGAGCTGTGCTGCGCTTTACAATGAGTTGGACTGTGGCTCAATGTGTTAATGCTCCAGCTTTGTAATGAGCAGGCCAAGAGTTCCAATCATATAAGCACATGTATTTCTTTTTTTTAAATCACATTTACCTGTGCCTTTATTTTACCTTCCAAAGCAAGCAAAATAATAATGATATTATTATAAAATTATCATCATTATTATTGTGCTTGCTTTGGAAGGTAAAATAAAGACACAGGTAAATGTGATTTAAAAAAAAATACACGTACTGATATGATTTGAATTTCTGACCTCATTACAAAGCAGGAGTGCTTAAAGTGCTGAGCACAGACCAACTCATTGTAAAACACTGCTCTTTTGATAGCTTAATGATTTAAAACCTGGGTCAGGGAGGAGCAAATCTCCAGCTGGTGAAGGAAGGCTGCAGCCCCGCCCCCATAGCCAGGAAGGCTCGGAGGGCAATCTCTGTGTGAAACAGAGGAAACAGTTATCTCGTGTGCACGCTAAGCATTAAATCAATGCACATCGTGCCTACGTGAAAAAAAAAGGATCTGCCCATCGTGCGCACGTGAAAAAAAAATCTGCATGACATCGGCAGAGCTCTGTAGAAAACAGTGAGTTAGGGCAGGGATGAGAAAACGGGAGGGGTTAATTTATAAAACACCATGTAATTTTTTGCTTAAGATATATTTAAAATTTACTTATTTTTGTGAGCAGTGAGGATTTAACTAATCAGACGTCTCTCAATGTTTCTGCTGCACGTTAGCATCCATAATCCTGGAAGGCTGCTCAAAGTGAGCCAACTGACATCTTTCTTGGCTGAGGAAGGCCCTCCATCTCTGAAGGCTGTCACAGCCATTCGATGTGTGGGAAGGCTCATCTCTTAATGACCATTTAAATTAAATGACATGGGTACAATGGCTAATCTTGCAATTATGTAATTGCTTTTGGTATCTCATCTATAAATCAGATTCGCAGCCAATTAGTTTTGATCGTGATTCACATGCACTCACATTATTCCCTCTTAGTTTCATCTTTCAGTATGGCTCATTGTATACATTTAAGAATTCCTCCATTTTTGTCTGCGGCATATTAGTGCCTGACCCCTGGAGTCCTGAACAAGTCCGTCACACATTGGATGTTGTGGCACAGTGGGGTCCTGACACATAAGCGGTTAATCCTCTGACATTCTGTGCATTCTAGTGGGAGACCACAAGTTTTGTTGATTGTTCATTAACTTTGTATGCATTGCATCAACATCCTTCAGTGTTTTCCTTTCAAATACTTCTTCCTCTGTTCAATTTCCTGGGTTAACTATTTATTTCTGGGCTTTTACGGTATTGACACTGCTAATCTTTGTCAATCTGGTGTTTTAGGACATTGTTGCTCTTAAATACTGAAGTTTGAAACAACTATTGTAATTTTGAATTACCTGTAAATCGTAGCATTGGATGTTTACATTTTTTTTCAGTACAAAAGGGCTAGCTCTATCCAAACAGTCTGGGAACATGATAATACAATTTGAGCCATATGGTTTTTCTTTTCTTGTTACTGATGCTACTCAGAGAGTAAGAAAAATGGTTTACAAAAAAGGATGAAAGGAAAGGGGGAGTAGATTTCATATCTAAGTTATATTCCATACAAGCATCTGTCAAGGGCGCTGAATTTAAGTAGTGACCATCTGTAGAAGTACTGTAGACTATTTCTTTAGATTACATACAGTTGTGTTCAAAATTATTCAACCCCCACTGAAATTGAGTGTTTTGGCCAGTTTGACATTGATTTTGATCATTCAGTCATCTTGCTTACAATTAAATCAAAGAGGCACGTGTAGGTCAGACAAATATAACATAACATTTATAATGAAATAACCACAAATGTCTTTTCTGTGCTCACATCATTATCAGTTTTATTCAACCCCCAAGTGACATTCAATCTTAGTACTTTGTACAACATCCTTTTACAGTTATAACAGCTTTTAAACGTGAAGCATAGCTTGACACAAGTGTCTTGCAGCGATCTACGGGAATCTTTGCCCATTCGTCATGGGCAAAAGCCTCCAGTTCAGTCACATTGTTAGGCTTGCGCACTGCAACTGCTTTCTTTAAGTCCCACCAGAGGTTCTCAATCGGATTTAAGTCAGGTGACTGCGATGGCCACTCCAAAAGGTTCCAGCCTTTAATCTGCAACCATGCTCTAGTGGACTTGGAGGTATGCTTGGGATCATTGTCCTGTTGAAAGGTCCAACGTCTCCCAAGCCTCAGGTTTGTGACGGACTGCATCACATTGTCAACCAATATCTCCTGGTACTGAAGAGAATTCATGGTACCTTGCACACGCTGAAGCTTACCTGTACCTGCAGAAGCAAAACAGCCCCAAAGCATGATTGACCCCCCCGCCATGCTTCACAGTAGGCAAGGTGTTCTTTTGTTCATAGGCCTTGTTCTTCCTCCTCCAAACATAGCGTTGATCCATGGGCCCAAACAGTTCTAATTTTGTTTCATCAGTCCACAGAACACTATCCCAAAACTTCTGTGGTTTGTCCACATGACTTTTGGCATACTGCAGTCGACTCTTCTTATTCTTTGGAGACAGCAAGGGGGTGCGCCTGGGAGTTCTGGCATGGAGGCCTTCATTACGCAGTGTGCGCCGTATTGTCTGAGCTGAAACGTCAGTACCCACATCTGACAAATCTTTTCTCAGTTCCTCAGCAGTCACACGGGGACTTTTCTCCACTCTACGCTTCAGGTAGCGCACAGCAGTCGAAGTCAGCATCTTCTTTCTGCCACGACCAGGTAGCGTTTCAACAGTGCCCTTTGCCTTGCATTTGCGAATGATGCTTCCTATGGTCTTTCTTGGTATGTTTAACATCTTTGAAATCTTCTTATATCCATTGCCCTTCCTGTGAAGAGTAATCACCTCTTCTCTTGTCTTCCTGGACCATTCTCTTGACTTCACCATGTTTGTAACCACACCAGTAAATGTCTAGAAGGAACGGAGTATCACAGTCATTTTAAAGCTGCCTAATTGGTGCTTATTATGCTTTATTGCTGCTCCGTGACATCCACAGGTATTTTCAATACCTGATTGAAAACACTTGAATGAACCTCTGTTCTTCAGAGTGGTAGTCTTTAAGGGGTCGAATAATTGTGTCAATGAAGAATTCACAAAAGAAACATTTACTACTGTATTACAAAACCAATTGATGTCATTTTAGTTGCATATGGTTCTTTAAAAAGTCCTTGTAGGATTTCATTCTGAATACAATTACAAATGTACACTAAATTCCCTAAAACCCTTTATAGCATTGGGGGTTGAATAGTTTTGAACACAACTGTATATACTGTGCTTCACGGTGAGATAAACTCTCTGCACAACTCATGCAAAAGAGTCTCTGTTTACTCGCAATGCATACAGATCTGTACTATGGACTTTGCAAATAAGGAGCATATTGCACTGTATTCTGCTTCCCTAAGCAAAGCTGTGAGGCGTGGGTGCTTTAGACTAGCTACGTCTGTATTTGACCAGTACTCACACGATGAAGTTCAGCAGATAGCTGATAGCTAGATAGCTAGATTATCTCCAAGTGACCCTCTTCAATCCTTGTTGTGGAGACTAATTATTTACTTTCAGAATAACTGACACATATTCATGTGCTCAATCTGTACAGCAATGCAACACAAAAATATTGTATAGTGTGCATAGTAGAACAGTATCAGAGAGTATCACTTGTGTATATTGTATACTAATATCTGTATCACAGACCCTCACAGTGGTAAAGCTCCCAATAAAAAGATATGAATGTATCATAGAGCGCCACAGCAATAGACTTAAAGAAATGTGTGGTTTATTTGAGTGTACTACAGAGCTCTACAGCAATAAAACGCATGAGTGTGTTGCAGTGATCCACAACAATATAGTTCAGTTCTGTTATGGATATGAATTTCCGTGAAGTGATTTACTTCACTAGACAATGTTAAGTGAATAATCCCCCAAATGGCCATGTAACATTCGTGAACACCAATAGGCGTTACTAAAGAGCATATATTGTCTACCAGAGACAAGATGGCAATGTCTGACCATGTGCTTTTGTCAGGATGGATGATATAAGCCAGCTACCCCTCCCCCCAGGAAGGTCACTTTTCCATTCAATTAGCTACAAGAACCCACTGTGGTTGATGGAGACACGGCTCTAGTCCAACCTTATTTTGGATGCAATCAGGAAACCCAACAAGTGATCTCCTTTTTTTTTCTGCTTTGGCTTTTGACCTGGACACATGGCTATGCAAGTCATGTGTTGTGGCTATGTGGATGGATAAATGACTGTTGCTCCTTTATCCCTTTGCATTTCAATCACCTAAGCAGAGTCTTTGTTTTCTTGCAGTGTCTATGATTAGCTTAACATTGTTTCTATTTATCTTTCTTTTAACCTTTAACCTTTTGATGTAAAGTTATTTATAGCTATCTGTGTGCGTGTCCTTACTCACTATTCTACGTCCCATGCTATCAGCTGCTATACCTTTTTCATAACAAATGGTGTAGACGGAGTTATGAATATTTAACAGCAAATAACCAAATATAAATTTGTTAGTGTTATAATTGCGGCTGAGGCTTATCAGCTAAACAGTAATGTTGTCTGTTAACAAATGATGTTTCATTGTTCTTGGTTATGTTAATCTTTTGGGGAGATTCATATTATTAATAGATAGTAAAAGCTCCAGGCCAAAGATTATTACAAATAGACAAGAGACAGATTCATCTGTGGATGTGGGTTGAATGTTTTAGAACAGCAACTCCCTCATATTTCCCACTCGTATCAGCAACATCATCGTAAGATAACCTGGGCGCAGATAAGTATTGTTAAGTTTATCAATAACCTTAGTTAATCTTCTGGGGAGAGTATAAACTCCAGACCAAAAGTATATACCATTTGATACATTTTGTGAAACTTTATTAAACATTGTTATTTTGTATAGTCTCTGAGTGAACAGACTATAGCAGAATTAACTGTTCCCATATAACTGTGCCAGAATACCAGAAATCGGTTCGCTTTTGGAGCCTATTAAGTGCATTTGGGTTCCAGTAATTTTGATTGTCTAAAGTAACACAGCAGTAATTGTTCGTGCCCTTTGCACCTATTAAGTGCAAATAATTCATACAAAGCGACGAACCGCCACACGTTCAGTGCATTGTGTTTGTGTTAGAGCGGGAAGGCAGTACAGTTCTGCCCATGGCATTAAAAGTATGAGCAAATCTGTCTTCTTTGCAGGTCTGGGAGGGTGATGGGCATAGCTGGGGGGAGGGATGTTCATTACTCAATTTTCATCACTGATGATGCCAACACCTCCAAAAAGGGACACCTCATCTCGGCACTCATATGCATCTGGATGAAAGGCAGCTTGAGTGAGTAGTCAATCAGGGCTGCTCATAAATAACTGCTGCATTAGCCCTTATGCTTGAGATTAAACAAGTCTATGATTCTAAATGTTATAACATCACAACCTCCATTAAACAGCCGCTCACAATGCATTTTTCCTTAGTTCTACTGAAAACTGGGTAATAGCCTAAAGCTGTTTGGCGAACGGGAGGCCTAAGGGAAAAACAGAGTGTTAAATTATGTGACTTATCAGGTTTAACATGGAGTGTATCACAAAGTTTTATAGTAGGAAAATTCTGTTCAATGAAAATGTTTCTCACAGGGCTCCACAGAACTAACCAAATAACCAAATTGTTCTAGATAGCTGCAGGTACTGTACGTCCGTATTTCAGAAGTCCTGAACTGTAGGCAAGGACCAGCATAAGGCAAGGGAGAAAGGTTGAGTATTTACACCTAAACTATAAAAAATACAAAAAATAATAATCTGACAATTATTTAAGGATAAAAAGGGGGGTCATTTTTAGTAGTGTCTGATTAATTTTCATTTACCAGTTTAAGAACCATGAATCAGCTGTAAATAACACATCCTGAAACTTTGTGTTCCCAGTAAACCTGCTTTCCATACCGTGCTTGGTGTGACCAGTCCCTTTTCTTTATTGGAAGTCACATGGTTTGACCGAGTGACACAAGGTTTTCCTTCTGACCAACTGGCAGCCCCAGGCTGTCACCTGTTTTGGGAGGGCTGATGGAAATGCGCCTGTTTTATGGCGATAAATTTGTTAAATCAGGGCTTTATGAGCCCGTACACAAATGCTAATTCAGCATTAATGGTTTCCGAGATGGCACACCCCTTTCAGACCA
Source organism: Leptobrachium leishanense (assembly GCA_009667805.1). Taxonomy (NCBI): domain Eukaryota; kingdom Metazoa; phylum Chordata; class Amphibia; order Anura; family Megophryidae; genus Leptobrachium; species Leptobrachium leishanense. Next base: position 111,699,924 of record CM019067.1, on the reverse strand, counting down.
CGGACATCAGCAGTGAGGCAGGTAGGGTTATTCGCCAAGGTGAGATTGATGGATGGCTGCAGTGGAATTCTGATATTTCTTCAGATTGATTATATTTTCGCTTAGAAAGAGCAGTGTCCTTATAATTCCTTTACAAATCAACTAGGTGAGTAAATCCTATCATATTTAATCCCACCTCAAAAAATAATCCAAAAATAACACTAAAGTCTCATATGCTAACAATGGAAATAAGGTCAGATCAATATAGTTCATGGTAGGGTAGTAGAAGACTGTTGAAGCCAGCATCAATGTTGTTTCAGCTCACTATGTCACATTTACGGGTTTTTTTGCATGGCGTTTTTCCATATCTGGTAAATAATCGGTTTATGATTCTTAATATCTTTCATCAGAGCGTCAAATCAACATGGATAATGCCTCGTGCTGATGACATTTCAGATCATATCATGGATCACAGCACTGCAAACCATTATTTTTCTAAAATAGTGAAATACTTTGAAAGGTTCTAAAGTTTCCAGTTTTTCCCATTTGGTTATCATTGAGCTTTGAACTCACGTCTTCAAACAGATGTGCCAAAAGAGCACTATAAACAAACAATTAAAGAATGGGAAGTCTTTAATACACACTCCATTGATCATTCAACTTGTTTTACACAAGTAGGAGTTCTTGACATTAATCACAGTCCTGTAGTTTTACCAGATCTTGTTAATTTGCCATCCACACCCATGGTCAATGTAAGGGTTTGTCTATGTGGACTTTAATGCCTAAGCAGTTGGGGTTAAAACATACAAAGTAGAGACAGTTTTGCAGAAGCTTTGACTATATGAATACTTTTCTTTCTGCCTAATTAAACATTAAACAGTTATATATTGACTATATGAATACTCTACTTAGTTTCTGCCCAATTAAACATTAAATACCGGTATAACGTTATATATTATTTCATCCGGCATGTGATGTTCAAAGCTTGGTATTTGTGCAGGATTTTCTTTTTATATCACACTAATTTAATTTGTCACTATTTTCTGTTTCATACACCCATAAGAATGCAAAGCACATAAAAATGCAGTTATTTAGTGTAAATTATTATATTCATAATAATAATGTACCCCCCATTCTGATAAACCCTGGTTTAAAAAAATAAGTAATTGTCTTCCAGGTTTTCCTGGCTCCGACTTTGATATGATTTTGACTAGAGGCGTGCATTTGTTTCGTAACGAATCTCAATTAGTTTGAAAATTTGTTAATTTGTATTTCGGAAGTACTTCCAAAAAAACTAATTGGTTTCATCCTAATTGAAACGCGAACGAAACAAAACAGTATATAACAAAATTGATTTGTTATACTGTCTCACAAGAGAACCACACTGCAGCGAAACGGTAGTTTAACCCTAGCTTGCCTTTTACCCCTCATGTTTAATCCTAATCTAACAGTAATTGAGCAGGATTTGATTTATTGTTTTTTGTTAATCGATCCCAAATTACAAACGAAATTATGAAAACGAGTCAGTTTCATTTTACTGTTTCACAAAGCACCCGTCCCTGTCAATTGGCTGTGGTGCTGAATCTGTTGTATTCAGCACTACAGGCCACTAGACAGGTCAATATTAAACCCTATCTTGCCTTTTAACCCTCATGTTTAACCCTAACCTAACAATAATTGAACAGGATTTGATTTATTGTTTTTTTTTCTAGTGATCCTAAAATTCAAATCGAATCGAAATTATGAATCGAAACAACAAAATTACAAAAACGAATCAGTATTCAAACAAATTCTGTTTTGGATGAAATTGTTTTCAAACAAAACAAAACAAAATTTTCAGCTGTGCACACCACTAATTTTGACAAGTAATTCTCTAGAGTAGTTTCCTTATAGGTATAACCAGCCTAACAATTTTAAATATATATTTGTAAAGGCATTATTGATGTCCACAACTAACTAACTGGGTGGTGGTGCTTAATTTATAACATTTTAGTTGCCATTAAAATGAAAAAGGCAGATTCTTCAGAGACTTGAGACATACTCTTCTTGTATTGTTAAATATCTTGGGCCATAAAATTCGGCCATTTCTTACCGCTGTCGCCACAAAACAACTCATACACGCCCTGGTAATCTCCCGACTCGACTATTGCAATAATCTCTTATCTGGCCTCCCTCTGTCCCACCTCTCCCCTCTACAATCCATCCTGAACGCCTCCGCCAGGCTAATTCACCTCACCCGCCGCTCTGTCTCTGCCGCTCCCCTCTGCGAGTCCCTTCACTGGCTCCCCATCCACTGCAGAATTAAGTTCAAAATCCTTATCCTTACCTACAAAAGCCTCACTAACTCAGCTCCCCACTACCTGTCCTCACTAATCACCAAATACACCCCAGCCCGCTCCCTAAGGTCAAACAGTGACCTGCGCCTAGCTTCTCCCCGCATCACCTCTCCCATGATAGACTGCAGGATTTCTCACGCGCAGCCCCCACTCTCTGGAACGCTCTCCCTCGTACTGTCAGACTTTCCCCTAACTTCTCTTCCTTCAAACGCTCCCTGAAAACATTCCTATTTAGGGAAGCCTACCACCCAACTCACTGACGCAACCATCAATCACTCTCACCTTACAGTCCTCTCCTCCTGTTTCCACCCCAACCCTCCCAGATAGTGAGTTCCTACGGGAATAGGGCCCTCATCTCCTCCTGTACTGTTTGTCAAATGTTGTTCAATGTATTGTAACCCTGTCTATACTGTGCTTATTGTACAGCGCTGCGGAATATGCTGGCGCTTTATAAATAAAGAATAATAATAATAATAATATTACATAGTTGGTGCTAACTTAACCAGAGCTGTTGTAAACTTACCAGAGTCATTATAGCCTATGTAGCTGTTAAGTTTACAACAGCTCTGGTTAAGTTAGCACCAACTATGTAATATGGCCCCTTGTCGGTAACCTTAGTCCGTATTTCTACTCAAAATATCCTTTGGACTCTGCAAACCAAACACCAATGGCAAACAGACCATTAGGCAGTTACCCGGTCAGCTCGGGTTTGGGTGCTAGAAATGGAGCTTGGAGAGGAAATTTAATTGTTTCATGGATTCTATTTTGTGGTTGTTGCGTAAAGACTGCTTAGGGGAGGAAGACCACCTTGTGGCCACGCTCTTCAAAAGAAATTGTTTTGACAAGTAAAAACGTATAGAAAACCATAATCGGTAAACACTTTTGCTATAAAATATATGCCTTGTGACAACATACCATTGTCAGTATTATTTTTACACTTTCCACTTGGTTCAAGGGATTATTCAAAGGGACGCTAACACTTACATAAACTCTAACTAGATTACTTGTGCATTACAAATAAAACCACATTATAAAACACATGCTGCTCTTTTTCTTTTCTTTGTTTGAAGTAGTTGCATGTAAAAAGGAAAAAGGTTAGTTTTTTTATCTCCTTTTTCCTTTTTGTGGATTTGTCCCATGATGCAACATTTATCAAAATCTGTGCAAAAGGTTTATTTTACTTCTGTTGTTTATTTAATCAACAGTATTTAATAGTTAATGGTCCTTTAAGTATCAACACAGACATTGGTGTTCCTTCTTACTATTTACTTAGATGTTAATCATCCAGTTAATTATGCAGGTTTAGTCAATTACCTAGTAATTAGTACAAAAGAAGTCAATGCCAGGGGCCCTCTTGAGGCACATCGGTTTAACTGTTGACAGATGGCAATATATGTTAAAGTATCACATCAGTGTGTTGGATAATGTTATTTTTGGTGCTCAATATCCTTGGAAGACCTTTCAGTGATTTACAAATACTTCTAAAATCAAAGACTCATAGATCTGTCCAGGAGTGAAAACGTATCCAGTGTTTCAAAGTTCAACCTTGAACTTTTAATTGCTACACATTAAAAAAAATACTTAATTTAGTTAATTCATTTTGTTATTACTTATCATAGTCTTTTAGATAAGTAATTCCATTACACATATTTTCATTAAAAACAAGATATTCTAGTCAGGAAACTAATTCTCCATTGCAATCGTGCATGTCATGTTGATTTGGATGTCCCATGGAAGAGTAGGTTTTAGGCTAATGTCAGACGAACGCAGTCTGAGCGCACTCTTCGTGCGTGCATAACAGACAGACGTACTGACAGAAGATACTGTAGACACCACACGGTCTGTGTTTTTTTGACAGACGTAGAAAAAAAAGGGAACTATGGGAAATAAAATTAATATGAAAAATGATAAAAAAAATTGAAGAGGATATGAAAAGCCATTTTGTGCGTCAAGGTGCTGGACGTCGCAAATGCGCTGCGTCTGACATCTCATCACTCACACAGAACGCTATGTGGACGTGGCGCACTCTGTGCGTCCGTCTAGCGGTTTTATGTTCTTGTCTAACTTGCGTCTGTTTGCCACGTGCGTTGTGATCATACAATGGATGCACCCAGTGACACATATAGAGTAAATTATTTTCTTAACTAAACATACAAGAGAAAAACAAAGCACATGTAAGATATCAGCAACATCAAATAAACACAATAAGAACAATACATTTTTTGGCGGTAGTGGTCTTTTAACCACTTGATTGTGAAGGATGTGCAGGGAACACCCTCTCGTTTTAGGCTAGGGTCAGACTAACGCAGTATTAACGTGCGTTTAGCAGCACTAAATCACAGCCGTGCTAGCAGCAAATGGCGTCCAAGGCCAGGCAGCATACGAAGAACGGCCGCACAAAAGTGAGGCCGCGCAATGCAAGTGGCAAACGAACGCATTTTTTCGAGAACGTGATACCGCTAGTACTGACGTACAGAGTGCGCTGCGTCCGCTAGCGGCGTGTGTGCGTGATTAGGAGACGTCAGATGCTGCTAATGTCCGGCCAACATAACGTCCAGACGCAAGAAGGGTTTTATTGATGATCCGTACAAAATCACGGACGGAAATGCGCATCGTATGACCGCTATCGCGTATTCCGTGAAAAAATGCGTCCATTCGTTCGAACGCACTTTTTCACGGACAACGCAAAAAATGCCTTAGTCTGACCCTAGCCTTACTCCCGTTCGCAGAGGACGTTTCCCACACGACATCAGGCAGTATTACAAATTTGGTGCTAACTTAACCAGAGCTGTTGTTAACTTAACAACTCCATAGACTATAATGGCTCTGGTAAGTTTACAACAGCTCTGGTTAAGTTAGTACCAACTTTGTAATATAGCCCATCGTGTTCAAGCCTCCCTCCTGCCGATACTCACCTCTCCCACACAGATCTGACTTTCTTGAAAGCTGGATGGCAGACCTTTCTCGGAAGTGGCTGACATCTTGGATGTCATTGAAAAATGAAATTTTGTTAGCTAAAAATTTAATTTTTTTAGCTAACATTGCGGGTTTGTTTCAGAAAAATGCAGTAACAGGTTCCCATTTCTATTTTTTTAACAAGCGTACCTGATAGTATATATTACCGTAAAGGCTCAGATGATAAAATGTGAAAAAAAAAAACACTTTACACGCTGTAGATGATTGAAAATTCTAATTTATTGCAATTTTTGTTATAATATTCTGGCAGGGCATGACGTATACATATAATAATGATCTATTATGAATCTGTCGAGTCTGCCGAAAAAAAAGGATATATAATTTGCCTGGAATGTGTAATAAAATGTGACTTCAAATAGTGTTTAAACATGATGAGCACAAACGGTAAAAATTAACTGGGCACATACAGTAGAGGTGAAATGGCTCAGCAGTGAAGGGGTTAAAGGGACACTCTAGTCACGGGGCTACATGAGTTAATTTAAGTGGTCATTATGGCAGGAGCCTGTATTCCTTCTCCCACCGCAGCCACTGGAGCTTCAAAGCAGAGATTTTCCCTCCTCCATGAAAGCAATCAATGTCCAGTAGAGTTTCTCATGGATAGGGCTTTTCGAGGTTCCAAAACAACTATATGGATAGGTAGATCTAGGAATAGTGAATAAAAGAGAGGTTTGTGAGGGTCCTGAGGCCACTAGTGCCGCTGGACGTCCTCAGGACCCTCACAAACTTCTTTATTCTCACTATAAGTCTACAGGGTATTCCAGAGACGTGGACCCCTTGCTCGAAGTGCCTAGAGGGGTGTCAGCAACACCCTCCTGATGAGGCCTTACAAGGCTGAAACGATCGTCAGTGGTTGCTGCACCTCTTGTGCAGGGATGACGTCCTTGGCAATCAGTACTGGCCACCCTTTATGGGTGAGAGCAGGCTGATTTGCATATGGAGCATTCGTCTCTGTAATGGCACAATCGAGCAAAAAGCCCTTTGAGACCTGAGCGGGCACCACCATAGAGCAGGCCACTGGTGCCGCTGCTCATCCTCAGGATCCTCACAAACCTCTTTTTTCCCAGATATAGGAATAGACATAGAAAGAGCAGGGTATTCTTGCAATCCCTCATCAACAACTAATCATAATATCATTATTAGCCATTTTGTAATGTATAGCTTAGATCAAGGGTCAGCAGATGTTTCCAGATGTTTTGAAACTACATTTCCCAGGAGGCTTGGCCTACCTAATGAGTGACTGAGCATCAGGGGAGATGTAGTTCCAAAACCTCTAGAAGGCCAAGGAAGCGGACTCCTGGCTTAGATCCTAACCTTTCTGGATTTAGGTTTGTATTTACCTAGAAATACCAAATGAATGTTAAACTTTAGATCCAGTTTAATCTTCTGATTTTGTATTATTATTATTATTCTTTATTATTATTCTTTATTTATAAAGCGCCAGCATATTCACAAAAAATAAAGAAACAGACACCAGTGCTTTTTTCAGTATTTCCACCGGCGTGACCTGTTGTGTGAGGAGTGAGAAACAGCCGTTCCAGGTCAATGTCTTCTGATATACTGTAAATACAGATGAAAGGACATAGTGCCCTGCAATGTCTGTTTCTCACTTCTTCTAACAAGTAAACAGGTCATGCAAGTGGACCTACTGAAAGCATCACTGGTTTCTCTCTATTTATTTTTTTTATAAATGTTTAGTGTTTGCTCCCTGCTTGAGGTGCACAGGAGGGAATCAGTTACTCCAGCAGCAGCTGACACTTTTGTACATTTTTGGATGACATACAGGGTTATTCAAAGAGATCCGAATTACTGGCGAAAGGGAACCGAATGCTGAAATTCAGCGTACGGTTACCTTTCCTGGCCATTCGGCTATCCAGAGAGCAGGCAGTTCGCCAAATGTTAGAGAATTGCCTGCACATACGGTGCCTGTTCGGTGCCTGCAATGCTTCGTCTATTCAGAGAACAAAAACCAGCAGTGAAAAGTTGCCGAATTGCCCTGCCATTCAGTGGTTTCTTTCAACAGATTTATTCAGGCGAATCCCATAGCCTTCAATGTTTTAATTCAATATCTAATAAACCGTTGATTATAATATTCTGCAGTAAAAAGTCTCTTTATTTATAGATTTTTTTAGGATCTTTTAGGCATTTTTGGGGATTTTTTTTGCAAAAAAAATTCTCCGATATTTTTTTTCTTTCTGTAACAGCCCTTCTAATTATCATACATTGGATCTTATATGTAAATTTCAGACATTTTCGCTCAGTAGTTTCTTTGCAAACAGCGTTTCACTTTTCAAACATTAAAGTAAACCTTTTTTTGTTTTTTTCGCTCCATTCGTCTGCGGTGTCGGGGTTTTTCGGCGGCTGCTCTGCGCTGTGATCGATGGCTGCTCGGGTTTCTCCGGCGTGTTCGGCGGCGTTAATCCAGATGTTTTTGCGGGTTTCGGTGTGCATTCGCCGGGATTTGCGGTGAGTGTTCGTCGGGTTTGCGGTGGCTTTTCCCTGCACTATGATGTCCCTGTGGTGCTTGCTGAATACACCGCAGGGTCGCCGAAATGGGATTGCCAAATCGCACCGAATTGAAAAGAAAGAAAAGTCACCGAAAGTGCGGTGACTTTTCGATTCTCTTTGAATAACCCTGATAGACATCCAACCCCAGGGATATTTTTCTTTTTGTATAACACTTAAATCTGTATGTGACATTGTAAATACATGCATATTTTTTATTCTCAGCCAGAATAATCTAATGTAACTTTCAAAGTAAATGCTCAGAGCTCCATGAAATACTGGCTGGGTGGAGTAGAGGTAACATCACCGCTCTGCATGGAGAGAGCCTGCGGAGACATGGGTACGATCCCGGCAAGACACCTAACGGTACATACTCGCCACCCAGGACATACTTGAAAACGAGAGAAATCTCAATGTATCCTTCCTGGTAAAATACTGTCTCAAAAAAACAAAACTATAAAGGCGTCTGCAGACGGAGTCATTTGTTCTGCAGCTGTGGGGTCTGATAAACAAAATGATGTGTTTTGATTGCCCACATTAAGTATAATACAAACATTATTAAGGACGTTAGCTACTTGCTATGACTAGATTTGTGAAACAAACTAAAGTAACTGAAAAAATATAAATACAGGGATGTGAGAAGTAAACTTCCTCTGCCATTTTTCTTCCAGTCATGGCTGGAGGTGCTAGCAGATGTTTTGTATCATCGTAGATAATATTCCTGTAGCCCACTCATTTCCTCATCAGTTAAAGGAGGGGGTTGTCTTGTCCTGGACCAGGTGCTACCACCCAAAGAGAAGAGTGTTTTCACACCCAGTGTCATACTGGATTCTGCTGGTTAAGGCTAGGGTCAAATGAACGCATTTTTCGCAGCGACCGTCAAAAAGTGTGTCCGAACACATTGCCGTATTTTTTCACGGAATGCGCGAAAACGGTCATACGATGCGCATTTTCGTGCGTGATTTTTTACAGATCCAAACCAGGAAACTTTGGGTGTCTGGACGTTATGTTGGCCGGACATGAGCAGCGTCTGACGCCTCCTAATCACGCACACACACCACTATGCGGACGCAGCGCACTCTGTACGTCAGTACTAGCGGTTCTGCGTTATCAAAAAAATGCGTTCATTTTCCACTTGCGTTGCGCGGCCGGACTTTCGTGCAGCCGTACTTCGTATATTGGCCGTCATTGCACGTCATTTGCTGCTACTGTGGCCGTAATTAAGTGCGCCTAAACGCACGTTAAAATTGCGCTAGTCTGACCCCAGCCTAAATTCTTCACCTTTTTTGTTGCATTTTTTTTGTAGACCCAATTTAAGTTCCAGTATTAATACAGGAGGATGGATCATTCATTTCCATTTATTGGTATTGTTGCTTTTTTTTTTATAAACATGAGGATGACAGGGAGTTTGTTGATCTTTTTTTTTTTCTAGGGAAGATCAGATCCTTCGTGGGAGAATATAAAGAGGCAGTGTGTATACTAAAGCCGTTTGATCTTTTTTTTGTTTCTTTGTGATATCGTGCTGGCATTAACATGTGGGAACAATTAGGGCATTATTCCTGGTTAACACTAAAATGGGGACGTTAAGAGGGAAAATTTGCACCTGCAGTTTTCCCCTAGAGTCCCCATTTTGGTGTGAGATTCCAGGGCAGGCGCTACTTCAGCACCTTGCCCCTGAATGCAGCACTAGCCACTGGGATACAAAGGGTAGTGCTTCCACGCTGCCCCGAGTGTCACCTCCTGCAGTCCATAGGACTCCATAGAGGTTTGCGCTTCCCGGCCGTGAGCCCTGCGTGATCTTGCTCCTGCGAGTTCTCAAAGCACCATGGAGTAATCACGGGATTTTGTTCTCAATCTCACTCTGCTCCCAAGGACAAGAACATAGCTACCGTATTGTTCGCTCCATAAGACGCACCTGACCATAAGACGCACCTAGTTTTTAGAGGAGGAAAACAGGAAAATAAATATTCTGAATCAAATAGAGTAATAATGGATATTGCCCCAGCTCCTCTCATGGATTTTGCCCCAGCTCATGGATACTGTCCCCCAACTCATGGATAATGCCCCAGCTCATGGATACTGTCCCCCAGGTCACACATGGATTTGCCCCAGCTCATACATGGATAATGCCCCAGCTCACACATGGATATGCCCCAGCTCATGGATTTGCCACAGCTCACACATGGATATGCCCCAGCTCATGGATTTGCCCCAGCTCACACATGGATATGCCCCAGCTCACACATGGATATGCCCCAGCTCACACATGGATATGCCTCAGCTCACCTGCGCTGCCGCCGCCGCGTTCGTCTCCCTCTGAGCGTGCATCTGGCAACAGGAAGCTTGGGCACTCGCCTGGGGAGCCACGTGACCGTGAGCTCGCGAGATCGCGGTCACGTGGCTCCCCCAGGCGAGTGCCCAAGCTCCTTGCCGCCGGACGCACGCTCAGAGGGAGCCGAACGCGGCGGCGGCAGGTGAGCTGAGGCATATCATGGGGCATTCGCTCCATTAGACGCACCCACTTTTCCCCCCACTTTTTGGGGGGAGAAAAGTGCGTCTTATGGAGCGAAAAATATGGTACATAGGTACATAGGCTGAATAAAGACAGGCGTCCATCGAGTCCAGTTTTTCCCACATCACCTACTGTATATCCAAAATCATGCAAAAATCACAGTTTGAAGCGCTTGCCAATATGCAAAACACTTCATGACCCAAGATGGCAATCCGATTTCTCCTTGGATCAAACAGCTTCTACCCACAATTTAAATATTATAACCCCTAATATTCTGTTTTTGCAGGAAGTCATCCAGTCGTTGTTTAAAAGTCTGTACAGTCTCTGACCCAACCACCTCGACAGGCAGAGCATTCCACAGCTTTATTGTTCTCACCGTAAAATAACCCTTTCTATGCTTTAGGCTGAATTTCCTTTCATACAGTCTAGTTGAAGCAGCAGGTCAGGCCAACGTTCTCACCGCGGGATGAGTGATGAGTATCGAATTTATTGAAGGAGGTTTTTGGGAGTGCTAAATGATTTTGCAAAAGCAGAATCATTTAACATCAGCTTTTAGGTATAGCTAAACTTTTGGCTTGTGTGTCCATGCGGTAATTAGTGCTAGCACTTTGTAATACCTTTCTATTCCTAATGCTAATTAATGATTGTACTCCCCATGTTAAGTATAGGATGCGTAAAGTGATTTCTTATGGGTTTAGCGTTATGAGGGTAATATGGGAGGCATGCGTTAAAGTCACTTTTCCTGGTGGTAACACTTACTCATCCGAACGCTACCATTAGCTTTCACGAGGGAATAGTGCCCATAGGAGGCAGCATTGTAAATGGTTCTAGCCTGGGAAGCCATTATAAAGTAATTTAAAGTGAAAAAAAATTATGAATAACATAATATGTAAATATATTTATATATATAAAAAACTAACTAATATACCCGGCGTTGCCCATGTTTTTATTTTTTCACTAGTTTTTTTTATTACGTTTTTATTTATTGGAAGTAGCTTTACATTTTTGGAAAGACTACATAACAAAAATGTTAAAATGTAAGTATAAGTTTTTTCGGTATTTCAGTTCGACAGGTTTAATCAAGCGAATCCCATAGGGTTCAATGTAAAAAAAATAATATAATTTAAAAAAAAATTTTTAGTTCAGCAGTGTTCAACGGTTTTCGGCGATCATTTTGGAGGTCTTCAGCTGCCAGTTTGGCAGTCTTCAGCAACTCCATCTTTGGTGCACTACGGTGACCCTGCAGTGAATAGCAAATTAAATAAATGGAATAGCCAAAGTGCATCTGTAGTGTAAATCATCGAATTTTTGCTGAAATTTTGGTCCTTTGTGAATAACCCCTTTAGTATTTTTGCACTTATTTTTAAAATGTAAAAGATATTTAATAAATTATTTTTACTAGTACTATTTTAATGATGGCTGGTTAATACACGGATATGAACGATTATTACAAGACAATAATTTTTTCCTACAATGTCTGCCACAGATTACAAGACGATCAAATTCACTCCTGTCATCTACATAGAGAAATTCACATAAAAATGTCTCGTTTTCAAAGGGTAGTTGTAACTGGCTAAAGCTTAATTATTTACATAGTGCCAACATGTTCCACAGTTCTGTAAAGGAGTAAAGCAAGATAAAGTAATTAAAACGAAATTAGTTTCACATTCCCAAACAAGATTAGGCGAGGAGGACCATTCTGCATCGAGCTTATGGTCTAAGGCCGGGGTCAGACAAGCGCACTAGGTGCGCCCGTACTGATGTGCCTCCTGGCATCCGTCACAGCATTGTGACGCTTCAACGAGGCTGACCCCACGCTGCAGCGTGCGCGCAAATTGTGCATGCTACAGCAGCTGTGCTACGGCCGTACTTAAAGCCTCTCCATCAAAGCGCTGCGATGCCTGTTCGGCAGGGCTGCAAAGCGAGATCCTCCATAGGAGGATCGAGCCTTGCAGTGCAGAGCTCACTAACTGCGCTCAGCGAGGTGGTCAGACGAGTCCAGAGGGGCATCAGAGTGGAAGGAACGGCCACTCACACAGACGTTCTTTCCGCTCTGCAAAACGCTTGTCTGACCCCAGCCTAAGACAGGGATCTTAGACTCTGGCCCTATATATTGATTACCTACAATTCCCAGGATTCTTTGAATGCAATAGATGAACAGATAGTCATGGGAGTTGTAATTCAGAAACATCTAGGGAGGCCAGAGTTTGAAATCCCTGGTGTAAGATGAGTGGGTTTAATGCAAACCTAGAAAAAAAATAGACAAGTGGACTTTTTATGTGCTACACCTGTGCTTTCTATATTCCTATCTCATGCCTTTGTAACCTGATATCAATGCTCTCACTTTTACACAGACCAACTGAAACTCCCACTCCCTGCTGTGAATAATTAAGAAGGGGGCAGGAAACTGAGTAGGAAGCTTCCTGCGGGCTAATACTGAATAAATAGTATTAACTCACTATAGGCAGAAATTATGTAAATATTTTCAATTACAAAAATGCTTTTACCATAGCTTACATAAACAAAAACACTCTTTAATCTTTCTTTAAATGCCTTTGTTTTACAAACTTTTTAACATACTTCGAATCCAGCCTAGACAGTCCTTTGTGGAGTAATTTTAATGGTTGAGGGGAGAGACATCTTAATTCTACAGTTTGCAGTAGCAGTATTGTAGTTTTGCAGATGTTAATGTGCTTCTTACTGTGTGGTCACAATTTGTAGGAGGCAACTTCCCATTTCATCGTGACAATGCCCCCATTTACGCAATGTTGGTTAAATAAAGAAATGGCTCATAGAGGTCAATGTGAAAGAACTCAGCAAGCATGCCAAGAGTCTTTATCCCCAACTTCCCAGACATCTTTGGGACAATTTGGAATGCTAAAGATGAGCCAAATTTAACATCAGCCAATCATATGCTGACCTCATTAATGCACTCCTTATTGAAGAAAAGAAAAACTGCTTCTAGTTTTTTGAAAATTCAGTGGGAACAGTGTTAAAATGGATTTGCCAGCTGATAGGGATTAAATGGTCACAGCTATGATCTGTCCATGTATATTGTTTTGTATGTATACCTACATCTAGGATATATACAGTATCTCACAGAAGTGAGTACACCCCTCACATTTTTGTAAATATTTTATTATATCGTTTCATGTGACAACAATGAAGAAATGACACTTTGCTACAATGTAAAATAGTGATTGTACAGCTTGTATAAAAGTGTAAATTTGCTGTCCCCTCAAAACAACTCAACACAGGCATTAATGTCTAAACCGCTGGCAAACAAAAGTGAGCACACCTCTAAGTGAAAATGTCCAAATTGGGCCCAATTAGTCATTTTCCCTCCCCGGGGTCATGTGACTCATTAGTGTTACAAGGATTCAGGTGTGAATGGGGAGCAAGTGTGTTAAATTTGGTGTTATCGCTCTCACTCTCTCATACTGGTCACTGGAAGTTCAACATGGCACCTCATGGCAAAGAACTCTCTGAGGATCTGAAAAAAAGAATTGTTGCTCTACATAAAGATGGCCTAGGCTATAAGAAGATTGCCAAGACCCTGAAACTGAGCTGCAGCACGGTGGCCAAGACCATACAGCGGTTTAACAGGTCAGGTTCCACTCAGAACAGGCCTCACCATGGTCGACCACAGAAAGCGAGTGCACATGCTTAGCGTCATTTCCAGAGGTTGTCTTTGGGAAATAAATGTATGTGTGTTGCCAGCATTGCTGCAGAGGTTGAAGGGGTGGGGTATCTGTATCTGTTAGATACTGTAGTGGTACTCTCAATCTCTTCAATCCAGTGGAAGTGATTATCAGCTCTGACACTCGAGCAAACGGAGTTGGTGTTTTATCACAGACTTGCAAAAAAATCTGCATTTTGGTCCAGTGTTCTAAGTTCAAAAATCTGTGAAATTCACATAAATTATATCAGGAGAAGACTGTGATCTGCTGCGACCCTAAGCTTGCTACTCGTCTGTCTTTTTAAAGATTTAGTAGGAACAGCAAGACTATACAGTTTATAGCTGCATGGCAAAATACAGGAAATTAGATTTAGGTCGGAAGAGAAAATGAAGTAAACGCAGATGGCTGGAGATATGTTTGGAATGTTACATTTAAAGTTATTTAAACCGTGTACAGAAAAACCCCTACCTTTATGTCTAACAGTTTTAGATTATTTTTAAAGTGAATTATTTGTACAACAATTATGCCACAAGTTAGGCTCGAGTCAGACGAGCGCAGTGTTCACGTCCGTGTTGTCGCACAGTTTAACGTCCATCGTAGCATACAATTATGATCAATAGAGACCCACAAACAAAGTACAACTCGTCTGACCCTAGCCTGCATTAGTGTGCAAACCCCATAGCTCTCAATCCAGTGGAAAAGTTACATAGGTCCATCAAAAATACAAAGTGGTAAAATTTGTGGTACACTAAATAGTGGCTTATGACATATTTTTTGTTCAAACTAAACAAATTTACAGGAGAAAAACAATTTTCACCATTAATGATACCTTTGGGTTACTCCAAAATAATGTAAGAAAAAGATTTTTTGTACCTACAATTTTATTTCCCTTACTTTTCAACTGACAATTTACCCACCAATTTCAACACATATTTTATAAAATTAAACAAACACCAACAGATTCATAGAACAGTAATATCTGGTATTCAGCCAAAATAGTTTGCGTAGCCACACTCACATTTTTTTAAAGCCCAATCCTGGATCTAATTAGTACACAGGGGTTGTAGAGACTCTAGGAACAATATATGGGGGGGGGCACATAAGATACCACAGTCAATACTGGGGGGGGCACTAATAATTCTCAACACTAAATCATACCACTGAAAAAAACTAAATAAGTATATATTTATTTATAAAGTATTTTACCAGGAAGGATACATTGACATTTCTCTCGTTTTCAAGTATGTCCTGGGTTCAAGAACATTGAATTGTTACAGTATATAACTAAGATTCCTAAATCTCAGAGTAATGTGATGCAATGATACCTTTCTGGTGTACTAACCTGATACTTAAATTCAATATTTTATTTGGCAGTTTTTGCGACGTCTGATATCTGCTTTAGCGACCCACGTTTTTGCAAATCATTGTGACCATTCGCTAACTAGGGAATACACCATATTTTCGGCGAAACTGATTAGCCGAAATGTGACGAAAAGCAAAGGATCTAAAAATGTGAAGCATGTAGCCTACCCATTAACCCCCTAAAATGCTTTTAATTAAATGTATACCGTGAGGGATGAGGCCTGGCCATTAACCCTTAATATACAACTAAAACAAGGCAAAAACTAAAGTAATACCCAATGTAATTTAGTGTGACCGTTAACCCCTTCACTACTGAGCCATTTCAACACTGTGAAAATAGTTATGTTTTTATCGTATTATTTATGATCTTTATGTTACACTGAATATGGTCCATGTGGTATCATTGGCAAGGCCAGACTCTGCCCTTTCCAATGACATGTCAATTGACCATGTATAATGCACAGGGACAGAGATATTACAGTCTGAATTAATCGTGGGGGGGGGCTAGATGCAGATCCCTGGTACGGGGGCACATGGGGTGGCAAAGAGTAAGCTAGGGGGCAATCACCCCCCTTGCCCACTGTCGAGATGCCTATGCGCAGCGGGATGTTTTTTGAATTCTTCTAGGTACCCACACACCCCTCAAATATATACAAGGTCACCATTTTAATCACCAAATTATATTCATCATTGTTGTTCAGCATTGTTCGCAGTTGTTTGTATGGACTTTGTCTTTTGCCGAAGTCCACCATATTTGCAACATTGTGATTTTAACAGTTGTTTGCAAAAACAGAGAACATTGGCGTTTAGTAAATTACCCCTTTATTGTTTGTTATGGTTTAACAGTTATAAACTTGGAAAAGTGATCTAGAGAGAACGTATTTGCATGAGACTTCCCAGGAATCACGAGACTTCCCATGATTTGAATAATACTAAAAAACAGGCTGCATTGAAACCATAACAGGAAAGGACAATACATTGAAACATGAGCACAGTTGACAATTGAAGGAATGTGGATGGAAGACTGAGGAGAACATTATGCAGCAAAGATTTTTTATTTTTTTTACCCAGAATATAGAAAGCCAGACCTCTACATTGGCCAAAGCTGTTTAAAATAACAGAAGAAATTTGCAAGATTGCAATTTCATGGCTCTGGAAACATGAAGAGAGATAACAAAATCCCAGAGCGTTTTGGCATTTGAACTGCATGATTGCATCCTAAAGTGGAACACAGGCCAGGCGGACAAGTATGAGAGGGTCATGTGTTTGTGTGAGAAACATAAAACAATATATTATTGTGGTCTTATTTCATGAACAGACATGTTGTGTCTTTGCAGCTCTTCTTTTTTTCTCAAACAGCCAACTTCTTTTTTATTGGCTGTTCCACGCACAAAATCAGCCCCATTTTTTATGCATGATATAAAAAATACATTAAAACCTGCATAGTTAATGAACAGGAATATCTAAAAATTATATTCACTTGCAGAGACCCTACAGGTACGCACAGAGGCGTAACTAGAAACCTCAGGGCCCAGGTGCAGGAACCATGACGGCCCCCCCACCCTAGGCAAAAACATATTTTGTCCCCCCTCTTGTCAACAAGCATTGGTCCACAATGTTGACTCCAGACAATTAGTGTCCCATTTTTTCCAGGTCCACTATGACCTCTTCAGTCCATCCCATATTTAATGTCACAGAGCTCCACAGCAATAAACCTCACAGTAATGTGCTCTGTATATGAGGGTATCACAGACCTCCACAGCAATAAATCTCACAGTAATGTGCACTGCGTATGAATGTATCACAGAACTCCACAGAAATAAAACTCACAGCACTGTGCGGTGTGTATGAGCATACCACAGAACTCCATAGTAATGTGTGTGTGTAAGAGTATCACAGAGCTCCACAGCAATAAAACTCCGTAATGTGCGGTGTGTATGAGTGTATAACAGAGCTCCATAGCAATAAAACTCTGTACTGTGCGGTGTGTATGAGTGTATAACAGTGCGTCGTGTATGAACGTATCACAGAGCTTCACAGCAATAAAACTTACAGTAATGTGCAGTGTGCATGAGTATCACAGAGCTCCAAAGTAAAACTCACACATAAGTATAAAATAAATTAAAAAAATAATTATATATATATATATATATATATAGATTTAAAATATAGGCAAGCCCCCAGGCCCAGGCAGGCGAGTGTGGGCCCCCGGGCTCAAGGACCCAGGTGCGGTGGCACCCTCTGCACCCCTGGTAGTTACGCTCATGGGTACGCTATCCCTATCCTTACCTGTAACTCTTCAGTGAGGTTTTATGTGATATGTGGTTTTGATGTTTATAAGGGACAATCCGCGCGCCGTAAAATGATATCCTGTTCTGTTTTCATACATTATGTGCAAAAAACTAAATCAGAATAACAGCCACACAATTTATTTTCTTACACCCATTTATTCACTTATATAAGATCCTGAATTTTCTTTCATTATTGCTGTATCTTTAATTTTCCATTATTTTTCCCTTAGGTTTGTTTCCTGCAATATTAAATCTTGCAAGCAATGCAAACATCACCTCTAATGCCACTTGTGGCGAAATGGGACCAGAGATGTTTTGCAAACTTGTAGAACATGTGCCTGGAAGACCAATTCGAAATCTACAGTGCCGAATGTGCGACAATAAAAGCGAGAACCCTAAAGGTAGAAATCTCCCAGCTTCCTGTTCAGTATTCACACTGGTCATTTTAAATCTATGTGTTTTTTTATTTTAGCGTGTTTAAATCTCTTCAAAGTGCTTTGGATTATAATACTATATTTTCTTACTTTTATTTTCTAAACAGAACGGCACCCAATAACAAATGCCATTGACGGCACAAATGATTGGTGGCAAAGCCCCAGTATTCAGAATGGGCGCATATACCATTGGATCACTATAACTCTAGATCTAAGACAGGTAATTATATGCTTCTCTTTATGCCTGTTATTATTATGTTTATTATCAATATTATATTTTGTGTTTTAATTACTCTGTAGTAGACAGAGAATTAGACAGACAGAAAGATGTATGGCTTGACAAAGACCATTGACGTGGTCGAAATGTACAACTTGCAAAATCCCAGTAAATTTGATTGATTGGACCACCTTAGGAGTGATGGATTCCTTTATTCTCCTGTCTTAGATAGACATATACATATATATGTATAGGCAGATATTCTCTAATGGTAAATATGGTCTCAGTGGAAGTCATCTATGATGAAAGAGACTCTCCAAAATCATAATACATCACTTTTGGCGAACATGTGAGCTGATCTCTATTGGACATAAAAGTAAATATAAAAAGCCAGCCGTGGTGGGTACAAGTTAACCTATAGACCCAGATATTCACCACAAGAATCATAATGACCGTGTGCGCGATCTCACAGCCAGGAAATCATTAGTACTACTTTTGTTATATCGATGTTACATTCACTTGCATGTACTTACAGACAGTTTGCTTTGCTTTACGCATTAGGTGATGTGTGTGTGTTTAAAAGTGACTTTGACTTTTTTATCTTGTTCTGACCACATCTGCTATTCTCACATCCATTTTTAATGATCTGGGGCATCTCACAAGGCATTGCAGATGAATTATCACTGCCCTCGTTGATCCGCTGGTGGGTAGACAGTCGGCATTCTATGGACCTTCCATGGTTTTTTTTCGTAGCAGAAGGAATGGTATGGACATTCACTGTCTTGCGCCTTTGCCAGCCTTGGAGTCATGTCTCAGCATATGGTGATAAAAATTTTTTGGAAATTGCATTTTCTGCACTTTTCGCTTTATGTGTATTTGCAAACATGTTACAAAGAACAAATATGGACTGGGCACACTGCATTCAGGCACCTTTATTAACTAAACCGTGCAGCGTTTCGGCTGAATGGCAGCCTTTCTCAAGCCTAACTACAACAAGGTCTAAAGTCTATATGTAGAATATAAAAAAGTGACAGTAATTATCAGATAACTAAGTATAGGTGAGAAACACAATCAATTCCAATATTCATACACAGAGCATGAACCACATATAACTAATCCAATGATCAAACCATAACAATAACATAATAAATAAAAGAACATATTATTATGAATGTGATATTAACTTTCAGCACTACAAGTAACATGTAATTAGAAATAGCTCCTCATATAGAATATTATGCAATAGGTACTGTTATAAGACTTAAGAAGGTATCCTGGAGATACCAAAATAATATGTAGTTTTGGGATAGATGGGAAATTCAATATTTTCAACTATCATGTGATCATTGTCACAGAGAGATGGGTATGCCTACCTGTGTCTAGCTATCGGTATATCTACCGCAATATGTATTATATAGGCATATTTATAAATATGCATATGTTTAGATACCAGGCCATTTGGCGCAGCTGGCCTCAGAAATCAATGGTTGCGTTTCCAGTCTGCTGAAGGAAACAAGGTTCGTGACAATTTTCTCTGGAGTCATCAAAGGTGTGAATTAAAGATAACACCTCTTTGGGGTCTACCCAGCAGGCAGAAAGAGCAATTTCTCCTGGCAGGGAGAAGATGCAGACAGAGCGGCACCCCAACCGCATATCAAAAAAGCGATCACATTTTCTGATCACAGAAGGTGGTCTTTGGGAGATGATTGATAGACCAGGGAATAAAGATTAACGACGAAGCGTACTGAGCATGCTCCAGAGAAGGGAACTCTGGGATATGTAGTGCAGGAGGCTGGACCATTTGTGGGTGGGTTTTGGAAGGACCAGGAAGTGTATAAATTCTGAAAACTGGCCATGTGCTTTGGCTGATCACTTGGGGTACATTCGAAAGATGACTGATCTGTCCATGCTCTATCTCCAGGCTCCAGGAGCCACCGATGCTAGCTTACTGAGTAGTTTGTCATAAGTAAGACTCTGTGGTTAACCCTTTTCTTTTATTTGCCGTGTAGTGTGTAATTGATTTATTCTAGCTATAATTTTTCCTGTAACAAATGCACTGTGATTATATATATATCTTTGTTCTATATCTTAAATAAACCTAATCTATTTAAGTTCTGCTTCTGGCTGATGAGATCCACGCTAACGAAGAGATTGGGAGTACTGCTATTTGCTTTAAGCTCGGTTAGATAAGAAATTGCGAGTTGCAGTCGTCGGGGACGGCAGGGATTGTGGGGTCGGTAGTCACTGTCCGAGTCTAGGGTAGGCAGATAGTGTGGTTGCTTAGCCCTGCGTCTCCCGTTGCGACGCTCGTAGTGTCTATGAGGACTGGTTGCAGCGTAACTAATAGAATAGGAAAGTGAGCTCAGGGATTGTGGGAGACGTAGTCATTACCCGCTTCAAGAGAAGATTTGTACTGCACTGCAATCTTGGGATCATTGTATCACGCTCTGCGCCCTGTTGCGAGAGAGAAGTGCGTAGAGACAGATAGTGGGTGTCGCAACCCGGCGTCTTTCGCAGCAGTGCGCGTAGTGGTCGTGACAATCATCATTTGCATAAATGATTATGATGAAATGCATTCAACATTATTTATTTATTTTAAGGCATTGCAGATTTTAACCCCAAACAGCACATCCGAGTTACAGAATTTGTTGTTTTCTGCGTTTACGACCTAAGTCTTAACTCTCTTCTCATTTAATTAAAAAAAAAAAAGTCAGGACATTATTAGTAACACATACATACTGAAACATACACGACACTAACATGTTTGTGGATTCACGAAGTGAAAACATTCCTTCGGGCGTGAAAAGACAGCTCCATATCCTGTTTCCTCATTCCTTTGATCAATAATTACAAGGTACCACCTGAAACCTTAAATATCACTCAAGCGCAGTCTTTGTTCCATTCTCTATTCAGTGTATTTGGCCTGTACTTGCCATGTCCCCATGCTCAGCCCTGACTCTAAGATGTGTATTTCATGTATTATATTAAAAACTAAAATAATTAGTTCGTGAATGTGTTAGTCACTTGTGCAAAACTATGTACACAATGCACACGTTAAGTTCTGGAAGTTTGGCTCAATACCAAGATCTTTTTTTAAAATTCTATGAATAAGAATACACACTGAGATCTTTTATCTTTCACAATTTAAATAAGTAGTTAAATAATACAATAATACAATCCTGGATTGATTGCAGTTACAGGGAGGTAGGTTACTGGATTGGTTTCAGGAAGATAATTCAGTCACTTAGTATAGTATGAGAAAGTTATCCAACATTTGCCTTTGTTGCAACAGGACATAAAGAGTAATATTTTGGAAATGGAACAGCAGACACACACACATAATATTGGTAAATAGTTATTACTAAACAGGACCAAAACTCCAGGCTCTTCTTGCAACGCAAACATCTTTATTCCGTCAAAGCAAAGTTAGCGCTTCAACTAATAAATAAACATAGCTGGATATAAATATACACGCAAAAATAAAACCACTGAAAGAAATTCAAAATTCATGCATCCTAGGCAAAACACACCCTTGCCTCCCCACACACATGCACATATATATATATATATATATATCATTAGAGGTGTACAAAGAGACACCAGCTGAGACACTGAAAGAGAGAGACAGAAAAAAATGCAGAAACACATACACACTCAACACAGATACATACACACCGAAACATACAGAGATACACAGACCAATACACAAAGAAACAGACATGTGTATATATATATACCAATGCGCACACAGACACACTCACACATACACATAGAGGCATACTCAGACCCATATACAAAGATGCACACATACTGTATGCACACAGTAAGAAACACAGACCAATTTCTGTGCTGATAATAACAAGAGTAATGAAAAACAAACAAACATAGGACAATATTGCAAAGACAAATTAAATAAGGTGCCCCTGCTTGAATAATGCTCACAAGATAATCATAAGTGTATAGGCATATCAATAATACTCAGCCATCCAGTTGTCATGTAGTGCCGCTGGATAACAGACCCGATGAAGCAGACCCGATGAAGAGTATGGACCACAGGAAACACCACTTGGACCACCAAATACGGACAAAAGGGTTGGAAATGGTTTATATTTCAAACATTAATTTGTTAGTCACAAAATACAATCCGACACGTTTCATCACATTCATGTGACTTTCTCAGTGATCGATGTCTCTCTGTATCAATGCCCCAAAGCACATATTTAACCCTCTTACCATTAAAATCAAGAAGCTTCAGCTATCGTCAATCGGCGGCATGTTGCTAGCTGCCACATGCGGCCCACCACCATCTGTGCTGGACTGGCTTGCAACGCACCAACTGCTTGTGGGCACCTTAGTTCCTGAGTGTCACAGGCAGGGGGTGCCCCCTCTTAGTGATGTAACCAGAAGGCACTGGATGCTGCACTGAGCCACTGTGTTAGTGCTTGTAAAAGCACAGTGCAGGGCTGTGCCTCCTCACCGGCACCTGAAGCAGTGGCCCAATAAGCCTAATGGACTTACTGGTCCTGTTACGTATATTCAGATAATTATCTGAATCTCTGAACCATTCAGTAATGCTGACTGTCATTTTTCTGTTTCACATTAAAAAAAATTCTAAAAGATATATTTTTTTATTATTTGAAAAAATATAGTTATGTATGCCATTGTGCAGATTTACTAAACAGAGAAAATTTGATTAATGTGTAGCGCTGGTTTCAAACACTGTTGCTGTAGTACTTAATTTTTGGCCACCAGAGGGAGACAAGCGCAATGTAAGAGACACTGGACAATGGGACTACGTTTTCCAGCATGCTTTGCGTCAGGAACAAGAAGTGGGTGGGGAGAAGAGACTGACATCCGCAGCCTCGTCCAGAGGAAACCCAGAGCGCGCCGAGGAGTGAAGAGAGCAAGACGCAAGTGAGACAGACAACGATCGTGACCAGGCCGGAGCGCAGGTGCGGCCTTCCGGAGCTAGAGATCGGTTCACACTACTTGCCAGAGACCTAGTAATCCACCGCTGCAAAGTATACAAAGATACAGAGTTGCTGAAGGACCCCCAGTGAGGAGACCGCGATGATCTAGTGGGAGTGCAGGCGGTGAGCTGAGCATCTTGTGACAGAAACGGACAAGCAAGACAAGTGGATCCGGTGGCACAGAGTCCCAGTCAAGTCGAGCGGAGAGACGTCCTGGGTCGGGCAGAGCGCAGAGTATCTGGCGGATGGGTGAGAGGCCTTCCCGGCCACAGTAAAATAATAAAGCACGCTGCAAGTTTGTCTAAACCTACAGGACCCCAACGTGACTAGTCGAAGACACATGTAACGGGTTTTTGCGTAGTCCCACAAATACCCCTGTGGTCTTTTACCTCAGTTACCTTCAAGCGCTCTGCAAGCCGATCCTGAGCCTCCGCTACCTGGGAGTTGGGGTACATGACTGCGGCAGTGCCTCCACCCAACTGGACATCCAGGCTTTGGGTGTGAGATCCAGTTGGGAACATATTTAAACAAGCAATAAATCAACACAGAGCTGTCTATTATAGAAGTTTGTATTGCACAGCAAGACTCTATGCAAAAATAAATGTAACGTGTAAATAAACATAATGCAGTGGAATAAGTAAATAACGAAGAGTCAGTATGAGTTTACCCACCCAAACAATACTGAGGCCCTCCTAGTCTTTTCCCTAATGGTACCATAGGTAGGTGGTGCACATTGTTGGGGCCAGAATAATTGTAATCCACTTTGTTTGTAATATGCTGGGGTGTTCCAGGGATCAGAGAAGTCTGACTGCTGCTTTAGTAACCAGTGTCAGAGTGCCTGTTGTAAAACCAAGGGGAGAGGTTTCAGCTTACCACTCCAGTCTGCAATCAGATTTTGTCCAGGAAGGGGAGAAGCTGCTCCACTGGGATTCCTTTTTCTGCAGAACAGTCACTGCCAGGAACAGTTCTGTGCTTTGATCTGGATACAGAGTCTGCTGAGAGCCTTTATGCAGGATGCTTCAGCACTGGACACAATACCACAAATTCTCAGTCACCATCATCTTCCAGCTTCCTCTCTCTTGCTTCCTCTCTTGCAGCCCTGCCTCCACACACAAAACCATAGAGCCACACAGTCTTGAATCTCCAGAGCAAACAGAAGGTCGCCATCTGCTGGTTACTATATAGAAACTGCAGGGTAGTAGAATTACTGTACTCCAGGGGTTACACACATTTAAATCGTTCACTGGCCAGTTGAATCTTGTACCCGGGTACCAACACACGCATACACGTACACCTTTTTGGGACACAACCTGTACGGGACTCACATTCCAACAACGAAGGGGTTAATATTCATTTTTCTTTTCCGCTGCGCGTTTCTCGCATTACGAACTTCTGTAAATATATATGTATACCGTGCTGCTTTATATATGCCAGTTTATTTGAGATCAGTAAACTATATAACGTATAAAATCCACAACAGTGCTGGTGTATATTTATTCCCTAGTGCGGGGAGACTGACCCGAGGTTTAAATTCAGCGGCTCCTCCGGGAGTGAGCGCTACAAATGTATTCAGTGAGCTGGAGATATTGTAATGATTTAGCTTCTGTTAACTGAAGGGGAATGCTAACGAGTGCCTGGCACTAAGTGAAATGTGTCAATTGCAGTGCTAAGTGGAGTGCTGGTTTCATGTAATTGCAAGTGAATGGCGGCACATTACAGTTTACTTGTGAGGAAGGCAAGCTGTGTTATTTCCTTATCCACTGTCACAGCACTAAACTTTACCACAGAACATAATAACAAAAATGGACCGGGCACTCAGCTCTGATGTCAAATACAGTGAGTGGTTTCTCTTGAGAAAGGCTCCAGAGAGGAGGCCAAATGTTGTGGGATGCTGTGTTGAAAATAAAGACTACTGTTTTATAATACAGTTGAGTGCCAGGTCTGCTTTTGTTATTGTGTTCTGTGAGGAGTGGGACTTGTGCTACCCGGGATCACACAGCACCTTGTGGAAGACAATTCCAATGGTGCAGGTGCCCTTCCTTTGTCTGTACTGGATATAGCAGTAAACTTTCTGTCATGTATTTTGGCCTTGGGTTCTGGCAGTTATTAGTGACAGAATTTTTTTGCTATTATTTTTCACCATTTGGAGGAAAAGTCAGGCAGCAAAGACAATGGACATGTTTTATGTGCAGGACACCAAATACTTAATTTTATATATATATTGCACCACTGTCACATGGAGGGGTCACTGTAATTTTAGCAACACATTCGCCAGATAAGATGTCCACTTATATGATGGTTCTTTTAGGATATTGGGAGGTATGATATACAAATTACAAACCTTCGGTTCGTTGCCTCCAAATCGAAATTGGTGCCATTTCAACCTCTAACAGAGGAAGACATCAGAAGCTGTATCACTTGAGTATTTATAAAAGATGGAGGTTTGTGTAAATCCCCCACTTAGACACGCCCCCATCCCCCTTCATATTATCCCTTACCCCTGATAATGTCCATGGACTTACCCATCCCCCCATATATGTCCCACCACCCCCCCCCTCCATCCCGTATAACCTCCCCATAAGCTTTGGCAATGCGAAAATGTATTT
The DNA here is from genome assembly GCA_009667805.1 of Leptobrachium leishanense. Classification (NCBI taxonomy): domain Eukaryota; kingdom Metazoa; phylum Chordata; class Amphibia; order Anura; family Megophryidae; genus Leptobrachium; species Leptobrachium leishanense. The sequence continues at coordinate 111,674,059 of CM019067.1, read as the reverse complement.
GGTCCTGCCAATAAAGCTTATTTGAATCTGAAAGGCAATGTAAGACCCTATTTGGTTAATGTACTCAAGCTAGAAAGCATCTGATATGGAGAATTTCTAATATTATGACCTAAAACGTGTAACTTTTTAAACTTCCCCATAATCCCTGAGTTAGTAAATAAGACCCATACCAGGAAATAAGTGGATTATATTTCTAATCAGAAGAATATGTTGGAAGCCTTGTGATGGTTTTCTCAGGAAGTCTTTTCCACTACAAGACAGTTTTCCTGGTGTATTGTATTATTGCCTCTGAAGTCGTTCCTTCTGTCTTTCCTTATAATTTATCACTGTCTAAATCTCACTACCATAACTTTCTAAATATTCCTCATTCCCATCTAGGATATTGTAAGGTCCTTTGATCTATAATTCCCATCTCCTGACTAGGATCACTGTAAGAACATTCAAACATTATTTATTATTCTTCAGTCAAGATCCATGCTAGACTTTCACTATTTATAACTTTTAAAGAAAAGTGCCTTCATTAATCTGTCTGCTATTTTCCCTCCATCTTGTTTATCTTCGTGATCTTATAGAATGTAAAGAACTCCTTTTATGGATGTTGTTCCATTGTATCTATTTTGACGGAGACCCAATTAAGTAGATCCAAGATGCCTACCAATATAGGACAAGGGACTCTTGCTCAATTTACAAAGCATGTTTAGCATGACAGCATTGGACCTTTCAACTGAATGATTGAAACCTTGAGCAAAATAGCAACTTATGAGATCTCATTCCATAACGAGATTTCACAGTATATACTCAACCCAATCATCGCCACGTGCCACCATGGTTTACCCTCTGTCAGTGGCGCTAGCTTGGGGCCGTCACACAGCTATGCTCCATTGGCCCTCAGAGGTGATGTCGGCACTCTGACTTGTCAGTCAGTGTACTGACAGTCAATGGTGCGCACCAACTGACTAGAAGTCTCTACTGTAGGATGGTTCTCTGCTTAGGGTTGTAACTCCCCCTCTGCGACATGCGAAGGACAGAGAAACTTTGACTTTTCTCTGTTATATGTGTTAACAAATTCTAACACATATAAAGGGAGTCATTCTCTATCAAATTAGGTCAGCTTATGTTGGCATTACAGATTCACTTTAAGTAATTGCTAGCCACAGCGAACATGTATTGTACAAAAGGCACATTAAAATGATTCCTTTTAAAAAATATAAGTCAATGTACTCACTTTGCCCTTTGATATGGTTCATTTTACTTCACGAAGAAATGTAAAATATATCAAATGGATTTCTATCTTCCTGAATGAAAACGTAATATGAATAACTTACTGATAAACGGTATCAAATAATGACTTTGATATCTTTTGCTTTGGTTCCTCTACGAACAATCATCCACCAATTGGTATTCTTTAATAGGTTGGCTTAACTACTCGTTATGTCAATTCATCAATTTCTCCATTAACTATTTTAAGCTTGAATGTGTTTGTAAAAAATTACAGGCAACAGTGTATCCGCATAAACCATATTACAGCCCGCCAGGACCCTCTTGCTTAATAATATTACAATAACTTTTTATTCCAGTATCGAGATGAAGTCTTCCATTCAGTGGTGAAGCCAGAATATGTTAAGAGTATATATGGCATTTCTGGGACCTAATGGGTTAAGGAACAAGAGAATGAGCTTTTTACTTTATCCCTATTTAGCTCCAAGATATTCATTCCAGGGCCTAGCTTTGCTCCATGTACTGAACACATTAAAGTTAGTAATGGCTTCCAGTATTTGGTAGCTTTGTCCTTGAAGAATTAGCAGCTGCACGGCTCATCCATTATGTTGAAAGTAGACAGTTTTACTGCGTGTTCCCATTGCCCATTATGTTCTACGGGATATTCACAGGCATTCGTCACGTGACTATGTCTTTGGTGTTCAAGGTTACTTTTTGTGTCTTATTTTTCAGCACATTGTAAACCATTGTAAATGAATGCAGAATATTCCTAGGCCTCACAGCAGCCCAGTTCTATAACCAGTAATGGAAGGGAAAGTGAGGCTAGGGTAAATATTTCCCCTGCAGGAACATGCTTGGACTGTTACCAAGTACAGGAGCAAGATTCAACGGTGACATTAACAGAGCATTTTAAAAAAAACGTCCAACTCATCTACATTTCTATTGTAAACTAAATGTAAAATTTTTTTCAATGCAATATAATTGATTGATTATAGAAGAACCGCCCATACAATTATCTTTGTGTGGTTGAGAAAGTGTGAGTGAGTATCGACATGTGAATTTTAAATTTTATGTAAGAGACACTTGGGTTAAGTCTGCTATTATTAAAATGTGACCTGTTGTATTCCCAAGCATTGCCAGCTAGATGCCTCTGCTCAAAATAATAATTTGAGTATAGTGTTCCATCCAAATATAAATTAATATTTTTTTTGTATGAAAACCAACATAGGGGGGCGTGTCTAGACGCAGAGGAGAGCGGTCGCCATTTACATGAGCTCCGTCAGCGCCGCCTGATTCCAGGTGTTTGTGGCCGTCCCAACGTGCATTCTTGGCACCCTCTCCTCGACCTGTTGGCAGACAGCCTTGGGGTCCCGCTGGCTTGGTTCGGTGGCAGCGACCACGACCTGGTGAGCGGCTTTGGGTCTCCCCACTCTGCAGCCTTTTACTGGCGGCAGCCATCTTGCGGCCTGCACATCGCTCCCTCAGCGCCTTTCTTAACTCTACAGGTCGGCCCCTGCCTTTTATAGGGAATAAATCTGTGAAGATTGTGGAGGCTGGGGACTCCGGCCTCACTGATATCCGGCAGTCGCTGGGTCTTGGCTGTGGATGCGACTTCCGAGCCTGCATCTTCGATCTCGGGTGAGGGTGGCGTGCTGCTGCAGGAACAGGCGCCGCTGCTGACGGAGACCGCCCTGCACACAGTTATGGAGGAATTCCATGGCCGATGATGCCAGGATCTTCAGGAGGTTCGCTCTGCGGTGGTGACTCTCCAGTCCTGGATTGATGAAGTGGACGCTCGGACCTTAAAGGTGGAGGGGGCGCAGGTGGCAGCGGATGCCCGGGTCGCGGATCTCCGGCAGCAGGTTGCCCACCTGAATTCTGCGGTGATGGCCCTTGAATCTAGGCAATGTCAGAGAAATTTGCGGCTCCAGGGGGTCCCTGAGAATATAGCCGATGAGGGGCTCCTTCAGTATGCTGTGGGCTTGGTGACCCGACTCCTACCGACCTCCACACATGTCTCAGGGTCACCGGTTATGTTGGTCATGCGCCTCCAGAAAGCAGCTGCTGCCCTGAGGGGGGCCTCATGATGCTCAGAGATGTGGATACTCATTCCCGTATCCTGCAGGCTGTTGGTCCTACTTTCCGGGTCGCCTATGCCTCTGACTCTCTCACTATCTTCCGGAATCTGCCTTTTCTAAAGCTGGCAGCCCGTAGGCGCTATAAGAAGGTCACCGCCTTGCTCCGTCTGCACGTTGTTCGTTACCGCTGGGGATCTTTGGGCTCTCTCCTTGTATCCTCTGATGGTGAGACCCTCACGGCGACTAACCTAGATGAAGCACAAGCTCTGGTGTCTCGCCTGGGGCTTGCGGCTCTTCCGTCGGCTTCTCGGGACCAGATGCAGGACCCAGGTTGACGGATGTATTTCTACCCTCACTTTTCATTTTTTCACTGTTGTACTTTCCTAAGGCTTTACCCAAGTGACTCTTGTTTTTCTAATACCCGTTGATTGTTGTTTATTTTATTTTCATTATGAGAATTCATTGTCTTTTCTCGTCCGTTACCCTTGCGACCGCTTTGAGGACTATGCTTTATTTCCCCCCTTTTTTTATTTTTATTCTTCTCCTCCTCCTCTGTGCTTTTGTTTTTCCCCATGCTCACCTTGCCGGTGATGGTGTACCCCCCTGTTCCCTTCCCCCCTCCACTTTTTTTTTTATTTGCATTCTCCGGGGGGGTCCCGAGGTGTGCCACTATGGATCTGCTTGTCGTACTTGGCCCTCGGACCACCAGGCCTCGTGACATTGTCCCTCCATGGAATAGACAAGTATCTGGCGCCCCCTAATGGATATAGTTAAACAATGCTGTTTGTACACAAACTATTCTTAAGTCCAAAGGACATAGAGCATTAAATTGCAGTTTAAAAAGTCAGCAGCAGATGGTTCACACACTAATAGTTCACCTCCAACCACCAGAAAGAGTCAATAATGGAAAAATGTGGTGACAGTCCGCGCTTCCCTCTTTTTTTTCCTTTCCTTTTCTCCCCCTGAAATCTTGGTCGAGGATCTTCTTTAAGCAGTTAATTGCTTTCTTTTATGCAGTCCTCAATTCTCAAGATATATGGGGATAGAAATGAGAAACATAGTGTGATCCATAAAAACACATCCAAGTCCCCAAAATACAATAGTTCAACTCACATTTGGAGGTGTCATAAATCAGACACTAGATGTATCTCACAACCGATATTTTTTAGGAGATATCGGGCTCCCCTTTTCCTCCTCTGTCCGATGATGTTGCTCCAAATGAAAAAATAAGGTTGCAGGATATCGATGAACAAAATTAAAATTTATTAAAATTTAAAATTTATTCCATAAAACAATAAATAGACAAACACCAATACGCGTTTCGCGATGCACTCGCTTCATCAGTTGGCATGCAACCTTATTTTTTCATTTGGAGCAACATCATCGGACAGAGGAGGAAAAGGGGAGCCCGATATCTCCTAAAAAATATCGGTTGTGAGATACATCTAGTGTCTGATTTATGACACCTCCAAATGTGAGTTGAACTATTGTATTTTGGGGACTTGGATGTGTTTTTATGGATCACACTATGTTTCTCATTTCTATCCCCATATATCTTGAGAATTGAGGACTGCATAAAAGAAAGCAATTAACTGCTTAAAGAAGATCCTCGACCAAGATTTCAGGGGGAGAAAAGGAAAGGAAAAAAAGAGGGAAGCGCGGACTGTCACCACATTTTTCCATTATTGTCCCTCCATGGCCTCCTTCGGGAGTGTGCCAGGAATGTCACGGTTATGGCTTGTGCCTTTCCCCCACACCCCCCCTTTTTATTTTTCCCCTCTGGGACACCATCCTTTGAGCAATGATATACCTAGCACCTCCTCCTATCCCCTAGTATTATTTTTCTCCTTATACCCCTTGTTATTCATGTTTATATTATTCCCTGAGGATCTACCATACGCCTGACAAATTTTTCCTATACGTGAGATTCTCTGTTGATTTTCCATGCTTACTCTGATAATCATTATGGCCCTGCGAGGCATCTCTGTTGGTTAACCTGTGACCCTTCTTTAAAAAAAAAAAACTTTTGAAACAAAAATATGAAATGGGAACCTGTTACTGCATTTTTCTGAGAAAATACACAATTTTAACCAAAACTGAAAAAATTTAAATTTTCACTTGTTTTGGGAAAAAAAAACAACAACATAGGATAAGGGTCATTCAGAGGTGTTGACCAATATATAAAGTCATCTGCAGCTCGTAGAGTCTTTCCTTGTGTTATTTATTTATTTGCAAAGTATTTTACCTGGAAGGATACATTGAGAGTTCTCTCGTTTTCAAGTATGTCCTGGTTCTACATGTAACCATAGCTCCCTCTACCTTTGTGCCCTCACCCTCCTTAGCATCCTTGCCAGTGGTGTATTTAGGTTTTGTGCTGCCCTAGGCCTGACTAAACTCGTGCACCCCCTAATTTTTTGAGGCACCCTTCCTGTCAAGGGCACACCTCTTCCTGGTTAATCCCCACCCTTCCTCTTTAAGCTCCACCTTTTTCTCTTAGAGCTCCGCCTTTTCCTCTCTTTATATTAAAAGTGGATACCAAGTGCCTACTTGTATATTTTGTATACCACTTCAAATGTATCTATTGAGATAAATAAAATTATGAAATGTTTAAATTCAAGCATTTTTATAAAGAACAGCCACGCAGGTCAAGTATACTGGATCACAGCCGCTCTAATTGGTTGAACAATAAAATCCACAGAAACGTGCACTGCATATGAGTGTATCACAGAGCTGCACAGCAATAAAACCCACAGAAATGGGCACTGTGTATGAGCATCTCAGAACTGCACAGCAATAAAACTCACAGTAATGTGCAGTGTGTATGAGCGTATCCCAGAGCTCCAGGGCAATAAAACTCACAGTAATATGCAGTGTGTATCACTGAATCCACAGCAATAAAACTCCCAGCAATGCAATGTGCGGTGTGGTGTGTGTGTCAGCGTATCAGAATTCACAGCAATAAAACTCACCGCAATGCAATGTGTGGTGTGTGTCAGCATATCAGAATCCACAGCAATAAAACTCCCAGCAATGCAATGTGCGGTGTGTATGAGTGCATCAGATTTTTATTCTATTCGATTTTATTCCGTATGCAAACGTCCTGCTCAGCTGCTCGTTGTTTGAGAACACAGCTCAAAGCTGACACACAGTGACAGTGGCACCTCCTAGTACCCCCTAATGACACCCCAATAATCACTGGTACCTGGGGCGGCCCGCCCTCCGCCACTCCCCTAAGTACACCACTGCTCTGTGATATGCTCACACACAAGTTTGGCGAACTGCCAGCAAGTATGGTGCTGTTTGAAGGCAGTGCAAATCCCCATAGAGAAGTAATGGTTAATCTATTCAGAGAACACCAAACAGCAGAGAAATGGCAGTGAAATGCCCTGATGTTTGGTGGTTTCAATCAGCAGGTTTATTCAGGCGAACCCCATAGGTTTCAATGTTAAAAATATTCCCGTTTTTATGCAACAGCTCATAAACCATTTATTATTTTAATCTGCAGTAAAAAGTCTTTATTGATTATTTTTTTCAGTACCTTTTAGTAATTTTTCAGCAAAATTTCCCCCCCTTTTTTTTAATAGCGTTTTTTCTTTTTTCTGTAACAGAACTTTTTATTATCAATCATAGGATCTTATATGTAAATTCCAGACATTTTCGTTCAGTAGTTCTTTTGAAAACAGCAGGCCACGGGTTTGCGGTGGCAGCATTCAGCAGCCGACTCCATGCACTTTGGGGACCCTGCGGTGAATGGTGAATTCAATGCAGGGTGGGGTCATTTTATTCCCCGAAGTGCACGGAACTACAGAACACCAAAATGTTGGTTTAGTGGTGAGGTTTTTTGCTGCCCCCTGGAAAGTGAAAGCCTAGGCCTTGCCTACCCAGGACATGCTTGAAAATTAGTGAAATCTCAATGTATCCTTCCAGGCAAAATACTTTGCAAAAGTTAAAAAAAAATAAAAAAATTTAGGAGTGGGGCCACCAGTGCGGGCCGCCGCCCCCTGGAAAGTGCCGCCCTAGGCCTAGGCCTTGTTGACCTAGGCCAAAATACACCACTGATCCTTGCCCACGCTTTTCTTGGCCTCTGTGCCTGTTAGAGAGGTGTAAATGCTGGCCTCTTCCCAAGAGATCGTGAACCAAATTGGCAAAACCAGTTTTCAAGGACAATGGGCATAAGGGTCACCTAATGGTTAATGATTTACAAATACATTTATTCTTGAAACTATATATTAGGAGTTAGTTTGTGCTAGAGACACAATGTAGACGTTTCTGTTCTCTATCTGTTTGTTCTTAGTTTAATCTGATGTGTTTGTTAATCCCATCTATTGTGTAACTAATTAGGCTTCAGTGTCTTGTCTAGGAATGCAACTCCTGTAGATAATGTATTCTGTTGATTGTGTCATGTCACCCCCCCCCTGCTGTCCATAAAACTGCTCTCATTTTCATTAAAGATTTCATTCATTTTCCACATGCACTAAGTGTGTGTCTGGTGGTTTGGGGAGAGATACATTGCACTCCCTCAAATTCTGGCTGAGGGTTGTGAGAAGAGAAGCTGCTGCGGATCAGCTTGGCTGAAGAGAAGGGACGGACGCTGTAGCAGCTTTGGGTCTGTTCCTCAAGCTGGAGACCAATGCACCCCAGTTTCTGTTACACTACACTACTACCAAATCAATACCATAGTGATGCTCCATTTTAGCATTTTTACCAGTCCACAACATAGATGACATATGTTTGTCTAGAAATTATTATTGCTCCCACAGTTTGCCCTTTGACTGCAATTTGATTTAAAGGGAAATGCAGCAATTCCCTGCTCTGGTGTTTATAACTCTAGTGCAGAGGTCAGCAACCTTGGCCCTCCATGTTCTGGAACTGCATCTCCCGTGATGCTTAGCTAGTCATTAGTTTTTTCAGAGCCACAAGGGAAATATAGTTACATAACATCTGGATTGCCAAGGATGCTGACCCCTGCTGTAGTGTTAGGGACGTAGTTTATTTTCCTATTTAAGACGAAATAGTATTGATAAAAAAAGAAAATAAATACACTGTTGGTGGTCTGCAGAACCTTTATGGAAACCAGGAGATTTATTCCAGTGTCATTAATAGTAGCTTGCTAATGATTAAATTGAAGGAAAACATGCTAATGGAAAAATTGGTTGCCTGAACTATTCCGCAAATCATCTGATTTTCTGATTCATATCTCTTTAATTTGCTGAATGGACTATAAACCACCATGCCTAAAGTGCTTGTTGTATTATGAATATATTTCTCTGAACTACAGTCAAATAAAATCATATCCTTCAGTTCAAGATAGTATAAAAAATATGATTTCTTAAATCCAAGGTGGGTTATGTGTTTTTCAAGATCTGCATGACACAACCTGTGGTCCATTCTCTCATATGCAACTTGCAATGCAGGACACCAAAAACCTCTGAATTATGTTTTACCCAATTCTTTTTACATTTATTATATGGATTCAAGTTCAGTCATTAAGTCCAATATTATGGAATCAAGAAAAACAGGTCTTTATATTGAAGACTCATGTTTATGTGACGTTCTGGGCCCCTGGCGCCCCCTCTGGTATGAGGAACATTGCATTTAAGTTCTGGACTTTCATTTTCCTTTTGGATCCAAGTCCTGGAACCACACCTGGACTCCAGTTCTAATTGAACAATGTTTATAAGGAGGCATCACCCTAGGAAGGGCACTGCCTCATTTTGATCTAAGCCTCATTTTGATCTAATCTTATAAACTCACTCTTGCATTTCATGTCAGTCCTGCTTAGGTGCAATTTTTGCTTCTGGGTCTCCTGTCTGACTTCAGGTTACTTTGTAGGACTTCTGTGTCAGGTTTAGTCTTAGCAATCATTAGGGATATAGAAAGGGTAGTAGATACATGGAATAACCTCCCAGTGGGGGCAGTCACAGTGATATAGAAAGGGTAGTAGATACATGGAATAGCCTTCCAGTGGGGGCAGTAACAGTGATATAGAAATGGTAGTAGATGCATGGAATAACCTCCCAGTGAGGGCAGCAAAAGTGATATAAGCGTGAGAGATCTCTCCTGCTGTGAAGGAGAAGCTTGTGTTTTTAACTCCTGCTGGACCAGGTATCTGAGCACCACATTAAAAAGCACAGCTGAGTCACATATTGTAGTGTGGTGCTCAGATACCTGGTCCAGCAGCAGTTAAAAACACAAGCTTCTCTTTCACAGCAGGAGAGATCTCTGTTTGTGTGTGTGTGCAGAGGAGGGAGGGGGTGTCACAATCTCGGGGCAGAGGAGGGCAGGAAGTGGGATCACTCACCTCCTGCTCTGGTGGGATCTCTGGCTTCTCTGCTGCAGAGCAGGGCTGGTTATACCTCCTCACTTGTCTTCTGGAAGAGGAGCAGCAGGAGGCAGCACTTGGCCCACAGCTTTCCTGCATGCTCCGTAGCGCCCTCCCCCTCACCAGGCCGGAATTGAAGGAGCTGCTCCTTCAACCACAAGGGGGAGGATAATTTAAATAATGGGCGGCACTAAACTGAAAGCCCCGGCCAGCAGTGACCAGGGAACTGGATTGTGGCGCCCCCAAGTTTGGCACCAGGCCAGCACAGTAAGGCGGCCGTCTGTGTTGCCTTACGTTAGTGCCGGCCCTTATGAGAACCACCCTTTGTGTACCAGTTTCGGCTATTCCTGACCACTCTGATTCTAAGTGATTTGGCTTGTATGAGTACCAACCACCCTTTGGGTACCAGTTTCTGACGATTATAGACCACACTGTTTGGCTTTCTTTATATTGTTATCAAGGCTACCTCCGTTCAACCCTGTCCTGTGTATATCCTTATACCAGATATATATATGTGTTTGTGTCCATAGAGGTAGCCTGATTATCGACCACCTAAGGATCGGAGGGGTAATAGGGACTGTTTAAAGGGACTTGCGTCGTGATATATAGAGGGATACGTGACAGGCTCCCAGCATGTGCCCCAGTCTGCAGCAGTACCCATTGGTACGCCCCTAATTAGGAATTACTAAAATCGAGAAGGATATGAAAATTCAGGATTTTGGAGTCTTACAAATTCCACAGTTCTTGAAAAGGGCTGCCAAACATGTATTTTATCTAGCGCTCTGCAGATTTAGTAGTGTTGTACAAGACAAGTGGACAAGGGGGTAATACATTTGATCAACACATATCTTAACAAAGATGATACAGTAGGATTGGAGTACCCCGCTTCCATGGGAGCTTCCAGTATACTATATAGGGGAATTGGGGGCTTGGTGACAACAAGGACACAATGCTTGACCAGTGGTGCTTTAAGTAGAATGCAGTTTAAGGTGGCATAGAATGGGTCAGTTTTGGATTATATGGTTGGATTTTATGCATTTCCTAATTGATTAGTTTAAGGGAGTGTTTAGAGGTGTGAATATTAGGGCACAGTCTAATAGGACGAGGAAGGGAATTTTACAAGAAAGAGCGGTTCAAGAGAAATCTTGGATTCTGGCATGAGAGGAGGTGAGGACAGAAGATCAAAAGTAGAAAAGAGATCGTAAAGGACAAGAAAACCATGTTAATAACCTGAAGTCAGTCTGGAGAACATCAGATGAACTTCATGCTGACTCTTCAATCAAATTTAAACAAAATCTCTAATTCTAGACACAAATAAAAACCAAACTTAATTATTCAGTACCACATTTCGAGCTATATTGCTGTTTACAATAATCAGAAAAGAACCTGTTCATTATTAACAACACTAAAAAAATAAATTAAAATGTCTCTATGCTGTATAAACAGCTTTCAATCAACTAGTGCATGGTCTACCTACATTATCATTTTGAGTTGAAGATGTTAATGAATAACTGACCACGCACCATATAAGTGATCGCATGATTTGATGGAGGCCATGTACTAATTAGCTGCAACTGCAACAATAGCAAACCTAATGGAACAGAAAAGACTGAGTTAAGAGCCTATTACCGTGAATGTACAGTCAGCAACATGTTAAAATCGTTCTAAATTATATATATATATATGTCTACCATAACAATTGAAATTCTGTTACATTTTGTTCTTTAACTGATGCTAATTGCAAAATGGTGTCAATTATTTAAGTCTAGAAGTGGGAGCTGCACTTATTAGTGTTTATTGATATTTTCATGTTGGTACTTTGTGTGATAGTAATCCTATAATGTATCCTTAATGACACCACAAATTGGTATTTTATTATTACTTTAGAATGGAAAGCATTCCAAAATGTTGGGAAAATAGGAAATATATTTTTCTTAAATGCTAACTTGACATATTCTTTATAAATTGGCATTTTAAAAATGTCCACTTTTCCTTTGATACCTTTTGTATATAAACATTCCAACAGTGGTTTTTGATAGAGTTGCTATGACTATCAAACTCAAAGCTTACAGATCCCGTACCTTGTGAGCTAGACCCTTTCACAGACTGTGGGATCCTCTAGGCAAGTAATGTATGTGTTTGTACTAATAGGGGTATCCTTTTTAATCTGTTGATTCTCTCTTTTTTCCCATGCAAGACGGAGAAGGGATAGTTGGTTTACATATTGAGAATAGGTTTAAAATTAGCTGCATCTTTGTAGAGGCTGATGACTCTGGAGCCAGGGAAGAAAATAATCTGTGCACAATAGATGTCGGCTCATTTGTTGTTCACTCAACCGTACAATGGACTGGGAGGCACTTTAACAGAATGCATATTACATTTCCGAAATAAAAGCATTATAAGGATAGCATTAGAGTTTGTTGTTATTTGTTAATCTCTAACCGCTAATAAACATTCTACATTCAAAGAAGAGTCATAGAACTCATAGATAGACACAAATAAAACATTAGTCTTTAATAGTGTCTTGGAAGACATAGAGTTCTCATTTACCAGTGCACATGGCAAGAGGGATAACTACTCTAATGTTAACTTTAAATTCTGTGCTGTAATGGAGCTTGATAATACTGGCAATAGACTTGATGATTTGCTTCTGTCTAGCACAGGTACATTGGAGTGAATGATAATGAAGATAGGTTGATCAAAGAGTCTTTGATCACTATTCTCCTATATACAATAGGATCTAAGTTCCAGACCATTCAAGCCTTAAATAACAATTTGTCTCTATAGGGGATATCCAAAAAGAGCCGAATTGGCTCTTAAATTGCACTGAACAGTAAATTTCCCTGTACAGTGCAATTATGGAGCCATCCAGGTATTCAAAAAGCAGGCAGTTCGCAGCAGGCGAGTTACCAGCGAAATATGGTGCTTGGTGACGGCAGTGGAATCCCCATAGAGAAGCAATGGTTAATCTATTCAGAGAACACCAAAGAGCAGTGAAATGTCAGTGAAAGTCCAGATTTTTGGTGTTTTTATTTGGCAGGTTTAATCAGATGAATCCCATAGGTTTCAATGTAAAAAATATTCCCATTTTTATTGAATGTTCATTAAACCATTTATTCTTTTAATCTGAAGCAAAAAAAATCTCTTTATTTTTTAAGGGTTTTTTTTAGGCTTTTTTGGGGGTCTTGGCTAATTTTTTTCAGTTTTTTTAATAGCGCTTTTTTTTTTCTTTCTGTAACAGACCTTTTAGTTATTATTCACAGGACCTTATATGTAATTTTCAGCCATTTTTGTGCAGTATTTTGTTTGCAAACAGATTTTCAAAGTCGCCGTGTGTTTTTTTTTTTCTCTAACCCGTTCGACGGCTTGTCGGCTTTTATCAGCGGCTGGTCGGCTCTCTGTTCGGCGGATTGTTGGCTTTTTTCTGATGCGTTCGGCTCGTTTACGACAGATCGCCAGGTTCATTCGGCTTTCTTTTGGCGGTTTTTCGGGTCGCTCCAATTTTTTTATGTGGCTTTGCAGCAGTTTTTCGATTTTGCAGCGATTTTTCCGGATGCAGTCAGTAGCACTCCAGGGACCCTACGCTGAATGCTAAATTAACTGCGGGGGTCAGGGAATTTGATTCCCTGAAGTGCAGGGAATGAAAGAGTGCTCTTTGAATAACCGTGTATGTCTTAATTTAGGAATCACTTAATGATAGGCCCCATGGAATTAGCAATGATAGGCCCCATGGAAATTATTGTAGCAAGTGTGACAAATACTATGGAGTTTATGGCAATTTGCTCTGTCAGTTACCGAAGTATTCCATATTGCAGGGTTGGGCAATTACGGCCCTCCAGATGTTTTGAAACTACATTTCCCTTGAGGCTCTACAAACCTAATGAGCAGCCGAGCATCACGGGAATTGTAGCTTCAAAACATCTGGAGGGCCGTAATTGCCCACCCCTGTCATATTGAATCCTTATTGTCTGTAATTGACACTTTTGAGCGACCTTATATTGGACTCAAGTTTTAAGGAGATTCTGTGAATTTTCTCCTTGGGATTAGTCATGTTTTAGTCAGCCAGTTATTTTATGTCCCTTAGGCATAGGAAAATAACTCTGTACATTCCTTTGGCCAAGCTACCTTTTCTTTACATGTCGTTCTTTTGTTTTAATTACAACACCTTGTTTATTGCATGTTATATCTTTTTGAATCACATGGTTGCTTATTATTAGATGTAAAATAGTTGTATTCATTGTTATTTAATGAGACTATTACACTTTTTGCCGTAGGTTTTCCAAGTTGCATATATTATTATTAAAGCAGCAAATTCACCTCGTCCTGGCAACTGGATTTTGGAACACTCTCTGGATGGAATTGACTTCATGCCTTGGCAGTATTACGCGATCAGTGACTCGGAATGCCTCAGTCGATACAATGTAACTCCAAGACTTGGAACGCCAACATATAAGAGAGATGATGAAGTGATCTGCACATCTTTTTATTCCAGGCTTGTACCACTGGAACATGGAGAGGTAAACTGTTTCAGTAGATGAGTGCATATAAACTGCAGCTGAGCTCAAATGTTAGGAAATCACTTGCTATATGTGTTTTATCATTTATTTGCTGGAACGTATATAGTAAAAAATGGGTAATTCTCTTTCACGTAAATCTTGACAGTGGCCAATGCTTGTACAGAGTATGTAGCTGTTACAATATCTCTTCAAGGTATGAGATGTCACATTGATCTTTATTACAATATCTATTCCCTGATGGAGTATTACAAGCAGAGGGCACCTGACCGGTGTAAGTGCACGTTAAGACGTAAATGTGAATTGGACCGACTATAGCAGGTTAATGCCTTTTTTTACTTTAGCTTTTGTTTAGCTTTACTATACCTGATTATCTAAGGAAGCAGTAAGATCCTTTTTCTACTATAGCGCAGCATTTTTGACAGCAGTTTGTTATCTGTAGAAAGCTAAATTGACAATAATACATGTGCAGCATGGCTCGTACGTTGGAACTCTCAATTTTGTTGTGAAGGACTGATTCCCAGTGGAATGGTGGTGTATATAACCGTGAATAAGTCTATTCCTAGGTAGACATGTGAAAGGGAAAAAATGTTTGGTTTGGTTCAGTAATTTCTGACTCCAGATAATGCAGATTTGGAAATATTTCATATTAAGAAATGTATGATTTGGACCAAACCAAAAATATTGGGCCTAGCCAATATCAGATCCGTTAGGAATAATCAAGTGATTCATATCCAGAAAATAGGGTTACAACGAGGTTAGGTTTAGCTTTACATTTATGGTTAGGGCTAGGATTAGGGTTAATTTCAGGGTAAGAGTTACTTTTAGGGCTAGGATTAGGATTATTTTATGGTTAGGGTTACCTTTAGTGCTAGGGTTACTTTTAGGGTTACTATTTCTGCTTGTTTTATTATTAAGTGCTTCTGAATTACTGAACTCACTGATATTCAGCCAAAATAGTTTTCAGTCCAAACCAGGTTGCATGATTCTACTCCAGGGTAACTGCAAAATTTACATAGCATACAGTTGAGGCCAGGCCACTGAGACATGACAGCCATTGCTTCTTTGCACTGTAAATGCTCTTCATGGCAACACAAATTGATAATCAAAATGCAGCTCATGAATCACAGTCTCTTGAGACCATGCATCATTATATTGTATCTTTGGCTACTTTTTGAATACCCTACTGTATTAAGCTATGTCAAACCCTCTAAGTGAAGCCTTCAAAGTGAACTCTTAGAGGAGCTCTTCTGGTGAGTGATTTTGATTTTTGTTTCAAACAGATCTTTTCTATTCATCTTAAGGTTTTAAATTAGGTCTGGTGAGTAAATTAGGTTAGGCTGATTAGCATACATGATTATCATACTGATTAGCATACAATTGAAATCAATTGGGTGGTATTTGCAAAGAGGTTTAGCTTGTCCACTCCTTGCTGGGGGAGGTGATAATATAAAGGATGGTGATATTAGCTTGCTAATTGAGCTTGTCAAGCCTTCTAAGTGAAGCCTTCAAAGTGAACTCTTAGAGGAGATCTTCTGGTGAGTGATTTTGATTTTTGTTTCAAACAGATCTTTTCTATTCATTTTAAGGTTTTAAGTTAGGTCTGGTGAGTAAATTAGGTTAGGCTGGTGACTCATTTTCATACTGATTAGCATACAATTGGAATCAATTGGGTGGTATTTGCAAAGAGGTTTAGTTTGTCCACTCCTTGCTGGGGGAGGTGACTATATAAAGGTTGGTGATATTAGCTTGCTAATTGAGCTTGTCAAGCCTTCAAAGTGAAGCCTTCAAAGTGAACTCTTAGAGGAGATCTTCTGGAGATACTCTGGAGGTAGTCTGAGGTTTGACAGGAGGTAGAAAACCTACAAAAAGGTAAGATTTGCTGGTTTTAAATCCATTCTTTTATAATGGCAGGCTTGGTCCAGTGTAAGAGCTGTCATGCGTTTGTTTTTAGATCCAATTTTTGGAGGTTTGGAGTGTGCCTGATATGTAGGCAGTTCTCTTTATTGCAGCAGGAAATTGCCTGTATGAAGTCTGAGATTTGTAAATTATCTGTTAGACAAACTCAGGCTATGACTGTTACAAAGCCACTGCCACAGAGGCCTCCTAGGAGCGGCAGATGGACTACTGTAGGATCTGGTAGATTTAGCGTTGTGGATAGAAAGCATGTCCCACAATCTGTGGCTCTTCTTAATTCTTTTGAGGCACTTTCAGAGTGTAGTGGTAAAACGGATGCAGGCTCAGACACCATAGTTGAGGAACCACCATCCACTATGCCTAAGGTATGCAGCACTGCAACCAAGGACAAAAATGAAAAGGTGGGACTTGATAGAAAGCAATTGTTGCTGGTGATTCTATCATAAGAGGTGTTGAGCTGGAGAGTAGTGGTTTGGTGAGATGTCTTCCTGGGGCTACTGCTCGTAGAGAAAGGAGACGTATTCTCAATATTGTCAAAGAAGCAAACCAGCAAGGGGAAGTGGATGTTCTAGTCCATCTAGGGACAAATGACTTGGCTAGCAATGAGGTTTCTGAGATTAAGGAAGATTTTTGTGTTCTTGGAGGTGAAATACAGCAGATTGCGTCCACTGTGTCATTCTCTGAAGTTTTTGCCTGTGCATAACATTCAAGATAGGAAGATGCGCAGTAGGGAATTCAATTTGTGGCTTCGGGAATGGTGTCGGAGCAAGGATTTGGCTTTGTGTCCATGATAGCTCTAATTGGAGCAGAAAGGAACTGTATAAAAAAGATGGTTTGCATCTTACTCATAGGGGAACATATGTTCTCAGTGAGAAGTTCAAAGGTTTCGCAAATAAATATTTAAACTAGGAGGGGGGGACAAAAGGGTAAACAATCTGCCCGATTGTCCCCAAAACTAAATCGGAGGGTGCAAGCAACATGCGAGGTAAAAAATGACAAGCTCAGAGTCGTGTCTATAAATGCTCGCAGTTTAGTCAATAAAATCAATGAACTGGAGGCAATGATGGCAGCTGAAAAAGTAGATTTAGTGGCGGTTACTGAGACATGGTTCAGTGAGAAAAATAACTGGGACATAACAATACCGGGTACTCTTTATATAGAAAAGACAGAGAAGGTAGGAAAGGAGGAGGAGTGGCCCTGTATGTGAAAAACAACATAAAAACGAACCAAATAAAAGTGAGCGAGGTGAACATAGAGTCAGTTTGGGTTACGCTAACATTTGGCAATCATACAGTAGCTCGTGTAGGTGTGATCTATAGACCCCTGGACAAGCAGAAGAACTAGATAATCTGCTGGTTGAGGAAATAGCCAAAATGGCAATGAAGGGGGAAGTTATTATCATGGGGACTTTAATCTTCCTGATGTGAACTGGAAAACCAAAATAGCTGGGTGCACCAGGAGTACAAATATTCTAAACTCCTTACTGGGATTATCTCTAACACAAGTAGTTGAGGAGCCGACCCGTAAAGAGGCCATATTGGATTTAATACTCACAAATGGAGGTTTGGTATCGGACGTTGTTGTAGGTGAAAATATGGGATCTAGTGATTACCAGTCAGTATGGTTTAATATAAGAACAGGGATGGAGCCGCACCACACAAAAAAAAAGTTTTAGACTTTAAAAAACTGATTTTTCTAAAATGAGATTTTGTGTGAAGGAGTCATTATCAGACTGGAGGAGTTTAAAGGGAGTCCAAGAGAAATGGGATTATTTAAAGGAAGCATTATTGAAGGCCACAGGAAATTGCATTCGGCTTGTTAGCAAAAAACAAAAAAGGGAAGAAACCACTGTGGTACTCTGCAGAAGTGGCCAAAACAGTGAAGAACAAGAAGATAGCATTCAATAATTATAAAAAAACTCAGCGTGAAGAAGATAGGCAAACCTATAAGATTAGGCAGAAAGAGGCAAAGCAATTTATAAGAGCTTCCAAAGCACACGCAGAAGAAAATAATAGCTCAGTCAGTAAAAAAGGGGGACAAAACATTTTTTAGATACATAAACGAGAAAAGAAAAGTAAAACAAGGATTAGTTAGATTAAAAACAAAGGAAGGAAGGTATGTAGAAGAGGATAAAAGTCTCGCTGACTGCCTCAATGAATATTTTTGTTCAGTCTTTGCAGAAGAAAAGGAAGGAAAGGGACCTCAGTTAGGAGAGAACACTAAAGAGACATTTACATATGAGTTTACAGAGGAGGAGGTTCTAAAGCAGCTGTCTAAAGTAAAGACAAATAAGTCAATGGGGCCTGATGGGATCCATCCTAAATTATTAAAAGAGCTCAGTGATGTAATAGCAAAACCGTTAACAGATTTATTTAACCAATCCTTGTTAACAGGAGTCGTCCCAGAAGACTGGAAATTAGCAAATGTTGTGCCCATTTACAAGAAGGGTAGTAGGGAGGAATCGGGGAACTATAGGCCAGTTAGTCTTACGTCAGTAGTGGGGAAATTAATGGAAACCATGTTAAAGGAAAGGATTGTTGAACATCTAAAAACACATTGATTACAGGATCAGAAACAACATGGGTTACCTCAGGGAGATCATGCCAAACTAATCTTATTGATTTTTTTGATTGGGTAACAAAAAAATAAAGACACAGGTGGTGCATTAGACATTGCTTATTTAGATTTCAGTAAGGCTTTTGATACTGTTCCGCATAGAAGGTTTATCAATAAATTGCAATCTTTGAGCTTGGATTCCAATATTGTTGAATGGATTAGGCAGTGGCTGAGTGACAGACAACAGAGGGTTGTGGTAAATGGAGTTTATTCGGCCCAAGGTCTTGTTACCAGTGGTGGTACCTCAGGGGTCAGTACTTGGACCCATTCTCTTTAATATTTTTATTAGTGATATTGCAGAAGGTATTAATGGAAAAGTATGTCTTTTTGCTGATGACACAAAGATTTGCAACAGGGTTGACATTCCTGGAGGGATCAGCCAAATGATTTAGGTAAACTAAAAAATGGTCGGAGCTGTGGCAATTGAGTTTTAATGTGGATAAGTGCAAGATAATGCACCTGGGACGTAAAAACCCAAGGACTGAATATAGAATATTTCATACAGTCCTAACCTCAACATCTGAGGATCTAAGGGTAAGTAGTCAATGTAATAGAGCAGCAGGAAATGCTGGCAGAATGCTTGGTTGTGTAGGGAGAGGTATTAGCAGTAGGAAAAGGGAAGTGCTCATGCCACTGTACAGAGCACTGGTGAGACCTCACTTGGAGTACTGTGTGCAGTACTGGAGACCGTATCTCCAGAAGGATATAGACATTTTAGAGAGAGTTCAGAGAAGGGCTACTAAAATGGTGTACGGCTTGAAGGAGAAAAGTTACCAGGAAAGGCTTAATGATCTTAACATGTACAGCTTGGAAAAAAGACGAGACAGAGGAGATATGATAGAAACATTTAAATACGTAAAGGGAATCCACAAGGTAGAGGAAGGGAGTATATTTAAAAGGAAACAAAATAGCAAAACATGAGGACATACAGGGTTATCCAAAGAGATCCGAATTGCTTGAGAAAGGTAACCGAACGCTGAAAATCAGCGTTCGGTTACCTTTCCTGGCCATTCGGCTATCCATAGAGCAGGCAATTCGCCAAATACTGGCGAATTGCCTGCACATACGGTGCCTGTTCGGTCACTGTTCGAGGGCAGTGAAATCCCCATAGAGAAGCACTGCTTCGGCTATTCAGAGAACACAAACCAGTTGTGAAAGGTTCCCGAAATGCCCTGCCATTCGGTGGTTTCATTCGGCAAATTTATTCAGGAGAATCCCATAGGCTTCAATGTTAAAAATATTCCCGTTTTAATTCAATATCTAATAACCGTTCAGTATAAAATTCTGAGGCAAAGTTTCTCTTTATTTATAGATTTTTTAGGATACTTTAAGCATTTTTCTGATTTTTATTTTTTTTTTATAAAAGTCCGATTTTTTTTTTTTTTTTTTTTCAGTTTACTTATTTTTTTTGTAACAGCCCTCTTTATTATCATTCCCTGGACCTCCTGTGAAAATTTCAGACATTTTCGCTCAGTAGTTTTTTGCAAACAGTGTTTCATTTTCCCAGATTCATACAAATGGTTTTTCTAATTTATTCACTGCCTCCTCTACGTCACAGCTGCTTCGGCTCTGTGTGATTCGGCTCATGTTCGGCTCCTGTTCGGCTCCTGTTCGTCTTTTTCAAAGGTTAATCCAGATGTTTTTGCTTGTTTTCAGCGTGCATTCGGTTAGTTTTCATCAGGTTTGCGGCATCTTTTCCCTGCAATTCGGGGACCCTGTGCTGCTTGCTGAATACACCGCAGGGTCACCGAAATGCAATCGGCAAAAGGAACCGAATTGAAGAGAACGAAAAGTCACCGAACGTGCGGTGACTTTTCGAATCTCTTTGGATAACCCTGATAGTCTTAGATTAGAGGGGCAAAGGTTTAAAAGTAACATCAGGAAGCATTATTTTACTGAGCGGGTGGTGGATACATGGAACAGCCTTCCAGTAGAAGTGGTAGAGGCCAAAACAGTAATTGAATTTAAGCAAGCATGGGATAGGCATAAGGCTATCCTAAACAAAAGATAAATCCAGGTTAAGTATCCATGTAATTGGGCAGACTAGATGGGCCGAAAGGTTCTTATCTGCCGACATTTTTCTATGTTTCTATGTTTCTATTAGGAGCAAGGATGGTATCAGCCACTGAAATTTGCCTTTATGAATTTTCTTCACATATATTTAGATTCCTAAGAGGAATCCTCCCTCTACTGTCGCAGACACTATTGTCATGGTATTTTAATACTGGGACTGCATTCCTGAACCATCTGGACTTTTCAGTGCCCTGTGGGCTTTAATAAAAGGGGTTGCACAAGTGATCCCACTTTGGGTGAAAAGCTGTCACACTCCATTCTGCTTTCCGTTGTTTACCATGCCCTGTTATGGGAGTAAAGAATTCGACAAGGCTTCTGCAAGATTATTAAAGTCAGAATCGCACCATGGAGTTGCAATTATTTGTTTTAGCTGTACTCTTTACGACCTCTATAAATCTGCCAATTGGAGGAATATATCAGTATCAATGTAAATAGAATTTTTAAATAAAACAAGACATCTGAGTTGAATAATAAAACTGCATTATCACATCATCAAAATCATCAAAAGCCTTGTAGGTCTGTTTAACATCAGACAAGATCTCAATGTCTTAGTTACTTTGATATTTTATGGAATGTCTGCTGTGTGGAGATAAAAGCTGCTGTTCCTGTCTATAACATGAGGACAGCTGGGGCCTACAAACAAACGAATGTGTTCATTCATTACAAATTGACATTTTGTAGTAACCAACAAGATCTCCTTTTTTCCTCTGTAGTCTTATAGTCTTCAATATTTCCTCTCCAGCGACTCCATGTACTGTCACAGGAGAATTAACCCTTATCAGATTGTTAACACAGGCTGAAAACACAGGGGTAAAAGTTTATTTGCCCATAGGATTACAATTAGGCTAGGGTCAGATGAACGCATTTTTCGCGTCGTCCGTGAAAAAGTGCGGTCGAACGAATGGACGTATTTTTCACGGAATACGCGATAGCGGTCATACGATGCGCATTTTTCGTCCGTGATTTTGTACGGATCATCAATAAAACACTTTTTGCGTCTGGACGTTATGTTGGCCGGGCGTGTGCAGCGTCTGACGTCTCCCAATCACGCAAACACGCCGCTATGCGGCCGCAGCGCACTCTGTACGTCAGTAGTAGCGGTTTGACGTTCTCGAAAAATGCGTTCGTTTGCCACTTGCGTTGCACGGATGAACTTTCGTGCGGCCGTTCGTCGTATGTTCCCTGGCATTGGACGTCATTTGCTGCTAGCATGGCCGTGATTTCGTGCGGCTAAACGCACGTTAAAACTGCGTTCGTCTGACCTTAGCCTTAGACTTTAAACTTCATTGTACAAAGACAGCCCAAAGGAGCCAAACAGCACGGAAATCTGATGACCTCTGAATAAAGGGCATAATCCCCCAAAAAGGCTAACTACTACAAGATATGTTTGCAAAGAACCAATGTTCATAGTTAAAAAATGATCTTAAAGCAATACACTTCATTAAATCCCGTCACACTTCGCTAAATCACACCACTGGTCCTTACTCCACCTGTGCCTCTCTATTTTGATTTTTGTTTGGCTATGACGGTAAGGACCAGTGGTCTGACATATCACTTACATTGCACTTCGTGGTATGGTTGTGTGTGTATTTTCTTCACACTAGCCTAGAGGTTTTGTGGCTATTTTTTGTTGATATTTTTGCAAAAGCAAATAATTATTTTTAAATTGATTTAGTAAAGTGGACTGATTTTAAATGATATTTTATCATTTGGATAATTATTGTTTTTTTTTTATGGTTGACATGACAAAATGTGGACTTTACAAGTCACAGTCAAGTCACAGTAGACAATCAAAAAGACAGTAGGGGTTATTCAGAGAGAGACGATCTGGCCGTGAAATGTCACCGAACAGGGAATTTCCCTATGCTGTCACATTTCGTGGTCATTCGGCTATTCAGAGGGCAGGCAGTTTGACAAATTTTGGCGAACTGCCAGCAAGTACGGTGCCTGTTCGAAGGCAGTGAAATCCCCCATAGAGAAGCAATGGTTAATCTATTCAGAGAACACCAAACAGCAGAGAAAAGTTGCTGTAGTGCCCTGCTGTTCGGTGCTTTCATTCGGCAGGTTTATTCAGACAGACCCCGCAGGCATCAATGTTAAAAAATTCCTGTTTTTATCCAATATCTAATAAACCATATATTATTTTAATCTGCAGTAAAAAGTTTATTTATTTATAGATTTTTTAGGATCTTGCAGGCATTTTTTGGGGATTTTTCAGCACCGTTTCATTCTGTATTTTTTTTTAAAGCGTTTTTTCTTTTTTGTATAACAGACCTTTTTATTATCATTCATAGGATCATATATGTAAATTCCAGACATTTTCCTTCAGTAGTTTTTTTGCAAACAGCTTTTTAATTTTGACACTTTCAATCACATTGTTTTTTTTTTTTAACCTCGTTCGTCAGCTTGACGGCTTTTTCCGGCGGATGGTCTGCGCTGTGATCGGCGGCTCATCAGCTTTTCCAACGTGTTCGGCGTGGTTTTTTGCAGCTGTTCCAGTGGGTGGTCGGCGGGTTTGCAGCAGGTTTGCGGTGGGTTTGAATAAGCCCTAATGTTTGTTCCCCAAACTGTTTTAAACAAATCCACTACCTCATTCCTAGAATTGTCAGTACAATCAATGATATAGAAAGACCTATGGGCTTGAAAAATACAATTATTATTTTTATTTGGAGTGCGCAGAATTCTTGATTTAGTTCACTACTGCTGACCTAATTATGTTATAAAAACAATGATTACTGATGCATGATATTCATTCATATCAAATCCTAGATTCATGTTTCACTTATCAATGGAAGACCAAGTGCAGATGATCCTTCCCCAACATTGCTGGATTTTACCTCTGCAAAATTCATCCGCCTTCGCCTGCAGCGTATCAGAACTCTCAACGCCGACCTCATGACCCTCAATCATCTTGATCTAAAGGATGTAGATCCTATAGTAACCAGAAGGGTATGTATATGTTGTGCATCAAATAATTGAAAGTGTTGCGTTACAAGTCATTATTTAGTTATAGTCCTATGAGGAACAAAATTTAAATATTTTGATTTATGCAATGATCTTAATTGGCACTGCCAGCTTACATTTTATTTTCTTTAATCACTTTAGAAACTATTTCAAAACTATCAACAAAATTTTCATTGTGCAAAACTATGGAAAGTATGGGTTTAACTGTTACTCTTGCGACTTTGGCGCATTTGCTGCAATCCAGGTTTAAGATCAGGCTTTAAAAGTATTTAATGTGAAACGTTGATATTGGAGTTTTTTGTTAAAATAATCGAAGTTCAAATAAAATAAGATTTTTAGGTGGAAATTACTGACGCTACAAGAGTTGCATGGAGAACTGAGAGCTTCACTTAAAGTTATACATAATACTGCGACTAGAGTCGTCATCAAGAAAATAGCATTGCATTGAAGCTGCAATCAGACTATTCATCAGTTATATTTTGTCTTGTAACATTTTTTTTATTTTATTTTTTGGAGAAAGGATTTTAGCAGGAAGGATACATTGAGATTTCTCTCGTTTTCAAGTATGTCCTGGGTGGCGAGTATGTACCGTTAGGTGTCTTGCCCAAGGACACTTACTGGAGAGGTGCTTGTTGGGATCGAACCCATGTCTCCACAGGCTCTCTCCATGCAGAGCAGTGATGTTACCTCTACTCCACCCAGCCGATACAATGTAATCACTGCCATGTTCTGAACTAAATATCTCAACACGTTACTGGAGCACCATAGGCAAGACTGAGAGGCTCCTGAACATTTGTGCCATTTCTTATTTTTTACTTTTTACAAGTGCTCCCACTCATTTTTATTCCTGTATGAAAAACTCTTGGGTTTTCTATAAAAGCAAATTCCTTTTATTTTCATTCATTATTTTTGGAAATACACCTATGTTTTTTTATCAATACAACATGTGTAAATAGTACTGGATTCACTAAAACCTGTGTTTAAGTCTAATTTCCTTCACTACAACAGTCGAGTATGCTCGATCTTCAATAGCACCTGCTGGTGCCCTGAGATCAAGTATACTCCATTTGGTCTAATTTATTTTATTTTGATTTGTTATTTTTGGCCCGCCCCACAGCCGACGTGCGTCTCTCATCATTGGCTGCAGGGGGACGGCCTGAGTTCAGGCCGTCTCTCTTGTGGCAGGGAGGGCCAATGCGGCCCATTGAAGACAGCAGGACATACATGTACGCCCTGCGTCTTCAAAGCCCTCCTGCCATGAGGACGGCATAGCACGTCCCGCGGTGGCAAGGGGTTAAAACAAAGCTTGTAAATAATACAGTACTCACTTCAAGCTTTTCCTTAAGTCTTAACTTCTTAACTACTACAATTGAGTATACTCGATCTTCAAAACCACCTCTTGGTGCCCCGAGTCTGAATATACTCCACCTGGTCTTACTTAGGATCAACGCAAATGATCTTCATTCAAACAAAATGTGTGCATATGGGCTCCAGAACATGATTTGAAGTACCAGACGTTACTGCCGTAATGGTCTCTTGTCCACATATGTCTTGTGGATACATATTTTCCATAAACCCCTCTGGTTTCTGGTTTTATAGAAAGTCACTTGGTGTTGAAGGAGTTAAATTGAGGACTATTCAATAAATATATTGCATATGTGCATTTTCAGACACATAAATCATGTTTACTTTCTTTTTTCTGAAACAGTACTACTACTCCATAAAAGACATATCAGTCGGAGGCATGTGCATTTGCTATGGCCACGCTAGCAGCTGTCCTTTCGATGAAGTCACAAAGGTGAGCTAACCATGACTATAAAAACAAACAAAGACTACCATTGAGAAAATAAATACATGACAGCATAAAATTCTTTTTGTTGCCATTTTATTCCATGTATTCTTTTTTTATTTTTCTTTTATCAACAACCTTTCCATATTCATCCTTTAATTAAATTGGGGACCAAGCGTTCGTTTTTTGTTTCACACGCTTTGGATGTACGAATGTCAAGTTTCAGTGTGTAATTGCTATATTATACTTTCAGAAACTTCAGTGCCAGTGTGAACGTAATACTTGTGGGGAAAGCTGCAACGAGTGTTGCCCAGGTTACCACCAGAATCCATGGCGACCTGGCACTATTTCGGTTGGCAGCCAATGCGAGAGTAAGTTGCATGCTTTTCTATGTAACAAAGGCTTCTGAAAATCCTTGACGTTTATCTGTTTACTCCTCAAAATATGTAGTTGTAGTCGTTGTTTATCTTCAGTAACAAACCAGGCAGGCAGACATGAGAGGGCAAAGTTACAAAAAGACGCAATAAATAAGTATTATTAGGAGCATTACGTCCAGTATTGCATTCAATAAATTGTTCAAGCTCTTCACATCCAGATGTTAGAAGAACTGATGCAATTTGGATTTAAATAAGGGTCAAAGCTGTTACGAATTCGAAGACAAAATTCTACTAGGCAAGATCATTAAGATACCATTGCCTTACAAAGTGCTTCCACCCATCTCTGATTGTTACATCTTTCTAGAATTCTTTATTCTTTTCAATATTTTTCTCTCATACATATTTCATTCTTTTTATTTTTTTCTTGTGCTAGTTCTCGGTTTCAATTTCCGCTTTCTAGTTCTGATTACTACTGGTTTGTAAGAGAACAGATGGATGAAGCATTAAAGGCGTCATGTCTTCTGTTTTTAGAATGTAACTGCCACAACAAAGCAGAAGATTGTTACTATGACCAAGAGGTAGCAGATCGGAAAATGAGCTTGAATGTCCACGAGGAGTACATTGGAGGAGGAGTGTGTATCAACTGTACCCAATTTACATCTGGAATTAACTGCGAAACTTGCATCGACGGCTACTATAGGCCTCACAAGGTATGTGTCACGCTTATGGTACGAAGTTGCAGGCAGAGCCCAAGTACTGGGGATACAAAACACAGGAGGCAGATTACTGTGCAAACAGCTGGATTTATTCAGGCACAGGCTCCAGGTTGCACAGTATATATATATATATATATATATATATATATATATGCTACTTTTCTATTAAAGGGAATCCACAAGGTAGAGGAAGGGAGTATATTTAAACGGAAACAAAGTAGCAAAACAAGAGGACATAGTCTTAGATTAGAGGGGCAAAGGTTTAAAAGTAACATCAGGAAGCATTATTTTACTGAGAGGGTGGTGGATACATGGAACAGCCTTCCAGTTGAAGTGGTAGAGGCCAAAACAGTAATTGAATTTAAGCAGGCATGGGATAGGCATAAGGCTATCCTAAACAAAAGATAAATCCAGGTAAAGTATCCATGTAATTGGGCAGACTAGATGGGCCGAAAGGTTCTTATCTGCCGACATTTTTCTATGTTTCTATATATATATATATATACTGGGTATATATATCAGGAACAAGAAAGGAAACACAAGGAGATTCATAATAGGGATACAGCAGTGACAGGGATCTTGGTTGGTAGCACAGGAATTGCGACCGGGGAGCACACAGGTAGCATATATAACACCATGAGATGTTCTGATGTAAAAGCACTAGTAATCAGGGGGAACTCACTTAAATAGAGAGTCCAGATCACTTAGAGAAGTGCCTGAGGGTTCCCTCAGGCAGGGTAAGTGGAAACCCTGAACCAGAGTGGGAGACAAAGCTTGAAAGGTGCTGCCAGAGTTCATATAATTGCAGCACTAACTCAAATATGAGTATTTTTGCAGACCTTGCATGTCCCTGGGTCAGGTGCACGACAGTATGAATACTGAGTGTTTACAGTCTAAAAATGCCATGCGTGACTTAGGTTATCAATGCCCTATACAGTCTTTACATGGTTATCTTCCATCAATGCCTGTAATGTTCAATAATAAAATTAATTTATGATTTTCCTTTCTTTTTGTCTATCAAGATCATATTATGGGTATAGGAAGCATTGGTACGGTGAACCATTTTTACACTTACATATATTTTATCCCAGTGATTCAATTAATGCATTCTAATATAAATTCACAAAAAAATCTTTATACACTTTCAATTGACTACAGGAAGATAATAGTGCAGAAAACCATTTTTCCGGCACCCAGGCTCCTAATAAATCTGCTTTCTATATTGTACCCATTAGAGCCCCATGAATTAATAATGGATAAAAATTCTTAAACCAAGTTTGACAGATCTCTGACAAGGTCACGTCTGCCAATACCGCTTTCTTGCAGGACCCTCCGTGTTCTACCCAGGCATACTCCCATGCCTTCTTCCAGCCCTCAGATGAAGTTTAAGGATGGGGTCACATAGAGAACCTGCTAGCATCCCCCAGAAATAAATCGTGGCTGTAGATCTGAGATCTTTCAGGCTTATTATTATTATTCTTTATTTATAAAGCGCCAGCATATTCCGCTTAGAATGGAACTGGTTTAATCAGGGACGCACACATAGATTTATATAGTCACACATGGGTCATTTACATTTACAAAATCACAACATCTTCTAGGGAAGGTTATGGTGTAATCTAATTAGATTTAGGTACAGACAGTGAGAACATTAATTAAGCTTTCTAAAAGGGTTAAGACAGTGGTGATTAACAAACAGATTACAGTTTAAAACAGGCAGTGTTTGTCAGATAACAGCGATTCTGTTTGAGGAGCTATTAATAAGATATTTACACCTTCCCGAGAGCAGGTTTACTGGAAGTCTAATTTGAGCAGCAGATAGTAACAGACAATAACATTCTTACATAATTACAATTAAACCAACATTCTGCACAGGAGAGGGCACTGGGCCAATATTGATTATGAGTCCTGCACCCTACAAATATGCCTCCATGCCAATGCCAAACAAATCCAAATGACGCATGTCACACCAAAACTATTCGGACTGCTTATTAGAATTAGGGATCAGCTGTTCGGTTCAATCAGTTCGGAGTTCGATTCGAACTTTGGCCGTTCGCAAGTTCGCGAACTTCGAACTTTATGGCGTGTTCGGTTCGAGTTTGAAAAAAATAAATTGAAAAAAGTATAAAAAATGCTTAAAAATACAAAAAAATCTAGAAATAAAGAGACTCTTTACTGCAGAATATTATAAGCAACGGTTTATTAGATATTGAATTAAAAACTAATGTCTAGGTGCAAAGATTCTCACCTCTAAATGACCTGTGCTCTCAAACGGTGTAAACAACAGGTGTTTAATTAGTGTTTGGAAATAACATGTGCTTCTAATTAGTCAGGTCTCATGAATTTGATACATTGTATGCAGACTGTGAGTGACAGGTGTCGTGTGTGGGTCTGTGATGGCAATGTTTCCATACATCCTACAAATCCGCCACTTCACGGGCAGGTTATGGGGACCTCCTAGGCACGATATTTGAAGGAATTTTTCGTTTTTATTTTTAACCCTTAACCCTTGGATGTAATTTGTTGCTAGCGCGGCCGTGATTTAGTGCGGCTAAACGCACGTTAATACTGCGTTAGTCTGACCTTAGCCTTAAAGCCAGGCACCGCTTAAAAGGGGAGACTCTCCCCCTTTTAAGCGGTGCCTGGCTTATTTTTGTGGGACCCCCCTCCCTTCCAGGTGATCTCCCAGCATTGCTCGGGGTCGCCTGGAAATGACGTCATCGCGCATGGCGAGATGACGTCATTTACGTCGGGAGGAGCTTGACTTCAGCGCCTGAGGACACTGAAGTCAGAACGCCGCGGGACCCCGGACAGAGAGGTGAGTATCTCCGCCGGGGGTCCCTCAAAGCTGGAGTAACTGAGTACATGCCCCACACGTCGTCAGCAGTGAAGGGATTAAAACCTCTTTTTTTTAAACTTTTTGTCCTTGTTTCCTGTCCCCCAGGGCACTACCCGGACCCGGACATTGTTTTTAAATGTTTCTATACATCCTAGAAATCTGCCACGTCACGGGCAGGTTACGGGGACCTCCTAGGCACGATATTTGAAGGAATTTTTCGTTTTTATTTTTAACCCTTATTTCATGGAAAACTCACTGTCCCTTTAAAAACATTTTTTTTTTACTTTTTGTCCGTGTTTCCTGTCCCCCAGGGCACTACCCGGACCACCATACACCTTTTATGGCAAATATCTAGCATATATGCCCTCTTGGAGGGCACTCTAAAAATCAAACTTTGAGTCCCATTGACTTGTATTGAGTTCGTGTTCGAGTTCGAACTTTTGAAAAGTTTGAGTTCGAATGCGAACCGAACTCAGGGGTGTTCGGCTCATCCCTAATTAGAATGACTTGGACCTTACAGACTTTCTTCTTCAGTTATCACATGTGCACATACATGCTTAGAGAGAGACAACTTTTGAGACCCGTGATACATTAAAATGTACAAATATTGAACAAATACTTATTATTATTACTTTTAATAAAATAGTTATTAATGTTGACTAAATGTTCTTCTTGAATAGGTATCCCCATACGCAGATGCCCCTTGTCACCCCTGTGAATGTGACCCCTTTGGATCTATCAGTTTTGCCTGTGTTGTAGATGACAATCATGCCAACATTGCCAAAGGTATATCAGCTGCCGTATTCTAACCAACTCTTTACAATAACAGGTGCTGCGAGCTAGGCGTGGTTACAATTTATTAAATACATGACCTAGGTAAAAATAACACTTTACAGACTGTATTATTTTGTGTTTTGTGCTAAAATATGTTTGTATTAAATACCTGTATTTTTATACAATATATATATATTTAAAGTGTGAAATAGACATATTTCATCAGTATAGTGGGGCTTCAGTACCTCCTAATAATGACTCTTTTACTTATTGGTTTCTTATTATTGACCTCACCTTCCTTGGTCCCAGATGTGTTCCCAGGTCAGTGTCAGTGCAAAGTAGGCTACACAGGTACAAAGTGTGACCATTGCGCATTTGGATACAAAGGATACCCAAACTGTGTACGATGCAATTGCAGCCTAGACGGCAGCATTAATGACGATCCGTGTGCCGAGCAGTGTATATGTAAGGTGAGCCACTATCAAATCTTGTTATCTATGAAAGAATTTGGTAAAGCAAATGAAACTTACACAGCATTATTCAGAGAAAGGTGAAACTCAGGAGAATGACTGAAGTAAAAATCCTAGGTCAAAATAGCCAAACCAGAAAAATTCTCCCATTTATCTCGCTTTCCAAATTGGCTATTTGGTCTAGATTGTTCTCTTCTCCTGCCAGTTCTCCTGGTTTTCACCTTTCTCTTAATAACAATGACAGGGTTATTCAGAGAAAGGTGAAACTCTGGAGAACATTTAAAGAAGTGAAAATTCTAGGTCAAAATAGCCAAACCAGAAAAATTCTCCCATTTATCTCACTTTCCAAATCAGCTATTATGACGTAGAATTTTCACTTCTTCAAACGTTCTCCAGAGTTTCACCTTTTTCTGAATAACCCTGTTTAAGTTTGGAACTTATCTTTAGATGGCATGCGATTGCCTGTGTTTTGCCCATCATTTATGCTAGCTAGGAGAATAAGAAACAAGACATATATAGAAATACAATGATTATTCTGAGCAAATTTGTACAGCAATTTTTATTAATCACAATTTTTTTTTTTCTGTGTGAGTGAACGGATAAAACGAGTGGACATTGACTACTTATGACTGCAACTGCTTTATGCAACATGAGTCTTAAATGTGTTTTTTTATGTTCATTACTGCAGTTGAATCATACAGTGTAGGTTTCATGGAATGAAAAAGACGAAAGGGCTATATTCATTGTAAAATCCCTTAACGCCAGCTTATGGAAGACTGTCTTTTTTTTTCCAGATGTCGGCTACAGGCGATAATAATGAGTGATCTTGGAATCGTTCGTTATTCTCTGGCTGCCTCCACATTAGCATTTCCTGTACAAAGTATAGGAAGCATTGATGTACAGTTATCAGCAATAACAGTCAAGCAGCTGAAGGTTATACTTAACAGCTCACTCATAAATGCTAATGGCTCAAGTTGAAGCAGGCCCAAATTGCTTTCAGTAACTATGTTCACGGTACTGATGCCTTTTGTGTACTGAATAATGAAGGTGTATTTGTGTTTGATAGGAACATGTGGAAGGTGAAAATTGTGACCGATGTAAGGAGGGATTTTACAATCTTCAGGCACGGAATCCAGAGGGATGCACAGAATGCTTTTGCTTTGGTGTTTCCGGTGTCTGTGATGGGCTATTTTGGCACACCACTCAGGTAACATCAAGTTCTAAATATTTATTCCTCATTACTTCCCTCCTCTTTATCTCTCCCTTCCTCATCAGCTGTATCCTGGATATGTTGTCACCTCTTCTCTGATCCCCACCCCTGATAAGGTAATGCCCAAGATCTTGCTATCCTGGTGGCAGGCAGGCTTAAACGCTGCATGGAGGAAAATATCACACCCTGTGGCTTTCTGGCCCTTCTCCGGTCTGCCTCCCTTCCCCGGGGTCCATTAGCATCATTGACTGTCTGAACTTACTCATTTCCTCTGCAACTATTGATGGCAATTGGTGTTAAGGGGTTAATAGAAAACATTTCTGAATATTTATAAATCTTGGAAAAGGAATATTAGACTTTTTTTTAAAAAATAGCATAATTCATGATACAGTGATACACTTCTGAAGTTTTTGTAATGTCGACCAAGGAAAATAACAAAAAAATTGAATATTGCACAGGTATATCTGTTGGCACTTTGAATGGTAAAAAGGATGTAGGTGAAATATAAAATAGAAATAGAAATGACTTGTTCAATGGAGGTTATGTTCCTAAGCTCGCCTCTAGGGAATGTGTCTGACACCCAAAGGGCACAAGAAATATTTGGATAAAGAAGGGGGTTCCCTGGGTGCAGGGGAAGATAAAATACTATACTGCTAGAAAGCTTATTAAGTGCTGTATTTACCAGCACAGGATATATAAATGGATAAAACAATATGTGGTATCCTTATATTCATATATTCATACGTGCGGGAATATAAAAAGGCTTATTTAGAGGAATCCTTAAAAGATACCGGCCTTGAAACCATATAGAACATACAGAAAAAAATCCTTTTGAAGGTTCACTTGAGATTCGTAGACATGTATAAAATATACATGATGAATACATGATGAAGTACAGAGAGCGATTGTATATCAATCAATCAATGGTATGGAAAATGGACTAAAAACAGGTATTTGCCAGTCCAATAAGTATATATATCAGTTCAGTTAATGAATGCTATTATATAGTGATAGTATAGACCAGTAACTGCCAGTGTAGTTGCAGGATTCTCCGTGGTTGAAGATGGAGTCAATTCAGCACACTGTAGATTGAACAAAAGCGAGAGAGGCACATTGTGCAGTACACAGTGGTACTGTCCCCTTATACCCCCTATGGGGTACTTACAAAGTATAGAGGCTCTAAGGAGAGTAGGCTTGTGAGGTCCTTACAGGTTGCATCCAACCCTTTTCTGCTCTGTCTAGTCTCCCAGGTCCAGGTATTGTAGGGAAAAGGGAACAAAAAACCCTGAACATATATATAAATAAAAATATATATATTTATTGCAATACAGATAAAAAGCCAAATAGTAGCTATAAAATCTAAAGTAATAAAATAGAATATAGAGTTCTGATATGCGTTTCGCCACACCCTGTGGATTCATCAGTCAGTGAGCTGTGTTTTTCTTAATTCCCTCTTTTATAATGTTGTCGATCCCGTTCTTTCTGGACCTCTACACAAAGGATGCTGAAAACGGTTGATACTAAACACTTTTTTGATTTAATATTCATTTAAGATGTTGCATGTAGTTTCTATAAAAATATTTCAGAAAGTGGACCCAAGTATTGTTACCCTGTTATCTTCTCTAACTTTTTTTCTGGGAAAGGTGTCTAGTACTAATGGATGGATCCTTACTGACTTGCAAGGAAATCATGTTCAACCACAGCAAGATCAATTTGATGGCCCTCATCAAATAAGTTTTAATAGCACCTTGCGAAGGAATTCACTAATATCTACTTATTACTGGGAGGCTCCTTCAGCATATCTTGGAAATAAAGTAAGTTTTGAGAGAATTTACTTGCAAAACATAACTCCTTAAATTTTCCTTACACAGCATATCCAAATTGATATTCATTATTAAGTCATAAAAAATATGGAATGTCTTACTATAAATCATATTTCTCAGTACAAATGGTAAACACTTACTAAGCATTATTTAAGTGATAAAGATAAGTGTGACCTATACCTCTACTGTGCTCCTGTTTCGAGGTACTGGTATTGTACCTTTTGTGCATGTATATATTTGGTGTGTCCTAAGCCATATTGACCAGTTGACATACTTAGCCTTTTGGCTGCCAAATTGCAGGGACCCTTGGATGTGCATGGGATCTGATATGAGTTGGACGTGGGAGTCAAGACTGGCAAAAGTGGTCTGGAGGTGTTTGGATCAACTGATAATGGGGTGTGGAGGTGTAAAAAGTATAAGAAGTAGATGAGAATGCAGTCTGGGGTTGGGAGTGGGAATTGTTGATATGGGATTTGGAAGTGTGAGTGTGTACTGATATGGGTTTCTTGGTCTGGAGTGGGTCTGGTATGTGTGTGGATGCGATCTAATATGGGTTAAGGGTACGAATAGTTACTTATATTGTGTGTGGATGTGCTTTTCCATGGCAGCTGGGATGTATAGAGACAGCTAGGGATGGGGACTGTTTAATGTGGAGTATTAAGAGGAATATAAGTTATGGAAGTTGATAGGGACTACTATGGGGTATGGGGGTGGAAGGGGATTGCCATGGGTCTATAGTAGTGGCTTGGGACTGAAGTGATATCAGGGGTGGATGGGACTGACAAGGTGAAAGGAAACTTACCTAAGGTCTGAAGGTAACAAACCTGTGGATTCACATTTCCTTTATAATGGATGCATAAAACATATGCAGATGTACATAAAACATATAAAGATGTAAGAACAAGCTTGAATATTGTTACCTTGTCCATTATCAGACCCCTTTAGCATAATAACTGTGTAATGAAGATATTTATGGGAAAAAAGGTCTACTGACTTATTTAGAGTGCTCAGTTCTCCTCAAACTATTGGCCCGATAGTATCGGCACATGAAGATATTTCATCGTGAAAATATTCCATTATCTATTTGTTTTGTTTGTTCTGCTATATAATGTTGCTTCTGAAAAATTCTTTCTTGTAACTTGCAGCTGACATCCTTTGGTGGAACCCTAAAGTATACAGTATCATATGATATTCCCATGAATAGTGCAGACACGGATGTGGTCTCTGATGTGGATGTTATCATACAGGTATTTATGTTGATGATTTCCAGTGATAAATGACAATATTTTTTTATGAGCTTGCCTCGCATGTAAAATATACTATAGAGTTGTACTATGGTGTCATGTGATTACTTATTTGTAATAATCAATATTATTCTAATTAACATTTATGTTTGCCTCCATATTCAGCAGCAATGTACAAAAATGAAAACAGACATAAGTGAAGAGAAATTTAAATATCTAATAAATGTTTTTACTGATGTTACCCTTATGTGTAGAAAAACAACAAAGTCCTCTATAATGTTCAAATATTGGCTTGATAGAGCAGCATCACTGCTCTGAAAACCTGGATGCACAAGTTCAGATCCCAGCAAGAGCACCTCTCCACCAACTGTCCTTGGGCTAGAGACACCTAAGGATATGTTCTTGCTAAACAAATGATACATATTTGTGGAACACACAATAGCAGTTGTGCAGCAGGTCTGGAAAGCAGATTAGGATCCTCCACATAATACATCAACAGCAAGTGTCCTAGGGAAGACACCTAGTGCTATGTACTCACATATATCTCATTTATATATCCCTTATAGATTGGGCAACCCTGCTCTCAAGAATACTTAAAATGTACTGTCTCATCCTTGTTAAGCTATGTGTGCTGATCTGATGTGTCTTGGACAGTGCTGCATAAAAATAAAGTGTTATTATATTATGTCCATGTAAAACGACACTTTTCTTTAATCAATACTTTAATGTTGTTTCATTCACATGTCCTTGCAGGGTAGTGGGGATACAATAGGACTGAAGACTGATGGTATTCTTCTACAACCATTTGAGGAATATACCGCTGAGATTAAACTTCTCCCTGAGCATTTCGCAGACTTTTATACACGGAGACCTGTGGACAGGGACAGGCTTATGACCGTTCTTGCAAATGTAAAGCACCTGCGGATTAGAGCTAGCTACAACCTTGCCAAAAATACTGTCTCAAGGTATACTGTCTCAAAGGGAAGTCCCTGTACCTTCCAAATAGTGTTGCCTGTATCTGTCACTAGGTTAAAAAGTATGTGTATAAATTGTCAGCTGTGTGGCTAAAGAAAAATATCTAGTGCACTTTTGAATAAAAGGTTTTAATCTTGTACAGAAAGGTTTCCAAAGAGTGTGTTTCTGCTCCATGAACCCAGCAAGACTCTGATCTTATTTCCCCTATATCAGTGGTTCCCTACCTAAGTCCTCAAGTACCCTAACAGATCAGGTTTTCCAGATATCTGAAGCACAGCACAGGTGATATGATTTTCAGCTCAGTGATTGCAGGATTCAGTCTGCATTTTCCCAAGGTAATCATTAATAAAACCTGGCCTGTTAGGCGTACTTGAGGACCGCAGTTGGGAACCACTGCCCTATATGATGATCATTTCAATCACAGACTAAATGTGTCATTATCCTTTCTTAGGATCAGGGTTAGTTAGCTAAATCAAATGTTTTAGTGAGAGATCTAACATTTACTGTCTTGACGTCTTTTCATTCCTTCTCTCCTGCACTAATATTGCAAATCCCTTGGCACAGTTCTGGCTATTTTGTACTCTCAGTGAGCTTACACATCACATTTGGGCCTCTTAAAAGTAAACCATTATATAGCTAAAACCTTGTTTGTGAGACCTGAGCGGGCACCCACCGTAGAGCAGGCCATTGTGCTGTTGCTCGTTCTCAGGACCCTCACAAACACCCCCTTGTTTTTAAACCATTATATAGCCTATTTCCACAGAAGACCTCCATGATCTAAACAGGGCTACCATCCTCAATCATATTATATCATATATTATTGGGTTGAAAGGGTTGTTCTATTGTAAAATAACAAACTTAATATAAATAGAGCATGGCATTTGGATTCAAATTATCTCTGTAATTATATGCTTTAACTTATTCAAAGATGTTAGAACCACAGCTAACCTGGAACTCTGGTCTGCATGCGGCCAATGCATGATTTGATCATTTCCTACATAAGGATGCAAATGTCTTGGACACTGATTGGCTTTGTGCTGCTCAGAGAGCGAGTTCAAGTGTGTTTTTAACACCATTGGGGTGCAAAGAGTTAAAGGTCACTTATTCACTAATATATACAGTCAGGTCCAGAAATATTGGGACATCTTTGGCTCTATACACCACCACAATGGAGTTGGAATGAAACAAACACAATGTGCTTTAACTGCAGACTGTCAGCTTTAATTTGAGGGTATGTACATCCAACTCAGGTGAACGGTGTAGGACTTACAACAGTTTGCAGATGTGCCTCCCACTTGTTAAGGGACCAAAAGTAATGGGACAGAATAATAATCATAAATCAAACTTTCCCTTCTTAATACTTGGTTGCAAATCCAGTCTGGATTTGTCTGGAATGCATAGTCTGGAATGCATAGACATCACCAGACGCTGGGTTTCATCCCTGGTGATGCTCTGCCAGGCCTCTACTGCAACTGTCTTCAGTTCCTGCTTGTTCTTGGGGCATTTTCCCTTCAGTTTTGTCTTCAGCAAGTGAAAAGCATGCTTAATGGGATTCAGGTCAGGTGATTGACTTGGCCATTGCATAACATTCCACTCCTGTCCCTTAAAAATCTCTTTGGTTGCTTTTGCAGTATGCTTTGGGTCATTGTCCATCTGCACTGTGAAGCACCGTCCAATGAGTTCTGCAGCATTTGGCTGAATGTGAGCAGATAATATTGCCCGAAACACTTCAGAATTCATCCTGCTGCTTCTGTCATCAGTAACATCATCAATAAATACAAGATAACCAGTTCCATTGGCAGCCCATACATGCCCAATCCATGACGCTACCACCACAATGCTTCACTGATGAGGTGGTATGCTTAGGATCATGAGCAGTTAATTTCCTTCTCCATACTCTTCTCTTCCCATCACTCTGGTACAAGTTGATCTTGGTCTCATCTGTCCATAGGATCTTGTTCCAGAACTGTGAAGGCTTTGTTAGGTGTTGTTTGGCAAACTCTAATCTGGCCTTCCTGTTTTTGAGGCTCACCAATGATTTACATCTTGTGGTGAACCCTCAGTATTCACTCTGGTGAAGTCTTCTCTTGATTATTGACTTTGACACACATACACCTACCTCCTGGAGAGTGTTCTTGATCTGGCCAACTGTTGTGTAGGGTGTTTTCTTCACCAGGGAAAGAATTCTTCAGTCATCCACCACAGTTGTTTTCCGTGGTCTCCTGGGTCTTTTGGTGTTGCTGAGATCACCGGTGTGCTCCTTCTTTTTGAGAATGTTCCAAACAGTTGTTTTGGCCACACCTAATGTTCTTGCTATCTCTCTGATGGGTTTGTTTTGTTTCTTCAGCCTAATGATGGCTTGCTTCACTGATAGTGACAGCTCTTTGGATCTCATTTTGAGAGTTGACAGCAACAGATTCCAAATGCAAATAGCACACTTGAAATGAACTCTGGGCCTTTTATCTGCACATTGTAATTATGGTAATGATGAAATATCACACACCTGGCCATGGAACAGCTGAGAAGTCAATTGTCCCATTACCTTTGGTCCCTTAACAAGTGGGAGGCACATCTGCAAACTGCTGTAAATCCTACACCGTTCACCTGAGTTGGATGTACATACCCTCAAATTAAAGCTGACAGTCTGCAGTTAAAGCACATTGTGTTTGTTTCATTCCAACTCCATTGTGGTGGTGTATAGAGCCAAAGATGTTAGAATTGTGTCGATGTCCCAATATTTCTGGACCTGACTGTACCTTCAAGGGTTTGTCTATTCTAAACTATGTTCATCTTCATCCCTTTTTCCGAAGTGTTTGTTTTATACAATTAATTTATAAATAACTAGTCCATAAAGTCATTGTTTTGTGCCAAGTCTAGTGGAAATGATTATCTAGTCACTCTGTCATTGTTATTCTTCAGATTAAGCTCTGTCATGTTGGAAATTGCTCAACCAAACGTCATAGCATTGTTACCAGCAGTTCAAGTAGAAAACTGTGAATGCCCTCCTGGTTACAGTGGTACATCTTGTGAGGTAAGCACTGACCAGCTTTCACTTAGTTACTAGTAGAGATCCGTTTTATGGCACCATAAGAAGGAAGAGAAACACTGGTAAAAACTTCACTATGATTTAGTTATATTTCAAGTATATATATGCTCAAGTTTGACCTCAAGAGGTCCTATTCCAAGCGTGGTGTTAACTTAACCAGAGCCATTGTAAACTTACCACAGCCTTTATAGGACGCTATTCCATAGTTGTTGTTATTGTAGCATCTCGATATGTAAACATTAGTGCTAGGATTAGTAATTTTAATGTCTGGCATCGATATTCCACAGTTGACGTTACACTGGTGCAAAATCAGGTTCCGATTCACAGCTTGCGCGAGTTTACTGCACTTTGCGCTCACCATGTTAAGGATAGAGTGAGACTGTGAAAAAATAGTTCCTAGTCTCCCTTTGCGATCACTCCGTGGCTCTGCGTGATGTTGTGAGAACCGGGCAAGTGCAGAGCTCCATGGAGTCCAATAGATTCCATGAGCCAATACCCATGGCAGCGTGGAACTTTGCTGTTGGAATTTGCCAGCAATGCGCTGCGATCTGGGGTGAGGTGCTAAATTAGCACCAACCCTGGAATTTGACATTAAAGTGGAGATGGTAAAGCAAAATCTGCGTCATGTTTGGAATATGGCTAATAATTTCTGGAGTTGTTAAGTTTACAGCAGCACTGGTTGAGTTTACATGAACCATGGAATAGGGCCTAAGATGTTTCTGATCTACATCTCCCATGATACTCAGTTACTTATTAGGTTGCCAGTGGCTTGTGGGAACTGTAGTTCTATACCATCTGGAGGACCAAGGTTGAGCACCCTTGATTTTAAGCTATTCCATCCACAATTAACTCTTTTGACAGATTAATATGTAGTATAGATCATTATATGATTCTAAGGCAGTGTGTTTGCCGTAAAAGGGCTACATTACAAATCTACCGCCCACGTTTCAACAGGAAATTACAATGTAGGCGCTTAAAAAGCTGCCTGCATTGTTAGCAGGCGCTTTGTCCCGGGATGCTTGCGGCAGCGCTAAGCACCGTCGCGAGCATCCACTCGATGGAGTCCATAGGACTCAATTGAGTTTCCACCTGCCGGTCACATGACCGGCCGGATCTCGCCTCGCGTGATCCGGCTGGTCAGCGAAGTGATCTGCAGGGAGAGACTGGGGGACTTTTCCCCCCAGTCTCTCCCTCGGTTCCTGGCGACAGAGGAGGCTGATGGAGCTGCGGTCCTTGCCGCGGGATAGGAGGTGAGCATCTTACTTTTTTATTTTTTTTGGCTGATGCTAATGGATTCTGCACCAGCAGAATCCGTTAGCACCATGTACAGGCTGTGGTTAACTTTTTGCTAACCAGAGCCAGACGGTAATCAGCGTTAGGACTTTGTAATCCTAACGCTGATTAATACTTTTTGCTCCCCATGTTAAGTATAGGAAGCGCAAAGTACAGTAACCTCGCACTGAAAAGCGCAAGGTACCAAACGGTAACGGGTTACTTAACCCGTTAGCGTTTGGATTGTAATGTGTGGTGGCCACCAGGGCTTATGTTAACGCTCACGCAGGTTTGCTCTAACGTTAGCACCAAGATTGTAATGTGGCCCAAAGTATTTAAAACAGGTAGTTGATGGTGTGTCTCGAAATTAAAATCGGAAAATTATTCTATTCTATTATTCTTTTACATTTTGCTAGTTGTGTACTTTATAGCTTTTATTTTCACAAATTGCTGTAGTGACTTTCTTATCTTTAGCCAAGAAAAAATCAATCAATCATTTAAAGTGGATGTTATACGTAAAATACCCTCATTCTTGAATGTAATATGGAGCAGCAAGAATGCATTAATGAAAGCCTTCTACCAACTGCAATCAATGCTCAGTGACCCTAAAACATTTGGCAGTCAAGGATCCTGTCATTATGTTCATTAAAACATTCCCAGAAGTCTACACAAAGATAATATTTAACTATGATATCATTGCTGTGATTTCCCACCCCATCGCTCTGTGTCTATGTAGATATGTAAAGTGGTTTTATTTTTGAGTCTTGCATTTGTACATTTCGTGCAGATATTAAGTTAACCCCAATCATAAAGAATTGTTACTTTTAACAGAGTATTATTATTTTCTAGTCTTGTATTCCTGGTCATTACCGTGTGGGTGGAACTCTCTTCGGTGGTATTTGCCAGCCTTGTGAATGTAATGGACATGCAACAGAGTGCGACATTCACGGTGCTTGTTATGTAAGTAAAAGTGTAGTATAAATATATAATTGTAGAACTCTAAGTATCATTTAATGACCAGAGTGTTTTGTGTTCTCTAGGACTGTCAGCATAACACAGCTGGACATCACTGTGACCAATGTCTACCAGGATATTATGGAAACCCTTTACATGGGACTCCCCATGATTGCCGGCAGTGTGCCTGTCCCCTGACAATCTCCTCAAACAAGTGAGAAACAATTATCCACCATCTGGATTATACAAGTTATATTTCAAATTAATGTAGTTATGGCACACTTTTACATTAAAGACGTGCGTGATATCACAGTATATGAATGCAGGACATCTGTGTTGCTTTTGTTATTTGTTAGTTTAGAGTAGATTTTATGTTACACATTTTATGAAATACAGTTTGATTTCTTTCAAATGTCAGCAACTCAATGGTATCCCAATTCCACAAGTTTGCAAATTAATCCCTTCACTACCGAGATCGAAGGGGTTATGGTGTGCCCAGGCACATCAAGAAAGCTAAGTGCACTCATAATTATATCCATCATGACAAGAGCTTATTTGGATACCAATATATAAATCCTAACACATGTTTCACATATGGTTTTTAATATGTCAAATCTTCTTGTTAACTATTTGATTTGATTTTGTTCATATTTTTTAAATTATAACCCAAATTATATTTGAAAATAATGGAAAGTGCAAATAATGACTTTTGTGAGGATTTTCTTTACATGACAACTGACAAACCCATTTTCGCTGGTTTCAGCTTCAGTCCAACATGTCACTTGTCCATTGACGAGGAACCAGTCTGTGACCAGTGTTCACCAGGATACACAGGAACACGGTGTGAAAGGTAAGACAGAATATTTGTTACAGGAACGTCAGTGAAGGCAAACCTTCTCGCAATCATGTACCACCTTTCTCATGACGCAGGGCCAAGTATCAATATAAATAAGCTGATAGTCGAAACATTTCTTTAGTATGTGTATAGGTTAATAGGTTTCTGTACACCAGGCTCACAGAACGTTTTGCTAAATGTGGTTATGCACCACTTTCAGTTGTACTCTTTAACGTAGCTGCTCACATTGTAATTAACATTTTTATTTTGGAGTGCTTGCTTTCACCTTCGTTATGCTTACAACAAATATACTGTATATTAGAGTTATGCTTGGGGTATCAAGGACTTACTTACAGACAATTAATTTATAGTGATTTCAGACCTTAATATTATTATGTAACACCTGTAGAACTTTCAGACTTAAGTACTGGTGAGATTCATTACCTGTAACAATTTGTTTAATTCACATTTTGATTTGCAGTTGCTTCGCTCATTTATTTCAACATAAGATTTACGAGTGGTCCAGCAAATAATGTATATTTTTAAATTATAGATGTGCCAATGGCTACTATGGTAATCCCATGGTCCCTGGAGGATCCTGTGTGCCTTGTGATTGTAATGGTAATGTGGATCCATTTGAAAATGGCCATTGCGATACAGTCACTGGAGAGTGCCTCAAATGTATGGTTAACACAGCTGGGTGGCACTGCGAGAGATGTGCGGATGGATATTATGGAGATGCTGTCTTGGCTAAAAATTGTAGTGGTAAGAAGCCTTTCTGATTATATTGATCCCACCATTTTAGTTTATCGCTGTTATGGGGTTGACTTGCTCAAATGTTAAGTATCCCTGGCATACCTTTTGCTATGTCCTAAAAGAATGGCAGAGCATCATGGCAAGTGTACAGTGTGGAATCCATGGGAACCAGGGTTAGGCATCACCAATAAATAGGTAGACTATATTCTATGCAGAAAACACTAGCAATTCTGATATTTGATGTACCCCATTTGTGCTTATTGTTTTCCATGTGATAAGAATAACAGGAAAAAAATGCAGATCCTACATATCTTGTAGCTCTACAAAACACATTATAACGCTCCTTCTTCTACCGGTTATTCTGACAAAGCAGCCAATTAAACTTGCATTTGATATTCAACATGTTTTAACTCACACAGCATTTTCATCTTTTTCTGATAATCGTTCTTGTTGTATAAGCTTGCCAGTGCCACCCAAAGAGCTCCATATCGGACATTTGCCACCGTGAATCCGGCGCGTGTGAATGTAAACCAAATGTAGTTGGAAAAAGATGTGATCGATGCTTGGTAAGAAACAATAAAAGCATTCATTTTGACACTACTTAAATGCCATAAAACCATAAGTCTTATAATGCAATATTTCAATAACTATCTAATATATGCATGGCAATATACACTAAAATCTGTTGGATGGACAAAATAAGGAAGCTATTGTCTTCCGTTTTCAAGTTATAGAAAGTCGTAATTGTGTCTTGAATGCTTTTTCACATGTATACAGCTCATTCAGGCATGAGAATGCATGTTTGCCAAGCACATATGAGCTATTCAAGGCAACGGATGGGATATAATCGACCTCCATTGGCATGTGCAATCTATATCATAAGAATATGCACAAATGGAGAAGTTATTACACACTGTCAATAATCACAGTTTATTTTCATGCTCTTTGTCATGTACTAAATAAAAAGCACCCAAAAAGAGCAGAAAATGACCCCTATGCACAAGCATATGTTTACATCCAAACAAATTATGGTACATATTGCTGTAACTCTCACCTGATGGTATGGAGGCAGCCATCTTGGAATTGCAGTTTCATTTTTAAGACCTCTTTCATTTCACTAATGGTGCGTTTTGCCATTAATAAAAGAAAAATGGTTTAGTTTGAAATATTTCCTTCAGTTTTTATTAAAGTAATCCAAAGCATCTTTAGAACTGGATCATTGCAATGTAAAGGCAGTGTTTTTTTTTTTTTAAAGCTGTATGGTTCTTACAGAAATATTGATAATGTCTTCCATTTGTTCTTATTAGTTCTGCAATGCTTAGATTCCTTTATTTAGTTGGTAGTAAAAAAACAACTGTAATGTGTAATCCCGCAGCAAGGATTCTATGGCTTGACATCAGGATTTGGGTGCCTTCCCTGTAACTGTAGCCAGTCGGGTTCAATCTCTGATGACTGTAACGATGCTGGTCAATGTCCTTGTGTTCCCGG
Organism: Leptobrachium leishanense; assembly: GCA_009667805.1. Lineage (NCBI taxonomy): Eukaryota > Metazoa > Chordata > Amphibia > Anura > Megophryidae > Leptobrachium > Leptobrachium leishanense. The sequence goes on along the minus strand of CM019067.1, from coordinate 111,629,789 downwards.
AGTGGCCGGAACAAAGTGTGATGTCTGTGCTCATGGATTTTATGCCTTCCAGAATGGCGGCTGCACTCGTAAGTTCATCATCATCGCACAAATTAGTTCATTGGTTCTTAAGGGTCTGGCAGTTGTGGCGAAACTGTCATTTTATCATCAACAGTACCGCTGGCTCTGACATTGCTTAAGTGTCCATGGCCAATATGAAACAAAGAAATATAACAACAACAAAAGCAGTGTTAAATTGGATCTGAAACCCTCCACAAGCATGTGCATATCATCAGTATCTGCACCAGGGGTCAAGCTGAGCAGGAACTCGTGGGAACGTAGTTCCTTCACTTTTTTTGAAGAGGGAACTGACTTCTCATTTGCCCTAGTCCATAAAAGTTTTTTTTTTTTTTTTAAGGTTTCAGTTATATGATTTTTATGTTATTTATCATAACGATTCCCTGAACGCAGACTGGCTATGGTTTTAGGATAAATATCAAATATCAGTGAGGGCTAGGGTGAGACGAATATGATAACATGGGGTGTAAGGGGAGAGAACTGAGAATTGGAGAGTTCCCACACCTCTTTCTGGTGGACTTGACCCCTGATCTGCACCCATGGAACATTTCTAAATTGCAAACTCTAATTAATCACAAGCAGAAAATTGTCATGCTCTTTATTATGAATTGGAAAAAAATATATGCAAAAACTGTAAATGGGGTCCTGAAAGTTGGACATGTTGGAAAGGTTCATGGTAGTAGGTACCTCATTTTGCACGCTACTATGTTTCCTTTTACCATGTTTATTCCTTTGGGACCTCTCATATTTGCTATTTTATTGTGCCCAAGATGTATGAGAATTATTTTTTTTCTTTTTAGAGTTTTGTCTTTTTTTTGCTTTGTTACCCCACATATTGGGCTCTATTACATTCCTTTCGCAAACGTTAACGCGTGAGCAAAAACGCATTAACGCGAGGGGCAAAACCCTTTGCGCAGAACGTCGTATTACAACAATGTCCGAGCAAAAAATGCGCATTAACATCTACCGCGGGTGAACCTGCGCAGACCCTTTCGAGCGTAATGTACTGCGCGCGTCCTATACTTAACATTGTGAGTGCAAATGCGTTTGTGCGCTGGTACGTGGATGGTATTACAATCTATGCGCAAAATTTAACGGACAATGTTTGCGTGCATAATTTTAACGTCTCTGGAAAGCTGGTGTTAATGGCAAATCTGAACGTCCTGGCTGAAACCAAATACACCAGCCCGAAAAAAAAAATACAGCACAGTATAGTTACACATTCTACGCATACCCAAACAATAAAATGGAGAGGTTGTGCGTGTTTTTATTATTGCTGCAGCATATATACTCAGATTGATTTTGACAGGCGCAAAAAGTTAATGGTAGACAATTGTGGTTCTTAATTCTGATTGGCTGAATTGCGTGAAAATACAGTCTGCACACCAATTTCTGCGAGCAACGTTAATGCGCGCGCGTTTTTGCACGTCTTTTTTACGCACGTTATTTTTTGGCAGATGACAAAATGAGCTTGGATTGTAATAGCGCTAATTTACGCGCGTTAACGTTTAACGCTTCGCGCACAAATTAACGCAAGCGTTTTTGCACAAAGAATGTAATCGAGCTCATTATATCCAGTTATTTCAGGGGACACATAGCCGTGTTCATGATGACAATTACCATTGTGAGGGCCAATGTATCATTACGTGACAAGTCCCAGATCGTTAATTTTTATCTTGTAGTTTTTGTGGATAATGCCTATTGATGTTAAAATAAAGAACAATCTATTTTGTTCATTTGGATTCAGTAGGCAGTTTATATTGACGTAGATGGCCTTTGTTATATAGTTGTCGTTTCTTCAGTTGCGCTGTGACGGGGTAGTCCCTCAGGTCTTATCTAACTGTGGCACTCTATGTGATTTACAATCAACAGAGATACATTATGCTTACCTTTGTACTTTTTAAGTAAGCAGATCACGACGGTTTCCATACATTATCATTTTAAGAGCCTGCCATAAAGATTATTTCTAACAAATCAGCATCAGTCATGCAGAGATATTAAATACAAAAGACCGAAAGGTTAATTAGACAGGTGATGATAAAAATCCAGATTTTGCGACCATGGTGATCTATCAGTTTACCTTGTGTTCTTCAGGCTGGAGTAAAATGCATGAGAGTGGTTTTTTAGTTGAAACGAACTTGGAGTTGTAGAACAGGGTGTTTTGGAACTGAATTCAGATGACATTAATGGTGCCAGTTATTATGGTTAATGGTTTTGGTTATCATTTGCTTTGTGATATAGGGCAAGAATAATTAACAAATGTGTCAGTGGAAAAAATGTAATGCTGATAATACCCACACATTTAAAAAGAATTCAATGCATATAGTAATTTCGTTAAAGGGATACTCTAGGCAACATGACCACCTATTTTTTTAGGTGGTCATGATGCCCTGAGTATGCCCTCGCCTTTCCCCCCTCCCTCCACTCAGCCGATCGGCTGAAAAAGCTGAAAACAGCTGAGAGACGTGGAGAACTTTACTCCGCCCTCCCAGCTGTCAGTCAGCAGAGCGGGAATCATATTTCTCGCTTCTGCCGACTATTGCCGAGCAGGAGACATCATCGCGCTTTCAGCACGATGACGTCTCCAACTCGCCGCAGTAGCTGGCGGCAGTGAGCCGCCAGCATAGTCTGCGGCTGGGATTAGTGTTGCCCGCATCCTCTGCGCGTAACACTAATCCAATTAGAAGAGGAAGCCTGCTGATTGGCTGGCTTACGTGAGAGGCGCGCATGCGCGCTTCTCACGTAAACCGTTAGCCAAGTTACAGAGTTAGGAGGACGGGAGCGGAAGAGGAGGGAGGTGAGTATTAAAAAAAAAAAAAACCCCGTTGGAAAGAAGTGATTTTTAGGGTATTACATTTAAAAAAATATATATAATAACTAGGTAGGGAATAGGTATTTTTTAATGTAAGAAAAAAGGGGGGGATTTTTAGCCTAGAGTGTTCCTTTAACTCATCTTTTGTTTGACATTGACAGCTTGTGATTGTGCTCACACTCACAATAACTGTGATCCTGTGTCTGGACAGTGTATCTGTCCCCCCCACACACACGGAGCAAGGTGTGAGTTTTGTGAAACCAACTACTGGGGCCACGATCCCGAATTAGGATGTCTGGTAAGAGATTTCTATAATTGTACTGAAACTCAATATGAATACTATAACATATCACATAGTGATTCAGTCTGTCTGCTGCCTCCTAATGCTTGAGATGAAAGTCACTTAGGGTTTGATTTTAATTCAGCTCGATCCCCGATATTTACTGAATTTATTGTCACAATTAGGCCATTTTCCGCTTCTGAACATTTTATTTGCGGTTTACCAGGATATGGCAAACCCTAAATGGTAAACCTTTTAAGATATCATCTCGATTATTAGCACTCCTGCCTATACCTGATAATGGAAATATCGGCATTAGTGATTCAATCAAGTGTTTTTGGTATGCCAATAGTATATCAAGTGCTGAAAGGTTGAGCAGGGAAACATAGAAAATCACACTGAAACCCCCATTTAAACGATAGATTTTCAAATATGCTTAGTCAGTGGCTTTAATGGTAGTAGTAATTATGCCAATTATGACATTACATCATTGTCCATATCATTGCAGGAATTAAAGCTTTATTAAGGTAAATCAAGTGAAAGAAACTGACAAACACAATATACCAATATTAAACAATATTATTAAAATATACACACAATATATTGCATTCCATTAACATGTTGCAGTATCGGCCGCACCTATGCTGTTAATTATGACATGTTATCATTGCCCCTGTAATAGGAATAATAATTACTGTATCACTAACATAAATTAAGTAAACAAAACAAGATATTAAAAATTATCTTCACAATGGGTATATTGTGTCATATCGGCCTGAATTGATTATTTTATTCTGTCTTTTTACCAGCTTGTTTTTTTATCAAATTGGATTGTATTTTGGTTTTCGGTTATGGTCGGTTGAATCATCTGATATTTCTTAAAAGAAAATATTGACCTCTACTCATCGATATATGATTGTTCTCCTGCACATCGGTGATCACTAACAGAATACTGTTTAATTAAAAGATTTATGGAATGCTTCCAAGTGTTATCTTTTAATTATCATTTCTTTCTGTTTTTTCCCCCTAACCATCACCCTTGTGTCCATGACAGCTGGCTGCCATCTTGCTATTACCTCTGCATTAGCCTAGGTATATAAGTAACAGCGAGTCTCTTTTCAGGAGTGTAACTGCAGCACGGCAGGCTCGAACAGTCTCCAGTGTGACCTTACGACAGGCCAGTGTCTTTGCAGAGAGGAGTTTGGAGGGCAGACGTGCAGCGCTTGTTTATACGGGTATAGGAAGTTCCCAGAGTGTATTGCCTGTGACTGTGATTCTCAGGGGACCCAGTCTGCTTGGTGTGACGATGAGCAAAAGATGTGCAGCTGCATGGAGGAGACTGGGAAATGTGCTTGTAAGGTAAACGTGTGTTGTATTAGTTTCTTATTTATTATAATCACATATTCTCCTGATAAAGTGTGAAAATGTAAGGGGTGGATAATCCTTAAAATTCGTCCCACAGCCACAACTAAAGCATTTTCTCCAGAATCCACTGAAAATGATGTGACCGACATACTAATGTTGCAATAATAAAGACCATGTAGCACAACACAAGAAAGCAATAGAGGATACACTATTAAAAAGTTTTCTAGGTAAGGAATTACTGTACTTGTTGGTCCCCTCATTGCAGAGCGCGTAGTAAACTCGCAGTCGAGTACATTGACCAGGCTACGTCTCATATGTGTTGAATAAATACTAGGGTCTATTCACAAAGCACCGAAATTTCAACAATTCTATTTCGCCAAAAATATGGCAAATGATCACCGTATTTTGCCAAAATTAAAGTCACCGAAGCCATTTTCGGACGACCACGAAAGCCACCAGATTGGACTGATAACCGTCAGATGGACATCGGCGAATTCCACCGAACTGAAAAAAATAAAGAAGGCAAGACTCAGATTCTCCTAATAGGAGTATAAATCAATAAAGTTTGTCCAAAAGTTTAAAAATAGTGCTTTTAAAAAAATTGTAAAAAGAACTACAGATTACCAAATAAAAAAAGTCTTTGAAAAAGTAAGAAACAAAAATCGTTGCCTAGAAAATACAAAAAGGTGTTTTAAAAAATAAAAAAAAGTTTTTTTTTGTTGCTGAAAATTAAAAGAATAAACAGTCATTAAAAAAGATATTACTCTAGAAAATCGCACCAATTACACCTTATTGAATACTCATAAAAAATAATATCTTGGATTTTAACATTTTCTACTGTTTCTTTTCATTACAAACTATCTTCTGAACCCTATGACACTTCATAAACTAATTGTGGTGTTATTTTGTCAAAGTTAAATCTCTCCAACATTTCACCTGTCCTTGTTCATTTTATGTTTATTTATATTTTATATTTATTATATGTGTTGGTGTTTCTGCACTGCATTATTAGAGATTAATTTGTTGTCAATAGTCATATTTTGTTGCAAAACCTGTACATTTTGAAGCAAAACATTGTACATTTATAGGAAATAGGTTTTATGAATTGTGTTTTTGTTTGGTCACATGTTGCCATCTACAGGATAATCTGAGAAATCAGTTTTATAGTGTTTGCATAATAACAGACATGTGCAGCCCGTAACTTTAAAAAGTGCAACCCCCTGGAATGTTCAATAATTACAAATGCATGTGAGAAAGTCAGCACAATATATATATATATATGTATTTGTTTGCTATGCACCAATCAAATGTATCTCAAAATAAGTCAAACTCTGTGTTCTCTATCTCCAACCATGTAAGAGCATCTAAATGATATAGGTATTGGGTGACCATATCGGGCATGTTTAAAGGGACACATAATTTATTTATGCTGATGGGCAGTGCATGAAAAATGCCACCCCGCAGTTTGTAGAACCCATATGCTGCAGGTAAGAAATCAAAAAGAAATACCCAGGTGACCTGTCTTGATTTCCTTTCTGCAGCATATGACTTATACATGTTGTAGGGCAGCATTGTCCCTGTGCTTCCCTCTGCATGAAATAGCAATATGTGTCCCTTTAAACATGGCCGAGATGGTCACCCTATATAGATATGCTTGTTAATTCGAGATATGCAGGGACGTAGCACAGTGGCGTAACTAGAAACCTGAGGGCCCCGGTGCAAGAATCCACGAAGGGCCCCCCCCAAAAAAAAGCTCTATATTTTTACTTATTTTTCACTGCAAAATAAAACATAGTATTGCCCCCCAGCTCACATGGATATATATTGCCCCCAGCTCACATGGATATATATTGCCCCAGCACACATGGATATATATTGCCCCCCAGCTCACATGGATATATAATGCCCCCAGCACACATGGATATATATTGCCCCCCCAGCTCACATGGATATATATTGCCCCCCTAGCTCACATGGATATATATTGCCTCCCCAGCTCACATGGATATATATATTGCCCCCCAGCTCACATGGATATATATTGCCCCCGCTCACATGGGTGTATATATGGCCCCCAGCTCTCATGGGTATATATTGCCCCCCAGCTCTCATGGGTATATAGGGCCCCCAGCTCTCATGGGTATATAGGGCCCCCAGCTCTCATGGGTATATAGGGCCCCCAGCTCTCACCTCTGCTGGCCCCAGGGCAGGCTCCGCCGGCGTCCCGTTCTTCTCCGAGGCGAGCGGCCGCTGGAAGCATGCGTCTTGGCCGCTCGCCGGAAACCACCTGATCAGCGCAGAGGTCTCGCAAGAGGATCTCGTGCGCTGGTCAGGTGGTTCCTATCCCACGTGAGCGGCCAAGCTGCATGTCAGTGGCCGCTCGCAGGGAGAGGGACGGCCAGCTCCCAGATTCCAGCGCTGATTGCCGGAATCTGGCAGGCGGCGCTGGGCCCCCCTCCAGTGGCGGAAGGCCAGGGCCCGGTCGCAACTGCGACCGCTGCGACCCTGGTACTTCCGCCACTGACGTAGGATTACGTCACAACAGGCACACAATGGTCCAGAATCACTGGAGCTCCCTGCTAGATCTAGAAATAAGCTGTAAGATCTCATGGGGATCTATGAGCCCTAAAAATTAAAATTTACAAAGGGCTGGATTCCATATAGGTCACATTTTTAAAGATTATGAATCCTAGGGAATCCAGACTGTAGTGATTTTTTTTAAGGCTGCCAGATTCCCATGAGATCTCACAGCTCATTTGTAGATCTAGCAGGGAGCTCTGAATCTCTAGACCATTGTTTATAACCATAGGGGTGCCCAGAACGCCAAGCATGTCCCACACTGATTGGACACCAGCTCTGCCGGCGATGACTTGTTACCTGACCACCAGTGCTCTCTGACACAGTTAATGAGCGCCTGTGGTCAGGTGACACTGACAGGTCAAAAGCGATCACCGGCGGTGCTGGTGTCCAGTCAGTGTGGGACGTGCTCTGCGTTCTGTGTGCTAAGTACAGATGAATTGCAGTTTGCAGCACACCACAACCATCCGGGATGCAGAGGCTGCCGCCAGCGGTAAAGGGCCCCGGTGGCTATCCATGGGATGCGGCCAGCCAGTATCCAGAGTTTGCCGTGGGACTGCAATAGGGTGTGCGGCATGCCCAAATTACCCCATGTGCACGCCTATGTTTATAACATATCTTCTTAAATGAGTTGGAAAAACACATTAGGAAAAAAATTATACCATCACTGTGTGTGTTCTTGACTGTGTAATTTAAATTTCCACCGTGATTATTTACTGAAAATAAAGCATAAATAGGAAAATGATATGAGGTTAAGAACAAGTTCAGACACCATGTTCACTAAATATAAATACTGTATATATTTATATTAAAATAAAATGTATTAAATTGTTATGGATGTACCCAGTTATGGATGATCCAAATGTATGATGCTGAAGGGAGAAATATAAACCATGTAAGTGTATGTGGATAGAAACAAACTATATCCATTTTTATATTTGTGAAATATCCTTGCTAGTTCAATAAATTAAGAATTACTGGTTGTTATCTTGTTTCTCTGCAATATTGCAGGACAACGTGGTTGGAAGTTACTGCAATGAATGTAAAGCTGGGACCTATGGTCTAAGTGCCAAAAATCCTCTCGGCTGCTCTCCGTGCTTTTGTTCCGGAGTATCTGACCTCTGTGCAGAGATGGAAGGTTACGTACGTATACCGGTATGTCAATGAAAGAAATAATTACTTTTGTTTTTGGCAATATGTGAATTGTTTTTGTGATATTTCGTGAGAATCTGGCAAATGGCAAGCATATTTAAATGTTCATAGCCCACAAAACACACGTTGAGTAGGAGAAAGGGAATCATACCTTACTTGTGTGCAGGATTGGGTTAGTAAGACCATATGTGTGTGCAGCACATCTCATTGCCATGTGCACCATTAGAACATTGCACACAATCTAGATACTCGAGTATAACGCTAGATTTTGGTGAAAAAAATTTACCGTAAAATTGGAGGGGTCGCGTTATATTCGAGACATCTGCATTGCATGTAAAAAAAAAAAAACTTGCTCAGGGATCCCAAGTCTCCCGGAAGTTCCGATAGTCTCCCTGAAGTGAATGTGGGCTCCCTGACTCCCGCAAGCACTTCAGGAACTCCCAGATTCGGGAGAGGTGGGATCCGTCGTCCGCCAATAGCCAGCCCCACCCTGTTGTTGTCCCGTCCTGATGTCACTGCAGACATGCTGCGCGATTCTCCTCACATTCTGAATGTCAGGAGCTCATTCGGGGGGCTGGCTATCGGTGGACGATGCAGTGGATGAGCCTGCCTGCTGGTCAGAAAACTACACGTGCTGGCTATCAGTGAATGATTCACCGCGTTGGTCACCTCACTCCGCCGGCCATATTATGGCAAGTAAAGAAGACAGGTGGCCTGCGGCTTCATACTTAGTAACAACTACAATCACTCTAGAGCAGAGCACTCTGACCTAAAGGGGAGCCTGACTCTGTTAAGAGAACCTGGAATGATTTTAATTGTTTACCAGTACAGTATACTTTATAATTTTGCTCCTCGCGTTATATTCGAGTACTGAGTATTCTCTCATTTCCATAATAAATCTCTATCCATCACGTTATATTCAGGACGCACTATACTCGAGTATCTACGGTAACACTTTTTAATTAAATTATTAGCTAAAATGAGCGAGTTGCATTACTGTAAATTACTGATCATTTGTACTGGAGTTACACTCTATATATATTTGTTCTCGCTATGGTTTTTAGTGTAATCTCATATGTTGACGATGCATCACCATTTAAATTCCGCATTTTCCATTGCATCTAATAAAATTTATAAAAAACAATTTAGTTAAAATGTAAAATCTAAGCATTAAAATGATTTGCAAGCTACAGAATGTTTACTAGAAATAATCAGAAGTATAAAGGGTAAAATGTCTACTTAATGTTCTTTATATTAAAGCAACCAAGGAGCATCCAAAGTATAGGCAAGGACAAGTCTGACCCTCATTAGGGTGTTTCTGGGGACTCCAGGCACACCCTCTGTGCAATGTGTACAACTGTGATTGGAATTAAAAAAAATCTATAAAATATTTTCAAGCCGCGCAACTTGAACACAAAGAACAGCAAAACTATTCTAGAAGCAAAAGGTCAAACCTGCTCCCTTTGATACCTTTACTACACCTGTAATTGATTTCCTCACATTCACTATCCTCCTCGTCAATGTTCAGCCTGAAAAATCAAGAAATACTAGGAAATTCATTGACCTCTGTTACAGCAGAATGTCTTGTTCTGTAAAAAGGGTTAGCTCACTAAAGAATGATTACTGGCCTTTTTTTGGGTGACGAAACAGATTTTGAAGAAGAAAATCTCCATACCGATATCCCCATGCAGTATTCTGGATAACTCAAACACTGGAAAGTATTTATTTACCACTACTGTATACATTATAAAAGTAAAGAAATGTGCTACATGGACCTGAGCAAATTATTTAATCATGCTAATTTATGGAGCTTGATCACAACTTGGCTGTTAAAGGCAAGACGCAAATGGAAGTGTTCGCTTCTGCTGTATTTCATTATGGCTTGCCTTTGGCGCCTGCATTATGATGAGCCACTTTCACAGCACCTCGAGTCATAATACTTTCGAGTCGAAATTTGATAACACCAGCAACGCTAAGCGCCACGCTGTTATCAGACCCAGGTGTCCATAGGAATCCATTGACGGAAGGAATCCATAGATGGATGTGATCTCCTCACCTCAGATCACTCGTTGGCGAGAGCTGCGCGATACGCTACCGTCTTACTCCATGGGCAGGGGTGCACTGGGAACCAATAGTTCCCATTGGTCCTCCGTGTATCCATCCGCTTCCCTGGCCAGATCTCATTCAATCTTATTCGCTAAATATAAATACTGTATATATTCATATTACAATAAAATGTATTAAATAGTGTTACAAAAATCAGATAGATATGTAGATGCAAAAACTGTAATGACCTCACGATTTTATAATTTTTAATATAATTACTATGTTAATGTCTCTTAAACAATGCTTGCTTTTTTTGTATTCCTAACTGGACTTTGACACCCTATATCTACTAAAAGTCAGCTTTGCGTTAACATTAAGGGACACTCTAGCCACCATGACCATTTATATTTTATATAATGCAAATCGTATGCCACACACACACACACACACACACACACCATGCCACCCTTAGGCTTCTAGGTGGGCTATGATAGCCTTCCAAAGCAAAGGCATTTCCTCCACTCAGTTCCTGCTGGACAGGCTTCCCAGTGTGCAATGCACAGCTAGTGCGTTCACTTTCGCATTGAGAGGCATTGCATTGCGTGATTGCTTGAGTATTCAGCCCATTGAAAGCATTTGCTGCAGGAAGGAGCAGACCTTTATAAGAGGAATAAGATGGATATTTAACCCCTGATAGCTCTTAACACCCCCACCTTCTCTTCCATTTTCAACTTATTGTATGCCATTAACCCTTTCACTGCTGACGACGTGTGGGACACGTCCTCATTGATGCACGTTACAAGCTGAGGACGTGCCCCACACGTTATCAGCTGTGCGGGACCCCCGGCGGAGATACTCACCTCTCTGTCCGGGGTCCCGTGGTGTTCTGACTTCAGCATCCTCAGACTCTGAAGTCAAGCTCCTCCCGGCGTAAATGACGTCATTGCGCCATGACATAATTTCCAGGCGACCCCCCCGGCAATGCCGGGAGATAGCTTGGAAGGGAGGGGAGGGATCCATTCGGATCGAGAAGGAGCAGTGCCAAAAGCCAGGCACCGCTTAAAAGGGGAGAGTCTCCCCTTTTAAGCGGCGCCTGGCTTTAACCCCTCAAGCGCCGGGTTGCACTTCAGCGCCTTGCGGCACCGAAGTGCAGCCTAGCTCCGGTGGCTAGGATGGCGGCTCCACCCCCGGGGAACCCCTCGCTGCCTGATGTCATCACGCATAGCGTGATGACGTCAGATAGCCGGGGAACCCCTAGCTGCCCAGGAATTTCCCAAGGAAATCCCCTGGTGGAGATAGGGGGTTCTTATGAACCCCGATATCTCCAGAACCCAAAAGCTAGTGGGTCATGGAGGGTGTCATTTGAAAGGCCTGAGCATGGCCTTTCGAATGATACCCAACATGACTAGGTACAAAGTAAAATAATAATAATAAAAAATAATAATAAAAATAATAATAAATTAAAAAAATAAATTAAAAAAAACATGTTTTCTTTGTGTGTTGTTTTTATTAATGCAGCAATATTGTTCACATTTCAATTATGATGTGAACAATGATGCTGCACTAATGATTTTTTTCTATGGGGTGCGTTTGCTAAAAATCACGTAATTCCCCCCCCAAAATGTAACAAGTCCCCATTTCAAATTTTTGTACAAGCGCACCCCATAGAAAACATAACCACAAATGCTCATGTGATAAAATGTGAAAAAAAACTTTACACACTGCAGATGATTAAAAATTCAATTTTTATTGTATTTTTTGTTATAATATACAGGCAGGACATGACGTATACATATAAAAATGATATATTATGAATCTGCGGAGTCTGCCGGAAAGAACGATATATAATATGTCTGGGTCATTTATTAAAATGTGGCTTCAAATCGCGTTTAAACATGATGAGTGAAAGAGGTAAAAAATAGCTCAGCACACAGCGGTGAAATGCCTCAGCAGTGAAGGGGCTAATAAGATCGCATGTGATGTATTCAGATACCATGAATCCGACTCTTTGTGAACTAAGATTCATACTTTTCAAGCAAACGTTCAGCAAACATTAAAAGAGCAGTACGAGCAAGAGGGACGTTCTTTGGATACCATTATTCACCCCCATGTTGAGTATGTTTCTTAATGCATTTTTAGATCTCCTTGGTCCCAGGTCAGTCGGTTCTTCACGTGGTTACTACAAGCAATATAGATGGCACTACAGAGGGTGTCTTCTCGGAGTCTATTGATATGTTACTAGATGCTTCAGCCGTGCAGCGACATCTGAATTCAGAGACATTTTATTGGAAGCTACCAGGCCAGTTTCTACTTGACAAGGTAAAAACTCATTATGTACAAATTGGTGAAACACCACCAGCCATTCACATTTTAGTTATACAGTAACTTAAATAAACCATTTGTTTTAATTTCATATTACCGTGTGATTATTTTCATAGAGATCTGGGGCACAAGTGTACAAAAAAATTATCCATAAGAGTACAAAAACTCATTTATTATGATAGAAAGTGCACATTGGTCATTATTAGTGGATTACTATGGTGCATCTAGTTAAGGCCCTCACATCAAATTTTCCATATAAATGTGGCAATTGTTACTTGTTGTACTATAGGGATCCCCCACATAATTAACATAATACAGTGCACTCATAAAGGCATGAATTGTTCTGCATTGGTCTTTGCATTGTAGACAGTTCTTCAAAAGACGACCACACAATCATGACCTTGAGAAAAGAGCTTAATTCAAATAATTTGCATCCTACAGACACTATTGGACTTTGCTACCGTTTACATCACAACAACAATAAAAGGATAAGCAAGAAAAAGAGATGCTCCTTTCCTTTTATCTTTTTCTATTTCTGTGGGAACCTGAGCTCCAGAGTATTGAAATACTTTGTCAAACATTTTCCGTTACATTTTTTTTCCTGGTACACAGATCATGGTTTACGGAGGAACGTTAAAGTACATCGTTACTTATTATGCACTGGAGGATTCAGATTCTTCCGACCTTCAACCACAGATTATAATGAAAGGTGGACATGCCAACAAACTAGTGATTGCTATGAACCTCCCAACCCCTGCAAACGCAGTGAAAAGTGAGATTCAAGTCAGCATAACAGAGGTGAATATTCATAAAAATATTGAGTTGAAGGAAGTAAATCAAAGTATAGTGGTTTTAAAAAAAATGAAAATGACAAAAAAAACAGCATTTTTTTCAGTGTTATGTAGACTTTCTTCTGTCAGTTTTTAATGATATATTTACACTTGGCAAAGACAAAGTGTGATTTCCTTTCTTTTTCACTTCTACCATATTTTACACTAAAAAGTTCTGGATCCCCGAACTTTTGTCTTTTTCTCTTTTACTTTTCTTTTCTTTTTTCTGGTCTGCCTACATGTCGCTATTTGTACTTTTTCTTTTTCCCCCTCATGGGCACACTTCTTTTTTGAGATTTTTGTACCTGGGCTCCTCCCTTCTCTGCGACCTTTGCTTGGGACTCTTGCGTGCTTGTTGGGGCATCGGGATTTCCTATCCCCCCCCTTTTTTTGTATGCGTGTGGGACACTGAGTTGCCTTGAGTGAGCCACCAAGACGGCGACCATGGCTCTGGCTGTTTCTTGGCCCCATGTCTCCTGGCCCTGTGATATCTTCCATGGCCCCCGACTTACCCTTGGGTTGCCAGGGTGCACCAGGAACATCACCTTTCTTGGGCAGTCCCCTGCCCCCCACAACCCCCTTCCCATTTTTGGTTCACCCGATGTCCCCTTGCTGACTCCACCAACTTCCTTGTGAGGAACGCCCAGTATGATGTACTGCCCCCTCTCCCCTTTCTGCTATTATTTTTTTAACTATTTGAGACACTCTTCACGATTTTCGTGTTTTTGGTATGTGTTGTATCATTTTTGAGACTTGATGTACTGGTTCTGCGAGGTCACTTTTTCACTTGACATTTTGTGTCTGCAAAATTTTAAATAAAGAATTTAAAATAAAAACCAGCATATCGAGCTTTTTCCAAATCAAATGCAGTAAACATATTGTACATTTCTGAAAAAAACATTTTTGGAAAGCTATTGTTATCTTGTTATCAATGAGCCAAACTAATAATGTCTCTTTATTATTTATTTAACACAACTGGAATTTAATTTATTTTCTATTTTTGATTTTTACAGAATAACTGGGAGTACATTACTCCTGTCTCTGGTCAGCCTGTAACAAGGGCAGATTTCATGTCCGTGTTAAGCAACATTGATTACATTCTCATTAAAGCATCGTACGGATATGGCTTACAGCAGAGCAGGTATGGGTGGATAAAAAACATTTAGCGATTTAAATCAGCGTGTTAAATGCTGCTCTGAATGAACTACACTTCTGTAACACTTTTATTTTCTCAATAAGGCTGGGGTCAGACCAGCGCACTTTTAACGTGCGTTCTGGCGCACATAATTACGGCCGCACTAGCAGCAGATGATGGGCAATGACGGCCAATATACGATGTACGGCCACACAAAAGTCCGGCCGTGCAACGCAAGTGGAATTTGAACGCATTTTTTTGAAACCGCTGAACCGCTAGTACTGACGTACTGAGTGCGCAGCTGCGGCATAGCGGCATGTTTGCGTGATTAGGAGATGTCAGACGCTGCTAATGTCCAGCCTACATAACGTCCAGATGCAAAAAGAGTTTTATTGACGATCCGTACAAAATCACGCCCGAAAATGCGCGTCGTCTGACCGTTTTTGCGCATTCCGTGAAAAAATACGTCAATGCGTTCGGACGCACTTTTTCACGTTCGCGGGGAAAAATGCTTTCGTCTGACCCTAGCCTAAATTGCCTTTTTATTGGGTCATTGGAGGCCATGAACCATATAATGCAAATAATAAATATAGTGAGCAAAAAAGGGGGGTTTGTGAGGGTCCTGAGCACGAACAGCAGCTCTAGTGTCTCTGCTCCACGTGGGGCCCGCTCAGGTCTCACAAGGTTTTAGCTTGATTGTGCCACTACAGGGACATCTGCTCCATATGCAAATCAGCCTGCTCTCACCCAGAAAGGGTGGCCAGTACTGAGTGCCAAGGACTTCATCCCTGCACAAGAGGTGCAACAACCCACGACGATCGTTTCAGCCTTGTTAGGCCTCATCAGGAGGGTATTGCTGACACCCCTCTAGGCACCTTAAGCAAGGTGTCCTCGTCTGGATTACCCTGTAAACCAGGGATGTCCAGACTCCAGCCCCCCCAGATGACCCTGAACTACAATTCCCTTGCTTCTCCATCCATATACTGCAGTCAGAGATTTCTGGGAGTTGTAGTTCAGGAACATCTGGGGGGCCAGAGTATGGACATTGCTGCTGTAAACAATCGTCGGGGGTTGCTGCATCTCTCGTGCAGGGTTGACTTCCTTGGCAATCAGTACTGGCCACCCTTTCTGGGTGTAGCAGTCTGATTTGCATATGGAGCAGTTGTCCCTGTAATGGCACTATTGAATTAAACCTTGTGAGACCTGAGCGACCCCACCGTAGAGCAGGCCACTAGTGCCGTAGCTACTGCTCAGGTTCCTCATAAACCCCTTATTCAAACAATAAATATATCTTGTGTGCAGTTTTTGTAAGCTATAGCAAGTAAAATATGAAGGAATGCAAACAGAGCATTCGTTCAGCTTAATGGATGATGTAATACCAAGGGTGAAGTAATATGAAAAGAAAGGAAATGTGGGAGATAGTTTGGATTTAGATTTTTAAATCAAAAGTAAAATATTTAAATGAGAGTTTAAACCAGGGGTCAGCAACCTTGGCCTTCCAGATGTCCTGTAACCACATATTCCATGAGGCACAATCAACTTAATGAGTGCCTGAGCATCATTGGAAATGTAGTTCCAAAACCTCTGGAAGGCCAAGATTGCTGACCCCTGCTTTAAAGAGTAATTTATGGTATTGTAGTCTACAACTGTTATTTTCAGGACAGTAATGATTTTTTGTAATCATATTTATTTTCTTTCTCATTCTCTTGGACTAAATGAAGAATTTCAAACATATCGATGGACATGGCTGTGGAAGCATCAAATAGGCATTCCGGTCGAGAAGTTGCCCGTTTAATAGAAGTATGCGAGTGTCCATTGGGTTATACAGGATTTTCATGTCAGGTAAGTTGCTCAGTGTTTATGATGAGCGCTTTATCAGTCTTTCAATAAGGTAAGAAACCTGAAACATTGCTTTTTTTCTGCAACTTATCTGTTTGTAGGAATGCGCACCTGGCTACTACAGAGAGAAACGTTTGGAAACCAGCGTACCTGGATCGCAATCACTATTTTCTCCATGTGTCCCATGCAAGTGCAGCAACCACAGTGAAACCTGTGATCCCAACACTGGTGAATGCATGGTATGTATCATGTTATCATACAGGTTTATTCACAGAGCGCCGAGCTGGCCATGAATTTGCACCGAATGGTGAATTTCCCCGTACACTGCAATTTTGTGGCCATTCGGCTATTCAAAAAGCTGGCAATTTTCCAAATATTGGCGAATTTCCAGCGAAATACTGTGCAATTCGGCAGGAGTCAAATCCCCAAAGAGAAGTAATTGTTAATCTATTCAGAGAACACCGAATAGCAGTAAAATGTCACTGAAATGCCCTGATTTTCAGTGGTTTCATTCGACAGGTTTAAGCAGGCGAATCCCATAGGTTTCAATGTAAAAAATATTCCTCGTCTTACTTAAATATATATTCAACCATTGATTGTTATCATTTGCAGAAAAAAGTCTCTATTCATTTTTATTCTTTTTTAGGCATTTTTCGGCAAAAAAAGAATTTCCCGATTTTGTTTTTTTTTTAATGCAGGTTTTTTTTCTATAACAGACCTTTTTATTGGCATTAATAAGACCTCATATGTTTTTTCCAGGCATTTTCATGCAGTAGTTTTTGTTTGAACGCCTTTTAAAAGTTGCATTATTTTTTTTTTTTTACTTGTTGGGCGGCTGGTCGGCTTTTTCCAGCCGTTTGTTCGGTGGGTCGTCAGTTGTGTTCATCGGCTTGCGTGTGCATTCAATGGTCCGTTTGGCAATTTCAGCAGATTGGCAGTCGTTCTGCAGTGTTTGGTGGTTCGCTTGGCGGTTTGTAGCCGCGTTCGGCAAATGTAACTCGCCAAAGTGCCGCGAACGAGAGAGCACTGAAATGTCGGTGACATTTTGGTGCTCTCTGAATAACTCTGAGGGAAAAAATGTAAGCATTTATTTACTGATAGCTTGTCATTCACATTAACACATTTATTACTGTCATCCTGTACACACAATCAGTAGTAGCAGACACAGCAGCCCAAGATTGTGTTAAAATAATCTTATGCTATACTGTGTCTTTGCATAAGAAATCTGTGTGTGTTGCAAACAAACTTCATTTGCATTTGGACTCCAGAAGGTATTGCCAAAGTTATATAGCACCGTGGGCAAGATGCCTGAGAAGCTAACACTTTTTAAAACCAGATGGGGAATGTCTCTGTAATGGACAGTTCTCCACTGCACGGAGCTAAGAACTGTAGTAACTCTATTTGTCCAGCAGGTTGGGACATCTGTTTGCCAAATAAGTTATTACGGTAAGGAATACATTGGTAATATTCCCAAATATTGTTTACTGTATAATTAACCTGTTAACGCCGCAGGACGTTCCATGACGTCCTGGCGGCGGGCTTTGAAGACACGGGGCATACATGTACGCCCTGCTGTCTTCAATGGGCCCGCCTCGGCCCCTCCCCAAAGCCTGCGCGCGCTGACTTGTGGCGCGCGTCATTGGCTGCAGAGGGACGGCATGAAATCAAGCCGTCCCCTGCAGCCAATGACGCGCACTGCACGCCGGCTGCGGGGAGGGCTCAAAATTAGTGCCGTGCAACTGCACCTGTCGGCGAGGCGTACCTCACCTCGCCCTTAAGGCATACCTGTACGCCTCGCCAGCGAAATCAACCCCTTAAGGGCGCCACCCCTGCGTCCTTAAGGGGTTAATTAAAAATGATTTTCAAAAAACCCCCAGTGGTTCCTGACAGTGTTTTTTGGAAAATCCCCTTTGTGTTGAAGAGGTTACTAAGCAACCCGACGAGAAAAAAAAAAAAACAACGAACCTTGCACGAAATCATGCTATAATTCTTGCGGGACTCTTGCACAAATAAGAATATACAGCATATTTAAACTATGCACTCTTTCCATTACTATTGTAGAAATTGTAATATATTATTAACAGAACAAACTATATTGTTTTATATAGGATAAGTGCTGAACTAAATACTCCAGAAATCTGTGCTGAACAGTGGCTTACAGGGTTATTCAGAGAGAGGTGAAAACCAGGAGAATGACTGGAGCAGTGAAAATTCAGGGTTAAAATAGCCAAACCAGAAAAATTCTCCCATTTATCTCACTTTCCAAATCGACTATTTTGACCTAGAATTTTCCTTTCTCCAGTCATACTCCTAGTTTTCACCTCTCTCTGAATAACCCTGTTAGGCTAGGGACAGATGAGCGCATTTTCTGCGGCCACCGTCAAAATGTACGTCGATGCGTGCGCACGCATTTTTTCACGGAATACGCTTAAGTGGTCAGACGATGCGCAATTCTGGACGTATTTCATGACGATGGGGTGAAAAGTTTGAACGTTATGTTGGCCGCACACTAGCAGCGTCTGACATCTCCTAATCACGCACACACGCTGCTATGCGGCCGCAGCGCACTCTGTACGTCAGTACCAGCGGTTTAACGTTCTCGAAAAAATGCGTTCATTTTCCACTTGCGTTGTGCAGCCGGACTTTTGTGCGACCGTACTTCGTATATTGGCTGTCATTGCCCGTCATCTGCTGCTAGTGCGGCCGTGATTATGTGCGCCAGAACGCGCGTTCGCACTGCCTCAGTCTGACCCTAGCCTTAAAGTGACATTCTCAGCATGTATAAACCAATATGAGTGGCAGAGTGCCTCCTAATGGTGCTCGAGAAAATGAGAATGGCTCACCACACTCCTTGCTAAACATTATTTGTGTTTATCTACAGTATATTTCTGTTAAAAATTTAAAAGATATCTCAGGTTAACTCTTTTTTTTATCTTGATTTTTTTTGTGTTTGTAGGACTGCAGACATAACACAGGAGGACATCATTGCCATGTATGTGCTCCAGGCTACTATGGAAACGTGACAGGATCAATAGCAGATTGCTCATTGTGCGCCTGCCCCAAGGGCAATACCCAAAGGTAACTTCATAAATATAGCCTGTAGGGTTTCTCAAGGTATCTCATCAACCAGATACATTGTGTCCACATAGTTCAACTAGAACTTTGCAGTCACATCAACTTTGACTTTTCGTACATTAATTAAATAAAGCCAAGAGCAGAGAAGCATTTTCATAACAGCAGCTGTGCAGCAACCACTGTTCTAGGATGCTGAATAAACTGAAAATATATGTCAGTGATGTTAGAAGAAAAGTTTTAAATCTAGAAGATTCATGGACAGTGATCTATCATAATTCAAAAACACTATATTCATTACATTTAATGACGGGACAAGTTTATGAGCTGGATAAATAATACAAAAGCATACAGGTCTCTTCTGACACGCAGTAAGATATTTGGAGGTCGAGTCAAGTGTGCACACTTGGAATCATAGTTCCACCACTATTTTTGCTAGGGGACATGGTGCCTCCATGAAAGTGTTGTGCACTGAAACTCATAATTTTCAGTTACTATATACATATTGTGCAATTTAACTAAACACATACTCAGGATTTGCAAATAACATTTGCTTTATTATATATAGTTTCAGTCCAACGTGTGTTCTGGAAGGAATTGATGATTTCCGATGCGATGCCTGTCATCCTGGATATGAAGGAAAGCATTGTGAAAAGTGAGTAATAACTATAGTATTAATTGTGTAAAAGGAAATCACACCAAGTGATGTATAGGAATGTATGGTCTAACACAGTGTTTCTCAACCCTGTCCTCAGGGAGCATTAACAGGCGAGATTTTAAGGATCACCTTGGGGAAATACATAGTGCTATATTACAATCTTCGCGAAAAAAACCCTCCCGCAAAGCGAAAATCTTTGTGCCAAGCGTTAAACTTTTGCGCACGCAAATCACTGCTGGAATTACAATCCTTGCGCGTCTTTTCATCCGCCGATCAATACCGCGCAAAAACAGGATGCGGCCAAATGCTCGCACAGTACAGTGTTGCGCAAAAAACAGTGTGCGAACAGTTTTTTTCTCTCGATTCAGCCAATCAGAATTAAGAACCGCAATTATCTCACGTTAAGAAATTGTGCCTGTCACAGTCAATCTGAGCATATATGCTGCAGCAATAATACATGCACACACAACTTCTCCATTTTATTGTTTGGTATGTGTTGAAGGGGCAACTATACTTTGCTGCATTTTTTTTACTGGGTTGTTGTATTTTGGTTTGGCCAGGTCGGTCAGATTTGCCATTAACACCAGCTTTTGGCAGTTGTTAAAATTATGCGCACAAAGGCTATGCGATAATTACCGCGAATCGATTGTAATACCATCCTCGTACCAGCGCTCATTCGCATTTGCGCTCACAATGTTAAGTATAGGAGTACAGAAGTACAGTAAGCTCGCGCAGGGTTCGCGCAGGTTCACCCGCAGTAGACGGTTGCGCGCGGTTCTTGCACTGACTATGTAATACGGGATTCGGCGCAAATGGTTTTACCCCTCGCTTTAATGTTTTTTTGCGCCGGCGCAAACGTTTGCGTGAAGATTGTAATTTAGCACATAGTGAATACTGCAATCACTGAGCAGCAAATAAGATCATCTGTGCTGTATGTAAATTATCTCTGTACTGGGACAAATCTGTTAATACTGCCCCCTTGCTGGACCCCCGTTCTCCCACCAGCAGTCTTTCGTGCCTTTCTCCAGCCCTTAGTGCCTTTCTCCAGCCCTTAGCTGACGCTTAAGGGCGGGTACACTGAAAGAGAGGTGATAGCATTCCCCAGAAATGAGTCACCATGCAGATCTTGAATTTAGAGCATTCAGACTCAAACTCGGCCTTTAATGAGCTAAATATATACAGTGCCAGGAGGGGCCTAATGGACAAAGGGAAATCCCTCCTTGGCGTATTGCTGCAACAGCTCAGGAATCACTGCCTGGCATCTTGGTGTCTGGGACATAACTAGACTAGGACCAGATAATGGAATTAACTATGGTCACCAAGATGCATTTCGCAACATAACAAAAAAACAGATCAATAGGACAATAGCAGTTAGTGGAGGTAAACAGATGATTCAGATTATACAGTATCTGATAATGGGGTGGTATTTGCCTGACAAGACAGACAAGGAGCACTCTAACCTTTAACAGATGTAAACATATTCTAGATAGGGGGTGTTGGAAAGGGCTACAGTGACCCAACCAGTAATCCTAGTAGCAGATAGTAACAGATAAACATAGACAATAAAGAAAATAACAATAATAGTATACATGTGTAGCACTGACCACACAATAACACCCTGCACCTAGAATTGTAGGTACCAGATAACGTCAACATAGAGGGCAGGGAAACAATATAAAACATAAGGCCTGCTCCTCCCAAATGCATCTCTAGGTCCATTTACCCCAAGTTCAAAGTTACTCGTCACACCTGTACTTCAGATATCTGGCAAACCTGGCCCGTTATTGGTTTGCAAGGGAAACATTGGTCTAAACGATGGTCTTAAACATAAAGCCCTCTATTACCTGGTGTGAGATAAAATGCATCGCTAAGGAGAAATCGCATCGCTAAAGAAAAAATTTACCGGGAATTGCTAAAACTTAACATCTGACAACCTACTAACAGATCACCTTGCCCCCGGGAGTCTGTGTACAAGGTTCATTTAGCACACTCTAGGAAAATGCTAAGACCTTCGCTGAGCCAAGGCTAATGCAGTTCTGTACATGCAGTTCTGTACAGGATATAACCATTTTTTTCCAGTGCAGAGAACCGGGCCATACCTATCCCCTGCCCTCACAAGCTTGAATAAGTATGAACACATCCAGCGAATAGACTTCACAACCCTGCATTATTAAAATCCTCCAAGGTGGCCGTATCATCCATGTTTATGTGCACACATATATTAATTAAGGCTGCTGAGCATTGCATGATAAATGCCACCCAACACCATGTAGAATCATTACAATGCATTTAATAGATCCAAAAGGAAGGCCAGGTGAGCCACAATGATTTCCCTGCTGAAGCATATAAATAATACATGTTTCAGGGCAAGACTTATACATGTGCTCCTCTCTGCAAGAACTAGCATAATGGGTCCCTTTAAACATGTTCCAAATGGTCACTCTAATAATCAACCACTTACATACTATGAATAACCTTCAGCATAACATGTTTAAAATTAGACAATATATTAGAATTACGATATATGGGGAAAAAGGATACATCTATACCATAATAGAGCCTACTGTAACAGCAGGGACATTGTTGACCAGATCCATTACTATGGTGTATGGGGCCAAGAGCACACCTGTGCTGCATTCCTTTCAATTGCCTGTTAATTTTGGGCGAGGACCTGTTTTATTATTTTTTTTTGAGTTAGCACCAGGGTTGAGCAGTTGGTAAAACTTTGCGATTATGTTCCTCCAGAAACTAGTGCAGGCTCCAAGTGATCTGTTGGTTACAAAAGCACTATAGATCTCTAGCCTGCAGTAACATGATGCTAACGCTGAAACATACCAATGCTATCATTAGCTCACACCAGGTGATAGTGCCCAATGTGTTCACACTTTCATATGAAGCACTGCCTCACAAACTATCATGTTGATTAACTTATATGTGGCACTAACAAGTTTTGAAATGATACCCAAAGGTCTTTCTTTCTACAAAAAGGATTAATCCTTCTAGTTCTAGTTTAGTTCCATTAAAGAAACTAAAACAGATATGAGCATCCTGGATGGCTCAACATGGGCAGTTATAGCACATACAGCATCTTTAAGGGCGTATATGATTTCAGCTTTTCATAGCAGTGGTGGTGGGATCTGTTGCAGCCTGATGTGTATCTTTAATGGATAGCTGCATTTTGTATCCAAGAGCCATTCCTCTAAATATTTTAAATCTTACTACCTGGTGGTATGTAACTATGGGCATATGCAATGTATGCGAGTAGGCCAGTTTCTTCAGTAATGTTTATCACTGGGCAACACATGAAATGCATAAAATAATCTGACTAAGCACTTTTCAATTACAATTTACATTGAATAATGATTCTAATAACTGGATATGTCAATTGTTATTTATAGATGTTCTCTTGGCTATCATGGAAACCCCAAAGAGCCTGGTGGCTCTTGTCAGAAATGTGATTGTAACCCAAGTGGCTCAATGAACAATGACTGTGATCGCTTGACTGGTCAATGCCTTTGCAAGAAGGGAGTCACAGGCCTACATTGTGATACCTGTGAATCAAGGCACATTCTCTTGGAGGACATATGCATATGTAAGTTTATTTATTTATTTCACACTTCCACACTTTAAAATTAGCAATACGTTTTTCAGTTTATAATTTTGCAACTCACTTTCCAAATCGGCTATTTTGACCTAGAATTTTCCATTCTCCAGTCATTCTCCTACTTTTCACCACTCTCTGAATAACCTTGCTAGACTAGATGTCACATACAGGGTTATTTAGAGAGAGGTGAAAAGCAGGAGAATGACTGGAGAAGTGAAAATTCTAGGTCAAAATAGCCAAACCAGAAATATTCTCCTATTTATCTCACTTTCCAAATCGGCAATTTTGACCTAGAATTTTCCATTCTCCAGTCATTCTCCTGCTTTTCACCTCTCTCCGAATAACCCTGCAAGTGTTACTGAGGACTCTAGTGAAAATTCTGACACGAGAGATAATAGTTGAATCATAGCACGCAATGCCATACAAAGGACTGTGATTGTAAAATTACTGCATATTATAGGAAATTATTTGTCAGATTATACATATAATTATAGGATGACACATGCCTCGGTATAACAATATGACAAACGACAACATTTTGGATGTTATGCCTTGTGGAACATGGGGGACAATTGCAGAAAATGCCACAGTCAGGGCTGCCATCAGAAACCTTGGGACCCCTTACTGAACCACTGGTTGGGCCCCCCTCCCCTCAGCTGACTATTTCCATAAACTAATTCAAAATAAAACATTCTGCCTTATTTTCTTTTTACCTTATTTCACAGGGAGAGGGCTAAATCCCTGTTGGATAAAATGTGTTTCCTGGTGGGCAAGTGTTCGATCTGCACCCCTACCTGGCACAGACCATACTAATTGTTCCCTCAGTGACTAGCAAGAGCTTTTACTGGCTCCAGATGCCCCAGCCCACAGGGAAATTTCCTGGTATCCAGATACGAAAGTTCAGTTTGGCCCTTATATCTGAGGCACTTCGACAGGTGACAGAGTGTTTGGTAAGGGCCAAGGCCCTCTTGAGCCAATGGGCCCCTGAACATATCATGAGCTGTCACCCCCTGATGTCTGCCCTGGCCACAGTAGAGTGGGTTATGTGAAACTGCAAAATAATTATGCTAAATAGCATATTAAAGTGAATCATGGTCCTTGGTTCCATATATAGCATTATAGCCTATGATAATGCTAGCACATTAGAACACAAGGAAGGAGTAAGACTGTATATCCTCAAGTGCATGACAGAAGCATACTATGTTTTAAATGTTGCATTTTAGGACACCACAAATAACTATTCAGTAAGAGAACATTCTTGTAGCTTTTAGAGTTATGTAGATATGATTTAATGAAGCTACATCTCTAAATACTATGGGCCCTATTCCAAAGTTGGTGCTAGCTTAACCAGAGCTGTTGTAAACTTCCCAGAGCCATTATAGTCTATGGAGTTGTTAAGTTTACAACAGCTCTGGTTAAGTTAGCAACAACTTTGGAATATGGCCCCATATACGTATGTTGTCGAGTAGTCCCTGAGGTATTATTATTATTATTATTATTATTCTTTATTTATAAAGCGCCAGCATATTCCGCAGCGCTGTACAATAAGCACAGTATAGACAGGGTTACAATACATTGAACAACATTTGACAAACAGTACAGGAGGAGATGAGGGCCCTATTCCCGTAGGAACTCACAATCTGGGAGGGTTGGGGTTGGAAACAGGAGGAGAGGACTGTAAGGTGAGAGTGATTGATGGTTGCGTCAGTGAGTTGGGTGGTAGGCTTCCCTAAATAGGAATGTTTTCAGGGAGCGTTTGAAGGAAGAGAAGTTAGGGGAAAGTCTGACAGTACGAGGGAGAGCGTTCCAGAGAGTGGGGGCTGCGCGTGAGAAATCCTGCAGTCTATCATGGGAAGAGGTGATGCGGGGAGAAGCTAGGCGCAGGTCACTGTTTGACCTTAGGGAGCGGGCTGGGGTGTATTTGGTGATTAGTGAGGACAGGTAGTGGGGAGCTGAGTTAGTGAGGGTTTTGTAGGTAAGGATAAGGATTTTGAACTTAATTCTGCAGTGGATGGGGAGCCAGTGAAGGGACTCGCAGAGGGGAGCGGCAGAGACAGAGCGGCGGGTGAGGTGAATTAGCCTGGCGGATTGAGTATAATCTGATTTATGTTTTTTTAATATATTTATTCTTATACTCCTAGCTTGCGATGATGACTGCACTGGACCCTTACTGGATGAATTAGATAGAATGAGCCTGGCCATCCGTTCTTTCAATACCTCTGGCATTGGCGGAGTATCTCCCAGTGTTCTTTTCCACCTTGAAAATATGACCAAGCACGCTAAGGTACTTACCCTTGATATATGTTTTTGGAATGAGAGTACATCAGAATGCAAGATGTTTTTACAGAGTGTGAAAAACATAGAATTCTAAGATAATGACAGAAAGAGAGTGTAAATAACACCCTCAAGAATAAAGTACTTGCCATATGCTTAATTTTATATTACCGCTTGTCATTGAGTTCATGATTTCTGTTTAAATGCATTGTTAATAATAGAGGAAAAAAACTAACTATAAAAAATAGTCCTCCATATACACTTGTCCCTCCAATAGCATAAACTCTAAAGACTCATACTGACTTTCTATGGAAATAATTCTAAGGTGATACTCTAGAGTTAAAACCAGGAGGGAGGAAACAGAATGGTTAAACATTAACCCCTCCCGACTCTCTCTTCTCTGCACCGCTCCTCCCTTTTTAACCCCTTAGTATTTTTCAAATCTTTTCTTAAATCCATTGTTGGGCTCCCCTCCCCCACCCCAAGTGCCTGGCAAGACGTGATATCGTCCAGATTCCCTGTCACAAAAGCGTTAACCTGATCCATTGGCTCTCAGTGCTTGAGCACATTGGAAGCCATTGCTGGAAGTTAGGTCCTGAAGGTTCCAAAGTCAAAGAACCCGAGAACAGCAGTCAGGTTTTGGCCAGGACTAATTCAGCGCACTTGGAGAGCTGAATCAACCCTCTGAAACCGTGCATAAGGGGTCCCTGGAACCACTCAAATTGCATTGAGTGGTCACAGTGCCTAGAATGTCCATGTCATTCAAAAAACATCTGTGGTGTCTTTGGTAGGCATCATTTACTTTGGTGACATTTGCATCTATTCTTAATTTTCTTTTATAGAACGTACAGGCTCAGGTTAACCAATTCTTGATATTCATACTATTTCTCTTTAGATCTGTCTTGATTCTATAATTTAATTTCGAAAAACTATCTAATACCTATAACAAATGCTGGCATTGTATTAATTTTGTTTTTAATTGTATACTGACACAATTCTTGCTTTGTTTCTGATTATCTATGTATTTTTGTTGTAATATAGCTGTTTCAATTTAATCAGTTTTGGAATTTGTCATATCGAGTTCATTATTATTTATTGCTTGTTTAAAATTAATTAAGAAAGCGTAGATTTAGAATTCAGAAGCCGCTGATGAATTTTAATAGTAGAAATATAATACTATTATTTTGATTTATATTAAGACGAGTGGTCTCTCACTTACTCTGTTGACAAATATAAAGGACCTTAATCCGTATTAATTGTCTTTCTCGTGGTCAGTCTTTTTATCTATAGAACAAATCCAGTGCCTTCCCTTTGATCATATTGTCAAGAAATGTAATTACGCTCTGTCGACACACTATCGCTGGTACTGTGCAGATGGAGCAAAGTGGATGAGATTTAATTTGGGATATTTATGATGCTAGAACAACAGTTGAAATTGAATTTCCAGGGGTTGGGGTACGAGGGAATAGTTAATCTCTCTGCATGGTGTATTTTAATCAGGTCTCATTACTGAGCGTGATGTTCTGTGATTGCCAGAGGGTATGTGGAAATATCATTTTAATACACTCTAAAATTTAAATATGCCTTCAGGATGAACTTGCTTGTTTATCGATTAAGGTGCAGTAAACATTGCAGCGCTTATTAAAAGGACCTGTGAGATTGTTAAAGATACTTACATTGTCAGAATATAATTCTCTCATTTTACTGCTGCTTGGCTTCCGACTACAAGCCATAAATAATAACATTAACGGTTTTACAGAAGACATTTTATTATAATTTATTTTGACAAATGAAAAATTGGATAGCTAGATAATTGTACTTCATTTTTAAAAATAAAAGACCATACCTTATTAAAGATAATGGGCTCTATTAACTGCTTCACGCAAAAGCGCACGCCCAGCTCTATTTTTTTACACACGTTAACGCGTGTAAATTAACGCTGGTATTACAATCCGATCGCATTTTTTCATCCGTCAAAAAATAACATGCGGAAAAAAGACGTGCAAAAAACGCTTTCTGCGCCTGTCAAAATCAATCTGAGTATATATGCTGCAGCAATAATAAAAACAAGCACAACTTCTCTATTTTATTGTTTGGGTATGCGTAGAATGTGTAACTATACATTTTTTTTTTTTTCGTGCTGGTGTATTTGGGTTCAGCCAGGACGTTCAGATTTGTCATTAACACCAGCTTTTAAAAGACGTTAAAATTACGCGCGCAAACGTTGTCCGTTAAAATTTGCGCATAGATTGTGCGCTGGTATGCGGATGGTATTACAAACGCATTTGCGCTCACAATGTTAAGTATAGGACGCGTAATGTACATTACGCTTGCAAAGGGTTCGCACAGGTTCACCAGCGGTAGATGTTAACGCACATTTTTCGTGCAGACATCGTAATATGACATTCTGCGCAAAGGGTTTTTCCCCTTGCGTTAATGCGTTTTTGCACACGCGTTAACGTTTGCGAGAAGTATTTAATAGAGCCCAATATGGGGTCAATATGGATGGGTCTCGTGAATTGATCCAAATGGACATAAATTTAAGAAATCAAATTCCCTATAAAATAAATTAGTGTGATTAACACTTCATGACTTGTGTCAGTAAGACAGCGAGTCTGTGTGAACTGAATAATACAAGAGCTGTAGAACATCTTTGAGTACCAGAGTCTCATATTCTATTTCTCCGCCAGACTAACACCCTTGTGATAAGATGATTGCTGTTGAATTGGGTAATTGTAGCTATTAATTCAGTCAAATCTGAACACTTGAGCATTGAATTCCCATTTGAGAGAAAAAATTTATATTAATAAATTCAAAAATTCTAAGTATACAAATGCACAAGCCGGGTCTACTGTAATGTAAAGCACCCTAATAGAGTTATTTCTTCAGAAGCAAAGATGATATTTCAAGATTGGCTATTTATTTCATACAGAAATAGTTAACCATGATTTTTAACCCCTTCACTACCAAGTGATTTTCAAAAAAAACCATTGTCAGAAACCAGTGTTTTTTTGTAAAATAATTTTCAATTAATTATAGATTAATAAATAGTTCTTATTGTAAACAACCGTCCCCGTCCCCCTGCATCGGCTGCTGAAAACCTGATATTTCAGAGCTTTCATGAGCTGATTTTACACAGTTTTACCTCTTTGGGCATAATGCTCACAGGACTAAAACTTTGGGGGCACCTTCTGCAGCCCAAAAGCAAACAAAATTTGGTTGCAGCAAACAAAATTCATTTGTTTTTGGGCTGCAGATCAGCATGTCGTGATATCTCAATATCAGGGCACCAGGTGGTGCCTTTGAAGCCCAATATAAGTGGATATTGGTAGTGAAGGGACTAATGGCCATAAAATGTATGGCACAATACTCCATGACAATGGTGTTTGTATTACATAACATGGGAGATCCCGATATCCGGAAGCATACCTTAGTTAGCCAGATACTTTGGTAACATTAAAAAAGTTAAGCTTGGGATTTGATATTTTCGTTTTGCCATCTGTTGTTGAAAATGACTGTACAGTATAACGTATTACAGTATTAAAAGACATTGAGGCTTCTGATAATAAAATTGCAATTTCAGGCATCTATAAAATTTAACTGAATTGATGTTCTCAGATATTAATAAAAGCATCACTTGAAATATTATATTGCAAACTGGCTTTACAGCCTCAATTCACATTTGTATTATCTGCTTACCCACTCTCTAGTTGAATGATGTAAAATTCAGTGTGCTCATAGACGTCATTGCAAACAGAAGGGTTTGTAAGTGAAACATAAAACGTAATATGTTTTGTTTTACAAAGCAAACGTTTGTGTTACATTATTTCCCATACTATAATCTCACAAACAAATTAAGAATATGTTACAATAATAATTCTTGGGTTTAATTTAAAGGAATCCGTCCCGGCAAGAGCGAGCCCCTTAATATCATTGGACAAAACGATGGAGCAACTCAATGAAGTATCAAGAGACAGTCAACGATTGGAGGACAAAGTTAGTAACTGGCTATTAATCCATAGATTATTTCTCTTACAAATAAAATTTAAATGTTGACTCGCTTTTTAAGGGTTTTCCTTTTTTTTTTATACTTCTTTTACATAACTTGATTAACACGGAAAGGAAATGTTGTTTTATTGGAGCAGTGAGAATGGACAATGGAAGTGGTGTTAATGGCATGTCCTTAGGTTAGTCCCTGATTGACTATCATATTGTAGTTCATAATTGCTGTTACAAATGACATAATCCATATGAAAATCGGTCTGCTTCTGCCCAAAAGGACTGACAGAATTTGTACGAGAGCTACAGCAATCCCACAGATTGTTTCGGCCTTAGTTTGGCCTCATCGGGGATATGTAGTTATCTCTCAGCAGATCTTGTAAAGGGTTTGTGGATTCCCTTTAATGTTAAAAAGAATCTTCTGTCGATAAATGCTTGTATTATACAAATTGTTTAGAGAAAATAAATTGATAATTATAACTGGATTTAATGCTCTCACGCATCAGCAAACTGGGTCACTCTCCACCTGTCTGCTCATAAATCCTTGCAATAGCCCTACCCCAATACATCCCTTAATTTCTTATAGCAACCTTTCCAGTTGCCCACTCAGTTTAGATCAGTGCTTCCCAAACCTATCCTCAGGACCTGCTGACAGGTCAGGTTTGCCAGATATCTGAAGCACAGCACGGGTGAAATGATTTGCTGCTCAGTGATTGCAGGATTCAGTCTGCATTTCCCAAGGTGATCCTTAAAACCTGACCTGTAGTGGGTCCCGAGGACTGGAGTTGAGAAACCCTGGGTTAGGTTATAAACACACTAAAGCAAGATTCTCCTTTCCCATTTTTGTACTATATAAATATAAGTTAATTATATAGATAGATTTATGTAAGGCATATAAATAAACCAACATTGTCTTTAATAGTACCTTAAGTCTTCCTTTAAACTCTATCCAATGTTGATTTTAAATGACACACATGAGGTCTTAATGCTGAAAAATTTCTCTTAACACGGAGCTCTTTACTGATCCAGCGGGAGATGAAAGCCTGTTCTGCCAGTGTATCCCTTGATTTAACAGCACATAACAGCAAAGAGAATAGTAGCTTAAAAAGTTCAGTCTTTTATCTAAAATGTATGAGGGGTTCTTAAAAGTAGCCTCTAAATCGGAGAGAAGTAAAACTTTTCTGTAATGGATTTTTCATGTCTATTCCTAAAAAAAACCTCTTTTCAGTCAAATGAGATAGTCATTTTAAAGCACGAGGGAGGAGAGTTATTATAAAACACAAGCAGTGCATAAAGATGTTGCGGTCTGTGTATGCAACAGACAGTGTCACCCTTTTAATTTCATGCAATACAGGTAAGATACAACTGAAAGTGCCACTGTTACGCCCAGAACACGGGACAATTGAAAGGGATTTACCTTTATATAGATCAGAGGTTTTTTTGCTAACATATGCATGGTGAACACCTATTAACCAGAATGCTCGGGACCCCGAGCATTCCAGATTTTGGATTATTACAGATTTCAGGATTGGAAGAATCTAAAATTTGAGTCACGGAGATTGTGGCAGGAGAGCCAAAATCCCCTTTCTGCTGCACCCACCAGTGTGTACACATGCTGGGAGCATTTTGCTTGGCTACTCTGCATACATGCTGCTCAGAGTCAGCATGAGTACGGGCAGCATGTCACATGCCGGGCTGCCCAGACACTCTCAGCATTTGCAGCGGTCTATTGCAGGCCAGCCATCAGAAATTTTGGGGCCCCTTACTGACCCTCAGAATAGGGCCCCCCCTCTCCCCATAGGAAATACATTTTTAATGTGAATCGTGATCACATTACAGAGTGTTAGTCCCAATATCTTAAAATCACACATCTTGTTCTCACAACAGCACATTTAACATAAAAAAGTATCTATCTGGTTCAAATAAGTTAAGACAGTAAAAAATTCTATTTTTTATTAAAAAAAATATGAATCAAGATCGGATTACAGAGTGTTGCTCCCAATACTTTTAAAATCACAAAATGTGTATTCGTGCAAACAATGTAGCATAAAAGTATAATTAAATAATTCCACTGGCAGAGCACCACAGCAACGGAACTCTCAGTAATGTGCAGTGCGTATGAGCATATCAGAGCACCACAGCAACAGAACTCTCAGTAATGTGCAGTGCGTATGAGCATATCAGAGCACCACAGCAATAGACCTCCAACAGTAAAGGCAGGCAGTATGAACGTACACAGGATCCACAGCAATAGACCTCTAACAGTAAAGGCAATGGACCACATTACATACTTGGTGCTAACGTTTGCACTCACCTGAGTGAGCATTAATGTTAGCCCAAGTATTTAACGCATATTTCAATCCAAACGCTAATGGTTTAAAGGGACACTCTAGGCAACATGACCACCTAAGGTATTTTAGGTGGTCATGATGCCCGGAGTATGCCGCCCTCTGTCCCCCCTCCCTCCGCTCGGCAGTTCAGCTGAAAAAGCCGAAAACAGCTGAGCGAGGCGGAGGAGTTTACTCCGCCCTCCCAGCTGTCAGTCAGCAGAGCGGGAATCATATTTCCCGCTTCTGCCGACTTTTGCCGAGTAGGAGACGTCATCGCGCTTTCAGCACGATGACGTCTCCAACTCGCCGCAGTAGCTGGCGGCAGCGGCTGAGGGTTAGTGTTGCGCGCATCCTCTTGCGCGCAACACTAATCCTCAGAGGGAGCCGGGAGGAAGCCTGCCGATTGGCTGGCTTATGTGAGAGGCGCGCATCTCACGTAAACTAGAAGCCAAGAAGCATCAAGAAGGACGGGAGCAGAAGAGGAGGGAGGTGAGTATAAAAAAAAAAAAACGCTGCTGGAAAGAAGTGGATTTTAGGGTAAGTATTACAGTTACATAAAAATAAATAAAAAATAAAGATTTATTAAGGGAATAGGGATAGGTTAGGATAAAAAAACAAGGGGGGGGGTGATTTTTGAGTAGCGTGTTCCTTTAAGTAACCCGTTTGGTATCTTGTGCTTTTCACCACGAGGTCACTGTACTTTGTGCTCCCCATGTTAAGTATAGGGAACGCAAAGTGTTAATCAGCGTTAGGATTACAAAATCCCAGCGCTGATTAACGTCCAGCTGTGGTTAGTGGAAAGTTAACCACAGCCCGAACCTGGTGTTAACGGATTCCACTTCTGCAGAATCCGTTAATACCATCCAAAAAAATAAAAAAAGTGAGCAGATACTCACCTCCTGTCCCGCGGCGAGAACCACCTCCTCTGGCCAGTGGGAGCAGGGTAAGAAAAAAGTCCCCGCAGTATCCCACTAAGTATCACTACACTCACCGTCCGGATCTCGCAAGGCGAGATCCGGCTGGTCATGTGACTGCCAGCGTCTGCTTCAATGGAGTCCTATGACTCCATTGAGAGGATGCGCGCAGCTGCGCTTAATGCTGCCGCGAGCATCCCGGGTGTTAACGCGCAGTAACAATGCAAGAAGCATTTTTTGCGCCTGTATTGTAATCTAGCATTAAAACGCGGGCGCAAGGGGGAAACTGCGGGCGCAGTTTTTCCGCCCTAGCGCCCACGTTTTAACTCTAGAATGTAGCGTTACATCCAGAGGGATGGATGGATAGACAGTGGGATGGACAGACTGGTATGGATGGACAGATAGACAGACAGGGATGGATGGAAGGAGGGATGGATGGACAGATAGACAGACAGGGATGGATGGACAGATGGATGGATGGACAGATGGATGGATGGACAGATAGCCAGACAGTGGGATGGACAGACTGGTATGGATGGATGGACAGATAGACAGACAGGGATGGATGGACAGTGGGATGGATGGATAGATTGACTGACCTCTGTCACCCTCCCCAGCCCCCTGTGTTCTCTCTATCACCCCAGCCCACAGTGTACATTCTGTCACCTCTCTAGCCCCCCTCTTCTACCCTTCCCAGTGCAGCATCTGTTACCTGCCTCTGTCCAGATCCAGCATGTGCAGGGTGTCAGGGCAGCTGCTCCTCAGCATGGCTTCTCTCCTTCTCCCATCCACAGGCACGTGCTTGTGGTGGTGCTGTGTGAGGAAGGGGCAGGGCAGGCAGTGTGCAGACTCCAGAGCCAGGGGAAGCAAGGGGCAGCCATGATGGTGGGAGGGCTGCTCCCCCTCCTCTCCCAGACCCACGGCTGTCACATGGAGGGGCGGGGCTTGTGCCGGCCGGGGGCGGAGTTTCTCAGCACAGCGTTGATCTCTCCCCACAGAGACACAGCGCTGCTGAGCACACAGAGGCAGGATGATACAAAGGCTGGCCCTGAGTGGTGTCACCCTCCAAGAGGGTGTCACCCAGTGTGGGCCTGGGGCCCCCTCCCCACGTGACCCGGCGGCCATCTTGCTGCTCACAGGGCAGCCAGGCCCAAGTAGGCCGCAGGACCTCCTCCAGAGGCCTGCGGCCTAAAGTAATCAAAGCTACCGATGGCGGGCCCCCCCAGTCGGCCGGGCCCCTTACTGCAGCATGGGCTGTAATGCCCTGATGGCGGCCCTGGTCTATTGCATCGCTCAGGAGTCGAGTTCCTGAGCGCAATAACTGTATGGAACATCCCTAATCCAGGATTACTAAATACAGAAGGTTCAGAGGATTTTAGATCGGGGTACTCAAAATGTATAACTGAATAAAAGGGAGTTATTTCCTTTCAAAGTTTATCAGTCCGTCACGTGACTGTGGCATGCCATCGGTGGGAGTGGCCAGCCTCAGACACAGACACCGTGTGACTGACAGCCAATGCAGTACACTAAGCAGAGGGTTATCCTGTAGGATAGGTCTCTGCACAGAGCAGTAACCCGCCCCCCACACCATGTCGTGATCTCATGAGCGACTGAAAAACTTTGAAAAGGAATAGCACCTTTTTATCAATTATATATGTCAACCTATAAAATGGCAACATTTTCTTCCATTTAAATTATAGTTGAGGTTGAGATTTGTTAAGTTTTTTTAAAAAATGTTTAAGTTGAAGATTTTATTATTTTGATTTTGCCAATTTAGTTATTTTTAACTAAAAAATCGTGTTCTCTTATTAATCCCCCCTTATGGCTGAGATTTAAAAAAATCAAAAAAAATCACTGGAATTAAGTCTGTAGTGTGGGTTTTTCAAACATACTGGATTTAATCGTGGCAATTTTTTCCCTATAAGATGGCAGAGAAAACTGCTGATGGGCATATGCTGAACAATGCCACCATCTCAACCCGGAATAGGACCCATGAATTAATGGACTTTATTGACAAAATGCAGACAACCATTCAAGGTAATTTATCTATACAATTATTTTCCCTATGCTTGAGCTTACTGTAGTAAGTGGAAGCTTTTTGTATGAACTAAAAAGTTACAGTTAAACAAAGTAAAGTGGGTGGCAGAGATCTTGACAAATTCTCCATGTTAGGAATTAATAGGAAATTCTAGGTTATCTGAGTTATATTTTTACAGAATATGGATTGCTAATGAAAATCAGAAAATGCATACAGCCTGCAGATTTGTATCATATATACTGTATATATATATACTGTATATATATCTCAATAAGGAACTCTTTTTTAATTTTAGGTTTATTTTGTTTATATGTATTTAATTCAGCATATAGATCTCCCTTTTCAGCAATTTTTAGTTTCACTGATGCAGTCCTAGAGTCTTTGCTGACTATCAACACTCAGCAATTAACAGCATTTGACTGATTGACAATCCAGTGGACCAATCGTTTTAGTTTTCTGTAAAATGTATAACTGGTGTCAATTGAAAGAAAGATTTTTGCCGTTTGCGTCGAGTGACTGTATAACACATCAAATAATTGATATTCTCTTTCTCTCCAGTTCTTGTGGAAGTGGCAGAAAGTTTAAACGAGACAACGAGCACCGACAACCAGCAGTCGACATCTGACAACACAATATTAAATTACCAAAATGATGTTTCATTTATGCTCAATTCTTTGAGGTCAAGAACTTTTGACGATCAAAGCCAAAATGCTTCTAAAAACCTCAAGTAAGCATTCTGTTTGTCACTATTTCCCTGTGAATATACAAAACTATAGGGGTTATTCACAAAGCGCCATTGCTTGTTGGTATTGCAGTACCAACAAACAACAGCATTTCATAATAGTAAAATCCAAAGAGCAACAGGAGAGGCTTTACTGTGAAGGTTTTCCTGTCACTCTTGGATTTTAGTTTTGTGAAATGCTGGCATCTGTCAGCACTATTTGCAAAAGTGGTGCTTTGTGAATAACGCTTTTTATTTGGAAAATGTAAACTCATTTTTATCACAAACGCAACCCTTGGTCTGGTTAATAAAGGAGTCGTGGATAATTTCGTGAGTCCCCTTATGTGTATGACATATGGCAAATAACAAATGAGGTTCTAGCAGGCGACCAATCCAATCAATATAAACTGTATCCCATATGTAAGAATAACTATAAGACATTGATGTATATAATAGGGTGCTTGCATAAGGCTAAACGTCCACTGGATCCGTGGTCATGCGACCAACTTGGTCGTCAGACTGTGAACGATGTCAGTCACACGACTTGGTCTGTTGAGGGTCGTCCGCTGCATCAGACTATCGATCAACGACTATGGACCCAAAAAACAGTTTATTCTTGTTTTCTTTTTTTCTGAAACTATATAATATTGCATTCTGCTTTTGGAAACACTGCAGTCCTTTGTCTGTGTGCGAAAATGGATATGGAGGAGCTGGATGGCCTGTTAGACAATACATACCAGAGAGTGCGCCGGCTGAAACGAAAACGACATAAAAATCTGTAAATAAAAATACTTTTTGCTGGAAACTAATACAAGGTTTGGAAAAAAAACTTTTCTACATTGAAACCTATAGGGATTAGTCTGTTTTTTAAACCTGTCAAACTAATAAAACACTGAAAAACAGGGCATTTTTTAGCCAACATTTCGCTGTAGTTTCTCTGCCGCCGCAGATTGGCGATTTGCGGTAAACTACACCGTATTTCACCAGCACTAGTTAGTGAATAGACAATCTGCACCCTGAAATTGCACTGTACAGGGAAATTCAACGTTCCGTACACTTCTGGTGGCTAGTTCGGTGTGTGAATTTTAACCCCTTTGCACAGCTGAAAAAGGGCCTAAAATTCCTTCACGCTGTCCCCATCCAAACATGGCTAGTCCCACCCATCTCCCTTACACAAAATATACATTTAAATATCGAAAAAAAAAAAATCTAATACAATAGCATTTTTAACTCACCTGATCAACTTCTCAGCATCCATCTCCTTCCTTGATCATCTAAGTTGTCTGAGTTGTTGTGCGATATTTCCAAAATTCTAGTTCTGATCGCTAGTCTGCAGCAGACTTCAAAAGTCGGAGGAAATCACACGTCGGTCACAATGGACAACGATACATTCACAATAGTGTTGTTGGATTGGTCTGACGGCTTGGACATCTTTCTGAAATGTCGTTGTCGCACGAATATGGATCCAGTGGACGCCTAAGGGTCTCTATATTCTCTGTGACATACCTCCAGTGGAGTGTACCCTCCACTATTGTGTTGCAAGGGGCACATCGGTCTTTATATACTGATATATTGTATTATATTTTGGGAATATACGACATTCTGCAACATACAATATTTTCCTGCCTCCTATGATCATAAACATTTTGAAATTGCCTGCAAATGATTTAATATATTATTATTTAACATTATTCTTCATGTTTTATAGAGCTTCACAAGGATTGCTTTCCAGAGTTCAGAAAGAATATGAGAAGCCTCCTCAGAATATAGCTAAATTAAAAAGTGATCTTCGAAAAACCCTAATGCAACATAACAGCAAACTGCAAGAGGCTAAAGAGTTGATGCGTGCGGCATCCACAAACACCAATTATACCAACAATCTGCTGGTTCCTCTCCAAAACAAACTCATTGATTTAAATGTAAGTTGGTTTCAGTGTAAGGATTTATCACTTTCTGACCTTGTAGGTTCAAACATGTCTCAGAATAATCTACCTGGACCAGTTAATATATCAGATTTGTACACAGGATACACAACCCAGACATAAGAAATAAATAACCAATGATGAACTTAGATTGCTGCCCAGGCACACAAAGATAAAATAGCTACATAACGAATTCTCTTTTATTGATTTGTTTGTACATAAATTATATACAGTAGGAAAACATATCAATATTAAGGTAATTATATGGCAGTTGTTTCCCAATTCCAATATAATCTGAGACATTTTAAAGCACAGGTGTCAAACTCCGCTCCCCCCAGATGTTGGTGGCCTACAATTCCCAGAAATCTTTGAATGCAATAGATGGCCAGAGGATCATGTGAGTTGTGATTCAGACACATTTGGTAGGACACAGCTCGACATCCCTGTTTTAAAGCATTAAGAATAGATTGAACATTGAAAATCAAAGCTGTGTTATGTTTGAAAACACTCGACAATGGTTAGAACCTCTTGCAAAATAAATAAATTTTAACAAGATCTAGATTTTATTTAGAATGAATGGAAAATGGCCAAAGTTCCCGATGCATGATGCGAGTGAAGTAGAAAAATTGATTATGCATTTTATCTGCAATCCCATAACAGAAAAAAAATGTCAACCTCCAAGAAAACAAAAAACGATCTGTCATGTTGATTGAGGAAGGCATCGGCTTGGTGGATGATGCAGTTTTGCTGGCAGAGGACACTGTTAATGCAACATCAGTATGTATGCATATATTTCTGACATTATTGAGGCTATGGATGTTATTCCATCATAATTCAACATTGGAAATATTCTATGCAGGTTTTAGAGTCCTATCAAGAAGAACTTATTATTTGGAATGCTAAACTGAGGCACCATGTGGATAATCTGGTCATGCAGATGGCAAAACGTGATGCCCTTGACTTGGTCTATAAGGCAGAAGACTATGCAGCTGAACTTCATAAACTTTCTGCATCACTTAACAGGTAAGAACAAGACATAGCCGCCTGTAAAATGGCAAAAAAAGTGTCTAACATTGTCCATCACGATTAAACCGTCACACATCCAGTTATTGCTAGTGATCAAACAAGAGAAGATTTGAGGGGACATCTAATATTATATCCCATAATGTTATTAATGTGAATGTTTGCAGGTGTTTGTTTCTTAATAACTTGTATAAGCCTGTATATATATGTTATATATAGTGTGTTTATTATTGCAGAAGCCACTTGCACATCACAGCAATTTGATGAATTGCATCCCAGAGCTCCTGTTCCACATTCCCCATATGCAGCAAGGAATTCTGGGTAGGATATGCAAATGACATCTGTCTCACTTTTATGCATCCTGGGTCTGTTACTACACAGAGCCCTAAAATCAATGCTATGCCACACTGTGGCTTTCTAGCATTGATTTTAGGGCTCTGTGTAATAACAGACCCAGGATGCATAAAAGTGAGACAGATGTCATTTGCATATCCTACCCAGAATTCCTTGCTGCATATGGGGAATGTGGCACAGGAGCTCTGGGATACAATTCATCGAATTGCTGTGATGTGCAAGTGGCTTCTGCAATAATAAACACACTTATTATATTGTGGAGGCCTTTTATCTCACTTTTTGTCCTCCACTACAACCCTTGTAGATATGTTTTATATATATGTTTTGAAAAATATTTTAGGGACACCTCTATAATAATGTTCAATAAAGCTGAAACAATCATGGTTGCTTTTCTTATCATGCAGAGTAGACCTGTCTGGAATTTTGTTGGCAGTGCTTTCTTTGTGGTGGGATCATCAGACTGATATGTAGGTTGTACAGGATTCCTTTGTACCGGCACAAGTTAGCAAAAACAGAAATAAGGCATTGATTGGTAATCAATGACGCTACACTACACTGCAATCATAAACATTTGCTTAAAATTTTCTTTTAGATTTGCTTTACCTTTTCTGTATTTATGCTGATAGTTTATATTCAAAGATACACAATGGGAAATCTATATTAAAACAATGAATATAGCGAAGATATTTTTCTTTCAAAAACTATTGCACAATCAAAAACTTTATATTCTTAGAGAACAAAATATCCTGGCATGGTGTAGAGTAATTAAAACCCTCAATCCTTTTCTATGAAACACAGTAAAAAAGGAGTACATTTCATTCTAGCAAAAAAAGAATTACAATCTTTTTTCATGGGACATATATTTTTAATTTGACTAGCCCAGGACTAGACTGGGACAAAAATTCGGCCCTGGACTTCATCCAGACCGGCCCACTTTATTTATGCAAACCCACACAAAAATAGTATATAAACCATAAGTATGGCACACCAAAGACATAAGCAGAACCATTTCACTGTAACACTGAAATTTTTTTCAGAGAAAATGATGCATTCCAACATTAGAAGCACCTTAAGAATGACATCTTCATCCCCCCAGCAAGCCCATATAATTATGTATCCCCCAGCAAGCCAATATAATACTGTATTCCCCCAGCAATCCCATTTAATACAATATCCCCCCCAGCAAGCCCATATAATACTGCATCCCTCCCAGAAAACACATCTAATACTGTATCCCCACCCAAGAAAGCCCATTTAATACAGCATTCCACCCCAGCAAGCCGATATAATACTGCACCCCCCAGCAAGCCCATATAATACTGTATTCTCCCCAGCAAGACATTTAATACTGCATTCCCCCCAGCAAGCCCATATAATACTGCATTCCCCCCAGCAAGCCCATATAATACTGCATCCCTCCCAGAAAACACATCTAATACGGTATCCGCCCCCAGAAAGCCCATTTAATACTGCATTCCTCCCCAGCAAGCCCATATAATACTGCACCCCCCAGCAAGCCCATATAATACTGTATTCTCCCCAGCAAGCCCATTTAATACTGCATTCCCCCCAGCAAGCCCATATAATACTGCATCCCTCCCAGAAAACACATCTAATACTGTATCCCCCCCAGAAAGCCCATTTAATACTGCATTCCTCCCCAGCAAGCCCATATAATACTGCACCCCCCAGCAAGTCCATATAATACTGTATTATCCCCAGCAAGCCATTAAATACTGAATTCCCCCCAGCAAGCCAATATAATACTGTATTCCCCCCCAGCAAGCCCATTTAATACAATATTCCCCCAGCAAGCCCATATAATATTGCATCGCTCCCAGAAAGCACATCTAATACTGTATCCCCCCCAGCAAGCCCATTTAATACTGCATTCCTCGTCAGCAAGCCCATTTAATACTGCACCCCCAAGCAAGCCCATTTAATACTGCATTCCTCCTCATCAAGCCCATTTAATACTGCACCCCCCAGCAAGCCCATTTAATACTGTATACCCCCCAGCAGGCCCATATAATACTGTATTCCCCATATAATTCCACCCCCCGGCAGGCACATTTAATTCTTTATTCCAAACTCCCAATCTGAATCCAAGGTGGTGATGATTCATCCTGCAACAGAATTAAACTGAGTATACTCACCAAGGCACTCAGCGGTCTACTTTGCTCCTCTCTCCTGGACTCCACTTCACTGTGCCCGTTGTCAGCCTCTCTCCTCTTCTGCGCCACGTCCACAACATGTGTCACTGACAAGACGTTAGTCTGCTGGGGGCGTAGCCTATGCAGCGATGTTCCCAGCCACGTGTTATGTCCATGGGAGACACGCTGTGGGGCCACAGCTCGCGGCCATGCAAGCTCTGGATTCGGACTCTGAGAGTCCAAATCCGGAGCTGCTAATTAGGGTGCTGGCAGTGGCCCACTGAGCCATCGGCCCACCGGGAGTCTCCCGGTAGTCCCGATGGCCAGTCCATCGGTGTTAATGTCATTTTAACCATAATATCCATATTATGTTTGCAAGTTTATTCATAACATTTTTCTCAACGTTGTGAATTTGTTTGTGTACACTCAACTAAAGAGTTCTGAACCTAATATGCAAAATGCAGATAAAATCTTTGTTGTTCAATTGAGAGATGCTTATTGAATTATTATGGAATGAAACGTCTTGGGAGCTTTCTTTCAAATATGGCAGAGAGCCGTATTGATTGTAGTCCAATGTTTGTTCCTTACGTTAATATCTTTAAACAAAAATAAAAAATACTAACAGGGTTATTCAAAGAGCTCCGAATTGCTTGAGAAAGGTAACCGAATGCTGAAAATCAGCATTCGTTCTTTCCTGGCCATTCGGCTATCCAGAGAGCAGGCAATTCGCCAAATCTTAGCGAATTGCATGAACATACGGTGCCTGTTCGGTGCCTGTTCGAGGGCAGTGAAATCCCCATGAAAAAGCACTGCTTCGGCTATTCAGAGAACACAAACCAGCAGTGAAAGGTTCCCGAAATGCCCTGCCATTTGGTGGTTTAATTCGGCAAATTTAATGTGGATAAGTGCAAGATAATGCACCTGGGACGTAAAAACCCAAGGGCTGAATATAGAATATTTGATACAGTCCTAACCTCAACATCTGAGGAAAGGGATTTAGGGGTTATTATTTCAGAGGATCTAAGGGTAAGTAGTCAATGTAATAGAGCAGCAGGAAATGCTGGCAGAATGCTTGGTTGTGTAGGGAGAGGTATTAGCAGTAGGAAAAGGGAAGTGCTCATGCCACTGTACAGAGCACTGGTGAGACCTCACTTGGAGTACTGTGTGCAGTACTGGAGACCGTATCTCCAGAAGGATATAGACATCTTAGAGAGAGTTCAGAGAAGGGCTACTAAAATGGTGTACGGCTTGAAGGAGAAAAGTTACCAGGAAAGGCTTAATGATCTTAACATGTACAGCTTGGAAAAAAGACGAGACAGAGGAGATATGATAGAAACATTTAAATACGTAAAGGGAATCCACAAGGTAGAGGAAGGGAGTATATTTAAAAGGAAACAAAGTAGCAAAACAAGAGGACATAGTCTTAGATTAGAGGGGCAAAGGTTTAAAAGTAACATCAGGAAGCACTATTTTACTGAGAGGGTGGTGGATACATGGAACAGCCTTCCAGTTGAAGTGGTAGAGGACAAAACAGTAATTGAATTTAAGCAAGCATGGGATAGGCATAAGGCTATCCTAAACAAAAGATAAATTCAGGTTAAGTATCCATGTAATTGGGCAGACTAGATGGGCCGAAAGGTTCTTATCTGCCGACATTTTTCTATGTTTCTGTTTCTATGTTTCTATTCAGGAGAATCCCATAGGCTTCAATGTTAA
The DNA here is from genome assembly GCA_009667805.1 of Leptobrachium leishanense. NCBI lineage: Eukaryota > Metazoa > Chordata > Amphibia > Anura > Megophryidae > Leptobrachium > Leptobrachium leishanense. The sequence continues at coordinate 111,586,596 of CM019067.1, read as the reverse complement.
AAATATTCCCGTTTTAATCCAATATCTAATAAACCGTTCATTATAAAATTCTGCAGTAAAGCGTCTCTTTATTTATAGTTTTTTTAGGATATTTTAAGCATTTTTCTTATTTTTTTTTTTTTTAAAGTCCGATTTTTTTTTTTTTTTTTTTTTTTAAGTTTACTTATTTTTTCTGTAACAGCCCTCTTTATTATCATTCCCTGGACCTCATATGTAAATTTCAGACATTTTCGCTCAGTAGTTTCTTTGCAAACAGTGTTTCACTTTCACACCTTCATGCAAACTGTTGTCCTAATTTATTCACTGCCTCTTCTGCTGTGTCGAAGGCTGCGATTGGCTCCTGTTCGGTTTTTCTGTGGTATTCGGCAGGTTAATCCAGATGTTTTTGAGGGTTTTTGGCGTGCATTCGCTGGGTTTTGCGGTTAGTTCTCGTCAGGTTTGCGGCAGTTTTTCCCTGCAATTCGGGGACCCTGTGATGTTTGCTGAATACACCGCAGGGTCACTGAAATGGGATCGGCAAACGGAACCGAATTGAAGAGAACGAAAAGTCACCGAACGTGCAGTGACTTTTCGAATCTCTTTGAATAACCCTGTAAGTAATTGGATTTTATTCTACAAAAGTTGAGATTGTACTTTCCAGTGTTCAAACATATTTTCTAATAAGAAACCAAATCCAACAAGCTGCTGTTTTTTCTTTCAGTTCCCTTCTGGATGTAAGAAATACATCGTTCAATGCTACCAATGCTGTTCACGTTCACACTGATATTAAAAAAATGATTGAGCAATCAGAAACGCTGGCAGCAGAATCAAACCACTCTGCAACTGAGGTGCTAGACTTGGTAAGTGCTATAGTTTTCTATACAAGGTGGAAAGCCTGCCCAGAGGGCAGTCTATTGTGGATATACTGCCCCAGCTCATGGATATATGCCCCAGCTCATGGATACTGCCCCAGCACGTGGATACTGCCCCAGCTCGTGGATATTGCCCCAGCTCGTGGATACTGCCCCAGCTCGTGGATACTGCCCCAGCTCGTGGATACTGCCCCAGCTCGTGGATATTGCCCCAGCTCCTGGATACTGTCCCAGCTCATGGATACTGCCCCCCAGCTCATGGATATTGCCCCCCAGCACGTGGATATTGCCCCCAGCTCATAGATACTGCCCCCCAGCTCATGGATACTGCCCCCCAGCTCGTGGATACTGCCCCCCAGCACGTGGATATTGCCCCCAGCTCATGGATATTGCCCCCCAGCTCGTGGATATTGGCCCCCAGCTCGTGGATATTGGCCCCCAGCTCGTGGGTATTGCCCCCCCAAGCTCTCATGGATATATGCCCCAGCTCAGACCAGACATGGGGCGGCTGTTCGAATGCTCTATCGGCATTCGGACAGCCGCCCCATGAGCTCCGGCATACTTACCTTTCCGAGCGGCGCCGGGGAAGTGAAAGTTTCCCCGCTTCCGCTCGTTGAAGGACCCAAGTCGCGGACTCCCACGTGACCGGGGCTTGGGTCCTTCAAAGAGCGGAAGCGAGGGAAGTTTCCCTTCTCCGCTCAGGGGTTGGATGCGCGCGGCTGCTGGGTAGAGGCTGCGAGCGCAGCCTCTACCCGGCTGCCACGCGCATCCAACCCCCGAGCGGCGGAGGGACCTTTCCCTTCGCCGCTCGGGGCTTGGATGCGCGCGGCAGCCGGGTAGAGGCTGCGAGCGCAGCCTCTACCCGGCTGCTGTTTGCATCTTGTAACCGCCGCGGCGAGCGCACAGCCGGCTCGTGCCGCGGCGGTTGCATGCGCGCGCAACCAACCGCCGCTGGTTGCGCGCGCATGCGCAGAGTAAGGCTTGGCGACGGACACGCCAAGCCTTACTCAGTTATAGTATAGATGATACAAGTGAACAAGATAATTCTGTGTAGTTGACTGTACATATTTTTCAGTTCTATGATGTACAATGGGTTCAAATTGCTTTTTTTCTACTATTTTTATTCGAAATTAAAAACTTACTATTCACTAGCCCTGTGGAATAGAGAGATGTGTATTCAGGGTAGTTATTGGGGGGTGGGTGGTGACAGGCTATGATATATTCAGGGGCCCAGTGGCTCCAGAGGCCCCAGGCCCTTGCCAAGCAATATGCAGCTTGTCTAATTACAACCTATGTAAGGGGCACCCAGGACTCATCCACCAATATACCAAGAAATCTCCCAGTGGTATCTGGGGCTGGTCAGAGCTCTTTCGCCCACTGAGCTATCGCTTAGGGAGTGATTAGAATGGTCTACAGCAGGTAGAGCTCGTCCACAAGAGCACTAGAGTATACATTTTATCCTTTTGCTGGACCACAAAGAATTCAGCCCACTCCCTACAAAATAATGTAGACAGAAGAAGAAGCAAACTGGAATGGGCAGTTGACAGAAAGGGTGCCCCAACCACTGGATCAGTAAGGGCCCCAAAACTTTCTTATGTCTTCCCTGTAAATATTTATGGTGTTTTGAAACTTATAGAAACAAATTAAGCGATACCTCCTGTGCACTAAATCCCATTCTATTTCTGAGTGCCCCAGCTGGGGCCTCATCAAGACATTGTAAATTGTAAAGTAATTATTATTATTTATTAAGTGCCAACAAATTCCGCAGCACCGTACAAAGGTGCAATGGGTAAAAACAGGACAATTCTACAATACATAGAGGAGGCAGGTCAGTATTCCTGCCAGCAGATACAGGAGGACATGAGGACCCTATTCCCGTGGGAATTTACAATCTCGATGGGTGAGGGGATTATAAACAGGAGGGGGGTACTGCAGGGATGAGTTAATGCAGGGAGAGGTGAGGACCATTTTTGGGTCGGTCAGATCTCTTGTTTCGGAGTCAGGTGGTAGGCTTCCCTAAACAGAAGGGTCTTTAGGGAGCGTTTAAATTAAGCCAGATTTGGGGACATTCCATAGGGTCGGCCCTGCATGAGAAAAGTCCTGCAGACTGGGATGTGATGAGGTAATGATGGAGGATGTCAGGCGCAGGTCATTATTGTATCTTAGTGGGTGGGCTGGGGTGTATTTTGTGATTAGTGAGGACAGGTAGTGATGAGCGGTGTTAGTGAGGGTTTTGTAGGTCAGGGTGAGTAGTTTGAATTTAATTCTGCTGTGGATGGGGAGCCAGTGCAGGGATTCACAGAGAGGAGCGGCAGAGACAGAGCGACAGGTGAGATGGACAAGCCGGGCTGATGTGTTTAGAATGAACTGCAGGGGGGAGAGGCAGGAGATAGGAAGGCCAGTCAGGAGGTTGTTGTAGTCCAGGCAGGAGATAACAAGAGAGTGGATAAGTTGGGTGGTGGTGTTGGTAGTCAGAAATGGACGAATCGTGGCAACATTGAGGAGGTGATTGTGGCAAGATGAGGATAGTGATTGGATGTAGGGGCTGAAAGAAAGACTGGAGTCAAGAGTCACTTCGAGGCAATGGACTTGGGCTGAAGGAAGGATCGTGATACCGTCCACAATTATGGAGAAGTCAGAAATCAGAGTAGAGTTAGAGGGGAATAGAAGGCCATCCAGGAAGAGATTCCAGCCAAGCAGTCACTGACCTGAGAGAGAACAGAGGGAGAGAGATCAGGAGTGGAGAGGTAGATCTGAGTGTCATCAGCGTATAGGTGATAATTGCAGCCATAGTTGGTGAGGAGGTACAGATGGAGAAGAGCAGAGGACCTAGGACTGAGTCTTGGGGTACGCCGACTGACAGAGGCATTGAAGAGGAGGAATTGCCAGCAAGGGATACAGAAAATGATCTATTGGAGAGGTGAGATTTTATCCATGAAAGGGTGATATCACAGAGACCAAGAGAAGAGGGTCTCTTTAGGAGGAGGAGATAGTCGACTGTATCAGGCAGCTGAGAGATCAAGTAGGATCAGTATGGAGTAGTGGCCATTGCATTTAGCAGAAAGGAGGTCATTAGTAACCTTTGTGAGAGCGGTTTCTGTTGCGGTTTGGGAACAAAAGCCAGATTGCAGGGGTCAGGCAAGGAGATGGAGGATAGGAAGAGGGTTAAGCGGTCATAGACTAGTCTTTGTAGCAGTTTTGACACTAGTGGAAGAAGTGAAACTGGAAAGTAGTTTTCAAGAGAATTTGGGTCGAGGAAGGGCAATGTATAACTTGCTCTTTGTTTAGTACAATGGCACTTTCATAATAAGGAATTCTAGATGATTTTAAATAACCATGGGTTTCTCTATTCAGAGTAAAAGTTTGGTAAATAACAACTAACACAGAGTTTAATTGTAGAATTTATAAAGTATATTTTATTGGTGCTTGTCTTTCATGGCAAAAGTATCACAGTGTAAATAAAGATCATATAATTATTATCAGTTTTAAATATAAATACCCTTATGGTGACAAAAGTCAATGCCTAAAAAGACTCACCCATATAGGTTTGGACTTGAGCTTGAAGACACTCCTCTTTATACTGATCCAACAAGCACTAAATATGTTCATCATGCAGTTGAACGAAAGGTTGCATAGAAAGTAGCTTTTTTTCAGCTAACCGTTCCTGAAACGCAGCACCTCCGTTTCCTCAGCCCTTGTTTGTATCTTAAATTTTTTTGTAATCCTCACCCTTTTGCAGAGGTTCTCCCTCAGCGATTTCTCAGTCGGACAGCCTCCGCTTCAGGTTTTTTATTCTTTTTCCAGAATCCGTTGCTCTCTTTTTAAAAATGATAAATGCTATATCCAAATGTTTTTGCTCAGTCTACAAAATGTACCCCAATTTCCCTAAACAAAATTAACCAAAAATGGATATCCACTTTTTACAGGTTTCCAGGCCAAAGAAACCTTCAGTGTTTGCATCAAAGAATTCTGTGAAGTCCAGCAAACAGCTTCTAAATGAGGCAAGAAATTTAAGTCACAATACTGAAGGTAAATGATTGGGCAGCATGTCTGAAAGATCTTGCACACTAATACCTCTCTGATTCCATTATTGTGAGAAAACAGGAACTCTAAGTTAAACCTTTTTTTTTTACCCTGTTCCTGAATCCCTACTATGGTCAAGCATACTCAATGTCCAAAATCTATGCTGCAGTCCAACATCGAGTGAACCTTATCTGGTCATATCCTGGAGCAATGCAATGGAATTTTGTTTTAATTTAAACTTTGTTTGCAAATGGGCTCAGGAATGTGCCCCCAAAATGTCAGCATTTTGGACGTGTCACCCTAGATCCTGACGTTGAATAGTTCAGAGTTCTGTTTTCTTCTGCTAGAAAATCACAGATCCCCAACTGTTTTGTTATATGTATTAGTGCTTTTTGGCCAGCAGGGGAAGCCCACTGCCTTTCAAATCAGTTTACTGTCTATAAAATGTATCTGAACTGTGTTTTATGAAAAGTACATTAGTTTCTACACTGTCTGCAGTGTAAAGTAGTTTTTTAAGTCCACTAGGTTCTGTCTGTGTGATATCGAAAAGAACCTGGTAGTGAAGGGGTTAAAGCATACTCTACAGTTGTAACAATCAATGAAACCTAAAAGTCAGACACACTAAGTTAAGCGTGTATTGTTGCGAGAAACCCCTGTATTTGCCTTCTGTACCCCATGCTTTAGCCATGATTCAAAAACTGGGTGAAAAGCCGAGAATAAAGAATTAAAATATTCTTGTTAGTTACGTTGACCTTTGTTTGACCTTTGTTAATGCTGTAATGCTCGCTGTCTCTTTCTTCAATGCACTGTTGGAGAGCCTTCACACACAGGCAACCCACACATAGACCCCTGCTGGACACAGGGAGAAGGTCTCTGTGGTTAGAAGCTGGGCAGATGCTGGAGGTTACGGGAAGTGCTCCTTGTACTTATTGATATAATATCATTATGTCTATTGCTGTGTTATTAAGGTTATAATGGAAAAGGTCCGTGGCAACAATGTCAGTAGTGTAGAGTTGAACATGGAAAAAGAGTTAGTGGTATGAGTACACACTAGAAGACTGAGGTTATAAGGTTGTTCTTCCAATGTTCGATGTGTTTTTAACTCTTTTAAAAGGCTTGGCAAATAATGAATTGCTTATTATTTCTCATTTGTCTTCTATCCCTGTGCAACCTGGACTCAATCCCCTCCCCGCTCCTTCTCATCACTGAAAGCAGTGACTGAAACTTCTTTTGCGTTAAAAGGAAGATAAAGAACATCGAGTTGCAGTCCAGAAGCCACTAAAGGCTCCTGAAGAAATGGGATTAAATCCTTACAGGCAACCAAACCACTAAATTGTTTCAGCTGTTAAAATGTGTATTATACCAGACTTGAGGTATTGAGGCTTGCTTTGAAAACCGTTATGTCTCTTAATATCAACTCTATTCAAGAGGTAATGTATGGGGCAGGTCATTAGGGACATGGACCTAGAGATATGTCACATGCCTTCTAATATATAAAACTCATTGCCAAGAAGAAATCCCATTTCTTATTAACAGAAGTTGGTTTCCTTTGCCAGTGCTGATTTTAAATATTTAAATTGGCAATTCACTAGAACTCATTTGTTTTCTCCCGCAGGTCTTGTGTCTGATCTGAATGGCCTGAAAACAAAAGTGGATAAGATACAAAGACGCACTCATGCATTCACACGTCAAATAAATGAACAGCTTCTTGCTCTGAGAAATTTACCCAATGGTAAGATGCAATTATAAACTTTAGACTTACATTGTTACACCGAAATTCCATTCCCAGTAATAACAATTCATATTTGTATTAAAAGTATGCTTATGCAAGTACGACGAGGGCTGTGCTTGTATGTGGACATATTGAAAAGATGAACTAGTATAACAATGAGTTGAAATTTGTATATGCAAATGCCAGCAGGACTATATATGTCTGGCCTGGATTGACTGCTTTTTCCGAAAATATATATAATACACAAGGAGGGCAGCACTTAAACTTAACTAACAACAAAGTGTGGGTCCTACTCAAGACCATGTAATAAATATAACAAACCAGGAAGAGATCACTCGAGTTAACACATTCAAAGACTACAACAGCAGCTTATAAATTGACACATTAACGATTTTGCCAAATTTTAACCCTTCAAAAGCTTCCAACACCCCTTACCCCTTTCAGGATTACAATAGCTCTTTACCCATTCAAGACGTTTTACAAGGTTTTTAACCCTGAGCTCTGTTGAAAATGATGGAAATTTGGTTCACAATTCATGGCCATAAAATGCTTAAGCCTGCCAACAGCGCCAATGTATTCCACCTTTTTGCAGGTCTCAGTCTTGAATGGGCTAAGAGTTGTTGGAAGCTTTTGAAGGGTTAGAATTTCGTAAAATCTTTAATGTGTCAATGTATAAGCTGCTTTTGAGTCTTTGAATGAACGCGAGTGCTCTCTTCCTGGTTTGTATATATAAGTAAGTGAGTACTTACTTATAAGTGAGTTTTTCCCAAAAGAGCAGATTCGGTTAAAATAAGTATGACCTTACAGCGATGGGATATATTGACTCTGTGAAAAGCCTAAGCAAGATATGGAAATATTTTGTGAACTAAATTCCCATAATTTGTTCGGTCAGTTAGGAGATTGAGCAAGTTTTAAAATTTAAAAAAAACTTTAATATGGATAGATTAATATAATATGCTTTTTGAGCTCAAGTGCTCTTTTCTATATATATATATATATATGTATATATATATGTATGTATGTATTTCGCTGGCAATTCGCCAAAATTCAGCGAACTGCCTGCTTTGTGAATAAAATTGCACTGCACGGGGAAATTCACTGTTTGGTGCAATTTCGGGGCCAGTGCGACTGTCTCTGAATAACCCTGTAGGCATCTTCTCCTTCATCTCCAATGTGAATTGTATGTGAGTATGGAACCGCTAAAAACTTGACCTCCAAGCATTTACTACTATTTATGGAGAGCAACAACTTCATAAACAGTATCCTGAAGTAGATTACTACAAATGTTTTGTTTATAGTTAACTTTATTAAAAAGCTGTTATTTTTCTAAGATTTGTTTTTGTTCTTTATTACATAACAGATACTAGTGAAAAATTGCATAGTGCCAAAGAGCTCGCTTTGTCTGCAAACTCTAGCGCAGCTGGCACATTAAGCCATATAATGAACTTCAACCATAAAGTGCTGAATGCTACCTCCACACTATCCAGAATTAATGACACTCTACGGAAAACCAATGAACTTCTTGTTGATTCTTCAAAAAATGGTATGTTCTGAGTACATATTTGAAATAATGAATTACAAATGTCTGAGGTATTTTATATTCATGGCGTGGTCCATCCCAATAATGCAGTTACTAAATGCAGACATTTAACTTTAGGTAATTATTGTTTAGCAAACAGTGAATAACTTAAATAACAAATATGCCTCTTTCTTGGTCCCTGTTCATATTGTAGATTCTATATTTTATTTTTGTATTTGCTTTTTCTTCTTCTGCTTATTATTATTACTATTTTAGCAGTGCTAGCTGAAAGCAGAATTAAAGAAGTGGAGAATCAAGCCAATATTTTATTGGACAGATTGAAACCGATGAAACTGTTGGAGGAAAACCTGAGTAGAAATCTGTCGGAAATAAAAGAATTGATCAGCCAGGCTCGTAAACAGGCAGCTTCGGTAAGAGCAGATAACTAACACGACAATTGAATTAGATCATTATTATTGGCAATGATTATACTTTATAATTTCATTGAGCAAAAAATACTATACAATATGATTGCCACCAGGGCAGTAGACTATTGGGGCTGTATTCCAACCATAGTGTAAACCTAACCAGAGCTGTTGTAAACTTCCCAGAGCAAGTAAAGCTAATGGAGTTTACAATAGCTCTGATTACGTTTACTCCAGAGTTGGATCACAGCCCTTTGAGTCTTACTTTCAAAGTGAGGTAATGACAGTAATGCTTTATGGTCCTACAAAGAGGCTTCTACCAGAAATCCAAATAAGTGTACATAGCACAACTATATAAGACATGGTGAATGTTACCTAATAAGTATCAATACTTTAATATAGCACACTAGTTGTTAAGCCTGCCCGGAGGGCAGTCTATTGTTGTTGTCGCCAGCTCAGAATCCGTGTCCACAAATTTGGACTCGGGAGGGCCGAGTAAGCAGCTGTGATGGGTGCACGTGTAGCTGACAGCGCATTACAAATGCATTTATATATTAGAGCAGGCTCCTCTTCCCTCTTAGATTGTAAGCTCAAGGGCACAGGTCCCCTTAGACTGTAAACTCACGTGAGCAGCTCCTCTTTCCCCTCTTAGATTGTAAGCTCACATGAGCAGCTCCTCTTTCCCCTCTTAGATTGTATGCTCTCGGGCACAGGTCCCCATAGATTGTAAGCCGACGGGCACAGATCCCCTTAGATTGTAAGCTCACGGGCACAGGTCACCCTTAGATTGTAAGATCACGGGCACATGTACCCCTTAGATTGTAAGCTCATGGGCACACGTACCCCTTAGATTGTAAGCTCTTGGGTGCACGTACCCCTTAGATTGTAAACTCACGGGCACATGTACCCCTTAGATTGTAAGCTCTTGGGCACAGGTCCCCATAGATTGTAATCTGACGGGCACAGATCACCCTTAGATTGTAAGCTCATGGGTGCATGTACCCCTTACATTGTAAGCTCTTGGGCACAGGTCACCCTTAGATTGTAAACTCACGGGCGCACATACCCCTTAGATTGTAAACTCACGGGCACACGTACCCCTTAGATTGTAAACTCACGGGCGCACGTACCCCTTACATTGTAAACTCACTGGCGCACGTACCCCTTAGATTGTAAACTCACGGGTGCACGTACCCCTTAGATTGTAAACTCACGGGTGCACGTACCCCTTAGATTGTAAGCTTATGGGCGCACGTACCACTTAGATTGTAAGCTCATGGGCGCACGTACCCTTTAGATTGTAAACTCACGGGCGCACGTACCCCTTAGATTGTAAGCTCATGGGTGCACATGCCCCTTAGATTGTAAACTCACGGGCGCACGTACCCCTTAGATTGTAAGCTCGCGGGTGCACGTACCCCTTAGATTGTAAACTCACGGGCGCACGTACCCCTTAGATTGTAAATTTATGGGCGCACGTACCCCTTAGATTGTAAACTCACGGGCGCACGTACCCCTTAGATTGTAAGCTCACGGGCGCACGTACCCCTTAGATTGTAAGCTCATGTGCGCACGTACCCCTTAGATTGTAAACTCATGGGCGCACGTTCCCCTTAGATTGTAAGCTCACGGGCGCACGTACCCCTTAGATTGTAAGCTCACGGGCGCACGTACCCCTTAGATTGTAAGCTCATGTGCGCACGTACCCCTTAGATTGTAAGCTCATGGGCGCACGTACCCCTTAGATTATAAGATCATGGGCGCACATACCCCTTAGATTGTAAACTCACGGGCGCACGTACCCCTTAGATTGTAAACTCACAGGCGCACGTACCCCTTAGATTGTAAACTCATGGGCGCACGTACCCCTTAGATTGTAAACTCATGGGCGCACGTACCCCTTAGATTGTAAGCTCATGGGCGCACGTACCCCTTAGATTGTAAACTCACGGGTGCACGTACCCCTTAGATTGTAAACTCACGGGCGCAAGTACCCCTTAGATTGTAAACTCACGGGTGCACGTACCCCTTAGATTGTAAACTCACTGGCGCAGGCACTCTGTGTAGCACACAACCCTACTGACTGTGAGACTTCCTCTATATATTCAGGGCGTGCGGGTCACAGTGAGTAGGGTTGTGTGCTATACAGAGCCGTGGGGGGGGTTGTGTGTCAGCAGGGTTGGGTCACGTGACAGCAGTGGGCGGGGCAGAACACAGGCCACAGCGTCACATCACTCTGCCCCCCAGTCACACGCTGGGATGGCTGCTTTCCTCCCTCTCCCAGTGTGTCTGCGGGGCGGGGGGGGTGCTGGGACACTGCGGCCGGCTTGCAAACTCCACCCCCCCCCCGCCGCAGACACGCTGTGAGAGGGAGAGGGAGGAAAGCAGCCGTACCAGCGTCATCTCCCTCCCAAAACTCACGTAGGGAGGGAGGTTTTGCCGCGGGAGCGACAGCGATGCTGTTCTGGCTCTCCTGGATGTTCGCACAGCCGACAGGTAGAGGCTGCGCGCGCATCTGGCGTTTGTCCCAAGCTGTGCATCCAGAAACCGGATGTGCGGCAAAGGACAAGCGATTTTATAGTTATAGATTATAGCACATTCAAATATCACAACTCTCTAAACAGATCCCTTGTATGCAACCCTTGTTACATGCTGCATACTATGTACAGTATATACACTGTTGATTGTGAATGAAATAAAGGTTGCCATTGTTGGTACTGATCATATTAGGGTCACTATTTATGGATTTTTTGCTAGTTGTAATATTTTAATGTGTTTTCATGAAGTACGAATATTTTTTAGGTTTGTAAAGTATAATGAAATACTAGACTAGACCTTGAAAATCATAAAAGTTTTGTTATTGTACTTTACCCTTGTTGCAAAAGACTCACTAAGGTCCACTTTATTACATATAAATTCAGATCATTATGATGAGCCGCTATGTTTTATTACTGCGATGCAGTGTTAGCAAATGTAATACAATATGAGAACTCAGTGCTAAATGGAAGTCACATAAAGCACATGACACATTGGGACAGTATTACATCTCCGCTAAAACGGGGACGCTAAGGTGGAAAACCTGTAGGACGCTAACCTCTGGAATACTCGAAGAAGTGCTAACGCACCGTCCGAGTATCCCCCCTTGTGCTTTTGGGTCACATCACGAGATTCTGCAAGTCTGAGGAGTGATCGCATAGGGAGACTGAGGCCTATTAGTCCCCAAAGTTCTCGCCGAGGAATAAGAGGTGAGTATCTGATTTATGGGGGGGGGCTTACAGCTGGTGCTTACTGATTCTGCAGAAGGTAGCACCAGCTTCTAGCTATGGTTAACTTTTCGGTTAACCACAGCGCGGTGTTATTAGCGTTAGGACTTTGTAAATCTAAGGCTAATTACCCTTTGCGCTCCCCGTGTTAAGTTCAGGGAGCGCAAAGTACAGTAAGCAATTTCCGATGCGGTAATGGATTTTTTAACCCGTTAGCATCCGGATCGTAATATGTAATTGTAATATTACCCCAAGTATTTAAAATGTCATTCAGTCCCATTCTTAATTTTACTATTTCGTTTTTTTAAAAGGATGTTTTCATTTTGTTCCATGCAGATTAAAGTTGCTGTTTCAGCTGACAGAGATTGTGTGCGGTCATACCGGCCAGAGCTGTACTCTGTGAACTACAACACTTTGACATTAAATGTTAAAACAAATGAGCCTGACAACCTGCTGTTTTACCTGGGAAACAACAACAAAGTAAGTGTAATGACATTGTGATTAAACAATCATCTAGCACAGGGGTTGGCTTGGCCCTCAAGATATTTTAGTCTTACTCTCCCATGGTCCACAGCCACTCCTTAGGTTGACCAAGCATCATAGGACATTTGATCACAAAATATCTTGAGGGCCAAAGTTGCTGGTTCATGCTTTTAAATGTGTGAGATCTCATGGTAACTGTTTCACAGTAGAATGAACGCAAACGTGGGTGCATGCAGAAGGCCATGACCACTCAGTTAATGGCCCTGCTTTTGAATGTATAGGTCCCCATCTCCACTTTTTTGTGTTTTTCTGTTTTGCTTTATTATAAACAAAATGAAAATTAGCAATTTGTTATTTTTTAGTTCCTAACTAACATGTGCACATTGTAAAATACTGGCCATGAACTCCTATGGAAACATGATAGAATGCACATGATAGAATGCTTTTTAGTAAAGATAATTATTTCTGTTGACTGGCCACTTATTTTTAATGCATTCTGTGCAGCAATAATTATAGATATATCCAATCAATTTGTTTTTTTCAGCCTGACTTCATGGCAGTAGAAATGCGGCAGGGTAAAGTTTCCTTTGTTTGGGATTTGGGTACTGGATCCGTAAGGCTGGAAGAACCTGACATCCAGATAAACAATAACAAATGGCACAAAATATATGCTTCAAGGTAAACTTAGTTACATGCTCCACTTAATATGTTCAATGCTAATACGGATACGGATTTTCTTTATGGAATGTATTTTCATGATGGCTTTCATGGGAATAAAGAGGGCTAGAAGGTAAACTTTCCAATGGATAACTCTATTGTCCTACGCTACAGGTTTACTTGTAGATAACAGTACAGCTGTTCTGTGCTTCATCTATAAGCTTCTAATGAGCTCAGAAACCGTTGCCATGGATAATCTGCACTGAATAATAATTTTTAATATCAGATTGGAGCAATCTGTTTGCCAAAGAGTTATTAATCAGATATCCCATAAATTATCCACCAGACGTTGTAAACTCAAGGGGCCCCATTACATTGTTCATGCTAACGTAGCTCTCACCTGAGTGAGCGTTAATGTTAGCCGTGGTGGCCCTAGCACGGGCCACCCATATTACAATCCAAAAAATTTTAAAAAACGTTAGCGATTGATATCTTGCGCTTTTCAGCGTGAGGCTACTGTACTTTGCGCTCCCCATGTTAAGCATAGGGAGCGCAAAGTGTTAATTAGCGTTAGTATTACAATATACTAACACTAGTTACCGTCCAGCTGTGGTTACGCGAAAGTTAACCACAGCCAGGACCTGGTGCTAACGGATTCCGCTTCTGCAGAATCCATCAGCACCATCCAGAAATCGCCCCAATTTTATCAGATACTTACTTCCTATCCCACGGCGGATCCACACAGCTCCAACCGCCTCCCCCGTCCGCCGGGAGCAGGGAGAGACTGGGGGAAAAAGTCCTCCAGTATCCCTCTGCGGATCACTACGCCGACCTGCCAGATCTCGTCATGTGACCACCAGCATCTGCCTCAATGGAGTCCTATGGACTCCATCGAGTGGATGCTCGCGGCAGCGTTTAGCGCTGTCGCGTGCATCCTGGGGCTTAGCGCCCGATTACGATGCAGACTGCTTATTTAGCGCCTGCATCGTAATATCACGCTAAAACGGGGACGCAAATGAGACACCTGAAGGGGCAGGTTTTTCTCCTTTGCGGTCCTGTTTTAGCGTGAACAATGTAATGCTGCCCAAGGATGACTCAGTAATGCATGCATGCTCATTTTATACTATATTTGTTTTCATCCATTGGAATGACTGGTCTTCCAACCTAAATTAAACCTGTGGGGTTGTGGCTGGTCACTAGATTTTTGACACTTCAAACAATAAGGAAAATGTATATGGGATAGGGTACACTTCTTTTACCACGATTGCAGTTCTTACAAATCTACGTCATCAAAGAACCCCAAAACATTTTCCATAAAATGTTAGGAAAAAAGCTAATTTACAAAACTGTTCAGGTAAGTGACACTTTAAATACCTGTATTTAATAGTATAGAACAATGATTAACTAATAGCTGAACCTTAAATCTTTGTGGCAACAGGTTTGGTAAATTTGGCTCACTGAGTGTGGAAGAAGTTGCATCTTCACAGAAATCTGTGTCAAGAAACACTTCATCACCAGGAACATCATCCATTCTTCATGTGGATAACACAACACTGATGTTTGTTGGTGGAGTAGGAACACAATTAAAGGTATGTTCACATAAACAAATTGAATACTTTAAATTATTTGGTTAGACTCAATAATATGCCACCACGAAAGGGTAAAAAAATATATCTACATGAAAAAATAAACATAATATACACATACACATACATACATACATACATACATACTAACGCAAGTGTGTGTCCATTGTAAAGGGATTAACCCCAGTGATGGTTATATTTGGAAAAGTGTATTGAATCTCCCTATGTCTGTCAACTATGCTTTGTTATAAAATAATCTGTGTCCAATCTGGATAGAAAACCACACCTGTTGGGTATTGATGAGAAAACTGTCGAAAAAAATAAAAAACTAGACATTCCCAGTATGTAACATATGTAACAGGAATTGCTGCACTCGGCCTAAACATGCATTTTTTTTCATAAAGTTGCTTCTTAGACCAACGAATGCAATGTATAAATGATTACACTCAACTTCATAATAGTTTTAAAAAAAATAAAAAATACCTAATTTGGGAATAAATGATGGAGATTTGGTTACCAAATATTTATACATTGCATACGCTTGCCACCATGTCAGTGTACCCCATCGCGGCAAGTCTTATCCTGCCGCAATGAGGTACATTGCTGTTATGGCAGACGTAATTTAGTATTTTTTTAAGCAAATCCCCATCATTTATTCCTAAATTAGATATTTTATAAAAGAACATTTTAATATTTATATCTGTATTAAAGTAGAATGCTTTGTGTTTAGTAAATATTGCCATTTCCTTACACTCGTTTTTATGTTGTAATTCTGTTTCTGGTCTTGCCAAAGAACCAAGCAAAAATTAGAAATGTAGAAGATCACTTTTTTTTATTTATCCTAAACGAAGGAAAGCAAGATTCATACACAATATGAATAAAATGCATTGAAAAACAGAGTCAATATGCGGAATAAAGCGGTACAAAAAATACACAGTATCAGGAAAGAATCAGATCACATTCAGAATAAGTTTACAGCAACACAGGGCAAAAAAAAGGTCTAAATGAGCAAACACCACCACAAGCAGACCTAAAAAGCAAAGAAAAAGGGGAAATCCAAACGTTGAGGGGCAAGCATGAGCAATCCAATGCAAGAAATTCAAAACAAACACACAGACCAAACAAAACAAAAAACAACACACACACAAAAAAAGGGGGGACGAGAAGAAGAAAAAGAATGAAGAAAGAGGATCGAGGATAAAAAATACAGAAGGTCAAGGGACAATCGGGGCGAGATGGCGGGCCACAGGAAGACATTGCCCCCTGACTCTCCCCCCCGTAGACTGACCCAGGGGTCTAAATTTCTATCCTGCAAGTAGAGGACGGCAAACAACTCCCAGTGGTACCATTTACAGAGGTGTGCCAGTGTTTTCCCCTCTACAGCAGCCAATAATCCCTTATGCGTCCGGTACGATTCTACTCTCATTATCCAGTCTTTAGGTTTTGGTCCAGTAGTGCTCAGCCAGTGTAAAACTATGAGCAATCTCGCCGCCAGAATCAAGTACATGTTAAACGCAGAGCGTAAGCGAGCCGTGGAAAAAGGGAACTGGAGAAGGAAGACCATGGTTGTGAAGGGCAGGTCCATATCCGAGATGCAACGGATGGTCGAGTGAACCAACTCCCAAAAAGGACAAAGCACAGAACAGGGCCACCACAAATGTAGATAATCCCCACGGGTAGCATCACACAATCAGCATTGCGGCGTAAGACGTAAACCGATTTGAAACTGCAGCAAAGGAGTGCAATGTCAAAAGGAGATCAGTTTATATGCCTGTTCCTGTAGTTTGTCATGTGCCACGTGGTGACTCAGGTTGTACGTTTTCTATCAGTCTGTCACGTTTCCACATTGCAGCCAGGCCCCCTGGTGGTGAGAACAATCCTTGGCAGCTCTTGTGGGTTTCTGGGCTAGCTAGTTCAGGTTCTCCACCCCTGGATTCTCTGTGGCTGATTTGGCCTGTGATCACATGACCGGCCCAACCCCATAAATATGACAAGCAGTGCACCAGCTCCTTGCTCCAGGATAAGTCTATACTTACTGAGTGCCTGATTTGGTGATTTTGTTCAGCTATTCTGTGTATGACTTTTGGAGTAATTTCTTGACCATTCTCTTGTCTGCTCCCTGTACCGTGTTTTCTGATATTCTGTGTAGTGACTTTGACTTGTATGACCTACTCTTCTGGTTCCTGATCCCTGGTTTATGGATGACATTCCTCTCTGGCGTCTAGACCTTGTTTTCCCTGACTATTCTTGATAATTCCGGTTTATGTTCTGTAAGTCTTGTATTCTTGTCTTTGTGTATTTTGTCCAGCAGCATATTGTAACATATGATAGAGGCCAGCTAAAGGACCTCATTGGTGTTTAGGGTTCTGTGTTACTGCTGGATATTTTGTATCATTTTCTCTTGCCTTCCCCGGTTGTTCTATTGGTGTTTATTTTTTTGCCCTGTGATCTGCATAGATTCAGAAGGCCGCTCAAGGACCTTACTCCAGTGCAGGGCCTCCTCTTGTGTCTATTCCTGTTCCATCTTTTGTGTTCAGCAGCTGTGTATATTCTGTGTGCTGGGTTCTGTATCATGCAGCAAGCAGCAAACCTGCCTAAAGGGCTTAACGACACTCAGCATAAAGGGCCCTCCTTGGCGTCAGCCTGGGACGCTCGTGACACAGTCATTGTCCATAAGAGAAACCCCCAGCTTGTCCTCCCATTTTGTTTCAAAAGGGGGGATCAGAAGATTCTGACACATGTGAAAGCCTATATAGGAACGAAATCCCATGTGAAAGGGGAGATGAAGAGAGACACAACTTCTCGGATTGGGTGGGGTCCCTGAGCAGTAAGTATTTCCCTGGGAGTTACCGAAGATAGTTCAACAATTGGTGGTAATTGAAGCGTTCCAACAAGTACGGCGGAGCGCCAGCTGTAGGTTCCTCCCATAGTGTTGCCGAGATTGCACCATTAATCTTAACCACGGCATTCGGCGTTGAGTACAAGACAGTCATCCACGTGTAAATGGACCCTGTTACACCCATGGCATCCAGAGTCACAAACAGGAAAGGCCATGCCACACGATCAAATGCCTTCTCGGCATCAATTAAAAGAAGCAGAGGGCACTTGAAATGGTGCGCATAATAAATTGCGTTGATAGCTTGAATAGTGCCATCTCAGGCGTCTCTACCCGGCACAAATCCCACCTGTTTTTGCCTGAACAATTAGGCCACCAGTGGGCGAAGACCTGAGGTCAAGATCACGGTGAAAAGCTTAAGGTCACAGTTGAGCAACGAAATTGGACGAAAATTCGAGCACACCGTTTGATCCTTACCTTCTTTAGGTATTATCGTGATGGTAGCCTGCTTGGTCTGTGGGTGTAATGGGGTCCCATCTCTCAGCGCATTGATGGAAGATGCCAGATGGGGAAGCAAGTCATCCTTAAACTGTTTGTAATATTCAGAGGGCAAGCCGTCTGGACCAGGAGATTTCCCATTATTCTGATTATATTTCAGAGGTGCCGAGATTTCATCCACGGAGATGGGATCTTTCAGTAATGTCCTTTCAGAAACTGTCACTCCAATGAATCAGAGTAGAGAGATAGTCCAGAATGAATTGGTTCATTTACCGGGGAATGTCCAGGCGGACATATACAGGACTGAGTAATAATACTGGAAATCTGTCACTATGCTATCTGGCGTATGTCGAAGAATCCCCGATGCAGTTTTGCATTATATACGGAGTCAAACAATGTGGAGTATTTTTTTTGGGGTGGGTTTGTTACATTGAAAAAGTGGAGAATTGGAGCCCACTGAGGACAACTCGTGTTAAAATCAGTTATTCGCTAATATCAGCTAGAAACTGATGTAAGCTTTAATTTATCTATTACACAACCTTGGTGGAATTGCACGGGAGCTCTGCACTGTACGACTGTCTTTACAGGTAGTTACCAAGTACACATTTTTTCGATGCATTTGCTGCAAAACTCTACAGTATAATAATTATTACATATTTTATTGTTATTGATGTTACTATAAAACTCACAGCTGGTCATTCCTATAAATCCTACATGAAATCATTGTCATATGGTTCATATATCCGATGGTTTATATTCTATAAATAATTCAATAGCTTTTATTTTCCCTTTTTAGAAGTCACAAGCAGTGAAATCCACACATTTTAAAGGCTGCATGGGCGAGGCGGTCCTGAATGGGCGATCGATCGGATTGTGGAACTATGTTAAGCGAGAGGGCAACTGTGGCGGATGTTTTGGAAGGTGAACCTTATAACAAATTTTAATAGTTTAACATTGACAAATATATCTGCTTTGTTCTGCATGCTATTCTATTGAATCCCAGGCAAGCTGGAGTTGCACCTGATTGAAGACAACTAGGACCACCACCAGCTGGTGATAGCTCATGACCTGGTCATGGGCCCATGGGTCCATGGACCCCAGGGCACCTAATGAATACCCCTGCCAACAGGGTCCACCACTGAGCATGATGCACCAGCGTCGAGTGGTCTTAGCTTGAAACTGGAGCTTCCCAGGTCTGGTTTCAAAATTACATCTGTCTTCTGTTTATGGTATCCAGACATAGGAACAGTACACTGTATTGAAACACCACCCCCTACATTATGCTGATTCCTGTATAAAGGGTTAATCAACATGGGCAAGCTTTTATGTCATGTGAAATCAGGTTATAACATATCTCAAACCAGTTAGAAAAACATAGGCATCTACACAATTTGTAAGAGCCAGGTAACGTTTTTTTATATTTTCTTATAGCTTTGTGTCAAAGGCGACATATTAAGAAAAAAAAAATACTTCAAATTGTTTTCCCATTTTATTGGTGTTAATCTGCTTTTCTATTGTTTCTCCATAAATCTAGAGTAAATGAATAACATTCCTGGTTCTTCCCAAAAGAGACAAAGGCGTGTAAAATCTGTAAAGCACAATGAATACCGATGTTCTGAGAAAAAGTTGTTTTTCTCAGTTTTCACCACTTGCAAACGCTGATGTTACAGAAAATGTGTCATGTTTTTTTAATTACTTTATAACTTTGTATTATGACACATTACTTATTTTGTTAAACATAAAATTGGTACAATGTAATAACCTTTTAATCTTTTAAGTCTATAGTGTGGGTATTTATGTTGTGTGTGTAAATGCAAATGTAAAAGAAGAAATACAAGAGTGTAAACGTAAATAACATACCGAGCCTCTCAGGGTAATTCAAAGAGATTCGAAAAGTCACCGCACATTCGGTGACTTTTCGTTCTCTTCAATTCGGTTCCTTTTGCCGATCCCATTTCGGTGACCCTGCGGTGTATTCAGCAAACACCACAGGGTCCCCGAATTGCAGGGAAAAGCTACCGCAAACCCGACGAAAACGAACCGCAAAACCCAGCGAATGCACGCCGAAAACCCTCAAAAACATCTGGATTAACCCGTCGAAAAACCCGAGCAGGAGCCGATCACACACAGCGAAGCAGCCGAGACCGCAGACGAGGCAGTGAATAAATTAGCAAAACAGTTTGTGTGAATGTTTGAAAATGAAACACTGTTTGCAAAGAAACTACTGAGCGGAAATGTCTGAAATTTGCATATGAGGTCCAGGGAATGATAATAAAGAGGGCTGTTACAGAAAAAATAAGTAAACTAAAAAAAAGAAAAAAAGAAAAAATCGGACTTTTAAAAAAAAAATTCAGAAAAATGCTTAAAATATCCTAAAAAAATCTATAAATAAAGAGACTCTTTACTGCAGAATTTTATAATGAACGGTTTATTAGATATTGAATTAAAACAGGAATATTTTTAACATTGAAGCCTATAGGATTCTCCTGACTAAACCTGCCGAATTAAACCACCGAATGGCAGGGCATTTCGGGAACCTTTCACTGCTGGTTTGTGTTCTCTGAATAGCCGAAGCAGTGCTTTTCATGGGGTTTTCACTGCCCTCGAACAGGCACCGAACAGGCACCGTATGTTCAGGCAACTCGGCAGGATTTGGCGAATTGCCTGCTCTCTGGATAGCCGAGGCTAGGAAAGGTAACCGAACGCTGATTTTCAGCGTTCGGTTACCTTTCTCAAGCAATTCGGAGCTCTTTGAATAACCCTGTCTGTCTATGTCTTAGGAAACATGTTATCACTGTTTTTAAACCAGCAGATGGTGCTAGCACACAAACTATTAATACATTTTTAATTCAATTTTAAGGAGCAGAAGTATAAGTTAATATAGACCTTTTTACATAAACCACGGTTCAAAATAGTAATACAACTTAAGGCAGCGATTTGACTGCAATTGGCGTTTGCGCATTTAAAGGGGATCTGAAATGCACAAAGTTAAATACCAATAACAATTAGTACACATTGATAAATACGAAATGAAAGCCTCACAAGCAGTAAAACAGTGGATTATCATGAACTGCATGAAAACCGCAGTCTGAAATCATCCACAATGCTGTGTACAATTAATTATTGATTTATTACTGGTATCACAGCATCAGTCTCTTATAGTAAGACCATATTGCCAGGTAAAATACTGTAACAGTTTATGGGAAATGAGAGAAATGTCAATATGTAGAATGAGGTTTTTAAATGTACTGTATGGAATCCATTTCAGTGGAGTGGCTAGTATAAAGAGTTTAAATTAGGGATATGAACAGGAGGATACTATGGAATGAAATTCTCAATCAATCCAAATGATTATACAGTATCCAAGAGACAAGGTTGGCACTGTCCTCTGTCCTTTAATGTTACACATTTTAGTGTATGTAGGTTAATACATATTTACTCTCAAGAACCCGACATTTCAGGTATAACTCACAAACAGCTGTTCAGTTTTGTAGGTAAAAAGAATTGAAGGAATGGTAGATCATAAAGTTCACTATATGAGTTATTCAGTAACTGCCAGTGTTTGCCTGCGAAGCTTCTACTGCTGCTCATTAGATTTAACTTTTGTGAAACACTGGCGTTTGTCTGAGTTGCAACACTGGCAACTTTCACCGTTGTTTGCAATAGCATCAAACACTTTATAATAACCCTATAAAACAGTGATTCCAAACCCTAGGCCTCAAGTCCCCCTAACAGGTCAGGTGTCCAGATATCAGAAGCACAGCACAGGTGATATGATTTGCTGTTCAGTGATTGCAGGATTGAGCCTGCATTTCCTTAATATCTGGCCTGTTGGGTTGCTGTTGGGTTGGGAAAAACTACTCTAAAAGATCTTGAATAATATTGATGGGAACATTTTTTCTACACTATTCATTTACAGAATGCCATTCAGAAATGTTTGGTTTTTAAAAAATGTGTTTGTTAGTAGAAAGCTTAATGAACAACCTGGGATTGTTCATTATTCTGATAGCTTTGCAAAATTACTTTACTAATGGCAGTGGTAATGCATGATACCTCTTGATTTGGGATTTGGCAAGTGGAGCCGTAACAATCATGCATAGCATATCAGTAATCAGCAAGCCTCATGTAATCATTACTGGTTTTGGAATATGGCACCTTATGCTTCTATTAGGTGGCATTTGATGTTTCTGAAAATGGAGCAAGACCTCACTCTGTTGACTGGTCTGGCATCAATGTTTTAATTAAGAGGAGTACAAATATTTGTCACCTGTGAGACACTTTTTTACTATCAGGTCTATTCACTAAAAGGTGAAAATCATGAAAACTGGCAGAAGAGAACAATCTAGACCAAATAACCAATTTGGAAAGTGAGATAAATGGGAGAAATTTTCTGGTTTGGCTATTTTGACCTAGAATTTTCTCTTCTGCCAGTTCTCCTGAGTTTCACCTTTAGTGAATATACCTGTATATCATGCATCATTTAAAACTGGATCAAATCAAGAGATCTCTTGGCTATATACTCAGAATGTGCAGATAACGTTAGTGAATCTAGCTTATTATATAATATCTTTGTACATGATCAGCTCATGCAATTCCTGCTTGCAATGATACCTCTTAAGCCTGTGCTTTCTGAACTGCAGCACCTGCTACCAGGTAACGAATTTGAATATACCAGCAAAAAATACTTTTAAGAAGCAGTGATTTGATTGTTTTTTTTAATTTTTTTTTAGTCCTCAGGATAAAGACACAGCATTCTATTTTGATGGCAGTGGATATTCTATTGTAGAAAAGACTCTACGCGCTATTGCAACTCAGATAGTGATTCATTTCCGAACGTTTTCTCCGAATGGACTGCTGCTTTATTTGCCTTCCAATGGAACGGTAAGAGTTCCTGCTTCAACATTCATGTTAATTTTTTTCCTGAGTAAGGTGTTGTCAGGGTTATTTATTATGACGTGTATTTTCTCATATATATATATATATATATATATATAATATATATATATATATATATGAATATGAAAAGCAGATAGGCGCTGATGGTAAATCTTAAAAGAGTAAGTCCCAATGCCGCTGTCCACTTGGTGGGGTTGTTCTTGTCCAATACAACCAAAGACTGTCAATCAAAAGGTGGTAAGTGTAGCGCAAAGGGCAATTCCAATAACGAGTAGTTTGTTCAATTGGACCTCAGGGGGAACAAAAGGAGAAATTCATGGTGCAGACCATAAGATCTAAAAATTCATATCACGTAGTATGATCACACTCACATATATCTGAACCAGCCGGCTCTAGGATCTTGAGCTTTAGGGTATTACTGGCCACCCAATCGCCCTCTTTCAGTCATGGTCAATCCCAGAGTCTTGAAAAAGAGAGAATATAGACATAGTGCAGACTGTCAGTATTAGTGCGATCATATAATAGAAAATGGATTCACTCACGTGATTCAGGACCTTAGTCCAGGTCCGAAGATTGTGCGCTCGGATGGCTGTTTATATGGTACAACTTCCATAAAAAACAATATCCATAGAAGATATGCAAGGATTCAGCAGTGGGTAAAATAAAATAATTTTATTTCCATAAAAACAAAGAATAGCATGCCAAAACGCGTTTCACCTGGGGCATAACATCCCTGTGGCTTCATCAGTTGGCTCCATCCGGCTGGCTCAGATATATGTGAGTGTGACCATACTAGGTGATATGAATTTTTAGATCTTATGGTCTGCACCATGAATTTTTCCTTTTGTTCCCCCTGAGGTCCAATTGAACAAACTACTCGTTATTGGAATTGCCCTTTGCGCTGCACTTACGACCTTTCGATAAATATTTATATATCATTAATGACAGTGCCTCCAATACCAATAGTATATTTTGGTTATTTACCCTTAAAAATAAGGATTAATAACCAATCAATGAATATACGTCTTAGCAAATATATATCGCGTTATACCAAGTTCTTTTTAGGCTATGTAGATATTTTTAGACACAATAAAATCATTAAAGATGATATGAGACTGCGTAACGGTAAACGAATTCAAATAAAAATGTATTCACACCGTCAAGTTTCATAGAATCATATGTTATCAACTGATCAGCAAGATACAATTTTAAAAGTAATTATAGGTAGTGATTAGTATCGATACTGCGACACACAATATTCTAATGGACAAACAGCTTAGGTTTATAGACCGCACCCCACATATGCACGAATCAATTCTTAAACACCAAGTTCTATTCTACCCACTTAAACTTCTCCCATTATAAAACAATCCTCAACCTGGCTAAAAACACTCATTTACTGGGGCATCACCTGCAGCACAATTTAGTATTGTGGGGGCCGATTCACTAAATGCACCTTTCTTCAGGGAGATACATAACACACTCGATAGGTAGACTATCTCTTCCACAGATTAATCATAGCATCAATACTCGGCTTACAATATCAATCACTGCAGTTACTCTGTAACACATATGATGGACCAAGCAAGATAACCTGTATATTTTATCACTTGCAATCTAGACTCAGCAATTTATTCAGTATGAGTTAACAAAAAACTTCCTATTGACTTAACATACATTCAATAGTCCAGTTGCAATGTGTGGAATCGGGTTATGTTCGTTATTCTAATGGGGCTGATGGCAACTTGATATATAAAAGCTATTTCTCAGTTCCAGCTTATCTCACTATGGGGACAAAATTTATGGTTAGATGTCCAAACCCAGCATTCTTGGAATATAAATAAATACAATAAATTAGGAGGAGCAACAAGGCCGCCCGTAATAGTTTTTCTTTGCGTTCCTCTGCAGTAGGAACGAAAAGGCAAACTATTCTTCGGTTTAGGCTTCAACAGCCAAATAATTCAATTATATTCCTTACTAGATGATGGACATATAAAGCAGTGACAATACAATTTGAAAATAGATATCAAGTTAAAATTATTCAATTATACTTTACCATCTGGTAGTGAAGATAGAGTGGTGCAAGATTCGGGTGGGGTTTAGTGGAATTTGGTGGTGGTGGTGGTGGCTCTGATGGTATCTGGCCCTTTCTTTCCTTTCCCCTTTCCTGGAGTATCCCCTTTTTATAGCTGTGTCCCACCCAGTTTAGCTCTAGCCCATCTAAATTTAGTCATCAATATGTGTCCTCATTTGATTGGTGGATAGATATATTGATTAAATCCAGGTATTTGTCTAGGTGTTATATTACCTGGCCAGTAGATGGCACTCTCAGATCAAACATCTAAAGGAATTAATAAATGTCACCAAGCAATAATCTATCTTTAATGGTTTGGGGTCATTTTAAACTATATCCAGGGATTCCATGGGGTTATTTAACAATATTAATATTATTACTATTTATAAAGCGCCAGCATATGCATGATATACAGGGATAGATATCTAGAGATATGTGTGTATGAGATAATTCTGCAGACAGGCATTCATTCATTCATTCATGATATATTCCTTAAAATTCATTCATAATTAACAGATTTAATCTACTGTTTTCTGAATTTTATTTAATAATCAATTACATGTGGTATGCGCTCTATCTTTTATAAAATATCAGTACCATGATTATCTATTATAACTCACTACATGTATTAAATATTCAAATACCACCTAGGAACCTTGTAAAATATAATGTTACAGATCATATTACCTATAGTGCATAATATGTCTTTACACACTTGATTTGTAAGTAATGTCACTGCTACATATAAAAAAATAAATCTCTAACCTTATATTTTTTTTACGCTTATGCAATTCACCATTGTCCAGTCTTGACCACAGTGTTGTGTGTGTGTCACTTTTTTCTATGTCTTATTTGCTTTTGTTGACCAAAACTAGGCAAATTTCTCATATCTCAATTTTTTGTCGAACAGACAGATCTTGAGGGAATCTGGAACATTGTTCTATCTTAGTACACCCTCTTTCTTATATTTCAAATCATAATTTTAACAAATGCAATACTTGTACAGTTCAGGAAGACTCAAGTGTATTTACCTATTTATTTGTTCATGCCTTTTCAGCGAGATTTCTTATCTCTGGAAATAGTCGATGGGAGATTAAGACTCTCTGTAGAGCTTGGATCTGGGCCTCTAGTACTGATGACAGATGGGCGCTACAATGACGGCTTGTGGTATAAAGTGGCTTTCCAGCGTAACAAGAAACAAGGTGAACTTATCTGAGCTTTCTCTCTTTCAAAATAAATATTAAAGATTATTTCTGTTAGCAGTAGAAACCCAAAAAATTTCATATGACCAAAGTAATATACAGCATATCTGTTTTCAAACAAGTATTGTTATAAGCAAAATTACTATATTTCTGTTTTTGCTGTTGTATTTGATATTCCAACTTTCAACCAATGATATTCTGTGTCACAAAGGAATCCTAGCTGTATTGGACTCTTACAATTCTGGCCAGAGGGAGACAAAACAAGGAGAAGCTCCTGGTATTGCCTCAGACCTCAACCGCTCTGATAAGGATCCGATTTACATTGGTGGACTGCCACGGTCCCGAGATGTCAGGTACCTCCTATGATTAAATTCAACATAAGGTCCACACTGCCAATCTCAGTAACACATAACATGTTATTAGTTTTACATGGAAAGAAATAGCATTTATATTTTCCAACAATCCAGGAAATTATTCAATATGATTTCAGTCATTCCTTTATTTTTCCTGCAGCATTCTCCTTATTGGAATATACTATTTTTATTCCAACACTGACCTGTTATTCGTATAAACTTTTCAGGAGGCAACTTGTCAGCAGAACGTATGTGGGGTGCATAAGGAACCTGGAGATTTCACGCTCGAACTTTGACTTACTTAGAAATGCCTATGGTGTAAGGAAAGGATGCAAGCTAGAGGTAAGGACATAGCCACGTGCAGAAAAACTGAACTTTGAAATGTGGAGAGATCTTCTAAGCATTAATTTGTCTGAATATTATTTAAATCCAGCTGCATATGTGCTTGAGTGATGCTTTCACCTTTTCAGCATCACTATAAAGGATGGATCGCCTTAAATACTCGAGCAGACTCCTCTTTTCGTATCTGTCTCTTTTATTTCTGAAATCGTAGGGAAATAGTATGTGGATTTTGTTAATTTTATGTATGTTTTATCCTATCCACTGTGCAGCACTGCATAATATGTTGGCGCTTCACAGATAATTGTAAATACAAATCAATACCTGTGATAAAAATACTGACAACGTGTGGTGAGAACCATATGTCATTTTTCAAATGAGAATATATCCTTAAATGCAAATTTACTTTTCTTCCCACTGTGTTTTGTATTTTAATCTAGCCATCCCGTAGTATTACTGTTCTAAATGATGGTTATGTGGAAATGCAGCCAATTTCATTGTCTCCGGAATCAGAATTAATGGTGTCATTTTCTACACTAAATGACACTGGAATTATCTTGGCTGGGTTTGGCAAGGGTACTGAAAAACGCAGTCGCAGACAAGCTGTCATGGTGAGTAATGCAATATTTTTTAATAGTATATGTTGTAAAACTAGGCTGTTGTGAAAACACATTGTCTGTAGTCAGTGTTTACTATGTAAATTTGGAATCGGATAATACATCAGTGATTTATTTTTTTGTCATAACCTATAGTGGGTATTCTGATTGACTCGTTTGCTTTAACATTTTATTTCGTCATTAATTTGGAAAAAATATACAAATACTTCTGATAATCATAGAGATAATTAACATAACATGATGATCTATTGTGAAAGAAGGAAAATTAATTACACACGGAAAGGCTTGGGCACATGAAAAAGAAACTGTAGAAAATTACAGAGGAGAGAACCAAAAATAAGATAGAAAGGGTTTGAAAATATTCAAAGAGACTATGAATTGATTAGTAAAAGTTTCCTCATATTTTCAAGGGGTCCCTCACTTGTAAGGAGTGGTCTTTGACAGAGCTATAGAGCTTGGGCATTTTTATCCTATATGTACATAGGGCTGATATCACAAACATTTTAGCTGCTTAGTGAACCACTGGTCTAGGCTCCTCAACCAACATTTCCTTCAAAACAACCACCCACACAACACATAGACATGCACACATAGAATTGCCCCCCCAGGTGCCAAAAACGGGTCCCATGCCCTCACACCCAAGGTCTCCATGACCCAAGACAAGGAACTCCAGGCCCCACGAGAGACCATATTCACTCGCCCCTCTGTTCCATGAAAGTGGATTGCTCCATCCCCCCAAAGATAGAAACTCCATTCCACCCTTTCCCCAAAATAAGAGGCTCCCTATCACTACTTCTAAGGCTAGGGTCAGACGAGCGTGATTTCTACGGACTGTACGTCCGTGCAGTACGGACATCGTCAGTACGGAAGACGCAGTAGTGGTCACACAGTCTGTTTTTTCACTGAAGTTATTTTTGATGGATGTAGGAGGGAAAAATAAATTAAAATGCAAAACCATTTTGTCCGTGAAAAATGCTGGACGTATAAATGCAGTCTCCGTCTGACCACGTTCCATTAATCACACACAAAGCTATGCAGACGTTGCGGACGCAGCGCACTTTGTGCGGCCGTTCTAGCGGTTGTACGTTCTTGCCTGCCTTGCGTCCGTGAGCCGCGGCCATTGTGCGTCCGCAGTTCAGTGCGGACGTACTTCGTGTAACGGGCTCCAATGGGCTTCCTGTCATGCTATCACGGACGTACTTTTAGGCTCAATCACGGACGTGAACACTACGCTCGTCTGACAGCAGCCTAAAGTGGGAGGCCCGTTTTCCCAATGTTATTATCTTATCTTGAACATATTTTAGTATTTGACACAAAGGCCATTTCTTCCACTATGCTGATGATAATGCAAATGCTTTTTGAAATCGTGCAAGATAAGGAGCACTGTTTTGAGACTAGAAGTTTTCATCCCAACAGAATTCCTGTCATGGATAAACAAATTGATGAAGAGCTGAATGGGTGGAAATTTCTATTAATCTTTCAAATATCTCAGAATAAAAATCTTTATACAAGCCTTGCTTTATTTTTCCTACATGGAACTGTTAAATATGCATCAAGTGTTTCAAATAAATGTTCTGAAAATATTTTTTAAGCAAAACAAACACTTGGCAATGAAAGGGTTAGCTATCATAATCCACTCTCAAGGATTTCCATAGTAAATGAGTCTGGCACCCCTTTTTGAGTATGTGTTAGATTTTCCTTTATCAGTTACTAAAAGCAAACTCTAAAGCCCCGTTATTTAGTATGGATCCAATTGTGACGTAGCTTCAAATAATGGTGAGATCAGGACTCTAAAAGAGGCTATCATCATATAATCCATATCATCTATTTTGACTTTGAATAAATAGCTTCACACAGTTCCGTGATGTGTACACGATAAGTGTAACAGTATATAAGAAATAATAAAAATATTTCTGTCCTATACTAATGTTTTTGTGTTGACATATGATAAGTGTCATTCTACTCTTAAAACATAAAATACTTTAATGAGGTGGTTATGTTTTATGTTTTATATTTTTCCATGCATTAATTCTTTGAGACATTTAAAAAAAATACATTTTGTTGAGTGGGCCGTACAGTTTTACATATCTTTTATCATACAAGGTCCCTAAAACCTTAGTATATCTCTGTATGCTTTGATATACTGTATATATCATATTAGTAGAGGACCGCTATATTCTATAAGCTTTACTATCAAGTCTATTCACTAAAAGGTGAAGTTAGGAGAGTTGGTAGGAGAAGGGAACAATTTAGACCAAAACAGACGATTTGGAAAGTGAGATAAATGGGAGAATTTTTTTGATTAGGCCATTTTGACCTAGATTGTTCACTTCTCCTGCCAATTCACCTGACTTCACCCTTTAGTGAATAGACCTGTATGTGTGCATGTGTGTTCATGGACCCCTAAGTATTATATAACCTTTAGTCAATCCCCCTGTTATCATCACAACCACTGTAAAAATAAGAAAATACCCGGCTCCAACAGCACGTTCAGTATTTCCAGTGATTATCAGAAAGTGTTTTTTTTTTTTTTGCTCAGTAGCACATTTTGAAAGAATGCTCTCAAATTTAGTTATCTTGGCATAACAATTGCAATATCATGAGTGGATCAGTGAGTAACCCCATATGTTTTGCCTATTTTGAAATGAAGCAACTGCACCAAGCCTGAAAGGTAAACAACTTCACGTGAGCAGTAGAGTTCATCATTACATTTATGGAATCATTGTGGCAGCACGTTTCATGTTTTCACAAGAACTATAAGATAGATATTAAGAGTTATCATTTATTTTGGAAACCTTGTTTTGTAGCCCTTCTTTGCTTTGATTCTGGTGAATGGCCATATTGAATTTCACATCAATCCTGTGGATGGGGCAAGCACGAGAAAGACCATCATGAAGTCACCCAGTGGGACATACAGTGATGGACAAGAACATTTTGTTATCGTTAACCGGAACAAGAGGTATTGCCAAAAATATAGACTTTGGTGTTATTCAAATGCCAAAGTGTTACAAAACATAATCAAGCATACGAGCTGGAAGGAACATAAAGACATGATCTTAATATGTAAATTAACAGAGGACGGAAAAGGATAGATATATAGTACAAACCTTGGGACTTTGTATCTGTTGAATTAAAGCTTGCTAAGAGGAAAAAAGACTAAGATGAAATTAAATACACGTGGATAATATGTAAAAGACTTCGAATTTCTCAGGATAGCTTCTCAGTGCATTAAAAGTTGGACAAAGATTCAGAAATGTATACATGTATATAAAAGCATACACAAAGATACGAATGTGCCTTACGTTCAATTATTCCCTTTAAATTATATGATATACTTTCATAGTATGGTATCAACATGTTGTTTTCTTGTAATGTTCTAATAGGTAAATTACCTGATGGATAAAGGCAACAAAAAGTTGTGATACATGTAATATACATTGAGAAAATGCAAGAGGAGTGCTTTGAACTTCAGAAATTAGGCTCAATAAGTTAATTAGACCCTAGGGGTAGTATTACAATGTTTGCACTAAAACATAGCGTCCCTGGTTTTATCACCCTATCAAGGAAGGTGCTGATTCAGCAGCCAGCTCGGTAACGCAGTGCTAATGCGTCGCCGCGAGTATCACCTCCTGGAGTCATAGGACTCCATGGAGGCTTGTGCTGCCAGGTCATGTGACCTGCAAGATCTCGCTGTCGCGAGATCGGCAGGTCTGCAGAGTGATTGCAGAGTGAGACCAAGGATTATTTGTTGCAAGTCTCACGCTGCTCCTGGCGGCCAGAAGCGGCGAATGGGGCTAAGTATCTGATTTTTAGGGGGATTTTAAGCTGGTGCTGACTGAGTCCATAGAAGCGGTATCAGTTAGCACCAACTTCTAGCTCTGGTTAACTTTTGAGTTAACCGAAGCGGTGTAATCCTAACGCTAATTACTCTTTGCGCTCCCCATGTTAAGTATAGGGTGTGCAAATACATTAAGCTCACAGAAACTAGCCCAATTCCTGATGCGATAATGTTTTTTTTAACCCATTAGTGTTTGGGATGTAATATGGGGAGCATGCGCTAGACTCACTTAAGCTAACGTTAACGCTTACATATCTGAGTGCTAACGCTAGTGTTAAGTTTGTAATAGGGCCCTAGGTATTTCTGCTATGAGAAGAAATAAAACAAACCGTTCCATTCTTAAATGGCACCTCTTGGCATTTCTAAAGGTTTGGATAATATGTGTGTTTAAATTTTGCGATACCAATGAATCATGCTGTCTTTAGTCTCAAAAAAATAGCCGTATTAAGTAGCTAACTATTTTTGTTTTCTAGACTTGTGAGCATACAAGTGGATGAAGGGAAGCCAACAGAAGTGAAGATGAATGGTCAATCTGTTGATTCGCTTACTATAAATACCTCCAGTTTTTATGTCGGTGGTGTCCCTGGCAAAATGGCTACCACCGCTCTGAGAACAAGTCAATCTTTCTATGGATGTATTCGTAATTTCATCTTAAATATGGAGTAAGTGTAATGGAAAGCACAGTGTGCCTTAAAATGATTGCAAATCTGCACCAGTGAAATCAATAATTAATAACAGTTGCATTCAGGTGTCAAACCCGAAGGAAAATAAGTTTGGGAACTCGCCAAGATTTCTGCCTCCAAGTAACTGTTGTCATCTCACTCTTAACTCCCTACTACCAAATTTTATTTTTATATATAATTTGAAAAATGTTAAAATTCTAAAATGTATTGTGACTCAACAAACATGTGACTAACACCTAAATAAAAACTTTACAGTGTGTGGGCGGAATGGAAAAGCCATTGTCCCCTGCAAATATAGTGATGGTATGGGCTCATTCCACTTGATCCCTGAGCGTTTTGCCTTATAATTTCTTAAAAGTGGCTCGTAAAATATTCACCTCGTAGAATTAGATTCCCTTTGCAAAATGACACTGACATGGACTTACAAAATGCAAGTAAAAATCAATAAGCATTTTTCCAGTCAAAGAAAAGTAAATATAAGAAATTTAATTAGGCGATAACATGAAAGAAAACCGATTATTATCTGTACACTGTATTTGAAGGTCAAAGAATTTAATGAAGAAAAGTATACTAATGTTTCCTTTCTAAAATATACATCCATGTATTTTAATCTGCTTTAGTGGGAGCAGAATATCATCTTATGTTTTTCTTTACGAACCAGGCAGATGGATTTTACTTCAGTGTTGAAATATGAAAATGTTCAAATGGATAGCTGTATGCTGTCAGAGAAACCAAAACCTAGTGCATTCCTGGAACAGGAGCTACCGCCGACAGCAATCCCTGCCCGGCCTGTCACAGAAAGAGAACTTACTACCCCCATGCAAAAATCATCTATAACCAAAGTGAGTTGTCATGGATATTTTTTTTGTAGCCAATTTCATGAAACACTTCCTTTAGCGGACTCCTGCAGGTAACTCCTCCCTATAATATCCATTTATGTGTTACATATGCTTTATATCGGTGAGTACAATCTTTATACTAGTTGGGCACCTCTCAACAAAAATTCTAAAAACCAAAAGACTCTGAAAACAACATTGTCAAAGTCTTTCGGTCAGTATCTCCTTCTGCTGGATGACCCTCCCTTGCTTCCTTCTTGCTGCTGTTGTTTGTCCCTCCAGGCATGCCAACGAGTTCCTCGAGGGACATTCTGATTGAAGTCAGTAACGGACAAGTTGCACAGGGAACACACAAGCACTGCTCAGCATGTCCATCTCTGGTCCCACGGAGCGTGTTCTCCTGTGGAACTGTACAGTATGTTCCTCACAACCCCTCTGCCATGTCCATTCTCACCTCCAGCTGTTTGCCATCTTGGAAGGGTTCCAAAAAACAGAAAAGTCCAAATTGGGGTGCGCATCCTATATAAACAGATACTCACATATACACACTATGGGCCTGATTCAAGTTCTGTTGTTAACATTAGCAAGAAATCCATTAACTACAAGGACTTCTCTTTAATTGTCATTTACCCCCTATCATTCCAAGTCAAGTCGCAACTTCTATCACAACTCCGCTTGCACAGCAGGTTACTGTACATTTATGTTTCCTATACTTTGTTTAAGAATGATACAAAATGACAATTGTTCTATTTATACTTTGTATAGGAATCACAAATGCAGAGATTTCTAGAAAATAATGCGCAGTTGCAATACATGTGTTTTAGCCGATAATTTAAACACGAGTGCACCTATTCAAAGCAGCACTGGATGGTCTGTTTTTTTTTCGCTTCCTTGGAGCGATCTTACCCTGTGGTTTGGAAAGAACATGAGGGATATCCTCATTCTAGTAGCAGCTGATAAGTATTTCTAAGCCTTTTTCTGGGTGCCATAGACTGCCAACCCTGGGGTTTATTTTAGTATTCTGTAAGGGATTAGGTTGGAGAGAATAGGAGTTCATAGAAACATAGAAACATAGAAAAATGTCGGCAGATAAGAACCTTTCGGCCCATCTAGTCTGCCCAATTACATGGATACTTTACCTGCATTTATCTTTTGTTTAGGATAGCCTTATGCCTATCCCATGCTTGCTTAAATTCAATTACTGTTTTGGCCTCTACCACTTCTACTGGAAGACTGTTCCATGTTATCACCACCCTCTCAGTAAAATAATGCTTCCTGATGTTACTTTTAAACCTTTGCCCCTCTAATCTAAGACTATGTCCTCTTGTTTTGCTATTTTGTTTCCTTTTAAATATACTCCCTCCTCTACCTTGTGGATTCCCTTTACGTATTTAAATGTTTCTATCATATCTCATCTGTCTCGTCTTTTTTCCAAGCTGTACATGTTAAGATCATTAAGCCTTTCCTGGTAACTTTTCTCCTTCAAGCCGTACACCATTTTAGTAGCCCTTCTCTGAACTCTCTCTAAGATGTCTATATCCTTCTGGAGATACGGTCTCCAGTACTGCACACAGTACTCCAAGTGAGGTCTCACCAGTGCTCTGTACAGTGGCATGAGCACTTCCCTTTTCCTACTGCTAATACCTCTCCCTACACAACCAAGCATTCTGCTAGCATTTCCTGCTGCTCTATTACATTGACTACTTACCCTTAGATCCTCTGAAATAATGACCCCTAAATCCTTTCCTCAGATGTTGAGGTTAGACTGTATCAAATATTCTATATTCAGCCCTTGGGTTTTTACGTCCCAGGTGCATTATCTTGCACTTATCCACATTAAAACTCAATTGCCACAACTCCGACCATTTTTTAGTTTACCTAAATCATTTGTCATTTGGCTGATCCCTCCAGGAACGTCAACCCTGTTGCAAATCTGTGTGTCATCAGCAAAAAGACATACTTTTCCATTAATACCTTCTGCAATATCACTAATAAAAATATTAAAGAGAATGGGTCCAAGTACTGACCCCTGAGGTACCCCACTGGTAACAAGACCTTGCGCCGAATAAACTCCATTTACCACAACCCTCTGTTGTCTGTCACTCAGCCACTGCCTAATTCAGTCAACAATATTGGAATCCAAGCTCAAAGATTGCAATTTATTGATAAGCCTTCTATGCGGAACAGTATCAAAAGCCTTACTGAAATCTAAATAAACAATGTCTACTGCACCACCTGTGTCTATTATTTTTGTTACCCAATCAAAAAAATCAATAAGATTAGTTTGGCATGATCTCCCTGAGGTAAACCCATGTTGTTTCTGATCCTGTAATCTATGTGTTTTTAGATGTTCAACAATCCTTTCCTTTAACATGGTTTCCATTAATTTCCCCACTACTGACGTAAGACTAACTGGCCTATAGTTCCCCGATTCCTCCCTACTACCCTTCTTGTAAATGGGCACAACATTTGCTAATTTCCAGTCTTCTGGGACGACTCCCGTTAACAAGGATTGGTTAAATAAATCTGTTAACGGTTTTGCTATTACATCACTGAGCTCTTTTAATAATTTAGGGTGGATCCCATCAGGCCCCATTGACTTATTGTCTTTACTTTAGTCAGCTGCTGTAGAACCTCTTCCTCTGTAAACTGATATGTAAATGTCTCTTTAGTGTTCTCTCCTAACTGAGGTCCCTTTCCTTCTTTTCTTCTGCAAAGACTGAACAAAAATATTCATTGAGGCAGTCAGCGAGACTTTTATCCTCTTCTACATACCTTCCTTCCTTTGTTTTTATCTAACTAATCCTTGTTTTACTTTTCTTTTCTCGTTTATGTATCTAAAAAATGTTTTGTCCCCCTTTTTTACTGACTGAGCTATTTTCTCTTCTGCGTGTGCTTTGGAAGCTCTTATAAATTGCTTTGCCTCTTTCTGCCTAATTTTATAGGTTTGTCTATCTTCTTCACTCTGAGTTTTTTTGTAATTATTGAATGCTATCTTTTTGTTCTTCACTATTTTGGCCACTTCTGGAGAGTACCACAGTGGTTTCTTCCCTTTTTTGTTTTTGCTAACAAGCCGAATGCAATTTCCTGTGGCCTTCAATAATGCTTCCTTTAAATAATCCCATTTCTCCTGGACTCCCTTTAAACTCCTCCAGTCTGATAATGACTCCTTCACACAAAATCTCATTTTAGAAAAATCTGTTTTTTTAAAGTCTAAAACTTTCGTTCTTGTGTGGTGCGGCTCCATCCCTGTTGTTATATTAAACCATACTGACTGGTGATCACTAGATCCCAAATTTTCACCTACAACAACGTCCGATACCAAACCTCCATTTGTGAGTATTAAATCCAATATGGCCTCTTACGGGTCGGCTCCTCAACTACTTGTGTTAGAGATAATCCCAGTAGGGAGTTTAGAATATTTGTACTCCTGGTGCACCCAGCTGTTTTGGTTTTCCAGTTCACATCAGGAAGATTAAAGTCCCCCATGATAATAACTTCCCCCTTCCAGCTTACCATCCTTACAGCTGGTTCCTAATTCACTGGCACTTATGTAAATTGGTTGTCAGTATTTTTTTACAAGGTGATATATTGTACCATTTATATGTTATATTAAACTTGTATTTTACTTGTTGCACTGACCTAATTTGGAGACATAGTAAATATAGAAAAAATAGTTACCGATTTATTTTTAAATCTTTTTTTCTTTGTGCCATAATTTATATGTTTATATGTTTACATTTTGCACCTGAACTGCCTTGATACTGCATTATGCAGTATATATTGGTTTGACATTATATGAATGTTTGTATATGAATGTTTCCTGTGTATTGTTTATTTTTTCCTTGTGTTTTGTTTATTCCTTCTTTACGTCACCAGGAACCACGGTTGGTTTGCATATCAGCACCAAGCACAGTAACAGCACTCTGACTGTACAAGTATTCAAGGGGCGCTGTAAATTCTTTATTTTGATCCAGGTTTTTGTCAGGAATTTGGCATAGTTCCCACACGTCAGCACTTGTTAGCTTGGTGTAGGTTGAAATATTTCACTAACGTGATGCTTTTCTGTCTTGAATTTACATTGTGTAACAGAGCTAATGTACTTTTTCTGCTATTGTTTTAGTATGTCACTTTTTCACAGCTACATCTATTTTCAAATATACTCATTATATTACACACATGGGTGGTATTATGACAGCCGTACGTTTGTTTTTTTACTTTTTTGTTGCATCTTCTTTCAATCAGTTGACTATAGAAGCAGGGGACAAGTTCAGGGGTATTGCGTGAGAACGCAGTTCCTGCACTATTTTTGCAGAGGAAACTGAGTTCCCTTTGGTCCTATAAAGCTTGAATTCAGGTGTTTGATAATATCTTTCCCTTTAAAGTCACAATAAATATAGGATTTATCATATATTTTTGATAAGTTATATCAGATCTGAGTGTGTGTTTGTGTTAATTGTGAGATAAGTGATAATTGGGAGACAGAAATCTTTGAGTTCCCACACTTATTTTTTTAGGACTTGACCCCCGTATAGAAGGAATCAATGTGTGTATTTATTGTAGTGCTCATGTGGTATGTACATTCCAATGAAATTACAATCAAAATGTACCCAAAGGAAATTATAAATCTTGAACTGTTTACTTGCAGCCATCACAATGTGTACTGGAGGTACTGCCGGACCATGTTCCAAACGCACACCAGTTTGGGCTCACTAAAGGAAGTCACATTGTGCTGCCATTTGACCAATCCACAGTCAGAAAAAAGTAAGTATATGTTATGTCTACATGTAAGGCTAGGGTCAGACGAAAGCATTTTTCCCCGCGAATGTGAAAAAGTGCGTCCGAACGCATTGACGTATTTTTTCACGGAATGCGCAAAAACGGTCAGGCGACGCACATTTTCGGGCGTGATTTTGTACGGATCGTCAATAAAACTCTTTTTGCGTCTGGACCTTATGTAGGCTGGACATTAGCAGCGTCTGACATCTCCTAATCACGCACACACGCCGCTATGCCGCAGCTGCGCACTCAGTACATCTGTACTAGCGGTTCAGCGTTCTCAGAAAAATGCGTTCAAATTCCACTTGCGTTGCACGGCCGGACTTTTGTGCGGCCGTACATCGTATATTGGCCGTCATTGCCCGTCATCTGCTGCTAGTGCGGCTGTAATTATGTGCGCCAGAACGCACGTTAAAAGTGCGCTGGTCTGACCCCAGCCTAAACATAGCATATGAAGTATTGTATATTCACCAAAATATTTTCTGGTACTATGTGGTTGTAATGGAATCCCAATTTATTTTTTGTGTATAATATTATATTACATATTAGAACTGACTAATAGCCAGGAAATAGGGTGCTTCTGGAAAATATTTGGACACCGATTATTTCACATATATTAAGTCATAGATATCATGAGTCAGTGTTTGTTGCTGGGTACTTGGGGCATATTTGGAAAAAATCCATTATCAATGGAAGGCATTTGAATGTTACAGGTCCAAACAGACAAAATTTAAAGCTTTTTCTATAACTATTAATATTTTTTAAGTTTTGCCTACAATTTCTCTTAAAACATCTCTGTAATACATAAGTAAAATTCACATATCAGAACACAAATGTGTTTCATTGTCAAGTGTTAGACTGTCTGTAAGTTGTCTCCTGTCCTATTAATACATCTACTGCAATTTATAGGAAAATGTCTTCACAGATATAATAAGCAATGACAAGGTCAAACTCCTATGCCTGCATGATATCAGGCAGGATTTCCAGCAGCTTCACTGCAAGTACTTAATACACTTTCTAAACATAAATGGTAAATGTTCATGGCAAGCAATAAAAATATATAAGAACATCACAAGTTGTAATAGTATATGCCTGCGCATTGGGAAAAAAAAAAATATTTCTACTATATTCCAAAACTCACAAAAGGGAAGATGGT
This sequence comes from Leptobrachium leishanense, assembly GCA_009667805.1. Lineage (NCBI taxonomy): Eukaryota > Metazoa > Chordata > Amphibia > Anura > Megophryidae > Leptobrachium > Leptobrachium leishanense. The sequence goes on along the minus strand of CM019067.1, from coordinate 111,547,950 downwards.
AAGCGCCCACGGTATGTACCGCCACCGAAATCCCAAAGCTAGGCCAGATGGTTAGTGGTTTCCCCTAAACCAAAAAGCATAAAAGGTGTATACGTATCTGGTCAGCGCGAATAGAATCGCTCAGGGTTCAGATGGCTCCCATAAATGACATCATCCATATGGATACATCTGAGAAGTAAGACAAAATACAACATATAATGGTGTAGTAAGTCACATACAATATATTGAGGCTAAGTTACATGCGATTTTATCCACTCAAATATCCGGAGCCCAATCACTGGCTCTGAGTGGATCAGCGCATCTGGGTATATTTTGGAACTCTTCTTAGGTAACCCACACCTTATCAGAAAAGATCTCTCACCATGGCAATGTATATGGGGAAGATGAAAAAAAGATCTCCTTGTGCAGATCCAATTTACACAGTTCTGAAATGGTTGAGACAATTTTCAACTCCCTTTTGATGGAGCTTATCCAAGCTCGAGGTGAAGCACCTATGGATTTGTTGAATTGTTCAAATCCAAATGCTTGGTGGTTTTTTGGATTTGACCAATTCAACAAATCCATAGGCGCTTCACCTCGAGCTTGGATAAGCTTCACCAAAAGTGAGTTGAAAATTTTCTCATAACCATTTCAAAAGTCCCTGCATGCTTGGTGTTTTTTTTGGATTTGACCAATTCAATAAATCCATAGGCGCTTCACCTCGAGCTTGGATAAGCTCCACCAAAAGTGAGTTGAAAATTGTCTTGTAACCATTTCAAAACTGTGTAAATTGGATCTGCACAAGGAGATCTTTTTTTCATCTTCCCCATATACATTGCCGTCATGCAAGATCTTTTCTGATAAGGTGTGAGTTACCTAAGGCTGGTGTCAGACGAGCGTAGTGTTCACGTCCGTGATTGCGCCTAAAAGTACGTCCGTGATAGCATGAAAGAAAGCCCATTGGAGCCTGACACATGAAGTACGTCCGCACTGAACTGCGGACGCACAACGGCCGCTGCAAACGGACGCAAGGCAGGCAAGAACGTAATACTGCTAGAACGGCCGCACAAAGTGCGCCACGTCCGCAACGTCTGCATAGCTTTGTGTGTGAGTGATGGAGCATGGTCAGACGGACTGCATTTATACGTCCAGCATTTTTGACGGACAGAATGTTTTTTCATTGTAATTTATTTTTCCCTCCTACATCCGTCAAAAATAACTTCAGTGAAAAAACGGACTGTGTGACCACTACTGCGTCATCCGTACTGACGATGTCCGTACTGCATGGACGTACAGTCCGTAGAAATCACGCTCGTCTGACCCCAGCCTAAGAAGAGTTCCGAAATATACCCAGATGCGCTGATCCCCTCAGAGACAGTGATAGGGCTCCAGATTTGTGAGTTGATAAATCGCATGTAACTTAGCCTTAATATATTGTATGTGACTTACTACACCATTATATGTTGTCTTTTGTCTTGCGTCTCATGTGTCCATATGGATGATGTCATTTATGGGAGCCATCTGAATACTGAGCGATTCTATTCGCGCTGACCAGATACGTATATTCCAAAACTTACCCGTGATAAGGATATGCCAAAACTGATAGAAAATTGCAAAATTTTCCATATTATTCTTTTTGTATTTCAGCACAGCACAATATGTCCAACACAAGCAAAAATGTGCTTTTCCATTAGTAAGATATTAAAATGTGCATTCTTTTTATCATCCAGACTGTCCGTACAGCTGTCAATTAGAACATTTGCCACCAGTGGCCTCATTTATTATATGGCACATCAAAACCAAATGGATTACGCTGCACTGCAGATCCACAATGGGAAACTCTTCTTCCTTTATGACATGGGAAAAGGCCGGACAGAAACTATCCATCCACTTTTTATCAGTGATGGAAAATGGCACTCGGTATGTAACTCACATAAAATTTCTAAAGAGAATTTTTTTTTTACTGAAATGCATCTTTATACAGTAGAGTAGATTTCTTGATTATATACATATCGTTATTATACTTTGTAGAGTTGGGCTTATATGACTTTGTGATGTTGTATCGCAGGTAACCACAGAATATGTTAAAAGGAAAAGCACCATCAGCATTGATGGTCAAGATTCGTCATCAGTCAGTTCCAATGGTGACAGTAACACACTGGATGTAGAAGGAAAGCTTTACCTAGGTGGACTACCACTCGATTACACAGCCAAGAGCATTGGCAATGTAAGTATAGTGTTTGTACTGTTTGAGTAAGTCAGACTTTCTTGTGGTTTTTTTTGACGGACGTAGGAAAAAAAAGGGAACTATGGGAAATAAAATTAATATGAAAAATGCTAAAAATTTGAAAAGGAAATGAAAAGCCATTTTGTGCATCAAGGTGCTGGATATCGCAAATGCGCTGCGTCTGACATCTCTTCATTACTCACACAGAACGCTACGCGGACGTGGCGCACTCTGCATGTCTGTGATAGTGGTTTTAAGTTCTTGCCTAACTTGCGTCCGTTTGCCATGTGTGTTGTGGGTGCGCAGTTTTGTGCGCAGGTACTTTGTGTGTGGGTCTCTATTGATCATAATTCTATGCTATGACGGACGTTAAACTGTGCGGCGACACGGACCTGATGACTGCGTTCGTCTGACATTAGCCTAAGCGTTAGCTTAAACGAGGTCATAGTGCTGCGCCCACATCGCCTTCAAATCACTAACGGGTTAAAATACCCATTAGCGCTTGTTAATTTGCGATTCGTAGCGTGAGTTTACTGTGCCTGCAGCTCAACACCCCCCAAAAATCAGATACTCACCTCTCTCCCGCGGTGAGAACGGTGGCCAGATATGCTGCTTTTAGCTGTCGGGAGCCTAGGGAGACTAGGGGAAGAAAGTCCCAGTCTCCCTCCGTAATCACTCCGCCAACCATCAGGATCTTGCGAGAGGCGAGATCCTGACAGTCATGTGACCCAGCAGCACGATTTGCATCCCGGTTTTAGCGAGGGGCAGCTGATAGTGCCCAATGTGTTTTAAGATAATTATTCTCAGTAATTCATGCGCTAGCATTCAAATAGTATTTTATTTTAATTCTTTATTTTTGCGAGCAGAGGAAACTACATTGTTTAATCAGCTTGGTGAGTATGGTAGGTACAAAAGCCACAAAAGCCTTACAGTCAGATCTTACAAAACATTCTACTAGCAATAACCTCCTCCTTTAGACTGTTACCTTGTAATAAGAAATGAGATGAACCAGAAACTAGGGATGTGCGTTTTGGGTTTCGGAATTTCGGAATTTTCACGAAATTTCCCGATTTGTGTTTTCGGATGCGGTCGAATTTCCGAAAATTTTTAGATCCGAAAATGGCAGATCCGAAAAGTTTTCCGAGCCGAAACGAAATATTTTCGTAATTTTCGAATGGACTTGAAATGTGTCAAATCGAAATTTATTGCTTTGAAACGAGGAGAACAGACGTTCCGAAAAAACGAAAATTTCCGAACGTACGAAAAGTCGATACAAAAAACGAGCAAAGTGACACGAAAATACGAAAAACGGTCGATATTCCAAAAACATGTACAATTCCGAAAAACGAAAATTTCCGAAATTACGAAAAGTAGATACAAAAAACGAGCAAAGTGACACGAAAATACGAAAAACGGTCGATATTCCAAAAACATGTACAATTCCGAAAAATGAAAATTTCCGAAATTACGAAAAGTCGATACAAAAAACGAGCAAAGTGACACGAAAATACGAAAAATGTTCGATATTCCGAAAAAAAAATGTACACGAAAAACGAGTCGAGCCGAACTGAATCAAAACAGAAATCGGTCGAAACGAGCCGAATCGAAAAGTTAAAAAATCCGAAAAATCGAACCGAATCGAACCAAAAAAAAAAATCGGTGCACAAGCCTACCAGAAACCCCCCTTCCTTTCCTTGGAATGTATACAGGGTAAAGAGGAAAGAAGGGAGAGGGGAGAGAACAGAGAGAGAGAGAGAGAAAGAAAGAGGAACCCAATTCACTGACACCATTCATTTCTGAAGACACATTTTGAATGTTGCAGGGCATGTTCGAATAGTTTGTAGAAGGAGTAGAATTTTGTTTATTACTCTATAAGAACTTCATTAATAGCATGCACGGAGTTTAAATTGATAAAACGAGTTATGTATTGAGTTATAACATTGCAACCATTACTGCAGAAATATTTCAGCCTACCTTACACTAATGGAGCCGCAGGGCACTGCATTCAATTTGAAATGAAGCAGACTCAAAAGTGTTAATTAGACACATCCATTGTTGCTAATCATTCAATGTGCAAACAAGTTTGGGTTAAAAGTACAGAATGACTTTTATGCCATAAAAAAACTGAATAAAGTCTAGAACATGCCATAAAATGTAAATTCAATAGATATAGATATGATCTGTGCCTTAATTGTGACTGATGTCTAAGAAGAGAAACAGGAAACAGGAAATCAAGATACACACAGGGTTATTCAAAGAGATCCGAATGGCTGCCGAAAGAGAACCTTTCTTGGCCTTACCTTACCTTTCTTACCTTTCTTGGCCATTCGGCTATCCAGAGAGCAGGCAATTCGCCAAATCCTGGCGAATTGCCTGCGCATACGGTGCCTGTTCGGTCCCTGTTCGAGAGCAGTGAATCCCCACAGAGAAGCAATGCTTCAGCTATTCAGAGAGTAAAAGCCAGCAGTGAGAAGTTGCCGAATTGCCCTGCCATTCAGTGGTTTCATGCGGCAGATTTATTCAGGCGAATCCCTTAGGCTTCAATGTTAAAAATATTCCAGTTTTAATTCAATATCTAATAAACCGTTGATTATAATATTCTGCAGTAAAGAGTCTCTTTATTTATAGATTCTTTAGGATATTTTCAGCATTTTTCGTGATTTTTATTTTTATAAATCCGATTTTTTTTTTTATATTGATTTTTTTAACTTTACTTATTTTTTCTGTAACAGACCTTTTTTATTATCATTCACTGGATCTTATATGTACATTTCAGACATTTTCGCTTAGTAGTTTCTTTGCAAACAGCGTTTCACTTTTCAAACATTCAAGCGTACTGTTTTTTTCATTTATTCACTCCATTCGTCTGCGGTGTCGGGTTTTTCCGGCGGCTGCACTGCGTGTGATTGGCTCCTGCTTGGATTTTTCCGGCGTTTTCGGCGGGGTTAATCCAGATGTTTTTGCGGGTTTGTGCATTCGCCGGGTTTTGCGGTGAGTTGTCGGCGGGTTTGCGGTGATTTTCCCTGCAATTCGGGGACCCTGTGGTGCTTGCTGAATACACCGCAAGGTTGCCGAAATGTGATCACCAAATCGAATTGAAGAGAACGAAAAGTCACCGAACGTGCGGTGACTATTCAAATCTCTTTGAATAGCCCTGACAGATTGCTATTTTGCGAAGAGTACTGCAAATGTCCCAAGATTTTGTCGTAAAGCATACAGTGTTAGGGTGACTCACCTGTTAAGATCACGCATAGGTAGATTGGCTGAAGGTAGGACAGGAGAGAAGAAAGGGAAAAAATTAGATGACTCATAATTTCACTTTATCATAGTAATCATGTGTATCATGTGTCACTCATTAGACCATGTTTACAGCAATGTTGTCTAGCAAGAGCTGAGTTTCTTTCAATAGCAATTACAATTGTTGAGTTGATTTCAGTAGCAGAGCCATCAACATTTAAAATCCTCAGCTACGTGATTTCTGTCGTCTGATTTTGCTTATAACAGAATCTACAGGTCTTTCTTCTGCTCTTATAGTCCATTACAATAAAAATCATTAAAACCACACAGGGTAAATTCAAAGCTTCTCCTGCCGATCTTTGGATTTCCCTTTTGTGAAATGCCAATGTTTGTTTCCTTTGCAACAATGACAATTTTCGCTTGTATTAAAATCTTCAGCAAACACCGGCGCTGATTGCTTAACCCCCATCAGATGCTATACTGTATATTAGCATATATCATTTACCCGGTCACATCAAAATCTAGACAAATTCTGATTTGGCTTAATTAATGTTTATACAGGGCAAATGTTATCCCTTGGAATATAACTCCTAAAATGCACGATAATTATATTCTAATTCTCATACCGGCTGGGTGGAGTAGAGGTAACATCACTGCTCTGCGTGGAGAGAGCCTGTGGAGTCATGGGTTCAATCCCAACGAGCACCTCTCCAGTAAGTGTCCTTGGGTAAGACACCTAACGGTACATACTGGCCACCCAGGACATACTTGAAAACGAGAGAAATCTCAATGTATCCTTCGTGGTAAAATCCTTTCTCAAAAAAATAAAAATAAATAAATAAATATTGGTGGGCGCTACAAAAACATGTGATTCGGAAATGTACCAAAGACAGAGCAGGGATTAGTATATGAGGTGTAAATGATGATGGGATGACCAAAAGGGTAATTTGGGGGAAATATGAAAGTGTTGGCGTAACCAGTAAAACTATGATTGTAATTGAGCTCAGTTATTAATGCTGATTTAATGAAAACGTCATGATTCACAGAATGTTCCAGTAGCTCACTACTCTGAAGAGAACTAGGAAAGAATGGAAAAAAAAAATCAAAAATCTACGACAAACAGATGAAAGATTATCCCTGTAGTTACCTGTTGCAGAATACAAAGACATACAGGGTTATCCAAAGAGATTCGAAAAGTCAGCGCACGTTCGATGACTTTTCGTTCTCTTCAATTCAGTTCCTTTTGCCGATTGCATTTCGGTGACCCTGCGGTGTATTCAGCAAACAGCACAGGGTCCCCGAATTGCAGGGAAAAGCTGCCGAAAACCTGACGAAAACTAACCGAATGCACGCTGAAAACAAGCAAAAACATCTGGATTAACCTTCGAAAAACCCGAACAGGAGCCGAACATGAGCCGAATCACACAGAGCCGAAGCAGCTGTGACGTAGAGGAGGCAGTGAATAAATTAGCAAAACCATTTGTATGAATCTGGGAAAATGAAACGCTGTTTGCAAAGAAACTACTGAGCGAAAATGTCTGAAATTTTCACAGGAGGTCCAGGGAATGATAATAAAGAGGGCTGTTACAAAAAAAATAAGTAAACTGAAAAAAAAATCAAAAAAAATCGGACTTTTAAAAAAAAAAAAAAAAAAAATCTGAAAAATGCTTACAGTATCCTAAAAAAATCTATAAATAAAGAGACTTTTTGCTGCAGAATTTTATAATGAACGGTTTATTAGATATTGAATCAAAACGGGAATATTTTTAACATTGAAGCCTATGGGATTCTCCTGAATAAACTTGCCGAATTAAACCACCGAATGGCAGGGCATTAGGGGAACCTTTCACTGCTGGTTTGTGTTCTCTGAATAGCCGAAGCAGTGCTTCTCTATGGGGATTTCACTGCCCTCGAACAGGCACCGAACAGGCACCGTATGTGCAGGCAATTCGCCAGGATTTGGCGTATTGCCTGCTCTCTGGATAGCCGAATGGCCAGGAAAGGTAACCGAACGCTGATTTTCAGCGTTCGGTTACCTTTCACAAGCAATTCGGATCTCTTTGAATTACCCTGATAGCTTTTATTTTCTGAAAAATAACTTGATAATTTATTTGGGGCCCTATTCCATGGTTGTTGTTAAAAAAGTCAAATGTTAATGGAAAAATTGTGCACCAGCTCTTTTCCATTAGGGTCTGACTTTTAACACCCTTATTCTAACCAAGTCGCTTTCTCAATAGTTCGAATCGCAATACTTCTCAGGTGTTAAAAGATAATGGCAGCGGCGCTGTGCGCAACAGCTATTTTCTTTCCTGAAATCCATATGACTCCATTGAGACAGATGCGATCTCGCGTGAGCTCTACAGCAGAAGGATTCGAAGAGGAACTATTTGTTCCCCGTGTTAAGCCGCCCATGCAGAGGTGATGCAGCGGATCGTGCAGCGCTCTACACAGAGGTACCTGAGGTAGGTATTTGTGCTTTAGCCCCACCAAAAAAAGTCAATCACTTAACATCAGGGTTTAGAAGATGTTATTCAAACCTGAATAACATCAGGCTCAGGTGAAACACGAGGAAGGTTGGAATAGCTCGTTCTTTATCGGCTAGGTGCAAAGTAACATATAAAATATAGGAGATGTTAATGTACAGTAAGCTGCCGTGATGTCCAAGATGCAAGCTCTGAAAGAAGAGGCTAAAAAATGAAGCAGAGAGCTCGAACCGTCAGGCTGTACAGCTTGGCCACTTTCCTTAGCAGCAACCATGGAATAAGTCTAACCTAATACACATGATCAAATAAAAGTTATAAATGATAATTACATAAAAAAGTAATTAAGTAATTTTCAAAGCAAGTTGAGTTTTATTTAAATAATAAATACCTACAGCAATTACCTTTTGTTCTGTATATTCGGTTACCTTCATATTATGGGTTATTCTCTATTTAACTGCTTGAAAGCATTGACCATTTTTTGTTCCAAACATACTTCCTGGAGAAAGACTACATATTCTAATGGGTCTTTTGTTTCTAGCTAACAATTCAATTGATATATGTTCATATGCAGAGTCACTAACCCATTTAAAAAAAATATAAACAGAGATTTAAATTTAGGAAAGAGGGTGGATGAAAACTGTAGACATAGAGGAAACATGGGGCACTATCGTGTGCCTTTCGCTAAAACTAGGATGCTAACGGGAAAAATTACCATTCACCAATTTCCCCTTAGCGTCCCAGTTTCCTCAGCAGATCGCGGGACAGGCGCCGAGTCCAGCGGCCTGCCCCTTAGCGATCACCAAGCTCGTGGGTGCTGAGCAGGGGCGGATCCAGACACAGGTTTCGGGGGGGGGCATTCTACCAGTTTTGGCTAAGAGCTGGTGTTGGGTTTGCAGTGACAGGCAGATTTGCCCCCAGATATTTGCCCCAGCTCACATGGATATATATATATTGGCCCCTAACTCACATAGATGTATATAATGCCCCAAGGCAGCTCACATAGATGTATATAATGCCCCAAGGCAGCTCACATAGATGTATATAATGCCCCAAGGCAGCTCACATAGATGTATATAATGCCCCAAGGCAGCTCACATGGATATATATATCTGCCCCCAGCTCACACATGGGTAATATTTGCCCCCCTGCTCACACATGGGTAATATTTGCCCCCACCTCACACATGGGTAATATTTGCCCCCACCTCACACATGGGTAATATTTGCCCCTTAGCTCACACATGGGCAATATTTGCCCCTTAGCTCAAACATGGGTAATATTTGCCCCCAGCTCACACATGGGTAATATTTGCCCCTTAGCTCACACATGGGTAATATTTTCCCCCGGCCTGCTCACACATGGGTAATATTTGCCTCCAACTCACACATGGGTAATATTTGCCCCCCCTGCTCACACATGGGTAATATTTGCTCCCACCTCACACATGGGTAATATTTGCCCCTTAGCTCACACATGGGTAATATTTGCCCCCAGCTCACACATGGGTAATATTTGCACCCAACTCACACATGGGTAATATTTGCCCCTTAGCTCACACATGGGCAATATTTGCCCCTTAGCTCACACATGGGCAATATTTGCCCCTTAGCTCACACATGGGTAATATTTGCCCCCAGCTCACACATGGGTAATATTTTCCCCCGGCCTGCTCACACATGGGTAATATTTGCCCCCAACTCACACATGGGTAATATTTGCCCCCAACTCACACATGGGTAATATTTGCCCCACCTCACACATGGGTAATATTTGCCCCCACCTCACACATGGGTAATATTTGCCCCCACCTCACACATGGGTAATATTTTCCCCCGGCCTGCTCACACATGGGTAATATTTGCCCCCAACTCACACATGGGTAATATTTGCCTCCAACTCACACATGGGTAATATTTGCCCCCAACTCACACATGGGTAATATTTGCCCCACCTCACACATGGGTAATATTTGCCCCCACCTCACACATGGGTAATATTTGCCCCCTGCTCACACATGGATATTTGCCCCTTAGCTCACACATGGGTATTTGTGCCCCAGCTCTCACCTCCGCCCCCGGTGTGCAGCAGAGCCAGAGACAGTGTGGCGCCTCCTGCTAGATTTCCAATTCCCGCCCATGTGACTCACCATGTGACCACCTGACCTGTCCAACCAGCGTCCGCCCCGGATGATTGACAGTCACCCACGTGACTGAGTTAGTGACGTGAGGGGGCATGGCTGGTTCGGCCTCGCTCACTTCCTGTTCCTTCCTGCTCGCTGCTCGCTCGCATTTTGAGTCAGTGCGGCGGCGGCAATGATCCGGGCAGGGCAGGCAGGCAGTGCGCGCCGCGGGTCGCGGCGCGCGCTGCTTCAGTTTGTCCGGCCCGGCATTGCAATGCGTCTGTCTTACACTCTGATGCTGCAGCTGAGCTGAAGGCAGACAGAGAATCTCGGGGGGGGGGGCAATTGCCCCGTTGCCCCCCCCTGGATCCACCCCTGGTGCTGAGGCAGCACTACAGCACCGTACCCAGCATTCCCTCCATAGGGATCCATGGAGAATCGTGATGCTGGGTCACATGACCAGCAGGATCTTGTCTCTCGCGAGACCCTGCTGGTCGGCGAAGTGATCGCGAGGGAGATGGTGGACTTTTTTCCCCTGGTCTCCCTCTGCTCCCAGTGGCCAGAAACAGTGGATCGGGCCACCATTCTTGCCACAGGATTAGAGGTATTTGATTTTTTGGGGGGGTTTTGAGCTGCAGGTAACGGATTCTACAGCAGCGGAATCTGTTACTTACACCTCTGAGCTGGTGGTAACTGTTTTAGGTAGTGCCAGCTCTTAGTAACAAGTGTTAAGATCAATTGATCCTAACGCTAGTTAATCTGTGCTTGCACTTTGCGCTCCCCATGTTCGGTATAGGGAGCGCAAAGTACAGTAAACTTGTGCTACGAATCGCAAATTGACGAGCGCTAATGAGTTTTTAACCCGTTAGTGATTCAAAGGGGATGTGGGCGCAGCGCAATGACCTCATTTTAAGCTAGTGCTAACGCTGACGCTAGTGTTAGCTTGTATTTTTGGAGATTTTGTGGTATATCATGGATGATTGTATACTTTTTTCAATGATGTAATAATCACTTAACCTAAACACTAAAGATATGTACATGGACTTAATGAATAACGTTTTAGCAAAGCATTTAGTCAGTCTACCGTTTAAATGAACTGAAGCATCACAGTCAGTGTCGTTCACTGAGTTTTCGCTAAATGCCTAAGATATGGGTTAATCTACATGGGCTATGGCAGAAGTCTAACACCTCACCTAAACTACAAACCCATTAAGTTATTTCATGACACATATGTTTAAAATGCCTCATTTAAAAAAGGCATAACTAAGCAACACTAGATGGGTGAGTTAAATTTTAACACAATATAACAAAGTAAACAAAGTTGTGCTGGCTGGGTGGAGTAGAGGTAACATCACTGCTTTATAACTGTGGAGAGAGACCATGGAGACACAGGTTCAATCCTGGCAAGAGCACCTCTCCAGTAAGTGTCCTTGGGCAAGACACCTAACGGTACATATTCGCCACCCAGGACATACTTGAAAACGAGAGAAATCTCAATGTATCCTTCCTGGTAAAATATTTTCTCGAAAAAAAAAATAAAAAAAGGTTTCCTTTGGAATACCATTGACAGATACAGAGGATGATGAGGTTAGAGCTATTTGGCATTTAAGTGACCTCACGATTGGCTTTAGAGGGGTTTGGCATTTGGAAGTGCTTGGGGTTAACAGGTCCTTTAATAAAAGCATAGAGCAAGTTAAAACTAAAGGACCTGATAGATGCTGTACAAAAATTGTCTAGCAATGCAATTCCTTAGCATATGTATTTTACATGTTTGGACATCAGACTGGGTTTTTTGCCTTCTTTTGGATCAACAGCAGTAGGTGATGTGTGAGAATCTGAACCCGATGGGCGCATGTTTTTTTTCAGCCTATGTAACTATGTAGATTACGAGCTCCACCTAGAGCTAAAAAAAACAGAAATATATTAAATTATAGATAGAATATGTTTTATACATTAATATGTTCGATCTACAAAATTTAGTAAATGTTGTTGCGTATTTTTTCTACCTCCCCTAAATATAATATACATGTATATCTTGGAACGACGATGTTGAATTTGTTGCCTAAGAATATCTTCATCATGAATGATGGCCATATATTTAGATGAAATGTACTAATGAGTCATGATTGTCTCCTTTGTCTAGATCACACTCAGTGTCCCAGCATGCATCGGCAATGTCGTTATTAATAACAAACAATTGGATAAGGAGAATGCTGTATCCATTCATGCTGTAAATAAATGCTATGCATCTGCACAAAGAGGGACTTACTTCGATGGAACTGGATTTGCTTCCCTGGGTAAGTATTTCGCTCTCAATTTCGGAACTAGAAATTCAAACAGTGACAGAAGAAGCTTCATCAATGAATCTTCTCCTACTGCTTTTTCAATTTCCTGCTTGAGATCTGCCAAATTTATCATCTTTGCAACAACGCCAACTAGTGAATAAACCCAAAGCCTATTTATGTTTTTAACATAACAGAGAAATGCCTCTAATTCTTTCCATGCACTCTAATACTTTAATCACATGTATGAGTTCTCAAATATGTCCATATTACATTTTATTACTCCAGAAAGTATTACTGTACCTTATGGCTGCCTCTCTAAGGGTGATCTAAAGAGAAGTGAGAACGTATCTCCACTTTAAGGGCACATTTCTGCCTTTCTTCATGATTCAAACTTAAAATAGATGTTCCTTAGCTGTCAATTGGTTTAGATAGCAGAGACAGTCACTTAAAGGATACTCTAGGGTTAAAACGGCATGGGGAAAAAAGCTTAAACATCAACCCCTCTTGACCTCCTCCAAAACTTCTCATGTTTTGACCTTATAGATTTATATATATAGTTTTATATTGTTTTAAACCATACCTTCTTTCCAGCCCTGGGCGTCCTTAGCTCTCTTCCAAATGTGAGCTTTGAGATGCAGCAGTCATGTTACCAAGGGGGGAGGGTGAGGGAGGCAGACAAACCAATGACTCTCAATGCAAGCATTCTGTGCAGAGAGGTGGAAGGACACTCAGGTCACTGTAACCACACAATTTACATTTAGTGGGTAGAGTGTCTAGAGAAGGGCTGTGAAACTCTGGCCCCCCCTCAAATGAAAATAATTTTGGGAATTGTAGGCCATCAATGTCTGGGGGAGATGGAGTTTGACATCTCTCATCTAGAGTGTCTCTTTAACATTATTGTGACGCAAAACTCAGCCCTAATAGTCACCTAATAGGCATACTTCAAAATAATACAAAGTTTAAAATGGAATGTATTTTGAAAACCAATATCAATGGGCTGCAGATTTTAGTTCTCTCAGTTAGTGCTACAATAAAACCGTGACAGAGGATATTCTGTGTTAAGATATATATCTCTCTTAATTTTAAAGAATATATATATATATATTAGATACTAGAGTATACCATTAGATTTTGGTGATAAAAACTTACCTTAAAATTGGAGGGTTGCGTTATATTCGAGACATCTGCATTGCGTGTAAAAATTTTTTTACTTGCTCAGGGATCCCAAGTCTCCCGGAAGTACTGGTAGTCTCCCTGAAGTGAATGCAGGCTCCTTGATGTCCATAAACACATCAGCTCCCGGTGGAGGAGGGATCCATCACGGCCTGAGGGTACTCTCGCTTTAAGCTAATAATTCAAGATTGGCTTAAAATCGAGCATGCACCCTCACTCCACGCAGCACACTGGGAGGTGTAGTTTTCTGACCTCTCTCAGGCAGGCTCTTCCACTGTGTCGTCTGCCAATAGTCAGCTCCACCCCGTTGTTGCTCTGTCCTGACATCACTGCAGACATGCTGCGCGTTTCTCCTCACATTCTGAATGTAAGGTTAATCACACAGCGCCCTTGCAGTGATGTCAGGAGCTCGTTGGGGGGTGGCTGACTATCGATGGACAGTGCGGTGGATGTGAGCCTGCCTGCTGGAGCCAGAGGTCAAAAAACGACACCTCCCGGCGTGCTGGCTATTGGTGAATGATTCACTGCGTTGGGCACCTCGCTCCACCGGCCATCTTATCGTAAGTAAGAGGACGGGTGGCCGATAGCTTCATACTTAGTAACAACTACAGTCATTCTAGAGCAGAGCACCCTGGCATGAGGGGGAGCCTGACTCTGTTAAGAGAACCTGGAAGGATTTTAATTGTTTACTGTACAGTATACTTTTATAATTTTGCTCCTCGCGTTATATTCGAGTCTTGAGTATTCTCTCATTTCCATAATAAAGCTTTATGCATCGCGTTATATTCGGGTCGCGTTATACTCGAAATATATATATATTTATATATATAGTGTTACTTATTATACATTGCCAGTTAATTTATATATTTACTTTGATTTTCTAGTTAAAGAGGGATACAAAGTCAGATCAGATGTAAATATAACACTAGAGTTCCGTACTACACACATGAACGGGGTTCTCGTTGGCATCAGTAGTGCCAAGGTTGATGCAATCGGATTGGAAATTGTAAATGGAAAGGTAAGTGTTCTCATTATAAATCTGCTGTGTAGAATTATAAAATGTATTTTCACATGCTAAATGCAAGGTCACAAATCATGTTTATTAATTTAAATAATGGAAAAAATAAAATAAAATGGTGGTAGAAAAGTAACATTTCGTATAAAGCAATGTTTTATGTGAATGGCTTTAGAATAAAAAGAAGAAAATGTTAATTAGCCTTTCTAATTACCAGCGTTTCTCAGAGTTCCCTGACCTCTTCCAGTTTATTTAGACATTTTTTTAATGGTTTACATGAAATTAAACCTTGCTTATAAAAGGCTGCAAAATTCCAGAGCAAATGAGACTGCAGAATTGTTAGCAAATCGTTGATAGGACGGCCTTCACTATTTATGCCAATTATTTGTCTAAAGCAACAAATATTCAATGAACATGACTTAAGAAAACACATTTCCGCCATTCAGGTTGCTGTGAGGTCACATTCTGCAGATACATATGTTACCAGGCTCCTGACATAGTGTGATGGTTATTTGATGTTAATAATTGAGCTCCAGGTTTAAAGTGATATGAAATGATAAGTGCTTCATTTTTCGTTTCGTTAAGTTTTTAATCCTTTCACTACCAGTTTTTTTGCCAAGCAAGCCATTCTGAGAAGCCATGGTTTAGGGGGTTTGGGGGACTTTGATAAAATTCCCTCAAATTACCTGTTACTTTTTCTTGCAACTGTATATGTGTATGTGAACCCTTTGGGATTACGTGGAGTTTTGGATGAATTGGTCATAAAATGTGCTCTGATCATCATCTAAGTCACAACAATTTGAAAAACACAGTCTGCTTAAAATAATACAACAAAACATTATATGTTTTCATGTTTTTATTGAACAAAACATGTAAACATTCACAGTGCAGGGTGGAAAAAGTATGTGAACCTTTGGACTTAATAACTGGTTGACTCTCCTTTGGCAGCAAAACCAGCAATAACCTCAACCAAACATTTCCTGTAGTTGCAGATCAGACCTGCACAACGATCTGGAGTAATTTTGGACCACTCCTCTTCACAAAACTGTTTCAGTGTAGCAATAATCTTGGGATGTCTGGTGTGAATCGCTCTCTTAAGGTCATGCCACAGCATTACAATCGGGTTGAGGTCAGGACTCTGACTGGGCCACTCCAGAAGGGGTATTTTGTTTTGTTGAAGCCATTCTTTTGTTGAATTACTTGTATGCTTTGCGTCATTGTCCTGTTGCATCACCCATCCTCTGCGGAGCTTCAGTTGGCGGACAGATGGTCTTACGTTTTCCTGCAAAATGTCTTGATAATCTCTGGAATTAATTTTTCCATCAATGACAACAATCCGTCCAGGCCCTGAGGCAGCAAAGCAGCCCCAAACCATGATGCTCCCTCCGTCATGTTTTACAGTGGGGATGAGGTTTTGATGTTGGTGTGCTGTGCCTTTTTTTCTCCACACATAGTGTTGTGTGTTTTTTCTAAACAACTCAATTTTGGTTTCATCTGTCCACAGAATATTTTGCCAGTAGTGCTGTGGAACATCCAGGTGCTCTTTTGCAAACTTCAAACGTGCTGCAATATTCTTTTTGGACAGCAATGGCTTCCTCCGTGGTGTCCTCCCATGTACTCCATTCTTGTTTAATGTTTTCCTTATTGTAGATGTGTCAACAAAAATGTTAGCATGTGCCAGAGATTTCTGTAAGTCTTTAGCTGACACTCTAGGATTCTTCTTTACCTCATTAAGCATTCTGCGCTGTGCTCTTGCAGTCATCTTTACAGGACGACCACGCCTAGGGAGAGTAGCAACAGTGCTGAACTTTCTCCATTTGTAGACAGTCTGTTTTACCGTGGACACATGAACATCAAGGCTTTTGGAGATACTTTTGTAACCCTTTCCAGCTCCATGCAAGTCAACAATTCTTGATCGTAGGTCTTCTGAGAGCTCTTTTCTGCGAGGCATGGTTCACATCAGGCAGTGCTTCTTGAAACCAGTAAACCCAAAACTGGTGTGTGTTTTTAAAGGGCAGGACAGCTTTCAGCAACACATCCAATAATATCACACTGATTGAACTCAAGGTTGGCTCACTCCTTGCTCCAATTAGCTCTTGGAGAAGTCATTAGGCTAGGGGTTCACATACTTTTTCCACCCTGCACTGTGAATGTTTACATGTTATGTTCAATAAACACATGAAAACATATAATTTTTGTGTTGTATTATTTTAAGCAGACTGTGTTTTTCAAATTGTTGTGACTTAGATGAAGATCAGAGCACATTTTCTGACCAATTCATGCAAAACTCCACGTAATCCCAAAAGGGTTCACATACTTTTTCTTGCCACTGTAACTAACACACACATATATATAGATATACACACACACACACAGCTGTCCACCCACAATCTTAAAAACACTTCCATCTACACACACACACACACATTTCCACAAGAGAACCTGCAAATTGTGTATATAGTCAGTAAAATATTGTATCCAAGAGACAACGAAAACATGAATGGCTGTGGAAACCTTGAATGTCAGGAATGGATTTTAAACTGACTTGGCAGGAGGACCAAGACCATAGAGAGGACCAAGAGAATAGTTGATGCAGGTAGGAAAGGTAAAGAAGCTGTAAAGATGTGTCATACAGTTTGCCCAGAACCAAAGGAAACTCTATAAAATGCTTCAAGATATGAGCAAAAATCTGATCTGTAAATAAAATTTGACTAGATATGTAATGACAAAAGCTAGAACATGAAATGTGTTGTGCTGGGAAGAAGGTTCAGAGGATGTCTTCTGTATAATTAGACTGGGTTAGTTGAGTGTCTAATATTACCTTGTGCAACTCCATCTGTAAAGAATCTGATTTGAGCAAAGTTGATATGTTCATCAGGTGATTGGGTTTGTTGCATGTAGATGAGATGTACTGTCAGACACAATGGGCACTACTCCTTAGTGAATGCTAGCGGTAGCGTTCAAGTGAGTAAGCTTTCATGTCAGGATAAGTGACATTAATGCACCATTTTACCTTCCTATTGCTAATTAGGTAAAAAAAATCCATGAGGGCTTTGGTGATTGCGTTAGCTTGCGTGAACTTACTGTACTTTACGCACCTATACTTAACATGGGGAGCACAATCAGTAATTAGCGTTATGATAAGTAAGGTTTTATGAAGTCCTAAGATTAATTACCCCGCCGATAGGTTAAACCAATTTTTTTTTCCCGCCACCCAGAAGCTGGGTTGCATCAGTTAAACCCCCCCCCCCCCCAATAGATCAGATACTCACCTCTCATCCTGTGGCGGCAACATCGACCCAATCTGCTGCTTCTGGCTGCCAAGAGCAGCATGAGAAATAGTCCCCAGTGTCCCTCTGTGATCACTCTGCGACCAGGCATGTACTGGCCATTGGGAGCATCGGGAGATTCCAGAGGGGCCGATGGGTCATTGGGCCAGCTGAGCCTGGGGATGCATTTTTTTTTTATTTTTTAAAACCTATCCAGTCCTGGTTTTACTAAGTGCTGGACTAACACTAGTGTGGAATGTCAGCACTTGTTTCAAAGGTCTGAAGGATTTCTGCATTGCAGGGGTGGGTTAGGGGGGCTTCCTTGGACACCCACACATGGATTCTGGAGCTTGCTATGGCTTTATTGTGTACTAGGTGGAAAGCCTGCCCAGAGGGCAGTCTATTGTTGTTGTCGCCAGGTCAGAATTCAAGTCCACATAGTTTCTTTCCAATGTCCTATCCAAGAGTATCTCTCTATATAAATACGTTTGTAACGCGTCCATCGCCATCCCATCCGCAGCAGGAGGGTCGACTGAGCAGCTGTGATGGGTGCGCACACAGCTGACAGCGCATTACAAAGGAATTTATATATTAGAGTAGGTTCCTCTTCCCTCTTAGATTGTAAGCTCACGGGAACCGGACCCTCAGATTGTAAACTCGTGGGACCCCTCAGATTGTAAACTTGTGGGACCCCTTAGATTGTAAACTCGTGGGACCCCTTAGATTGTAAGCTCATGTGGCCCCTTACATTGTAAGCTCATGTGGCCCCTTACATTGTAAGCTAATGGGGCCCCTTAGATTGTGTTGGGCTTGGGCGGGCATTTTTTTTGTAGCGTATACAGTATATTTAATGGCACGTGGTATGCATGGCATGGCAGGCTGGTATTTAGGCACACTGGTATTATGAGACACTGGCATTATGGCTGGCAGACTGGCATTGTCCATGGCAGACTGGAATTGTGCATGGCAGACTGGTAATATGGCTGGCGAACTGGTAATATGGCTGGCGAACTGGTAATATGGCTGGCGAACTGGTAATATGGCTGGCAGACTGGTAATATGTCTGGCAGACTGATATTGTGCATGGCAGACTGGTAATATGGCTGGCGAACTGGTATTGTGCATGGCAGACTGGTAATATGGCTGGCAGACTGGTAATATGGCTGCCGGACTGGTAATATGGCTGCCGAACTGGTAATATGGCGGGCAGACTGGTAATATGGCTGGCAGACTGGTTTTATGGCTGGCAGACTGGTTTTGTGCATGGCAGACTGGTAATATGGCTGGGAACTGGTATTGTGCATGGCAGACTGGTAATATGCATGGCAGACTGGTAATAGAAACATAGAAACATAGAAAAAATGTCGGCAGATAAGAACCTTTCGGCCCATCTAGTCTGCCCAATTACATGGATACTTTACCTGGATTTATCTTTTGTTTAGGATAGCCTTATGCCTATCCCATGCTTGCTTAAATTCAATTACTGTTTTGGCCTCTACCACTTCTACTGGAAGACTGTTCCATGTATCCACCACCCGCTCAGTAAAATAATGCTTCCTGATGTTACTTTTAAACCTTTGCCCCTCTAATCTAAGACTATGTCCTCTTGTTTTGCTATTTTGTTTCCTTTTAAATATACTCCCTTCCTCTACCTTGTGGATTCCCTTTACGTATTTAAATGTTTCTATCATATCTCCTCTGTCTCGTCTTTTTTCCAAGCTGTACATGTTAAGATCATTAAGCCTTTCTTGGTAACTTTTCTCCTTCAAGCCGTACACCATTTTAGTAGCCCTTCTCTGAACTCTCTCCAAGATGTCTATATCCTTCTGGAGATACGGTCTCCAGTACTGCACACAGTACTCCAAGTGAGGTCTCACCAGTGCTCTGTACAGTGGCATGAGCACTTCCCTTTTCCTACTGCTAATACCTCTCCCTACACAACCAAGCATTCTGCTAGCATTTCCTGCTGCTCTATTACATTGACTACTTACCCTTAGATCCTCTGAAATAATAACCCCTAAATCCCTTTCCTCAGATGTTGAGGTTAGGACTGTATCAAATATTCTATATTCAGCCCTTGGGTTTTTACGTCCCAGGTGCATTATCTTGCACTTATCCACATTAAAACTCAATTGCCACAACTCCGACCATTTTTTTAGCTTACCTAAATCATTTGTCATTTGGCTGATCCCTCCAGGAACGTCAACCCTGTTGCAAATCTTTGTGTCATCAGCAAAAAGACATACTTTTCCATTAATACCTTCTGCAATATCACTAATAAAAATATTAAAGAGAATGGGTCCAAGTACTGACTGTGCATTGCAGACTGGTAATATGGCTGGCAGACTGGTAATATGGCTGGGAACTAGTATTGTGCATGACAGACTGGTAATATGCATGGCAGACTGGTAATATGCATGGCAGACTGGTAATATGCATGGCAGACTGGTATTGTGCATGGCAGACTGGTAATGTGCATTGCAGACTGGTAATAGGGCTGGCAGACTGGTAATATGGCTGGGAACTGGTATTGTGCATGGCAGACTGGTAATATGCATGGCAGACTGGTATTGTGCATGGCAGACTGGTAATGTGCATGGCAGACTGGTAATATGGCTGGCGAACTGGTATTGTGCATGGCAGACTGGTAATATGGCTGTCAGACTGGTAATATGGCTGCTGGACTGGTAATATGGCTGCCGAACTGGTAATATGGTGGGCAGACTGGTTTTATGGCTGGCAGACTGATTTTGTGCATGGCAGACTGGTAATATGGCTGGGAACTGGTATTGTGCATGACAGACTGGTAATGTGCATGGCAGACTGGTATTGTGCATGGCAGACTGGTAATGTGCATGGCAGACTGGTATTGTGCATTGCAGACTGGTAATATGGCTGGCAGACTGGTAATATGGCTGGGAACTGGTATTGTGCATGGCAGACTGGTAATATGTATGGCAGACTGGTATTGTGCATGGCAGACTGGTATTGTGCATGGCAGACTGGTATTGTGCATGGCAGACTGGTAATGTGCATGACAGACTGGTAATATGGCTGGCAGACGGTAATATGGCTGGGAAATGGTATTGTGCATGGCAGACTGGTAATATGGCTGGCGAACTGGTATTGTGCATGGCAGACTGGTAATATGGCTGGCAGACTGGTAATATGGCTGCCGGACTGGTAATATGGCTGCCGAAGTGGTAATATGGTGGGCAGACTGGTTTTATGGCTGGCAGACTGATTTTGTGCATGGCAGACTGGTAATATGGCTGGGAACTGGTATTGTGCATGGCAGACTGGTAATATGCATGGCAGACTGGTATTGTGCATGGCAGACTGGTAATATGTATGGCAGACTGGTATTGTGCATGGCAGACTGGTAATATGCATGGCAGACTGGTATTGTGCATGGCAGACTGGTATTTTGCATGGCAGGCATGGCAAACTGGTAAAATGGCAGGCCGGGCACGGAGGAGATGCAGGCCGGGCGCGGAGGAGATGGAGGCCGGGCGCGGAGGAGATGCAGGCCGGCAAGGAGGAGATGGAGGCCGGCAAGGAGGAGATGCAGAAAACAAATCCGATCCATTGGAGAGGCGCTGTGCTATGCGCCTCTCCAATGGATCGGATTTGTTTTGTCCCTCTCGCACGCCGGCTGTGCGCGTGCCACGGCCGTTGGATGCACGCGCAGCCAACCGCCGCAGGTTGCGCGCGCATGCGCAGTAGGATTTTGGCGACGGACACGCCAGCCCTTATTGTTTTATAGGATAGATAAAAGATTGGAATCCACAGAGACTGCGAGGACATTTTACTTACAGCTTCTCATTCCAGTGACTAGTGGCTTCAGAGTTTGAAGTCAGCAGCAGCTGGAGCACCACATGTTGCTACAAACCTATAATGCCTTTGCTGTGACCAGGGGACATCCCCAAAATGTGAAAATACGTAAGGTATTGACTAAACATGCCAAGTGAGGGTGAATCCCACCCTTATGTCTTATACCTTGGCACTAATGCGTCTCACAACCAGGCATACAGGGAGCCGTAAATCTGACAGATCCTCTGATCTGACAGTCCCGCTCCCCTGCTCCCTTTCTATAGCCTATTAAGCCGGAGCTCAGTGTGGCAGTGCTGTGCTTTCTCTATAGGAACACTCAAGGGGTTAATTATCACAGGAGTCTGCAGAGCTCAGGAAAGTATTTGCTAATCAGCCATAGCCATGTAGCAGGGAGACATGTCCAAATTCTAGGTCAAAATAGCCAAACCAGAAAAATTCTCCCATTTAGCTCACTTTCCAAATTGGCTATTTGGTCTAGATTGTTCACTCTCCTGGCAATTCTCAAGGTTTTCACCTCTCTCTCAATAACCCTGTATGTCACAGTTCTGAGCCCCTTCTTAGAAGTGTACCCGAGTTACATTTTATTAAAGTATATTTTAATATTTATCATATGATTTATTTTTTATAAAATAATTTAATAAATATTCTAATTTAAATTAAGTATATTTTAATGCATATTTATTTTAATTGTTCAAATTACATTTACATGAATATATAATTCATATTAAAATACCATTTCTTTTAATAATCCATAATTATTTTTAAATTCTATTTCTGTGGAGCTCTGTGATATGCTCATACACACCGCACATTACTGTGGGTTTTATTGCTGTGGAGCTCTGTGATACGCTCATACACATCGTACATTACTGTGGGTTTTATTGCTGTGGAGCTCTGTGATACACTCATACACACTGCACATTACTGTGAGTTTTATTGTTGTGCCACTCTGTGATACGCATCAACATGTTTTGGTGGGCATGGGGGGGTCAGCATTTCATCCTTGGATCCAGGCAGCACAATGTCTTGCATATTTAAACCAGCAATCTTGAAATATTGAAGCCGAATATTGGATTCCTTACTGCTAATATTTTCTTACAGCTATTATTGGGAACACGGTCTGTAAACGGAGATGGGTTTCCTTGTCTCACACTAGATACGGCCAATTAGGACCAATTACTGATTAAGAAGAGGTAGCAGAAAAAGCATTCTGTTCATAATATTGCAGGCACTGGAATAAATGTTTTCAACATTAACAATTTAACATGTAAACTAAATCCAATATTAAAATATTTTTGTTCTAACAGGTTTTATTCCATGTAAATAATGGCGCTGGTAGAATAACAGCAGTTTATAAGCCACAAAACCCAAACTCCTTATGCGATGGAAAATGGCACAAGCTTGAGGCCAAGAAGATTAAACATCGAATTATATTGAAGATTGATGGGAACGCTGTGCATGCAGAAAGTCCCCATGTTCAGTCAACTTCAGCAGACACTAGTGATCCTGTTTATGTTGGAGGCTACCCTGGTAAGTTTTTGCACAATGCTGTCTTTAAAGCTCAAGCCAGATTTCAATCCTATATCAACCTGTAGATTGTTTCTTTAAAATTTATGGTGATGGTATATTATGCCTGATTATCTAAAACGTATATGTTCGATTTGCCTATAAATACAAAATAATAGACCGGCAATAAACTTGGTTTGGTTCAGAATATTTTTCGGATTCCAAAGTATTCGGACCAAACTAATTTGGTATTTCAGAAGTGTCCAATATTTGGGATCAGAATGATTCGGAATACCGGAAGCATCCGAATATATTGGGCCAGTTCCAAAATTCTGATCTGAGTTCTATTAAAATATTAAAACCTATACAACGACGAAAGAATGGCTTTAGAATGACGTCCGGAATGGTGTACATGCACCAAAATGATTCCCCAGAATGAAGCATATGCTTCAAAATGACTCAGAGAATGAAGCATTTAGTATAAAATGATGCACAGAATGAAGCACATGCACCAAAATGACGCCTAGAATGATGTAGATGTTCCAAAAAGGATGCACAAAATTAAGTACAAGGATGTGCATGCTCTGAAAATAGTGCACATAATGACGCACAAGCATCCGAAAAGCTGTGGAGCATTCCGAATTAATCCGAATATATCCAGATCTGGCTGATTAGAATTGGATTGGTTCAGATGTATTCAGATTGTTTTTTTATTTAGAGAGCGATTCATTTCTGTTATCTGCAAATCCTTTCTTACAACTAATAACGCGTCTTCCACCACTACTGCCACTGCTTTCCTTGTCAACCACAGTTCTACTAAATTACTACATATTATCCACCTATGACCTCAAATCAGGTGTTAAATGCTATAAGAATTTGTTTTGGTTTTTTCTTGATTCCCTTTCCCATGTTCACTTATACAGATTTATGTTATACAACACCTAAGAGAAGTCTTAATTATAACTAGTTTTAGGAAACCAGAGATTTTATGGGTTTTTTATTCTTACAATGAGGTATGTTGCTTATGTATCAGAATTCTGTCGTTTAGACTGGGAAACTTGTTACAGGAAAATCAACATAACTGTGCGTCTGTCATGGCCTGTCGTGATTAGTGAGGCAGTGTAACAGAGGGACAGTCCAGCTGACTGACACGAAGGCTTTAAATGGTTGACAAAGAGACATATCAGTTACATTTTCTATTTTTTACTTCCCGACAGAGATCAAACACCCTGATAGTGAAGTCATATTTCATTACTTTCTAGAGCACTGGCTGAGATTATTGTTAGTCGCCATCTGTGGACTTTTTTGTTTACTTTTCCTGGCCGCTTTTAGCAGATTAAGGCCGGTGTCATATGAGCACGCTATGTGTGCTCCTACCGACGTGCCTCCCAGCGACTGTCGCATCGCTGCGCCGGGGCCAGTCACATGCTGTAGTGACATGCTGTAGCTACAGTAGGCGTGCTGCGTCCTTTTAGAAAGCCTCCCCGTTGAAGCACTACGACGCGCGTTCGACAGGGCTGCAAAGAGCGATCCTCCATAGGAGGAATGAGCCTTTGCAGCGCTGAGCGCACTAACTGCACTCAGTGAAGTGGCCAGACAAGTGTCAGAGTGGAAGGAATGTCTACTCTAACGGATGTTCCTTCTGCTTGTAAAAACTCTCGTCTGCCACCAGCCTAATTCTGCCCATTTTACCACATCACCCTGCCTATGTGACGACTCTGAAATTGTTCATTTTATTCTGAGAGCACATGTTTACAGGCAACATAAAGCTATACGAAATGATTTGCGGGAGTAGTAGGAAGTCATAGGTTTTAAGTGGAAAATGTACTTTACTGCAACTAAACCCGTTATTTCACTTAGTACATGGCTAATGGTATTGATATGTCAATGGCTTCATAGGAAAGGCTTTCCTCTGATTGGAGGGTTTTTAGTTTTTCTAACAAATTACTCATGTTATTAGTGTTCTAATTATTTATGTCTAGTATGCAGCAATGCTCAATGTGTAATGAGTTTAACCCCTTCACTACCGAGATCGAGATATCTCAGGGCTTCAAAGGCACCATCCGTGCCCCAATATCGAGATACACTATATTGCAAAAAGTATTCGTCGCTCACCTGTCTTGACTCGCATATGGATGGGTGAGCGAATACTTTTGGCAATATTGTGTATCTCGATCTGGTAATCTGCAGCCCAAAAGAAATTGAAATTAGTTTGCAGCAAACAAATTTTGTTTGCTTTTGGGCTGCAGAAGGTGCCTCCAAAGTTTTAGTCCTGTGGTCAGAATGCCCAAAGAGCTAAAACTGTGTAAAATCATCTGATGTTCTTACATCGAGCTTTCAGCAGCTGATGCAGGGAAAAAAAGGAAAATAGACCAGCAGCTCCATCTACTGGCCAAAATCGGTATTTACAGTATGAAATACAATGGGTACATGCTCAAATATTTCTTAATGTTATTAATTTTAAATGAGGTTTAAAAATACACGGGTTTCTGACAGGGATTCAGTCACTTGGTAATGAAGGAGTTAAACTAAAGAATAACAATTGACTGCCACTTTTAACTTGCACACTTTTATTATAAGGGCATTAGAATAGGCAAGAAAAAACAAGTTGCGTTGAGTCAGTGTAAATGTCAGATGAGCGCATTTTGTACGGACTGTGCGTCCGTGCAGTACGGAAGCACTTTCTGACAGAAGACGCAGTAGTGGCCACACAGTCCGTTTTTGCGACTGACGTTATTTTTGACGGATGTAGGAGGGAAAATAAATTAAAATGAAAAAACATTTTGTCCGTCAAAAATGCTGGACGTATAAATGCAGTCCGTCTGACCACGTTCCATCACTCACACACAAAGCTATGCGGACGTTGTGGACGCAGCGCACTCTGCACGTCCGTTCTAGCAGTATTATTATTATTATTATTCTGTATTTATAAAGCGCCAGCATATTCCGCAGCGCTGTACAATGGGGGAGTGCAGACATGAGACATACTAAAACACATAAGGAACAGATGGCCCTGCCCTTAGGATAATTGTCCTACTGATACAGAACTTTACACAAGTGCTCAGCTAGGCATCCCATGAGCTTACAATCTAAAGGACAGGGGTAAGTGAAACACAAGGGGAGCTGGGGAGTGTGGATCTGGTGGCTAGAGAGAGAATAGCAAGCCACAGGTTGATTAGAATAAAGTGGCTACAGGTGGAGGGGAATGAATATGTTTGGACCGAGGACTGGGTGGATGGGGCAGGTGGGTGGCACGGCAGAGTGCAGAATCTGGTGTGGTGACTGTGAGTGTTGAGCTGTGGTGAAGGAAGAGGCAGAGGGGCTCTGTATGCAAGCAGGTAATGAGATGCAAGGGGGAGGAAGTGGGGGAGGGGAGCAGAAGCATGGTGGAGCAACAAGTTTTTTGTAATATCAAATTCTATCAAAATTGGAGGGAAGGCATTAA
Organism: Leptobrachium leishanense; assembly: GCA_009667805.1. Classification (NCBI taxonomy): domain Eukaryota; kingdom Metazoa; phylum Chordata; class Amphibia; order Anura; family Megophryidae; genus Leptobrachium; species Leptobrachium leishanense. The sequence continues at coordinate 111,521,378 of CM019067.1, read as the reverse complement.
AGGGAAAAATAATCAGGCAGACTATGAAAACGACAAAAATGAAGCAGAGGAGTGACGTTCTTGCCTAACCTGCGTCCGTTTGCCGCGTCCGTCCGTACTTCGTGTGTGGGGCTCCATTTACCACAATTGTATGCTATCACGGACTTATGTGCGGCAACACGGACGTGAACACTGTGCTCGTCTGACACGAGCCTTAAAAGGCTAATCATTAAATGACTATACTGAGAAATATCATAAAACCCCAAGCCCTGTTTCCCATGCACTGGAAAATCTAAAATATTTATTATTTTAATGGTTTGTACAAACATTGACATTAAATGACGTTGAGGGCATCACCATAGTCGTGGTTTTAGTTCTCTGTACATAGTTTTAAAACGAGCATAGGTCATTTCTAATATCAAATATAAACATCAGCAATGCTTGCGGAGCCAGTTCTCTTCTTTATGTTTTTGTCTACTTAATTAGAAAAGGGAGAGGCAGTCTGTGAGCATGAATCTTTATGCAAGTAAGATTTGAGACTGAGTATTTTCTGAGTCCAATCTCCATGATCACAAAGCTATGTAGGTTATCGGAGTGGTACTTTCAATCCACATACTTATTTAGCTGTGGTGTATTTGTAGGATGAATAAAACAAAGAGGGTCCAGCAAGTAAATAGAACTTTACATTATCTTAAGAGATGACACAGAGCAATATTCAAGTCTACGATGTCTTTGGTTCCATTAAACCTTCTCAATGTTCCCTGCTAAAAATAGAGAAAAAAAAAATGATTATGCTTTTTGATTGGAGAGTTATGGACTCAGGATCAGTCAATTGTGCAAAGAGTGGTAGAATAGATTCTCTTATAACATTCACTCATTGAACGTGAATCTACATGTGATTTACACCATCCTATTAAGGGCCACTGATGAATGAGTTCTCCTGCTTGAGGAGAACATTCTACTCTCATTTACCCTTTTGACAGCAATTAATAGCATCCCTAAGTACAGCTACTGTATGTAGATTTTCGGAACATCTACTCAATGCAATGGAATATAAATAAAAAATTCTCGCCAAGGTGTAGTATTTAACATCAATGTTTTAGAGACATCTTGTAGAAAGTCTTGAACGAGATTAAAAATAAGGAAACAGGTTAATAGATATACAGATGTCTATATTATAATCAATATACGATTAATACAGCAAACATGTATTTCCACAAATCTGCCTAACAAATTAACCATGATTGTGTACTGTACATTTTGTGTAAGGTTATGCAAAATTATTATGGTTTTGACTCACAATTGGTGCAGATGCAGAACATTTTTTCCTTTTTTCTTACATTCCATAGGGATGACACAGTCATTTCAAAATGTTTAGTAAGTAGAATGGAATGAAAACAAATAATCACACTGTTCCTTTTGTTTGTCTTCCTTGTGTGTAGCTGACGTGAAGCAAAACTGCCTAACTAGCCAAACCTCATTCCATGGATGCATGCGTGACCTGAAACTGGCCAAGGGCACGCAAATCGAAGCAGATGACTTCAGCAAGGCTTTTGAATTACGTGGAGTCTTCCCTCATTCTTGTCCGGGAACTGAAGTGTGAAAAGGAGACATGTTGTCTGCGTTTAGGCCCACAATGCACACAAAATGATTATGCACAAACAGGGTGATATTATCCTACATAAGATAATAGGCTGACATGCCTGGTGATTCACATAGTAGTGAGTGTTTAGAACAAGCTTGGTAGTATAAAAGAACGTCTAGTTTTATATTGGATGTGCTATCATCTTCACATTTGGAAGGTGTACCGATCATTCAGATCAAAGGAAGAGGGTTTGACACAGACATTATCTACCAAGCATTCACTAAATGCTATGTAGCTGGTGGGAAGAACCAAAGTTTGTTAGGTTTGCCAAAGTGACTGATTTGAGTTTTTGCTGATGAGTCTTCCACCACCTTATTCCTTTCATACCAAGTAATGTGCAGTGCCATGACACAATAAACTGAAGACGGGTGACCATAATGGCACATCATCTATACTTGCTTTCTGAAATTGGGACCACACCAGTATTGCTGCTGTTGACTGCCTTTAATGTTATGTAGGTTGGCACTTCAGTCTTGTGAGCAATGTGATAAACTGTCACCTTAACCACACTGAATTGTGACATGAAGGGTGTTCTCATGCAGAAACCCTTCACCACGAAAGGGAATAATTCAGTGTCAGGTTTCTCACTTTTAATGATTAAACCACTCTGCTATTTTCCAGATAGACACTCATGGCCTAATGTCAGATACTAATATGACCCATGTCAGTCAAGCATAAAACTTCATGTGTGAACGGTGTTTCCCATTATCTTCAACTAATCTTAAATTTGGCTGAGCAACTTGCAAAAAAAATGAACATCCAAGCAGGTTGTGCATCATTGATAATTATAGTCTAACAATTTGTAACCCTGTATTTTGGATGACTAGTGTCCCTCCTATAATCACATTTCCAACTCAGGAACAATGCTTTGAAACAGCTACCCTCTACCTACCAGAGGTGTAAAACACCAAATACCTCCAGAAAGAAATGGGAATTGTATTACCTTGTTTGTAAAGTTTGTTTACTGTTGGATACTGCAGAGTACCGGACAGTATTTGTTTTATATAATTTCCTTAATATTAATCACCTTGCAAATTGTCAAATCACAATCAATTTTCAAGCTCCATATACAATAAAACATGTTTGTATAATATTTTCCTGTCATTATTTCATTCATGATATCATTAATATTGAAATGTTTCATTTTAAGTGATTGTCATCCCATATTAAACAAGCAATATTGTATTTTATTTATTTATTTAATGTTATTTTCTTATGACCGCTTCTTTCTGTTGTCACAAAATATTTAAAGGTACACTACAGGCAGTAATAGGAGATAGGGATTGTTATTGGTCACACATATCCCAAACACAATCACTTACCAACAAACAAACTACCAGGTCTATTCAATAAAGGTGAAACTCATGAGAATTGGCAGGAGAAGAGAACAATCTAAACCAAACAGCCGCTTTGGAAAGTGAGATATACGCTAGAATTATTCTGGTTTGGCTATTTTGACCTATATTTTTCACTTCTCCAGCCAATTCTCCGGAAAAAATCTCCCATTTATCTCCAAATTGGCTTTCCAAATCGGCTGTTTGGTCTCGATTGTTCTCTTCTTCTGCCAATTCTCCCGAGTTTCTCCTTTAGTCAATAGACCTGTTAGTGAATAGACCTGCACAAGTAATTAAAAAACCGTCAATGTTCATCTTTGTTGCAAACAAAAATCGCCGTTGTTGTAACTACGGAGTAGTTCAGATGTCCAGAAAAGGAGAATACAACAATGGCAGATGAAGTTGCTGCAAACACAGTACCATTGTTTTCATATGTACAAACAAAAACTGTGGCTATTCGCCAATTTCCCTTGTTTCGGGGTTGTTTGCAGCAATGGCGAATAAATATTTTGGCAATTTTAAAGAAGTAAACTCCAATCCAAACATCTCCCTTATTAGCAGGTATATACGGTCCCTACCACTTCGCTCTGCCAATGATCTGATGTTATCTCCCCCACCCCCAACTCCCGCCTTCAACACTTCAAGCTGCCCCTTTCTATGGAACTCCCTCCCCCGCAACATCAGGCTCTCCCCGTCTCTCCAGTCCTTCAAGAAGTCTCTGAAAACACAAACAGCCTGGCCTCAGTGCATTGAAACTGAGCTAGTTGCCTAAATTGGGAGCGCTCCCAGTAGTTAAGGAATATTTCTATCAAGCCAGAAAAAACAGTTTCCAGAATAAGGATTAAAGGGTCCCTAAAACATAAAGCACTAAATGAACATCTCTATTGGCTCAACGCGTTTCCCTGGTATAAACCACCGTCATCAGGACCAGAGAGTGCAGCCTAAATAACTCCCACGCCTATGCAATAACTAGGCTGCACTCTCTGCTCCTGATGACACTGGTTTATACAAGGGAAACGCGTTGAGCCAATAGAGATGTTCATTTAGTGCTCTGGAAACAGTGTTTTTTCTGGCTTGATAGAAATATTCCTTACCTACTGGGAGCGCTGCCAATTTAGACAACTAGCTCAGTTTCAATGCACTGAGGCCAGGCTGTTTGTTTCGGTTGGTTTTTTTCCCCCTCTCAAGCCTGTATTGTTTGCTCCTGATAGGGCTCTTCATAAAGGCTGTGTGTTTTCTCATGCTTTCCTATACCCAGAGACCCTCGAAGGCTTGTTACCATTCATTATACTTGATACTTGCAATATCAGTTTCCAGGGAGGGTCCAGTATTGTGCTAGTATTTCCAATCTAGCATACTCCCAAACTTGCTTTATGGCCTCTTTTTTTGTAGTGGCCTTAATTTTACTTATGTTCTCGCCTCTGCTGAGACATGTATACGTTATGTTTGTCCTAGGTAAGCTCTGTGACTGTGTCTGTCTGCCTATCGCAATACAGCTTTGAAAGCATTCTTTTATTGCATCTCTGATTAAAAGCTAAGTTTTATTTTATTCTTTGGCTATCTCCACTATCTTTTTCAATTGCTAAATTGGGGTTACCCCCCCCCCTGTTACCAACAGTGGCAAGAGCCTTTCTTCTATGTTCAATAGATTGCTTCCCACTATTATCTCAGTACACCCTGCGAGTGTTTTTGTGAATTGGCAAATGGAGTGTAGATTTCAATAAACATACAAACAAGCATTTTCATTTCAATGTTGAAGTCTATAGATACCCAATAAACCTCAAATATGTTCTTTAGTCTCCTTAGCAAATCTTTCAAACAGCAAAACATTACTTCATGGGCAAGTAATCTATAAGTAACACATAAAGTGTTAGCTTAGCATTGTAAAAAATTTAATTTGTGAGCAACTGGATAGAGTAGAGGTTTTGGCACGACCAACTGCTCTACATCCACGGAGAACCAAGTTTGAATAATGAAATAGTATACAAAACTGTAATTGGGAGCGCAAGTAGAGTGATCAGTAGTTGTTGATATTTCCCTTCATCCTATATTCTAGTGAATACTGGTCAGAGCACCTCTCCATTACATGCCCTTGGACAAGACACCCACCAATACATACTTGGCAACTACACAATATCGTCTGCGTAACCTATTGGTAACATCCCTGGGATTTGAAATTACTTCTACGTGGATGAAAACCAATAAGAATGCATGACCGACATGTACCACCTCCTACAACTGCGGAGAATCGGGTGCAACAAAACTCTCATGTCACTGAAAATGGTGCTATGGTGCCCAGAGAAAACAATGTGTGTGCACCGTTAAGTGCATCTAAATGTAAGGAACGTTTAAAACAGTCAGGGTTATTCAAAGAGATCCGAATGGGTGGAGAAAGGTAACCGAACGCTGATTTTCAGCATTCGGTTACCTTTCCTGGCCATTTGGCTATCCAGAGAGCAGGCAATTCGCCAAATCCTGGCGAATTGCCTGCACATACGGTGCCTGTTCGAGGACAGTGAAATCCCCATGAAAAAGCACTGCTTCGGCTATTCAGAGAACACAAACTAGCAGTGAAAGTTTCCCGAAATGCCCTGCCATTCGGTGGTTTAATTCGACAGGTTTTTCAGGAGAATCCTATAGGCTTCAATGTTAAAAATATTCCCCTTTTAATTCAATATCTAATAAACCATTCATTTATAAAATTCTGCAGTAAAGAGTCTCTTTATCTATAGATTTTTTAGGATATTTTAATCATTTTTTTTTTTAACTTATTTTTTCTGTAACAGCTCTTTTTATTATCATTCCTTGGACCTCATATGTAAATTTCAGACATTTTCGCTCAGTAGTTTCTTTGCAAACAGCGTTTCACTTTTCAATCATTCAAGCAAAGTGTTTTGCTAATTTATTCACTGCCTTCTTCTACGGTGTCTCCTTTTTCCGGAGGCTTCGCTGCGTGTGATCGGCTCCTGCTTGGGTTTTTCCGGCGTCTTCGACGGGTTAATCCAGATGTTTTTGCGGGTTTTCAGCGTGCATTCGCCGGGTTTTCGGCAGCTTTTCCCTGCACTTCGACAGCCCTGTGGTGCTTGCTGAATACACCGCAGGGTAGCCGAAATGGGAAAGCCGATTTGCACTGAATTGAAGAGAACGAAAAGTCACCGTACGTGCGGTGACTTTTCGAATCTCTTTGAATAACCCTGACAGTCTTTTTGAACTCTTTGTTTTTATGCACGACCACAAGGTGATGACTTTCTTAGAGGATACTGTTGCTTATGGTAAGAGCTAGGACAGGGATAGCCAACAATGACAAGCTGGATATATTAAAATTACTATTATTAGTTTGTTCCGTACATACTCCGTAGTATGTTCCGTAGTATGTTCAAGTGTTACAATAAGTTAGGGTAGTACATGTTCTCCAAATTCAGGTAGAGAGGATCCCACTCCCTAAGGAGCCTACATTCTAACATGACACATCCTGATTTAAGCAAGAACTTCAAATTTGTTTTAGAAGCTTGGCCTTTATTGGCATTTTTAGAACGTCTATCCAACATTTCATATCTAGAGGGTAATCAAGTTCTAATTACATGACTCCTCGTTATGATAACAAATCACACTCAGTATGTATATGACTTTTCCCTTTTCTGCTACAAGAAATTTAAATACAGGTGTCTAGCTTATTAGAAACACACAAATAAACGCTTTATTGACATATTATTCACCGTTGATGTGTGCTTTGGGTTAAGAAAAAATATATTATTTATTTTTTCTGGAAATTAAAATTTTATATGACTGGGAAAATACACATCTTCTAAGGACAGTAATTGGAATGCATTAATATGTATAAAGAGACAGAAAGGATTAGAGTAAACAACAATTTATCTCGTTGAGTCACACATTGAAGCAAGGTAACCGAGGTAAGCAAGGTAAGGTAAGCTCACTATGCTTTCATGTGGCAGAAGACTTGGATAGTACGTTTGATGTGAAAATATTTTCATAAGAAAAGCGTTTTGTGCGATAAATCCTTTAATGTATCTATTATTTACAAATAATAAAATATGGGCCTGGTATACTAAATGAAGTCTATAAAGTAGATAAAAAAGGAACAAAAAGCAATGTACAGTCATGGCCGAAATTGTTGGCACCCCAGACATTTTTCCAGAAAATCAAGTATTTCTCACAGAAAAGTATTGCAGTAAGACATGTTTTGCTATACACATGTTTATTCCCTTTGTGTGTATTGGAACAAAACAAAAAAAGGGAGGAAAAAAAGCAAATTGGACATAATGTCACACAAAACTCCAAAAATGGGCTGGACAAAATTATTGGCACCCTTAACTTAATATTTGGTTGCACACCCTTTGGAAAAAATAACTGAAATCAGTCGCTTCCTATAACCATCAATAAGCTTCTTACACCTCTCACCTGGAATTTTGGACCACTCTTTCTTTGCAAACTGCTCCAGGTCTCTCTTATTGGAAGGGTGCCTTTTCCCAACAGCAATTTTAAGATCTTTCCACAGGTGTTCAATGGAATTTAGATCTAGACTCCTTGCTGGCCACTTCAGAACTCTCCAGCGCTTTGTTGTCATCCATTTCTGGGTGCTTTTTGACATATGTTTGTGGTCATTGTCCTGCTGGAAGACCCAAGATCTCGGATGCAAACCCAGCTTTCTGACACTGGGCTCTACAGTGCGACCCAAAATCCTTTGGTAATCCTCAGATTTCATGATGCCTTGCACACATTCAAGGCACCCAGTGTCAGAGGCAGCAAAACAACCCCATAACATCATTGAACCTCCACCATATTTCACTGTAGGTACTGTGTTCTTTTCTTTGTAGGCCTCATTCCATTTTCACGAAACAGTAGAATGATGTGCTTGCCAAAAAGCTCTATCTCGGTCTCATCTGTCCACAAGACGTTTTCCCAGAAGGATTTTGGCTTACTCAAGTACATTTTGGCAAACTGTCGTCTTTGCTTTTTTAGGTCTCTGTGTCAGCAGTGGGGTCCTCCTGGGTCTCCTGCCATAGCATTTCATTTCATTTACATGTCGACGGATAGTTCGCGCTGACACTGATGCTCCCTGAGCCTGCAGGACAGCTTGAATTTCTTTGGAACTTGTTTGGGGGCGCTTATCTACCATCCGGACTATCCTGCGTTGCAACCTTTCATCAATTTTTCTCTTCCGTCCACCCACAGAGAGATTAGCTACAGTGCCATGGGTTGCAAACTTCTTGATAATGTTGCGCACTGTGGACAAAGGAAAATCTAGATCTCTGGAGATGGACTTGTAACCTTGAGATTGTTGATATTTTTCCACGATTTTGGTTCTCAAGTCCTCAGTTCTCTTCACCTCTTTCTGTTGTCCATGCTTAGTGTGGCACACACAGACACACAATGCAAAGACTAAGTGAACTTCTCTCCTTTTTATCTGCTTTCAGGTGTGATTTTTATATTGCCCACACCTGTTACTTGCCCCAGGTGAGTTTACAGGAGCATCACATGCGTGAAACAATCTTATTTATCCACAATTTTGAAAGGGTGCCAATAATTTTGTCCAGACCATTTTTGGAGTTTTGTGTGACATTATGTCCAATTTGTTTTTTTCCTCCCTTTTTTGTTTTGTTCCAATACACACAAAGGGAATAAACATGTGTATAGCAAAACATGTGTTACTGCATTACTTTTCTGTGAGAAATACTTGATTTTCTGGAAAAATGTCTGGGGTGCCAACAATTTCGGCCATGACTGTACAGAAATTCCTCGTTATATTCAAACGTAACAGCAAATTTATAATGTAATTAAAAAAAATTCAAATGTCCTCTAAGCTTGATTTAGAATTGGTCTACTTCTTGCATTGTTTTCATGCAGATTTGTCTTGTCTGGCTTCACCTTTATCTATCATCACATGATCTTTCACTCCACTTAAATGGCATACCACGGAGTCATCCAGGTTTATTTCATTTCATTTAGCATATCCAACTTCCACCCTGGATTTCCGATCAGGTTAATATCTGACACTATAGTGGTTATTCACAAAGTGCCGTTGTTTGCTGGTGTTGCAAATACAACTCAAGTGCCAGCATTTCAGAGATTTAAATTCCAAAGTGCAATGAGAAGCTTCACAGTGCAGCTTCTCCTGTTCTTTGAATTTAACATTTGGGAAATGCCGGCATTTGTTAGTGCTGCAACACAGACAAACACTGGATCTTTATGAATAACCCCTATAGTGAATTATAGTGATTTATTTCAAGATAATGGGCGAGGTAGTCACACAAACACATACAAATAAAGCAACATGAGTAAGAATAATTTTGCCATGCTTCACCTTATATACGTTACTCTGAAGTACATTTTCTTTTTTACTTTGGAATGTGTCATTTTGTTTCTTAATAAGCCAACACGTTAAAATGACATTAACGAAAACCACAAAGGAAGACTACTATTATATAAGGGGTTATTCAGAGAGTACCAAAATGTCACCGACATTTCAGTGCTCCCTCTTCTCCTTCACTTCGGGGGAACCAAATTCCCTGACCCTGCGGGGAATTCAGCATTCACTGCAGGGTCCCCGAAGTGCAGGGAAAAGCCACCGCAAAATCACCAAAATTATCAGATCCGACTCGATAACGGCCGAGAACCTGCAGAAATGATTGAATCGGATCCGTTAAATTACTGGATCCGATGAACTGCCGCAAACCCAACGATCCGCAGACGATCTGCCGAACACGGCGCTGACCAGCTGCCGGAAAAAGCCGACGAACGGGGTAAGAAAAAAAACCGATTGAAACTTTCAAAATTTAAAAGCTGTTTGCAACAAAAACTACTGAACGAAACTGTCTGGAATTAACATATAAGGTCTTAAGAATAATAATAATAAAAAGGTCTGTTACAAAAAAAATAAAAACCGCTATTTGCAAAAAAATAACGAGAAATGCCTAAAAAATCCCAAAAAGAAATAAAGAGACTTTTTACTGCAAATTAAAAGAATAAATGGTTTAGTACTGAATAAAAACAGGAAAAATTTTAACATTGAAACCTGTGAGATTCGCATGATTAAACCTGCCGAATGAAACCATCAAGCATCAGGGCATTTCACCGACATTTCTCTGCTGTTCGGTGTTCGCTGAATAGATTAACCATTGCTTCTCTATGGGGGATTTCACTGCCGTCGAACAGGCACCGTATTTAGCTGGCAATTTGCCAAAATGCGGTGAACTGTCTGCTTTCTGAGTAGCCAAATGGCCCCGAAAATGCACCGTACAGGGAAATTCACTGTTTGGTGCAATTTCAGGGCCAGATCGGCTCTCTGTGAATAACCCCTAAGTCATTTATAATGAAAAATAAACAGAAGCAGACTCCAGAAGCAAGGACGTATTTTATTTACAGCAGCGACGTTTTGGCTGAACACTCAGCCTTTCTCAAGCAATAATTAAAGTCAATATTTTTTTCAAAAATTACAAATTCTACTGTTTTAAACAAAATGTACTTTTCATTTCTAGACCTGTTCCCTTCCCTCTCGATAAGGTTAATTTTCCATTACTATGGTGAGGTGAAGATGACATTGTCTGTACAACTTCTATCTTCAGAACTTAAAAAAGCAGGCTTATATCTTGGATTCTGTTGTTAAGCTTCTGATAATCTGTAGCATTTGGGAGCTAAAAAGGAAAGTTCATTACAATTATAAACATCAAAGGTTTTTAGACTGACACTGAGCTTCTAGATAACATGCCTTTTTTCCTCCGTGAGCACTCTGAAATATTGGAACATTAATGGTCAAACTTATTCAGTTTAGGCCCGTGTCAGACGTACACAGTGATCACGTCCATGGTGCCGCACAGTTTAATGTCCATCGTAGCATAGAATCATGAGCAATAGAGACCCACACACGAAGTACATGCGCACCGAACTGCGCACGCACAACGTATGTGGCAAGAACGTAAAAACCACTACCACGGATGCGCAGAGTGCGCCACGTCCACCACGTTCCCGTAGCATTCTGTGTTAGTGATGAGGAGATGTACATGCGCACCAAACTGCGCACCCAAAACACACATGGCAAACGGACGCAAGTTAGGCAAGAACTTAAAACCACTACCACGGACATGCAGAGTGCGCCACGTCCGCGTAGCGTTCTGTGTGAGTAATGAAGAGATGTCAGACGCAGCGCATTTGCATCATCCAGCACCTTGACGCACACAATGGCTTTTCATATCCTTTTCAAATTTTTATCATTTTTCATATTTTATTTCCCATAGTTCCCTTTTTTTCCTACGTCCGTTAACAAAAACATACCATGCCATGTGGTGTCTACAGTATCTTCCGTCAGTAGGTCTGTCCGTTATGCGCGAACGCAGAGTGCGCTCAGACTGCGTTCGTCTGACTCTAGCCTAAAGTTACCAATGGTGAAATACGTTTGCTAAACTCTGACTTCATACAACGCTGAATACGGACTAAAAAAACCTTAAACTGTGAAGAACTTATATATGAGAAACAGGAAAATAAAGATATGCCACTATTTTAATGGGGATATAGTGGTACAGTTGTGTTCAAAATTATTCAACCCCCAATGCTGTAAAGGGTTTTAGGGAATTTAGTGTACATTTGTAATTGTATTCAGAATGAAATCCTAGAAGGACTTTTTAAAGAACCATATGCAACTGAAATGACATCAATTGGTTTTGTAATACAGTAGTAAATGTTTCTTTTGTGAATTCTTCATTGACACAATTATTCAACCCCTTAAAGACTACCACTCTGAAGAACAGAGGTTCATTCAAGTGTTTTCAATCAGGTATTGAAAACACCTGTGGATGTCACGGAACAGCAATAAAGCATAATAAGCACCAATTAGGCAGCTTTAAAATGACTGTGATACTCAGCTCCTTCTAGACATTTACTGGTGTGGTTACAAACATGGTGAAGTCAAGAGAATGGTCCAGGAAGACAAGAGAAGAGGTGATTACTCTTCACAGGAAGGGCAATGGCTATAAGAAGATTGCAAAGATGTTAAACATACCAAGAGAGACCATAGGAAGCATCATTCGCAAATTCAAGGCAAAGGGCACTGTTGAAACGCTACCTGGTCGTGGCAGAAAGAAGATGCTGACTTCGACTGTTGTGCACTACCTGAAGCGTAGAGTGGAGAAAAGTCCCCGTGTGACTGCTGAGGAACTGAGAAAAGATTTGTCAGATGTGGGTACTGAAGTTTCAGCTCAGACAATACGGCGCACACTGCGTAATGAAGGCCTCCATGCCAGAACTCCCAGGCGCACCCCCTTGCTGTCTCCAAAGAATAAGAAGAGTCGACTGCAGTATGCCAAAAGTCATGTGGACAAACCACAGAAGTTTTGGGATAGTGTTCTGTGGACTGATGAAACAAAACTAGAACTGTTTGGGCCCATGGATCAACGCTATGTTTGGAGGAGGAAGAACAAGGCCTATGAAGAAAAGAACACCTTGCCTACTGTGAAGCATGGCGGAGGGTCAATCATGCTTTGGAGCTGTTTTGCTTCTGCAGGTACAGGGAAGCTTCAGCGTGTGCAAGGTACCATGAATTCTCTTCAGTACCAGGAGATATTGGATGACAATGTGATGCAGTCCGTCACAAACCTGAGGCTTGGGAGACGTTGGACCTTTCAACAGGACAATGATCCCAAGCATACCTCCAAGTCCACTAGAGCATGGTTGCAGATTAAAGGCTGGAACATTTTGGAGTGGCCATCGCAGTCACCTGACTTAAATCCGATTGAGAACCTCTGGTGGGACTTAAAGAAAGCAGTTGCAGTGCGCAAGCCTAAGAATGTGACTGAACTGGAGGCTTTTGCCCATGACGAATGGCTGAAGATACCCGTAGATCGCTGCAAGACACTTGTGTCAAGCTATGCTTCACGTTTAAAAGCTGTTATAACTGTAAAAGGATGTTGTACTAAGTACTAAGATTGAATGTCACTTGGGGGTTGAATAAAACTGATAATGATGTGAGCACAGAAAAGACATTTGTGGTTATTTCATTATAAATGTTATGTTATATTTGTCTGACCTACATGTGCCTCTTTGATTTAATTGTAAGCAAGATGACTGAATGATCAAAATCAATGTCAAACTGGCCAAAACACTCAATTTCAGTGGGGGTTGAATAATTTTGAACACAACTGTATATGAGCAAGTTAGGCTGGGGTTAGACTAACGCATTTTTAACATGCGTTTAGGCACACTTAATCACGGCCGCAGTAGCAGCAAATGACGGGCACTGACGGCCAATATATGAAGTACAGCCGCACGAAAGTGCAGCCACGCAACGCAAGCGGCAAACGAACGCATTTTTTGGAGAACGCAGAACCGCTAGTACTGACGTACAGAGTGCGCTGTGTCCGCTAGCGGCGTGTGTGCGTGATTAAGAGATTCTCAGACGCTGCTAATGTCCGGCCAACATAACGTCCAGACGCAAAAAGTGTTTTATTGACGATCCGTAAAAAAAAAAATCACACATGAAAATGCGCATCGTATGACCGTTTTCGCGCATTCCGTGAAAATATACGTCAATGCGTTCGGACGCATTGACGTATTTTTTGACGGAATGCGCGAAAACGGTCATACGATGCGCATTTTCGTGTGTGATTTTTTTACGGCCGACGCGAAAAATGCATTCTTTGACCCTAGCCTTAGCGTTCTGCAGAGTTTATGTGCTCTACATTTAGGCTAGGGTCAGACGAGCGCATGTTGTATGGACTGTGCGTCTGTGCACAACAGACGTACTTTCTGACGGACAACAAGGTAGTGGCCACACTGTCTGTTTTTTTCACTGACGTATTTTTTGACGGATGTAGTAGGGAAAATAAATTACAATGAAAAAAGCATTTTGCCCATCAAAAATGCTGGACGTAAAAATTCTGACCACGTTCCATCACTCACAAAGCTATGCGGATGTTTCGGACGTGGCACACTCCGCACGTCCTGTCTAGCGTTTTACGTTCTTGCCTAACTTGCGTCCGTTTGCCGCGTCCACACTTCTGTACTTCGTGTGTGGGTCTGTTGATCATAATTTTATGCTACCACGGACGGTAAAATGTGCAGCAACACGGACGTGAACACTGCGCTCGTCTGACCCGAGCCTTAAATACAAATAAATTAGACAGTCCATCTGTACTAAACAAGACTATTTTAGAAAACAGCTACAAAACAGATTGAAATTGAATCCGTTTTAAATCCCTTGTCTGATTTCTTTTTTGTGTGTGTCTGAGGAGGAAACACGAACCGTCGACAAATGGTCCTTCAGCTGTTTGTGTATGAGGCCTTTCTAATTTTTTAAATATGTCCACACCTCAAAATAGAAGAGATCAGGACTACTTATTTTAGAAAGATATGAAGTTTTTGGTTTCTTTAAACTTATTACATGAACAAAATAAATTTACAAATTAATAACTTAAACACACGTTTATTTTTAATTAATTTACATAATTATAAATTTGGGGAGTTGAGTGAACTGGTGGGTAGTAAGAAAACAAAGAACCTACTTTCTATCCTGTTGATAATCTAAATATAAACAATTGTAGCAAACTGGAACACCTTTTATTTAAATGGCCTCTAAAATGATGAGCATTTGATGACTTGTTTTTATTCATATCTCCTTCACTACCAAGCACTTTTTGTTGCAAAAATATTAATTTATCACACCAATTGAAACCTCATAGTTAAAAATGAAATATAAGGATTTTGCTGAATGATTGTTGCTTTGAGATAATTACACGATTAAAATAATGTATATTTGTTCATTTTACTTTATTTATGTATTCCTTTATCCTTTACATAAATATTGCTGGGATGAAAGATTCTGACCGCTATATGTGTCTCTTATCTTGCACAAGTTCAAATGTGGTCTGCGTTATTCGCATACAGGTAGACATGTCCTTTGGGTCAAATACAGTAAAATAAAAATCGTCAGATATGCTGCTTATACATATCTGTAGTGATCATAATAAGATTATTAGCAATGCAGCTTCCAAAAAATATTAGTATAAAAAACTATTGGGGTTATTCAGAAAGAGACGATCTGACCCCGAAATTGCACCGAACAGCGAATTTCCCCGTACAGTGCACGTTCGTGGCCATTCAGAAAGCAGGCAGTTTGCCAAATTTTGGCAAATTGCCAGCAAACACAGTGCCTGTTCAACAGCAGTGAAATCCTCATAGAGAAGCAATGGTTAATCTATTCAGAGAAAACGGAACAGCAGAGAAATGTCAGAGAACTGCCCTGCTGTTTGGTGGTTTCATTCGGCAGTTTTAATCAGACGAATCCCATAGGTTTCAATGTTAACAATTCCTGTTTTTATTCCATATCTAATAAACAGTTTACAGTATTATTTTAATCTGTAGCAAAAAGTCTCTTTATTTCTTAGGATCTTTAAGGCATTTTGGTGATTTCTTCAGCAATTTTTTTAAAATATGGTTTGTTTTTTTCCTGTAACAGACCTTTTTATTATAATTCATAGGACCTTATATGTTCGGGACAAAATCAAATGGCACGCTGACCACAGTCACTTCTCTCAAATATCTAGGTATGTGGTTAGACCCAAATCTATCTTTTGGCCCCCACATCGAAAAACTCTCATCTAAACTCTACCCCAAACTAGGTGCCCTGTACAGAAACAAATCCTGCCTGAGCCCCGCGGTAAGAAAGCAGATTGTACAACAAATGCTTATGCCAGCCATTGAATACGGAGATGTAGTGTATGCAGCTGCCCCTCAAACACACCTCCAGAAACTTACTACATTGTATAACTCATTCTGTCGCTTTGTGCTACAATGTAACTACATGACACACCATTGTGACATGTTAAAAGAACTAAACTGGCCATCGCTGGAATCTAGACGCACCCTTCACCTTTCCAACCTGGTGTTTAAGAGCTTTTCTGGGAAGCTACCACCCTACCTGAATATGCTGCTTCCCCTGGCAGTTCCCTCATCCTATAACCTCCGATCCAGGACCTGCACCTTACTTGCAATACCACAATACAAAAAGACAGTGGCTATCCTCATTTTCCTACAGAGCACCGCAAATATGGAATAACCTCCCAGACACCGTCAAATCTTCCCCCAGTCTAAAGTCCCTTATAGGGACACTCTACTCAAAAAATCACCCCCCGTTTTTTTATCCTAACCTATCCCTATTCCCTTAATAAATCTTTTGTTTTTTTTTGTTTTTTTTGTAACTGTAATACTTACCCTAAAATCCTCTTCTTTCCAACGGCGTCTTTTTTTTTTTTATACTCACCTCCCTCCTCTTCCGCTCCCGTCCTTCTTCATGCTTCTTGGCTTCTGGTTTATGTGAGAAGCGCGCATGCGCGCCTCTCACATAAGCCAGACAATCGGCAGGCGTCCTCCCGGCTCCCTCTGAGGATTAGTGTTGCGCGCAAGAGGATGCGCGCAACACTAACCCTCAGAGGGAGCCGCCAGCTTCTGCAGTGAGTTGGAGACGTCATCGCGCTGAAAGCGCGATGACGTCTCCTACTCGGCAAAAGTCGGCAGAAGCGGGAAATATGATTCCCGCTCTGCTGACTGACAGCTGGGAGGGCGGAGTAAAGTCCTCCGCCTCTCTCAGCTGTTTTCAGCCTTTCCTGACGATCGGCTGAGCGGAGGCAGGAGGGACAGGCAAGGGAATACTCCGGGCATCATGACCACCTAAAATAGCTTAGGTGGTCATGTTGCCTAGAATGTCCCTTTAAGACTACCCTATTAACATACCTCAATACGAAATGCACCTGTAAACATGTATCATAATGACTTTATTTCCTACATATCTATTTTTCTGTATATTTGGTCTTGTGCTGTTAATATCTTGCATTTTACTATTTTGTATTTCTGTAACCACTCAATGTTCTTGAACCCAGGACATACTTGAAAACGATAGAAATCTCAATGTATCCTTCCTGGTAAAATCCGTTCATAAATAAATAAAATAAATAAAAATTCCATACATTTTCAAACAGCAGTTTTTTTTAACAGCTTTTCAATTTTGACACTTTAAATCTCTTTTTTTTTGTTTGGTTTTTCTTACCCGTTCGCCAGCTTGTCGGCTTTTTCCAGCGGCTGGTTGGTGCTGTGTTCGTTGACTTGTCAGCTTCTTACGGCGATGTTTCGGCGATTTTGCGGCAGATATTTGTGTCTGCTCCCTACACTCCAGGGACCCTGCGGTGAATGGAATGGAATTTGTTTCCCCTAAGTGCGGGGAACGAGAAATGTCGGTGACGTTTCAGTGCTCTCTGAATAACCCCTTATCTGTATGTGGCATAATGTCTGTATATGGAAATTACAGTAATACCATTTATCTGTGTTATACAGGGATTTTCAGCAGTTTTAACTCCCTGAATCGTATCTCTGTATAGTAGTGTGTGACCCCCAAAGCTCTCCCTGTATTCTGCCCTCTCTGTAGCTGTTATAATGCTCTAGTAAAGTTAGCTGACCTTTTTGTTACAATGTAGGTAGGGGCTGATTCTTGTAGCCACTTTACAATAATACAGAGTGACAGGAGTGAGATCTCAATACAAATTTCCTTTCTTCACTTGGAGCACACAAATCGTGTTTTAAAATGATACGCAAAAGGGGTTTTACATGCCAATTATGGCAGTGAAATAGTTAAAAAAGTTTCATAGCCATAAATGCAGTATGATTGTTTTAAATCTCACTGAGGTAGTAAAATATAAGCTGAAATCTTAACTTTCAAAGGATAAGGAGTAAAACGAAACTGGAATCCTTTCGAATATAATGTTATCCTTGTAGATCAGGGTTATTCAAAGAGCTCCGAATTGTGGCCGAAAGGTAACCGAACAGTGAAATTCAGCATACGGTTACCTTTCCTAGCCATTCGGCTATTCAGAGAGCAGGCAGTTCGCCAAATCCTGGCGAATTGCCTGCACATACGGTGCCTGTTCGAGGGCAGTGAAATCCCCATAGAGAAGCAATGCTTTGTCTATTCAGAGAACAAAAACCAGCAGGGAAAAGTTGCCGAAATGCCCTGCTGTTCGGTGGTTTCATTCGACAGGTTTATTCAGGTGAATACCATAGGCTTCAATATTAAAAATATTCCCGTTTTAATCCAATATCTAATAAAACGTTGATTATAAAATCTGCAGTTAAAAGTCTCTTTATAGATTTTTTTAGGATCTTTAAGGCAGTTTTGGGGATTTTTTTTGTTCGCTCAAATCTTTTTTTCTTTTTTCTGTAACAGCCCTTTTTATTATCATTCATTGGACCTCATATGTAAATTTCAGACATTTTCCTTCAGTAGTTTCTTTGCAAACAGCGTTTCACATTTCAAACATTCAAGCGTACTGTTTTGGTTTTTTTCACACCATTCGTCTGCGGTGTCGGCTTTTTCCGGCAGCTGCTCTGCGCTGTGATCGGCAGCTGCTCGGGTTTCTCCGGCATGTTCGCGGGGTTAATCCAGATGTTTTTGTGGGTTTCGGTGTACATTCGCCGGGTTTTACGGTGAGTGTTCGTCGGGTTTGCGGCGGCTTTTCCCTGCACTACGACGGCCCTGTGGTGCTTGCTGAATACACCGCAGGGTAGCCGAAATGGGATCGCCAAATCACAGCTAATAGAAGAGAACGAAAAGTCACCGATTCTCTTTGAATAACCCTGTATGTGTATCTTTCCATTTGTATTTACAAGCTCCATAAATATTAATTCCCACACTTTTCTTAATTTAATACATATTTAATAAAAAAAATGCAGCAACCAAAGAAAACTAACATATATAAAAAGAATACACTTTAATCAGGAGTATTCAAATACACAATTCATCTATACGCATTCACATTTCCTTGCATTTCACCAACGGCTTTCAGAACAGCACCACATCTCTACTTGCGATAATTAAATGGTGAGAAACATAACATCTATGTCACGGCTATTACCATTTCCACAATTCTCAGAAAAATCAGAGTAAACTGTTTTATTCTTATTTCATTATTGCATCTTAGTCCAACCTTTAGGTACGTTGATGTGTTATAGAAGCTTCAGCATTAAGAATCAGGGAAGTGAAGACAAATTATGCAGAATATTCAAAACACAAGGAGGTGCATTTTGCTGTGGAGCACAATAGCAATGGAACACACAACATTTCCAAAATATATACAATGTTCTATAAAGAAAACAATTGTTTTAGGCAGTATGCAAAGAGAAATTTAATGGCATCATTATCAATAAATACCTATTTTTTTTTTTTTAAAAAAAAAAACATTTTTAAACCTTCATGGCAAATGAAGCAGGTCGGTTTTGGTTATCAGATAAACAGATTATACTAAAACAGGCTGCTGGGTATAAGTTTAAGGAAAATGACAAATACAATTTTTCCTTTAGTCTTGTTTTCCCTTTCTGAAAACATAGCAGTATTTTTAAATATTGAAGAGAAGGCTCCACTTAATACATGTGCCTACAGCACAAATAAATGCCATTTTTAAGTCTTAGTACTAAAAACGGCTTAGTTAGGGCAGTAGCTTTAGAATTCTTATCAAAAATGTAGTTTCTCATTGCAGTTCTGGGCAGTTGTGCACACTTAGGGCTGTGCTGCACAGCTGGTGTAAACGTAACCAGAACCGTTGAACACTTACCAACTCCATAGACTATAATGGCTCTGGTAGCTTTACTGCCGAGCTGGTTATACAGTCAGGTCCAGAAATATTGGGACATCGACACAATTCTAACATCTTTGGCTCTATACACCACCACAATGGAGTTGGAATGAAACAAACACAATGTGCTTTAACTGCAGACTGTCAGCTTTAATTTGAGGGTATGTACATCCAACTCAGGTGAACGGTGTAGGACTTACAGCAATTTGCAGATGTGCCTCCCACTTGTTAAGGAACCAAAGGTAATGGGACAATTGGCTTCTCAGCTGTTCAATGGCCAGGTGTGTGATATTCCCTCATTACCCCAATTACAATGTGCAGATAAAAGGCCCAGAGTTCATTTCAAGTGTGCTATTTACATTTGGAATCTTTTGCTGTCAACTCTCAAGATGAGATCCAAAGAGCTGTCACTATCAGTGAAGCAAGCCATCATTAGGCTGAAGAAACAAAACAAACCCATCAGAGAGATGGCAAGAACATTAGGCGTGACCAAAACAACTGTTTGGAACATTCTCAAAATGAAGGAACGCACCAGTGAGCTCAGCAACACCAAAAGACCCAGGAGACCACGGAATACAACTGTGGTGGATGACCGAAGAATTCTTTCCCTGGTGAAGAAAACACCCTTCACAACAGTTGACCAGATCAAGAACACTCTCCAGGAGGTAGGTGTATGTGTGTCAAAGTCAACAATCAAGAGAAGACTTCACTAGAGTAAATACAGAGGGTTCACCACAAGATGTAAACCATTGGTGAGCCTCAAAAACAGGAAGGCCAGATTAGAGTTTGCCAAACAACACCTAACAAAGCCTTCACAGTTCTGGAACAAGATCCTATGGACAGATGAGACCAAGATCAACTTGTACCAGAGTGATGGGAAGAGAAGAGTATGGAGAAGGAAAGGAACTGCTCATGATCCTAAGCATACCTCCTCATCAGTGAAACATGGTGGTGGTAGTGTCATGGCGTGGGCATGTATGGCTGCCAATGGAACTGGTTCTGTTGTATTTATTGATGATGTGACTGCTGACAAAAGCAGCAGGATGAATTCTGAAGTGTTTCGGGCAATATTATCTGCTCACATTCAGCCAAATGCTGCAGAACTCATTGGACGGCGCTTCACAGTGCAGATGGACAATGACCCAAAGCATACTGCAAAAGCAACCAAAGAGTTTTTGAAGGGACAGAAGTGGAATGTTATGCAATGGCCAAGTCAGTCACCTGACCTGAATCCCATTGAGCATGCATTTCACTTGCTGAAGACAAAACTGAAGGGAAAATGCCCCAAGAACAAGCAGGAACTGAAGACAGTTGCAGTAGAGGCCTGGCAGAGCATCACCAGGGATGAAACCGAGCGTCTGGTGGTGATGTCTATGCATTCCAGACTTCAGGCTGTGATTGACTGCAAAGGATTTGCAACCAAGTATTAAGAAGGGCAAGTTTGATTTAGGATTACTATTCTGTCCCATTACCTTTGGTCCCTTAACAAGTGGGAGGCACATTTACAAACTGCTGTAAGTCCTACACCGTTCACCTGAGTTGGATGTACATACCCTCAAATTAAAGCTGACAGTCTGCAGTTAAAGCACATTGTGTTTGTTTTATTCCAACTCCATTGTGGTGGTGTATAGAGCCAAAGATGTTAGAATTGTGTCAATGTCTCAATATTTCTGGACCTGACTGTATTTACACCAGGCTTGGATTACAGCCCTTAGTTGTTAAGAAAATACCTATGCATTAAAATAGTGTCATATAACCCTTTCATGCCAACCCAGCGGTTAGCGCTGAGTTCCGGGGCCAGGTGGTGAGGTAGCGCCTGCATCGGAAACTCTTGCTAAAGTGGGGATGCTATGGGAGAAATTGCAAGAGCAGATTTTCTCCGTTTGTGTCCCCATTTTATCTTTAAGGCTGGGGTCAGCCAAGTGCACTATGTGCACCCGTACTGACGTGCCTTCTGGCGACCGTCGCAGCGTTGTGATGCTGCGACGGGGCCAGCCGCACGCTGTTGTGGGCGTACGACAGCAGCTGTGCTGCGCCCGTGCACCAAGCCTCCCCGTTGAAGAGCTAGGACATACGTTGACGGGGCTGCAAAGTGTGATCCTCCATAGGAGGATCAAGCCTTGCAGCGCTTTGCTCACTAACTGCGCTCAGCGACGCGACCAGATGGGCGTTGAGTGGAAGGAACGTCCACTCTCACAGACGTTCCTTCCGCTCTAACTACCACTCTTCTGACCCCAGCCTAAGCAGGGGATAGAGCCCATTATGTTTTCCCGATGTTACAACAGACAAAAACTGGTGTGAAAACAGTGGTAACCCTACAAGATCTACCTTATGGTAAGATCTGACAATGACCATCTTGCATCCATAACCAGTAATAAATATGATGCATTTAGCATGAGGATAAAATGGCCATAACCAGTAAATATGATTTTGCTAATGTATTTATCTAATAAAAATGTCTAAAAAAAGTTTATTAAATCTAGAATTCATATTTAAATATATATGTGAAAATAAGCTAAAAAAATGCAACCCTTTGGTGACCTTACAAACAAGAGCAGAGATTCGTACACCACATGAAATGTAACAGAATATCAATATAACCGTGTCACAAGATTTCATTTAAAGACTGTAGTTTTGCAATTGCGATAGAATAAAAAAAGACCACACCTTGCAGTTTCACAGTTAAAGGTGTTAAAACCAAATTGCAGCAGTTGGTTTATATATTAAAAGCTAGTATGTGTAATAAGGTTTTATTGTTCCCTTTAATGACAATGATATGGAAATTTTGTCATG
Organism: Leptobrachium leishanense; assembly: GCA_009667805.1. Taxonomy (NCBI): domain Eukaryota; kingdom Metazoa; phylum Chordata; class Amphibia; order Anura; family Megophryidae; genus Leptobrachium; species Leptobrachium leishanense. The sequence goes on along the minus strand of CM019067.1, from coordinate 111,499,002 downwards.
CTGTAGGGGTTATTTAATACAAACCACCAAAATTTCAACGGAATTTCAGTGCTTTTCAATTCGGTGCACTTCGGCGATTCCATTTCACTGAAACTATGGTGAATTCACTATTCACCATAGGGTCATCAAAGTGAGACGAAGATGGCGTCGCCTAAGCCCCATGAAAAAGTTGGTGAATGTCGCCGAAGAGTTGCGAACTGGCCTTGGCAAAATCCACTGAACTGCAAAAAAAAGGAACTCTCTTATTCTCCTAATAGGTGTTTAAAACAATAAAAATTAATTAAAATGCATCTGTGATACAGAATGAAAAAAGTTTGGAATCAAAAATTTCATCTAAAAAAAAAATGCAAAAAATACAAAAGGTCTTCTAAAACAATAAAAAGGCTTTGCTGAAAATGAAAATGATAAATGTTTATTTTTTAAACTAAAAATTATATTACTTTCTTACATTGAATCCTATGGGATTCCATTTTTTAAACCTGTCGAACTGAGTCACCGCATATCAGGTAATTTTGCTGTTACTTGAGTGCAGTTCGGCATTCTGTGAATAGATAGAATGGTTTATCTATGAGACAATTTTGCTGCCACGGAAGATAGCCATATTGCGGCGAACTGCACCGTATTTCGCTGTCAATGAGCCAGTATTTGGAGAATTGACAGCTTTCTGAGTAGACAAACTGCCCCGAGATTGCACCGTAAGGTGAAATTCACCATTCGGTGCCCTTCGGTGGCAAGTTCTGGGTTTTAGTGAATAACCCCTTTAACGTATTTTTCTTTTTCTGGCCATATTGCTCTATGATATGTAGCTCTTTCCCACTAACTAGTTGGACAGGTAATTAAAAGTGATCCAATGAAAAGTCCCATACTCATTGATACTTGTCTCGTAACAAGCACACTGAAACAAAGGAGAGAGTTGTCGTGCTGCCATGGCACGATGAAAATAAAATAATGGTAAGTATGAAAAGATTTTCTCTTTTACCCTGTCATATCCGTGGCAGCTCTACCAGGTTGATAGGGACTCCACAGCTTACGATGAGATGGAAACCACTCGGAACGGAATCTACCTGCTGAGACTCAACCAGAGGGGTATTTGCACTCAGTGGCGTAGCGTGGGGGGGGGCTGGGTGGGCGGTGCCCCAGGTGCAGGTTTTTCGGGGTGCATAATTTCAAAAGAAATTTGCACCCCTAAAAATTCCCAGCCAGCAGGCCCGGACTGACCTGTCGGGCGTCGCCCAAGGGCCCGCGGATTGAGGGGGCCCAGATGCCATGCAGGGGGTGGGGGCCGGATGCCATGCAGGGGGGTGCCCGTTTTTGAATAGCGTGTGAGTCTGTGTTGAAGGGGAGGCAGCTGCATGCGTGTGCAGGTCACGCGGCCCGGCCAGTCAGGTGGTACGGAGTCTCTATACCACCTGACTGGCCAGACCGCGTGACCTGCACATACACGCTCACATGTGCAGCCCCCCGCTCTTTCCACGGACTCTCACGCTATTCAGGACCAGGCACCCCCCGCATGGCATCCGGCCCCCAACCCCTGCATGGCATCCGGCCCCATGCCAATATTTTAATGAGAGCTGGGGCAATATATCCATGAGAGCTGGGCAATATATCCATGAGAGCTGGGCAATATAACCATGAGAGCTGGGCAATATATCAGTGAGAGCTGGGCAATATATCCATGAGAGCTGGGCAATATAACCATGAGAGCTGGGCAATATATCCATGAGAGCTGGGCAATATATCAATGAGAGCTGGGCAATATAACCATGAGAGCTGGGCAATATAACCATGAGAGCTGGGCAATATATCCATGAGAGCTGGGCAATATATCAATGAGAGCTGGGCAATATAACCATGAGAGCTGGGCAATATAACCATGAGAGCTGGGCAATATATCAATGAGAGCTGGGCAATATAACCATGAGAGCTGGGCAATATATCAATGAGAGCTGGGCAATATATCCATGAGAGCTGGGCAATATATCAATGAGAGCTGGGCAATATAACCATGAGAGTTGGGCAATATAACCATGAGAGCTGGGCAATATTGGGGGGGGCGCACAATTCTTGGCTGGCCCCGGGCGCTGACAACTCACACTACGCCACTGTTTGCACTAAGGTCAGTGTGACCACTCAAATTACATTTAGTGGTCGCAGTGCCCACAATGCCCCTTTAAGATAATAAAACAACAAAATAGCTGGATCCAAGTGTAAACCAGATGGATTCAGAAGCTGCCACCTCCATCACCACAGCAATAGAGAGCTCTTGGTCACAGAGGAAGCTCTGTAGGGGTTTGACCGTATGGAAGCAAAGTGTCCCACAGAATCAAAAAAGACTTCCAAAATACTTTATAGATGGAATCTAAAAAGGATCCACCAATACTCAAAATCTAAAACTTTAAAGGGACTAATGTATCCCAAACATGCCAGTTGGTAATGGTCAGTAAAAAAAACATGGATGACCAGTGTGGAAGGATATTTTTATTGGCTAATTTCTTAACCAATTGGTTAGTGGGGATGAGGTACCCATCATAGTGCCCCGAAGGATACGTCGAGGAGATCCTGTTAGGTCAATGTATACTGATAAAACACTGGAACAAAGGATTTATTGCACTTAAACATTTTGTAGTTGGCAATGAAATAGTATTAAAGAGTATATTAAATTAAAGAGTGGATAATGATAAGGCACGTGTAATATTGTTCCTTCCAGTCATTTTTAAGTAATGCTGCCAGCTAAAGGAGCTCATTAAATTTCCTGGTAGGAAACTGTCAGGTCTAAAATAACTACACCAGTTGGCAAAATAGTTGTATGTCCTTATTTATAGAAGCAGTCTTTAACCACAAACACTCTCAAAATGCAAGACTATGGCATCTACCATAATGAAAGTCAAAATGTTTGTTACAAACATGAATACTGATATAAAATAATGATGGCTACGCATACATGCACACTATTACAGGCTCGTACAATTAACCCACCACAAAATATGTACAAATATTAATTAAAAAGAAAACTGTACATAGTGTTTCCTGTGCAAATTGATCTACAATACTTCTGGAAACCCGTCAAGCTGCAATGATACAGCGTCTGTCTCCCCAAATACATTCTTCATTAAACATAATTATAAAAAAAGTAGAACAGAAATAAGATCATCGATGCACATCTTTGAAATAGTTATGTGTTGTACATTTGTCCATAAAGAAGTGGTTTCAACGGATGCTCATACTGCATCTATATGTCAGCATCAATACCTGAAGATCTTAGTGGTGATCATTGAGACATCTTCACTGTGTTGTCCCATAGCATGACATTTTCCCGATAGTGTTTTTATCTTTTCGTATTAAAAAAAATCATGGTTTTAAAGTAAAGCTTTATTTGACCTGATTTTAAAAGTATTCAGCATGGGGATATGTTTTTCTTTTCTCTCATTGGTGTAGTGTAGTTTTTTCTTCTCTAGTACCTCATGTATTGTGTCCCATTGTTTTGAGCGGTATCTCCCATACTATTCCCGACTTTCCCGTTGTGTTGAGCGGTATCTCCCATACAATTCTTTGTACATACAAAGCCAAGCCTTCTACCAGTCCATGGTATTTGAATTGTTCATGAACCTGTCCATTTTGACCTGTTTGTTTCAGCTTGTTTTTGGCTTTAAAATCCATTCTGCTTGAGGGTTTACGTGATACACATCCAACATGTAGGTGTCTGGATCTAGACAATGCTCTCCTGAAATGATATTCAAGCAATTATCATTAGAAAGGGAAATAAATGACTCTGTTGGTAGATATTGGATTTTACAAACTTACAGGGTTATTCAGAGAGCGGTGAAAAGCTGGAGAATGACTGGAGAATGGAAAATTCTAGGTCAAAATAGCCGATTTGGAAAGTGAGATAAATGGGAGAATTTTTCTGGTTTGGTTATTTTGACCTAGAATTTTCCATTCTCCAGTCATTCTCCTGCTTTTCACCTCTCTCTGAATAACCCTGCTTGTATAAGGTATGCATCGCTTGACCAATATTTTGGTTATAGTGATAAATACATTTGATATAAAATGTGCTAACAAAACAAACATATGAACAAAGTGATACTATTTTACTTATAGGAATTACAGTATTACTGGTAAAGTGTCTGACACTATTTGACAATCAAAACAATTATCTTTGCATTGCTTCAACCCTCCTGCCCGGCATGGAAAGGAGGCATCTTAATATTCAAAAACATTAAAAGGGATACTTGATTAAAAAATAGCATTCCCTTTTTTGCTCTTAAATAATTGGGCAGAGAGACTGCTGACAACGCCTGCCCAATCATTTTTTTGTTTTTTTATTTTTGGTGATTTTACTCACCTATTGTACCTTGCCAGGTACAGCTCCTCCTCTTGGGCTCAGGGAGTCCCGGACCCACCTTTTCCATGTAACTTACATACAGGGTAATTCAAAGAGATCCGAATTGCTTGAGAAAGGTAACCGAATGCTCAAAATCAGCGTTCGGTTACCTTTCTTGGTCATTCGGCTATCCAGAGAGCAGGCAATTCGACAAATCCTGGCGAATTGCCTGAACATACGGTGCCTGTTCGGTGCCTGTTCGAGGGCCGTGAAATCCCCATGAAAAAGCACTGCTTCGGCTATTCAGAGAACACAAACCAGCAGTGAAAGGTTCCCGAAATGCCCTGCCATTCGGTGGTTTAATCCGGCAAGTTTATTCAGGAGAATCCCATAGACTTCAATGTTAAAAATATTCCGGTTTTAATTCAATATATAATAAACCGTTCATTATAAAATTCTGCAGTAAAGAGTCTCTTTATTTATCGATTTTTTAGGATATTTTAAGCATTTTTCTGATTTTTTTGGGGGATTTTTTTTTGTTCGCTCAAATATTTTTTTCTTTTTTCTGTAACAGCCCTCTTTATTATCATTCCCTGGACCTCATATGTAAATTTCAGACATTTTCGCTCAGTAGTTTCTTTGCAAACAGCGTTTCAGGTTTTCGGCGTGCATTCGCCGGGTTTTGCGGTTAGTTTTCGTCAGGTTTGCGGCAGCCTTTCCCTGCAATTCGGGGACCCTGTGGTGCTTGCTGAATACACTGCAGGGTCATCGAAATGGGATCGGCAAAAGGAACCGAATTGAAGAGAACGAAAAGTCACCGAACGTGCGGTGACTTTTCGAATCTCTTTGAATTACCCTGATAGTGTAGAAGCCCCAAACTTTTCAGGGCAACTTCATGTACGCAAGTTCTGCAGCGCCTGCGCAGAACAGTGGATCTGAGCTGCATGTGTATGCGCAGGTCTGATCCATCAGTTGACTAAGACCAATCGTTACTGCAAATAATGTCAATAATGTCAAAAATTAATAATGTCATGAATATAAATATGGCAGTTTTTCTCTATTAAAACAGGGTTTACATATATATATATATATATTTTTTTTTTTCTTTCTTTCTTCTTTTAAGGGCCATATGTTGAGAAATAATATATTAAACTCATGCGATGTACCAGTGACTTCAATTAAAGCGGATAAACTAATCTATCTACCAGTTTAGCAAAAGAACGCCATTGTTAAGGTTTTATAATTGATTGCCAAGAAAAGTCTATAAAATAATTTAGTACTTAAATAGTGCTGACACTGCATTAGAAAACACACAAAGGCTGCAACACTAACTAGGCAATTACAGAATAATTCATCATCTCTGATGTTCCGATGCAAACACTGGAAAATCTTTGTTCATTGAGCTTTGTTTGGTGAGGATCCAAGAATCGAGATACAGCTATTATAAAAACGGAAAGCAGCCAATGATGAGAAAATACTTCTGTAGGCATGTGGCCAGCTCAATAAAACATCATTTTAAATGTAAAATCCCACAGAAAGCAGTCTGGACGAAGATTATGGAAATTAATCATAAACAATAGAAGCAGACATATTTTTTGAAAAAGAACATTTTTGATTGTATTGCCAAAGCCACATCTACTGGAGCATCCCAAGATGACCTTGGAGACACTCACGCAGTATATCACTGTTAAGTGAAATCTAGTTGTTTGGAAAAATACACCCATTGCTTCAGTATATGAACAAAATGTAACACTTCTACTTATTTTATCTATTACCTATACCATATTTAATATTACCTATGCTCACAACTGACGTAACAGTGGCAAAAATAAGTGCAGTGATAACTAAAGTGATGCTTAATGAAAATACCTAGCCCAGCCTAAAAGTACGTCCGTGATAGCATGACAGAAAGCCCATCGGAGCCCGACACACGAAGTACGACATTTTCGGACACGCAGAAAAAGTTTACTGATTTTTTGGCGGTGAAAAGCAGGAGAATGGAAACTTCTAGACCAAAAAGCCGATTTGGAAAGTGAGATAGATGGGAGAATTTTTCTGGTTTGGCTATTTTGACCAAGAATTTTTCACTTCTCCAGTTATTCTCCTGCTTTTCACCGCTCTCTGAATAACCCTGTGAATGTTTAATTCCGAGGTGAAAAATAACATTGCTTTAGATTTTTTTCAAACACCAGTTAAATGCAGCATATTAGGATGTTTTAGGGAAATTAATTCTCAAATCTCAATCAGAAACAGACACCACCCCACCCCACCCCACCCCCTCAGTACCTCCGTATAGTGTACATTGTATCAAATTGATTACCAGACTAAAAACACTTGGTGTTATGCCCGTTTGTGAACAGAGGTAATTTAGGCTAGGGTCAGACGAGCGTGATTTCTACGGACTGTACGTCCGTGCACACGGACGTACGTCAGTACGGAAGACACAGTAGTGGCCACACAGTCCATTTATTTACTGATGTATATTTTGACGGATGTAGGAGGGAAAATAAATTAAAAAGCAAAACCATTTTGTCCGTGAAAAATGCTGGACGTATAAATGCAGTCCGTCTGACCACATTCCATCACTCACACACAAAGCTATGTGGACGTTGCGGACGCAGCGCACTTTGTGCGGCTGTTCTAGTGGTTGTACGTTCTTGCCTGCCTTGCGTCCGTTTGCCACGGCCGTTGTGCGTCCGCAGTTCAGTGCGGACGTACTTTGTGTAAGAGGCTCCAATGGGCTTTCTGTCATGCTATCACAGACGTACTTTTAGGCGCAATCACAGACGTGAACACTACGCTCGTCTGACCCCAGCCTTAGAGTTGATAATCTTTCCACGTACACATTAGTTTTTAATTCAATATCTAATAAACCGTTGCTTTTAATATTCTGCAGTAAAGAGTCTCTTTATTTCTAGATTTTTTAGTATTTTTTTTAAGCATTTTCTATACTTTTTCAAAATTTCTTTTTTTTTTTCGAACCCGAACCGAACACGCCCAAAAACTTCGAAATTCGTGAACTTTCGAACTGCCAAGGTTCGGGTCGAACTCCGAATGTCCGAACCCGAACAGCTTATCCCTAGTCAGGAGCAGCCTGGGACAAAATATAGGCCCGGGCATTTTGGACTGAGCAGCCCACTTTTTTTTTCTACACAGCACACATAACTAAGTTTTATTGCTGTGCAGCTCTGTGATATGCTCATACACTGCACGCATCACTGTGGAGCTCTGTGACACCCTCATAAACACCGCACATTACTGTGGAGCTCTGTGACACCCTCAAACAACACACATCACTGTGGAGCTCTGTGACACCCTGAAACAACACACATTACTGTGGAGCTCTGTGACACCCTCAAACACACATCACTGTGGAGCTCTGTACCACCCTCATAAACACTGCTCATTATTACTGTGGAGCTCTGTAACCCCCTCAAGCAACGCACATTACTGTGGAGCTCTGTGACACCCTCAAACAACACACATCACTGTGGAGCTCTGTGACACCCTCATAAACACTGCTCATTACTGTGGAGCTCTGTAACACCCTCAAGCAACGCACATTACTGTGGAGCTCTGTGAGACCCTCAAAGAATGCACATTACTCTGGAGCTCTGACTGACGCATAATGCGTAGTGTTTGAGGGTGTTACATAGCTCCACAGTAATGTGCGGTGTGCATTTCATTTCCCCCCTTTTCATTACATCCCCTCCTTTTCATTACACCCCTCCTCTTTTCTTTACATTCTTTCCCACCTTTCAATTACATTCCCCCCTTTTATTTACATTTCTCTCCCCCCTCTTTTCTTTGCATTCTCTCCCCCCTTCCATTACATTTCTCCTCTCTTTCCTTTACATTTTCTCCCGCACTTTTCTTTACATTTATTCCACCCCGCACTTTCTTTCCCCCATTTATTCCCCCTCGCATTTTTCTTTACATTCCCCTCCTTCAAGTAACCTGCGCGCTGGCTGGGCTCTGCCGGCTGTGTCCTCGGAGACCGCCACGTCCACAGCTCTCCACTGCAGCTCCTTGTGCCTCTGATCAGTGCTGGGAGGAAGTGATGTTTTATGATAACTTCCTGCCAGCGCCGCAGATTCATGTGTTCGCGACTAAGGCTAGGGTCAGACGAACGCATTTTTCACGTTGTCCGTGAAAAAGTGCGTTCGAACGAATGGACGTATTTTTTCACGGAATACGCGAGAGCGGTCATACGATGCGCATTTTCATCAGTGATTTTGTACGGATCATCAATAAAACCCTTTTGCGTCTGGACGTTATGTTGGCCGGACGTGTGCAGCGTCTGACGTCTCCCAATCACGCAAACACGCCGCTATGCGGCCGCAGCACACTCTGTACGTCAGTAGTAGCGGTTTGACGTTCTCGAAAAAATGCGTTCGTTGGCTACTTGCGTTGCACGGACGACCTTTCGTGCGGCCGTTCGTCGTATGTTCCCTGGCATTGGACGTCATTTGCTGCTAGCACGGCCGTGATTTCGTGCGGCTTAGGCTAGGGTCAGACGAACGCATTTTTATGTTGTCCGTGAAAAAGTGCGTTCTCGAACGAATGGACGCATTTTTTCACAGAATACGTGAGCGGTCATACTATGCGCATTTTCGTCCGTGATTTTGTACGGATCATCAATAAAACACTTCTTGCATCTGGACGTTATGTTGGCCGGACATTAGCAGCGTCTGATGTCTCCAATTCACGCACACACGCCTCTAGCGGACGCAGCGCACTCTGTACATCAGTACTAGCGGTTTCACGTTCTCGAAAAAATGCGTTCATTTTCCACTTGCGTTGCGCAGCCGGACTTTTGTGCGACCGTACTTCGTATATTGGCCGTTATTGCCTGGCACTTGCTGCTAGTGCGGCCGTGATTAAGTGCGGCTGCACGCGCGTTCGCACTGCCTCAGTCTGACCCTAGCCTAAACGCCTTAGGCTAGGGTCAGACGAGCGTGATTTCTATGGACTGTATGTCCTTGCACACGGACGTACGTCAGTACGGAAGACACAGTAGTGGTCACACAGTCCGTTTTTTTCACTGACGTTTATTTTTTGACGGATGTAGGAGGAAAAATAAATTAAAAAGCAAAACCATTTTGTCCGTGAAAAATGCTGGACGTATAAATGCAGTCCGTCTGACCACGTTCCATCACTCACACACAAAGCTATGCGGACGTTGCGGACGCAGCGCACTTTGTGCGGCCGTTCTAGGAGTTGTACGTTCTTGGCTGCCTTGCGTCCGTGGGCCGCGGCCGTTGTGCGTCCGCAGTTCAGTGCGGTCGTACTTCGTGTGTCGGGCTCCGATGGGCTTTCTGTCATGCTATCACGGACGTACTTTTAGGCGCAATCACGGACGTGAACACTACGCTCGTCTGACCCCAGCCTAAGACCTAATCAGTGGGGGCTGACGGTTGGCAGTCTCACTCTGATTAGGTCATGGGGCTCGCCAGCCTCCTGCTTCAGTCAGCCTAGGCTGCCTTGCTGGGCGGCTGGCTATGTCGGCTGGCCGGCCAGCAAGGAAGACTAGAGGGCCAGTCCGGGCCTGGTCAGGAAAGAGGCCTTCTTGTCATGAACCATTCAAAAGCCAATTTTGGTCCTAGTTCACAGCAATGATCTATGGTAGACAAGCAACTGAAATTTAAAATTTCTGACTAAAATGGTAGATTTAGCACAAATCACAATTCTCTAGATCTCTTCTAACTCTTTAAAATAGCCAAACTTCAGTATTAAACCCTTACTGGCGGGGGCCTGTGTGACTGAACTCACGCAGTACCCCTGCAGCCAATGATGTTGATTGGCCTCAAGGAAGGGAGGTGGGCCGTACGAATTGCCAGTATGATACTGACTGGGCATGCTATGCCACCATATGGCATTTAGGCCTGACTGCCGCCAAGATGGTCTAGTCCACTCCTCAGCGTTAAGGGGTTAGATTATATTCACTTTACTCCAATTTCTTGCAGTTGGTAATTTTTCTCATCGGCTGACAGCATAAATGACGAGTCAACTAGGAATTCGTTCAGCTGCCTACTCATAACCATAACGGTTTGGTCAGAATTGGGCCCACAGTAGTTAGTGAGTAGTATAAATCACCACAACTTTCTTTCTAGGAAACACATACTGTAATGCACATACTGTAATGCTTTATATTTAAATGAATCACTTACCTATGTTTCCACCAATTTCATATAAGCTTTGATTGTGGATTTTGGCATTTTCAGTTGTCTCATGGCTACATAAAATAATAAAGAAAAACTGTTACTAACATTTCTTACTTTTTAAACATTTAACTGGAGAACTCACACAAATGTTTACCACTGTTCAAGTTTGGATTAACAGAGGTACTGCAGACACTACAGCTCCAGGTCCTGCTTCACTAGAACAGGCCCTTCTGAAAAGTCAACTGTTTAGGGACCACATGCCTCCAACTTGATGCATGATAGGTAAATGACACCAAAGGAGGACAAGGAGGATAAAACCATGATGAAATGAGAAATGAGAGGGATCGTACAAAAAGGTCCACCAAAAACAACTGGGTACCAGTTTCTGAATTAGATATTTTTTTTTCTAACTAGCAAATTGAAATAAAGAATTTGATAAGACAAAGAAGGACACAGCCTTAATTAAATTGAATTTTGTGAGTTATGCAGCTTGATACAAATCACTATCCTCATTAATCCTACAAATGTCATAATGCAGGAAATGAAAAGAAAAAAATATTTAAAAAAATAGTGTATCAGTCCACACCTGTTTTCACATTGAAACCTTGCCAGGATATCTTTGGCTTTTGTCCTGCTGTTCAGCTGGATTGCCATGGAAACCTTTGAGTGCAGTGGAGCGTAGACCCTGATCACTCCTTCAGGTACATCGCAGTGCTGAAACACAAAATTACGACAACTACAATTACCAGTGCCGGGACTGCTAGAGCTCAGGTGAGGCTTATTTCAACCGGGCCGATCAATCACTATGGAAAAAAAGGCCTTGGTATGTGCTAATCAGAGAACGCACTGACAAACTCAAAGCCGATATTGTAATGTTACAGAAAATAATAAATTTTACAAATAAAGTCCCTTATTATTTTGTTTATCCTGTGGATGACTTGCAGCATGCAGAATAATTTTTTTATATTTTTATAAATAATAAATACTTGTCTATTTAATTATATTAACTAGTGTGTATTCATGTAGAGATCTACAGCATTTGTCGTGGTTTTAATTCTTAATGTGCATACAGTTAAACATCTGATGCTCAGTGAACCGTTGAAGCAAGACAGGTTGTTTTTATACAGAGGTTAATAAATTCTTGTTCTCCTATGTTGTGTAATTACTAGTGTCATTTGCTCCATTTATTTGTTTTTGTGTGCCATGCTTATACAGCATAGATATATTATTTACATCTACATAAATTCACATACATACATTAAATATTACTGTATACAATTTTGAAGTGCTGTGTAAATAAATGGCAGCTCATTATGGAAGAATAAAACTACCAACTATGTTAGTATCATTTAAAATACAAAAATAAAACAAATCATAGCCTATATAAAGTATCTAGTATAATGTTACAGGACTTCCTATGAGAGAAAAAAATGAGACAATGATGTGGTTAAACCCTTTGCTTCTGAGCCATTTCGCTTCCCATCCTGCATTTTCCTAAGGAAACACACAATATTAAATAAAATTTGAAATTAAAAAAACCACACAATATTCCTTTCTATTTATGTTTACTTTCTACACTGCACATAGACAGAATCTGGCCTTTCCAATGGCAAGCAATGGCAAGTCTAGGTAGGACTGGAGATACAGGATTTCAAATGTCCAAAAGTCCCCTGTATCTCCTAAAATGGGACTGCAGCTGAGGGGAGGGGCAATGCCCCTTGTGCCCCCTCAAAGAAAGAATGGTGGTTAATGAGAAACCCATTGTGGGTCTTTGGAACCCAGTGATAGTCCAAGCAGTAGAAGACTCTTTGCTCCATTGTATTGGTGCATATAGACGTCTTATCCTTTTTGGCTTAGTTGGTTCCTTCACTTTCAGAAGATACGTTTCCATTAACTTTCATGTATAATGCGTAAAGTCACTAGATTTTCATGAATTTAGAAGCTGACAGATGTTGGTAGAAAAACCCCAAAACACACTTATCTTGCAAAAGTGTGCTAATGATGGCCATGTAAATCGTAAGATGAACAAAAATGAGTTTATGAGAGTACTGAGACCGGTGAGCGCCATTGGTGGCCTGCCCTTCGAGGAGTCCTCGCTCAAGTTTCATAAGGTTTTCACTCGATGGTGCCATTACAGAGAAGATGTTACCATATGCAAATCAGACTGCTATCACTCAAAAAGGTGGCCAGATGTCATACCTATTTAATTACTGAGAAGAGAGATATAGTAATTGTTCTTACAGTTTCCATGGATATGTTGTGAAATGAAACTATTATAAAGATCATCATTCATCAGTGAAGGTCAGACCAACAATACCTCTCTCCTTTCCGGTCTTTCCCTTTCCATGGTCTTCCTCCGCAGTAACTTCCTTACACTTTTATCGAAAATCAGTTGTTTTTTGTTATTACTGGAGGCTGCTTCATTCATTTTCCTTACTTGTGAAATCAAAAAAGAGGGAACCTACATTACACAAAAAGCAGAATGAAAATGCATTAGCTTCGGATTCTTGTTCTAGAGTGTTTTCTGCGCTATTATTTACTAATAGTGCTATATATGTTACACATTTATAGCCATTATTCACAAAGCAATAATTTATCAGACCACTTAATTCATTTATTGATATGGTGGGCGATAACCTTACTCTAGACACATAGGGCTCTATTAACAGCTTCATGCAAATGTTAACGCGTGCGCAAAAACGCATTAACGCGAGGGGAAAAACCCTTTGCAAAGAACGTCGTATTACAATGTACGCGCAAAAAATGCGCGTTAACATCTACCACTGGTGAACCTGCGCAAACACTTTGCGAGCGTAATGTACGTTGCGCGTCCTATACTTAACATTGTGAGAGCAAATGCGTTTGTGCGCTGGTACGCAGATGGTATTACAATCTACGCGCAAATTTTAACGGGCAACGTTTGCGCGCATAATTTTAACGTCTTTGAAAAGCTGGTGGTAACGGCAAATCTGAACGTCCTGGCCGAAACCAAATACACCAGCCTGAAAAAAAATTACAGCAAAGTATAGTTACACATTCTATACATACCCAAACAATAAAATGGAGAAGTTGTGCGTGTTTTTATTATTGCTGCAGCATATATACTCAGATTGATTTTGACAGGTGCAAAAACTGAACGGGAGACAATCGTGGTTCTTAATTCAGATTGGCTGAATCGTGTGAAAAAACAGTCCGCCCACCGATTTCTGCGCGCAGCGTTAATGTGCGAGCGTTTTTGCGCGTCTTTTTTTACGTGCGTTATTTTTTGACAGATGAAAAAATGCACTCGGATTGTAATACCAGCGTTAATTTACGCGCATCAACGTTTAATGCTGCGCGCAAAAAAAATAGCGCTGCGTGTGCGCTTTTGCGCGAAGCTGTTAATAGAGCCCATAGATTATAAAAGTCTTTATTTTGAAATTTTGCTAATAAAAAGTATTATTTTTGCAATCATTTTCTGCTAGTGAATAACATACTAAGATGCTAATTGTGTATACAATATGTATGCATTACTGACCTTAAAGCCCAATTCAAGGAGGTACGGCTATTGATTCTCTTTAGTTTATTGGATTATAAATCTCATCGTTAATACATCATGATAGTGGATGATAAAATACTCTAGAACCTGTTGGTGCTGACTCATGTATGACAATTTAAAATTATAGTATATATTAGTAATTACAATCTAGGAAACATTAAGGCAACTCAGTATTTTTCTCACCGTCCACAAGATGTCTTGGTATCTAATCAATAGTCTGACGATGTGTGCTGTGGGTGCAGCCGCCTTCATTTCCTCGTGGTTTGCTGTTTTGCCCTTACTGATGAAGAGGTTCGGAGCTAAAATCATGGATACGTTCCACAAGCTCATCTTGTTCTTCTCTTCATTTGAGACCACCTTTTTAAGGAAGTTTAACAATGCCTAAGGAGGGAGATACAAAGGATTTTTTATTACAATATATTTGACTAGAAGCAGATTTTAGTCTGAGTGGTCAATATCAAGAGGAGACGGGAATGCATACGCTGCCGCATGCTTCTGTTCTGGTACATTTAAAACGAGTTATAGAACTGTTAATTTGTTTTGCTGGACAATGCTGATGATATGATCCTTAAGATTCTAATTAAGGAAAAATTTATGGGTTTTAATAATAAATATATATATATATATATATATCACAGATAATATGCTTAATACATCCATTTTATAACTAGATTATATATTTCAAATAAATGCCACCTCAATTATTTTCCATTGATCAACACTTCTAACAAAATAATTCCTAATCAAAGTTTCCCAATAAGGCTAGGGTCAGACGAAAGCATTTTTCCCCGCGAACGTGAAAAAGTGCGTCCGAACGCATTGACGTATTTTTTCACGGAATGCGCAAAAACGGTCAGACGACGCGCATTTTCGGGCGTGATTTTGTACGGATCATCAATAAAACTCTTTTTGCGTCTGGACGTTATGTAGGCTGGACATTAGCAGTGTCTGACATCTCCTAATCACGCAAACATGCCGGTATGCCGCAGCTGCGCACTCAGTACGTCAGTACTAGCGGTTCAGCGTTCTCAGAAAAATGCGTTCAAATTCCACTTGCGTTGCACGGCCGGACTTTTGTGCGGCCGTACATCGTATATTGGGCATCATTGCCCGTCATCTGCTGCTAGTGCGGCCGTGATTATGTGCGACAGAACACACGTTAAAAGTGCGCTGGTCTGACCCCAGCCTACTCTGTTTTTGCAGTGTTAGTCATATTCTAGGTTGTGTTCAAGGTCACAAGTTGTGATTATAATACAACTTTGGGCTCTGTTCTTCTATTCTGACTGAGCTGGTCCTAGGTAGGGATGAGCCGAACACCCCCGTGTTCGGTTTACATTCGAACTCGAACAATTTCAAAAGTTTGAGTTCGAACTCGAACCGAATTCAATGCAAGTCAATGGGACTCAAAAGTTCGATTTTTAGAGTGCCCTGCAAGAGCGCATATATGCAAGATATTTGCCATAAAAGGTGTATGGGGGTCCGGGTAGTGCCCTGGGGGACAGGAAACAAGGACAAAAAGTTTTAAAAAAAACATTTTTAAAAGTACAGTGAGTTTCCATAAAATAAGGGTTAAAAATAAGAATGAACAATTCCTTCAAATATCGAGATCCCCATAACCTGCCCGTGAAGTGGCGGATTTGTAGGATGTATAGAAACATTTAAAAACAAAAAAATTACATTTCAAATGACGGTAAATGCTTTTCCTTTAATCTATTCATAAACAACTGCTTGGGGCAGCAGCCTGTATTAAAAGAGGAGACATTTTAGGACACGCAGAACAAGTTTAGTGATTTTTGGCTAAATTATGGTGAAACTTATGCAGGCTTTGGATGAAAGTAACAATAGGTGCTTTGAAATTGGGCCTTTAGTTTTGGCAACAGTGCCGTAACCCCTCTGTGGTATTGTTGTGGAAGAGTGCAGGGTTGGACCCTGCGGTCCAATATTAAAATTATATGAATCTGGTACAGGCGTCAGTGGCAGTGCACCCAAATATTTTGCATTTGGCAGCAAGTGCCTTCACACCGTCAGTGGCGTCACTAGGGTTGGTGTCACCCGGTGCGGTAACTCATGGTGTCACCCCCCCCCCCCCCGAGTTTTATGTTTATTTTTATTTTTTTAACTACTCTTACTCATAAAGCAGTACTCCCATATAATACTGAGTGCTCATAATACACGGCGCACATTACTGTGAGGTTTAAAAAATCTAGAAATAAAGAGACTCTTTACTACAGAATATAATAATAAACGGTTTATTAGATATTGAATTAAAACGGGAATATTTTTAACATTAAAGTCTATGGGGCAAAACATTTCCCACACTGAATACACGAAAATGTCCAAAATCCCGAAAAAAAGTCGAAACGAAAAACGAGCCGAAACAAAACGACCTGAAACAGAAATTGGCCGAAACGATCTGAAATGAAAATTGTCGAATTACGAACGAAACGAGCCAAAACGAAAATTTTATATCAACACGCAGACCTATATATACGTATATATCAACACGCAGATATATATATGCCCACCCACAGACCTCAGACCATATATACACATACGCACATGGGGAGGTGGCATGTGGACAATCTCAACTAAATGCGCCCCCCCCCCAATTTGGCTGATCCCTCCAGAAGAAATGTTGAACCCAACAGAGCAGAGAATAAATATATTATTCTCTGCGCTATCTGGTTCAACATTTCTTTTGGAGGGATCAGCCAATTGGGGGGGGGCAATTAGATGCCAAAATGTGTATGTAATAAAAGTCTGGATATATATATTTATAAGAATATAGATATATATCTTATCTATATACATCCCTGCCGTTAGCTTCCCCTATAAATTTGCTAAAAATATACACACAAAGAAAACAAACCACTGCCTGAGACCCCGCGCAGCCCACATGTCACCCCCCTCTACCTGGCTGAATGTATCTAATATATATAATTAAATACATTCAGCCAGGTAGAGAAAGAAAAAAAAAGTTTTATTTTATGTTCCCGGGGATATTTAAAAATGTCCTCGGATTTTATTTTTTTTAGAAATGTGTCACCTTACCTTAGCCTGGTGGTCAGTGGGGGCTCCCTGGATCCTGGTTGTGGGGGCTGGGGAGGTCTGCCGTGGCCGCAGGTGCAGTGGCTCCCTCCCTGCACTGCCTGTCTCTGCCACATGCACCCGGGCGGCTAGCCCGCACAGTTGCAGCTCTGTCATCCGGCGGCCACATGCTCCTTGCTCCTCAATGCTCCTCAAGGGGATCCTTGGGAGGCCCCTGCAGCCTGCCCTCTACAGTGCCTGATTAGAGGGCCGTGTCTGCCTGATGTTTTAGTAACAAGAATGTTTTATCCCATAGGCTTCAATGTTAAAAATATTCCCGTTTTAATTCAATATCTAATAAATCTTATAATATTCTGCAGTAAAGAGTCACTTTATTTCTAGATTTTTTTGTATTTTTTTAAGCATTTTGTATACTTTTTTTTTTTTTTTTTTTTAAAATCGAACTTTTGGCGAACATCCCAAAAAGTTCGAAGTTCGCGAACTTTCGAACTGCCAATGTTCGAATAGAACTCCGAACTGATCGAACCGAACAGCTCATCCCTAGTCCTAGGGAGCACTAATGGTAAATTCAGCGCAAGCTTTTAACTATTAGCGACTCCCGGTCACCTGTTCTATTACGAGTGAGTCGCCATGCTAGGTGCTTGGCTTGTATTGCAGGAGAGCTGCTATCAGTTACTGTAACAGGTACTGCTGGTAATATCTCCTGGAGTCCAATGGATTTGGAGACTCAAGAGAGCCCTCTGCCTGATCACATATACAGGATCTCTCAGGAAGAGCAGTGGGACTATTTTTCTTTCTAGCAGCAGTGAGAGGAGGCAGCAGATTGCACTTTTTTTGCCGTGGTGAGGAAAGAGATTTAGCCAAAATGATGGGGTCTTTTCCCAGTGGTATCCTGCCCTTGTGTCTTCAATGTTTTCAATGTTCTTGAACCCAGGACATACTTGAAAATGAGAGAAATCTCAATGTATCCTTCCTGGTAAAATACTTTGGGCCGTATTACATTCTTCGCGCATTTGTTTTGCGCGCGCGCAAATGCGCATTTGTGCGAGTGCAAAAACATTTGCGCAGAACGTCTTATTACGACGTTCGCGCAAACGATGCGCGTAATCGTCTACCGCTATTGACCCTGCGTGCATTTTCCTGTGCGCATCCTATACTTAACATTGTCAGCGCAAATGTGTTTATGCGCTGGTACGCAGATGGTATTACAATCTTCGCGCAACGAAAGTTTGCGCGCATTTTCGGAACGTCTTTGAAAAGCAGGTGGTAACTGTAAATGTGACCAGCACGAAAAAAAAATACAGCACAGTACAGTTACACATTCTACACATACCCACACATTAAAATTTATAAATTGTGTCATTGTTCATTTTTTTCTTTTTTTGGCTGGTGGTTGTTAATTCTTTTTTTTTAGTTTTTAAATATTTTATTGGAAATGGGTGATTGATGTTGGCTGAATCCCGTGACAAATCGCGTGACAAAACAGTCTGCCCACCGATTCCTGCACACAACATTCATTTGCGAACTGCTTTGCGCGTCGGATTTGCGCACAAAAAATCTTGAAGGAAGAAAAAATGCGCTCCGATCGTAATACCACGTTCATTTTCGCGCGATCATGTTTTTTTTCCATTCGCAAAAAAATTGCAATTGCGCATAGAATGTAATAGAGCCCTTTGCAAATAAATAAATAAATGTTTTCAAGGTAACAATGCTGTTGAGCAGAAGTATTCATTTATTTGTTCGCTTATTTTTGCTTTTGTATCAATTGTTTGACCAAGTTGTGTTTGCACATTGGTAGAAATTGAGGATTTGTTCCCTTGCATAAATTGTTAAAATCAGGATATAAATTATATTTTCAATTTATTGTATCTGCCATTTTTCCACATACATGTGCTGAGCGTATCACAGAGCTCCACAGCAATAAAACTCACAGTAATGTGCGGCGTGTATGCGTATCATAGAGCTCCACATTGCAGCATCATCGTTTACTTTATAACTGAAAAATGAACAATAGTGCTGCATTAAAAAAAGGAAAAAGAAAAAAGAAAGGAAATATATATTTAATTCTTTAAATTTACAAATAAGTCAGTTTTGGTATCTCTGGACAGGCCATGGTCTGGCCTTCTAGCTTCTATGGGTCAGATATGGGGTCCAAAGCTCCCCTGTATCTCCTCCATAGGGAATTCCCTGCCCAGCCAGGGGTAGCATGATGGACAATGGGCGGATTGGAAGTTTGCCTCCTGTGAGAGAAGTCCACAATCCGTGCCAGGTTCGGCACAGATCCGTGGAACTTCGCGATGAGCTGGAGAGTAGATGTCCGCAAACGTCCTCTGCAAATTAGTGGAGGAGCATCTGTCCTGCCGATAGGTGCCAGTACTGAGTACCGGCAGAAACCCCCCCCCCTGCTTATATCTATTCTCTTGTCGATTTAATATCTCTGATAAAATTAGATTTTTCTTTATTTATACATATTTTATCATTTATACCGGTGTGCTGCTTCATTTATCTATTTATACAGTTTACTTTTACCATATTAATTTTCAGATTTTAAATGATCCTGTAAAGCAATCCAAGAGGTATATATCAAATGAAATTTGCATTTCTGCACTGCCTCTTACTTTTCCAGGATCAAAACAAAGTGATATATATATGCATAAAATACTGTTTGCAGTCTTGATTTTCAGAGTATGGTTGAAATTGCAAAAATCGTGCTCCTGTAGACTTTGAAGATCTCTTAACAAGCAGCGGATTGGGCATAAATGATATTATTTATATATTTCTGATAAACTGTACATCATTTAAGAATTAAAGTGCTTAGAAAGACACAGATAGATAAAGGGTTCCTTAATTTTAATACAAAACTAAAAAAAGATATTAGAGTAAAGCTGACTTAGAAAATGAATATGAAATATCTTATTCTGTTTATTGACTGTGATTTTGAGCAATGCTGTTTTGTTTCCCATGAATAGATTGTACACAGTTGTGTACGGTGAATTACAGCACCTCCCATATAATCCTTATCAGATTTCTGGACGATGTCCAAACAGGTGATCAGGTTTTTTTTTTCAATCTGCCTAGCAACAGTAGAGGAAATAATAAAAGATATTGCTGTACGAATAATTAAATGGATATAACATATTTTATCAGACACATATTAAATCAAAATCAACAGAAAGAATTATATTAGATTTTCATTTTTCTATTACACAAACAAAGGAAGGGCAGTGCCCCAATGGCGTCTACAAATGAGCCTCCACTGATTGCATATGTAAAAGTTGTACTATTTACAAGAATTAAAGTTAACTTGATTTATGTGTTATACTGAAAGTCCGGATGAGAAAGCCCTAATAAAACCACACAATTCTCTCCATCTGCTTTCTGAAAAACGCTGAACTGTTCATTTCAGTTATAGAAGAAGACCTAGTATTATGTGCTCCTAAACATATTTGTTTGATCCAAAATCACACGGGCAAGTTCAGACTGTCTAAACGAATCCGAATGACCTCATTGTGGATTTTAAAGGAATGTATCGCTGGAGTCTTATGGCTGGAGCATCCACAGGCAAATGATATGACTGTCCAAATTGTAGTGGTATTTAAGAACACATGCTGAATAATGGAAAAAACACTTCCAGACATAGAAACTGGATATTCACAAGAGGAGAAGAAGACTGATATTCTCTGTAGGAGTGTGATTTCCAGGTGGTTTCCAAGCCAAGAAAATCGCAAAAACCTACTGAGAGCAAGAATACGACATGACATTCCATTCCATCTATCCAAAACACCGAAAAAGAACTCTGATAGCTTTTATCTAGACTTTCAGGATTATTTTTTTTTCTTTGGTGGGGAGGAGAGGGTTACTTTTTTATCAAGGGATATTTACAGATAGACAGTTAATT
This sequence comes from Leptobrachium leishanense, assembly GCA_009667805.1. NCBI lineage: Eukaryota > Metazoa > Chordata > Amphibia > Anura > Megophryidae > Leptobrachium > Leptobrachium leishanense. Next base: position 111,478,033 of record CM019067.1, on the reverse strand, counting down.
AATTATAAAAATAACTTCAACCTTGGAAATGTAAGTCTTAAGATTACTTGAAAACATAAGAACCTTCAATGTGGTGAAAAAATTTATTTACAAAAGATATGTGACAGTTAGATGTGATATGAAGACTGGCAAGAGTTCTTCAAGAAACAGTCAAAAAATAATATGCCTTTTCAACAGATGTTATTTTTAATTTAACTATGGAAGCATGTGTGTAACTCCCATAAAGGACACAGGTGAAAATTCAAAGCCCTGCTTTTTCGGGTGGGGAGACGGAATTTTTTAAGTGCTGAGACAAAGTAGTAGTAGACAAGTACTTTTATATCCCTGATGTCCAGGTTTAAACATGATGAGCAAAAATGTTAAAAATGAGTTCAGCACACAGGAGTGAAGTGGCTCAGCAGTAAAAGGATAAATATAAAGTAGGAACAATAAAATTTCACCCAAAAAAATCCTGACGAAAAATGACAAAAAAATCCTAAAAAATAAACAAGATGTCTGTTTTGACGCAAGTGAAAGAAATTAATGGTTTGAGAAATCCTATACTATAATACAGTAAGGCTTGGCGGGTCCGTCGCCAAGCCTTACTCTGCGCATGCGCGCACAACCAGCGGCGGTTGGCTGCACGCGCATGCAACTGCCGCGGCACAAGCCGGCTGTGCGCTCGCCGCGGCGGTTACAAGATGCACACAGCAGCCGGGTAGAGGCTGCGCTCGCAGCCTCTACCCGGCTGCCACGCGCATCCAACCCCTGAGCGGCGAAGTGAAAGTTTCCCCGCCTCCGCTCTTTGAAGGACCCAAGCTGCGGTCAAGTGGGAGTCCCACGTGACCGCGGCTTGGGTCCTTCAACGAGCGGAAGCGGGGAAACTTTCACTTCGCCGCTCGGGAAGGTAAGTATGCCGGAGCTCATGGGGCGGCTGTCCAAATGCCGATAGAGCATTCGAACAGTCGCCCCATGTCTGGTCTGGGGTCTGAGCTGGGGAGCAATATCCACGTGCTGGGGCAGTATCCACGTGCTGGGGCAATATCCACGTGCTGGGGCAATATCCACGTGCTGGGGCAGTATCCACGTGCTGGGGCAGTATCCACGAGCTGGGGCAGTATCCACATGCTGGGGCAGTATCCACGTGCTGGGGCAGTATCCACGAGCTGGGGCAGTATCCACGTGCTGGGGCAGTATCCACGAGCTGGGGCAGTATCCACGTGCTGGGGCAGTATCCACATGCTGGGGCAATATCCACGAGCTGGGGCAGTATATCCACAATAGACTGCCCTCTGGGCAGGCTTTCCACCTTGTATTTAATAAAAAGGCAATTTTTTTTCCTTTGAAATCTATGGGGGACAAAGCCTTGTTTCTTTAAAATAAGTTAGGAAATTTAAGATTTCATGCAAAAAAAGAAAAATCACAAAAAATGCAAAAAAATCCTAAAAATGAATACGTAAAGAAACCTTTCGCTGCAGTTAAAAAAAATAAACAGTTGACGGCTGGTATTTTCATTTTATTGGTAGCAATCTATTTCACATTTTCAAATAACGAATAAAACATTTAATAACTCTTAAAAACATAATACAAGTCAACCCAAAATACGGAATAACACATAAAAATATAAAACAAAGTGATCTGAAAAACAAAATATTGGCCGTCCGATATCACGTAATTACATATAACGAAAAACGAAGTGATCCGAAAACAATACCTGGGGATCCAAAATTTCAGATTGGTCCGAAATTACAAATCATGATAAAATAACGAACTGCCCGAAACTAAAAAAAACAACAAAATGGGACGAAAAAATCCAAAACAAAACATAACGAAGAAAATCACTGTGCACATGTCTATAGCATATACGTATATATTTTTATTTATTCATTATGCAGTGCGTGGTCACGTTTGCTGTGGTTTATGTGGTCATAACCTGCCTGGCTCTGCACACTCTTGTTGTAATAAATGATAACACAGCCCCCAAAAAACTTCTTGGTGTCTTGATTTTTAGGCCTGTTCCTGGGGTTATTTGGGATGCTGATTCAAAAATTGATTGGATAGACCGCATCAGCTCTAGATTTTTAGAATCAGTTACTCCATCAGAATGAGAGAAGAATACTAGGCCATCTCTTTAGTCTTGGAAAAGATAAATTACCAAGAACATCAGTGGGGGATTTGTGTTTGAATTGAATATGGTTAATTTTCTTCTTGGTTAACAAAGTGGCTACATGAAGTATCCTTGCTTTTCATGCCTTTGGGATATAGCCAAACATGAACATTGGTCAAGAAAAACGTGGCCTCCGAGGGAATATATGGTGGTTGGAGGAATAAATATAATCAATGATCCTTTGGTAACACGAGATAGAATTATACTGCCACCACTACATATAAAGCAAGGCCTGATAAAATAATTTGTAAAGGCTTTGAATAAAGACAGTTCATGCATTGAATACATAGCGCAGGAATTACCTGGACTTGCCATGGAAAAGCTGAAGGCAGGAATTTTCGATGGTCCACAGATCAGACAACTTATAAATTACCTAAATTTCATAGCATCAATGTATGAAACTGAATCATGTGCCTGGTCTTCATTTGTTTTTGTTGTGAAAACTTTCTTAGCAACAAGAAGGCAAAAAACTACACACAATTAGTAGAGGATATGCTCTTTCATTTCAACAGGCTTGGTTATAACATAAGTGTTAAAGTCCATTATCTGCACATTCACTTAGATCATTTTCGTGAGAACCTTGGTATCTTAAGCAAAGAGCAAGGTGAAAGGTTTCCCCATGACAAAAACAATGGAAGCCAGACACCGAGGAAGATGGGATGCACACATGATGGCAGATCCCACTCTCAGAAGTCTTACAAAAGGAGCTTCATATGTGTCGAATGACTGGAACATTCGTATCATAAGCTTGTGCTGTTGGTATGAAATAAGTAGATTTTCATGTAGTACACTTTTCTTGTAATTTTAAATATGATTCCTTCAAGCTTAAAATATATTGATTTTAAACATTACATTAGCATTTCCTGATTTTTTTATGGGCGAGAAGAGTGAAGAGTGGTGACACGGACCTGGAGACCACCAGAAATTTAAAAAAACTTCTCCCATTGTGCGACATTTCCCCCCTGTGTGTTTCCCCTGATTGTGTCATCGCTCCGTAGTTTACCTCATGCACCAGACTTGTTTGCCCCATTGGGACTACCCAGGATTGTCCTGCTGTTTCCTGGATTCCCCTTTTCGGAGTTACCCCAGTGTCCGGAAGCCCAACTGCTCCATTCCCCTTCTTGGGAACCGGACGCTCTTTGGGGCTAACCTACAGAACACTATTGGTTGCTGCCCCTTCGAGGCTTGGGGGAAGGCTCCCTGGGGAACCATGAGTTTGATACCCCGAACTGGCACACCGTGGTGATCGGCCCCTTTGGTGTTATTGGGGTACTTTTTGGACTACTTGTTCTTGAGATTCTAGGCTCCCTGGGAATACTTGAACCATCATGCTGCACACCCATGTAGGCTCTGAATTACCCCGTTTAATGTACCCCTTTCTTTCTGTATGTGCGAATACTGGGTTTTTCCAAGTGCCGAAGTGTCTGGTACCTTCCATTGTTCCATTGTTAATCCCATGATGTAAATCTGATCATTTTGTGTATAAGAAAAGCTACATCTCTGTACCAAAATAGAGCTTGTTTTTTTGATGAACATGAAACCTGTGTCGTATGGTTCTTGGGAGTAGCCCTGCTATAAACATATAGCCCTGCTATATACACTATATTGCCAAACGTATTCACTAACCCCTTCAATATGCGAGTCAAGGCAGGTGAGCAAATACTTTTGGCAATATAGTGTACTTTCTCTACTATTTCTCTAGCGATGAGGCAAGGCGGATAATATTCAATTGGAATATAACAGATCCATAACAAGTGGTATATGGCATATGGTCTGTATCTTAAAAACTAAAGCTGATGGGGGAAAACTGCTGCCATTTTTTGAATCAGCACCTCAAATATACCCAGAAAAATTTTAACATTTGAGGCACCAACATGTGTATTGGCCAGTGTAATTAATGATGGATCAGAATGCAGTTGTGCAGAGGTTAACTTTATCCTGAGTCCTTATCCTTTAAATAGTAATTACACAGTAACAAATCCGCAAAGTCAGCATTAGAATTGAGTGATTGAGAATGATATGTTTATACACTGAAGTGTCTGTTACCAACAGGAGCCAATTTAAAAAGTGAAAGAACATCACAAATAAATAAAAAAAACTAATACACATTTCAACGAGATTTGTTCAGTAACATTTTGAAAACCAGAAGGTGTTTCAATATAGAATTCGCAACATCTATCACGATGCATTTTCGCTTGACGGACATAAATCCCATAAGATCGGAATGATTGAATACAGTTTCACCCTGCTTAGAAGTGTAAAGCCTATGGTAATACTGCTTCTCTTTGTAATCTTTTAAAAACCCTGTGGATAATCTTTTCGAAAGAAAGTAATAAATATATATATATATAATATTTATTTATTTATTTTCAAAATAAACCTATTCAGTTATTTGTAAGAAAATTACAATCTTATTCCTGAAGATGAAGAGAAAAATGTTGCAAATATTTAGTGAAACTGTATCTTATTTCATTTACCTTGGCAATATCTCTGTTGGCATCTGGCAGAAGCATGATTAATAGATGAAGAGCTTGTAGCTGCAACTTGATCTTGGAGATTTCTAAAGAAAATGAAAATGACTCAAATGAGAATTGGTATATGAAAGTCAGGAACATGATTAGCTGCTGAGAGAAGACTTGCAGGAAAGCTGCTGAGCACCTCAGAGAAATAATTTACTGTTTTTTAAATAAAATAGCTCAGAGTTGAAAGATTGCTGTGCCGTAATTCTTTCTTCACAGTCATTCAAATTCTCGTTTGAGGGCTCTCTCTTTGGTGACAGAGACCCCAGACCAATCTGCCTGTGATTTTGTTTTTCGCAGAGAGAATAAAATCACAGCCAGATTGGTAGTATTCACTCAGTTGCTTTAATAAGGTGATTGTGAAGTATAGGATCCTTTTAGAGAGCCATTGATGCTGTATGACTAGCTTTCATCCATGCTCAGTCAGGGAGAGATTTATAGCTTTTGATATTATTATATCATGGAAGCTTTGACCAAATCAGTTAGGGTCTATCTGGTTTGCCTTTGTTAGGTTGTACTGTACTACAATGGGCACAGGGCAGTGGCAAGTTGAGCAGGAACACTTGGGAACACATTTCCTCTGCAAATTATTCATGGGAACAGGCAAATTATTCATGTCCTACATACTGAAAAACTCTTCATAGGTTTCAATCACATGTTTCCTTTAGTAGGTCACCAAAAATACCGACTGGGTGGATTAGAGGTACCATCACTGCTCTATAAATATGGAGATACAGGTTCAAATACCAGCAAGAGCACCTCTCCAGTAAGTGTCCTTGGGCAAGACACCTAACGGTACATACTCGCCACCCAGGACATACTTGAAAACGAGAGAAATCTCAATGTATCCTTCCTGGTAAAATCCTTTCTCAAAAAAAAAATATCATATTTATTACAATTATCATAATGGATCCCGAAAGCAATCTTATAATTAAACATTAATACCAAATTTGAACGTGTGGAGGTAGGTTGAGACATTAAGGGCCATATTACAAAGCTGGTGGTAACTTAACCAGAGCTGTTGTAAACTTACCAGAGCCATTATAGCCTATGGAGGTTTTACGTTTACAACAGCTCTGGTTAAGTATGTAATATGGCGCTTAAACAGTTACTTGGAGGGCAGATATCTTGGAGCGTCCCCACACTTTGTTTTTAGGACTAGACCCCTGACACAGGCCATTTCTTACCGCTGTCGCCACAAAACAACTCATACACGCCCTGGTAATCTCCCGACTCGACTATTGCAATAATCTCTTATCTGGCCTCCCTCTGTCCCACCTCTCCCCCCTACAATCCATCCTGAACGCCTCCGCCAGGCTAATTCACCTCACCCGCCGCTCTGTCTCTGCCGCTCCCCTCTGCGAGTCCCTTCACTGGCTCCCCATCCACTGCAGAATTAAGTTCAAAATCCTCATCCTTACCTACAAAACCCTCACTAACTCAGCTCCCCACTACCTGTCCTCACTAATCACCAAATACACCCAGCCCGCTCCCTAAGGTCAAACAGTGACCTGCGCCTAGCTTCTCCCCGCATCACCTCTTCCCATGATAGACTGCAGGATTTCTCACGCGCAGCCCCCACTCTCTGGAACGCTCTCCCTCGTACTGTCAGACTTTCCCCTAACTTCTCTTCCTTCAAACGCTCCCTGAAAACATTCCTATTTAGGGAAGCCTACCACCCAACTCACTGACGCAACCATCAATCACTCTCACCTTACAGTCCTCTCCTCCTGTTTCCAACCCCAACCCTCCCAGATTGTGAGTTCCTACGGGAATAGGGCCCTCATCTCCTCCTGTACTGTTTGTCAAATGTTGTTCAATGTATTGTAACCCTGTCTATACTGTGCTTATTGTACAGCGCTGCGGAATATGCTGGCGCTTTATAAATAAAGAATAATAATAAATAATAATAATAATGTTATATACAGCAGGAATGTTCAAATCCTGCACCTAGGTAGCAGTTGCTGCAAAAAATCTGGATTATTCTACAGAAAATTATAGAGGAAATATATATTCTCCAAGCTCCTGAGTTTGATATACATTTGTAAGTCCATGTTATAGATGTACCTACTGTGTGTGTGTGCGAGTACCTTAAATATAATCTGTCTATATCATGTGCCTTAAAACTTTGGAAAAGGTTCCTGTATCTTCACTTAGTAACCAATATTAATGTTCATCCAACTGCAAAGAACAGCAGAAACTCCTACCAACTACTGTGAACAATGAAGGAAGGGAGACGGAAGCTGAGTGTGCAGCATGCTGAATAAATCGAATTAAAATTCCTGTAGGCAGAAAATAAGTCACTAGTTTCGATAGGTAAAAAGTTTCTTTTAACAGACTGAATTTCTTAAGACTTACTTAAAAACATTAGAATGATCCTTAAGGCCGGGTGCACACTAGCGTTTTCTTCTGCGCACTAGCGTGCTTTATGAAGCTCTTTATAATGTCCGTTGTAGCATATAATTATGCGGATAGAGAAGAACACACGTAGTACGCACGCAACGCATAACGCGCGCTGAAGACGTCCATCATGGAAACACCTAGGCTTTTGCGCTGGGATTGACGCCGTGTAGACGACGTTGGCCAAGTGCTGAACGTCAAATGAGCTTTTTTTTTTTCATTCAACTCAAATTCAGTTTTTATGACGTGCGTCAAAATTAACGCATCGTCTAGCTTCTACCAATCTCTTCCATCATAAAGTGCGTCCTTTTAAACGCACGCTAGTGCGCAGAAGAAAACGCTAGTGTGCACCCGGCCTTAAGAGGAGAATTCCATTGTGTATCAGTTTCTTACTTTCTTCATCATTACATTATTCACCATTATAAAAATGGTGATTCATTGGATTACTGGGTTCTCAGCCTCAGAGTGAATAGGAGGCCTGATTCTGATCACAACTGGTGCACAGATCACAATGATACACCAGTGGTGGTATTGACAATAACGGTTGCAGATGGAAAGCAAACAATGCCATATGTATGAGATCGTATGGTATTAGATGAGCCCCTTTAATGACTACACATGTGGCCACCAGATGCTTCTTATCCTTTACAGAAGACATTGATAAAAACATTTTCTTGTAAAAAACCCCAGAAAAGCACATACAATAAAAATTAGCCAATGCCTAACATAACAATTCCTATTAATATCCCACTTTTTATGCATCAGACATCTTACACACAGTGATATCAACGTATCTGGGTGGTGTAGGCTTAGTGACTAGTGGTATTATGGGACACTAGCCAGTCAGCCAGAAATATCAAAAAGCAAGCACTTAAGCAGTCGTGATTGCAGGAGTCTGTCTCCCCCTCCTTTTCCTCGGTTTTCCTTGGCTGCTTCAAAGCAAAGTTCTCAAGTTTCTCAGAAAAGTTTCAGAAATGGCACAAGGTAACATGTTAAGCCAGACTGGTTATTTTAATTTACAGCTACCTCTGCAAATAAGTGATTTTTCTTTCTTGGACAGATTGGGTAAACCTTTCTGCTGCCAAGAAAAAAAATCAAAACATGGCATCAGAGATTTTCAGTCTCTAATTAAAATCTTATGAAAATGGGATCCTATAGGGCTGATCCAGGCCAGCCCTCCAAGCAGACACAATTGGCTCCACCCACACAGCTCAGATCAGTGCTTGCTGATCTGGCTTTTTTGATAAAGGGTCAGGTATGAACACTAGTTCCAGCCCATGGCTCTCTGTGCACTTGCACTGGCAACCATTGAATTGGATCATTGCTTGCTCAAGCGCCCAGCACCCCATCAGTCACGTGATATCTTGCAGCTTGAGAGGAAGCCGCAGCATTCACATCTGGACCAGTGCCATGGTAGTCCAGTGGTGGATTCAAGATGATATTTTACTTCAATAAAGGGTAAAAACAACAGAGGACATTCAAGGTGGGACAATAGACATTAAACCTGTTTAACCCCTCCATTTCCCCCCCTTTGTATCTTAACCTTACATGTCCCTTTAACGTCTGACACTTTCATACCCTTTGATGTTACTTTAAAGTGGTTGTAGAATCTATGTCGAAAATGTGTAGGACTTCCTTTTGTTGACCGGGCCCTATCCATTTGAGTAAGTTATATTTGTAGGTATTTCTTAATATCATTGTTATTGTTTAGTCTTGACAGGTAGACAGGTAATGTGGTCTTCTGGCAATAAACCTATTTCTATATGCGTCTGTTACACAAGTTGCAATGCATATATTTCTGCTTTATTCTACTCTTGTAACTCTATATGATAAACACATATCAAGCAACCCAGCGTATGTACTTACTCTCCACCAACGTGATAAAGGCTGGAAGGTATTCCATTGTAAACAGAGGAGTTGGAAGATCCCTGATGAACATCTTCAGAAGACCTGCAGCATCATTACTGCGCACTTTATTCCAATCAAAGGTATTGTCATAAAACTTTGACTCTAGTTCCTGTCTCAGACTCTGGAAATAAAGGCAAAAGATCATATTTTTTAACGATGTGGAAAACATACACATGGTAGGATTTGGTTTGTATTATCAGATCAAATAAACAGGAAAGTGCAAAACTAACAAGTCCTAGATATGTTTCTGTTTGATTACCAGAAAGTAAATAGTTAATTGGATCAATTTTATAGGTCTCTTTAGTTTTTCTGCTATAACTACTGACTGTTATCTTCTCTGCTGCATCCAGACTGGATTAAACACAAAGCAATGAATTATTCATAAATCAAGGTCATATGCCTTAAGGCTTGCTGAGTGCCATATGAAAACACAGTCTGCTATAACTGCAGAGCTAAATTTAACCATTGCTGGTGAGGTTGATAAGACTTTAAGGAGATATCAGGCCACAATAAGGCATATCATACATTTATTGAGGAATTCCATACATATGCATACTTTGTGCATTTGAACAGGGATATATCATTAATAAAATGTGTTAATACAATGCAGTGTTAATACAAATAGAAGTATTAAACAACTGCAACATTGCCGGATGTCATTCTCTTACTCTACAACTATTACTCTTACTAAAGGTAACAAATCCCTTTACCTTCAAAAATTCAGTTAACCAAGGCTAGAAAAATTACAGGACAGATTCCAGGTCAGGTGTCCAATCAATTAGGGCTCTGGTAAACGAATCAAAACTATAGACTGAAAAGGCTTTGAGAATTCTACAACCGCCCTGGCTAAGTTTACACTAGACTCAGAGGGCTCTATTAAATTCTTCGCGCAAACGTTAACGCGTGCACAAAAATGCATTAACGCGAGGGGAAAAACCCTTTGCGCTGAACGTCGTATTACGACATTCGCGCACAAAATGCACGTTATCGTCTAACGAGAGTGACCCTGTGTGAACCCTTTGCATGTGCAATTTAGTGCGCGCATCCTATACTTAACATTGTGAGCGCAAATGCGTTTGTGCGCTGGTGCACGCATGGTATTATAATCTTAGCACAAAATTTAATGGACAATGTTTGCGTACATAATTTTAACGTCTTTGAAAAGCTGGTGGCAACGACAAATTGTAACAACCTGACCGTACCAAACTGCGGATTCACAACAGAGAACGTCGATGCGCACGTTATTTTTACTAGATCCGTCAAAAATGACGGCCACTACCTTGTCTTCCGTTAGAACGTACATTTTTTTTACTAGATCCATCAAAAATGACGGCCACTACCTTGTCTTCCATCAGAATGTACGTTTTTTTTACTAGATCTGTCAAAAGTGACGGCCACTACCTTGTCTTCCGTCAGAATGTATGTCTGTTGTGCGAAGTCCGCACAAAAATGCGTTCGTCTGACGGACTCGCGTTAAAAATTGCATTGCGCTCACTGATTTCTGCACGCATTTTTGCGCGTCGGTATTACGAACGCAATTTCCCAACGGGTAAAAAAATGCGCGAGGAATGTAATTTCAGCAGTGATTTTCGTGCGTTAACGTTTAACGCTTCGCGCAAAAAAAAATAGCGCTGCATGTGCGCTTTTGCGCGATGAATTTAATAGAGCCCAGAATCTAGCCCTATATCTCTTTAGTGAAAAATCCTCTAAAATGAGATTTAACAACACAACAAGTGTATAGATTCATACAGTCCAATACAATGCTAATTTGTGATGGCAGGGTTAACAGGGCCGGCCCAAGACACTGTGCTGGATGGGTCTAAGGATGAAATGCTGCCCCCCAAAAAAAACATGCTCCATGTATGAGCGTATCACAGAATTCCACAGCAATACAACTCCTACAAACTGCACATTACTGTGAGTTTTATTGCTGTGAAGATCTGTAATACAGTAATGTGCAGTGTGTATGAGTGTGAGTGTATCACACTTCTCCGTAGCAATAAAAGTTACACTCGTTTGCAGTGTGTATGAGCGTATTACAGAGCTCCACAGCAATATAACTCACTGTAATGTGTGGTGTGTATGAGCGTATCACAGTGCTCCACAGGAATAAAACTCACAGTAATGTGTGGTGTGCCGCCTAGTTGAGGCTCAAAATGCTGTCCCTGGCAAAGTGCTGCCTGAAGCCATGGCACCATCTGGCCCCATGGATGGGCTGGCCCTGATGGTCTTGCACAGGACAGAACAAATATCCAAGTAAATGATTAAAAATTTGCAATAAAATCATAGACTCAAGAAAAAAATCTTAATGTAATTATGGAATCAAGAAGGACTTTCCCCCCATTTTCTGGCACAAATGAAAGTTGCTACAGAAAGTCTTTTTTTGTCTTCTTTGTGTCTCTCAAACCCTTTTTGACACACTTGGCATTATGTAAGTGGGCTGGAAGCCAATTTACTCTACTTGGATTATAACAGTGAACCAGTGAAACATGTAGAATAAAATATATTATGGATCACCAATCATTACAATGGTCTGATGTTCTTTGGTGGTCTTCTGATGGAAAGCAAGCCACGTTTACTTGTATAAACTCAGCTTCTCTAAAAATATATGCTAGTTTTACCAGCAATCACACTTTACCTTGTCACATAAATAAACATAAGGTGATAAAACTGTGATATTTTTTAGGAAAATGTTAGTAGACTATGACTTAAAAGAACGGTGCATCATGTGAACATGAGGGAGTAATTAAATTAAAACAAGTCTCAGAAGATTCCACACCTTCTACATATGGAGTGTTGGGCATATGGAGCCGGGCCTCCCATGTTACCATGGCATGAAAAGTCAAAGCAGATGTATTTCCTGTAGTCAGGGATGTCATTAAAAGCTGAAAACTAGAGACTGTCTAATCACTCCCATAGGATATAATGCGTAAGCTCTCACTTTCTAGCATTATTTGGTCATTATCATTTTAAACCATGAAGCAAACTGTGACATGTAATTAATACACTGCTATATGATACATTATGCACATTGATTCCTTACTTTGGATATTATCTATCTCACTTTCTGAGCAAACAAAGAACTACATATAATACTTGGAAATTGGTCTGTTTAATCATTGCCATATGCTTCAAGCATTATCTCAAGGTTTCGGAATGTGTGCAAAATCCACATATCCAACTTTTTTTCGATCTGGATTTGCTTAAAAATAGATGTAATTTTCATGGGCATGACAGCTTTCATCCTGAAGAATTAATGTTACAGCATAAACCAAAGCCAGAAACATTTCAAAATATTCCCTGTGCTCTGTACATCATTACTACATCTGCTGCAGAGGTGTGTGTGCGTATGTGTGTGTGTATGTGTGTGTGAGCTAAAAGCCAAAAAGACATAGATCCAAATATTATACAGGAACCGTTGTGTTTACTTTGTATATATTAGGCACTCATAAACAATCTGGCTAAGTTACCTGTTGAGCGGTATGCTAAGTGAACAAGAAAAGAAGCGTATTCCAGAAGGATAATATTTGCCGTTATTTCAGATTCGCTAGTCGTGATTATCATGATCCATTCTACATGCCTGGCCTCACTTGACTTACTAGAAACAGTTTGTGCCAAATTCATTATTGAATAATAAAACTAACGCTTTAATCTCTAAAGCACAAGTCCTTAGTTCTACATAACTGCAAAAAAAATAAACATTCAAACATATAAAAACATTTATTTAAAAATGGCCTCGTACTTTAAGTTTATCTTTTGTAATAAATATGCAAACAGCAACCTGTTTTGGAATTCAAGGGAAATGCTCACTTGTGCAAGCATTTCCTTATTATTATCAATGTGATAAAAAAAATCCCCTTATTACTGGGGGAGTTATCTCTGTAGACGAATAATTGTTGTGAACGAAAATGTTTGTATTGTGTCTAGTGGCTATCATTTTCAATCTCTTTTCATTATTTATTTGTAAAATTTAGATGATTAATTAAATAAAATTGATCAATCAACCAAAAAAGGCTTTTCTCACTTTTTTTTTCCAGTAGTGGGTAATCGAGTTTAGGAAAACAGGGGACATTTGTTTTATAAAAACACAAAGCAACTTTCAACGTGTATCTTGATTTGTCTTTTTCTCTTAGAATTATGATTTCATCTTGTATTCCAGAATAACCCACTGCCCACTGAAATAGATCCTGTACTATAAGCAATGTAAGGCTGTATTCTTCACCAGGTTTTAACCTAAGATGAGGCACATTTTTGAATATTTGTACAATCCAGATTTTATTCGACATCAACAAAGCGAAATATCAAAAACAGAAAGCAGAAACAAACAGTTTGAGGCCATCAGATCGGCTTGGTTAGATATATATTCAAAAAGGTTTAAGAATAATTTGTTGGTCCACAAACCTTTAAAGTCAACTGGTAAGGAATATATTAGAAATCCAAATTTTTCATCAACTAATTTTAAAACACACCTTCACTCGAGATGCAGATCCTGGTATTCGTAGTATACCTTCAACTTCTAAGCCTGTCTCCTCAAGTCTTTGTAAAAGCTAAAGAAACAAAAAAGGATATATAGTGTATCAGTATTCATGTTTGCGACACAAAATCAAGCCACGAAGAGTACAGGGTATATAAAAAGAATCTATTGACCAAAATATTTAATTGAATAAAGATAGAGTTGTAGACGAGGTGCTCAACAAAGACTTATGAAATAAATGTTTCTATAATTATTATACCAATTTACATATTTACTACATATAGGGCCATATTACAAAGTTGTTGCTAACTTAACCAGAGCTGTTGTAAACTAATCCCAGAGCCATTATAGCCTATGGAGGTTTTAAGTTAACAACAGCTCTGGTTAAGTTAGCACCAACTTTGTAATATGGCCCATAATGTTGTATACTTGGGGCCATATTACATACTTGGTGCTAACTTAACCAGAGCTGTTGTAAACTTACCAGAGCCATTATAGCCTATGGAGGTTTTACGGTTACAACTGCTCTGGTTAAGTTAGCACCAACTTTGTAATACGGCCTTTGATGTTTTCTCAAGATCTTTATAAAGTCAAAAGACATATAAGAAAAGTTAAAATTCTTCACAGTATCACATGAAAGTTTGAAAATAACTTATTTATATGTACCTCAACTCCCGCACCTCTTACACCTCGCCCCTTCATAAATCTCTACACTGGCTCCCTGTTCCCTTTAGAATTGAAATTCAAAATACTGGTCCTCACATACAAAGCTTTCCATAACTGCGCCCCTGCCTACAACTCCTCCCTTAATAACAGGTACATCTCATCCCGTCCACTTTGCTCTGACAATGATCTGACCTTATCTTCTCCTTGTACCCGCACCCCCAACTCCCACCTTCAGGACTTCCCCCGAGCTGCCCCCTTTCTATGGAACTCCCTCCCCGCAATATTAGACTCTCCCCGTCTCTCCAGTCCTTCAAGAAGTCTCTGAAAACACATTACTTTAGAGGAGCCTATCGGCTCACTCCATAGTACCCACTGTTCATTTCTTACACCATCTTCCCACCCAGCCCACATGCGCCCCGCTACTTCATGTTCTCTATTTACCCTCACCTAATGTGCCACCCCTCTCCTCTTAGATTTTAAGCTCTCGAGCAACAACATATGCTTGAATTAAGCGTATTTTAACATATTTTCACATTACTATCATTGTTGTATATATATGCTCTGAAGACGTTGTTTTGAGTTTGGATTCCAATATTGTTGAATGGATTAGTCAGTGGCTGAGTGACAGACAACAGAGGGTTGTGGTCAATGGAGTTTATTCGGCGCAAGGTCTTGTTACCAGTGGGGTATCCCAGGGGTCCCAGGCACCCATTCTCTTTAATATTTTTATTAGTCATACTGCAGAAGGTATTAATGGAAAAGTATGTCTTTTTGCTGAGGACACAAAGATTTGCAACAGTGTTGATGTTCCTGGAGTGATCAGCCAAATGACAAATGATTTAGGTAAACTAAAAAATAATGGTCAGAGCTGTGGCAATTGAGTTTTAATGTGGATAAGTGCAAGATAATGCACCTGGGTCGCAAAAACCCAAGGGCTAAATATAGAATATTTGATACAGTCCTAACCTCAACATCTGAGGGGTAGGATTTAGGGATTATCATTGCAGAGGATCTAAGGGTAAGTAGTCAATGTAATAGAGCAGCAGGAAATGCTAGCAGAATGCTTGGTTGTGTAGGGAGAGGTATTAGCAGTAGGAAAAGGGAAGTGCTCATGCCACTGTACAGAGCACTGGTGAGACCTCACTTGGAGTACTGTGTGCAGTACTGGCGACCCTATCTCCAGAAGGATATAGACATCTTAGAGAGAGTTCAGAGAAGGGCTACTAAAATGGTGTACGGCTTGAAGGAAAAAAGTTACCAGGAAAGGCTTAATGATCTTAACATGTATAGCTTGGAAGAAAGACGAGACAGAGGAGATATGATAGAAACCTTTAAATACGTAAAGGGAATCCACAAAGTAGAGGAAGGGAGTATATTTAAAAGGAAACAAAGTAGCAAAACAAGAGGACATAGTCTTATATTAGAGGGGCAAAGTAAAGTAAAAAAGGTGGCCAGTGCTGACTGCCAAGGACGCCATCCCTGCACGAGAGGTGCAGCAACCCCCGACGATCGTTTCGGCCTTGTTAGGCCTCGTCAGGAGGATATAGCTGACACCCCTCTAGGCACACCAAGCAAGGGGTCCACGTCTGGATAACCCTGTAGACTAATAGTGAGGAGAAGGGGGGGTTTGTGAGGGTCCTGAGAACGAGCAACAGCACTAGTGGCCTGCTCTACAGTGGGGGCCCGCTCAGGTCTCACAAGGTTTTAGCTTGTATGTGCCATTACAGTGATGAATGCTCCATATGCAAATCAGCCCGCTCTCACACAAAAAGGGTGGCCATTGCTGACTACCAAGGATGGCATCCCTGCACGAGAGGTGAAGCAACCTCCGACGATCGTTTTGGCCTTGTTAGGCCTCGTCAGGAGAGTATAGCTGACACCCCTCTAGGCACACCAAGCAAGGGGTCCACGTCTGGATAACCCTGTAGACTAATAGTGAGGAGAAGGGGGATTTGTGAGGGTCCTGAGAAATGCCTGCTTTAACCCCTTCACCACCAGGCATTTTTTGTTGAAAAAATAGATACAGTAACTGTGATAAAGATAAATAAAAATGCCCAGATTTTTTTGCTTATGAATATCTGTAATGATCATAATGAGATTAATAGCAATGCAGCTCCAAAAAATACCAATAGAATATAAAAATGATATCTCTCATAATGTCTGTATATAAACATTACAGTATCACCTTGTATCTGTACTGGACAGGGATTTCCAGTTATTTTAACCCCCTGAATCTTATCCCTGTAAAGCAGTGAGTGACCCCAGAGCTCTCCCTTTATTCTGCCCTCTCCATGGCAGCTGTAATGCAGCAGTAATCTATTCGAATGTTTTGTTACGGTGAGGACTGGGGATGATATTTGCAGGGTACTTGGAGAGACATAAAACAAAGGATTTCATTTCTCCACAGGGAACACACTAATCTTGCTTTAAAAAGGTGTGAAACTGGTCTTTTGACATGCTAATGAGTGCTTTCAAAGCATTACAATGCAAAATTGAGGTAACTCGATTTTGGATGTGAAGGGGTTAATTGAATGGTTAAATTTGTTGCAGGGGAGAGTACATTTTAACATGCTATTCTTCTTCTCTGCATATGAAAATTACAGTAACATTGTATCTGATTATGTACTGTACATGGAGTGCAGTAATAGTTATCATCTGGCTTTTGTAATGCACAAGGAAAGTTTGTTGAACATTTTGTTACAGTGAGAGTGGGTGCAGTTTTGTGTAGCATCTATACACTAATACAGGGTGACAGAAGTGAGATTTTAAAGAAATCTGGTTTCTTCTCAAGTTGAACACTAATCTTGCATTAACAACATATGTAAATCAGGTTTACATTCTTGTTTTTATTTTCTCATTGTATTGCAATGCAAAAATTGTATATATACATCTCAGGTAGAGAAAGAGTTAATGTTGGCATACACTTACTTTTTGAAAAACCAAAGGGACTTTTGTTCCTGGGACTTTTTTTTGATCGTTTTCTAATAATGTTGTTAGGGGAACTCCAAACAAACCATTTTCTGGGAAAAAGAAATAACCGACACTCATTAAAGTAATTCAACATGAAAGGCACACGAAGATAAACCAAATATGATATTAGCTGCGCACTGATATGCTGTTTACCATTTAGTGTACGTGTTGAGATAGGGAAGGATTGGACAAAGTGAGGCAAAAATTCTAAAAGCAAAACATCTACAATAAAATTGAGAAATAGAGAAACGATACTATCTTCTATAGGGATTGTTGTACTTGTTGAACAGTGTTTCCCAAACCTGTCCTCGGGACCCCCAACCAGGTCAGATTGTACAGATCACCTTGTGGGAAATGCAGACTGAATCCTACAATCACTGAGCAGTAAATTATATAACCTGTGCTGTGCTTCAGATATCTGGAAAACCTGGCGCGTCAGCGGGTCCTGAGCACAGGTTTGGGAAACACGGTTGTAGAACTTGATCCATCTTGCTGGTTTCAAAAGATTCATATATATAAATTATATCTGCTTTTTCATAACCAAAACTGCAGTTAGGTATATGCAGACGGTTTCAAGAATTGGTCCTTCTTGTCTACCTTTCATATTTCCATCTAACGGCCAATTCCAAGGTCTATGTTAAGATAACGTCTCAAGTCGTTATACATAACATACATAACATCTCGAGCCATTACCTTATCTGAGGCAATCATTATTCCACTCTCGGTGCTGCTGACTTTGCTTGAACCTCAAGTATAGCACATTCCTATTGTAAGTAAATGTCTCCTATATCTTATATAAGAGGTGTTAATTTGCACCTCAGCATAGAAGTGTTTGTTCAACACCAGGAACAGGGTATTTAACACCAGGAACAGGCTCTGTGAGCCGTGGCACGGTACCGGGTGCAAATGGCCTGGCCTAAGTGGAGTTACCAACTGGAGCTAGGAAACTGGAGGGAGGAACTGCAAGGGTCCGCATGCTGGTATTCTCACTGCTGAACAATGCTCTTTCTTTCTCTTTTACTCTACTTTCTTCCTAAAATGTAACACGTGTCCCAGAACCATCAACCCCTCCACTATCTACATCTTTCCCTCCATCTTTTCTTCCCACATCATGGCCTCTCATGAGCTTCTTTGTTTCCTCAGAACCTGGTCTCCCTCTAATTCTCTGGTTTGCAATCATCCGCGGTCACACATATCCCTTTCCCACCTTCTCTTTCTCACTCTCCTGCTGTTAATTTATGCAGGTGACATAATCTCCTAACCCTGGCCCCACAAACAAATCCACTACTTCCCTCTCATTCTATGTCCCACAGAAGTAGCACACCTCTCCGCAATCCCAGCAACCTCATTCCTATAAGCCCCCAGCACTTGTCCTCTTTCTCCTACATCCTCTGGAACGCTAACACTGTGTGCAATAAACTCACAGCTATCCACAACTTCTTCATCTCCAACTCCTTCAACCAGGGCCGGACTTTGGGGTGTGCAGGATGTGCGGGCGCGCAGGGCGCCATAACAACACATGGGCGCCAGTCAACCAACACACACACACTGATTCTGTCCCTGTGCGTGGCTGCTGCTTGCTCCTGCAGTGTGCCTCCTAAATTCAAAAAGGAGCCTGGGAATGAAAGGCATACTGCTTTGGCAACACCCCCTAAAGCTGGGAGATTGATTTGCCAGAGACTCCTCAGGTGATCAGAGTAGAGCTTTAGGCAGCAGAGACTCACAGTCGGGGGACCAGAAAGAAAGGAGTGCTGCAGTGAGCCTTGCCGAGGAGGGGACTGATCTGCCGCTCACCACCTCCTCTCACATGGTTAAGGTGGGCACTGCCACTGTAAATATATAAGGTGGGCACACTGTGAGATCATACTGCTGGAACTGACTGTTAATATATATGGTGGGCACCTGGATATATACTGGCAATGTGTGTCAGTATATATCACATCAGTGCCCACCTTATATATTAACAGTGGTGCCAGTATCATAGTGCCCACATATATATATATATATATAGTGTGTTTAATATTGCAGAAGCCACCTGCACATCATAGCAATTCAAAGAATTACATCCCAGAGCTCCTGTGCCACATTCCCCATATGCAGCAAGGAATTCTGGGTAGGATATGCAAATGACCTCTGTCTCACTTTTATGCATCCTGGATCTGTTATTACACAGAGCCCTAAAATCAATGCTATGCCACACTGTGGCTTTGTAGCAAAGATAAGGTTATGCAACTGGTCAAAGCCAATCCCAGGACAGCGCTGTTTCAGGTTTGTTGAACCTTCATCAGCTAGGAGGCAGGCATATATATATATATATATATATATACATATATATATATATAATCTCTAACAGTGTTAGCACAGACAGTGCCCAGTGCTGCCCACCTTGGTTATAAACACTCTGCCAGTATATATATCACATCAATGCCCACCTTATATATTAACTGTGGTGCCAGTATCACAGTGCCCACCTTTTATATATATATTAGCAGTGTCAGCAGTAGTATCACTCACACACAGTGCCCAGTGCTGCCCACCTTACTTATAAACAATGTGGCACATTGTTTATAACTAAGGTGGGCAGCACTGGGCACTGTGTGTGAGTGATACTACTGCTGACACTGCTAATATACTGTATATCTATTAGTGGGCACTCTGATACTGACACCACTCTTAATATATAAGGCTGTAAAAAGGCTGTGGAGCTCAGCTCAGTGATACGCTTACACACACCGCACATTACTGTGATTTTTATGGCTGTGGAGCTCTTTATGGCTGTGTGGGTGACTGGGTGTCTTTTTAGGGGCTCCTCCACACAAATCCCTTTCCCACCGTCTGTTTCTCACGCTCCTGCTGTTAATTTATGCAGGCAACATAATCTCCTAACCCTGGCCCCACAACAAATCCACTACTTCCCTCTCATTCTATGTCCAACACAAGTAGCACACCTCTCCGCAATCCCAGCAACCTCATTCCTATAAGCCCCCAGCGCCTGTCCTCTTTCTCCTATGTCCTCTGGAACGCTAGCCCTGTGTCCAATAAACTCACAGCTATCCACAACTTCTTCATCTCCAACTCCTTCAACCAGGGCCGGACTTTGGGGTGTGCAGGCTGTGCGGGCGCACAGGGCGCCATAGCAACACATGGGCGCCAGGCAACCAACACACAATGTGCCACATTGTTTATAACTAAGGTGGGCAGCACTGGGCACTGTGTGTGAGTGATACTACTGGGGACACTGCTAATATATATATATATATATAAAAGGTGGGTGTCTTTTTAGGGGCTCCTCCATATATTCAGGGTGTGTGGGTGTCTTTTTAGGGGCTCCTCCATATATTCAGGGTGTGCGGGTGTATTTTAGGGGCTCCTCCATATATTAAGGGTGTGTGGGTGTCTTTTTAGGGTTTCCTCCATATATTCAGGGTGTGTGGGTGTCTTTTTAGTTTATTCTTATATTGTGCTTACAAGTTTAATATCCTTTGAATAAAAGTTTTTTTTATCATAGCTTGTAATCTGTTTCTTGGGGACTTAACCGAATGGGAGGCTTTAAATGGAGTCGGTATTGGAGAGATGGGTGTGGCTACTGAAAGGGTGTTGTTACTGAGGGGTGTGGTCACCAGGGGGCACTGTAAAGCTTTCTCACACAGGGTGCCGAAAGGCCTAAGGCCGGCCCTGCCTTCAACCTCCTAGCGGTCACAGAAACCTGGCTCACACATGGCGGTCTACACTTCAGCCATAACCCCAGACCAGGTGAGAAACATGGTGGTGGGGGTCGGAATTCTGCTCTCTCCCAAAGGGGTCAAGTCCTGGGAAAAAAAGTGAGGGAACTCACCCACAAATTCCACAACCTCTATTACCTGAAGAAAAAATATATATATCATGCGTATAGCAGTACGTGGTGATACCATTTTTATTGGATTAACATTACATTTAAAAGACAAGCTTTCAAGAGTGTAACGCTCTTCTTCAGGTCTGTAAACTATACTGATCAGTGAAAGGTATCAAATATACAAGTACAAGTATACTCGTGATTTTGGCAACTGGACTAACACGTTATATCTAATATACACTATATATATCACATACATATATATATATCCAGGCACAGACCCCCAGAATTATATACACAGGCATTGGGCCCCCAGAATAATATACCCAGCACTGGACCTCCAGAATAATATACACAGCACTGAGCCCCCAGAATAATATACCCAGCACTGGACCCCCAGAATTATATACACAGCACTGAGCCCCCAAAATAATATACCCAGCACTGGACCCCCAGAATAATATACCCAGCACTGGTTATATGGATATATTTGCCCCAGCTCATGTGGATATATTTGCCCCCAGCCCATATGGTTATATTGCCCCCAGGCCCCAGCTCACACATGGTTATATTGCCCCCAGCTTATATGGATATATTGCCCCCAGCTCATATGGTTATATTGCCCCCAGGCCCCAGCTCACACATGAGCTTGGATTCCAATATTGTTGAATGGATTAGGCAGTGGCTGAGTGACAGGCAACAGAGGGTTGTGGTAAATGGAGTTTATTCGGCGCAAGGTCTTGTTACCAGTGGGGTACCTCAGGGGTCAGTACTTGGACCCATTCTCTTTAATATTTTTATTAGTGATATTGCAGAAGGTATTAATGGAAAAGTATGTCTTTTTGCTGATGACACAAAGATTTGCAACAGGGTTGACGTTCCTGGAGGGATCAGCCAAATGACAAATGATTTAGGTAAACTAAAAAAATGGTCGGAGCTGTGGCAATTGAGTTTTAATGTGGATAAGTGCAAGATAATGCACCTGGGACGTAAAAACCCAAGGGTTGAATATAGAATATTTGTTACAGTCCTAACCTCAACATCTGAGGAAAGGGATTTAGGGGTTATTATTTCAGAGGATCTAAGGGTAAGTAGTCAATGTAATAGAGCAGCAGGAAATGCTGGCAGAATGCTTTGTTGTGTAGGGAGAGGTATTAGCAGTAGGAAAAGGGAAGTGCTCATGCCACTGTACAGAGCACTGGTGACACCTCACTTGGAGTACTGTGTGCAGTACTGGAGACCGTATCTCCAGAAGGATATAGACAGCTTAGAGAGAGTTCAGAGAAGGGCTACTAAAATTGTGTACGGCTTGAAGGATAAGGCTAGGGTCAGACGAAAGCATTTTTCCCCGCGAACATGAAAAAGTGCGTCCGAACGCATTGACGGATTTTTTCACGGAATGCGCAAAAACGGTCAGACGACGCGCATTTTCGGGCGTGATTTTGTACGGATCGTCAATAAAACTCTTTTTGCGTCTGGACGTTATGTAGGCTGGACATTAGCAGTGTCTGACATCTCCTAATCACGCACACACGCCGCTATGCCGCAGCTGCGCACTCAGTACGTCAGTACTAGCGGTTCAGCGTTCTCAAAAAAATGCATTCAAATTCCACTTGCGTTGCACGGCCGGACTTTTGTGCGGCCGTACATAGTATATTGGCCGTCATTGCCCGTCATCTGCTGCTAGTGCGGCCGTAATTATGTGCACCAGAACGCACGTTAAAAGTGTGCTGGTCTGACCCCAGCCTAAAAGTTACCAGGAAAGGCTTAATGATCTTAACATGTACAGCTTGGAAAAAAGACGAGACAGAGGAGATATGGGTAGGTTCCAGGTTGATTGCAGAGGGATGATGGGAATGATGGTTGTAATAGCAGGAACCAGAAATGGGGAAAATCAGGATCAGGTAGCAGATCAGCACGATCAACTAGCTAGTTGATCGTGCTGATCTGCTACCTGATCCTGATTTTCCCCATTTCTGGTTCCTGCTATTACAACCATCATTCCCATCATCCCTCTGCAATCAACCTGGAACCTACGATCCCGGTATCCACAAAGTCTCAAGAAGGGTGAGACCTACCCAAAACGGTCTGAGGCCTTACCTACTGAGCCACCCTAACAAGAGGCTCTATACCACGTGAGTGTGCCAATCCTTTTTTGTTATACAGTACCAACATAGCAATATTACGCTATACCCTCTCCATTTGTCCGAGGTCACATTCGTGTCATTTCGCCATTCTGGCCAAGAGAGAGTGTATATAAGAACAAGAAGCGTGACAAGAACCATCGAATACTGCGGGTAAAGCTCCCCCTCAAGTGGCTTGCAGGCGCTGACAGAGAGCCTCACAGGCTCCACCTTTGTGAGTGTGCAATTGTTACCCTCTGTTAATGCTCATTGTTTACCCTTGGTACTGCGCAATTTGTGTTTTTTTCTCTATTTTATAGGTATATGTTGTTGGTTTTTTTTTTCTACTGGTCTATACCCGAGATGAGTATACTCTTTGTATTCTACTTTTGACACCTGGTGAGAGTGTTCTAAGTGTTTGCTCTTTTTTGCGCTCCCTGATCTGCCTTCTCGGCATATCTACTCTCTTCTACTGTATTTGTGGGTGAGGAATACACCCATTGGTGAGCTGCAACTATCCATTTCTGTGTTTAGAGTCAATTTTTAGCGCCGCATTAACATCTTTCACCCATTCACCTGGGTTCCTTTGTTGAGTTTAAAACCTTGTGAGACCTGAACGGGTAGAAATCCTACAGCAGGCCACTAGTGCCGTTGCTCCTTCTCAGGGCCCTCACAAACCTTGTTTTTTGTACATTGCTGTAGAAGTTGAGCTGCAAACAAGAGTTACAGCTCGACTTGGACTAGCAGCCAAACTGATAACAATTATGAGTGAAGCTCCTAGCGTTAATGACTCCCTTGAAAATATTAACAGCTCCACTGGAATCGTTTCCAATATTGCCAACGATGATCAGACTGGTGACTGGAATGTATAAATCTACATCTCTCTATATCTATTTTATAAATTGTTTAGCTTTGTTTGGTATTTAGAGTTTTATATCTCTTCCACATAAAAATACAAATAAGAAAGTTCTACATTTTACCTTTTCCTTTGAATCTTATGGCCCGATTTCTCTTAAGGTCAATTCCCATAGCATCGTAAAAAGCAGTTACTTCAATAAGAGAGAGATATCGGATTTTTTTCATATCTTCAAGAGACAAATCTCCCACTTCAGTCAGCCCAAATCTGCTTTTCCATACAATAAATTTCTGAAACAAAAGTGAGACATATTAAATGAAATACCATAAAAAAAGCAAATCAACCGACAATTCAGAAGGCCTGTCCAAGACACCACCATAATCATAAACCATATACAATGAAAACACATGTAGCGCTCACTCCCGGAGGAGCCGCTGAAAATGAACCACGGGTCAGTCTCCCCGCACTAGGGAATAAATATACTCCAACACCGTTGTGGGTTTTTATCATTTAAATAGTTTACTAAATTAGTAGGCAGACGTTGAAACACGGTATTCACAGATATTACTACAGTAATTTCGTATCGCGGTAAAACGCGTAGCGGAAAAGAAACGAAACACGAGGCTTCGTATTTTGGAAAAATAAAATATTCGCAACCGAACAGAAAAGAAATGCAATCGACTGATAGCTCGGTAAAAAGGGACACGTAGCGAAACCCAAAAAATACAATCTCTTCGTATTACGGTAAACGCGCAGCGGAAAAGAGAAAAATATAATTCGGAACGTATCTTTAACCCCCGTTCCGATTCGTAACAGAATGAGTCCTGCACAGGTTAAGTCCCGGAATGTAAAAGGTGTGTATGTGTGTATGGTACCCGGGTACTGTTCAACTGGCCAGTGAATTTACTTAAAGAATGTCTTCGACTAGTCAAGTTGGGGCCCTGTGGACTTTAAAAAGAAAACAGCAGCGTGTCCTTTAATCACAAAACAGCCTTGGAGGCCTCTCACCCATCCGATGATTGCTTTAGGCTCCGCTGACCCAGGACGTCTCTCCGCTCGATTTTGACTGGGGATACTAGCGGCCGGATCCGTTGTCTGACTTTATGCAGCTTGTCCAGCTCACCGCCTGCTCTCCGTACCCGATCAACTCGCGGTGACTCCTCACTCGAGGTCTTCGGTTCCTCCAGTCTGCAGCAATTCCTGGATTCTGGCAAGTCTCCTTCTCCTCAGGTTGAGTGACCCAATAAGGACTGACAGGTCTCACTCAGGCTCTGGCCTAGGCCCTCTCGCGATCTCTTCAGTGCGTCTGCTTTCTCTCGTTCCCTGGTGCGCTCTGGCGCGTTCTCCACGAGGTGGAGGATGTCAGCCTCCTGTGTCCCACCCACTTCCTGTCTCCTTGCAAAGCACGCCGGGAAATGTAGTCCCAATGTCCAGTGTCTAATCGCGATTGTCTCCATCTTGTGGCCAAAAATAGGTACTGCCGGCAGCAAGATTTTGACACAGCGCTACACTCTCCCCCTCCTAGAACTCTTGGGTCTCTCCAAGGAGGTACAACAGTTACATTACATTTCCACAATATTTGAATACAGTTTACATAATATGTACAGGTTCAGCAGCATACATATAGTGGGTTAGGAACACTTCCTCAAGTTGACTCATATTTTGGGCTACCTCAGCTAGCATAGTAGACACTTCGGGCAACCTTTGCACTGTGGTGATGGCCTCTTCAGTGCTATGTCCTGGTGAGTCGTAGGTGAGTCGCTGGGGCGGTCGAATAGAGCGTTTTGGTTCTGGCTCAATCAGTTCCTCTTCAGGTGGAAGTACTATAGGTGCTGACTCAGTCCTTCTTTCTTCCACTGGATCAGACATCTCTTCAGAGTATGATCCCTCCAGTGAAGGCATAGAACTATAATCACCTGAATAAGCTTCAGCTCCCGGAGCTACCGGGACTCCAGCAGCCTCAGGGACTTCTAACTGAAATTCAAGAGCTTCAGGGATTTCAACAGTCTCAGGGACTTCTAGCAGAAATTCAGGAGCTTCAGGCCTCAAGTTACTCTCCCACCGCTCAGGAACAACGACAACCTCCTCAGGCTCCGGTGAGCGCATCCAGTCTAGACAATAACTCTCTTCTTCACTGTCTCTTTCGCTCTCTTCGGCAACCCGGGTCTGTTGAGACCGAGTAACAGGTGGCAAACGTGGAGCAGGCGGATTTGGCAGAGGCAGTTCGTCTCCAACTGGCATCCTCACAGCCTCTCTCAAAGGTAACAAATGATTCCGGTGCCAGTTCTTGAGAGGCCCAGCCTTTCCATCCGGGCGAATCTGATACACTGGTAGACCCGGCAGTTGTTTGCAGACAATGTAAACCTGGGAACTCCACCTATCCGCCAACTTGTGTCTCGCAGCAGCACCCAAGTTCTTCAATAGAACCCTATCACCGGGTTGTAGATCTTGTATTCGGACTTTCAAGTCATAGTTCCTTTTGTTTCTTTGCTCCCTGTATCCTGAGGTCAACCGGGCCTGTTCAAATGCAGAAGACAAATTCTTTCGAAGTCTATCCACGTAGTTTCTATGGGAAGCTACTGATGTCTGGTCTAGAGATAACCCAAATGCCAAATCAACCGGCAGTCGAGCCTCTCTTCCGAACATAAGACGGTACGGTGAGTATCCAGTTGCATCACTCTCCGTACTGTTATATGCATGCACCAGAGTAGCTATGTGCCGACTCCAACTCTGCTTCTCCACATTCGACAAGGTCCCCAGCATGTTTAGCAGTGTGTGATTAAACCTTTCAGGCTGAGCATCACCTTGAGGGTGATATGGTGTAGTTCGGGTCTTTTGGATTCCCAACAACTCTAACAATTGCCCCACCAGTCTGCTTTCAAAGTCTCTACCCTGATCAGAGTGTATCCTCCTTGGCAGTTCGTAATGAACAAAGAACTTTTCCATCAACACCTTGGCCACTGTCGGAGCGCGTTGATCTTTTGTGGAAAATGCTTGGGCGTAACGAGTGAAATGATCAGTCACTATTAGAATGTTCCCTTGCCCACTAGCATCCGGCTCTAAGCACAAGAAGTCAATGCACACCAAATCCATGGGTCCCTGACTCTGCAGATGGCTCATTGGAGCAGTTCGGGTCGGTAGAGTCTTTCTCTGAATACACCTCAAACAGGAATGACAATAACTTTCTACTTCAGCCCTCATGCAAGGCCAGTAAAACCTATCTCGCACCAGCTTAAAAGTTCTCTCTGCACCTAAATGTCCATGCTCATCATGTAGGGATCGCAGCACACTCTCCCTATGTTTAGTGGGGAGGAATAACTGTTGAATCTCTTCAGCGTTGGTTGAGGGGCCCCTTCGGTAGACCACCCCATCCAACATCTTTAACTGCTCCCACTCTTTATAGACCAATCTGGCCCCACTCGGTGAGTTAGTTAACAAAATCTCTCGCTGGTTTGCAGTCAGGGCCTTTATGGTCAAGGCAATTAAAGGGTCTCTGGCCTGATCCGCTTTCAGGTCCTGTCTCGAAAAGGTAGGTAAATTTTCATCCCTTAACTGCGTAGGGTTACAGTAAAACTCAGGAACAGCCGCAGCCATGACTCCTATGGCCTCCGCTTCAATCCCTCCTTTGACCCGGCGCTCTGTTCCTTGACACAAAGCTTGCACCCCGTCTGGAGTCAACTGAGTCCATTCTGTAGTGTAGGGTCTTCTCGATAACGCATCAGCATCTCGATTATTCACCCCAGGGCGGTACTTCAGGCTGAACCGAAACCCTGACAGAGCGGCCAACCACCGATGTCCCGTTGCGTCCAGTTTTGCGGTAGTAAGGATGTAGGTAAGAGGATTGTTATCCGTCTTGATCACAAACTCAGCTCCATACAGATAGTCTTTTAACTTGTCTACCACTGCCCACTTTAAGGCTAGGAACTCCAACTTGTGAGTAGGGTAGTTCTTCTCTGAAGGCGTAAGGCTCCGGCTTACGTACGCTACAGGCCTCAGCAATCCGCCATACTCCTGATACAGGACTCCTCCCAGACCTTCTCGGCTGGCATCCACATGTAACTCATACGGCTTGTGAGGGTCCGCATAGGCCAAAACAGGAGCTCGGGTTAGACTCTCTTTCAGTTTCACGAAAGCTCCCTCACATTGACTGGTCCATTCACCTTGTATAGACTCTCGAGCTTTCCTTGGCCCTGGAGCTGACGGGTTCTTATCAGAGACCTTGCAGCCTTCTTCGGTGGTTTCCTTCTGCAGGAGTTTGTTCAGTGGTTGAGCTATTTTTGCGAATCCTCCCACAAATCTTCGATAATATGAACAGAATCCCAAGAAAGATCTAAGCTCAGTGACATTTCGGGGTCTAGGCCAAGAAGCTACGGCCTCCAACTTCCGAGGATCTGTCGAAACACCTTCTGCTGAGACCACATGTCCCAGATACGTAACAGAG
Organism: Leptobrachium leishanense; assembly: GCA_009667805.1. Classification (NCBI taxonomy): domain Eukaryota; kingdom Metazoa; phylum Chordata; class Amphibia; order Anura; family Megophryidae; genus Leptobrachium; species Leptobrachium leishanense. Next base: position 111,449,698 of record CM019067.1, on the reverse strand, counting down.
GGTAGACAGAATTGGCATTTCTCCAGAGACAGTTTCAGCCCCTCTTCATGGAGCCTCTTCAAGACCTTCTCCAAACGTTGCTCATGTTCTTCCAGAGTCTTCCCAAACACAATTATGTCATCCAGGTACACGAATACTTCGATTAGATTCATATCCCCGACTGTCTTCTCCATCAACCGTTGGAACGTGGCTGGAGCCCCCGTAAGGCCTTGAGGCATCTTGTTGAATTCAAAGAACCCCAGTGGACAGATGAACGCAGTTTTCTCCTTGTCTTCAGGATGCATGGGTATCTGGTGATATCCGCTTCGCAGATCTAGTACACTAAACCACTTTGCTCCAGACAAACACTGTAGGGCATCTTCTATCCGAGGAGTGGCATATTGATCGGGGATGGTTCTCCGGTTCAACGTGCGGTAGTCTATGCATAGACGGACAGAACCATTTTTCTTCCGGACCAACACTATGGGAGATGCGTATGGACTCCTGGACTCTTGAATCACCTTGGTTCTTTGCAATTCATTTAGCTGCTCTCGCAGATCATCTAAGTCTCCCAGCGGAACTCGCCTTGATCTTTCCCGAAACGGCTTGTCTTCTTGTAACCGAATGCGGTGCTCAGTACTCTTAGCTAGGCCCACATCGAACTCATCTTTCGAGAACAATTCCTTCCACTTTAGGACTTGAGAATGAAGACGCTTCTTCCACTCAGGTGAAATGGGAGCGTCCTTGAGGTAGAATCTTTCATCTGGAATCTCTTTATCCACTCCCCCTCCTAAATCGGTAGAGAGGGGTGTAGCAGACTCTACTTGCCCGATAGGCATTCGTGCTTTAAGGACTACTGGAGAATCCGTCACATTGCACACGCTGACCGAGACTCTTCCTCATGTTCTCTTCAGAGCTTTGGTGGAGATTATTTCAGGAATTACTTCGACTCCGGTTTCACTCCCATGATCAAAATCGGTTCCCAGCACCACATAGGGACCTGGTTGCGACCCGTTCAACTTGACTGAAGCCCGGAAACTCGCTACTTCTCCTGCTTGCAGAACCTTCTCTGTTCCACCCAGTCTCCACAGTCTTCCCACCTCGGCAGGTGCCTTTCGTTCTTCGACCATCCTCTGATAGACCGGACGTAACATTGGGTGTACTCCTTGAGTTGAACCTTCTTCCAATACAATAGGTGTCAGGAGACGCCGCACTAGGTCAGTATTCGTCCCCACTATCAGGGAGCTTCTGTTCACACCTGAGGGTCGAGGACACACAATGGCCAATGCATCACAACCCCCAGACTGCCCGATGACTTCAGATCCGATCTCCAACTTCACTTGCAGGTACCCGTCATAAGGGAGTTTCTCAGTGCCGATACCCCATATTTCCAAATCCTTCAATTCTTGCAGAGGAATGTGCTTTAAGTGTTTCTCGTAGAAGTCTCTGTAGATCAATGTCACTTGAGCCCCTGAATCTAACAGGGCTTTGGTGTAGACTCCTTCCACTTGGATTGGCACAATAGGAGAAGGACCTATCAGTTGGTCAGGAAACTTGGTGGCGGTATCCGGACACTTAGACCCAGTTTGCTGTACCCTCTCCTTTTTCTTGGCCCGTGCAGGTTTTGGGTGTGCATTGCTTCCCCATGACGTAGACCCGGATGCTAAGGGAGTGACTCTTTCAGTCCTGGCAGGCTCAGCAGTTGGCTCGGCTTTGGGCCCTCTCGCCCTCTTAGTCTTGGCTTGGTTTTTGGAGCGGGGTTCAACCTTCGGGCACTTAGGTTGCTCCTTCACTTGTGCCCTCTGGCGTTTCCCGCCGGTGAGGTAGATAACAGTCCTTCTAGGGCTTTCAACAGTCCCTCGACTCTATCCTTCTCAGGCTTTTGGCCTTTGCACTGTGCGCGGAAATGGCCCATTTCTCCACAACCAAAACATCTCTTCTTAGAGAGCGGAGACGTAGTTGCTTGTTGGGATTTTGTTAAGGGACTTGGACCAGACGCCACAGCAGCTCCCGTCGTCTGCATATCTGTGAGGAATTTCTGCATTTCTGCCTGCATTTCGGTCACCTTCATCAACACTCGGCACAGTTCCGCGTGCGCTTGTTGCAATTCAGCTTGAGCTTCCTGTACTTTCTTGACGGTCTTGGACAATTCACCACGTTCAGAGAGGTTCGATTCTTTGGCAGCCCTCTCTGTAGATTTAAAAACAACTAGGTGTTCTTGTTCGTCCTCGTCAGATCCATAAGTATCTAGAGAGTCGCTTTCAGGCTGCAGGCCGTTGTTATGTCTCACAGGTTGTGCATAAGCCCTTTCCCCCCCCTGAAGGATTTCTCTTCCAGTAAAGCCTCTTCCTCTCGTACAACTCGGATCAGTTCCAGGTACTTCAACTCTTGGTTACCTGCTCTGCTTCTCAGCTGCATCATTACTGGATCTAGAGGTTGAGAGCCCCTCAGGATCTGTTTTATTCGGATCTTATCTACTTCGGCCGGTTCGGCCCCTTTCTTCAGGAGTATCTGGTGTAGAATCTTATCTAGGCGCCTCATGTACTCGGTCATCCTTTCACCTCTTCTCTGATTGGTGTGTTCGTACTGATATACCAGTTCGGCTGCCTTTTCGGTTCGCCCAAAAACTTCTTCAAGAACGTTTAAATAATCTAAAGCAGTACAATCTTTTCTACTCAGTTTTAGGTTTCTCACCGCTTCCGACGCAGGTCCCTTTAAGCTCTCGGTGATCCTTTGCTTCTTCTGGGCCTCAGGGACGTCCCACTCATCCAGAGCCTGCATCGCCTGTTCCACCCTTTCTTCAAAGGTTTCTTCTCCCGCCGGAGTTGGTACGTTTCCTGTAAAATTTCTTAACCGTCGATAACCGAAGTTAGTGTGAGGAGGGCTTGTTTTCTGACATTTAGCCAGTAGATCTCCAATAGCCACGATAAATTCAGGCCCGATCATGGCCAACGGACTAGGCGCGGAAACACTTGCGGATTCGCCACGTGGCGCACTTGGCTGAATTAGTTGGACTTCCACCTCATCGGCCAGTTTCACGCTCGCGCCCTGAAAGCATGGTGGAACGCCCTTTCTCCACTCGAGAAGAACATACGTGTGAGAAGTATCTGGTTTTTTTTTAATGTCCAGTATTAACCCCGATGATCTGGTGCTAGCGTGGCCACGGCCTGGCGGATCTGCTCTTCGGCCCAAGTGTCTGCGGGAATATCCATGACTATACAACATTCTAAATGACTACTGTGCTCCTCACACCATTCGGCAACAGTGTCTGGATCCATATTTAACCCTTTAGATGCGGTTTTTCCAGAGACTGAATCCCGGAAACGAGCCCCCACGTGTAGCGCTCACTCCCGGAGGAGCCGCTGAAAATGAACCACGGGTCAGTCTCCCCGCACTAGGGAATAAATATACTCCAACACCGTTGTGGGTTTTTATCATTTAAATAGTTTACTAAATTAGTAGGCAGACGTTGAAACACGGTATTCACAGATATTACTACAGTAATTTCGTATCGCGGTAAAACGCGTAGCGGAAAAGAAACGAAACACGAGGCTTCGTATTTCGGAAAAATAAAATATTCGCAACCGAACAGAAAAGAAATGCAATCGACTGATAGCTCGGTAAAAAGGGACACGTAGCGAAACCCAAAAAATACAATCTCTTCGTATTACGGTAAACGCGCAGCGGAAAAGAGAAAAATATAATTCGGAACGTATCTTTAACCCCCGTTCCGATTCGTAACAGAATGAGTCCTGCACAGGTTAAGTCCCGGAATGTAAAAGGTGTGTATGTGTGTATGGTACCCGGGTACTGTTCAACTGGCCAGTGAATTTACTTAAAGAATGTCTTCGACTAGTCAAGTTGGGGCCCTGTGGACTTTAAAAAGAAAACAGCAGCGTGTCCTTTAATCACAAAACAGCCTTGGAGGCCTCTCACCCATCCGATGATTGCTTTAGGCTCCGCTGACCCAGGACGTCTCTCCGCTCGATTTTGACTGGGGATACTAGCGGCCGGATCCGTTGTCTGACTTTATGCAGCTTGTCCAGCTCACCGCCTGCTCTCCGTACCCGATCAACTCGCGGTGACTCCTCACTCGAGGTCTTCGGTTCCTCCGGTCTGCAGCAATTCCTGGATTCTGGCAAGACTCCTTCTCCTCAGGTTGAGTGACCCAATAAGGACTGACAGGTCTCACTCAGGCTCTGGCCTAGGCCCTCTCGCGATCTCTTCAGTGCGTCTGCTTTCTCTCGTTCCCTGGCGTGCTCTGGCGCGTTCTCCACGAGGTGGAGGATGTCAGCCTCCTCCTGTGTCCCACCCACTTCCTGTCTCCTTGCAAAGCACGCCGGGAAATGTAGTCCCAATGTCCAGTGTCTAATCGCGATTGTCTCCATCTTGTGGCCAAAAATAGGTACTGCCGGCAGCAAGATTTTGACACAGCGCTACACACACAGAAGAATTCATCTTCTTCTGATCATTTATCATAAAGACAAACTGTAATGGTCACAATTTCAGAAATATTTAACAATGTAAAGAAAGATAGAGACATAAAAAGAGGTGGCCAAGACAGCCATTGTATAATAACTTACTGTGCCAAGATTCATCTGGACTGACAAGACAAAGTCAAGTCTTAATGAGACAATGAAATGCTGAGAAACAGCATTTTTGTCATGCCGTGCCATCAGATAGCAGGTCCCTCACAATAAGTCAATATAAATTAATCAATCAATCATATAATTCTTCCTTAATCAAATATTTGGGTGCATGTTGGGTATCTAGCTAAAAGGGGTCAAAAGACAGGAACTTTACTTCTCAATGTGATCCAATGCTGTCATCACCTTCTACCAATTGCACAACGATATTAAGGTTTTCTTCTCTTTTCTAGAAAAAACCTGCTGTTGTTGCAATAGATATATATTACTGCCCATGGTTTTTTTTTTGAATAAACCTGATACTACAGAAGACATTCTTCTATCTTTTTGCTTGTTATTCTTATCATGTTTGTTATTCTTTTACTTGACATTTTGAGACACATGGCTAAAATAACTTTGCTTATAATAAACATTATTGTGCTGCCTAGGAAAATCAGCGCAAGATCCAAATCACGAACTTTTTTTAACCCGTTAGCATTCGGAATGTACTATGGTCGACCCAACCTTAAAGCTCACACAGCTATGCGCTAACGTTAAGAATGTAATAGGGCCCTATGTATTTTTCTCAGCATGGTTGTGATGAGTAGCATCGAATTTTTTTCAGAATGTAAACTGATATCGCATTGAAAGAAAGCTGTACTCTGGAGTATTAAAGGGGTAATTAGAACTTTTCCAACGGTATCAGCTTATCGAAAGCCACAGTCATTTTAGAAATCTAAGATACAGAACACAGAAACACATACTGGGTTATTCAAAGAGATTCGAAAAGTCACCGCACGTTCGGTGACTTTTCTTTCTCTTCAATTCGATTTGCTTTGCCGATCCCATTTCGGTGACCCTGCGGTGTATTCAGCAAGCACCACAGGGTCCCCGAATTGCAGGGAAAAGCTGCCGCAAACCCGACGAAAACTCACTGCAAAAGCCAGCGAATGCACGCCGAAAACCCTCAAAAACATCTGGAATAACCTGCCGAAGACCACAGAAAAACCCGAACAGGAGCCGATCGCAGCCTTCCACACAGCAGAAGAGGCAGTGAATAAATTAGCAAAACAGTTTGTATGAATGTGTGAAAGTGAAACGCTGTTTGCAAAGAAACTACTGAGTGAAAATGTCTGAAATTTACATATGAGGTCTAGGGAATGATAATAAAGAGGGCTGTTACAGAAAAAAGAAGAAAACTTTAACCCCTTTGCTGCTAAGGACGCGCTCAGCGCGTCCAACCGCATGTCACGTTCCATGCGGTGGACGCGCTGAGCGCGTCCTCTCTTTGGGGTCAGCATTCGGCCGGGTTCCGGCCGATCGCTGGCCCCCCCCGGTGCGGAACTGTGCGCTTGTGCGGAGGAGGCGCCTGAAAGGGAGGGGGGGAGGTCCTTCGGACCTCTCTCCCTCCCGATCGGCCGCGTTGCGGGGGTTAACCCAGGCACCGTTTGGAAGGGCACAGCCTGCCCTTCCAAATGGTACCTGGCATTAACCCCATGGGGGCCTGGATCACGAATCGGCGCTGAAAAGCGCTGGTTCGTGATCCTTTCCCGGAGCTGGCCGACATCTTGGATGTCGGCCAAGCTTCCGGGAATGCCCCCTGACGACTGGCGTCATCGTGCATAGCATGAGGACTGGCGTCATCGTGCATAGCACGATGACGCCAGTCCTGGAGTTAACCCCTAACTGCCACCAATGGTGGAGATAGGGGGTTCCAATGAACCCTCTATCTCCCGATCCATGGCAGTTAGGGGTTAATGTTTGGTATTGTTGGATCGGCCAGAGCATGGCCGTTCCAACGATATCAAACATGAGTATAAAAAAAGTTTGTAAAAAAAATGAAAAATAAAAATAAAAAAATATTTTAAAAAAATTATAAAAAAAAAATAAACAAGTTTGTTTTCTTTTTTTTAGTTTGTTAATGCAGCAATATTGTTCCCATTTCAATTATAATGTGAACAATGATGCTGCACTAACGATTTTTGTATGCGGTGCGTTTGTTAAAAATCGTGTAATTTTCCCCAAAAAAAAATGTAACGAGACCCCATCTCTAATTTTTTTAACAAGCGCACCCCATACAAAATATAACCGCAATTGCTCGCATGTTAAAATGTGAAAAAAAAACACTTTACACGTTGTAAATTATTGAAAATTCATATTTTATTGCATTTTTTGTTATAATATACAGACAGGTCATGATGTATACATATAATAATGACATATTATGAATCTACCGAGTCTGACGGAAAGAACGATATATAATATGTCTGGGTCATATACTAAAATAAGCCTTAAAAACACGTTTAAACATGATGAGCAAAACCGGTAAAAATGAGCTCAGCACAGAGGCGGGAAAAGCCTCAGCAGCGAAAGGGTTAAAAAAAAAAGTCGGACTTTTAAAAAAAAAAAAAAATAAGAAAAATGCTTAAAATATACTAAAAAAAATCTATAAATAAAGAGGCTCTTTACTGCAGAATTTTATAAAGAACGGTTTATTAGATATTGAATTAAAACGGGAATATTTTTAACATTGAAGCCTATGGGATTCTCCTGAATAAATTTGCCGAATTAAACCACCGAATGGCAGGGCATTAGGGGAACCTTTTACTGCTGGTTTGTGTTCTCTGAATAGCCAAAGCAGTGCTTTTCATGGGGTTTTCACTGCCCTCGAACAGGCACCGAACAGGCACCGTATGTTCAGGCAATTCACTAGGATTTGGCGAATTGCCTGCTCTCTGGATAGCCGAATGGCCAGGAAAGGTAACCGAACGCTGATTTTCAGCGTTCGGTTACCTTTCTCAAGCAATTCGGAGCTCTTTGAATAACCCTGATAGTCATACATGGAAATTTCCATTGGACCCCCACATATCTAAAAAAGCATAATGTAAGGGAAAATGCATGCATTGGGTTAATGAGGTTTTAATACTTAAATCTAGCATTTGAAAACGACCATCAGATTATTTTTCACTAGATGCTTTTAATAAGGACAATAACAAACGGATGTTTTGGATATAGAAAATGTACTGCTTTACATTACATTAGTACTGCTGGGTTTTGTTCTCTGAATAGACAAAACATTGCTTCTCTATGGGGGATTTCACTGCCACCGAATAGGCACCGTACTTGCTGGCAATTCGCCAAAATTTGGCGAACTGACTGCTCTCTGAATAGCCGAATGGCCACGAAACGGCACCATACGGGAAAATTCACAGTTCGGTGCCATTTCGGGGCCAGATCGTCTCTCTCTGAATAACCCTGTTAGTGTCAATCACAGTGTAAATTAAAGTGTATTTTAAAAAAAAAAAAAACACTTAAGGCTGGGGTCAGACCAGCGCACTTTTAACGTGCGTTCTGGCGCACATAATTACGGCCGCACTAGCAGCAGATGACGGGCAATGACGGCCAATATACGATGTACGGCCGCACAAAAGTCCGGCCGTGCAACGCAAGTGGAATTTGAACGCATTTTTCTGAGAACGCTGAACCGCTAGTACTGACGTACTGAGTGCGCAGCTGCGGCATAGCGGCGTGTGTGCGTGATTAGGAGATGTCAGACGATGCTAATGTCCAGCCTACATAACGTCCAGACGCAAAAAGAGTTTTATTGACGATCCGTACAAAATCACGCCCGAAAATGCGCGTCGTCTGACCGTTTTTGCGCATTCCGTGAAAAAATACGTCAATGCGTTCGGACGCACTTTTTCACGTTCGCGGGGAAAAATGCTTTCGTCTGACCCTAGCCTAATACTTCATGCAATTTAAGCTAAAATGACAAGCCAAAATATAGCATTTTTTTTCTTTCCTAGAATATCCTTCTAAGAAGTCGTATTAATATGACTAATAATGAATAATAAAAAATAATATCTGAATAATATATTAATTGTACTTACAGGTAAAATACAATCTTCTTTTTTAATACGGTGCTTCTTCTGCAACTCCTTTTCTTTTTCATCCCACACAATGCTTTCTGAGAAGGACACCTCAAAGGAGAGTTCTTCTGCTACTGAAGGGCTCGCTTTTTCTAATGGACAGCTATTGGCTAGAACAGATTAAATGTTTATTTTTTTCATATCACTTTAAAGTAGATAAAATCAAAGCATTATTCCAATGTTTTGTTTTACTGTTGCATTTTATTGGATCACTTTAATTGTCCTCCATATAAATACGCGATGTTAGGATAAAACTGCTTATCACAAAATGAAGAAGCTTTTAAAACCCTGGGCGAAACACTTTTTCATGAATACATGATTTTTTACTGTTGTTACGTGTACTTTTTTATTAAAATGATCTTTTACTGAAGTACATCTGTTGGCCGTATTACTTCTTACTTCAAGAAGAGGCTTTAATAAGGTAGTGCCCTGGTCCCAACCACCGTAAAGCCTTTGGATGGTAGAGGCCCTTTTCTGGCACTGATTGATGTGAGCGTGTTACATACACTGTATTACTCTATTGACTGAAACCAGTCTGCACTATTTTTTGTTGTTTTGAAGGCCTGTAGCACCTAAGGCGTAGGGCCCTCAAGTTGCCTCTGATGCCAGGACGCAGGGAGGATTTTCCTAGAACAGTTATAGCGCATGTGGGGATTTGAACGGGAGAGGTGTGGGTGGAGTTACCAGGAGGGTACTTAAGGCACGTGAAGGGAGGCTCTGCGTGCCTTTTTCTCCTGAGGTAGAGCTGGTGAAAATCTGAGCTGCGTCAGAGAGCGGTGTTTCGGCCTTTTTTAAACATTTACTTGTCTTTGAGTATGGCGGAAGACGGAGAGTTGGAGTCGCTGTTGGCTTAAGTGCGGGAGGCGGCTCGGCATCGTGGTGTGGAGTGGGCAAGGAGTTTGACGGAGGTGTTGGCGGCGGAGTCGGAAGTTGGAGCTCGGCCTGTCAGGGTTTCTAGGCCTCCAGAGCGGTTCAGTCTGGGAGGGGAATCCAGCGGTGGACCAGCGTCTGAGAGGTTGAGGTCGGAAGCGGTGAGAGGCAGAGGATGGTTGATCCGGCGAATATTGGCTGGAGGTGACGCATTTGGGACTGAGGCTGGCGGGAGTGTTTCAAGAAGGTTGGCAGGTAGGAGCTTGAGGCTGGTCTTGGTTGTTAAGGATTCTTCGGTTTCTGGTCGGAGGGGTGTTGTGGTGAGCGCTACCAGGAGAGAAGGAGTGCGGAGGTCGAGGAGTTCCTCGGGTAGAAGAGGAGTACGGTTGTCTGCCAGGGGTCCCAGAAGTGGAGTGAGGTCTGTCTCGGGGATGGAAGTTTTGGCGGTAAGGCATTTGGTGGATGGGGGTGTGGACGGTGGTGTGGCACAGGGTGGTGTTGTGCGGGATGAGGTTACTCAGGAGCCCGAAGGGGATTGGTGTTCAGATGGTGAAGGTGAAGTGGCTCCAGGTTTTGGTGTGGTGGAGCGGGATGATGGTAATGGCACTTTGGGTTCTGAGGCTCATCGCACAAATCTTTTTTCGTCCACAGTTCCTATGGTACGGGAGCGGAGTCCGCAGCCGGTTGGTGGTTTCCAGGCTGGTGGAGTCGGTGGAGTTGGAGTACCGGCTATGGAGAGTGTGGCGCAGGAGGTTCCAGGAAGTTCGGCTGGGCCTAGTGTGGCGACAGGTAATGGAAGTGGGGGTGATATGAGTTCCTTCATGTCTTTTTTACAGGGTGCCTTTGAAACTTGGTCGGGTTCTAAAGGGGGTGTGAGCCAGGGTTCACTCGGTGAGTCCTCAGGGGTGGCGGATGTAGCCAGGAGGAATGCAAACATGTCATTTTCTGGTCCTTTGGGGTTACATTTGAGGCAGGAGGTTAAGGAATGTATCTGGCGGGGTGAGTATGTGGAGCTCTTTTCCCTGCTTCCGTTGGATGAGGTGGCAGGGGTTAAGGACGATTCATCTAAAGGAAGGTTTAAAAGGAGGAAGAGGAAAGGAGGAAGAGGTATCGGAGGATTCCCAAGTCTTTTGGGAATTGGCTCCGGACTTTTTGTATTTTGGCCAGTGTGGTTGGGGAGAAGAACCCGCAGCACTGTTCGGCTCTGTTTTGTTATGTGGATGGGATTTGGGAGGCTTATCGGATTTATGGTGGTTGGGCGTGGTGGAAATATGATGAACAGTTTAGGCAATGTTTGGCGGCTCACCCAGGAATGGGGCGAGATCAGATGGATATTATGTTGTGGTTACGTTTGATGGGGGCTCAGAAGGCTTTGCCCTTTCCAGGGTCGCTGTTGGGGGAGGGGCCTGTTCTCCACCGGCAGGTGTTAAGAAGGGGTCTTGCTGGCAGTTTAACGAGGGTCAGTGCAAGTTTGTTAATGGGTGCAAGTTTAAACACGAATGTTCAAATTGTGGAGGATTGCATTCGTTGTCCAGATGTTTTAAGAGGGCGAGACAGGGTGGTCTGACTTTTGGAGGGTCTGGAGATGGGGGCTTCCCCAGTAAAACTCGACGTGATGTTACCGTGGCTAAGGCTTTACGGAAGACATAGGGATGCGGATTTTCTGCGGGACGGTTTCGGTGATGGTTTATGGATTCCTTTTGTGGAAAGCGAGGCGGTGGCAAGTTGAGGAATTTAAAGTCAGCTAGAGATTATCCGGAGGTAGTTCGGGAGAAGGTGTTCAAGGAGATCGGGGCCGGTAGGATGGCGGGTCCATTCTCGTCACCCCCGGTGGGATTTGGGGATATCCACTTTGGGGGTGGTGCCAAAGCGGAAGGCTGGGGATTTTCAGTTGATTCATCATTTATCCTATCCGCGGGGAGGATTGGTGAATGATGATATTGGTGAGGAGTTGGCCTCGGTGTCGTACGCGTCATTTGATTTAGCGGTTGGTTTGGTTTGGGATGCAAGAAAGGGGGCTTTGATGGCTAAGGTGGATATTGAGACGGCTTTTCGGCTATTACCTATTCATCCTTCGTGTCATCACCTTCTGGGGTTTTGGTTGGAAGGTGAATTTTATGTAGATCTATGTTTTCCTATGGGTTGTTCCATTTCCTGTTCCTTTTTTGAGTGTTTTAGTACATTTTTGGAATGGGTGGTTCGCGTGGTGGCAGGGTCGACTAATTTGACACATTATTTGGATGATTTTCTTTGCGTGGGTAGGGAACGGACAGGAGAGTGTCTTCACATTCTTCGGTCTTTTCAGTGGGTGGCGCACTGATTTGGTGTTCCTTTGGCTTTTGATAAAACGGAGGGTCCGGAGTCAGTCATTACTTTCCTGGGGATTGAGATTGATTCGGTTAAGGGTGAGTGTCGTCTACTTTTGGTGAAAGTTGTGTAAGCTTTAAGGCAAGTGGAAGGGGCACTGTCGGTTAGGAAATTGCGGTTGAGAGAGCTTTAATCGCTGATTGGTCATTTGAATTTTGCGTACAGGGTCGTTCCGGTGGGTAGAGTCTTTTTGCGAGGATTGGCTTTGGCGACGCAGGGTATTCGCGAAGGTCATCATTTTGTTAGAATATCTGGTGCCATGAAGGAGGATTTGGAAGTGTGGAGATCCTTTTTGGCATTGTTTAACAGGGTGGCCATATTCCCTTCTAAGGAAGTTTTGGCGAGGGAACTTGAATTTTTCACGGATGCCTCGGGAGGTGTTGGTTTCTGGGTATACTTTGGGGGCATAGGTGTGCCTCTCGTTGGCCTGATCGCTGGCTGGCATCTGCACTGGTGCAGAATTTAGCATTTTTGGAGTTGTTTCCGTTAGTGATGGCCTTGGAGCTGTGGGGAGGCGTTCTGGAGGGTAGAAGGATATTGTTCCATTCTGACAACATGACGGTGGTGTCGGCGGTTAATTCTTTGTCGGCTTCATCATTGCCAGTCATCAGGTTGCTTAAGAGGTTTGCGTTGCTTTGTCTGAAATTTAACATTTTGTGCAGGGCAAGGCATGTTCCAGGATGCTTTAACTCAGTGGCGGATGCTTTGACTCGTTTGCAGTGGGACAGGTTTCGTTCTCTGGCTCTGTTGGCAGAGGAGGCGGGCACCCCATGTCCGGAGGGCCTTTGGCAGCTAGGCTCGGAATTTTTGGAGGATGGGTGAGAGGTCTGATTCCACTTGGAAGGCCTACTCGCGAGTATGGAGGGATTGGGACGCATTGGCTGAATGTTTCAGGTACGTTTCGGTTGGTGGAGGGGATGAGGAAAGTTTGCTCAGGGCTTACCTCATCCGATTATTTGAATCAGGGGCATCTCCTGGGGTGGTGTGGCAGTTGTTGGCTGCCTTGGCTTTCCTTTTTCAGGTCTCGGGGAAAAGAGATGTCACCAAGGATTTTGTTATTAGGTGTGCAGGTCGGGGTTATGTGAGGGGGAGGTGCAGGGTGGACGCACGGCGTCCGGTTTCGAAGCAGTTATTGGAAGGTCTATGGGATTTTGTCGGGAATTTTTGTTCCTCACCTTATGAGGTTCTGCTTATTGTTTGTTTTTTTTGGTGCATTTCAAGTGGGTGTGCAATTCTAGGAGAGGAGGTGGTGGTTTGGGAGCTGATGCGGTTTGGTAGGGAGTTGATGAAGTTGTTATTTGGGTTTCTAACTCCAAGACTGATCAGTTGGGTAGAGGGCGTAGAGTTGGTTTATCCAGAGTGGATAACTGCGTTGTTTGTCCGGTTAAGAACGTTAAGGAATTTTTGGAGGTGCGGGTGGAGTCTGGAGTGGCCTTTTTATATCACGCGGACGGCTCGGCTTTATCGAGGTATCAGTTTGTTACCATTTTTAAGAAGGGTTTGTTGAGTTTAGGGAGAAATCCGGAGGAATTTGGTTCTCACTCCTTTCGTATTGGGGCAGCAACAGAAGCTTCGAGGTTGGGCTTGTCTGCAGCGGAAATTCAAGAGATGGGAAGATGGAACTCGAGGGCTTTTCGGACCTACGTGCGGCCAGGTTTGGTGGTATGAATTTTGAAACACTTTTGTTAATGCTGGGAGGTTATGTGGAGAAAAAGATTGCTGTATGGTCTGTTCTGTTATGTTTTTCACTTTAAAAAACAAACAAACAAACAAATATCAAACTTACACATGGAATAAGAAAGTATACTTTATTATATGGAATATATATATTTATTCTTATTTTGTACTGTGTATATTTGTCCTGTTGTATGCTGGAGGAGTGTGGGGGTTGGAGTATTTTGAGGCAATGGGTATGTTTATTGTTTATGTTATGTTTTCTTTGCAGGTATGGACATCGCTATTTGGTGGGTGTGAGTGGGGGGTTGGCGTTTTTTCTTTTGGAGTAATTTTGTGTGGTGGAGAAGATGTTGGTAATTTGTTTTGTTTTTGCAGATCCTTCGAGAGTGGTGTGGATCGTTGGAGATTCGCTGGTTTTCTGGGCTCGGAGGAGGGCGTTGGTGCGAACATCTGGAGTGCAGATAGGTTTGCATGGGTCAGCAACACGGTTACGGTGGTTCTGAATCTGTGGGCTCCTGTGGGAGACGTTTAAGCAGATGGTTTTGGGTGCCCTTAGGCGCGGTGAAGTTCCCCATGTGTTGGTGGTGCACATGGGAGGGAACGATTTGGGTGTGGTCCCTCTTGGTGTGCTGCTGGAGCAGATGCAGGCGGATCTGCAGCAGCTGAGGGAGTGGTCACCATGGTTGGTGGTGGTGGTGTGGTCAGAGGTGTTGCCGAGGATGGTGTGGAGGCAGGCAGAGATTGAGGAGGCGGTGCAGCTTTGCCGGATCAAGGTGAATCGCTGTGTGGGAAGATTTGTGAGGCGGATGGATGGTGTGGTGGTGCGGCATCTACCCTTTGAAGAGGAGCATGCGGCGTACTATTTTATGGAGGATGGCATTCACCTGACAGATGTGGGCAAGGATCTGTTCATCCTGGGTTTAAAGGAGGGGATTGAACAAGCCCTGTTTTTCATTTGTGGGGGAGCTCTCCCATAAGGGGGTTATGAGAGGAGCTCTTTGCGGGGGCTTGTAGGCAGTGCTGGGCAGGGGTTCCTTTTATTTAAGTTATTTTTGGTTCAGATGGTTGGGAGATGGGAGGATTTTGTGGTTGGTTGGTTTGGAAGTGTGTGGTGGTTGTGTGGAGTCCTCTTTCAGCACTGGGTTATTGTGTTATTATTTTGTTATGGCAATTTTTATGTCATGGTGGTGGGTATATTGTGCGGAGTTTTTAGTTGTGGCCGGTATATATAATAAATATATATATTATTCCACAGTTATGTGTTCGTGTATTTTTGAGTATTTATTGTCTCCCTGCGTACGACTCGGTCATCAGTCAGCGACTTATGAAGGCCTGAAGCACCTAAGGCGTATTGCCCTTAAGTTGCCTCTGATGCCAGGACGCAGGAAGGATTTTTCTAGAACAGTTATAGCACGTGTGGGGGTTTGAGTGGGAGAGGTGTGGGTGGCGTTACCAGAAGGGTACTTAAGGCGCGTGAAGGGAGGCTCTGCGCGCCTTTTTCTCCTAAGGTAGAGCTTGTGAAAATCCCCACTTTCCCACCCTGTTTTTATTTAGTTATGAATAGAGTTGGTTTTTAGTTAGGGTATTAGTTTTGTTGGGCCCCTTTTTGTCACGGCGGGGGCTTGTAGGCAGTGCTGGGTAGGGGTTCCTTTTATTTAGGTTATTTTTGGTTCAGATGGTTGGGAGCTGGGAGGATTTAGTGGTTGGTTGGTTTGAAAGTGTGTGGTGGTTGTGTGGAGTCCTCTTTCAGCACTGGGTTATTGTGTTATTATTTTGTTATGGCAAATTTTATGTCATGGTGGTGGGTCTATTGTGCGGTGTTTTTAGCTGTGGCCGATATATATAATAAATATATATATTATTCCACAGTTATGTGTTCGTGTATTTTTGAGTATTTATTGTCTCCCTGCGTACGACTCGGTCATCAGTCGGAGACTTAATGTTTTATCTCTCTGTGGAAAATACACCAAAGAGGCTGATGGATGAACCCAGAATAGCCTACTAACACTGTTGTTGAGAGCGCAGTTTAGTTTCTATGTTGTACTCTAAAAAGGATCTGTATAACCATATATATATCGGTACTGTGCAAACATACAGTTGTGTTCAAAATTATTCAACCCCCAATGCTGTAAAGGGTTTTAGGGAATTTAGTGTACATTTGTAATTGTATTCAGAATGAAATCCTACAAGGACTTTTTAAAGAACCATATGCAACTAAAATGACATCAATTGGTTTTGTAATACAGTAGTAAATGTTTCTTTTGTGAATTCTTCATTGACACAATTATTCAACCCCTTAAAGACTACCACTCTGAAGAACAGAGGTTCATTCAAATGTTTTCAATCAGGTATTGAAAACACCTGTGGATGTCACAGAGCAGCAATAAAGCATAATAAGCACCAATTAGGCAGCTTTAAAATGACTGTGATACTCAGCTCCTTCTAGACATTTACTGGTGTGGTTACAAACATGGTGAAGTCAAGAGAATGGTCCAGGAAGACAAGAGAAGAGGTGATTACTCTTCACAGGAAGGGCAATGGCTATAAGAGGATTGCAAAGATGTTAAACATACCAAGAGAGACCATAGGAAGCATCATTCGCAAATTCAAGGCAAAGGGCACTGTTGAAACGCTACCTGTCGTGGCAGAAAGAAGATGCTGACTTCGACTGCTGTGCGCTACCTGAAGCGTAGAGTGGAGAAAAGTCCCCGTGTGACTGCTGAGGTACTGAGAAAAGATTTGTCAGATGTGGGTACTGAAGTTTCAGCTCAGACAATACGGCGCACACTGAGTAATGAAGGCCTCCATGCCAGAACTCCCAGGCGCACCCCCTTACTGTCTCCAAAGAATAAGAAGAGTCGACTGCAGTATGCCAAAAGTCATGTGGACAAACCACAGAAGTTTTGGGATAGTGTTCTGTGGACTGATGAAACAAAATTAGAACTGTTTGGGCCCATGGATCAACGCTATGTTTGGAGGAGGAAGAACAAGGCCTATGAAGAAAAGAACACCTTGCCTACTGTGAAGCATGGCGGGGGGTCAATCATGCTTTGGGGCTGTTTTGCTTCTGCAGGTACAGGGAAGCTTCAGCGTGTGCAAGGTACCATGAATTCTCTTCAGTACCAGGAGATATTGGATGACAATGTGATGCAGTCCGTCACAAACCTGAGGCTTGGGAGACGTTGGACCTTTCAACAGGACAATGATCCCAAGCATACCTCCAAGTCCACTACAGCATGGTTGCAGATTAAAGGCTGGAACATTTTGGAGTGGCCATCGCAGTCACCTGACTTAAATCCGATTGAGAACCTCTGGTGGGACTTAAAGAAAGCAGTTGCAGTGCACAAGCCTAAGAATGTGACTGAACTGGAGGCTTTTGCCCATGACGAATGGGCGAAGATACCCGTAGATCGCAGCAAGACACTTGTGTCAAGCTATGCTTCACGTTTAAAAGCTGTTAAAACTGTAAAAGGATGTTGTACTAAGTACTAAGATTGAATGTCACTTGTGGGTTGAATAAAACTGATAATGATGTGAGCACAGAAAAGACATTTGTGGTTATTTCATTATAAATGTTATGTTATATTTGTCTGACCTACACGTGCCTCTTTGATTTAATTGTAAGCAAGATGACTGACTGATCAAAATCAATGTCAAACTGGCCAAAACACTCAATTTCAGTGGGGGTTGAATAATTTTGAACACAACTGTATATAAAATACCTTTACTAAATTGGTAATTGGACAAAAGACAGCATAATCCTTTTTCGAGTGCATTACGGACAGGCTTGTCCGGGGTTATGTCCCCAATATTGGTGCTATATATGGTTCTGCCTGTGGCAAGTCCTCCGGTCTTGTGAATTTTTCCTTCTCTAATTTCTATGTTCTGTCTGAGTGTGCCTTTTGGGACATTTTCTCTCTAATTGAACTTGTATATTTTAGTTACACTATGTTATGTTTTTCCTTCTTGAACTCAGATATTGTTTTAACAGAGAAGAGTATACAGTTTTATGACTGAGAACATATATTGAAGACACCGCCCTAACAAATGACCAACCAAAACATTTTCTCTTGTACAATTTTAAGTGAGTATTTCAAATATTTCGAGTTAAATATTGCTCTGAACCAATGGAAATATATGAATCACTACATGGAGGCAATTTTTTGAGTCACATCTCTATATATAAATGCGTTTGTAACATGCCCGTTGCCAGCTTCCCGTGCACCCATCACAGGGTGTGCGTGCAGCCTACAATAATAGACTGCCCTCTGGGCAGGCTTAACACCTAGTCAATTATATAAAAAAAAAAGGCATAGATATACTTACAAGTAACAGATTTCCAGATGGGTTTTTTTATAATAGGGAGTTGAATTCCATTTGATGCCAGGGGTGACACTGGTAGAGGTTCAAATCCTGGCTGTAAGGGATAATACATGGAGGAAATAAATAAACATAAGAATGCTACATCAAAAGACCATACCATTACAAAATACTGAAAGCTAATATAAACTTTATTTATTTATTTTTGAGACAGTATTTTACCAGGAAGGATACATTGAGATTTCTCTCGTTTTCAAGTATGTCCTGGGTGGCGAGTATGTACTGTTAGGTGTCTTGCCCAAGGACACTTACTGGAGAGGTGCTCTTGCGGGGATTCAAACCTGTCTCCACGGTTTCATCCAATTTAATATATATTAAATTAGATGAAATAGAAAAAAAAAATTGGAAATACATTGATTGAACATCTAGGTGAAAACTTTATGAGGCTTAAGCCACACAGTGGTTACGCACTGAAATTCCAGGGAATGATTCCATAGCAGGTTTATTAACCATGTCTCGTACAACTGTAATTGGGTTTGTGATGTGTTTGGCAGAAAACCTCAGAGGATTTCGAATGGTTCTGAGTAACCGTCATATAATGTATCCAGGTCTCTCTGGCATTCTACGGTATTTTTCTGTTCATTCCAATATTGGTTTTACTATTGCACAGTGAATCTCGAATTATAACAAAGTTATAAAGCAAACTTTACAGTCTTATTTATAAAACAAGCTTATAAAACAATTATTTAAAAAAGTCAGAGTTTTTGCTTGAAGTTTTTTAAACGTATTTTTTTAAATTCCTTATTTAAAGGATTTAATGAAAATGAGAAGAATTCAACACAAAAATAACTATAATATTTCAACAAAAATACAAAGTAAATGAAGGACGATAAACACGATAAATCAAAAGAAATTGGAGAGGTCTTCCGCACAGAGCTAAATGATAAAAACAGAAAAAGTGAAGGAAGAGAGGGTGTAAGAGACAGTGAATTCAGTGAGTGTAGGTGGACTACATATAAAGTTATACTAGTGCTATAAATCAATCCATCTTAAGATAGATTTGAGATACATTATAGTCCGAGGCTTATGGGTCATGAAAAAGACCAGTCTTTATTTATGTAGCATTTGTTTGTACATTATATCCACGTAATGTTTTTGTAAATTAATTAATGAATTGTTGCTCTCCCAGAGCTTTTCCTAAAATTATTTTAGACAGTTTTTTGATGTTATACATATTGTCATAGATTCACAGTAAAGAAAAGGTTGTAAAATAAACAAAGTCCTGAAAAAGATCTTAACGTCATTATTATACTGCAAAAAAAATGTATACAGCATCAACACCTTACCTTCTAAGAGCACAATGAGTCAAACAAGTGTGACGTTGGGGGCAGGGGGTGTACAAACAGAAAAAAATATGAAAACCCAATACATTTTCTAATAGAATTGTTATTTTCTTCTGAAAAGTTTGAAATGTTTATCAATTTTATTTTTTACCCTGTGATTGCACTTTTGCATAGCAGGACAAGACACCGAACGATATGGATGTGCCGACCTCCCAAAATACTTGTACTTCTCATAGATTGTAAATTCCCTTGGGAACAGGGTCCCCTTGAATCATGCCATCTAATCCATGTATGGTATCAATCCCTTGCCCACTGATCTTGTAAAGCCGAATTTGTGGCGCTATATGAATAAAGGATAATAATAATAATAATGCACTTAGTTTTGAGAATTTTTTTATGTATATATCTGTTGCAAATCCACCTTTGTCCTTTGTCTCTGAATTTATTGAAGTAACCTTATTATGACTTATATCATTTTCATAGTCGAGTGATGCCCACTGGACCCTGATGCAATATCTCCAATGTCAAATGAATGTTACGGCATTAACTGCCATAAAAAGCACAATATCGAAATCATCACCTGGCAGTTTGGAGATTATTTATAATACTCCTGAAGGTGACTAGAAGTCAGAAACCTTTTTGTTTTACTGGCTGATGGCAGAGATGGAAGAAAATGAATTTATAATATTTGAAATTAAACTGTTATTGGAACGCAATTTTTTTTTCTATATATGTCACTTAGTACGTTTTTGTGTGGCAAATCTGAGGTACTGGGCCATTCATTTTATTCTTTTGCAATGGGAACCCTAAAATTTCTGAACGAGCCATGAAGGGATCGCGAAACAGATATTTTTATGAAATAAAAACTATTCAAAGCACTTTACTGTGAAGTAACACGTGTCTCCTACTTAAAAAAGTCTTCTTTAGGTGGTAAGAATTTGCAACATGTATGTTTTACGTGCAATCAGCCAAAACAATGAAGTTCTTTCCTCTGGGAAAAAAACAAAACATTACACCCACTGGAATTAAGGATAACTGAAGCTTAAGGATAAAAGGATGGTCAGTGATGTAAGTGCTTGTATCCTCTTCCTTTAACTTCCTGTTTGTAAAAGCTACAGGAAGACTGATCAGCAAACACTTTTTAGTTCTGAAAAGTCTGACTTTGAAGATGGGGTCATAGGTATCTAAAGAAATTTTAATTGTAATCTTTGAAGATAATATTTAATCATTGTTAAGTATTTTATTTGAACTCCGAAAATGCTAATTAAGTGAAAAATATCTATAAACCAAGCAAGATAAAGGTGCTACACTTACTCCATATCTCTGTATTAGAAAGGATTTTACAGTTATTATACCTAATGGCATCTTAGCCTCAAACTTGTCCTCCATTCTTTCCACTCTTTGGCTTCTGTAGTAGCAAAATAGTGGATTATTTTTTTTTAACACCACAGCAGAGGACTGTGGTGTCACAATCCACTGTGCCCGAGACGGTAATACTCTCAGGTCTATTCAGAGAAAGGTGAAACTCAGGAGAATGACTGGAGAAGTGAAAAATATCAGGGTTATTCAAAGAGATTCGAAAAGTCACCGCACGTTCAGTGACTTTTCGTTCTCTTCAATTCAGTTCCTTTTGCCGATCCCATTTCGGTGACCCTGCGGTGTATTCAGCAAACACCACAGGGTCCCCGAATTGCAGGGAAAAGCTGCCGCAAACCCGACGAAAACTAACCGCAAAACCCAGCAAAAGCACGCCGAAAACCCGCAAAAACATCTGGATTAACCTGCCGAAAACCACGAAAAAACCCGAGCAGGAGCCGATCACCCGCAGCGAAGCCGCCAGAAAAAGCCGAGAAAGCCGAGACCGCAGACAGAGTGAAGTGAATACATTAGAAAAACACTTTGTATGAATGTTTGAAAAGTGAAACACGGTTTGCAAAGAAACTACTGAGCGAAAATGTCTGAAATTTTCATATGAGGTCCAGGGAATGATAATAAAAAGGACTGTTACAGAAAAAATAAGTAAATTTAAAAAAAACAAAAAACAAATCGGACTTTTTACCCCTTCCCGACCGCTGACGTACCCTGTACGTCCTGTGTTCGGGTCTCCCTTAGACCCGATGACGTACAGGGTACGTCAGCGGCGCCAAATCCCCCTCCCGCCCGATACTCACCTCCCTCGTCGGATCCCACGTCGATCTGACAGGGAGGAAGCCTGCCCATGTGATTTACATGGGCAGGCGAGGCTGATGACGTCGCCACGCTGCGTGGTGACGTCATCAGAAGGTGCCCCCATGTGTTTCAATGGAGGGGAGGGGGGGGCTCCTTCGGAGCCCTCTATCTCCCCAACCATTGAAGCTAGGGAGATGCCGTTTGCACCGCTGGAGAGGGGAGAGCCTCCCCTTTCCAGCGGTGTATGGCATTAACCATTTCGCCGCCGGATCACGTTGCGGCGCCAATTGGCGCCAAAACGTGATTCAAACCTGGAGGGGGGCTGACATCTTGGATGTCAGCCTAGCCTCCAGGTCCCCCCCCACCCACTGACAACCTCACCATATGTGTGAGGATGTCAGTGGGCCAGTTAACCCTCTAGCTGCCATGTAGAGATAAGGGGATCCTAAGGATCCCTTTATCTCCCGATCCATGGCAGCTAGATGGTCATATTTGCCATCATTTGAAAGGCCTGATTATGGCCTTTCAAATGATACTAAACATGACCAGGTTTGGTTTTAAAAAAAAATGTAAAAAAAAAATTAAATAAAAAAAAATAATAAAAAAATTAAATAAAATAAAAAAATGTTTTTTTTTTTAAAGTTTTTTTGTCTGGGGGGAGTTTAATTAAATAGGACCTAGGCTGTCATCTAAAAATAATTAGCACAAAATGGTCAGAATGAGCGCAGCGCACATAGGTGAACTGGCTCAGCAGTGAAAGGGTTAAAAGGTAAAAACATGTAAAAATTGGGTATTTATATTCTCGGGATAAAATTTGGAAACTATTTAGCCGGGGTCTTTATTGGTGGTTATAGCTTTAGGGGATTAAATTACGAAAAAGTGTGTTTTTACCATTTTTTTCATCATATTTCATATTTTTTTTATATAAAATTATTGGATATGATGGAAATAATGGTATTTCTAGAAAGTCCATTTAATGGCGGGAAAAAGGGTGTATAATATGTGTGGGTTGAATAAACGAGTAAGTGGAAAATTTGATCTAAACACGAGCAGCGCAGAAACGTAAAAACAGCAGCGGTCACTAAAGGACGGATTTGTGTAAAACCGCCCGGTCACTAAGGGGTTAAAAAAAAATAATTAAGAAAAATGCTTAAGATATCCTAAAAAAATCTATAAATAAAGAGACTCTTTACAGCATAATTTTACAATGGACGGTTTATTAGATATTGAATTAAAACGGGAATATTTTTAACATTGAAGCCTATGGGATTCTCATGAATAAATTTGCCGAATTAAACCACTGAATGGCAGGGCATTTCGGGAACCTTTCACTGCTGGTTTGTGTTCTCTGAATAGCCAAAGCAGTGCTTTTTCATGGGGTTTTCACTGCCCTCGAACAGGCACCGTATGTTCAAGCAATTCCCCAGGATTTGGCGAATTGCCTGCTCTGGATAGCCGAATGGCCAAGAAAGGTAACCGAACGCTGATTTTCAGCATTCGGTTACCTTTCTCAAGCAATTCGGATCTCTTTGAATAACCCCGTATAGGTCAAAATAGCCAAACCAGAAACATTCTCCCATTTATCTCACTTTCCAAATCGTCTAATTGGTCTAGATTGTTCTCTTCTCCTGCCAATTCTCCAGATGTTTCACCTTTCTTTGAATAGACCTGTGTATCTGAAACCTTTTCGATATCTTTACTTTAGGTTTTAGGATTTTGGAGTTACCTCATTATAGATCTTTTTATTAGAATTTAATAGGGCCTTCAAGAAATCCCTCAAAACCCAACTCTTCAGATTAGCGTACCACATCACTGATGCATCTCCTCCCTCTGCTCACCTACTCACACATGATTGAAGCTGTTTCTATGGCCCCACCATTCCCAAACCACGGGCACTAATGATCCTGCTATCTAGTAAAAATCCTCTCGTCTTCCTCAACCCCAATCCCTCTAGACTGTAAGCTCCTATGAGCAGGGCCCTTTACACCTCTTGTTTCCATCCTATGTCTGTTTATTTCGTTCTCCTTGGTTATTTTAATGCGTTGCCAAAATGGTTGGCGCTATATAAATGATGACAATAATAATAATAAGTGTCAGAACATGTAAAACACAAGAAATCTAAATAATTAGGATAATTGGATAAAAGAAAACACAGGTGGATGAACTTTGCATCCTTTCATGGTGAATTCTGCATCTTGTATCCTCTAATACACTGCTAAGGCTGGAGAAAAACTCCATCCTATCGATACATACTGTACCTACAGTTGCTTTATCACAGCCGCTAAATATAATTCCGTTTTCTGTAATCAATTTATGTTCTGAAAACTTACAGATTCCCAAATGAACTAAATAATAGTATGGTCCATTATGATACAAACCATCATGCAGAGATAAATGGGCTTCACTATACTATCTCATAGGGATGTGCGTCTCGGAATTTCGGAATTTTCACGAAATTTCCCGATTCGTGTTTTCGGATGCGGCCGAATTTCCGAAAATTTTTAGATCCGAAAATGGCAGATCCGAAAAGTTTTCCGAGCCGAAACAAAATATTTTCGGAATTTTCGAATGGACTTGAAATGTGTCAAATCGAAATTTATTGCTTTGAAACGAGGAGAACAGACGTTCCGAAAAAATGAAAATTTCCGAAATTACGAAAAGTCGATACAAAAAACGAGCAAAGTGACACGAAAATACGAAAAACGGTCGATATTCCGAAAACATGTACAATTCCGAAAAACGAAAATTTCCGAAATTACGAAAAGTCGAAACAAAAAACGAGCAAAGTGACACGAAAATCCGAAAAATGGTCGATATTCCGAAAAAAATATGTACACGAAAAACGAGTCGAGCCGAACCGAATCGAAACAGAAATCGGTCGAAACGAGCCGAATCGAAAAGTTTAAAAATCTGAAAAATCGAACCGAATCGAACCGAAAAAAAAATCGGTGCACAAGCCTACTATCTCATAAATACCTTTAGAAATGTTCTTGAGGAAATTGAGAAAACGTATATATTTTACCTTGAAAAGATATGCAATGGCCATTATTAGTTAATATTTATCATGCAGTGGCTGCGTGAAAAAAAGAATAAAATATGGGATTTTTTTAAAAAGGCAACAAAGTAAAATTTAACGCTAAAGCTCTATTGTCAGCAATGATTGATGTAACAAATATTTCCTGCAGTATGCTTTCATGTAACAATAGAAAGAAAAACAGTAAAAACCAGATATCACTCAGGCTTACCGAAGAGTCATTAATCCCAAAGATGTCACGAACATCTCTGACTGTATGTTTGTTTTTTTTCCTCATGGTTTGGGTATATGTGTTATATCTCTTTTGTACAGCAGCTGCTTGTGTTCTTGTCAAGGTCGACAACAAAGCTTGTCCATCATGCTCCTGAGTGCCAGAAATGAGCGTAGATAACCCAACTTCCTGGAGCCACTCAGCTTCCATCTCGCCTTCTGTGAAAAACACAATTGAAGAAATAGGTCTGTAGAACTATATATTTTCCGATCTATTGACCCCAGTAATATGCGGTACCCTTTATTCATCTTGAATCTGTCATATTTCGTCTTGTCTCGTATAAATATTATACCACAGGTTTTATTTCAACAATTACACTCATGTACAGTTATGTATTGTGGAACATGATGGCGCTTTATAAATACTGTATAATAATAATCTACCTATCTCAACAATCAAGTCCGGGTGCATGGATACGTGTGTTTAAAGTAAAATGCAGTTTTACTGTAACACACAGGTTACAATTTAAAATGCCGGCTTTACTGTACAATGAGGGTTAAAATGTAAAATGCGTCTGGGCATTGTGATAAATTCCTTTTATAAATAAAATCCTTTTATAAATAAAATTTCATAAACACCACCATTCTTATGTGTGGAACTCTTGGTACTCCTGTATCATAAAAGTGGTCTTTGTGTTCCTTACATAGAACACTACAATATGCCTCACCAATACACTCAACCCAAAACATGCAATGGCTCTACTGTAAAATACGCAGCTTCACAGTAAAAAGATAATTTTACATAAAACACTCATTTTATATAAAAAAAAAAAACATTCTTATACACAATATACTTGACATCAAAACGATCTTGTTTCTACAAAAATATGTAACATGCAATGTCTGTACAGTAAAACCCACAATTTTACATTATAACCTATCACTCGCAATGTCTGTACTCTAAAATACACTTTTGTACAGTAATCCCACAATTTACAATGTTTCTTCTGCAAATTACATTATTTTAATTATAACCCACAATTCGCAATGTGTCTGCGTCTTTTGTAAAAGACACAACGCCCCTAGGGTAAAATTCACTGTCGTACAGTAAACGGGCATCTTGTAATTCCCTTATTGGAAACGCCAAATTTTTTACTTTAAACCTAGAACTCACAATGCCCAGACGCATTTTACATTTTAACCCTCATTGTACAGTAAAGCCGGCATTTTAAATTGTAACCTGTGTGTTACAGTAAAACTGCATTTTACTTTAAACACACGTATCCATGCACCCGGACTTGATTTATTGGTGGCTCTATTTATGTGGAGTGGTATAATAGGGAATGGCCAATTTAACCATTTCCCCCCCCCCCTTGAAACTGAACAGTCAAGCATTGTACAAATTTCAGATATATTGCACAAATTTGGGACTCGCAGCCGACTGTTTTTATCGCATTTTTGCCCTCTAGTGAGAAACCTGCATTTCTGCATTCAGCATGCAATCACACCGGCAGGGTTATTCAGAGAGCGGTGAAAAGCAGGAGAATGACTGGAGAATGAAAAATTCTAGGTCAAAATAACCAAACCAGAAAAATTCTCCCTTTCATCTTACTTTCCAAATCGGCTATTTTTACACAGAATTTTCCATTCTCCAGTGATTCTCCTGCTTTTCACCGCTCTTCGAATAACCCTGTATGTCAAACTGAATAGTTGTTTTTCCCTGCTGGCTTGCAAAGCGGGTGACCCCCATCTCAAGGAATTCAATCTGCAGTACATCCCATCCCATGTTTCCTTCACTTAAATCTCTATCTACCTTTTCAATGTATGTAAACGAGTGTTCAACAGTTTTTAAATTTTTAATGTAATACTTTTAGATTTTGTTACGGTCATCTTTTTCTTGCTATTACGTATCCCATATTAAAATCATGTAGGTGTGTTTGTCTCTTGTGCTCCCTACGCTATTTTGTATAACTTATCACTATTTGTACATTCATTGTGCTATAATAAAAATTGTTCAAATACATTTTAAAAAGATCCTTACAGTTGTGAAAAAATGCCTGCTTCAAAAAGTATGGCTTTTATAGCTTTCACCCATTCTTAGATATAAAAAAACATTCAAAGTATTGCGCATAAAACTGTATATTCCTTTTATTGCCTTTGATAATGGTAAGGTCTGAGAGGTAGGGAGGGATGCACATACCATCTACAGGCTTTAATTCCACCATTAAACTATCATCTGCCGTATCTTCACTAGCCTCCTTGATGTTCTGTAATTCACACCAAAAGTCCTCCATTGAAGAATTGTCCATTGAGGAATCAGAGATAGAGCGGCTAAACGAGGGCGTGCGCGGAGATTCATTGGAGAGCATCCTGTTCATTCTGCGAGAGTGAGATTTTCTGAAAATAAATAGGGACATGGATTCAATAATATAAAAAAATAAATAGTTTAATTTCCCATTCCTTATCCCACGACATATAGAAACATAGAAACATAGAAAAATGTCGGCAGATGAGAACCTTTCGGCCCATCTAGTCTGCCCAATTACATGGATACTTTACCTGGATTTATCTTTTGTTTAGGATAGCCTTATGCCTATCCCATGCCTGCTTAAATTCAATTACTGTTTTGGCCTCTACCACTTCTACTGGAAGACTGTTCCATGTATCCATCACCCTCTCAGTAAAATAATGCTTCCTGATGTTACTTTTAAACCTTTGACCCTATGTCCTCTTAGATTAGAGGGGCAAAGGTTTAAAAGTAACATCAGGAAGCATTATTTTACTGAGAGGGTGGTGGATACATGGAACAGTCTTCCAGTAGAAGTGGTAGAGGCCAAAACAGTAATTGAATTTAAGCAAGCATGGGATAGGCATAAGGCTATCCTAAACAAATATGATAGTATTATAATAATCATGAAAGTATTTCTGGGAGATATGGTTTTATATGAAACAGGTCTTATGCAATTTGCAAAAGCCTTGACATGCAATTCATGTGACCTCTCATCAGTATAGTAATCAAGTCTATGCTTTGCAAAAACTGCTGCTAGCCCGACATATAAATCGCTTTTTATTTCTACATTTTTTATCTTAACCTGCCTGTGGTTTATTTTCCAATGTCAATCTCTCTCGGTCAATCCAAGATCTCAGCTCTTGGAGTTTCAATGATCAGGAGAACAGTGAGGAATCAGCCCAGAACTACACGGGAGGATCTTGTCAATGATCACAAGGCAGCTGGGACCATAGTCACAAAGAAAACTATTGGTAACACACTGTGCCGTGAAGGAC
This sequence comes from Leptobrachium leishanense, assembly GCA_009667805.1. Taxonomy (NCBI): domain Eukaryota; kingdom Metazoa; phylum Chordata; class Amphibia; order Anura; family Megophryidae; genus Leptobrachium; species Leptobrachium leishanense. The sequence continues at coordinate 111,421,890 of CM019067.1, read as the reverse complement.
TGAAATCCTGCAGCGCCTGCATGGTCCCCCTGCTTAAGAAGGCACATGTACAGGCCCGTCTGAAATTTGCCAATGAAGATCTGAATGATTCAGAGGAGAACTGGGTGAAAGTGTTGTGGTCAGATGAGATCAAAATCGAGCTCTTTGGCATCAACTCAATTCGCCATATTTGGAGGAGGAGGAATGCTGCCCATGACCCCAAGAACACTATCCCTACTGTCAAACATGGAGGTGGAAACATTATGATTTGGAGGTGTTTTGCTGCTAAGGGGACAAGAAAACTTCACCGCATCAAAGGGATACCATCAAATCTTGGGTGAGAACATCCTTCCTTCAGCCAGGGTTATTGAAAATGGGTTGTGGATGGGTATTCCAACTGGATATGAACTAAAACATGGCCAAGGCAACAAAGGAGTGTCTCAAGAAGAAGCACATTAAGGTCCTGGAGTGGTCTAGACAGTCTCCAGACCTTAATTTCATAGAAAATCTGTGGAGGGAGCTGAAGGTTCAAGTTGCCAAACATTAGCCTCAAAACCTTAATGTCTTTGGGAGGATCTGTAAAGGGGAGTGCGACAAAATCTCTGAGATGTGTGCAAACCTGGTGACCAACTACAAGAAATGTCTGACCTCTGTCATTGCCAACAAGGGTTTTGCCACCAAGTACTAAGTCATGTTTTGCGAAGGGGCCAAATACTTATTTCACTCATTAAAATGCAAATCAATTTATACCTTTTTGAAATGCTTTTTTTCTGGATGTTTTTGTTGTTATTCTGTCTCTCAGTGTTAGAATAAACCTACCATTAAAATTATAGACTGATCATATTTTTGTCAGTGGGAAAATGTCCAAAATCAGCAGGGGATCAAATAATTTTTTGCTTCACTGTATATTGCTCTAACCCACTAGATAGCACTCTTTAGTTCTCCTCATCATTGAAATATTGTATTATATTGTTACATTTTGTTGATTTGTATACAAAGACAAAAAATATGATAACAGATACATAGTACACAATTTTAATATTTTCACTGTTCATATAAGATTTCTTTTTCACTTTAGAAGAATTAAAGCACAAATCCACTTGGTACATTATTGTTTTGAGATTAGAAATTTTCCAAAACCTGAAGTAAAGGAAGCACTGTATATCTTCCAGTTGACATAATTAATGGCAGGGCAAGAGGCAGGAAAGTTTGTGTATTTCATTCAAAACCCATTGTGTCAACAATAAGATCTACTTGAATAATACCATCTGCACGAATGAACAGTTCTGTGCCTCATTTCCTTATCCACCTTCTTATTTCCTTGAATCATCAAATAGGAATGCAACCTCGGGAGCTTTTAAATACTAGGTAGTGATGTTTAAACATCTGGTTCCCATTAGACCCATGTTAACATTTAAAGAAAAGAAAAAAAAAAGATATAAAAAAAGTTTCTGCTGTAATTTCAGGTAGGACCGCTGGACGTTCAACTGCAGAAACTGGAAAATAACTAGTTTTACAGGTACACACATGCATGGGTAAAAAGAACATAAAAGGTCAAAATCAGACTAGCCCCTTTGGCACTTAAGCATATAAAACGAAGCTAATATACAGCTATTAAACAAATTAATGATGCCATTAGAAACTCTTACAAAAGAAGACGGATGTTTTCTGCTGTTTGTATGTAATAGGCCATTCTTGGCTTTAGCTAATGTCTATGTTGAGGTCGTTAGTATGAACAGAGATTTGATATCTAATCAGAAATCAGAGGATTATTTGGAGAGCGATTGCTTTTGTTCTTTGACTTTTAAATATGTGCACTAGTCATTACATCATTCCACCACACATGACGTCTATACAAATCCACAGATATGACACACATCTTGCACAAACCCATGGCTTTATGACATCAATGCTTATCTTGGAATGACTTCTATTTAGTTTGTTAACAAATCATGGCTTTGTTTGCCAGCATTGATATTTTCAGTACTATTATTTTTTTCTTCCACAGAAACAATTATTTATCGATGCCAAAACGTGTATTATTGAATCTTCTCAAGACATCCTTGGCTCATGAGATGTTACACTATGTCCGTATCGGGGTTCAATTCAAGCGGGAACATTTTGGAATGCAGTCCAACCACTGCTTTTGCAATGGAAATACAGTTCCAATCCGAACCATACACTGAAAAGCTTTTATGTAGACATTCAGGCCTACATTTCCTTATTAAGTCACAAAACAATATTTAATAGTTATTGTTTTTAAATTTATTAACAAAATTTTATCCCAGATTTCGATTTTTGTAGTTATCAAATTTGAGTAAGAGGTGGTTCATTAAGTGTTTAACCCCTTAATCCCTGGTCAGGTGGTGCCCAGCGGGAGGGGGTTAACGCCGGCATGGCAAACTAGTATGCCCTGCTTGCCGGCCTCCTCAGCGGGCCTTGCCTTCAGCCCGCCCAGCCGCTGGTGCACGATGCGTGTCATTGGCTGCAGTGGGACAGCCTGAGTTCAGGCCATCCCACAGCAAACAATGGTGCCTGTATCAGGATAGAAAGTCACCCAGCACACAGACAAAACTCAGCTAAGCTTATTGCACATTTATATACTGTGTTATGCTATGGGAGCGCCGTCTCTCTGTGTGTGTTTATTTTGAGGCCAATTGGAGGATGAAAAGAAGGGGAACGCCACCCTATATTTGGCATAAGGCGCATCAACCTAGAGCCGGGATTCATTAGGCTCAGTAATCTGTGAGTGGGTTTCTATTGTACTCTCACCAGAATCTGTATGAAACAATCTGCAAGATTGCATTTTTTTTCTATTTTCTCTCTCCCCCTTTTTTGCATTTATATTGAGACTCATCAACTGAGGAGAAAGGATGCGTTAGCTGGATGCCAATCTCTACAGTGTACTTCATCTGTTCTTCAATGACTTATGAACATTCCGTATGATTTCTTTGCACATTTGCACGTGCACTATTGTGATTTAGGCTGGGGTCAGACCAGCGCACTTTTAACGTGCGTTCTGGCGCACATAATTACGGCCGCACTAGCAGCAGATGACGGGCAATGACGGCCAATATACGATGTACGGCCACACAAAAGTCCGGCCGTGCAACGCAAGTGGAATTTGAACGCATTTTTCTGAGAACGCAGAACCGCTAGTACTGACGTACTGAGTGCGCAGTTGCGGCATAGCGGCGTGTTTGCGTGATTAGGAGATGTCAGGCGCTGCTAATGTTCAGCCTACATAACGTCCAGACGCAAAAAGAGTTTTAGTGATGATCCGTACAAAATCACGCCCGAAAATGCGCGTCGTCTGACCGTTTTTGCGCATTCCGTGAAAAAATACATCAATGCGTTCAGACGCACTTTTTCACGTTCGCGGGAGAAAAATGCTTTCGTCTGACCCTAGCCTTAGAGACTTTATAGGAATAAGTGTTTTTTTGGAGATAGACACCATTTCTGGAATACTGTGCACTTTAAATTTGACACATTGAGTGTATGCACTTTATATGAGGATTTTCTTTATTAGCACATGCACTTTATATATGCATTTACACATGTGGTTTTTATCCATTGCACTTTATCATATATGTTGAACTTAGTTTATCAACACTTATTTGCTTGATGTGTCTGTGATTTTGCACAGGATCAATAATTGTTGAATCATTGAGGGATACTTTTTACATGTGATGTTATCACTGCTTTATCATACAATACGGATCTAGGCATCATTTGAAGCACTCATCTGATGTGTTTGATATATGTCTAGGAACACTACCGAGGCAGAGAAGTCATTTATTAAACTGCGCCACTAGGATCTATACCTCTCCCTTTATGTATACCTTTCTGTACATTTTGTTGAGGTTTATGTGCAACACCTTGTAGACAGCAGACCCAGAGCTAGTACATACTCTAATAATATAGCGCCTCCGCAGATATCAATATATCCTACTGTTTTCTAAAAACTCCTAATATTACAGGCTGGTCCTTAGAATGGCCAGTTAATAAACTAAAGAAAGTATATAAACAATACATAAAAGTACAGAACAGGAACAAGAGATATATTGTAGTACAATTAAAAGCCAGGGGTCGGTATATGGAATAAATATATGCCAAAAAGCGTAGAAATCACAGCCTGAAGTCAAACCATGAGATCACAACCATAGAATATCAGGAACGCGCTGAAAGGTGATATAAACCAAGCTCATTCATTTGCTTCTATTTAAAGCCCTTCTAGGTCTCTGGCCACCTGCAGCAGGCCCAGAAGCCAGAGTGCTAGAATCTGTTCAGAAAACCTCACTGCAGCACTACCAACTGGCATGACAGCGTGCAGGCTGCTGGGTGGGGGTGAGGTGGCCCATTGAAGTCAATGGAGTTTACTTCTACACCCCACATCTTCTAAGCCCACCTGCTGCTGGAGCGGCAAGGCACGCCCTGTGGCGGAAAAGGGTTAATTGGGGGACAGGTTTGTTGGTGTCTTGCCACACTTAGCGCTTGATTTAATTATATCGACTGTTATTGCGCATCTTTCAATTGCCGCCCAACAAGAGCAGGAAAATACCTTACACGGCACTACAAGCATTCGAAAATGCATTTATCAACACCTTTCACCACCTGATAAATTTTCAGAAATTGGTATCCCAATAAATTTTAACTGAAGCCGATATTTCTATTGAAAAACATAGCCATGAGAGAAGATAGAAAACATGCAAAACACAGATTTGAACCTCCAAAATAGAAAAAAAAAAAACACATTATCATCCGTTGGGCTGAATTAAATCGAGTCCTTTCGCTTTTTTATTTTACATTTATTTTCTTGGTCCATGTGTATATTGCGATATCCACACGCACTTGACCACAATACCCACAAGTGGTTTCAACTCAAAAAACTGGATGTAATGCCCAGGTATAGTTTTTAGGTGGCTCATGTTATGAGATAATACTTTGTCAGCTCAAATCTGGAGCCTCCATCCAGATATTGTTTTACATAAATCTCAGAGGAGGACCAAGGCCTGAAGGAAACTAGCATGAGATACACATAAAATAACAAATATTCAGAGTAAGTCTACTGAGGAGTAGGGATGGGCTGCCTGTTCGAAACGGTTCAAAGTTCGATTCGAACATCGGCTGTTTGCAAACTTCAAACTTTTTGGGACGTTTGCGGAAAGTTCAAGAAAACAAAAATGCTAAAAAAATTCAAAAAATGCTTAAAAGATCCTAAAAAATCTAAAAATAAAGAGGCTCTTTACTGCAGAATATAATAATAAACGGTTTATTAGATATTGGATTAAAACGGGAATATTTTTAACACTGAAGCCTATGGGATTCATAAACATTTCCCACTCATTGTTGGTAAAACATTCCCACTCCTTGTTGGTCAAACATTTCCCACTCATTGTTGGTCAAACATTTCCCATGGCTTCAAATCACATTTAAACATGAGCAAAAGCAGCAAAAGTTATCTCAGCACACAGCAGTGAAATAGCTCAGCCGTCAGCAGTGAAAGGGTTAAAAAAAATGTTAAAAAAAAAAAATTTAATTGTCACCTTTTATGGCCAATATCTTGCATATATGCCCTCTTGGAGGGGACCTTTAATTTTCGAACGTTCGAGTCCCATTGACTTGCATGGTGTTCGCATTGTGTTCGAGTTCGTGGTCGAACATTTTCTGGTGTTCGAGTTTGAATGCGAACTGAACACGAGGTGATCGGCCCATCACTACTGAGGAGTATCCCTTTACCTCAAATTAAATATACAACAAAAGACTAAAACCCTATGTAATTCATTGCACTAATGTAAGGATGATAGCACAATATAATTATTCGTACACATAGTTTCACGAAGTTCAACAAGATTAATGAGTGGCCTTGAACATGAACTCCGAAAATTACATTGAAATTAGATCCGGTTTTTGTATTAATTCCCCACTTTGGAGGTTAAGCCAAATGGAAAACATGCACCAGTAACTCATGTTCTCAGTTATCCCCTTTTCATTTTAAGCTTGTATTCACTGTTTGTTCCATTATTGGCAAATACCTCAAGCACAATTCATCTGATCTAGTCCTGAACACCATATTCGAAAGAAATGCCTTTGTTATTTGTAGCAGTGCTGATGTCAGCAAGCATTTTTCCCTATAAATTTGTGTACAATATTTAAATAAAACCAGATTTAATAAAAAAATCAACAAACATCCAAATGGAACTTATTTTGGAACTGAAGAAAAAGTGACTCTACAATACATTTTCAAAAACAAATAATATACTGAGCAAACCCCAGTGTGTTTAATTCTCATTTCAAGAGCTGGAAGATTATCAAATACATATTAAACACGTTAAACCTGTAAACCTTAGAGACGACCGGAAAAGGAGTATAAAGACAATGCTAGATCACATGGCGAAGGGGAAAAACAGGAAAAAGGAAAAATGATTAAACCAGAGAATAAGAAGGGGGGTGGGGTAATAAGAAAATGTTATATGTGAGAAAGATGGATAATTGAGCCGAAATAAGACTGTATGGGTTAAAGACCTCTGATAAGGACACGTGCTATATTTCCGATTGTCTTTTTGGCAATTTATATATTAAAACGATGTTATAACGATATTTATTTTCTATGATCCAAGTCTACATTTTACATGGGTGCAGATTTTAAAAATGAGAAATCTTATGAGTGTACATTTGACATGAAGGCGTTTCTGAGTAATCGGTCGGAATATCCCTATGTTTCCCGAGTCAAATGTGTAACTTTGCTCCATATATCTGCATCATGAATGATTTTCTTTGTTATCTGAACAATTCGTTTATTAACTAGAAACTGTGCTTCAAGCCAATTCCTTCACATGGTATTTATTGAAACTTATGAGTGCACTTATGTTGTCAGTTAACCCCTTCACTACCAAGGAGTATTCTACAGAAACAGAAACCAGGTACAGTGACATCTCCTGAAGAAAGTTACAACAGTAACTGAAACTTAAACGTTGACTTTTTGACAATAAATTTTGGATTATAAGAAGTCCCAGAAGTGTGGGTCTATTTTGATATATATATATATACTCTCAGGATACATGCTCCATGCACGGTGTCACGCTCGGCTGTATACAAACTCCTCCAAACAGGGGTGCCGCTGTTTGGAGGCGTATATATAGAATATACAATAGCCATCTAGTATGGCATGGCATTGATTTAAGGGTTCTGTGTAAAAACAGACCCAGGATGCATGAAAGTGAGACAGTTGTCACTTGCATATCCTACCCAGAATTCCTTGCTGCATATGGTAAATGTGGCACAGGAGCTCTGGGATGCAATTCATCGAATTGCTGTGATGTGCAAGTGGCTTCTGCAATAATAAACACACTTATTATAGCGTGGAGGCTTTTTATCTCACTTTTTGTCCTCCACCACAACCCTTGTATGCACTATAAATATATATATAAAAAAATTCAAATAAATCTTGCACTCACGGTTCACCCAGTATTGTTTCATACCCTGGTGCTTGACTGTGGTATTATTATAGATCGATCCAGTATAGAGTGTCAGAACTGTCACGGGCTTTCCTTAAAACTGGAGTTTTAAGGAAAGCCCGTGAGTGCTGACGCTCTATACTGTATATATATATATGTATATTTCCAAATTCGTGCTAGTGGTACTCTGCGACTTTGCAAAAAATTAATTTTATTATGATCGACGGTTCAGTCCGTTATCGACAGACTTTAATCAGGACTGAAACGTCGATCATGAAATAATTTTTTTGCAAAGACCCAGAGTGCCGCCAGCACGAGTTTGGAAAGATTATATATATTATATATATATATATATATATAATGTATCAAAATAGACCCGCACTTCTGGGACCTCTTATAATCCAAAATTTATTGTGAAAAGTAAAAAAGTCAACATTTAAGTTTCAGTTACTGTTGCAACTTTCTTCAGGAGATGTCACTGTACCTGGATTATGTTTCTGTGGAATACTCCTTGGTAATGAAGGGGTTAACTGACAACATAAGTGCACTCATAAGTTTCAATAAATACCATGTTTACGAGTATGCACAGAGAGTTATATGGGCTAGGTGCTGCACCGGGCGGAGGACATTGGTATTCTGAGTGCAGAAACCTTGTGTTATATATATATATATACTGTATATACACAAACAAGTTATATATATACATTCATACACAGAAATACACACCTACACACACTTCATGCACGCATATATACAGGGTGTCCATAAAGTCTCTTTACAATTTCAAAAGTTTATTACAAAGGCAAATGAAAAGACAGATAAGTGAAAATTATTACTAAATGAGACGTGTATATTTAAGGTTTTTTTTGACTGAATATTTTGACCTTTTGACTGAATATGTCACAACTACAACCACAACTACATGACCTTCAACCAACCATCATTTTCCAGCAAGATGCTGCACCACCACATTGGGGACTGCATGTTCATGGGTTCCTAAATGAAACATTTCCAGACTGGTGGATTGGAAGGGGTGGCCCAATTCCCTGGCCACCTCGTTCACCAGATATCACTCGCCTCGACTTCTTTCTATGGGGTTATGTTAAAGATATCGTGTATCGAACAAAGGTACGGGACATCACTAATCTAAAGCAGAGGATCACAGATGCCGTTGCCACCATTGATGAGGGTATGCTACAGCGAACACGGCAAGAAATCGAGTACCGTCTTGATGTGCTTCGTGCAACTAATGGTGCCCATATAGAGGTGTATTAAATGAGGCAAAAAAACCTTCAGTATATACGTCTCATTTTGTAATAATCTTCACTTATTTGTCTTTTCATTTGCCTTTGTAATAAATGTTTGAAATTGTAAACAGACTTCATGGACACCCTGTATATTTATGTTCACACACAGTCTCATCCTTCCTCCTGCAGATGCTACTCCTGTCTTGCAGCCTATGTCCAGCTCCAGCAGAAGACACAGGGCTGGTGAGGCCCCCTGCAGACTTCTACATACAGTGAAGAGCCTGCAGCCATGCACACAAACTGTGATATAACCTGTGATATAAGCTCCTCCTGACCTGAAGAGCCGGAGCCACCTGGTGTCAAGGTTGAAAAAGCGAGTATTTCACCCAAAATAAAAAAACTACATAAACAATAATTGGGCAGATGCTCCCAGCAGCATCTTGCCCTATTATTAGAAGGGAAAAAAGGAGGGGTGTAAAATTTCTTGTGTCCCTTTATCAAGTCTATTTTATACACATATTGTTTTTGGCTTCTTGTACAAATGTCTTTATACCAATGAATATCTTTATATACACAACATGCAACAATTCTGTATAAAATATTAAAAACTGAACCCAAACGTTTTGCTAACAAGCACACTGAGCAAACATAGGTTGCCTGATGAAAAAGAGCACACAGATTCATTAATAACCAACATTTTTTTTCTTTTTGACCAGGAAAGTCAAAGAGAAAAACACACACTACATAATCTAAAGAATGCACAAGTTGGCTGTGGGCCACAATGTCTTTCCAAGAAGTTTTATTGAGTTTCCCCCTTGAAATTTAACTCTTGCAAAGTCAAAGGTGTATTCTAAGCATTATAATCTACTGCGGTCATAGCACAGACATGGGTGCCAGGAGCTCTCGTCGCAAGACAAGTAAATGTTATGTGAACTAATGCACATTCACCATGCTTTGTGGCCACGGCTGCCACTATAAAATCCACTGCAGGTGCTAAGACCTTACATAGTTAAATGAGCTGAAAAAAAGACGTGAGTCCATCGAGTTCAGCCTTTCAAAAAAAACATTACTAAGTGCTAATATTGCCAAATATGCAACACACTGGGAACAAATTCCTTCTTGACCCCAGAATGGCGGTTAGATTTCTCCATGGATCAAGCAACTTTTACCTACATATTAAATATTATAACCCCTACTATTATATTTTTGCAGGAAGTCATCCAGTCGCTGTTTAAAAGTCTGTACAGACTCTGACCCAACCACCTCAACAGGTGACCCAACCACCTCAACAGGCAGAGAATTCCACAGCTTTTTTGTTCTCACCGTAAAATAACCCTTCCTATGCTTTAGGTTGAATTTCCTTTCGTCCAGTCTAAATGGGTGACCTCGTGTCCTGTGTATAGTCCTATTAATGAATAGATTTCCAGCCAATGGTTTATAATGGCCCCGTATATATTTATATAAGGTTATCAGATACCCTCCTCTCAAAATCCTTACTTTTTCGGCAGCGTGTTCTTTTCATAAGTCAGCCTTCATCCCCCTGGCAGAGTACTTGTGAGTGACAATTTGGAGTTATGGTTCTTTGGGTGGTCTTTCTTGCAAAGACAATCAGTAAATATGTTACCTGTGATAGTGAGCAGGGATGTAATGTGTAGCTGTTTACCTTGGTGCTAAGACATGGACCCTTTCCATACTTCTGAGAAATGAGGGGCTAAAGTTTATTGGCTTGTGCAAAAAAGTGACATGATGAATGAATGTGCATTCTCCATTTTCCTAAAAGTAAAATAAGTATAAAGTGATTGAAGGTGCATTGTACAGGCTTTTGGGAGATGCACATCGCCTATGCTACTTCTAAATGTTACACAAACAAATGTGTTCCCTTCATGCTTCCAAGAAACCCAGGGCACCATTACATTCTTGGTGGTAATGTGAGCGCTCACCTGAGTGAGTGTTAATGTTAGCCCTGGTGGCCCTAGCACTGGCCACCCATATTACAATCCAAACGCTAACGGGTTAAAAAACCTGTTAGCGATTTGTATCTTACGCTTTTCAGCGCGAGGTTACTGTACTTCGCACCTCCTATACATAACATGGGGAGCACAAAGTGCTAATTGGCGTTAGTACTACAACATACTAATGCTAATTACCATCTGGCTGCGGTTAACCCGAAAGTTAACCACAGCCTGGACCTGGTGCTAACGGATTCCGCTGCTGCAGAATCTGTCAGCACCAGCAGAAACCCACCCCAATAGAATCAGATACTCACCTCCTATCCAGCTGCGAGGACTGTGGCTCCAACCGCCCTCTCTGTCCACCGGGAGCAGGGAGAGACTGGGGGAAAAATTCTCCCAGTCTCCCCCTGTGGATCAGTATGCCGACCTGCTGGATCTAGCGAGGCGAGATCCGGCAAGTCATGTGACCAGCGCCGTCTGCCTCAATGGAGCCCTATGGACTCCATGGAGGAGATGCGTGCGGCGGCGCTTAGCGCTGCCACACGCATCCTGGGGCGTAGCACCCGATGACGATGCAGGCAACTTTTTTAGCACCTGCTTCATAATATCGTGCTAAAACGGGGACGCAAAGGAGAAACCTGCAAGCGCAGGTTTTTTCTCCCTAGTGTCCCCGTTTGTAGCGCAATGACTGTAATGGTGCCCCCAAAGTCTATAAAATACAAAAAGATGTTCTAAAAAAAATTAAATAATAAAAGGTTTTTGTACTGAAAATGATAAGGGTAGATGTTTTAAAAGAAATAAATACTTTTTTTACATTGAATCATATGGGATTTACCTGTTTAAACCTGTCAAACTGAATGACTGAAAATCAGGGCATTTCGGGGCAGTTCAGCGTTCTGTGAATAGATTAACCATTACTTCGCTATGGACCAATTTTGCTGCTGCCGGAGACCGCCAAACTGCAGGGAACTGTAACGTATGTCGCGTCAGTTCGCCTGTATTTTGATGAATTGACATTTTAGTGAATAGACGAATTGGCCAGAAATTGAACTGAATGGTGAAATGTCCTTCCCAGACTTCCTTACTGCATATGAGGAATGTAGCACATGAGTTCTGTAAAGCAGTTCTCTGAATTGCTGGAATGTGTAAATGTCTTCCACAATTATAAACTTGATTATTTGCATAACTTAAATAAGTATATAGAAGTTTAGAATAGCTGTAAAATTACTTGTTTGCTTTTTAAGCTCAAGCTTCGAAAAATGACAAACCAGAAACGGTGCAGGTCCAAGAAAAAGCAAAACAGATACCAAATACGTTTTGATGTAATTATAAAAGGTGAAATATAGGGAAAAAAATCATCAGAGCCGGATGCAAACACTGTTTTGGAAAAATCCAGATGTGAAGTTGATAACCTTTAAAATAGTTCAAAGAGATCATTTAATGAACAATGGTGATGGTTTTACCCAGGGATCTGCCCTGCAACTAGTTACGTTCAGTGGCTCTTTTCATTGTTTTGGTTTTTTTTTGTGAAAAAGTATACATCTGCTGTATCAATGTAATATTGCTTAAAGGGCCACTGCCACCAAAAAGGAAATGTCCTGATTGTGTTTATATTATGTTGCTGATATTTTACATGTGCTTTGCTTTCCCTTTGTATGTTTAGTTAAAGAAATATTTTACTCTGTAGTGTCACTAGGTGCATCCATTGTGTGATATTTTGTGTTGTAAACTGTCCCCGTCACAGTATCTTTATTTCACTTGCTCTTCACTCTGTGGCAATAGCCATACAATGGAGTCTATACCTAGGTATACACACTGATTGGTTAGCTCAAAGTGCCTCCTGAGGTGGGTGTGGAAAATGCCAAGAAAAGCAGGTAAATATGAAAAAATATCATATTTACTTGCTTTATATGCCTGCTGAATGAGACTACTGACTCATTCAAAAGGAATTGCACATTTTTAAAAGTACTCTAGCAAAGCATGCATGTCCTTTTAAATGAACTTTCTAACAATATCATTATTTTCAACACAACGTATAATTTACTTTAAAAAAATTATGAAATATGATGAAAAAAAATGGAAAAAAACCCACACTTTTTCAAACTTTGACCCCTAACATCTACAACCGCCAAAAAATACACCAGGTAATAGTTTCGAAATTTTGTCCAGAGTTTAGAAATACCCAATTTTTACATGTTTTTTTTTTATCCCTTCAAAGCTGAGCTCATTTTGACCATTTTATGCTCATCATGTTTAAACATGATTTGAAGTCCTATTTTATTACACTACCCAGACAAAAAAAATTTATGTTTATTTTATTTTTTTTAAATTTTACATTAAACATGTTAGGTATCATTGGAAACATCTTAGGTATCATTGGAAAGAATGGGCTCTGGCCTTTCCAAGGATACCAAACATGACCCTGTAGCTGCCACTGATCAGGACATATCTACATTTGGCAGCTAGGGTGTTAACTGCCCAACTGATGTCATTGCGCATGACTTATAATGATATTATTATAGTGTAATGAGAATTACAAGTTTACAAGAATGCATTTGTATAATAAAATCTATAAAGAGCCGCTCCAAAGGGGATTGAACAGGTAGTTGTAGACCAGTGTTTCTCAAACCTGTCCTCAGAACCTCCTAACATACCAGGTTTGACAGATATATGAAGCACAGCATAGTGATATGATTTACTGCTCAGTGATTGCAGGATTCATATTTTTAACAACTTATTTCAAAAGAAAGATTACCAAATACTTTAGAAACATGCCTATTGTATATACCAAAAAGTCAGTAAAATAATGAGTTTGTGTAAAACTTATAGCTGACCAATTATGGCAAATTAGAATCAATGAGAAACGCCAGGAGAAAGTTGTTTAATAATAAATTGCATTAAAATGTTTCATATTTCATGATATATTCTTTTAACAATACCAATAGTATTTTGCTAAATCTGCAGAAGACTTTGAACCATGCGGATATATCTTTGCAAACAAACATTTGGAAGATCCTTGCATATTGTTTACTGAAGATTAGGACAATTTGACTTTTGTATCTTATTTGTGTCTGGTGATAATGTCCTACTAAAGAGATTATGGCTGATATGTGTAAATAATAGTTTATTACACTCTGTCTGGCTGCCTTGGACAAGCCCCATGCACATCATTATTGGTGTGCCACAAGGTCCCTTACATGGGCTCTAGTCTACAGACACTTATCAAAGGTAAGTATGCATACATCAAATGCAAGCACGCTAGGACAAACGGAAAAAAGAGACTCTTGTGTACACAATTCTAGGTACCTTTAGTTTGCATTTTTGTTTCACCTACATTGATTTACTAATTGGAAAAGCAACAAATACAAGCAGCGTGTCTATTTTTTCCTTGTTAATCATTTTATAGTAGCCAACAAGAGATAAAAAAAATACAATTATCAATTGCAGCACTGGAAATATCAATATTCATCAGTAGAACTCAAAATAATGTATAAATGTTTGCAAGCTCCCTGTATTTCAAGAACATGCCTGAAATATGAGCCTTTTAAAAGGATGCTCTATGTACCATGATCATTTAATTGTATTTAATTGATGTACTGAGTATCTTCTCCATCCTCTGCAGACTGCGACAGCATTCCAATGTGAAGAACTTCTCTCTGCCAGAAGGCTGTCACTAAAGGTCCCATTTGACAGGCTTTCCCTTTTCACTCATGACAACAAAATAGTTATGTCATCAATGAAACGGGGCCAACTTAATTTTTAATCATTTAAACCAAAGTCCATTAAATCCATTTTAATAATAAACAATTGACAAGACTCAAATTTAAAAATTTATTTTCCTTTTAGCCATTCAAGTGGCCATGTGGATATCCTCTTATTTCAGTCTATTTGAAGAAAGCAAACAAAACAAATTGCTTGTGATAATTCTGCCTTTGGTACAGGTCTGTTTTTTCCACATGGGAAAATGGACAACTGCCTTGGGCCCCATTAGTTCTAGGGGCCCGCTGCCACTGTCCCTTGCCTGTTGATATGTAAGCTGGCCAACTGATCGTGGCTGATTAATCACTCTGAGCACAACAATCAGCGAGCTTCTGCACTGTAAACTCGTATGGCAATAGCATTGTAACTGGCATGGTGAGTGGTGGCACTGACACAGTCTACCGGATACACTTTCAGTGCAGCTACTTCCTGTTGCTCATTTCAGACAGCACTGGCATGTGTGTTATTTTGTCCATCCCTCTCTCCCACTAGCCACTGGTATGCAACTCCAAGCCAAGCCACACTCCCCTGTACATGAGAACTGCCTGAAAAAGTAACTATTATTCAATCAGCAACCAGCGCTTTGAAACGCCAGTGGTTGCAATACTCCTCCTGGCACTGCCTGATTGTTATGATGTCATCCTGGCAGGCTCTGCAGCGGGAATAGTTTGAAGATGGCCCTGGGTTAGTACAAAAACTAAAAAAACTCCTGTTCTGTGTGATATGTACACATACTTTTGACAGGTTAAAGCATGACGCAACCAACATATTTCTTTACAGTACAAACATTGTTTAAATGTAAAAAAAATTCTAAAGCTCAGATTACAACCAAAGGCCTTATTCCAGTTAGTAGAAATACTGCTCTGTAAAGACAAGGGCCACATTACATTCTCCACGCTAAAACGGGGGCGGTAGGGAAAAAAAACTGCGCCCGCAGTTTTCTCCCTTCCGCCCCCGTTTTCGCGTGGAATTACAATGCAGGCGCTTAAAAAGCTGGCTGCATTGGTAGTGCGCGCTACGCCCCGGGATGCTCGTGGCAGTGCTAAGCGCTGCCGCGAGCATCCACTCAATGGAGCTCATAGGACTCTATTGAGCCAGGCGCCGGTGGTCACATGACCTGCCAGATCTCGCCTTGCAAGATCCGGCCGGTCGGCGTAGTGATACACAGGGGAAGACTGAGGAACTTTTTCCCCCAGTCTCTCCCTGCTCCCGCCGGATGGAGGAGGCGGTTGGAGCCACAGTCCTCGCCGCGGGTCAGGAGGTGAGGATCTGATTGTTTTTTATTTTTATGGATGGTGTTATCGGATTCTGCAGAAGCGGAATCCGTTAACACCAAGTCTTGGCTCTGGTTAACTTTCTGCTAACCAGGGCCGGAAGTTAATCAGCGTTAGGACTTTGTAATCCAGCGCTGATTAACACTTTGCGCTCCCCATGTTAAGTATAGGGAGCGCAAAGTACAGTAACCTCGCGCTGAAAAGCGCAAGGTACCAAACGCAAACGGGTTACTTAACCCGTTTGCGTTTGGATTGTAATATGCGGTAGACACTGCGGCTAACGTTAATGCTCACGCAGGTGAGCGTTAACGTTAGCGTCAAGATTGTAATGTGGCCCACAGAATTCTAGTAGCAGAATGAGGAATTTTATGACAAACACTGCTCACTGTATACATTCTGTAATTCATAGGAATCCATTGATTGTTACTGCGGGTGTTGCACGAGATCTCATAAATCAGATTTTGAGCAATATGAAGTTCTGCCAAATGTAACAAGAAGAACATCACGGTAAAATAGCAGCTCTGTGCGCTTCATGTTACATTATCAGAAGATGGTAGATTGGTGCAAGGAGTTTATGAGGATTTAAGTGGTGTAGATGCAGGGGTCTATTGTGTAAATAAAGCTCCCTCATCTTCATACCCTCAACTTCCATGGCACGTAACCTTGCCTACACTACATATGGCTTCTGTGCCTGTTGGAGAAGTGTGGTTGCTGGCCAACATCCGAGAGACTGCGGCAAAGCCAACTCTAACAGGCCGTGGCATAAGAGGAATATGAGGTTTAATGTTCTCAACACATATTGGTTATTTAAAGCTGGTACTGCTTAGGAATTTGGGAGTAATCTAGTCTAGAACTAATGTTAGAATGGTCTGTCTCTGTTTGATCTTCTGTTTATTTGTTGTTGATAATGTGCTAATCCCGTGTCTAGTGTAAAATGATCAATCTCCACCCTCCCATTTCATACTGTATATAAACTGCTCTACACTTCAAATAAAAAATTACTATTCTTTCCTGCTGTGACAAGAGTCACTTTGAACTTGGGGTACATGATCCTAGAGATGCACTTGGGCGGTGCAGGCCTGATGTGTTACAGTATATTGTTTTCCAGCCTTCTTCTATGTTGAATTCACCCTGTACTTACAATACTAGGTGCAGGGTGTGTGTGTTTTCTGTGCCCTATTCCCTGATGTCTGCATTGTTTAAGAGCTTTTCTGGGAAGCTGCCACCCTACCTGAATAGGTTGCTTCCCCTAGCAGTTCCCTCATCCTATAAACTCTGATCCGATTACAATACCACAATACAAAAAGAAAGTGTCTCGATCCTCATTTTCCTACAGAGCACCGCAGTTATGGAATAACCTCCCAGACACCATCAAATCTTCCCCCAGTTTTAAGTCACTCAAGAGCTCCCTATTAACATACCTCAATACGGAATGCACCTGTAAACATGTAACATAAAGACTATTTCCTACATATTTATTTTCTGTATTAATCTATGTATTTGTGTTGTTTTTTAATATCTCACATTGTATTTCTGTAACGACTGCAACATTTCAATGTTCTTGAACCCAGGACATACTTGAAAACTAGAGAAATCTCAATGTATCCTTCCTGGTAAAATACTTTATAAATAAATATTATTATTCCCTTATGCATTAGCTCCAGCTATTGACTGGGTTGGTCTGGGCCAGAATCAGTACTGCTTCAGGATACTTATGTTTGGGGGAACATTCTGCACGATGTTACGGGACAAGGGCCGGCGCTGCCGGTAGGCCAGCTAGGCGGGCGCCTAGAGCGCAGTGCCCGTCTAGGGGGCAGCCAGCCCGACCATTTAAAAAAAAAAAAAATTGGCCCTGGGGCAGCCGCGTGCTGTAGCCAGCCCCAATATGTGCCGGCGTCGCCGCCGGCGTCGCCGCCGGCGTCAAGGAGACGGAGGCGTGGACTTGGAATTTCCAGCACCAAGTCCACGCCTCCGTCTCCTTGACACCGGGGGCGACGCCAGCACGCAGAGACTGGCTACGAGGAGGCGGAGGTGGAAAGGCAAGGCAAGGCAAGTACCCACGTGTGAGCTGGGGAGCCTGGCGCAAATACCCACGTGTGAGCTGGGGAGCCTGGGGCAGATACCCACATGTGAGCTGGGGAGCCTGGGGCAGATATCCATGTGTGAGCTGGGGCAGATATCCATGTGTGAGCTGGGGCAGATATCTATGTGTGAGCTGGGGCAGATATCCACGTGTGAGCTGGGGCAGATACCCACGTGTGAGCTGGGGAGCCTGGGGCAGATACCCATGTATGAGCTGGGGAGCCTGGGGCAGATATCCAGGTGTGTGCTGGGGCAGATATCCATGTGTGTGCTGGGGCAGATATCCAGGTGTGTGCTGGGGCAGATATCCATGTGTGTGCTGGGGCATATATCCAGGTGTGTGCTGGGGCAGATATCCAGGTGTGTGCTGGGGCAGATATCCATGTGTGTGCTGGGGCATATATCCAGGTGTGTGCTGGGGCAGATATCCAGGTGTGTGCTGGGGCAGATATCCAGGTGTGTGCTGGGGCAGATATCCATGTGTGAGCTGGGGCAGATATCCATGTGTGTGCTGGGGCAGATATCCACGTGTGAGCTGCGGCAGATATCCACGTGTGAGCTGGGGCAGATACCCACGTGTGAGCTGGGACAGATACCCACGTGTGAGCTGGGGAGCCTGGGGCAGATACCCATTTATGAGCTGGGGAGCCTGGGGCAGATATCCATGTGTGTGCTGGGGCAGATATCCAGGTGTGTGCTGGGGCAGATATCCATGTGTGTGCTGGGGCAGATATCCATGTGTGTGCTGGGGCAGATATCCATGTGTTAGCTGGAGGCAAATATACCCATGTAAGAGCTGAAGGCAAATATACCCATGTAAGAGCTGGAGGCAAATATACCATGTAAGAGCTGGGGTAAATATACCCATGTAAGAGCTGGGGGTAAATATACCCATGTGAGAGCTGGGGGTAAATATACCCATGTGAGAGCTGGGGGTAAATATACCCATGTGAGCTTTCTTTTTTGGGGGGTGCAAGTAGCTGGTCTTGCCTAGGGCGCAAAATAGTCTAGCACCGGCCCTGTACGGGACCCCACATTACACCTGCACTAAGCCATGCATGTGTTTGCAGAAAGATACTAGGAGCTATACAACACTCTCTCAAGATCTGGTTCTGGGCTGTGGAGAAAGGAAATCTGCTGCAGATCTGCTTGATCTGGAAGAAGGGACAAATGCTGTAACAACATCGGGTCTGGTCCTCAAGCCTGTGACCAGCCTCCCCCTGTTCCTGTTACATATTGTTTAACTGGTTTTAAGATGATTCTGTTCTTTCGGAAACACTTTGCAAAAGGTTCATTGTCACACTATGTTTTTGCTTTTCGTGCGCCAGCAGCAAAAATCATAAATCCCTTTGGAATCACTCGTTAATCAAGTGCTAATGACCCATGTGGAAAAGCCAAGCAGTAATGCTTGACTTTGAATAACAAGTGGACCGTTAAGGACTGTGTGAGGAGCCCCAAGCCTCACATAATCGCTACGGCTCGTCTTGAAATACTATATATAATAAACAAGACATTCTGATTTAAGCATGTGCTAAAAATAATTATATTCCTCATTTTTTCACATTTAGAGTAGTAAAACCTGTTTAGCCAATTGAACTGCACCAACTCGGCAATGATCTGCTGCTGATCTGTGGCTTCAATCACAGCGGGCTGACATCTTTACTGTTGGCCCTTGCTGTGGGACTGGCCCCTGCCCTCAGCGTCATTGTACGCATGCCCGGCAGGGGAATCCCAATGTAGGGGGAATCCCAATGTAGGAGATGCAGTGGTCATTTGGACCACTGTATCTCTAGATCCATGTAATGTTGGTGGTCAAATGAGGTGCCACTGATACCAATGATACCAAACATGACCAATAGATGTGTAAAATTAAAAAAACGAAATTAATAAAATATAAATATTATTTTTTTTCCCAAAAGCAGCAGTATTGTTCACTTTTCAATAGAAAAGTGAATAATATTGCTGTAATAACTCACATTCTCATTTCCCATGGTGGCATTAAGCATTGTTCCTTTGAAAATGTACTTTGGACCCCCACATCACCCTTATTTACTCCCCACAAGGTCACGTTCGGTGTCCTTGGAAAGGTGGGAGTCTGGCCTTTTCAATGACACCAAAAATGACCATATAGTGTGCAAAAATAAAGAAAATGGAAGAAAAATGTAATTGCAAAACTTATTATACAGTCTCTGTTCTACGTCAGTGGCAATATTTGCTTACAATGCAAACAATGAACTGCACTTATTCACCTTCTTTTTCCCCACACTGTGAGAAAGTTTGAAGGTGATGGCATCAGGGCCGGATTAACATAGGGGCAGATGGAGCAGCAGCTCCAGGCCCATGCCCCAGAATAGGCCCACAGAAAAGATAAATTTGTCTGCATTGATGGGCATTTGGACCACTATATATACACCTCCATAGCAGCTACAGGGTCATGTGAGGTATCACTGGAAAGGTCAGAGCATGGCCTTTCCAATGATAACAAACATGACCAGGTTTTATGTAACAATAAAAATAAAATAATAAATATTTCTTTATTTTTTATTTTTCTTTCTAACACAGCAATGTTTTTCAGTTATAAAGGTAACAATGATGCTGCAGTAACTCACCATCTAATTTTTCATGTCACTAACAAGCGTGGAGGTGATGGTACACTCCATTAGTACGAATTGTTACATCAAGAACCTAAACCGCCACAATGCAGCGAAGTGCACTGGGGGGGGGCTTTGGAACCCTGCGCCACTAATCTTTACACCTCGCAAGGTCAACTGAGGTGTCGTGTCAGACAGGACAGAGTCTGGCCTTTGCATTGATACCAAACATGACAATGTAAAATCTAAAAGAAAAAGAAAACAAAAAACTTTATTTTTTGTTCCAAAGCAATGGTATTGTCCATTTGTCACGTATAAAATTAGCAATACCACTGCCATTACCGTTTCCTTTCCCACGTTGGGAGCAAGGACAGTGTTTTATTCATAGTCGTACTATTCATAAAACACCATTATCTAAAGCACATGGAAATATCAAATTTTTGGCTAAAATTGTATATTTTCTCAGAAAAATGCAGTTACAGGTTCCCATTTAATTTTTTTTAACAAGAATTCCCTATAGAATATATAACCAGAGGTTTGGATGATAAAATATGAAAAAATATTTTTACACGCTGTGATGATTGAAGTCTGAATGGAAATTTACTCAAATAGTATCTACCTGCTTAGATATACATATATATGCAATATTAAATAGCCTAAAATATGTTGTCATTTCCCTAAATTACGAAAAAAGCCCACCAAAATATTCAGCTCCAGGTCCATAGAGATCTTAATCCGGCCCTGGATGGCATAATGCATTATTACGCATTGTTTCACCTAAAACACAATCCATTGCCAGGAGAGGCTGGGGTACTTTGGACCCCTGTATTGCCATTCTTTACACCCTACTTGATCATCTGAGGTGCCAATAGAAAGAACAGAGTCTTGGTCTTTCCAATGATATCAACCATGAAAATATAAAATAACAAACAATTATGAAAAAAGCAAAAAAATAAATGTGAAAAGGCTATGATATTGTCACTTTTTCACATATAAAATAGACAATGCAGCTGCCATTATTCACCTTCCCATTTCCTACACTGGTAGCAACTGTTTTATACAGTCATATGTTTCATAAAACGCATTGTGCCAAAACACAAGCAAAAAAAATAAATTTTTTCAATTTTGGTGAAAATTGCATATTTTATGGGGAAAAAAGAGGAATAGATTCTCCATTTATGATTTTTTCCATAAAGACTAACACATAGAAAATGTAGCCACAAAGGTTTGGATAACAAATTTTGAAAAATAAATTTACAGGTTGCAAATGATCGAAATCTGTGTGGAAATTTACACTTTTGACAGTTTTTGTTATACACATACAAATTCTATATTTTGAATCTCCTGAGTCTGCTGAAAAAAGGATATATAATTTGTCTG
Source organism: Leptobrachium leishanense (assembly GCA_009667805.1). Taxonomy (NCBI): domain Eukaryota; kingdom Metazoa; phylum Chordata; class Amphibia; order Anura; family Megophryidae; genus Leptobrachium; species Leptobrachium leishanense. The sequence continues at coordinate 111,400,169 of CM019067.1, read as the reverse complement.
GGTCCTAAAATAAAATATGACTTCAAAACACGTTTAAGGCTAGGGTCAGACGAACGCATTTTTCACGTTGTCCGTGAAAAAGTGCGGTCGAACGAACGTACGTATTTTTTCCCGGAATACGCGATAGCGGTCATACGATGCGCCTTTTCGTCCGTGATTTTGTACGGATCATCAATAAAACACTTTTTGCGTCTGGACGTTATGTTAGCTGCACATTAGCAGCGTCTGACTTCTCCTAATCACACACACACGCCGCTATGCGGCCGCAGCGCACTCTGTACGTCAGTAGTAGCGGTTTGACGTTCTCGAAAAAATGCGTTCGTTGGCCACTTGCGTTGCGCGGACGAACTTTCGTGCGGCCGTTCGTCGTATGTTCCCCGGCATTGGACGTCATTTGCTGCTAGTACGGCCGTGATTTCGTGCGGCTAAACGCACGTTAAAACTGCGCTAGTCTGACCCTAGCCTTAACATGAACAGCTCAAAATAGTCAAAATGAACTCAGTCAGCACACAGGAGTGAAATGGCTCAGCAGCGAAGGGGTTAATAAACTCTAGCTTATTTTATAATACGTCTCGAACATTTCATATAGCATAGTTACTGAGTGGCAGCTACAAGATATCTGTGTGCCTTATAGCACCAAAGAATCCTCAGCAAAGGTCAGAGGTTGTAGAGAAGAGATGAAGCCTATACTAATGTTTATAGCAATGTAAATCAGCTCAAAAAAAGATCAAAGAAAGCTACAGGAAACAGCACAGAATTTAAATCAGAAAGCTGCCTCTTTCTGTAGGACTGGAAGACAGCCAGCATTATAGTATTAACACCTAGAAGAGATGGCGTCCTATGAGTTTCCAAAATTGGCTTGTTAGAAGCAGAGATAACTTGCTATGCTAACACAGTTCCTCTGTTTTTTAGTTTAGTGTATATCCTTAAAAGTATTTTATTTGTAGCTGGCGTACTCCTGGTGAATATTGTAGACAAGTACATGTGCAGCAAAGGGATTTAATACCATCATTACAATAATGAAATAAATGCATTCAAAAGGTAAATAAAAAAACATAAAATCAACTTTAGAAACCAAGTTACCCAACGCATTTCTCCCCTATAAAGATGCAGGACTTTTTCAAGTGCCTATGTTTTCTCTTTGTGAGCATCTCCGTTATTATGTTCCTTTTAATTGCTACGTCTGATCTTTTTGAGAAGGAAGACCTGGTGGCTTGCCTAAATGTAAATTTCTTCTCAGATATTAATATTTTGTTTCTTAGAGTGTTTTTTTTTTCTCAGAAATGAAATCGGTAGCCTTCTTTCCTTCACAACAAACTAATAAAAAAGCATCAAAATATTCTTAATTCTCTGAGCTTGTGTTTAAACCAGAATGTTTAAAAACACAACTCAGTAGAGAAGGAGGAAAGACCTGAAGTTAAGTATATTCTGTTGTGTTCTGCATTATTGATAAGCGGCTTAGCCGCCCTATACTATAATTGAGTTATACCGAATGTTTGGTTAGACTCCACATGAGGAGTAGGTGTTACTTTATATTTGTTATATTTTTGTTGAAACGACTACTCTGCATATGCCCAAATAAAGAGAAATACTGAAGCATTGACTCGTGTGTCCAGTAGCTATACCATAATACATATAGATCACCATAGTAATATTTGAAAACTAAAATCATTTTTCCTATCATTGCTCTACTTGTGTACGTATGCATACATATTCAGCCATTCAGAATCTTGGATTACAACCATATTTAAAGGTAAAAGACCACAACCATAATAACCTCAAGCTTGACCCCCTAACAGGTCATTGTCAGTCTTGAGTGCATATTTCTGCACTCTAGTTGAGGGGATTAGAACACTGAAAACAGTGGTCAGCAATCTTGCCCCGCCCAGATGTTTTGGAACTACATCTCCCATGAGGCTCAGCCAACTTAATGAGTGGTTGAGCATTATGGGTGATGTAGTTCCAAAACAACAGGCGAGCCAAGGTTGCAGACCCCTGCTGTGCATGTTCACACACCAACACAGTATCTATTATTTTCTAATGTTAAACAGATCAAATAAATATCAGCTGCATGCTCTAACTCAAAGATATATTACACAGACTTCCAGTACCACTGTAATGGTCATTAAAGTTGGTACAGCTGTCAGGTGAGCTTGCACTTGATGTTTTTATCCCTTACTTTTCTTCCCAAGGTTCAGTACTGGGCCCTCTACTTTTTTCAGTCTACACTGCCTCTCTAGGAAAACTGATCAGCTCCTTTGGATTCCAGTACCACCTATACGCTAATGACACTCAAATTTACCTCTCCTCCCAGATCTCTCTCCAGGTCTCCTGGATCGAGTCACTGACTGTCTCTCCGCTGTCTCAAATTGGATGGCTTCCCGCTTACTTAAACTTAATCTTGCCAAAACTGAAATTCTCATCATTCCTCTCTCCAAGAAGAACCCAATACCACCGATCTCTCTACGAGTAAATGGAACGCTCATTAGCCCAACACCCCAAGCTCGCTGCCTTGGTGTCACTTTTGACTCTGACCTAACATTATCTTCCCACATCCAGGCAGTGACCAAATCCTGTTATTTTCAACTCAAAAACATTGCCCGTGTCTGCCCCTTTCTGACACACGATACCGCAAAAGTGCTGGTTCATGCTCTTGTCATTTCTCGACTTGAATACTGCAACTCGCTCCTTATTGGCCTCCCCAACTCCCGTATCGCCCCTTTGCAATCTGTAATGAATGCAGGGGCCAGGCTTATTTTTCTCACCAGACGCACCTCGCGTACCTCCCCCCTCTGCCGGTCCCTCCATTGGCTTTCTGTACATTTCAGGATACAGTTTAAAATACTGATGCTAGCGTTCAAATCACTCAATAACCCAACCCCTCCCTACATGTCTTCATTACTCCGCAAGCACGTCCCATCTAGACAACTCCGTTCAGCAGGTGATCTCCACCTGTCATCGGTCTACACACGCACGGCCAACTCTCACCTCCAAGACTTCTCAAGGGCAGCACCAGTCTTGTGGAATGACTTGCCCCTGACCTTCAGGCCTTCAAGAAATCCCTCAAAACCCATCTCTTTAGATTAGTGTACACATCACTGATGCAACTCCTCCCTCTGCTCACCTACTCACACTTGATTGAAGCCGCTTGTATGGCCCCACCATTCCCAAACTACTGGCACTAATGATCCTGTTATCTAGTGCAATTCCTCTTGTCTTCCTCAACCCCAATCCCTCTAGACTGTAAACTCCTATGAGCAGGGCCATCTACACCTCTTATTTCCATCCTAGGTCCATTTATGTATTTCGTTCCCTTTGGTTATTGTAAAGCACTGCGGAAACTGTTGGCGCTATATAAATTATGACAATAATAATTACCTATGCAGGAAAGTTCCAAGGTTATAATAGGGTTTGTGTATCATCACAATTTGGACATGAATTAATGGGAATTGCATATATTCTTTTTTTTCTTATTATTTGTTTTTATTTTCATCATACACTAGATTGAAAGGCATCCGTTATATAAAGATGTCCCATTGCTAATAAAGAAGTTTTAGACTATATTGTGTTTTTTCCCTACTCTATATAAATCCCCCTTGGCACTTCCCCGTAAAATTCCACTGGAATTATTGATATCCTGTGAAAGAGGAAGACAAGTCCTGCTCCATACACATTAAAGAGCTTTAGGAAGTAGACCGACTGTGATCTGATAAACAAACAAGTATCTATATACATACTGGCTATTACAAAGGAAATTAGTCATTTCTATGTAAATTAAACATTCTTTAATGTAATTATAATCAAAGCCACAGCAGTATTAACCTGTAAACAGCAGAATGAAAGGAATCACAGCCCTGACAGATGCCCTGTGCTGTCCAATTACTATTTTGCTTCCAGTGGAAACTTTGGATCCCCCAGAGCTAATTCAAGCTATTTACAACACAAAGACTTCCTGGTTTCCATGGCAATCGATGGTACCAGTACAGACATCCATGAAAACAATTAAATTGTAGCCAAATGTAGGTTTTTAAGGGCTGGGGAAAGCTTTTGGTAAGGGTTAAAATGCCACTTTATTGAAATCACCCGGAACACACACAAATTAGATCATACCAAATTTTCCATATATAGTATGGCGGAAGCCTGAAGTTATAGGAGGGGTTTATCGGTCTTGTCACTGGTCCCTGCTTCCCGCTCGCCCTATCTTTAAGGCTTCTGCTTTTGGCATCCCTCCCACATCTCTCTTATTTCTGTTCATTCTTCATTCTACATCTCAAACACTGGTAGACTCTCTTTTTCTTTGATTACAGGCCTAACCCAACCATTGGTTCCAGCACATTACACGTGACTTTTTCCACCCTTCCTTGCCATTATTAACACTATTTAGGGTTATTCAGAGAAATGTGAAACTCTGGAGAAGTTTTGGAGAAGTGAAAATTCTAGTTGGAAATAGCCAAACCAGAAAAATTCTCCCATTTATCTCACTTTCCAAATTGGCTATTTGGTCTAAATTGTTCATTCTCCTGCCAGTTATCCTGGTTTTCACCTTTCTCTGAATAACCCTGTATGGCTTTTTGTTCTCAACCACAACTAAATTTATGAAAAGGTGGCACACCTCAGACACTGTTGCAGTAATACTCTTAATAAATGAACATCAACGTTTCCGCTCTCAACGCAACTTTATCCAGATAAGAAAAGTCCTGCTGTAGACTGAAACAATGATATACGGTAAAATACGATTACTGCAACAAAGTCTACGAGGTGTGCTACATTTCCAGTTTTTTACATTTCTCGGCTGTTTGCAGCACCACAGGAAGCAAATGTTTGCAAACACAATGTATGTGGACTCTGCGTTCTTAAACCCAGGACAAACTTGAAAATGAGAGAAATCTCAATGTATCCTTCCTGGTAAAATCCTTTATAAATAAATAAATATATAGAGATATATATCCAGGGGTCAAGTTCAAAATAAAGAAATGTGGGAACTCAAAGAATACGCCTACGCCAAACCTCCAAGAAATTGCTAAACCTCCAACATTTGATAATTACACTAAAACCATCACCAGGAAGGTTAGACTAATTATAATGCTGATGATAGTAAATATAATAGGTTTATTGTAACTTAAAAATAAATATTTAACTGTGACCTAAAAGTTTGAGGCCCGTGTCAGACGAACGCAGTTTTCACGTCTGTGTTGCCGCACAGTTTAACGCCCGTCGTAGCATAGAATCATGATCAATAGAGACCCACAAACGAAGTACGTCCGCACTGAACTGCGCACGCACAACGCACGTGGCACCGGACGCAAGTTAGGCAAGAATGTAAAACCGCTAGGACGGAGGCACAGAGTGCGCCATGTCCGCATCGCGTTCTGTGTGAGTGATGAGATGTCAGACGCAGCGCATTTGCGACGTCCGGCACCTTGACGCACAAAATGGCTTTTCATATCATTTTCAACTTATCATTTTTCATATTAATTTTGTTTCCCATAATTCCTTGTTTGTTCAATGTCCGACAAAAACAACTAACCCGTGCGGTGTCTACAGCATCTTCCGTCAGAACTAACGTCCGTTGTGCACGGACGCAGAGCGCGCTCGTCTGACATTAGCCTAAGCTGTTCGGTGAGGGGACCAAATGGTAATTCAGATCGTCTTGGGAAAAAAGTGGAGGGAACTACGTTCCCATGAGTTCACCATCAGCTTGGCTCCAGTATATATCTAATTGTATCTATTATATATATATATATATATATGATCATATTTTGTGAACAAAAATCCCAGAATTTATTATCAAAGTTAGGTGGTTCAAAATCTGTCAAAATCGTTAAAAAAATCTTTAAATTGTGTGAAATTTGAGAGATACTATCTTCTGTGTAATTAAGTGCTTTGCCTTTGGTTTGTTTCATATATATATAAAAAACATGAGTATAGCAGTACATAGTGATACCTTTTTATTGGACTAACGTTGCATTTAAAGGACAAGCTTAAATCTATATATATATATTATACACACACATGTTCTCTGGGTATAAGCTGATTTAGAAATCTAATTTACACTTTCAGAAAATCGCTGAGCTTTCAGCTGCTAGAAAAAAAATCTGATTTAATTTAATGTGACCTTGTCTCACCCTTAGCCGAGAACAATAAAAATACATAGAGTAAAGCTGCATCTAAAGTGCTACTGGAAACCTGCAGGGTGTGTTTGTAGGAAGTGTCCTTGGACAAGAAGAAGAGGATGGCTTACCTGACATTAGTGAGATTTTTATTTTTTTAACCCCTCGACATCTAGGAAAGTTGTACTCTACTGCCTCCATTATTTTTATTTTAAAAGTCATAAAGCAGTCATTGTCATATTTGATGTAATAACATCACTATCAATAGTGTACTCCAGGGACTTTTTTAACCAGCATAATAAAAGCTGCATTTGTTTAGTCGAAGATGCATGTATCTGTTAACAAGTAATATATACGTATATATATATATGTGATGAATCTCACGCTAGCTCTGTTTGTTTTCAATGACTCAAGCTCTATAGTTGATTCTTTGAGTGTTATGAAGTAATCAACAGTTTGGTTAATGCGAGCTTAAGCTGTCAATGCAGTCACTGTCGCCAGAATTATTCAGTCCAGTGGAATGGAATGTTTCTTCATAAAGTAATAACAATGTAATTTAAGTTAATATACAATCAAATGTCCAAAAACTGCTAGAAGCAAATACAGAACAGTGTTTTAAAAAGCAAAAACATATGCTGGTCCTATAATGGGGGAAAAAAAAGTTGCTTTGAATGACAGAGAAATCTGAGCTGTATGAGGAAGAATGATTTAATGCTTTCGTTACCTTTACATGTTCCGGTATTCTTAACACGACGAGTAAGAAGTAAATAAGAAGCGTGTTCTTAACAGCGTCCCGTTTCTGCTCCTATTTCACATTGCTCGCTGAACCTTATCCATGTTGAAATATAAAGAAACTGATGAAGGCACTGGAATGTCATCCTATGATATCACTAGGAACCGAACAATAAGAAAGTTGCTCGGTGGCTATTTAAAGAGCCCAAGACTTCAGGACAAAAGCCAGCAGTGTTTTCCTGTTTGTGGCAGAATGTCACTTACAGCCAGTAAGTGACTCATCGGTGTCAATAGAAGTGGTAATGCAGAAACGGCTCCGCAGTAAAATAGTATTACAATGGCTCGATTTGGAACGCCTGCCTGGCTTACATGCTTTCAGAGTAATTTATAGGATACAAAGTAACACATTCTTCAAGGAGAAACTGGACATAAAGTAGACTTGGAAAAAAATGTAAGCTGTTTATAGAAATTTGATTTCTTACTTCAAGGAAATCAAGGTACAATGCAGAAAATAGACCTTGTCTTATGAAGAGCTGGGACTGAGTGGATTTGTGATTATCCATTAGCAGACACGGAAACGTTCAAATCATCATCAATCCATCGTCTTTTTGTCATTATGCCAATCCAAACACACTGGGCCCTATTACGTACTTAACGCTCACACAGTGCTAATGTTAGCATTAATGGTGGGTTAAGTGGTCCTACCGCAGGCTGCCCATATTACATTATGGGTTAAAAAACCCGTTAGCAATACGTATCTTTCCAGCGCGAGCTTACTGTACTTTGCGCTCCCTATGCTTGACATGGGGAGCGCAAAGTGTTAATTAGCATTAGGATTACAAAAATCCTAACGCTAATCACACAACACTGCAGTAACTGAAAAGTTAACCACAGCTTGGAGCTGGTGCTAACTGACTCCGCTTCTAAAGAATCAGTCAGCCCCAGCTACAAATCCCCCCCAAAAAAATCACATACTCACCACTCACCCTGTGGCGAGAACGGCGGCTTAATCCACTTCTTCTGGCATCTGGGAGCAGAGTGAGACTGGGGGAAAAAAGTCCCCCAGTCTCCCTCTGAGAATCACTCTGCCGACCTGCAGGATCTTGCGAGAGGAAAAGGTATTGAACACGAGGCTGTAGGAGCCAAAACATTACTGTTTCATATTAATTTATAACTGGAATAATGTTACTTTTTATTGCACTTTATTTAATTGATCATTTAACATACTCAAAGGATTTCTATTTTGCTATAGTTTTCAGCAGTATTTATCCAACAGCTTGATTGTGGGTCATTTATTTTGATGCCATCCATCTGTTTTTTTTTACCTATTTCTTTGCCAATTTGGTGACATTGGAAGTAGTGGCTGGGATACAAGGGGTGCCTATGTAAGTGATTTTTAACATAGGCTGAAAAAAGACCTGCATCCATCGGGTTCAGCCTTTCACACATTACCCACTGCTGTTGATCCAAAAGAAGGCTAAAAACATCTGACGTGCTCACCAATATGCAAAATACAGGGAAAAAATTCCTTCTTGACCACAGAATGGCATTTTTGGCAAAGTCCAGGAAAGCACACTCAAGACCAAAACATCTGAACTGGATGAAGAGGTTGAGACTTTAGGGGTTATTCAGAAAGCACCGAAATTTCATTGAAATTTCAGTGCTTTCTGGTTCGGCGCACTTCAGCGATCCCAGCTCGCCAACTCTGCAGTGAATTCTCTATTAACCGCAGGATCCCCTAAGTGCACTGAACGTGGAGCCGCTGAAAACCGCCGAACTGCAGAAAAACAAAACAGAACTCTGCCATTCTTTAACCCCTTAAGGACGGGAGTAATTTTACAACTTCGGCGCTCTTTCGGAAGTGAAGTTTGCTGAAGTTTTTGCTCATCATGTTTAAACGCGGTTTTAAGTCACGTATTATTATACCACCCAGATAAATTATATATCGTTCTTTCCGGCAGACTCGGCAGATTAATAATATATCATAATTATATATATACGTCATGTACTGCCAGAATGCTATAACAAAAAATGTAAAACAAAATGTGAATTTTCAATAAAATTTCAATCATCCACAGTGTGTAAAGTATTTTTTTTTTTCGCATTTTATTAACCGATCCTTTGCGGTTATATTCTATGGCGTAGACTTGGGAACCCATTTTTTTTTTAGGGGGGGGAGAAATTACGTGATTTTAGCTAAACCCCCAAAAAAAATCATTGAAGCATCATTGTTCACATTATAATTTAAATGTGAACAATAATGCTGCATCAAAAAAAAAGCATGTTTTTATTTTTTAATTAATTAATTGTTTTATTATTTTTAAACACTATCATTTTACTTTTATCATTGTCATGTTTGATATCGTTGGAAAGGCCATGCTCAGACCTTTCCAACGATATCAGGCATGACCCCCTAGCTGCCACCGATCAGGAGATAAAGGGGTTCAAAGTACCCCCCTATCTCCTCCATGGGATTTCCTTAGGAAATCCCTTTGCAGCTAGGGCTTCCCCGGTTAACTGACATCATCGCGCATAGCTCGATGAGTCAGTTGATGCGGGGGGGACGACCCAGAGGTGGGGGCTGCCATCCAAGAGTATAATCTCCGGCTGGGCTCCTAACGCAGAGGACGTTCCATACCGTCCTGCGGCGTTAAAGCCCGCCAAATGCAGGACGGCATGGAATTTCTCACCTCCACGCGAGCCTTCTTCATCGCCGATCAAAGTCTCCCCAGAATGGCACAGAGTCCGGCCTAAATGATGGGTGTCTCCTTTCCTGTGTTACTCCTAAAATGTCCGGATTTCTGGACAGTTAACCCCATGGAGGGAGTGGTTCCTCCACTTGATCGCCTCGGGACCCTATGCTTATAGATGCAGCGCTTGGTACTTGCGCTGAGTTCTGAGTAGCGAGCGTCCACTCGTCACCCGTTTGAGTCTCCTTAGCAGATATTCTTTGCTTTTTTTCTTGCCACCTGGAATGACTCGTTTTTGCTGTATTTTTGTGATGCAGCACTGTTTGTTATGTGTTTTTTTATTTTCAGTCCTTTTCTTTTTCTTTCTCATTTTGTTTGTTGATATGCTCTCATGGTCATGGCTTTCATACTCCCCATGCCTCCCCTCTGTTATTTGTAGTCCTACCATGCATATTATATTGTCGTGGTTACTTATTCATGAGTAAACCTCAGTTCCGAATTTTCTCAATGAATGTTAGGGGGCTGAATGTTCCGTTTAAACGTCATGCTCTGTTTCGTGATTTACATAAAAATAAGCCGGTGTTAGTCTGCGTGCAGGAGATGCATTTTAGTGCTCTGCGTACCCCACACTTAAAATCTGCTATGTATCCTGTTTCTTATCATTCTACTGCCCAGACGAAGTCCAAAGGCGTCTCAATTCTTTTCCATAAGGACTGGGTCTTTAAATGCTCGAACCAATATACAGATCCGATGGGTCGCCTTTTGATTTTGGTGGGCACCATGAATGAACTGCCAATAACTGTTGCTAATTTGTATTTGCCTAATGTTAATCCGGTATGTTTTCTTAAAAACGCTTATAGTAAAATTAAGAATATGATGGAGGGTTCACTTTTCTTGTGTGGAGATTTTAACTGTGTGCCTGACTCGGCTATGGATACACGGCTGGGCCAGTCCCGCACACAGTCTCGTAAACAGCTCCCCTCTAGCCGCCAACTAAATGATTTTTTTTACGTTCCTCTGACTTATATGATGCATGGAGAATTATCAACCCCTTAACCAGGGATTTTACCTTTTTCTCCCCAGTTCACTTGTCCTACAGTCGCATTGACTTGTGTTTGATACATGGCTCTTCCGTCCCTCGCCTCCTAGCCGCCAGTATCGGCTCTATAACATGGTCTGACCACGCCCCTCTTACGATTGATTTTGAGGCAGACTACCCTGCTAGGGGAATGGGGACTTGGCGACTAAATGACTCCTTATTGTAAGTGACACTGTCTCTGATACGTTGGCGGTATTACAGGAATATTTTGCACTAAATGAGACAGGAGAGGTGGCCATTTCGTCAGCTTGGTTGGCGCATAAAGCAGTGGTGAGGGGCCATTTGATTCAAAGAGGGGCTAAACGGAAAAAGGCACTTGGTGCCCAGACGATCTCGATACGGCAGCAAATAGTTGAGTTGGAGTCCCAACATAAAACAAGTCCTACACCTGACCTCTTGTCTCGTTTAACAACCCTCCGACGGGATTTAATTCACTTGACTTTACAATCCTCTGAACGGGCCATAAGACGCTTAAACTACACTCATTATACCCAGGGCAATAAGGCTGGTCGCTTATTAGCATCTAAACTAAAATCTAAAAGACTTCAAACCAAAATATCTTACCTATTAGATAGGGGGGGGGGACAGGATTTACAACCCGTTAAAGATCACGGAAGAATTTGCTGACTACTACGCCTCTTTATATAATCTAAAGTCGGATCCTATGACCCACTACCCAAACCCAGATGAGATAACTAGATTCCTCCAGGGTGCAGATCTCCCCTCATTATCCCGATCACAGGCGGCAGATTTACTGGCTCCATTTACGGATGAAGAGGTGCGCAAGACCGTTAAGGCTCTCCCAAAGAATAAAGCCCCTGGGCCGGATGGATTTTCTAATTTATATTATTAGACTTTCGCAGATATTCTAATACCGACCCTTACGAGATTTTTCAATCAAATCAAAACCACAGGTGTAATACCCCCAGAAATGCTCCAAGCTACTATTATAACGCTACCTAAACCTGGAAAACCCCGACGAGCTGTGCGAATTTCCATCCTATCTCATTATTAAATGTAGATGCTAAGCTGTACGCCAAGTTATTGGAGTCTAGAGTAGCACCTCTGCTTCCCCTTCTGATCTCAGCAGAACAGACTGGTTTCATACCCGGTAGACAAACATGTGACAATACCCGCCGCTTTTATAATATTATTAACATTGCCTATAGAACCGATATGCCTGGGCTCCTCTTAGCACTGGATGCCGAGAAGACATTCGACCGCCTGCACTGGGGCTATATGCGTAAGGCATTAGAATCCTTTGTCTTCCCTGCCCTATTTGTTAATAGTATCATGAGTCTATATTCCTTCCCGACAGCAAAAGTCCTGGCATCTGGGTTTCTTTCCTCCTCATTCTCCATTACCAACGGTACCAGACAGGGATGCCCCCTCTCCCCACTAATCTTTGTTTTGGCCCTGGAGCCTTTGGCCTCGCGGATTAGGCAAGACCCTTTTATCTCTGGCATCTCTACCCTAGATGGAACCCATAAATTAGCTATGTTTGCTGATGATATTTTGATTTTTCTTACCTCCCCTGAAAACTCCCTGCCATCTCTAATGCGCCAGCTTACCTCATATGGCCTGGTCTCCTACTATAAAAACAATGTGAGCAAGACGCAGACACTACCTCTACATGTTGATGATTTTTCGCTTTCCTCTTTACGTGCCTTGTACCCATTTGACTGGAGAACGACCTCTTTAAAATACTTAGGTATCTCTCTCACCAAATCCAGGGGCTCGATCCTTAAACTCAATTATAACCCCCTAATGACCTCTATTTCCTCCCAATTGACCTCCTGGCATGGCCTGGAGGTCTCTTGGATGGGACGCATGGCGGCTCTGAAAATGTGTATTCTAGGAATATTCCAGTTTTTATCCCAGCTCATATGTTGCTCCGCATGCAAAAAATGCTACACGCACACATATGGAAGGGGAAGCCTCCGCGAATTTCAGCTTCCACACTCAATGCGACTAGGCGCAGGGGGGGCCTAGGCTTTATAAATATTACAGTGTATTACAGGGTGGGTTTATTGGCTCAGCTCCTGTCCTCTATGTACCAGCGAGAAACGCCTTTATGAAGAATGCCTATACTGCCCCTCTTCGAGTCCATGACCTGCTGTGGTTCGCGACGATCCCACATCGTACATTAGAAGGTATTCTACCTTCTACTTCTCTTTCCCTTATGTCATGGCGCTTATGGGGTAGACAACTTTTCCGGCCCTTCCCGTTGCTAAACATGGCCCCGCTGCGCTTCCTATGCTGTACTATCCAGGACCTGACTCTTGACCAATGGTTCCAGTTAGGTCTTACTCATATAAATCAGCTCTTCACAGCCTCCTCAATGAAAACCTTCCCGGACCTAACACGAGAGTTTTCCCTCCCCGCTAGCGACTGTTTCACGCACCTTAGAGTAAAACATGCACTGACGCAATGAGGTATCTCTTCCTTTGCAGCGACGGACATTACGGCCTTTCATAGACTGTGCTTAGGTAAAAAAGTTATGAAAAAACCTTTGTCTTTGTGCTATGATAGTTTGTTAAATGTGAACTCTAATAAGAAACTGCCTTATATGACCAGATGGGACAAAGATTTGTCATTCAACTCATCTATGGAGGACTGGTTCTATGCCACTGAAACGATATATAAATACACTAGGAGCACTAACTTATGGGAATCACACCTTAAACGTTTATATAGATGGTATCTGACCCCGAATCGTTTGGCTCATATACCCGGACACTCTGGTATGTGTTGGCGCTGTGGTACCTGTGTCGGATCTATTCTTCATATCTTTTGGCAATGTCCGCTCCTTGCTACCTTTTGGGGAAAAATTTGTAGATTGATATCTCACTGTTCCGGCCTGTCTCTGCCTTTATGCCCCAAACAATATCTGTTGCATATGCTTCCTATTACTATACAACAACGGCATAGAGGTATAATATCGATTATACTTAGCGTAGCTAAATCAACTATAGCGCGTCACTGGCTTTCTAAAGTCAGTCCCTCTATGAGGGAAGTCATGTCATCACTGGAGAATGTTTACCATTATGAGGGAATGTATCACAGGGCCGCTAACTCTCTATTCTTGTTTCAAGGTGTATGGGAAGGCTGGGAGGTTTTTGTAGCTTCTGGGGACTTGATATAATTGATGGGGTTGATGATATGAGGATATATGTGTGGCTGATGTTGGACCTAACTGAGCATATTCATTTTTTTTTTTATTTCTTTTCATTTTTACTCTATTTTTGAGTATTTTTATAATTTTGTGTGTTTTTGTTATGCCTTATTATTTTCATGTATTTTAGTTTAGAATGAAAATGTTGGTTCACCCGATTTGTTATAAGCAAAATTTAGGCTGCTGCTAGACTTGTTTCGTTGTAGGATCCTGCGCGATCCTTTCTTTTCTCAATATTTGCGTTTTATTTCTGGCATTTGTTCTTTACGTGTGAACCTCAATAAAAAACTTTTATAGGGAAAAAAAAAATTGGGAATCAAAAATTTCGCCCGAAAAAAAAATCAAAAAAATAATTAAAAAGATAGTTTACTGAAAATGTTAAAGAACAAACAAATGAATAAAAAAAATTAAAAACGATTAAATATTTTAACATTGAATCCAATGGGATTCACATGTTTAAACCTGTTGAACTGAATATCAGGGCATCTCACTGACACTTCAGTGCAGTTCGGGATTCTCTGAATAGATTAACAATTCTCTATGGGACAATTTCGCTGCCGCTGAAGATCACAGAATTGCAGTGATCTGCTGTGAACTGCACCTTATTTTGTTGTCAATTCGCCAATATTTGATGAATTTACAATTTTGTGAATAGACAAACTGCCACGAAATTGCAACGTATGGTGAAATTCTCTGTTCGGTGCCCTTTGGTGGCAAGTTCGGTGCTCTTTGAATAACCCTTTAAATTTTATTTCAGTGTATCTATTTTGAATTGTAATTTGCAGTTACCTCATCAGGCTTCCACAATACCTAGTTTGTCGAATGATTTTAATGTTATTTTCTTCTTCTGCTTATGAAACATACTCGGGTTTGTTTTAAACTAAACTAAGCATTAAGAGGTTTTGGTTTGCAATAGTTCTGGGTCACAGAAATAATACATTGGCGTTTGTGTTTCTCCCATGATACTTTATTCATGATAGTAGTTATTGGTATATTAATATATGTTTACAGTACACAGACGACTACACAGTTAATAATGATGATCACTCAAGCTAAACGAAAGTGCTTGGGACAGGACACGGAACAAAAAGGTATATTGTATTCAGGAGAATTTCATTTAGTCAAAACAAATATTTACATTAGTAAAACAGAAATGTTGCGCAATACTAGTGTGACTGCATTACTAGTTAACCTGCTCATCCTGGCACGTTTCAGTATAAAACAATATTATTTTTTTCCTCATCAAAACTGCACATTGTACAGGTCGCAATGGAATGCAGAAAAAAATACTAGAAATGTGGGTTTGGCAAAAAAAAAAATATAGATCCAGTTAACTTCCAGAGCACCTGACCAACAGCTATTATAAAATGTAATTTTCCCAGTCTACTGAAAAAGTGGCAAGCACTCGCTCAGAAAACTATATTCTTGAGATGCAATACATAATTTATTCGCCTGCTGAAGGTTCATCCGAAAGCTACAGGTGTTAGATTTGTGTAGGTAAAGGTGCACTGTCAACAAGATAGGTGGAGACGGCAGCAGTTACAAAGATTGGATGCAACTAAAACGTTGCTACCTACTAGTAGAACCAGAAAAACAGGAAACAATGGCCCAGTCCTCTAATCAATGGGGGGGGGAGGTAACCCCCTGGAACGTATCAATATACAGTATCTCACAGAAGTGAGTACAACCCTCACATTTTTGTAAATATTTCATTATATCTTTTCATGTGACAACACTGAAGAAATGACACTTTGCTACAATAGAAAGTAGTGAGTGTACAGCTTGTATAACTGTGTATATTTGCTAACACACTTTTGTTGCCAGCGGTTTAGACATCAATGGCTGTGTGTTGAGTTATTTTGAGGGGACAGCACATTTACACTGTTATACAAGCTGTACACTCCCTACTTTACATTGTAGCAAAATGTCATTTCTTCAGTGTTGTCACATGAAAAGATAAACTATTTACCATAATGTGAGGGGTGTACTCACTTCTGAGAGATACTGTATGTGCGTGTAGAGGCTGGGGATTCGGGGCACATGTATTGAAAAGTGTACTGTCACCTGAAAACACTTTCATATATTATTTCAAAAACCCTGATCCATAAAATGATATTAATTTCTTCTAAACAAATTAACTTTTCCACTTGAAAATCTATTCCCCTTGAAGCATTTATGTGGTAACAGACATCTGGGAATAACACCCTATTTTTGAAAATTCCATTTCTTGAAGAAGCTGTGTGGCCTCTGTGCTTAGTCTGCTAACTAAAACAGAACGCACACATTTCATATCGTCAATTTTATTTGTTAAACTGACCTTTGCAAAAGAGGAACTTTCACAATTGGTTTTCTTTGTCATGAAAACTATTAATATCATCCTACTGAAATGGATACAGCTTACAAAATCGACCTAACCATGTTTATTATCTACTTATGACCTAGTTCTTAATTCTTTCGATTAAATCCACCCAGGGATATTACTACTAGAGCAACAGAGATAGGGCCACCCTAACCCTTTAGATGTATTGGGGAAAATCGTGGATGTACAGCTTGCATCCCAATCATACCTTGTTCCCTGGGGAGACGTGGGTCAGACTTCTGAGTGGTGGGGTGTGCACATCCCAGGTGGAAGTGAGGTGCACACATCTCTAGCAGACCATCAGAGAAGGAAAACCAATACCGATGTAAGCTAGAAACTCACATTAGGAGTGATTCTATGCACAGCTATCCCAACAAAGACAAGCAGCATTGGGCCTCTGCCCTTCTTGCCTCTCCCTAAAAGGTGGCCATATCCAGGGATATATCTACACAGAACACAGTGGGCACTATTCTGGTTTAGCCAGTAATAGTGAGCTGCAAATTGGTGAAATCAGTGCGACATATTAACCCTTACTGCTTCCCTATTAGTGACTCTATTATGAGTGTGGTACTATTTTGTGTCTCAACTCATAATGAAAGGGAGCCACGGAAAGATGGTGCCAAGGTGCCGTGGTATGCTGCTGATATCCTCTGGAGTGGATAGGACTTCATTGAGACAGGCGCAAGCCCTACAGTTGTGTTCAAAATTATTCAACCCCCAATGCTGTAAAGGGTTTTAGTGAATTTAGTGTACATTTGTAATTGTATTCAGAATGAAATGCTACAAGGACTTTTTAAAGAACCATATGCAACTAAAATGACATCAATTGGTTTTGTAATACAGTAGTAAATGTTTCTTTTGTGAATTCTTCATTTACACAATTATTCAACCCCTTAAAGACTACCACTCTGAAGAACAGAGGTTCATTCAAGTGTTTTCAATCAGATATTGAAAACACCTGTGGATGTCACGGAGCAGCAATAAAGCATAATAAGCACCAATTAGGCAGCTTTAAAATGACTGTGATACTCCGCTCCTTCTAGACATTTACTGGTGTGGTTACAAACATGGTGAAGTCAAGAGAATGGTCCAGGAAGACAAGAGAAGAGGTGATTACTCTTCACAGGAAGGGCAATGGCTATAAGAAGATTGCAAAGATGTTAAACATACCAAGAGAGACCATAGGAAGCATCATTCGCAAATTCAAGGCAAAGGGCACTGTTGAAACGCTACCTGGTCGTGGCAGAAAGAAGATGCTGACTTCGACTGCTGTGCGCTACCTGAAGCGTTGAGTGGAGAAAAGTCCCCGTGTGACTGCTGAAGAACGGAGAAAAGATTTGTCAGATGTGGGTACTGACGTTTCAGCTCAGACAATACGGCGCACACTGCGTAATGAAGGCCTCCATGCCAGAACTCCCAGGCGCACCCCCTTGCTGTCTCCAAAGAATAAGAAGTCAACTGCAGTATGCCAAATGTCATGTGGACAAACCACAGAAGTTTTGGGATATTGTTCTGTGGACTGATGAAACAAAATTAGAACTGTTTGGGCCCATGGATCAACGCTATGTTTGGAGGAGGAAGAACAAGGCCTCTGAAGAAAAGAACACCTTGCCTACTGTGAAGCATGGCGGGGGGTCGATCATGCTTTGGGGCTGTTTTGCTTCTGCAGGTACAGGGAAGCTTCAGCGTGTGCAAGGTACCATGAATTCTCTTCAGTACCAGGAGATATTGGATGACAATGTGATGCAGTCCATCACAAACCTGAGGCTTGGGAGACGTTGGACCTTTCAACAGGACAATGATCCCAAGCATATCTCCAAGTCCACTAGAGCATGGTTGCAGATTAAAGGCTGGAACATTTTGGAGTGGCAATCGCAGTCACCTGACTTAAATCCGATTGAGAACCTCTGGTGGTACTTAAAGAAAGCAGTTGCAGTGCGCAAGCCTAAGAATGTGACTGAACTGGGGGCTTTTGCCCATGACGAATGGGCGAAGATACCCGTAGTTCGCTGCAAGACACTTGTGTCAAGCTATGCTTCACGTTTAAAAGCTGTTATAACTGTAAAAGGATGTTGTACTAAGTACTAAGATTGAATGTCACTTGGGGGTTGAATAAAACTGATAATGATGTGAGCACAGAAAAGACATTTGTGGTTATTTCATTATAAATGTTATGTTATATTTGTCTGACCTACACGTGCCTCTTTGATTTAATTGTAAGCAAGATGACTGAATGATCAAAATCAATGTCAAACTGGCCAAAACACTCAATTTCAGTGGGGGTTGAATAATTTTGAACACAACTGTACATGAGCTTGTGCAAATGGGGTTCATGCAGAGTCAGAGAAAGGATGCTAGGAACTATTTGTTCCCAGTTTGTTTCTCCATTCGATCAGAGAAGGTGATTGATTGCAGGAGGCAGCAGTGGATCTGCACAGTTGAACCAGAGGAAAGCAATGGATTTTTTATCTGTATTTTTTTTAAGTGACTTGTTTGCTCTCTGTGTTAGCCCCTCAGACACAGACCATGGGTCCCCAAATACGTATTTATCATTTCAGATCCAAACCCTTTCCAAATGGGGACTTGGAGTGGGATGGTTCCTTGGCAACAAATTTGCCACCTCATTTTAACACTTCAGATGTGATGAATGTGATTGCTTGGGGGGAGGGACGTAGGGGTGCTCGGTAGTAATAGCTTCTCAAGTACTATGATTTTATCCATAAAATAACTTGCATTGGGAAGTGGTTTTTCAAACACTGTTATTTTCTACATGCAAAGTCAAACTTTGGATGAATTGCTGCCTGCTTTACCTACAGGTTGAATAAGGAATAATCGTCCCAACTACCAGATAAAAAGAATACCTGTTTGTTATAATATTGTGTAGACTTCAAAACAATCACGCACAAACAAAAACACACAAATATCTAATTACATGATTATAAACAGAACAAGTTCTTTACCTTTACAAAGAATTAACAGCAGACTTGTATTTTAACAGCTTGTTACATATCTTAACATATGAAACATCATGCAATCTATTCAAAGCATCTAACTTGGCAACTATGCACTGTGACCCAATTACCCCAATGGGATGTTCATCCTTTGAAAATGTCACTATCTCATTAGTTCCACGTGACTAATTTTAAATTTGGACTTCTTTCGCTTTCTGAAAGATTAATGTCCACTAGACTATTGAATTTCAGTCCTTGCCTACAATAGACAGATCCCTTTAAAATTATTAGCTGTATCCCTGCAGCCCATCGGATTAGTAATCGCCATGGTGCAGCGTGAATCCTGGATCAGGAGCAAACAATGTTTAATGTGCACATTACCCTTGGGTCTCCGAATGCTTCCTCAATCAATATTCTCTAATTATAGCCCCTAATTTATTATTACATAAAGTAAATGGTGGCGTTCCAATGATTTAGAAAAGGAAGTGAAACAAGCAAGAACAGAATGCCGTGTTGTGTTAGTTTAGTAGAATACACAAACCAGTTGTTTCCTTATCATTTAGTTCCTTGTTTTCTTGACAGTAAAATTAAACAATACCAGAAAATGTAAACTAACATCATTACTTAAATAGTTAATAAGATATAAGAAATTGTATTGTGCCAATTGTTGTAATTCTACCATTTCAATAGACTTTAATGGCTCTGGTAAATCTACGACAGCTCTATGGTTTGCACATGATTCAGAATTTAGCCTGTAGTACGTATGTTACACATTAGGTAGATTCTGTGAATTTTTGTTTTTGACAGAACATAATTGATTTTTGACTGAAAATTTTCACAGAAAATAGGACATATCTGGATAGGGGAAACTGATTGTTTTGATGAAACTAGTTTAACTTTCACTCTATATTTATTTATCTATTCATAAAGGATTTTACCACATTACATTGAGATTTCTCTCATTTTCAAGTATGTCCTGGGTTCAAGAACATTGAATTGATACAGTCGTTACAGAAATACACAATAATAAAATGCAAGATATTAAAAACAAAACACAAATATGCAGATTAAAAGAAAATACATATATTCACTATGTTACATGTTTACAGGTGCATTCTGTATCGAGGTATGTTAATAGGGAGCTCTTAAGTGACTTTAGACTGGGGGAGGATTTGATGGCGTCTGGGAGGTTATTCCATATTTGAGGTGCTCTGTAGGAAAATGAGGATCGAGCCACTTTCTTTTGGTATTGTGGTATTGCAAGTAAGGTGCTGGACCTGGATCGGAGGTTATAGGATGAGGGAACTGCTAGGGGAAGCAGCCTATTCAGGTAGGGTGGTAGCTTCCCAGAAAAGCTCTTAAACACCAGGTTGGAAAGGTGAAGGGTACGTCTAGATTCCAGCAACGGCCAGTTTAGCTCTTTTAACAAGTCACAATGGTCGGTCATGTAGTTACATTGTAGCACAAAGCGGCAGAATGAGTTATATAATGTAGTAAGTTTATGAAGATGTATTTGCTGGGCAGCTGCATACACTACGATCTCCGTATTCAATAGCCGGCATAAGCATTTGCTGTACAATCTGCTTTCTTACCGCAGGGCTCAGGCAGGACTTGTTTCTGTACAGGGCACCTAGTTTGGGGTAAAGTTTAGATGAGAGTTAATCGATGTTGGGCCAAAGGATAGATTTGGGTCTAACCACATACCTAGATATTTGAGAGAAGTGACTGGTCAGCGTGCCATTTGATTTTGTCCTGACACATAGATGGGGCGTTTGCATAGACGCGGGTCTCCCTTAGACCCGCGGACGTACAGGGTACGTCAGCGGTGCCTAATCCCCCTCCCGCCCGATACTCATCTCCCTCGCTGGATCCCTCGGCGATCTGGCAGGGAGTAAGCCTGCCCATGTGATTTACAGGGGCAGTCGAGGCTGATGACGTCGCCACGCTGCGTGGTGACTTCATCAGCAGGCGTCCCCATGCAAAGCAATGGAGGGGAGGGGGGGCTCCTTCGGAGCCCACTATCTCCCCAACCATTGCAGCTAGGGAGATGCTTTTTACACCGCTGAAAAGGGGAGAGTATGCCGGCTATTGAATACGGAGATCGTAGTGTATGCAGCTGCCCCGCAAATACATCTTCATAAACTTACTACATTATATAACTCATTCTGCCGCTTTGTGCTACAATGTAACTACATGACCGACCATTGTGACATGTTAAAAGAGCTATAATGTATAGCATTAACTGTTTCGCCGCCGGATCACGTTTCGGCGCCAATTGCGATTCGAACCTGGAGGGGGGCTGACATCTTGGATGTCAGCCAAGCCTCCAGGTCCCCCCCCACCCACTGACAACCTCACCATATGTGTGAGGATGTCAGTGGGCCAGTTAACCATCTAGCTGCCATGTAGAGATAAAGGGATCCTAAGGATCCCCATATCTCCCGATCCATGGCAGCTAGATGGTCATATTTGACATCATTTGAAAGGCCTGATTATGGCCTTTCCAATGATACCAAACATGACTAGGTTTGGTTTAATAAAAAAAAAATGTTTTTTTGTTAAAAGTTTTTTTTGTCTGGGGGGGTTTAATTAAATAGGACCTAGGCTGTCATCTAAAAATAATTAGCACAAAATGGTCAGAATGAGCGCAGCGCACATAGGTGAACTGTCTCAGCAGTGAAGGGGTTAAAAAGCAAACGCATGTAAAAATTGGGTATTTCTAGTCTCGGGACAAAATTTTGAACCTATTTAGCTGGGGTCTTTTTGGGTGGTTGTAGATTTTGGGGATTTAATTACGAAAAAGTGTGTTTTTACAATTTTTTTCCTCATATTTCATATTTTTTTTATAGTAAATTATTCGATATGATGGAAATAATGGTATTTCTAGAAAGTCCATTTAATGGCGGGAAAAAGGGTGTATAATATGTGTGGGTTGAATAAACGAGTAAGAGGAAAATTTGACCTAAACACTAACAGCGCAGAAACGTAAAAACAGCAGCGGTCACTAAAAGACGGATTTGTGTAAAACCGCCTGGTCACTAAGGGGTTAAATACATTTATGGTGGGGCCATTTATGAAATATCTGTCAATATTATGTCACTGATTCTGAGAATTTTTTATTTTCCAGATTCAGGACGTCTGTTTTCAAAGCTTGGCTGTAAGTGCTAGAATTTGCAATCAAAGTACACCTAATGTATACAGTCAGGTCCAGAAATATTGGGACATCGACACAATACTAACATCTTTGGCTCTATACACCACCACAATGGAGTTGGAATGAAACAAACACAATGTGCTTTAACTGCAGACTATCAGCTTTAATTTGAGGGTATGTACATCCAACTCATGTGAACGGTGTAGGACTTACAGCAGTTTGCAGATGTGCCTCCCACTTGTTAAGGGACAAAGGTAATGGGACAGAATAATAATCATAAATCAAACTTTCCCTTCTTAATACTTTGTTGCAAATCCTTTGCAGTCAATCACAGCCTGAAGTCTGGAACGCATAGACATCACCAGATGCTGGGTTTCATCCCTGGTGATGCTCTGCCAGGCCTCTACTGCAACTGTCTTCAGTTCCTGCTTGTTCTTGGGGCATTTTCCCTTCAGTTTTGTCTTCAGCAAGTGAAATGCATGCTCAATGGGATTCAGGTCAGGTGATTGACTTGGCCATTGCATAACATTCCACATTCCACTTCTGTCCCTTTAAAAAGTCTTTGGTTGCTTTTGCAGTATGCTTTGGGTCATTGTCCATCTGCACTGTGAAGCGCCGTCCAATGAGTTCTGCAGCATTTGGCTGAATGTGAGCAGATAATATTGCCCGAAACACTTCAGAATTCATCCTGCTGCTTTTGTCAGCAGTCACATCATCAATAAATACAAGAGAACCAGTTCCATTGGCAGCCATACATGCCCACGCCATGACACTACCACCACCATGCTTCAATGATGAGGTGGTATGCTTAGGATCATGAGCAGTTCCTTTCCTTCTCCCTACTCTTCTCTTCCCATCACTCTGGTACAAGTTGATCTTGGTCTCATCTGTCCATAGGATCTTGTTCCAGAACTGTGAAGGCTTTGTTAGGTGTTGTTTGGCAAACTCTAATCTGGCCTTCCTGTTCTTGAGGCTCACCAATGATTTACATCTTGTGGTGAACCCTCTGTATTCACTCTGGTGAAGTCTTCTCTTGATTGTTGACTTTGACATACATACACCTACCTCCTGGAGAGTGTTCTTGATCTGGCCAACTGTTGTGAAGGGTGTTTTCTTCTTTTTGAGAATGTTCCAAACAGATGTTTTGGCCACGGAAAAGAATTCTTCGGTCATCCACCACAGTTGTTTTCCGTGGTCTCCCGGGTCTTTTGGTGTTGCTGAGCTCACCGGTGCGTTCCTTCTTTTAGAGAATGTTCCAAACAGTTGTTTTGGCCATGCCTAATGTTCTTGCTATCTCTCTGATGGGTTTGTTATGTTTCTTCAGCCTAATGATGGCTTGCTTCACTGATAGTGACAACTCTTTGGATCTCATCTTGAGAGTTGACAGCAACAGATTCCAAATGCAAATAGCACACTTGAAATGAACTCTGGGCCTTTTATCTGCACATTGTAATAGGGGTAATGAGGGAATATCACACACCTGGCCATGGAACAGCTGAGAAGCCAATTGTCCCATTACTTTTGGTCCCTTAACAAGTGGGAGGCACATCTGCAAACTGCTGTAAGTCCTACACCGTTCACCTGAGTTGGATGTACATACCCTCAAATTAAAGCTAACAGTCTGCAGTTAAAGCACATTGTGTTTGTTTCATTCCAACTCCATTGTGGTGGTGTATAGAGCCAAAGATGTTAGAATTGTGTCGGTGTCACAATATTTCTGGACCTGTAGATGCTGTAAACCAGGGGAGCTCAACCATGGCCCTCCTTTATGCGTAACGCATAAAGGAAGGTTTAAACCTATTTATAGAACTGCATTTTTATTTACTGCTAAAGAAAGAAAATATATACAAAATAAGACATGAATTGGCCTAGTGTAAACCCTCTCAAGACCAATACAAGAAATTCTGGTGGAAAATAGTTTTTGTTATATGATACACAACATAAAGTACCACATTATTTTAAGATCACGGGTTTTGGGAAACCAATACAGAGCATATACAATGTCTGGCCAAAGAATAAGTCACGCGCTCTAGCATTTTGCTCCGATTACGGCACGCATTTGTTGCGGCATAATTTCGATAAGCTTATGCAATGTAACAACATTTATTTCAGTCCAGAGTTGGATTAAATTGTCGCCAAGATTGCTGATGGGAGAGTCGCAGCGCTGCATAAAGTCTTCTCTAGCATATCCCAAAGATTCTCAATGGGGTTTAGGTCTGGACTCGGTGGTGGTCAATCCACATGTGAAAATTATGTCTCATGCTCCCTGAACCACTCTTGCACAATTTGACCCCGATGAATCCTGGCATTGCCATCTTGGAAAAGCCTGCGCCATCAGGGAAGAAAAAAACATTAATGGAAAAACCTGCTCATTCAGTATATTCAGGCAGTCAACTGACCTCATTTTTAGGACATATGACGCTGTTGAAACTAGACCTACCAAACTGAAGAAACCCCAGATCACAGCAGGTGTGTACAGTAGGTGGGGACTTTTTTTGGCCATGCAATGTATAATAAGGCAGTACGCACAGTATATAAAATTTATAATATTTTCCATTTCTCATATTTGATTTCCTAGTGAGTTGTCTGAAACGCTGCAATAATAAGACTTAAAAAAGTTACATCATGCTACATAAAATGGAAATCAAATACAGCAAAGGCATAGCTTTGATATGGGATTGGACCATGTCAATATTTGTTTACATAATAATCCGTATTAGGCACTTTAACAGAAAGATTCAATAAATTGCAGCAATACAGATTTTTTTAAAAGTTTTTTCTATGCCTTTTAAACTAATTTTGTTCGTAATGAATATAAATATGCACGTTAAATTCAACCTGAAGTGACCTTTTAATGTGTCATTGGCCAAACAGCATCAGAAGACAGATGTCTCAATTAGAGGACTCTCTCCTCCAGATATCTCCAACAAAAAGGGATATTAGTCATCCTGTGTCTTAGATCTGTGTTTCTCAGCATTTCCCTAAAGAATTCCAGAACGAATATTGTTACAGCTTTTTAAATTAGCCTCTGCACCCATCACTCTTAAGGCTAGGGTCAGACGAAAGCATTTTTCCCCGCGAACGTGAAAAAGTGCGTCCGAACGCATTGACGTATTTTTTCATGGAATGCGCAATAACGGTCAGACGACGCGCATTTTCGGGCGTGATTTTGTACGGATCGTCAATAAAACTCTTTTGCGTCTGGACGTTATGTAGGCTGGACATTAGCAGCGTCTGACATCTCCTAATCACGCACACACACCGCTATGCCGCAGCTGCGCACTCTGTACGTCAGTACTAGCGGTTCAGCGTTCTCAAAAAAATGCGTTCAAATTCCACTTGCGTTGCACGGCCAGACTTTTGTGCGGCCGTACATCGTATATTGGCCGTCATTGCCTGTCATCTGCTGCTAGTGCGGCCGTAATTATGTGCGCCAGAACGCACATTAAGGCTAGGGTCAGACTGAGGCAGTGCGAACGCGCGTTTAGGCGCACTTAATCACGGCCGTGCTAGCAGCAGATGCCGGGCAATGACGGCCAATATACGAAGTACGGTCGCACAAAAGTGCGGCCGCGCAACGCAAGCGGCAAACAAACGCATTTTTTCGAGAACGTCAAACCGCTAGTACTGACGTACAGAGTGCGCTGCGTCCGCTAGCGGCGTGTGTGCGTGATTAGGAGACGTCAGACACTGCTAATGTCCGGCCAACATAACGTCCAAACCCAAAAAGTGTTTTATTGATGATCCGTACAAAATCACGGATGAAACTGCGCATCGTAAGACCACTATTGCGTATTCCGTGAAAAAATACGTCCATTCGTTCGAACGCACTTTTTCACGGACAACGTGAAAAATGCGTTAGTCTGACCCTAGCCTAAAAGTGCGCTGGTCTGACCCCAGCCTAAGAGTTCTATACCATAGGTTGGGAATCTAGGAAGAACACTACTCAATAAAGTCTCCCTTACAATTATTGGACAGAATTCATAGTAATAGTCTACATTCATACATATTTGCCAAACAATGGTTCACACAACCTAATTACTAAGGATTTGCACCCATGGAACATTTACTAATAAGACACACTTTCAGCATCAAATACACACTTTGGGCTCTACTACATTCTCCGCGCAAATTCGTACACACAGCGCATCTTTTTTGCGCGCAGCGTTAAACGTTAATGCACGAAAATTAACACTGGTATTACGATCCGATCGCATTTTTTCATCTGTCAAAAAAATATTGTGCGTAAAAAAGACACGCAAAAACGTGCGCGCATTAACGTTGAGCGCAGAAATCGGTGGGCAGACTGTTATTTC
This sequence comes from Leptobrachium leishanense, assembly GCA_009667805.1. Lineage (NCBI taxonomy): Eukaryota > Metazoa > Chordata > Amphibia > Anura > Megophryidae > Leptobrachium > Leptobrachium leishanense. The sequence goes on along the minus strand of CM019067.1, from coordinate 111,373,583 downwards.
ATGCGATTCAGCCAATCAGAATTATGAACCACAATGGTCTGCCATTCAGTTTTTGCGCCTGCCAAAATCAATCTGAGTATAAATGTTGCAGCAATAATAAAAACACGCACAACCTCTCTATTTTATTGTTTGGGTATGCGTAGAATGTGTTTTTCGTGCTGGTGTATTTAGTTTCGGCCAGAACGTTCAGATTTGCAGCTTACTACCAGCTTTTCTAAGACGTTAAAATTATGCGCACAAACGTCATTCGTAAAACGTTGCGTGATTGTAATACCATCTGCGTACCAGCGCACGAACACATTTGCGCTCACAATGTTAAGTATGAGATGCGCACACGAACGTGCGTTTGCGCAGGGTTCGCGCAGGGTCACTCGCGATAGACGTTAACGTGCATCGTATGCGCGAACGTCGTAATACGACGTTCTGCACAAAGGGTTTTGCCCCTCGCGTTAATGCGCTTTTGCGTGCACGCAAAAAAGTGCACAAAGAATGTTATAGAGCCCTTTATGTTTATCAATAACAAGTGTATACATAGATACAGTCACTATATCATGTGAGTACAGGTGCTAAGCCTCATGGGAGGACAAGAAGTAGAAATTCCCTGAATATTGTGGATTCTTAGAACTTTACCTCTGTCTTCTACATTTATAGATTATTTTTCACAAACTCAAATAGAACACTTTAACTAGCTGCTTTAACTGTGCAGTTGGCTCAGACACTTTCTTCCAGGCTACAAAGCGTGATATCAATTTGAAATGTCCAACACTAGGATAGGCTACTGAGCCGTACTGAAACAGACAACTGGTGTGCCTGTGATAGGCATGGAGTGCCCGGTCATCTGTTAAGTTTATACTACAATAGATGTGAGGTGCAATACGGCCAAAAGATCATGACATAAAAATACATATATCTTACATGCTGGTGGATGATGAGGCATTGGATCAAACATTATCACACATTAAGTAATTTTATTCTAATTCTGCTCTTATGCACCAAACACACATAAGCACACCCAAATAATAATGTGACCTGCAACGTTTGACTAAACGTGTACATTTGCTTTAAATTTTGGACTGGTTTTTGATTTGTCCTCTATTGGATCTTACTGTTTTCAGGATATCATTTTATGACCCTCATGCAGACATACATGCATCCCAATAATATAATTTGATTTACATATTTTCAAACTTGCATTCATGACTGAATTGCATTATATACAGTACTCAGGAGATGTTATTCACTAACATCCGAATTTGCTTCTGAAATGCACAGAATGGCGAATTTCATTGTAGATGCAATTTCGGGCAATTTATCTATTCACAAAGCTATAAGTTCGCCAAATACTGGGGAATTGACAAAATTTCGCCCACAACTTGGTGGCACCGAAACTGTCCCATTGAAACCTATCTATTCATCTATTTGCAGACAGCCGAATTACACTGAATTTTTTGGAAAATGACCTGATTTTTGGGGTTTCAATTTGACAGGTTTAAACAGGCGAATCCTATCAGGGTTATTCAAAGAGATCCGAATGGCTTGAGAAAGGTAACCGAATGCTGAAAATCAGCGTTCGGTTACCTTTCTTGGCCATTCGGCTATCTAGAGAGCAGGCAATACGCCAAATCCTGGCGAATTGCCTGCACATTCGGTGCCTGTTCGAGGGCAGTGAAATCCACATAAAATAGCACTGCTTCGGCTATTCAGAGAGCACAAAGCAGCAGTGAAAGGTTCCCGAATTGCCCTGCCATTCGGTGGTTTAATGCGACAGGTTTATTCAGGAGAATCCCATAGGCTTCAATGTTAAAAATATTCCCGTTTTAATTCAATATCTAATAAACCGTTCATTATAAAATTCTGCAGTAAAGAGTCTCTTTGTTTATAGATTTTTTTGGATATTTTAAGCATTTTTCTGGATTTTAATTTTTTTTAAGAAAAGTCCGATTTTTTTTAATTTTTTTATTTGTTTTTTAAGTTTTCTTATTTTTTCTGTAACAGCCCTTTTTATTATCATTCCTTGGACCTCATAAGTAAATTTCAGACATTTTCACTCAGTAGTTTCTTTGCAAACAGTGTTTCACTTTTCAAACATTCAAGCAAACGGTTTTGCTAATTTATTCACTTCACTCATCTGTGGTGTCGAGTTTTTCCGGCGGCTTCGCTGCGGGTGATCGGCTCCTGCTCGGGTTTTTCCGGCGTCTGCCGCGGGTTAATCCAGATGTTTTTGCTGGTTTCGGAGTGCATTCGCCGGGTTTTCGCGGTGACTTTTTGTCGGGTTTGCGGCAGCTTTTCCCTGCGCTTCGACGGCCCTGTGGTGCTTGCTGAATACACCGCAGGGTCGCCGAATCGGCCCGAATTGAAGAGAACGAAAAGTCACCGAACGTGCGGCGGCTTTTCGATTCTCTTGGAATAACCCGGTATTATATGTTTCATTGGATTTAATGTAATACCTTATTACATTATTTTAAAGACCTTTTATCTTTTTATTTCTTGCAAAAACGACTACATTTTTTATTTCTTAAAAGACCTTTTTGTATCTTGTATATATATTTTAAAGACAATTTTGTTTATTTTTTAAAAGACCTTTTTTAATATTTAACTACATTTTTAATTCATTTGTATTGATTTTAACTTATATTAGGCGAAAAGGAGACTTTGCTTTTTTTTAAGCTCGGTCGAATTTGCTGATGCCAATTCGACTGTTATAGGCACATTTCAGGGGTTTGCGCTGACATCTGATAACTGCTTTGGCGACTCAAATTTAGGCACAATATGGTAACCATTCACTGAATAGGGATTTCACCATATTTTTGGGCAAAATGGAATTGCCGAAGTACGCTGAAATGGGCAGAAATGTAAGGCACCAAAATTGCCTTAAAATTTTGGTGCTTTGTGAATAGACCCTTGATGTTACTTGAAATTGAGAGAAATCTCAATGTATCCTTCCTGGTAAAATACTTTATAAATACATAAATGTTTAAATCAGGTCTATTAAAAGAAAGGTGAAACTCAAGAGAATGACTGGAGAAGTGAAAAGTCTAGGTCAAAATAGCCAAATAAGAAAAATTCTCCCATTTATCTCCCTTTCCAAATTGGCTATTTGGTCTACATTGGTCTCTTCTGCCAATTCTCCTGATTTTCACCTTTCTTTGAATAGACTTGTAACAGGGTTATTCAGAGAGAGGTGAAAACCAGTAGAATGACTGGAGAAATGAAAATTCTAGGTCAAAATAGCCAAACCAGAAAATTCTACCATTTATCTCACTTTCCAAATCGGCTATTTGGTCTAGATTGTTCTCTTCTGCTGCCATTCTCCTGGTTTTCACCTCTCTCTGAATAGCCCTGTATGGTTTTTTTGTAGAATACTTTTGTGCAATACGAGTAATTGTCATTGTTGTTATCCCCAGCAGTCCCCAGAGTTAGAGACCGTCAACATATCTGCTTGTTGTACATAATGAAGTTAGGTAAAGTATTAGCTTGATATTATAATTTTGATGATGCATTTGGTGTGGTAACATCTGTAGCGAAGTGAAAAGTTACTTAAACCATATTCACCATATTTAAATATAATGATACTTCTCAATAACATGACCTAAAGAAAGTGTAAAAATTGTTTCATAACTATAAATAACTCAAACATTTTAAATCCAAGCTCTTTCATGTATCTTTTCTGTTCATTTATTTATTTCAAGTGTGTCAAAGCCTTGAGTCCTGATTTAGATTAAAATGTTAGATTTACCGTAGAAACAATTGTAAAGGGGCCAGTGTACTTCCTTCAGAGAAAGAAGGTTCATATGCAGTATACTTTGGGAACCAAGTGTCTGTGACTTTTTAAAATGTAATTATTTTTTTTCTGTTTAACCTAATAGAATATTTTAAATGAATTGCTAAACAGGTGCAAACAGTGTGGAAATTATTATATAATTTTTTTCACATTTTATCACTCTCTATGTGCATTTTTTTAATATATATATATATATATATTTCAACTGCAATAGTATATCTTCTCTCATTAAATATTATGGATGCAGCCATAACAGTAGAGGTCTCACAGCAGCTAACAATAGCAAATACAAATAGTCTACCATGAAATAAACCAATCATGGCTGCATCTGTACAACCTCAACTGCAGTTGGCCCTATATATGGAGACAGTAATATAAGCTATTTGAGCTATACATAGAAGTGTGAGTGTATAATGAATCATGTGAATACGAATTCATAGAATGTTTTAGTAGAAACTCACTGCTCTAGTGGATTTTCAAATTTGACCAATTTGTGCACTTTTTATTATTTTACATAATATATTTTATTACTTTTATTTTATTTATTAAATTTATTTTAAATTTATTTATACAAATTTAATTTATTTTTTAAAATGTCATTTAAACCTACTAATATGATGCAAACATTTTGTTATCTAAACAGAGGGAATGTTGGTCCAGAGATCTACTGTTAACAATACTGAGTTCCAAGCAACAAATGGCGTAGGTAGGAGAATTCCACACATGCATCGCATTTTAACAGAGAAAAGCTAACACATGGCTAAATGTGTTTATGCTGAATGACATATGGTTAATCCAAAAATATTTTCTTTCCACTAGTGTCTGCAACTGCATGAAGAAACATATGAAATTAATACATCCTGTTACGATGCTGTACCACTAAAGCCAGATGCCCGGGCAAGTTGACAATCCTATAACCGTTTTCCTCTTTTCTGTCTCTACAAGACTTTAATTGGATTCATATTTAAAAAATGGGGCGTTCTATGTCTCATGCTCCTTTTATGTTCACATGATGTCCAGCAACCATTTAAGACAGACAAGTAGATTTAGGTTGAACCCAAGTCCAAATACTATAGCTTAAAAAAATATACAGACAAATGCATATATTTAAAGTTACTTCTGGAAAAATGTATCCACATTAGTTGAAATAGTAAACAGGCAGTTAAATAATGTGTTTAATACATTTTAATATGTTAAGCTAAAGTTATATCTGTGACTAAAGTCAGGAAATAGTATCCACACAAAAATGAAATCCTGCCCTGCTTCTGATTAAAGGAACATATTAGTGGTTTTTGAAGTTTACCAATATCAATTCAGCATGTTAAAACAAGCAAGCAAGAAGAAGAGTCTGCAGACATTCCCCCACAGCTATAAACATATGCTCTACTCTCCATCTCCGTCTTTGTGCCAACTCCTGATTCTGCTGCTCACTGCTAACAGGGCTATTCATTAACCACCATTCTTTCAGTTTAACTTTGGTGAACAGCAGTGGCGCAAGTATGGCGAAACTACTGTCATCCACTGTTTAAGGAACTGCAAACTCTGGGTCCTTTTCAATGACATAACGACTCTAGTTGTTAACTGAACATCTGAATTTGCTACTCTGATCTTGCCACAAGCTTAGCTTGTGGCCTGGAATTGGAAGCTCCTTACTGTACATTATTGCTCTTATACTTTGTGCAGGAGTCATCAATAATGGCTCAAATTGAGACCAGTGAGCTATTCCATGGTAACTCACTGTCCTCCATTGTAGTTTGCTATTCTCTGCTTAAGACAGTATTCAGAAATGAATACCATCACTAAGCGCCTAGTGTTAAGTGATTTTTCTTATCCCTTACTTAACTCAGATCTCATGGTGTAGAGGGAATCGAAAGCTTGGGTGTTCTCTGGCGGTTAGCAGTGGAACAATGGGAACAAATAGTTCCTAGTGTTCCCTCACTCGCAACAGGGTTGAGCTTGGCTCTATGGACTCCTCTGGACTCCAGAATCCAATACCAGTGGCGGCATGCAATATTTTTACAGCTCTCAAAAACTCTTACTTCAGCTGCCAATACAGAGGCTGGGTTGGAATAGGCCCAGACTCAGGGAGCCATTAGGGGATATCGTCTTGCGCAGATTTTGTCCCTTACCTGCTTCTTGCACTGGCAACAGTGGAATAGAGCCTTCTTTTGGTTAATCACCAGATCAGAACTGGACTCAAGGTGTAAAATGATTGCTTAACCTCAAATTGGCCTGAAAATGAAAATCCCATATTTACTAAATGGCAAATTCGAAAAATTGTAACACATGTTCTCTCTCAGTTCATATCAATTGAGTGTATGTTAAGAAATAGCAGAAGAAAGGCCTAATCTGATAAACCATACTTGGCAGTCAGATATGTGACAAATACAGAATGATATTTATATTGCTATTAAGGGTATCTGTAATATAGCTATTTAAGATTTTTATTGAGGAAAAGGCATCCACAGCTCTAGAAGGGTAGGTTTATGGTATGGGATAAGGCATCTCCAGAGGGCCATTCATCCTGATCACAATTTACAGTAACACTGTCAAACTACATTATTCATAATATTTTGTAATACTTAACGAAAAGCTGGCTCCCACAGTGTTACCAAAATTGTCAGGTCTGTTTTTCCAACAATATTAAGGGAAGGATTTCAATCTTGAAGAAGCACTGGGGAAATGTTGCATTGTATTATTCATCTGCTAACTTATTTAGACTCATGCTGCTGTCTACATTATAAAGAAATAATATAGATATTATTTAATGAATTGGTAAAGAAAAATTAAGTCACTTTAAATTTTTTCAACATGTGGCACCAAACATTTATAAATTGTTTATAAATAAATATTTTATATTGCCAGCTGGGACTAAAATTTGTTTTTCAATAGAGTAAGACACATTACGTTTTTTACAAACTAACTTGGAAATGAATGTTATTGGATTATTACCAAATGCCATAGCAAGAGAAGCTATATACAACTGCATACTCTCCCCCTCACATTCCGGGATCTACTTGCTCTCTGCACTTCTCTATCCCTATCCTCCAGAACGTCTTTCATGCATGTTAGAGACACAGACCACACACTACACAAAGAAGCTGTTAGTCATGTTTTGTCATTGTCTGGATACTGTTTTAACTGCTTTTACCCTTACTGTAATTATCTATCATGTGCCTTTCAAACACCTAGGTAAACTAAAAGTTAAATACAATACTGTATTTAATGTGAAAATGTATTCATTACAAGATTGCTATGCATGCTTTTTACTGATATGTTAAGTGGCCATTACGAGACTTGACAGAGCCAATGATACGTAGGCACACATTTATCTAGATGTCTAGAAATCTGCTACCAGTGTAATATTGAATATCACTGTCTTATTTATTGCCAGTAAAAAGCCCAGGCGAGCCATAGGGTACAGTGGTCAAATGCCTGGTCGACTGCAGTGCCTGGTGGTCACTGCAGACCCTCAAATAACACCAACAGTTACCTATATGCATGCAGACTCTGAGGTGAGTTTGAGGAAGCATTGGCTGTGCACGGCTCCCAGGCATTGAAACTCACCTGGATTTGTCCGGTGTGCTTGATAGACAGTCCTGGTCTTTTTCAGACAATAATTAAAATAAATGTATGAGCTTATAACGGACTTATATATGAGGTAACTTTATTGGAACAGTATCCTACAGCGAAACAATGTTTCAAATCATGCAAGTCTTTGTCAAGTCTTGAATGAGTTCAAACGTCTCACTGTAGGATGCTGGTCCAATAAAGTTGTCTCAATTGGGAATTATGGGGAGCCCATACCTTACTTTGGATGTTCTTCAGGGAACTGGCAGATCCTGATATGTGTGAACACCTTACGTATGAACTGTATGATTGTTGTGGGTTTGTTGCCACTTATACTGCACCAGACCTGACAATAACTGAAACGGAGACATTATACTAAATGCATGGAGCCTTTATTTCAGTTCCTCCACTTTCTAGTCATGGTCTCGGTTTCTTCCCATGGTTGGTTTTCAGCTCCAGTATGTCCCTGATCAAGATGGTCTATGTTTGCTAAAAAATCCAGGTCAATTCCAAGTAAAAGTATTGAAAATGTTGCCTATATTATGTAAACTATGGTACAACAAGTATATGGTATCATGTACAGCTTCAATATATCCTATAGTAAAAGTATGTCTTGATTGTACTCAATCCTGTATGCTTTGTCACGTTGACCATTGGAATTTTGTCTTGCCATGCCACAGGCCTCTTTTTTTTTCCCCGACCACAAAACGAAGGTAATCTAGCTACAGTAAACCAGAGCATGTACACCGAACACATGTGAAAGAATATTGTGTCCATCATGCTCTATTTGTGGTATGGTCCCGATTAGCAAATATTTTTGATACTCCCCTTAGCAACTCCAAAATCCCTCAAATGTTGTACTTGGCATGAGAATCGATACGCATCCCTCTCTGGCCACATAAAGGAGGTTATATAGCGTCAGACTTAGTCAGCATCTATGACTCATTACTTATCTTGTCTTGAAATATTCCCATTAAATAGCAAGCACATTAGTTTTATTAAAGTGAATTTCAATAGTGGATAAGAGAGTACATTTACCACATCATGAGTAATATAAATGAGTCATCATTAATGGATCAAGGATGTTTCTTTTTGCACAGGCAATACAACCACAAAATGACTAAAGAATATAAAATATGCTGGGTTTAGAAGGCATGTGCTTTGACAAACCATTGAAGGCAGGACATGACAGTATCAAGAACTCATGCTAAACCCAAGAAACCAATATAGTAAAAAAATTAACAATGTGGTGTACACTATACTATATATACACAAAGAAAGAACTTTGGTTGCTGTATAATTTAAATATTTATAACTCTGCAACTCCGCAGGACATCACTCACCCATACATGAGAAATGTGAGAGGTCTTCCACCAGAGCCGAGCAGTATGAAGGATAGGGATGAGCTGTTCGGGTTCGGACGGGTTCGACCCGAACTTAGCCTGTTCGGGCGGATCGCGAACCCCGAACATTTCCGGGTGTTCGCCGCATGTTTGACCACAATGCATTTTCCCACTGCCTGAAGCTCGTAATTGGCTACAGCCTTGCACCTGACCACAGGTCTGGTGCAAGACTGGTTGAACACTATGCCAATCACTGCTCAGAGTCCTGATTGGGCAAATTTTGCCCAATCATGGGCTCACAGAGCTAAGTCCCGCAGCACACTATATAAGGTTTCAACGCGCCGATTCTGCACGCATTTCAGAGGAGATTTCAAAGCAGATAGTTGTGTGTGTTGTTACTGCCGGTCTGCCACGCTACTGGGGGGGTCTGGGGGGGGTCTCATTTCGACCAAATATCAGGGAATTTAGGTGATGTGTGTCTTGTCACTGTGCCAGCAAGTTTTTTGGGGGTTTACAACTTTATTTAAAACATTTGTGAATTGAGATGATTTTCTGGGTCTTGTCACTGTGCCAGCAAGTCTTTTTGGGGCTCACTAATTTCTTTAAAACACTTGTGAATTAAGGTGATCTGTGTCTCGTCATACAAAAAGTACCACGCTGTATTTTGGGGCTCACTAATTTCTTTAAAACACTTGGGAATTAAGGTGATCTTCTGTGTCTCGTCACACAGCCAGCAATTTTTTTTGGGGCTCACTAATTTCTTTAAAACACTTGGGAATTAAGGTGATCTGTGTCTCGTCATCCAAAAAGTACCACGCTGTATTTTGGGGCTCACAAATTTATTTAAAACATTTGTGAAATAAGGTGATCTGTCGCTTGTCACTGGCTGCCAGCTATCAGTGTGTCTCACTGAGTTATACCAGAGTTATTTAAATCTTTATACCAGAGTTGAATCAGAGTTCTGTATATATTAATCTATATATCACTCACCATGTCTGAAAGAACAAAAAGGATAGGCAGACGCTCCCAGCCACAGATAAGAGGGCAAGCAGCCCCTGTGTCGGGAGGCTGAGTCTCTGGTCGTGGTGGACGTGGTGCATCCTCTGCAGGGGCACGCTTGTCCTTTCTAACTGGTGCTGGCCATCTTAGGCTAGGGTCAGACTAACGCATTTTTCACGTTGTCCGTGAAAAAGTGCGTTCGAACGAATGGACGTATTTTTTCACGGAATTACGCAATAGTGGTCATACGATGCGCAGTTTCATCCGTGATTTTGTACGGATCATCAATAAAACACTTTTTTGGTCTGGACGTTATGTTGGCCGGACATTAGCAGCGTCTGACGTCTCCTAATCACGCACACACGCGCTAGCGGACGCAGCGCACTCTGTACGTCAGTACTAGTGGTTTCACGTTCTCTGAAAAAATGCGTTTGTTTGCCGCTTGCGTTGCGCGGCCGCACTTTTGTGCGACCGTACTTCGTATATTGGCCGTCATTGCCTGGCATCTGCTGCTAGCACGGCCGTGATTAAGTGCGGCTGCACGCGCGTTCGCACTGCCTCAGTCTGACCCTAGCCTTAAGCAGCAGCAACATACAGAGGACTTGGTGGATTGGCTAACTAGGCCATCCTCATCCTCCGAGTCCTCTGCCAGCCAGGCTTCTAGTGCTTTACAGTCCACCTCAGCTGCCAAAGCATCTAATGCAGCCTCCATGTCCAAAGCTACTCCTGCCATAGCCTCGCTATCACACACGGAGGAGTCAGCTGAATTGTTTGACTACAATGAGAGTGACATGCTGCTTGAGGATGCGCAGCAAGTACAGTGCTCTGATTCAATCTCTGAGGTTGAGCAAGGGAGTATAATCAACCTAGAGGAAGGGGGTGCCAGTGTTGACACACAAATAACTGGCACTCATGTTGCCCCAGCAGCTGCAGCATACTGCCAAGTTGGCTCCAGTGACGAGGAGATAGGGGGTGAAGATGACATTGAGATGATGAGGTCACTGACTCCACCTGGGTGCCAGATCGAACTGAGGAATCAAGTGAGGAGGGGGAGGAGGAGGAGGAGGCACAGCAAACACGAGGCACAACATCCTCTGTGACCAACCGTAGCACTAGCCAGTCCAAGGCATCACATGTCAGAGCTGCTCCGGTGCAGAGCGCTGTTGTCTCAAAGAACACATGCAGGAAATCTGCTGTCTGGGAGTTCTTTAAGAACTGTGCATCAGACCCCAGCGTTGCTATTTGTAATCTATGTCAAAGGAGGCTGAAGCGTGGGATAAACACCGGACACTTGGGTACCACGTGCTTGAGGCGATATATGAACAAGTGCCACACATCCCGTTGGGGCAAAACTTTGCATAGGTCCTCCTCCTCCTCATCTGTCTCTACCCACACTGTATGTCCTGCCATGCAATTGCCTACAACCTCCACCGACAGGGATGATGCTACAGTAATGGATGTACCAGCAGGTCCTTCCTCACAATGTGACATCATCCCAGTAGCTGAAGATTTACGCAGTCAGATTACGTTGCCGCAGCTGCTGCAGCGAAAGAAAAAATATAGTCCCAACCATCCCCAAGCACAGCGTCTAAATGCCAGCTTAGCAAAATTACTCACATTGCAGCTGCTGCCTTTCCAGCTGGTGGACTCTGCTCCCTTCCGTGAATTTGCTGAATGCGCTGTACCACGGTGGCAGGTTCCAAAACGCCATTACTTTTAACGCAAGGCCATTCCAGCACTATACCAGCACGTGGAAGACAATGTTATCCAGTCATTGGGAAAGGCAGTCCGCAGCAAGGTGCATGTCACTTTAGACACGTGGTCCAGCAAGCATGGACAGAGTCATTACATTTCCTTCACGGCACACTGGGTAACTCTGATTGCAGCTGGGAGGGATCCAAGATGGGGCTCTGTGCTGGAGCTTGTTCATCCACCACGCCTCCAGAAAGCTGCTTGTATGAGGTCTGTCTGCTCCACCACCACCACCTCTTCCTCCTCCTCCTCCTCCTCCTCCTCCTTCTCTGTCTCTGGCGAAGTGGCAGTTAAACCGACGCCTGACAGGGTGTACGCAATGGCTCAAGCAAAAAAGATGCCATACTGTGCTTGAGCTGGTTTGTTTAGGGGACAGGAGCCACACCGGGTCAGAAATTTTGTCAGCTCTGCAGGGGCAAGTGCAGAGATGGTTAACACCACGCCAGCTTGAGCTGGGAATGATCGTCTGCGATAATGGCAGCAACCTTCTCTCCGCCCTACGCAAGGGTAAATTGACGCATGTACCATGCCTAGCACACGTCCTAAATCTGGTGGTACAGCGTTTCCTAACCAAGTACCCAGGGCTGCCAGAGCTTCTCATCCAGGCCAGAAAAGTCTGCAGCCACTTCAGACGGTCATTCCCAGCAAGCGTTCGCCTGGCAGAAATTCAAAGAGAATTCCACCTTCCCACAAACCGTCTGATCTGTGACATGCCCACCAGGTGGAATTCAACATTAGCAATGCTGCAGCATCTGCACAAGCAGCAGAGGGCCATCAACGAGTACCTGTGTGAGTATGGCACAAGGACAGGTTCAGGTCAACTTGGTTTCCCCCCCCCCGCAGTGGCTGATGATCAAGGATGCATGCACTGTACTGTCACCATTTGAGGAGGCAACGACATGTGCACAGCACAAAATTTCGTTTTGAACTAATGCATTAGTACTAAAATGCAATTTATTTAGTTGCTAAAGAAATTCGTTTTCAGTTCTTTAGTATGAAAACTAATTTCATTCATCCGAAAACCAGTGGATACAATTACTATTGTAGTGGCTCCTCAGAGGGCTGAGATCGCTGCTTGTTACAGTATCTCTCACTCTCAGCACAATGTGGGCCATATTATATAGCTGGTGCTAACTTAACCAGAGCTGTTGTAAACTTCCCAGAGCTATTATAGCCTATGGAGGTTTTCAGTTACAACAGCTCTGGTTAAGTTAGCACCAACATTGCAATACTGCCCCGTGTCAGGCAAAGCTGTTACAGTAACTGACTGCTGCTCATCACAGCGCTCAGAGTTTCAGTAAAACTAGTAAATAATATTTTTATATATAAGACGTTAGAACAATATTATTTCCTTGTTTTACTGAAACTCTGAGCGCGCTGTGATGAGCAGCAGTCAGTTACTGTAACAGCTGAGCCTGATACATTGTACTGAGAGATAATGTAACAAGCAGCCGATCTCCGCGCTCACAGCCACTGGATTTAAAGGGCTAAAAAAAAAAGGCTCTTCTCTGTATAATGTTTAGAACATCCTCCTGCATTAATTAATACCCCTCTCTGTATAATGTATACAACATCCACCTGCATTAATTAATACCCCTCTCTGTAAAATATATAGAACATCCTCCTGAATTAATGTCCCTCTCTGTATAGAACATCCTCCGGCATTGGCATGTGGAGGGTGCAGAACTTCGGATGTTGCGATGTTGCGCTCTTCATTGCTGGTCTCCTTCACTCATCAATATAATATCACAAAAAGGACTGAAACTAAAATGTAGTGCATTTTATTTTAGTTTCTTTCGTTTTTTGTACTGAGCAGTTTCGTTTCTCTTGAGTCATACTAAAACTAAATTTTCCCAAAATTCGGACTAAATCGCTTTAGTACTAAAACGAATGCACATGTCTATCAGTGACACAATTCCTTTAGTGTTCCTGCTGGAGCACACTCTGCAGGGAATTATAGACGTGGCTCTAGAGGCAGAGCAGCGGGAGGAAGAGGAGGCCTTCCCTAGCTCTCAAGGCCCCAGTCTTTCCGCAGACAGCATTCCAGCGGGTCCTACTCAGATCAGACAGGAGGAGGAGGAGGAGGACTATTTAAGTAGTTGGGGCATTAAAGGTTTGGATTCCTCAAGGCAGGGTTTTGTGTGCCCAGAAACAGAAGGGCTTGTGCGTGGCTGGGAGGAGGAAGTGCACGATACGGTCATCCTCATTGACCAGGAAGACTCGGCAGCTAATGCCACCTCCAACCTACGCTGCATGGGCTCCCTAATTATACAAAGCCTGCTAAAGGACCCCAGGATTCGTGCTATCAAGGAGAGGGATCATTACTGGTTGGCAACCCTTCTTGATCCACGATACAAGGGGAAAGTTGCAGAGCTCATCCTGCCCGCACAGAGAGAGCACAGGATGACAAAACTTGAGGACGCTCTAAAGCGAAACTTGTGTAACACCTTTCCAGGCACTGTTAGATTACCAAGTGCTACTGCTGACACACGTGCTTCTGAGGCTGCAGGTGATCAGAGGAATAGCGGTGAAGGCCAGGGCCGCTTGACTGATGCATTTTTTTATTTTTTTAGTCCTCGACACCCAGGGACGTCAAATGTAGGCACCCATTGCCAGCGTCTTCACCATATGGTGCAGGACTACCTAGGGGCAAGGGCAGACCTGGATACCTTTCCATCAGATGATCCACTGGCTTACTGGGTGTTGAGATTGGATCACTGGCCAGAACTTAGCCAATATGCTATGCAGCTACTAGGTTGCCCTTCATCTAGCGTGCTTTCCGAAAGGACGTTCAGTGCCGCTGGAGGTTTTGTCACAGACAAAAGAGTGCGTCTGTCCACCGACTCTGTAGACCGGCTGACATTTATTAAAATGAATCAGTCCTGGATCAGCAGCTATCAATCCCCTGGTGCCGAAGTAACGGAATAGATCGGGTATGTCTTCTGCATGCACAAAACCTCCAGCACTGAACTCTTCCACAATACCACAAAAGGGTTACGGTGTGAATGCACTTGCTGCCATGAAAGGCACAATATTTGGCTGCACTGACGCCTGTGCCAGATTTATATCATTTTAATTTTTTGAACAGCAGGGTCCAACCCTGCACTCTTCCACAATACCACAGAGGGGTTACTGTATGATGATACTTGCTGGCCTGGCACCAAAGGCACAATATCTGGGTGCACTGACGCCTTAACCAGATGCATATCTTTTCAATATAGGACCACATGGTCCACCCCTGCACTCTTCCACATACCACAGAGGGGTTACTGTATGATGATACTTGATGGCCTGGCACCAAAGGCACAATATCTGGGTGCACTGACGCCCATTACCAGATTCATATCTTTTTAATATAGGACCGCATGGTCCACCCCTGCACTCTTCCACAATAGTACAGAGGGGTTACTGTATGATGATACTTGCTGGCCTGGCATTAAAGGCACAATATCTGGGTGCACTGCCATTGACGCCTGTATCAGATTCATATCCTCAGAGGGGTTCCGGTGTGACGGCACTGTTGCCGACGCTAAAAGCCCAATTTTAAAGCACCTTTTGTTACTTTCATCCAAAGCCTGCATAAGTTTCACAATAATTTAGCCCAAAAAAACACTAAACTTTTTCTGCGCGTCCTAAAATGTCTTTTCATACAGGCTGCCGCCCCAAGCAGTTGTTTATGGATAGGTTAAAGGAAAAGCATTTACCATCATATGAAACGTCATTATTTGTTTTTAAGTGTTTCTATACATCCTAGAAATCCGCCACTTCACGGGCAGGTTATGGGGACCTCCTAGGCACGATATTTGAAGGAATTTTTCGTATTTTTTTTTTTTTTTTTTTTTTTTTTTGAATGAAAAGTTTTATTCCGTAATCAAGAAGTAATACAATGCAATTCGGTAAATAAGCAAAGGACAGGTCAAGATAAAGGACAATCCCATTACAATATAAACATTGTCTCACTACAAAGTAAGAACATATAATAACATAAGTATCGTGGGAATATATGTAGGAAAATGTAATCTGATGACTGGTGCGCATCATAAATCTTGCTCTTTAGTCAGGACTCCCATGGGAAATATCCTGTGGCTTAAAACACGTACATTGAGTGATCAACCGTAGTATCAGAGAAGAATCATGACAAGGGGAATGTGTTTCAGTCAATAAAGAGAAGGGAAAGAAGAGTGGAGAAAGGAGTAAAAAGAGAGAAGAAAGAAGAGGAAAAGGAGAAGAGAGCGAAATCACCAGAGAGGTAGAGAAAGGAAGGAGACAAACAAACAAAAAAAAAAAAAAAAAGGGGGGGGGATTGGGGAGGGGGGGTTGGTGGGGTGGGGGTGAAGGAGGAGGTGAGGAGGGTGAAGGTGCAGGAGAGGAATATTCGGGTCTAGGGGCTGGTGTACTAAGAAGTTAGCCACAGGAGCCATCCCCCCGCCACCAGCGAGGCACAACAGCATAAGTTCTGAACCACAGAGGCTCAGGCGTCACCCGCATCAAGGGCCGCGCGCTGCCCGTCACCCCCCCCCCTAGGATCGTATTTATTTTTAACCCTTATTTCATGGAAAACTCACTGTCCCTTTAAAAACATTTTTTTTTAAAACTTTTTATCCTTGTTTTCTGTCCCCCAGGGCACTACCCGGACCCCCATACACCTTTTATGGCAAATATGTAGCATATATGCCCTCTAGGAGGGCACTCTAAAAAACCGAATCTTCAGCCCCATTGACTTGCATGGGAGTTCGGGTTCGGGTTCGGTCCCGAACAAATGGGAAGTTCGGGTTCGGGCTCGAACCGAACTCGGGGGGTGTTTCGGCTCATCCCTAATGAAGGACGAACTTCACTATTTTTTCAGAATGGATTTATCAGCTAAATTTGGACTCCTGATGCTAGAATGAAAAGGACCTTACTACAGAGAGTTAGGATACCGTTTCTAGCAAACAAAAGAACTGAGGGTAAGATTTTGGTCCCTATGACCAGCTTGGGTTTAGCATGGAGCTTGAATTTAAAGAGTCAATCTACCGGTTTTTGAACTTAAATTTATTCATTTTATTTATTTATAAAAGATTTTACCAGGAAGGATACATTGAGATTTCTCTCGTTTTCAAGTACAGTTTAGTGTATCGAAAACCAACATTTTCCTACCTTACAGCCATGAATACATACATTATTTATTTCAAACTATTAACATGTTAACATGTTTTTCCTATTTCAGAGAAGAGCGTCCACAGTCTTCTACATCGACTTAAAATATTTTCATTGTCAATGACTCCAATAGGTCAATAAGCCCTAAATATTTCTCTTACAATCAGGTTGACAAGTTTATGTGTTATGGGGGAAGGCAAAATTTGGAGTTCCCAGGACAACATTGAGTTAAAATCTGGCCCTGTATTTTAGGCCGGGGTCACACAAACGTTTTTGAGAGTGGAAGGAAAGGCCGTGAGAGTGGACGTTCCTTGCACTCTGAGGCCCGTCTGGCCACCTCGCTGAGCGCAGTTACAGGACGGTCCCGTTGAAGCATCATAACGCTGCAACGGACCCCGGGAGGCACATCAATACGGGCGCACGTAGCACCCTCGTCTGACCCCGGCCTTAATTAATGAAGAAATAATAAAGAAAGAAAAGATGTTGTTTTCTTCATATGTTTCACCATACATTCCCTAGTTTTGTGATCTTTTTGTTTTCCAAATTTGTATTTAGACAGTCTATATATAGTTAACTCATATCTTCATCCTTGTGTTCATTTTAAACCAAGTGTCCTCTTAGGGAAATGTGTGCAAGACTAAAATCATAGGTCCTGCACCATCAAAAATCAGTCAACTGATTGGCAACTGCAAGAATTAGGGAGTGAAACACTACAAATGTGTGTATGTAGCAGGTATTGTTCTCCTGGCCATGGGTACTATTTCCAAGGGAACGCTAATGTTAGCGCTTGGATGTGTAAGCGATATATCCAGGATAAGTGACTTTAACGCATGCCTCCATATTACCTTTCTGACACTAAACCCTGTAAGGAATCACTTAGGGTATCATTTTTTGCGGTAGCTTCTGCAAGCTTGCTGTACTTTGCACATCCGAAACTTAACATGGGAGCGCAATCAGTAATTATCCTTTCAATAAGTAAGGTATTACAAAGTATTAGCGTTAATTAACATTGGGATGCATAAACCAAAATTTTAGCTACTCCTAAAAGATGGTGCTAAATGATTCCATATCGACAAAATCATTTAGCAGCCCTTAGAAACCCCTCAATAAATCCGTTACTCACCTCTCATCCAGCGGCAAGAACTGTGGCCCAATCCGGGAGAAGAGTGAGACGGGAACAAATAGTTCCCAGTGTCCCTCTGCGACCACTCCGCAGCGCTGCGTGATCTTGCGAGATCGTACAGGGCTTGTGGCCCGGAAGCACAAACCTCCATGGAGTCCTATGATATTCGTAGTGGCTCAGAAGTGCTAAATCGAGTATCCCTGCTGTTAGTGCTGCATTCCAGGGCGAGGTGCTGAGTTAGCGCCTGCTCCGGAATACTGAGCTAAAATGGGGATGCTATACGGAGAACCTGTAGGCACAGAGTTTCCCTGTTCGCATCCACATTTTAGTGCACACTAGGGAATAGTGACCCATTGCTGTAGTTAATTTGAACGCTAATGAAAAAGGTGGGTTATGGTGGCCATCTCTTCTTACCAGGGGCGCATAAAGGAGTAGGTTGGCTGTATATGACAAACAACATAATTGGTGGCCTTCATAATCATTACCAACCACAGGTGTGCACACATATTTACAATTTGTAATATACAAATGTCCTTAGACAGTGGTTCCCAACTGCGGTCCTCAAGTACTCCCAACAGGCAAGGTTTAAAGGATGACCTTGGGGAAATGCAGACTGAATCCTGCAATCACTGAGCAGCAAATCATATCACCTGTGTTGTGCTTCGGATATCTGGAAAACCTGACCTGTTGGGGGTACTTGAGGACCGCGGTTGGGAACCACTGTCCTAAGTTACAAACAGTCAGTTTATGGTAAAGATTGTGAAAACAATCAAAAACAATAGTTGTGGGCAAAAAATGGGATACGTTGGATCAATTCACCCAGCAGGCTTCACCTCTAAATATACCTATGTTATTAATATTACCATAGGCGTGCGCAGCCTATTGCATTAGGGTGTGCACCCAAAAGCTCAAAACACACACACACATATATATATACATACATACATACATACATATATATAACGACACACACACACCATTACTATGTGTATGCTTCAGGGGTTAAGCAACCTTCGATACCCAGACGTTTTGAAACTACATTTCCAATGAGTCTCATCTATCTTAATTATTGGCCGAGCAACATAGGAGATATAGTTCCAAATGAGCTAGAGGACCAATGACCCCAGTATTCATCATGTCACGTCAAAATGCTAGATCAAAAAATTTAAATTTGGATTTTGATCACATGCAGCGTGTAAATTTATTTTACCACATTTTTTCATCCAAAAGATTGTTAGTTAGCGCGGGCGCACCATATTAAAATCCAAACGCTAATCTGTTAGAAAACCAGTTACCGTTTGGAATCTTGCACTTTTCAGCTCCCTATACTTAACATGGGGAGTGGAAAGTGTTAATCAGCATTAGCATTACAATCTACTAGCGCTGATTACCGTCCGGTTGCGGTTACTGAACATTTACTCACAACCAGGACCTGGTGCTAATGGATTCCACTTCTGCAGAATCAGTTAGCAACAGCTGAACCCCCCCCCCCAAAAATCAGATACTCACCTCTCATCCCGCAAAAAGAACGACTGCTCCATTTGCCTCTTCTGGCCACCAGGAGCAGAGGGAGACTAGGAGAAAAAGTCCCTCAGTCTCACTCTGGGAATCACTATGTCGACCTGCCGGATCTCACAAAGACTTCAACGACATGCCGAGTACATCCTCTACACACAAACATGAAACCAGAGGATGCGCCCAGCACGTCGTCAGCAGCAAAGTGGTTAAATGTTAAAAAGGGAGTGAAATTTGAGTAGAGTGGCCCATTTAACCTCTTGCTGACTTGTACCAATACAGTCTCCTACCTGTACCTCACGATGCTGCCAAGACGCTCGCTGTAATTCTTTTTGTGGAGTGCAGGCAGCAGATATTGTGGTGATTTCTGTGCACAATACAATCCTTTATGGTACAAGACAAGGGGGCAACACCGGACAAGGAAACAGGTGCAGAATTTTACGCAAAGCAGCCTGTTTAAAGACAGATACATGCATTTATACACACAGCCATACGTTCACATACATAACTATATATCCTCCTCCCTACACCCTGGGGGTATGTAGCAATAAAGCCCACATTAATGTGCAGTGTGAATGAGCATATCCCAGAAACCACAACAATAAAACTCACAGTAATGTACAGTGTGTATGAGCGTATCAGAGATTCGCATCAATAACACCTTCAGTAATATACAGAGTGTATGAGCGTATCAGAGCTCCACAGCAATAAAACTCAGCAATGTGCAGCGTGTATGAGCGTATCAGAGCTCCACAGCAATAAAACTCAGCAATGTGCAGCGTGTATGAGCGTATCACAGAATCCACAGCAATAAAACTCAGCAGTATATAGTGTGAATGAGCATATCACAGAATCCACAGCAATAAAACCAAGCAATGTGCGGTGTGAATGAGCGTATCACAGAATCCACAGCAATAAAACAAGCAATGTGAATGAGCGTATCAGAGAATCCACAGCAATAAAACTCAGCAGTATGCAGTGTATGTGTATCACAGAATCCACAGGCATAAAACTCAGCAGTATATGTGTATCACAGAATCCACAGCCATAAAACTCAGCAGTATATGTGTATCACAGAATCCACAGCCATAAAACTCAGCAGTGTGTATCACAGAATCCACAGCCATAAAACTCAGCAGTATATGTGTATCACAGAATCCACAGCCATAAAACTCTGTTTAAATATTTTGAATACACTATTAAACAATATTTTTGATATCTAAAAATTGCCCCCTCTCCTGCTTACCTTTGTTTGTTTTTTGTGCTTGCAGGGAGGGGTTGAATATCTATCATTGGTGGTCCAGTGGCACAGAGGGAGGGGGGGGTCGAGGAGGGGGAACCCGGCTGGCCGCATCTGATGGATAGCCGCCGGGACCCCTCATCTCCGCGGGCCTGGCGGCAGCCTCCGCTTCCCTGGTGGTCCCTGTGGTTCGTGGGGTGCTGCACTGCGATCTGTACATGGCGCACAGCACATCCCTCACTGACACGAGCGGCCGGTGATCGCTGATGACCTGTCACCTGACCGCCGGCGCTTACTGTCTGTGTCAGAGCACCGGCGGTCAGGTGACAGGTCATCAGAGATCGCCGGCCGCTCGTGTCAGTGAGGGATGTGCTGTGCGGTCTGTGCGCCATGCACAGATCGCAGTGCAGCACCCCACGAACCACAGGGACCACCAGGGAAGCGGAGGCTGCCGCCAGGCCCGCAGAGATGAGGGGTCCCGGCGGCTATCCATCGGATGCGGCCAGCCGGGACCCAGAATGTGCCGCGGGCCGGCATTAGGGTGTGCCTAGGCACACCCGGCACACCCCGTGCGCACGCCTATGAATATTACCCTATTTGTTGGAATTTTTATGCAATTTGCTTGAAGAAGCTTGAATACAGTATAACACAAAATGCTAAGAACTATATTTTCATTATGTTTTTCCAACGACAAAACATTCTGTGCTCAAGATTTCATCCTGATTTCTTATTTTACTTTTGAGACGAATATATATTTTCTCATATTTATAGAGGAGAACACAGGTTTGGGAATACTTATTTAAACAGCCATGAGTGCATAATTTAACTTGTAATTTGAGTAAATGCATTTTTCCTCAACTCTAGGCAACATAGTGTATTTCAACATCGTCTGTAAATTATTGAGATTTCTCCAAGGAGTGCTGAATGATATTATTTTCAGAATTCTGCATATTTGTAGGTAACTCCACACATCTCATAATCAGCAATAGCCAAATGACATGAAATAGATGGGGCAGCTGGCCAAACATTTAACAAATTAAGTGATCAAAGATGTGCCTAGTGTTTTCCATCAACTCTACTTGTGTATACAGCAATGAGATCAGCAGAGGCACCATTCCGAAAATGAAATCCGAGCTGACCACTCTGGTTTCAAACATAACAGACCAGAACATATATAAATCTACCGTAAACATTTTAATCACCCATGTGGACATTTTCAAGATTATTTCTATACTATTTAATGCTGACCATGGGTTTTTAAACAAAATGAATGTTCATGAAATAAACATGGGTTCTAAGGAAAAGGAAATGCTAATTATATATCACACGATAACATAATGGCAAGGGGGTAATGTAACCACATTAATTCTGCATGGAATTGTTTTTTATTTTAGAGATTTAAATGAAGATGTTCAATTGTAAAATACAGAATGCTACATGTTCTAAATGGTTAAGGATGTCATGGAAAAAGTAGAGAAGAAGGTCTGAAATGTTCCTGACTTCCGATTATATCTATTCTATCTGAAGCCTATGTGGAGTGCCTGGGCCTTCTTCTTTCTTGCATGTTTGCTAGGAGCCTGGGTATGCTCTGGGTCTCATGAGCACCCACCAGTGAACCAGTTTTTCTTTTCCCCATTAGGGGTGCATCCCTCCTTTCAGTTGTTATTTATATAGAAAAATACATCAGCCATAAAAAGTTCTGATTGTAAATGATATCCACTAACTTTTCTACCAGGGCTTGACCAATCCAGAGGCCAACAACTTTACTGATGGATCCTAAATATGTGTAGAATTGTATACGTTTTTCTACTTTAAAAAAAGTATCAGAAAACATATCCAGCTCTGAACGTAATATATATATATAGATACTGGATGTTTGCCATTGCACATTTTTACATAAAAAACATACCAATACATGGGAGAGACATACAGTTTATCCACTCCTATGTCACAATAGGAAATGCCTGGCAAATGTTCCTTCTGCTTGAGACCACTAGCAAGCTCAGTGCTTTTTTCTTGGAAGCGCGTTACTTATCTAAACCAGACAACATTGAGATTAAAAAAAGTTTAGTCTGGTCACTGTACCCACACTTCCGGAGATTGTTCAACATTGCTGGTGTGTAGGAGGATTCTGTTCTGTTTTTGCTCCATTAACAGTTCTTTTAATTCCTTGATTTGGGACGTTTCCACTGTGCTGATATTCAACTTTTTAATAATTAATATGCCAAAATGTAATGAAGTCTATTTGTTATGACTTATACATATATTATGTGGGATTTATGTGTCTCTGTTGGATGTAATGAAACTGAAAAAGTACATCCATCCACACTAATTTAGAGGATATAGAGGGTTATTCAGAGAGGTGAAAAGAAGGAGAATGGAAAATTCTAGGTCAAAATAGCCGATTTGGAAAGTGAGATGAATGGGAGAATTTTTCTGGTTTGGCTATTTTGACCTAGAATTTTCACTTCTCCAGTCATTCTCCTGCTTTTCACCGCTCTCTGAATAACCCTGATAGTAATCCTATTTTTTATATCTCCTGTTCACCTCAAGCACATAGAGAACCTCTCCAGCCTTCCAAGGACACACTACCATATGCTTTCTGGTATTTCTCAACAAAATTTCACCAGGCATTGTTGTATTTTTTTTCTGGCCTTGGTCTTTGTACACCTCATTTTCTGAGAGTTTTTGTGGACTCTGCTTCGGAGAAATGTAAATGCTTACATGGATTGATTCATGTCCCAAGTAATAAATGTATGAAATGTGCATTTGCAGTGTCAGACATGTAAAGTCATATACCAGTATTTATGTTGTGACTCCATATACCTAAAGCTTTCTTCCAGTCCGTTGTATACCCCTCTTTATGGAGAAGAATGTCACAATATTTCTAATAGGTGTGTGCCACCCGGTTTAGTATTTGACATATACATAATGTATTTGTGATCTTATACTCCTAAACTGCCAACCAGACATCCCAAATTTAAATGCTCCATTCTGGAAAAGCTTTGGGAGATTTGTGTCTTTAAACCATTTATCTGGAGTCCTGCTGTTAGGGCTGATAAAAAAAATCTATTATGCAAATGAGGTTTAACATTCATCACACACAACTTTCATCACATAAACATACAGCCCACACATTGCCATGGGACCCGTAACATACAACTCCATATAAATCATCATTATTATAGTGAAAATTATCACTTGTTAACAAATGCTGTATTATGCCCTTTAGTGACATCACTAAATATGCACATTAATACATATATCATGGTTGGCAGGTCTGCATGTGGTATATGCAGGCCCATACTCATAATAGATGGCATTATTTTTTTTTAGAAAGGATTTTACCAGTAAGGATACATTGAGATTTCTCTCGTTTTCAAGTATGTCCTGGGTGGCGAGTATGACATCCCATTCCTAATCCATAGGGTTCAATATGACGTTGGTCCACCCTTTGCAGCTATAACAGCTTCAACTCTTCTGGGAAGGCTGTCCACAAGGTTTAGGAGTGTGTTTATACACCACTGTATCCTACGCTTTGCATTACACTTGGTGATGTATGGCTTGGATGCAGCTGCTCGGCCATGGAAACCCATTCCATGAAGCTCTCTGCGCACTGTTCTTGAGCTAATCTGAAGGCCACATGAAGTTTGGAGGTCTGTAGCGATTGACTCTGCATAAAGTTGGCATCCTCTTCGCACTATGCGCCTCAGCATCCGCTGACCCCACTCCGTCAATTTACGTGGCCTACCACTTCGTGGCCGAGTTGCTGTCATTCCCAAACACTTCCACGTTCTTATAATACTGCTGACAGTTGACTGTGGAATATTTAGGTGTGAGGAAATTTCACGACTGGATTTGTTGCACAGGTGGCATCCTATCACAGTTCCACGCAGGAATTCACTGAGCTCCTGAGAGCGACCCATTCTTTCACAAATGTTTGTAAAAACAGTCTGCATGCCTAGGTGCTTGATTTTATACACCCGTGGCCATGGAAGTGATTGGAACACCTGATTCTGATTATTTGGATGGGTGAGCGAATACTTTTGGCAATATAGTGTATCTAGGTATCAGGTAAGCACGAGTTAGGATAAGGTTAAGGCATAGGATATGGTTTAAGTGGCCATAGATAGCATTAAAGGGGAATAAGCAATGACATATGTATAGGAGTTTGCATATATAGATATATACCGTATGGCATTGTGTATAGAGTGTGGGGGGGGTGTATGTAGGGAGTGCGGGTTATAGTTAGTGGATGGGGTTAACTCATGCTGAGGTTTGTAGTGCCAGTGTTAAAATACATATGGGGACTGCCGGTTTCCCCTACGTCAACTTATCCCTTTGGCCCATTGATTTTCGGAATGGCAGCGAGTGGGAAGGGTGGCTGCGCTACAGCCTAAGCAATTTATACACTAATCAATCACCCGCCAACAGCAGGTAAGGGAGGCATTGAGGAGACTGGTTATCACTCTTACATTAATAATCTAATTAGTTGAGATTTCTGTAATTTGAAAGTAATATTTTATATTTACAGATAGATAATAACATTCCTATTACTATTTCTTTCCAAAATATTTTATTTTATTAACAAGAATGTTAAAAATGTTATTTAGTTCATGCCTCAGAACTGTGAAAATGTCAAGTGATTTCTCAGACATGGTCTAGATGTCAGTGGGCCTGTTGTTTCTTCAGCTGCTCCTCAAGTTTTTTGTGAGTCCCTCTATATACAGCAAAACTATTAAAGACAGTGAAAGCTAAAAGGAAAGCCTATATTTCGGAAAGGTTTACTAATGAAGTGTTGCACCTTTTTATAGTGTTAATACTTAACTGTCTGAAACGGCAAGACTGCACTATGTACTCCATACTAGATTTCAGTAAAGTAGACCTTTCCAATGACTTCCTGTTGCCATCCTCTAAATATTACAGTCGAAATCTCCTCCTGAAATTTTTTTCTGGAAAATTGTATGTACGTACGCATTGATACTCCCATTTATGACAATATAGACTGATGATAGTACCTACATTATAGCAGTTAATCACAAAGCACTGATGTTTGACGTCAAAAATTGCCAGTATTGCAGAGCCAGCAAATGATATCCTTTCTACAAAACTAAAATCCACCGAACGACACGAGGAGCTTTACGTTAGGAAGCCATACCATAATAACTAGGGACAAACTGCTACACATAATAGGCCTGGGAGTTTAAAGGCAAAGCAATTAACTTAAAACAATCTAGGCTGGACACTGTAACGTAGTGAGAAAAAAATTATCCATTGGAAAGAGCAATATCCAACATATGTTTCACTTTTCATAATAATGTACCTCCAGTGTATTGAATTCACTATTCACCGCAGGGTCACCGAAGTGCCCCGAAAGAGTTGCTGAAGACCACCGAAGGGAGAAAAAAAGAAAACAAAATTAACTCTGCTATTCGTCTAATAGGTGTTGAAACCCATAAAAATGCATTGAAATGTGCGTAAATAATAAAAAAAGGTTGTTTAAAAAATAGTAAAGAGGTCCCTTATAGAATTTATAAAAAGCATTTTCTAAAAAAAATTGGGAATCAAAAATTCCATAAATAAAATACAAATGTTCTAAAAAAATAAATAAATAAAAAGGCTTTTTGCTGAAAATGAAAAGAATAAATGTTGAATAAAAAAAACAAAAAAACGATAATATCGTTTTACATTGAATCCTATGGACTCGCCTGTTTAGGCTGGTGTCAAACGAGCGCATTTTGTACGGACTGTGCGTCTGTGCAGTACGGATGCACGTTCTGACGGAAGACTCAGTAGTGACCACACGGTCCGTTATTTTTGACTGATGTAGAGAAAAAGATGGACCTATGGGAAATAATATTAATATGAAAAATGATACAAATTGATACATGATATCAAAAACCATTTTGTCCGTCAAGGTGCTGGACGTTAAAAATGCGGACCGACTGACTTCCTCCCATCACTCACACACAAAGCTATGCGGACGTGGCGCACTCTGTGTGTCCGTCCTAGCGGATTGACGTTCTTGCCTAACTTGCGTTCATTTGCCGCGTCCGTTGTGCGTCCGCAGTTCGGTGCGGACGCACTTTGTGTGTTGTTCCCTATTGCTCATAATTCTATGCTACCACGAACGTTAATATGTGTGCAAAAACGGACGTGATCACTGCGCTCGTCTGACACGAGCCTTAAACCTGTCGAAGTGAATCACCGGAAATCAGGGCATTTCCCTGACACTTTGGTGCAGCTGGCTTTCTCTGAATAGATTAACCATTACTTCTCTAAGGGACAAGTTTGCTGCTGCTGAAGATCGCCGATCTGCGGCGAACTGCACCGTATTTCGCTGTCAATTCGCCAGTATTGGAGTGTTCCCCTTAGTGACTCCCTACTATCAACTGAGCTGAATAGGGCCCCAAGATGACTGGGTTGGAATAGGACCCTAAAACGTTATGACTGAGTAAATGTTTTCTTTTCGTCTCCCTGGAGGGTAAATGCAATGAAGGTCATACAGCACACCATGTGTCCATCATAACGGATGTAAACAATCTGAGAAGCCTAGTCAAAGCCTATTATGTTTACATCACTATCCATTTTTTTTTTTGCTATGAACAAGAATGGCCTGAACTTGCTAAAGGGCGATTTTAAAATATTATAGCTAAATCTAATTGTTTACAGTGAAAGAACTTTAAGTGCCAGTAATGCTAGCATTGAATGTTAAATAAGAAAGATTAAAAAGCTAGATAAAAATATTTTTCAAGCTTTCTTTAAACAAATCACGTTGCTAAAGATCATTTTAAAGGCTTTCCACAATAAATATGTCATTGGGATATATAATAAAAAATATTTTCCAAAAAATTGAGGTTTTTCTACAACATACACCACAAAGAGTTTCCATTCACTGCACTTGTCTGATATTATATTTTCCACTTTTCCTGTAGAGGAAACTAGGATTATTGGTATCCAGCTAAGGTATGATTGATTTACATGTCACTAAGCACACACCTGTATTTATTACAAATATAGGGGGAGCAGAGATCTTGGCTGGGTAGGTTTATTAAAATATATACAGGGTTATTCAAAGAGAATCGAAATGTCACCGTACGTGCGGTGACTTTTCGTTCGCTTCAATTCGGCGCGATTTGGCGATCCTATTTCGGCCACCCTGCGGTGTATTCAGCAAGAACCACAGGGTCACAGAAGTGCAAGGAAAACCCGTCGCAAACCTGAGGAACACTCACCGCAAAACCCGCCAAACACTCACTAAGGCTGGGGTCAGACGAACGCAGTGCGAAAGTGCGTTGAGCCGCACTTTATTACGGCAGTAGTAGCAGCAAATGACGTACAATGACGGGCAATATACGAAGTACGGCCGCACGTAAGTTCAGCTGCGCAACACAAACAAACGCATTTTTTCGAGAACGTGGAACCGCTAGTACTGACGCACAGAGTGCGCTGCGTCGGCATAGCGGCGTGTGTGTGTAATTAGGAGACGTTAGACGCTGCATATGTCTGGCCTACATCAGGTCCATTTGTTTTTTATAGCTCCGTCAAAAAATACAGCCGACATTGCGCATCGTATGACCGCTATCGCGTCTTCTGTGAAAGAATGCTTTCGGACGCATCAACGCACTTTTTGTCGGTAGACGTCAAAAATGCGTTCGTCTGACCCTAGCCTAAAACCCACAAAACAGCTGGATTAACTCCACCGAACACGCCGGAGAAACCCGAGCAGCTGCCGATCACAGCGCAGAGCAGCCGCCGTAAAAAGCCGACACCGCAGACGAATGGAGTGGAAAAAAAACAAACAGTTTTCTTGAATGTTTGTAAAGTGAAACGCTGTTTGCAAAGAAACTACAGAACAAAAATGTCTGAAATTTACATATGAGGTCCAAGGAATGATAATAAAAAGGGCTGTTACAAAAAAGAAAAAACGATATAAAAAAAAAAAAGGAAAAAGATTTTTGCAAAAAAATCCCAAAAAATGCCTAAGAGATCCTAAAAAATATATAAATA
Organism: Leptobrachium leishanense; assembly: GCA_009667805.1. Taxonomy (NCBI): domain Eukaryota; kingdom Metazoa; phylum Chordata; class Amphibia; order Anura; family Megophryidae; genus Leptobrachium; species Leptobrachium leishanense. The sequence continues at coordinate 111,345,114 of CM019067.1, read as the reverse complement.
AAGAGACTTTATACTGCATAACAATATAATTAACGGTTTATTAGATATTGAATTAAAACGGGAATATTTTTAACATTGAAGCCTATGGGATTCGCCTGAATAAATCTGCCGCATGAAACCACCGAACAGCAGGGCAATTTGGCAACTTTTCACTGCTGGTTTTTGTTCTCTGAATAGAAGAAACATTGCTTCACTATGGGGGTTTCATTGCCCTCGAACAGGCACCGAGCAGGCACCGTATGTGCAGGCAATTCGCCAGGATTTGGCAAACTGCCTGCTCTCTGAATAGCCGAATGGCCAGGAAAGGTGATTGTGCACTGAATTTCACTGTTCGGTTACCTTTCGGCCACAATTCGGATCTCTTTGAATAACCCTGATACTATTCACTATTCAGTGGCGTCACTAGGGTTGGTGTCACCCCCCCCAAGTTTTAATTTTATTTTTAAATACTCTTACTCATAAATCAGTACTCCCATATAACACTGAATGCTCATAATATACGGCACACATTACTGTGAGGTTTATTGCTGTGGAGCTCTCTCATATGCTCACACACAAATTTTTGGGAACTACCAGCAAGTACGGTGCCTGTTCGACGGCAGTGAAAGTCCCCATAGAGAAGTAATGGTTAATCTGTTCAGAGAATATCAAACAGCAGAGAAATGCCCTGATGTTCAGTGGTTTCATTCTACAGGTTTATTCAGGCGACCACCATCAGGGCTATTCAGAGAGAGGTGAAAACCTTGAGAATTGCCAGGAGAATGAACAATCTTGACCAAATAGCCACTTTGGAAAGTGAGATAAATGGGAGAATTTTTCTGGTTTGACTATTTTGACCTAGAATTTTCAATTCTCCAGTCATTCTCAAGGTTTTCACCTCTCTCTGAATAACCCTGCATGGGTTTCAATGTTAAAAATATTCCAGTTTTTACCCAATATCTAATAAAACTTTTATTCCTTTAACCACTTCACTGCTAAGGACGCGCTCAGCGCGTCCACCCGCAGGTAACGTTCCTTGCGGTGGACGCGCTGAGCGCGTCCTCTCTTTGGGGCCAGTGTTCGGCCTGGTTCCGGCCGATCGCTGGCCCCCCCGGTGCGGGCTGACATCCTCGCTGTCAGCCCAGCATCCGGAACCGCCGCCGGAGTAATTAGGTGTCATCGCGGTGGTGCGATGACACCTAATTCAGGCGCCCCCCCCCCGCATGTGCGGAGGAGGTGCCTGAAAGGGAGGGGGGGGGAGGTCCTTCGGACCTCTCTCTCTCCCGATCGGCGGCGTGCAGGGGGTTAACCCAGGCACCGTTTGGAAGGGCACAGCCTGCCCTTCCTAATGGTACCTGGAATTAACCCCATGGGGGCTGGATCACGAATCGGCGCCGAAAAGCGCCGGTTCGTGATCCTTTCCCGGAGCTGGCCGACATCTTGGATGTCGGCCAAGCCTCCAGGAACTCCCCCTGAGGACTGGCGTCATCGTGCATAGCACGATGACGCCAGTCTTGGAGTTAACCCCTAACTGCCACCAATGGTGGAGATAGGGGGTTCCAATGAACCCCCTATCTCCCGATCCGTGGCAGTTAGGGGTTAATGTTTGGTATTGTTGGATCGGCCAGAGCATGACTGTTCCAACAATACCAAACATGAGTCTGAAAAAAGTTTTTTAAAAAAATAAAAAAATATTTAAAAAAAAATTATAAAAAAAAAATAAACAATTTTTTTTTCTTTTTTTTGGTTCGTTAATGCAGCAATATTGTTCCCATTTCAATTATAATGTGAACAATGATGCTGCACTAACGATTTTTGTACGTTGTGCGTTTGTTAAAAATCGTGTAATTTTCCCCAAAAAAAATGTAACGAGACCCCATCTCTAATCTTTTTAACAAGCGCACCCCATAAATATAACCGCAATTGCTCGCATGTTAAAATGTGAAAAAAAACCACTTTACACGTTGTAAATTACTGAAAATTCATATTTTATTGCATTTTTTGTTATAATATACAGACAGGTCATGACGTATACATATAATAATGACATATTATGAATCTGCCGAGTCTGACGGAAAGAACGATATATAATATGTCTGGGTCATATACTAAAATAAGCCTTCAAAACACGTTTAAACATGATGAGCAAAACCGGTAAAAATGACCTCAGCACAGGGGCGGGAAAAGCCTCAGCAGCGAAAGGGTTAATCTGTAGTAAAAAGTCTCATTATTTATTGATTTTTCTTTTTTCTTAGTATCTATTAGGGATTTTTTTTTAAAAAAATTCCAATTTTTTTTCTTTCTAATAGCGTATTTTTTTCTGTAACAGACCTTTTTATTATCATTCATAGGATCTTATATGTTAATTCCAGACATTTTCATTCAGTAGTTTTTTGAAAACAGTGGGCGATGGGTTTGAGGCGGCATTCGGTGGCTGATTCCCTGCACTTCAGGGACCCTGCGGTGAATTCGCCGGGGAAATTTGATTCCCCAAAGTGCGGGGAACAACAGAACACTGAGATGTCTGCGTCATTTCGGTGCTCTGTGAATATCCTCTTTAGTGGTGTTTTTTTTTTTGCTGCCCCCTGGAAAGTGCCAGCCTAGGCCTTGCCTACCCAGGACATACTTGAAAATGAGATAAATCTAAATGTATCCTTCCTGGCAAAATAATTTTATGTAAAAAAAAATAAAATGTTTTTTTTAAAGTGTCACCCTAGGGGGTGGTGTCACCCGATGCGAGCCGCACCCCTTGTGACGCCACTAATAGTATTTACAACCATTAAATTAATTCATGTTTATTATATGAAACTAGTTTGTTCAAAACAGAAGCAGAATCTTCCTCTTTAATGCTCAACTTAGCATCTGGCTATGTATTAATTACATCCTGGCTGCCCTCAGTGTTAACAAAAATTATTCTAATTTTATAATTTTGTTATAGCATAATTGGATGTACCTTCTATTTAGTCAAAATAAGCACTGTCAGAGGTATAATGGTTCTAAAATATGTATTTTTATGGTCTGAGAGGAACAGGTGGGTTTGTTCTCTACCCGTAGCTATGTAAATTTGTTATCAGGCGTAGGAAAGCCAGAACTGCACTAATGCACCACCGCATTTCACATTTTTAATAATGCTGAATTTTACTTAACCCCCCCTGATGGTGTTCCCGAGTTTGTCTCGGGGTTAAATTTCACCGCTGAGAGCGGTAACCCTGAGACACACTCGGGCTGGATATATCACCTCTCCCTGTGCTCCCTCACTGATCCTCGCAGTCTCCTCCGGCGATCGTGACCTCATACTTCCTGGTTTCCTTCTCTCGAGGAGGGAACCAGGAAGTATGAGGGTCACGATCGCCGGAGGAGACTGTGGGGGACATTTTTATTCTTACATAAAATCTAGTCATATTTGGCCTCACCAATGATACCTCACACTACACTCTAGCTTGTATGTTTCTAGAGATCCCGGGGTTCAAAAACCCTTGAATCTCTTTAATAGGAGATTCCCTGCCATTTCTGATATCATCACGCCAAGGCAATGATCCTGCAATCCTGCAGGCAGGGTTGACATCCAAGATGTCAGCTCTCTACGGGAGAAGTGTTTGCACCACATGGGGGCCGAGACGCAGAACTTCAACTTCGATGACAGGCTGGAGGAGCGGTGGCCCTGTGGATAGTTGCTGGTATTAAGTACTGGCAGAACTAAAGCCCTGTGTATATATATATATATATATATATATATATATATATATATATACACACACCGTAGTTTTCGCTCCATAAGACGCACTTTTCTCCCCCCAAAAAGTGGGGGGAAAAGTGGGTGCGTCTTATGGAGCGAATGCCCCATGATATGCCTCAGCTCACCTGCCGCCGCCACGTTCGGCTCCCTCTGAGCGTGCGTCCGGCGGCAAGGAGCTTGGGCACTCGCCTGGGGGAGCCACGTGACCGCGATCTCGTGAGATCGCGGTCACGTGGCTCCCCAGGTGAGTGCCCAAGCTTCCTGCCGCCGGACGCACGCTCAGAGGGAGCCTAACGCAGCGGCGGCAGGTGAGCTGGGGCATATACATGAGCTGCAGGGGCATATCCATGAGCTGCTGGGGCATATCCATGAGAGAGCTGGGGCATATCCATGAGCGAGCTGGGGCATATCCATGAGCTGCTGGGGCATATCCATGAGCGAGCTGGGGCAAATCCATGAGGTGCTGGGGCATATCCATGAGCTGCTGGGGCATATCCATGAGCGAGCTGGGGCAAATCCATGAGCGAGCTGGGGCATATCCATGTGTGAGCTGGGGCATAATCATGTGTGAGCTGGGGCATATCCATAAGTGAGCTGGGGCATATCCATAAGTGAGCTGGGGCAAATCCATGAGTTAGCTGGGGCAAATCCATGTGTGAGCTGGGGCAAATCCATGTGTGAGCTGGGGCAAATCCATGAGTGAGCTGGGGCAAATCCATGAGTGAGCTGGGGCAAATCCATGAGTGAGCTGGGGCAAATCCATGAGTGAGCTGGGGCAAATCCATGAGTGAGCTGGGGCAAATCCATGAGCTGGGGCATATCCATGTGCTGGGGCAATATCCATGAGCTGGGGCATTATCCATGTGCTGAGGCATATCCATAAGTTGGGGGGCATATCCATAAATTGGGGCAAATCCATGTGCTGGGGCATATCCATAAATTGGGGGGCAAATCCATGTGCTGGGGCAAATCCATGTGCTGGGGCATATCCATAAACTGGGGGGCATATCCATGAGCTGGGGGACAGTATCCATGAGCTGGGGGACAGTATCCATGAGATGGGGGACAGTATCTATGAGCTGGTGGACAGTATCCATGAGCTGGGGTCAGTATCCATGAGCTGGGGGACAGTATCCATGAGCTGGGGGACAGTATCCATGAGCTGGGGACAGTATCCATGAGCTGGGGGACAGTATCCATGAGCTGGGGGACAGTATCTATGAGCTGGTGGACAGTATCCATGAGCTGGGGACAGTATCCATGAGCTGGGGGACAGTATCCATGAGCTGGGGGACAGTATATCCATGAGAGGAGCTGGGGCAATATCCATTATTACACTATTTGATTTCAGAATATTTATTTTCCTGTTTTCCTCCTCTAAAAACTAGGTGCGTCTTATGGTCAGGTGCGTCTTATGGAGCGAAAAATACGGTATATATATATATATATATATATATATAAAATCATACTATTTCACTCTCATTATTACGACATCCTAAACCCCCACCCTTCTGCCCTTTAATGTATAATTCTATGATTTAGCTCAGTAAGCTTCCAGACCTGAAGAAGAGAGTTATAATCTCGAAAGCCTATCTTTTAAATGTAATGTTAGTCCAATTAAAAAGGTATCACTACAAACTCTTATACTCGTGGTTTTAGCATCTGGACTAACATGACTTATCCAATCAAAATATATAAATGTGTATGTGTAACCTATGACAAGCTGTAGTGTTATGCTTTCCGTTAAAATTGCAACTCTAAGCTGTACTATCAGTGTTTCATCCGTTTATTACATGGGACCAGCTGAACTTATTTTGTTATATGTTATTATAAGCTATTTTTTTTAAAGCAATTAGCTGCTCTTTTCAGTGGGAGGACCTGCATTAATCACGGCTCTTTTTTTCAACAGTAATTTTGTCATAGCTTCAGAAAGGAGCAACAATGTCTCCTGAGAAGCACAAACCTTTCACTTATATTTCCCTAATGCCACCCCAGATGCACAAATGGATCAAACTACACCCAGAGGCACTCCAGCTCTTGGTAATCCCAATGACCAGATGTTCGTATTGCTGAACATGTTACTCCAAGGCATTTCTTTTCCACAAATTCCATTATGTATAAACTGCCCTGCCTCTTAAAACCACTAACATTTAATGGCCTATTAGGAGCAATTCAAGATGACAAACTAATCAGACGAAGTGTACATACAGTTAAAATATGTAAATGTGCAACAGTACCTGCTCCTCAGTAATCACCACAAACATGCAATTAGCTGAATCACATTTAATCTTCAATAGTATAATTCGCCGACCTTGCATTTTCAGGCCAGAAACAATGTAGTGTACTCCATTAAATTAAATTTGGATGTCACTGTTACAAAATCAGTTTTTCCACATTCAAGTAGTTTTTGTCTTTTTAAGTTCTCTTTAGAAATGTATTTAATTTTTCTATGGAACAGCAGCTCAGAGAACCCTTTTATTTCTTGCAGTTAAAAATACCCAATTTTTTATTACATACTTACATGGGACATTAGCTCAAGAGGGCCCTTATGTTTGTTGCTGATAAACATTAGATTTTGAAATAAGCATAATACACGCATTGGTTTACCATAATGTAATGAGATATTATTACGCTTAAATCAACTACATTTCTTCTTTACAATAACCATCTTGAAAGGGACACTAGCACCCAAAAATATAATAAACAAAATGAACATTACATGTTGCTGTCGCTGATATCTTACATGTGCTTTTTTCTCTCATGTATGTTTAGTTAAGAAAATATTTTACTCTATATTTTGTGTTGTAGATTCTTCCCCCCCCCCCCGTATCTTTACAGCAATTGTTCCTCACTGTGGGACATTGTGCACAGAATGGATTCTATTGGTTGGAAGTCAAGAAAACAACTTGCGTTTTGTGGGATGTATGTAAATAACATCACCGGGGTTAAAGTGAGTGTTGCTAGCCCACTATCAGATCTCATCCAGCCTACATCTCTTATCTCAGATAGCCTAGACCAGGGGTGGGCACTTACAGCCCTCCAGATGTTTTGAAACTACATTTCCCTTGAGGCTCTGCAAACCTAATGAGCAGCCGAGCATCACGGGAAATGTAGTTTCAAAACATCTGGAGGGCCGTAAGCGCCCACCCCTGGCCTAGACAATACTATAGATTCCCCTGCCACCTTGGTTTTGTTTTTAATCCCATGGAGGAATTGTTTCTGGGAGGGCATAAATGAAAGTCCACCAGTCTTCCTCATTACTGAGAAGCAGCATGAGCATATGTGGCTTGCTAGAAAGCAGCCTTTGGTTTCATTGGTTAGGACTCACCTTTACTGTTGGTGCCTTGATGTGGCAGGTGAGTTTACACTTCAATGGCCATTCAAGTAAACTAAAACCTCTAATTGTGTTTTATTTCACACGCTGTTATAGGGATAAGCGCAGATTACACTTTTTTCTTGTTCTGTTTTATACATGTTACTGGGCTGGATACATCTGGTAGTTGCAGCCGCCCTGGTGGGGCTCAGGCGCGACACTGTTTTTTCGGTATTGTCTAAATATTCCCTTCCCCACCCTCAATGCCACGTCACTACTGTTTTATCCTAACCAAGCTGTAAAGTGAGACTTGGCATAACATTTTGATCAATGTTGCATCATGGGAGAAATCCTCAAAATGGAAAGAGTATATAAACAGCTAACTTTATTCTTATTTTTACATGCATTTAATTCAAGCAACTAACAAAACAATAGTGTGGTTTACAATGTGTTTTTGTTTGTAATACACAAGTAATCTAGTTACAGCTTATGTTAGTGCTAGCGTCCCTTTAATAGTTAATAATTAATCAATTTAAAGAAAAGAAAATTGCAACAATGAATCAGAAAGATGAAAAGGTTCTTAATTTGAATAGCCAAATGGGGAGTGGTGTAAAAAACATAGGCAGAAACCTGTGAGGATGTTGATTGTTGCCATGTGGATGCCAGGATGAGAGATTCTCAAGCTATTTATCAACCTAGAGCTTGTATGTACCATTTATTTAAAGGTCAAGATATACTGCTAGTAATTGGCAAGTTCAATTCCTGACTGCACAACAGGAAACCAAGCCTTGAATTATCAGGCCTGAAACAGAGATTGTGTCCTTGTCCCTCTAAACATGACGGTCGTGCAAGAGAATTACAACAAACACTGCTTTAAATACACTATAGATTCTCCGAAGCAGTAAATAAATCCTCCAGCTGAGGAAGAAATGTATGAACATTGGAAAATAGGATCTTAACTCTCAGTTGTTTTTATTTATGCCAGCTGTTGAAGAAACATTGCATTTTATTTGCAAAATAAAGATTTTTTCCTTTATTTTATAGATTTTTTTCTTTTTAAAGACGCAGTTCACTTTAACGATACAAGCCAATATACTATAAAAACGTAGCATGTCCCTTTGTCATATATAGATCACCTTTTTTGTTATCCAGTTTTGATAAATTAATTACCAGGGTTGTCATGATTTATATCAGTGTTTCTCAAACCTGTCCTCGGGACCCTCAACCACCCCAGATTTTGCAGATCATCTTGGGGAAATGCAGACTGAATCCTGCAATCACTGAACAGCAAATCATATCATCTGTGATGAAGTGCTCATGCCACTGTACAGAGCACTGGTGAGACCTCACTTGGAGTACTGTGTGCAGTACTGGAGACCGTATCTCCAGAAGGATATAGACATCTTAGAGAGAGTTCAGAGAAGGGCTACTAAAATGGTGTACGGCTTGAAGGAGAAAAGTTACCAGGAAAGGCTTAATGATCTTAACATGTACAGCTTGGAAAAAAGACGAGACAGAGGAGATATGATAGAAACATTTAAATACGTAAAGGGAATCCACAAGGTAGAGGAAGGGAGTATATTTAAAAGGAAACAAAGTAGCAAAACAAGAGGACATAGTCTTAGATTAGAGGGGCAAAGGTTTAAAAGTAACATCAGAAAGCATTATTTTACTGAGGAGGGTGGTGGATACATGGAACAGCCTTCCAGTTGAAGTTGTAGAGGCCAAAACAGTAATTGAATTTAAGCAGGCATGGGATAGGCATAAGGCTATCCTAAACAAAAGATAAATCCAGGTAAAGTATCCATGTAATTGGGCAGACTAGATGGGCCGAAAGGTTCTTATCTGCCCACATTTTTCTATGTTTCTATGTTTCTATCTGTGCTGTGCTTCAGATATCTGGAAAACCTGGCATGTCAGCGGGTCCCGAGGACATGTTTAAGAAACACTGATTTAAAATACTCTATCACTTATCACAAAAGGATGGCTACGTATGGTTTAGCAGCTTCATCTTCAAAACCATCTGGAGATATGGTTACCATAACCTCCAGGACAAAAGGCCAAAGCGAATTACTTAGCAGAAAAAGAATGAAAGGATTGCTGCCAATAATTAGCATAATTGCTTCTAATGTATATGAATTGCAAATCAATGGGTAATAAAAGAATACGTTTTATTAACCTTATGATAAATATTTAATAAAACAGTTTGGAAGATTAAAGTACAAATTAAAAAAATCTCTGTTAAGGCCAAAGTGCGAAATTAAGTCATAAAATGAGCATAGGCAGATGGCGCACGCAGCACATTTCTCAAAAGTATTTGCCAGTTTGTTATAAAAAATGCTGAGCTTCTTGGTTTAGAATATACATACAATATATCCTATATTCCGCAACTATTTCAATGAAAAAACTCCATCTCTTGAAAAAATCAAATTGGTGCAAGCCAAAATACAAATATATAGATAAATAACCGAATAGGCTACACACGAAAAAATAAAACAACAAAATTTATGTCATGTTAAAAGTGAACCGACGTTTCAGCTCTCTCTGGAGCCATTTTCAAGGCCATTTAAAGTTCCAATGGTCTGGCTCCTACAAGAGCCTTCATCAAAATTTGATAAAGGCTCTTGTATGAGCCGAAATATTGGAACTTTTTAATGGATCGCTGAATAAAGTATTGATTTTTATTCTACAAGACCGTGAGTGCTCACACCATTGGTACTATAGATTTTTTTATGGTATTCGCCGCACCACGGCAGAACAGGAAGAGATCCAAAGTGTTGAGTGAAAGTTTTAAACATATCTGTACATATACACATACAGAATGATTGCATTGAACTGGAACATGTGGAAGTGCTCTGAATTTGGTTATATATATACACGCTCAATGCATAAAAAATATAAAGTTTTCATGTTGTTGAAATGAAATAGTATTTCCAGGTTGCTATTTCAAACATTTCAATCTGTGTTTCATTTTGCTGTGAAAAAAGCAACTATAATTGGAAATGGTATAAAAAATACAATAATTGAATTAAGGAACACTAAAAGAGACCAAATCGGCAGCATAGTGTATTGCATCTTCTTAGTAATGGGCGGGGGGTGGGCTGGAAATTTTTTAGTGCTGTGTAAGCATTGATTTAACAGCTTGGACAATCCCTAAAAAACCTTGAGACAAATTATGTGCACAGATGTACTGATTTTAGGAAGTAAATGGTTGTGCAGAAAATGTTCATTATTTCAGTCATCTGCCTAGTGATTCACGGACAGACATATGTGTGTCTTAGCAATGGTCTTATACACTCAGGTTACAAAGATACATCTGAAGCTCCACTAAAAAACCTCATACAATGTTAAGTGTCATCTCAACGAAACCAATATTCGTCACACTAGACTAGTTGTAGTACAAAGAACAAAAAATTCACAATCACTTAAATATTATTTAATGGTGATCAAAGTATTACTATCCTCAAAGCAAAGACAGAAAATTAAATGAACCAATAAAGGATCCTAGTCCAACGGAGTCATTAAGCTACAAATTATGGCTTCAGCCGTTAGTTTGCCATCTCAAGTCGCTATTCTGTTTGAGCCACAAGCTTTACAAGCAGCTTGATTGGTGCGGCTCCTTACTGTACATTAACATCTCCTATACTTTGTATATGAGCCATTCCTAAGAGTTCAGCATAAGAACAGTAGCTCAATGACTTACATGGTAACTCACTGTTCTAACGTCGGTATACAGAAATTAATACTGGATCTCAGAAAATGTTGTTAAGTTATTTTGCTCTGCTTAACTCTTCAATGTAAACAGCTGAAAAAATCCAAAATTTACCTCTGGTCTCACAGAGCAGAGGGTGGCACAGTCCTCCCCCTCCTTTGACTGCATGCAACAGAGCACTCGGAGCAAATCGTTCCCAGTGTACTTCCATGTATCCTGGGTGACCCTGCAAATGCAAGGTCATGCAAAGATATGAAAGGTCACATTTGGCTTGGAGTTCTGTGGCCTCCAGGATCCGATACCAGTGGTGGTGATCAGAGAATGAGGGGAGAGAAAGGGGTCATACACCTCGAGGGAATGGTGAGGGGATGTAATGGTGAAACTCACTCTGCTGATCCTGTCTTGAAGTCATAAGCCTTATGTCTTGGAGCCTAAGAGGTATGTCTTTAGATATGGGTGCATGGAGACCTTTGTCTCAAGGCCTGGTGGACATGAGGACGCCTGTCTCGTGGGGGATGGTGTGGAGATCTCTGTCTTGGGGCCTGGAGTCATGGGACTGTGGTTTTGGAGCCTAGTTGTCATGATGACCCCTGTCTTGGTGCCTGGAGGTATTTGGCCCCCTGTGTTTTGATTTGAGGTATGGAGAACCCTGTCTTGGGGACTTGGGGGCCACTGTTTCAGGGTCTAAGTGCCATTAGGACCCTTGTCTGGGTACCTGGGGGGCATGTGAACCTCTGTTTTCAAACTGAGGAAGCAAGGGGACCCTGGTGTCAGATTTGTTGATGAAGGTGTATTAAGGCTTTGGTGCTTAGGACCCTTGTTTTGGTGTCTGAGGGCATGGGGACTCCCAAGACAAGGTCTATACCAAATGAAATCTATACCACTGGAAATCCAGTCCCATATCACTATCTTTCTACATATATAAAGGGAGGATTCCTCAACTATATTTGCAACAAATACAAGAGGTGTTGTGAAATGAGCTTCATTAGTATAAGTCACTGCTTGGATCCTCTATCTCATTGAATTCACAGCCACGGTTCATGAAGTTCACTAAGCTTGAACCTAAGTGATTTACTCGTAGAGTTCATCTCAAAATAGTATCAACATTTACAAATATGAGATAGATTGATTGGACAGATAGACAGAACAGCCAGATAGACAGACAGACAGACATGTATACTACAATACAAGTGCAAATGTCAGACACTCAAGACTGTTTTTGTACATGTGTACTATCTTACTAGCTGTTAACAGGACTGTAGACAAATGTCTAGGGTAGAGGTGTGCATTCGTTTCGTAACAAATCTCAATTCGTTACAAAACGAATGCATGCAATTTATTTAGTGATCCGAAATTCAAATTGATATCAACTATCGAATCGATCTTAACCCCCCCTGACGGTTTTCCTGAGTGTGTCTCCCCGAGCCACACGCAGGCTGGATACATTACCTCTCTCTGCGCTCCCTCGCTGATCCCCGCAGTCTCCTCCGACGATCGCCGGAGGAAACTACGGGGGACAACAAGGGAGCGCAGGGAGAGGTGTTGTATCCAGTGGCATCCTGAGTGTTGCTTGGGTTACCGCTTCCAACATAGGAATTTAACCCCGAGCCACACTCCAGAATACTGCTGGGGGGGCCAAAAAAATTAATTGAAATGACCGCTTTTAGACTAGAAATTTTAAAATAGAGTGCCAGGGAGGTTAATATACAAATAAAACAAAATAACAAAAACGAAATTAATCTGAAACAAAACAAAATAAATTTTTCAGCTGTGCACACCTCTAGTCTAGGGCCCCTGATTATGACAGAGCCATTAATAGCAGCTCACAAATAGATAAATTGTGTGTTAGTCGTTATCTATTAGCGGCTCTCTATGTATGGCTCAATGCTGACCGGGTAACTGTATTATAACATTTAGGATTCACTGATTGATACCAGCAGCACTGCCCTGCTGTTATCAGTGTCCTGGAGTCCATAGGACTCATATAGAGACAGGCGACTATGCATGAGCTCTACTCCTACTCGCTTATGCAATGTTGCACTGGGACTGCTGTACGACACAAGTAACTGTTCTCTTTTACAAAAACAGGAGTGGTGGGTGAATGCGCTCTAGACATAACCTGTGTCCCAATACAGGTATGCGTATGTACAGGTACATTAGGTACATACTGTAAGCACAACTAAAATTAAAGTAAGATCAGTTTATCTATAAGAGTCGATATATCTGATTATGCTGCCTCAATGGAAAACAACTCAAAGAAATACCCACAGAAAATTGTGTCACAGTCTACGCAAAAGAAATAGGTTCCATATGGCGCAGAGAGTTTTTGTCCTCCCAAATCAGAGCACAAAGGATATCAGTTTACCCTAGTGCATAAGTGTGATATTATCATGAACTGAAGATATCTCTATAACTTCAGTTCATAATAATAACATACTTATGCACTAGGGCAGTGGTTCCCAACCGCGGTCCTCAAGTACCCCCAACAGGCCAGGTTTTAAGGATTGCCTTGGGGAAATACAGACTAAATCCTGCAATCACTACAGCAAATCATATCACCTGTGCTGTGCTTCAGATATCTAGAAAGCATAACCTGTTGGGGGTACTTGAGGACTGCGGTTAGGAACCACTGCTCTAGGGTAAACTGAATTGATATCCATTGTGCTTTGATTGAGGATTACAACTGTTCTCTATTGCATGTGGTGAGAGTAGACAACCAACCGCAATATCTCTGCACTACGGGATTAAAGCTACGTTTAGGATTTCGTTGGCTTTAATTTTAAAGCGTGAAAGGGACACTACCGCCAAAAATGAAATGTCCTTATTGTGTTTATGTAATGTTAGTGCCTTATCTTACATGTGCTTTCTTTTTCCCTTGTTTGTTTAGTAAAGAAAATATTTTACTCTATTTTTGGCACTGGGTCCATACATTTTGTGATCTTTCGTGTTGTAAACTCCAACCCCCGGTATCTTTACATCACTTGGTCCTCAGTGTGTGGCAATGGCCACAGAATGGAGTCTATGGGTCGATCACTATCTCATTCAGCTGCCATCTCTTATCTCAGCCCGGAGAACAATACCCTCCTGCTCAGGGGTCAAGTCCTGGGAAAAAAAGTGAGGGAACTCACCCACGAATTCCACAACCCCCATTACCTTAAGAAAACATATATATATATATATATCACACGAGTATAGCAGTGCGTGGTGATACCATTTTTATTGGGTTAACTTTACATTTAAAAGACAAGCTTTCAAGAGTGTAAACTGGAAATTATACTGATCAGTGAAAGGTATCACTACGTACAGGTATACTCGTGATTGTGGCAACTGGACTAACGCATTTTATATATATATATATATATATATATATATAGATAGCAAGGATGCAAGCACTCATGGGATTTGCAGAATAGTTTTCTTTAATGAATCCAAAAAGGTCAACGTTTCGGCTCTTTACAGAGCCTTCATCAGGACAAATATACCTGATATTTGTCCTGATGAAGGCTCTGTAAAGAGCCGAAACGTTGACCTTTTTGGATTCATTAAAGAAAACTATTCTGCAAATCCCATGAGTGCTTGCATCCTTGCTATCTGTACCAAGTCCAGCCTTTGCTAAAGCACCGGGTGTGAGAGGAACTTTACTGTGAACCGTGAGTGCAAAAACCTTTTTGTTCATTTTTTATATATATATATATATATATCCAGGCACAGACCCCCAGAATAATATACACAGCACTGAGCCCCCAGAATAATATACACAGCCTGAGCCCCCAGAATAATATACACAGCGCTGAACCCCCAGAATAACATACCCAGCACTGAGCCCCAGAATAATGTACACAACACTGAACCCCCAGAATAATATACACAACACTGAACCCCCAGAATAACATACACAACACTGAGCACCCAGAATAATATACACAGCACTGAGCCTCCAGGATAATATACACCGCACTGAGCCCCAAGAATAACATAATAACATGCACAGCACTGAGTCCCCATAATAATATACACAGCACTGAGCCCCAAGAATAACATAATAACATGCACAGCACTGAGACCCCATAATAATATACACAGCACTGAACCCCAAGAATAATATGCACAGCACTGGTTATATGGATATATTTTCCCCAGTTCACATGGATATAATTGCCCCCAGCTCATATGGGTATATATTGCCCCCAGCTCTCATGGATAATGCCCCCCAGCTCTCATGGATAATGCCCCAGGTCTCATGGATATGCCCCCAGGTCTCATGGATAATGCCCCCAGGTCTCATGGATAATGCCCCCAGTCTCATGGATAATGCCCCCAGGTCTCATGGATAATGCCCCCAGGTCTCATGGATAATGCCCCCAGGTCTCATGGATATTGCCCCCAGATCTCATGGATATTGCCCCCAGGTTTCATGGATATTGCCCCCAGGTCTCATGGATACTGCCCCCAGGTCTCATGGATACTGCCCCCAGGTCTCATGGATACTAGCCCCTGGTCTCATGGATACTGCCCCCAGGTCTCATGGATACTGCCCCCAGCCCAGCTCACCTCTGCTGCTCCTCTGCTGCTCCTGCCGCACATTGACGGCGGCCGCGTGCTTCCTGCTTCAGCGGCCGCTGACAGGAAGTGCAGCCGCTCGCCTGGGATCTATGAAACAGCCAGACGAGCGGCTCCACTTCCAGTCACCGGCCGTTCTAATAGGAAGCACACGGCTACCGGCAATGTGCGGCGGCCGCCTGCTAAAGCGTTCGGGCTCAGGCCACAGCGGGAACGCTGCGTTCCCGCTGTGGGAGAAGTGCGGTTACGCCGTTCCCGCGCGTTCCCGCTCGACTCGAGCCCTGCTCCTACTGCATAAATCTAAACATTCCCTCCTTCACCTCATTATCTGTTAAATAATGTAGTTTGAATAAACAAGAGCCCCAAAGCAAAGCTTTTGGTAAGTGTTGCATCATGTGGAAAATACACAAAATGAAAACGAGATATCAAAACTTTACTTTATTTTTCATTTTTACATGCAATTACTTCAAAGAAAAAAAAGCAAGCCACACCAGGAGCTTGACCATATAAAAATATTTATTGTGGAGCAACCATAGAGTACTGGATTCAAGCAACGTTCGGCGAAGTGTCTTAGTCATGCCAAATGACCCGGCATTTGGCGAGTCCCCCTGTGTTAGCCATGCTGTGTTTGACTTTCTTCAAAGAAAAAAAAGGACAGCAGCATGTTCTAATCATAATGTGGTTTTACATGTAATGCACAAGTAGTCTAGTTACAGCTTATGTAAGTGATAGTGTCACTTTAAGTGATTATGAATTTACAAAATCACTTAAACTGCAGGATGTGAGATCTGGCATTCTTTGCAGCATGAGGGCCCTATGCCCTGGTGAACACTAAAATAGGGATGCTAAAGGGGAAAATCTGAGCAAGCAGGTTTCACTTACCATCCCCATTTTACCACGATATACTGGGGCAGGCACTGCTTCAGCACCTCACCTCGGAATGCAGCGCTAACCACTGGGACACTCGCAATAGCTCTTCCACACCGCAGCGCGTATCACCTCCTGGAGTCCATAGCACTGCATGGAGTGTTGCACTTCCGGGCCGCGAGCCCTGCATGATCGTGCTGTCACAAAATCATGCAGCGCCGTGGAGGAAGACTGAGATCTATTTGTATCAAGTCTCAATCTGCTCCCGGCGAAAAGAAGCAGCAGATCAGGCCACTCTTCACACCATGGGATGAAAGGTGAGTATTGGATTTATTGGGGGGAGGTTTAAGGGGAGCTACATTATTCTGCAAGTGCAGAATCATGTAGCGTCAGCATTTAGAAGGTACTAAAATTCTGCCTGTCCACATCAATGTGGTAATTAGCGCTAGCACTTTGTAATACAGTATCTGACTTATCGAAATGCAAATGTAAGTTTGCGCTCCCCATGTTGAATATAGGGTGCACAAAGTACAGTAAACTCATGCAAGCTAGCGCAAAAAATGATGCGTTAACGTGGTTTGCGTCAGGAATGTAGTATGGGTGGCATGTGTTAAACACACTTATCCTGGCATTAACGCTTACATATCCGAACTCCAACGTTAGCATTCACCAATAGTGCCCTGAGCCTGTAGTCTATTAGAGCGTTTGGAATAGTGCCCTGAGCCTGTAGTCTATTAGAGCGTTTGGAATAGTGCCCTGAGCCTGTAGTCTATTAGAGCGTTTGGAATAGTGCCCTGAGCCTGTAGTCTATTAGAGCGTTTGGAATAGTGCCCTGAGCCTGTAGTCTATTAGAGCGTTTGGAATAGTGCCCTGAGCCTGTAGTCTATTAGAGCGTTTGGAATAGTGCCCTGAGCCTGTAGTCTATTAGAGCGTTTGGAATAGTGCCCTGAGCCTGTAGTCTATTAGAGCGTTTGGAATAGTGCCCTGAGCCTGTAGTCTTTTAGAGCGTTTGGAATAGTGCCCATGATGTCTAGAAATGTTTCCACATAGAATTCAGTGACTGATTTCAGAGCTAGTTCAGCAGTATTTACTTTAGAGTTTAAAACGGTGTTTACATATACATTATTTAGCTATACATAATGTTGGGTAATTTCCAAGATGAGAAGATTTGCAGTAATGTGCTATTTGAACAATTTTCGAAGCATTGTTCACAGATAGCACTTTCTTAGGTAGATATCAATGTCTAAAATTGTTTGAAAATTATAGGCAATTTCTAGAATTTTACATAAGCTCATATCACACTAATAAATAAAACTTACATACTTAGGCTGGCGTCAGACGAGCGTTTTTACGAGCGGAAGGAATGTCCATGAGAGTAGACGTTCCTTCCACTCTGACGCCCGGCTGACACCTGTGTGGCCACCTTGCTGAGTACAGTTAGTGCACTCAGCGCAGCAAGGCTCGAACCTCCTATGGAGGATTACGCTTTGCAGCCCCAATTGTGCGTCGTAGCGCTTCAACGGGGAGGCTTTCTAGACGGACGCAGCAAGCCAGCTACAGCGTGTGGCTGGCCTGATTGCAGCGTCACAACTCTGCGACGGATGCCGGGAGTCACATCAGTACGGGCGTACATATTGTATTTGTCTGACACCAGCCTTAAAAGAAACACTCTACACATCCTGACCACTTTACGGGCTCTATTAACCTCTTCGCGCAAAAGCGCACGCGCAGCGCTATTTTTTTTGCACGCAGTGTTAAACATTAACGCGCGTAAATTAATGCTGGTATTACAATCCGAGCGCATTTTTTCATCCGTCAAAAAATAACGCGCATAAAAATGACGCGCAAAAATGTGCGCGCATTAACGTTGCATGCAGAAAACGGTGGGCGGACTGTTTTTTCACGCGATTCAGCCAATCAGAATTAAGAACCCCAATTGTCTCCTGTTAAGTTTTTGCGCCTGTCAAAATCAATCTGAGTATATATGCTGCAGCAATAATAACACGCACAACCTCTCTTTTTTATTGTTTGGGTATACGTAGAGTGTGTAACTATACATTGCTGTATTTTTTTTTTTCGGGCTGGTGTATTTGTTTTCGGCCAGGACGTTCAGATTTGCCGTTACCACCAGCTTTTCAAAGACGTCAAAATTATGTGCGCAAACGCTGTCCGTTAAAATTTGTGCATAGATAGTAATACCATCCGCGTACCAGCGCACAAACGCATTTCCTCTCACAATGTTAAGTAAAGGACGCACAGCGTACATTACGCTCGCAAAGGGTTCGCGCAGGTCCACCCGCGGTAGACGTTAACGCGCATTTTTTGCGTGGATATTGTAATACGACATTCTGCGCAAAGGGTTTTCCCCTTGCGTTAATGCGTTTTTGCGCACGCGTTAACGTTTGCGCGAAGAAGTTAATAGAGACCTACTTGTTTATATGGTCAGGATGTGAGGAGTGCCCCCCCTTTTTTGTAAAAAGATGGGTGAAGTGGAGGACTTTACTCCACCTCACCAAGCGTCACCACCAGTAGACGGGGAATTTGAATCTCCCAGCTGCCAGTTACTACTCGGTTACTAGTGATGCAGGGAGTGTGCCGACGTCACTATTTCTGAGACCAGTCACATTAGCGATCAGTCTCAGAGAGGCCGCAATGGATCGGAGCTACGTACAGCTCCGATCCGTCGTTCTGTGCAGGCGCTACCTGATTTCCATAGTCGTACATAAAGTTTGCAAGTCCCATTGCAGCGTGCAATTTCCATTTCCTACGCTATGCAAGTAGCGCAGAGAACTCAAATTACGCAAAAATGCCTCAAAGACTTCAGGGTACAGGAATCCCTAAACTGAAAAGGAGGAGCTGGGCCCTGGCGAGGGAGAAAAGGTAAATAAATTCACTGAAAATATAAACAATATTAAACAAATGAATTGGGCGGAGGCTTTCAGTAGCCTCTGTCCAATTATTTAAGGGCAAATAAAAGGAACCTCTATTTTTCAGTAGAGTTTTCCTTTGATCTAGACCAGTATGCCATGCTAAGGAAGCCTGGAGAGGTGTTAAAAGGGGAAATATATGCTTACATTTCCTGCATGACATACTGAGAGGTTTGTAGAATTACATATTTTCAGATCTGGTGACGCTATAAATAAAGTGGTTTTAAATATGTAGGTATTGTGCAACTTCCCACAATCAAAGCATAAGCTCCCAACCTGAAGGTCCTCACTTTGGGGGTAGAGCTAAGAACATGTCATAAAATCCTGAAAATGCTTTTCATGTGCTTCACATTCTGAAGGGTCACATACTGAGCTAATAAACTCTCTGTGGAGCAGGGATGCTGCTAACAATCACACCAGGCATGTCCCAGCCATTTCTTTTGAGGCAGCTGTTGTGTGTTAAGATTTGAAACTGGAGATAGCCTTGTGGTCACTAGTCAAGAGGCATGTATTTTGACTAATGTAAAAGGCTTCCAAAATTAGATCATGATCATCAAACCTCCAATACCATTTTAGTACCATACATATATGACTCAGGAATAAAAGTGCTACAGCATACAGAGCTGGAAGGAAAGTGTGAAACATATAAACAAATCAGTTGATATACTAGTAATTCGATTCTACAATATCAAAACAATCTGCAATCTCTGTTAGTGGTAATCATCTTAAAATACTTTTTGGACTGTGCTATTTTTACAGTATTTCTGGTATAAATGGCTCAAAAGTAAATAAAAACAAAACTATAGAGAGATTACATATAGTTTTGTTTAATTCTTTACATATAGTTATTTGGGTTTGTTTATACACAAACATATATACAAGTACACACACACACACACATATATATATATATATATATATATATATACACACAGGCAATAGACAGACTTGCTCCATACATACACTAAAGCACCTCTCTAACATGTACTTAACAAAATCACTTTATTTTGGAGGACTAGCAGACACAGTATTCTATTACAAAGCAATAAGGTCTGACTACAAGATCCCTCAGGTCACCCAGCATTGTTTTCTCACAGATAGCTGATGCTTTAACTTTCTTTTCAGTACAGAGTTCGCCAAGTCACATTATCACACAGCAATAAGAAAAGGCAGATAAATAATGTTGGAAGCAAATCCCTTTCTCAACAACCCTATCAGCAGTTCTGCCCTGATCTGATGACAGGGCTCATTCCAAATTGCAGCAAAGAAGCAGTTACAAAGTATCCATTTCAGCTTTTTTCAACCTTGCCAGGCAGCCACAGAAAATCAAATAACTTCTAATATGCAGGCTGCATGTGCAGAACTCCCAGTGATTCTACTGTTGGACTGCAGCTCACAAGATCCTCATCCAGAAAAAAATATGAATTGGCTTTATACCTTGTAAAACAGTGTTGCTAGTTGAAGTTATTACATTGTTGCAATACAATCTCAATACAGAATGTTCTTTAGTTACCTGATGAGGGAACACTGATTGGTAGGCATCTCAGGTAGAAAGCTGTGATCCTCTATTGGTGATCTGGATGGAGTGTATGAATGGTATCCTGTTAGGACCACGCTGCCTGAATCCTTTATCTCCATTATACCACCAGGTCCACAGACATGTCTACTCCAAGCTGGCCACACAATACCAGTACCAGATGAGAGTAGCTGCCACAATCACTGGCACATTGTCCTCCTCCCCTGCCACTCAGTTTCCTTGTGTCTGTGTGGTATCCTCTTTGTGTTGTGAGGAGCTCCACTCCAGAGCAGGAGGCAGGGGTGAGTGCAGGACAGGAGGACTGGCTGTGCTTGCAGTCACAATACTGTCAGCTCTATTAACATATCTTTAAAAACACCACCCCCAAGCTTAAGGAAGTGCTCGTGCCTGTAGGAAGCAGGCAGAGATCAGATCCCCCCTTCTTTGCCTTTTGTCTGAAATTCTGATTGAGTTGTGCCATTCATATGTATATATATATATACAAGAGGCTGTCATTGGGCAATGTTTACAAATATGTGTGGATTTTTTAAAGTGGAAAGTGACTGGAAATGGTTTAATGAAGCTGCTGTGCTGAAATATCAACATCTTGTAATTTCTACAAGGCAGTGGACTTTCTAAGAGCTGTAAAAAGAGGAACTTTTGGTAATATGTATTTGTGCCTTTCTCATAATTACTGTATATCAAGGGGATACATAAAGTTACCTTTGTTTTAAACCCAGGATAAGCAGTTTGCACAAAATTGGAGGAAACAAAAAATCAAATACCATCTGTTGTTTAAGGCTATGCTTACTTTTGGTTACTTCACAATATTTAAAAATGTATTTCTCATCAAAAAAGCAATAATAAAAACAATATTTTTTTGCAATATTTCAGACAGCATCAGGAAAACAAATAATAGTTTCTAAGAAAAATATGTAACAATTTAACATATTGTAGATGGGAAATGTAGCTAACATAACCATTTTATTAATCCCTGCACTCAACAAGCCCTTTTTGCTGAAAAAAAATCTTATAACATTTATTTGAAATCTTGAATAGATAAGACATAATAGTAGGATGAAAAAAATAAATAGTTATGTTATTCTCTTAGATTGTAAGCTCGTTTGCACAGAGTCCTCTTTTCCTACTGGTTTCCATGCATCAAACTTGCTTGAAAACTTTACGTTTGTTTTGACCTACCTATTGTGTGGTGCTCAGGCATATGTTGGCGATTATAAATAATTGTAGTTGCTATTCTGAGATAGTTAAAATATTATTATAATGTGTAAAAATGTTTAAAGTAGCCAATCATCCTTTACAGCAAGTTAATTAGTATGAAAAGTTGCAGACACTAGATGGTGTCCCATATCTTACTTTTACACAGGCTCTGCGTTAATGACATATAGAAATAGCCTTTGTGTTAAATACAGTAAATGTCATAATGATCGATAATAAAAAATGACCACAAACTGTTTATGGGTCGGTTTATCGTTCATAATCAAATTATTAGCAAAGCAGCTTCCACAAAATGGTAAAACATTGAAAAAAATATATGTATTTGATTGTAATCTTGCCTGATTACATAATCTACAGTATCACCTTGTATCAGCACTGTACAGGGATTTTCAGCTATTATAACAACTTGTGTCTTATCCCTGTACACTACAGCATGGATCTCAAACTTTGCCCCCAGATGATTCTGAACTACATCTCCCATGATTCTCTGTCCATCTATTGCATCCAAAAAAGGTTCTGGGATTTGTAGGCAATCAACATCTGGGGGTCGGAGTTTGAGATCCTGCGGCACAGCAACCAGTGAGAAGGTACTCCGATTATTCTGTCCTTTCCCTAGCTGTTGCAGTGGAGCGTTAAAGTTTGTTGATTTTTTTTTTTTTACATTGTGGTTGAGGGCATCTACTTACAGCTTATTTACAGGAATACAGGGTGAGAAGGATTAAATCTCACTAATAATTTTTTAACGACATGATGAACTTCAACCCAACATTGGAAAAAGGTAGAGTTTAATGGCTTAAAATAAGTTTTTGAATACAAAATATGTTTATATAGTGGATATTAACGTTTACATATCATTATAAAAGTGCAGGTTTTTGAAATGTAACGAGAGAGATAATCACTCTGTAACTAGTGTCAGATGTCTAAAATAATCTTCCGACAAACCAAAATCCAGAGAAAACATAAATGGTGAATTATTAATTTATTATAAATTATTTTCAAGCAAATAAGTCCACATTACAGGCTCTGCATCAGTCTGCGTGCCCTGTGACTAAAACAGCAAATTCTTACAGAAGCAAGTGTTTATGAATAAGACTCTATTAACTTTGCACAACTAGATTTTGGGCACTATTACAATCCTAATGCTAACATGGGTACTCTAGCCGGGAAAATCTGTGCCTGTAATCCTACGCAGGCGCTAGCTCAGCGCCTCGCCCGGAAATGCAGTACTAACCTCAGTGATACTCGAGGTAGTGCTTCTGCGCCGCCGTGAGTATCGACTCCTGGAGTCCTTAGAATAGAGTGATCGTGGAGGGATCTATTCCTGATTTGCTTTTCTGGACTTTACCGCTGCCTATTATACCATCTTGTTCTGTCAGCCCTGACCTCTGCCCCGAGTGGCCACATCTCTAGATAGCTAACCACTTTTATATGCCACGTACCTAAACTTCCCCCATGCCTACCCCCATATACAGAGGCCAGTACCCTCCTGGTTATTCTGCAGCATGTAGTTCTGCAATGGTGTGCACAATCTACTGCATGGCTGTCAAACTCCAGCTCCCCCCCCCACAAATGTTTCTGAACTACAATTCTCAAGTTTCCCTGGGCATCTGTTGCATTCAAAGCATTCTGGGAATTGTAGGCATCAACATCTGGGAGGCCGTGAGTTTGAGAGCCCTGCTCTACTGCATCCTGGGCTACTGTTAAGTTCTGATACATTGGCTGTATGCTTTGGGTTATGTCATGTGCAAATGAGAAATTCCTCTTCATCTCCAACTTTTTGATGGAGGCCAACAGGGTATGTACCACAACATTTTGATATTTAGGGCTATTTATTATCCCATGTATCCTGACAAGATCCTATGTTCCAGCAGAAGAGGCACAACCACAAAGAATGATGATTCCACCTCCATGCTTTAACCTCCCTGACGGTTATCCCGAGTGTGTCTCCGGGTTAAATTTCACCGCTGAGAACGGTAACCCCGAGACACTCTCGGGCTGTATACATCACCTCTCCGTGCGCTCCCTTGTTGATCACTGCAGTCTCCTCCGGCGATCACGCCGTTTTACTTCCTGGATTTCTTCTCACGAGGAAAGAACCAGGAAGTATAAGGTTGCTGCGATCGCCGGAGGAGGCAGCTGGGGACATCGACTGAGCGCAGGGAGAGGTGATGTATCCAGCGGCATCCCGAGTGTTGCTCGGGGTTACCACTTCCAGCATAGGAATTTAATCCTGAGTCACACTTGGGAATACTGCTGGGGGGGGGGAATAGACGGATATTACAAAAATAATACAAAAATTAGACCGCCAGGGAGGTTAAAGCTATGATGGTGTCCTTTGGATGATTTGCTTAAATTTTAAACTATATATTTGTCACAAAGAGAAATAAAGCACTTTATCCCAACTAATTCAACTTTTGTTTAATACATTTCCCACATGGTATGTTGTGCAAGAAATACTTTTTGGAATAATTTAGATGAGCTTGGACCACTGGCAGATCCAGAGAGAGGGAACCCCCGAGCTGCTGTTCCATTGTAGGAGATACAGGGGACTTTTGGGCATTTTAACCACTGTATCTCTGTATCCATACACTCTACATGGTCAACGGAGGTGTCATTGGAAAGGCCAGTGTCTGGTCCTTACAGTGGTGCCAGGCTTGACCATGCAAAATGTACAAAGAAAAAAAAAAGAAAATGTAACCGATTTTTTTTAAATTCTAGATAAAATTGTGTATTTCTTTAGCAAAATGCAGTAAAAGGTTCTTAATTTCTGAGTTTTCTTTAAAAAAGTGGTACTCTGCCAAATATACAACAACAAACGTTTGAATGATAATGTATAAAAATAAATTTCCATGGTGAAAATTATTAAAATCTGAATAGATATTCACAGCTCTTTGACATAGCATTCTGATGTGACATGACATATACATATTGTAAGGATATATTTTGAATCGGAGTCCGCTGAAAAAAAAGGATTTACAATTTGTCTGGGTCCTACAATAAAACATGGTTTAAATGTTATGAGCAAAAAAATATCACAATTAGCTCAGCACTTGGGGGTGAATTGACTTAGTAGTGACAGGTTAACTTCTATGTATCTAACCTCTGGAGTTGATTTTACAAGGCTATTTCCTGGATACAATCTAGATTTATAAACTCATATAGTGTGTATACTGAATGTCCAAGCCTGTGTGTGTGTGTGCATATGTACGGGTTCTGTCAGATGTCAACTGAGCAGCAGAAAGACAGACCTAGTGCAGTAATGTTGTGGAGTGAGTGTGATGAGCACAGACACTGATTTGGCGCGTGCTCTGCCAGTCCCTGTTAAGGCGAACTGAACACTTTCGCCAAAGTGGTTAGAGTGCCCCTCCCGAAACTTGTGTCTGGATCTGCCCCTGGCTTGGACATTCCTTTATGTAAGAAAGGGTTTCCATATTGCCACCCTACCCATTAACTCAGACACATGCAATTTACCTTCCATAAATTTCTTTAGCTCATACAGTGTTGCCTTGTTGGTAGCCTCCCTGATACATTTTTATTTTGTCCTCTCCTCATCGTTGCAATATGTTCTGTGGGGCCAATATTGTAAAAATGGAGTGCTATAGAAGTGAACCCACAGCCTTCGCTGAAGCGCATTGAGTGGGGTTATAATAAACTAATGGCAATGTGCCCTGGGTGGGGGATGTGGGGGTTAAAATGGTATGTCTCCCCCTACCCTCTGTATAAGTATAGTCCCACCTGCTGAACACAGGTGGGGACTGTGGTGCTTCAATGTCCCCATATTCCTTATACAGGTGGCCCCCACATTATTTGCATCTGAGCAGCTACAGCTGATCGGTCACTATTCTTTTAACTCCAACAGTGCTCTGCTCAACACTTAGGTGATATGGTGGTTATTTGAACCCCATAGGCCTTTATTTTTTTTTACCTTTCATAGTAGCAGACGGCTATAAAATACTGGTTAACCGCTACTACTATATTAACCTTTACAGTGCCTGGCTTTAAACCGTAATCAGGCCCATTTGAAAATAATATACAATTTTTTTTTATGATGTGAATCACAGCATAAATAAAATTCATACGGACCAAATTGTTAAATTTTGTAAATTCTTTTACAAATAAGTGCAAGACATTTGGGACACTCTTCCATTGTTGGCGCTAATGTAGCGCTTCGATATGTAAGCATTACTGCTTGAATTAGTGTGTTTACCACATGCTACATTTTCCCTGTCAGTGTCCCCATGTTAGTGTGAACTTTGGAATAGGGCTGTCACGTTCGCTGTCCCGCTCAGCCCTTACAACCATGGTGGGAATCCTTTTGGACAGACTTCTAGACCCTCCGAACCTTGAATGGTCGGGACCACTAACCCTATCACTCCCAGTCAGGGAGAATAGACAGACCAACAATAATGAGTACAGCTTAGTCACAGCAGGTTTTGAGATCAAATTATCGCTGAGCCACAAAGGGTTAACCTCACTGATAAGCAATCAGTAAGAGGTTTAGGCAGTGTGCTCATACACCAACAGAAGCGTGGTCATACAAACGTTGTGAGTTGGCAACAGAGAGGGTTATCGTACAGGCAGATTTGGCAACAAACAAGGTCCTCAACTCCTCATACACTCAGATTCGGCAACAGGGCAGATCGATGGATTATCTGAGTCAGCGCTATGCAGGACAGACATATACTCTGTATCAATGTTATGCAAGATAGTTATACACTCTGGGTCAGCGTGGTTCAAACGCAACAAGCACTCTGAGTCTGCTTTTGGCACAACACACATAAAGGCTTGGTCAGAAAGAGAATGGTCAGGAAGGCAGCCCGAGTCAGCAACAAACAGGGTCCTCATACATTCCGGTTCAGCAACAGATCAAAAGAATCAGTGAATCAATGAGAGAATACACCAGGCGATGCGGGAACTAACTCCACGTCAGGGCAATGAGTCGACTCATGCGCCCTGCATTTAAGGCCGGAGGCTCCGTGTCATTATTTCTCGCCCCGCCCCTCTACGCGCACGAACGGCCGGAACTTCTGGCACCCAGTCAGCGATGCTGCCGAGTGCCCAGACCCCCCCTGAAGGTCTGCAGGTGCCGAGGATGTGACAAGGGCCCATACATTGTTATTTGTTTCCTTAAAACCTGCAATTTCATTAGAATGTATAGACCTTTTATATTCAGTATACATTTTTATGAGTGTGATTTCTCATATTTACAAATTTTAACCCCTTCATTAACGAGATCGAGATAACTCGGGTGTTCAAAGGCAGCATAAGGTGCCAGATATCAAGTTATGTCGATCTGCAGCTGTGCACGACAAAAGCACGTTTTTTGCTGCAAACAAATTTCATTTGCTTTTGGACTGCAGAAGGTGCCCCCAAAGTTTTAGCCCTATGGGCATAACGCCCAAGCTGCTAAAATAGCCAATTATAAACTAATTGAATGTCCTTATCGGACTTCCAGCAGCCGACGCTGCCACTCTAACTGCTGTAACTCCATTTGGCCAGTAGATGGTGACAACTGTCTGCCTAGTAGGCAATTACTGTAAGGAATACATTGGGAATATTCCTAAATATTACTTACTGTATAATTAATTAAAATGATTTTTTTAAAAAAAAAACCACAAAACACTGGTTCTTGACAATGGTTATTTGGAAAATCACTTTGCAGTGAAGGGGTTAAAGCAATTTAATTCCTTATAGGGATGCACTGATACCACTTTTTTAAGACCGAGTACGAGTACAGATACTTTTGTTCAAGTACTCACCGATACCAATTACCGATACTTTTTATTTTATGTCATGTGACGCTTTCCAATAAGAACAGACCTCCTATAAAGCCCCCAGGTCTCATGGATTTGCCCCAGCTCATGGATATTGCCCCAGCTCATGGATAATTGCCCCCCAGCTCATGGATAATTGCCCCCCAGCTCATGGATAATTGCCCCCTACCCAGCTCATGGATAATTGCCCCCCTGCTCATGGATAATTGCCCCCCTGCTCATGGATATGCCCCCCTTGCTCATGGATATGCCCCCCTGCTCATGGATATGCCCCCCTTGCTCATGGATATGCCCCCCTGCTCATGGATATGCCCCCCTTGCTCATGGATATGCCCCCTGCTCATGGATATGCCCCCCTTGCTCATGGATATGCCCCCCTGCTCATGGATATGCCCCCCAGCTCATGGATATGCCCCCCTGCTCATGGATATGCCCCCCTTGCTCATGGATATGCCCCCCTGCTCATGGATATGCCCCCCTGCTCATGATATGCCCCCCTGCTCATGGATATGCCCCCCTGCTCATGGATATGCCCCCCTGCTCATGGATATGCCCCCCCGCTCATGGATATGCCACCCCTGCTCATACTTACCTTCCTTCAGCGCCGCCGGTAAAGTCTTCACGCGCGCGCGCTCCTTGGAAGGACCCCAGCCGCGACCACGTGGGACCATGTGATCGAGGCTGGGGTCCTTCCAACGAGCGCGCGCGCGGAAACTTTCCCGGCGTCGCTGAAGGAAGGTAAGTATGAGCGGAGAGCAGCTGCAGGGCCTGTCTGAATGCTCTATCGGCATTCGGACAGGCCCTGCAGCTGCTCACTTTGTTTAATACTTACCTTCCTTCAGCGACGCCGGGAAAGTTTCCGCGCGCGCGCTCATTGGAAGGACCCCAGCCTCGATCACATGGTCCCACGTGGTCGCGGCTGGGGTCCTTCCAAGGAGCGCGCGCGCGCGAAGACTTTCCCGGCGGCGCTGAAGGAAGGTAAGTATTAAACAAAGTTAGGTGAGCAGCTGCAGGGCCTGTCCGAATGCCGATAGAGCATTCGGACAGCCGCCGCAGCCCCTAGGATACCGGCAAGCCGGCTCAATGCCGGCTTCCGGTATCGGAAAAAAATATCGGGGGTACTGCACGAGTACCAAGTACTCCTGCAGTACCCGGTATCAGCACCGATATCGATACTAGTATCGGTATCGGTGCAACCCTAATTCCTTAATTTTTTTTTTTATTTAAATGGTATTATAACTGATTTCTTATACGCTGTCTCAGATTTTGCTGACTAGTTTAGAAAACAAATCGTGCAAAAGCCCATTTTATTTATTTAAATTGATACATGGGTTAAATTTGCTTTTAAAAACAAAACCCATTACGAAATTGTTTTTAGCAAAAACACTCAGCTATCACATTTTCAACATTGATCTAGTCTGCCTCCCACTATGTATCATAAAGGACATACTGTATGAGAGTGAAGCTCGGTGAGGTAAAAATAAACCTTCCTGTTTGCTTTTTGTTTCATCAGAGTTCACTTACAATCTTTTGTATGTGCTCCTACCTACCAGATACTTCACTGTAATGCGCCAGCAAGGAACTGAGCTGTACAGATTATTTTCTCATTGGGAGATTACTTAGAGAAACAGCCGCCAAAAAAACCTTGGGAAAAAATGCTGATATTATGTCACCCTAGGGTATGTGTTAGCAACCTAGAACCTCCAGATGTTTTGGAACTACATCTCCCATGATGCTCAGCCATTTATTAGGTTGGATGAGCCTATGAATCTTCGGAGTCCTAGGAAGTCAGGCAATCCCGTCCCCAAAACACAATGCATATCTGCTTTCCAGTGGTGCTTCTCTATTTCTTTTAACTCCTGGCCGATCGGGAAAGAGAGGGGTCCAAAAGACCTCCCTCCCATTCAGGCTGTCTCCCAGCAGTGCTGGGGGGCTCCTGAAAGTGATGTCATTGCGCCTGGCGATGACATCAGTGCGGCGGCTGGGGTCTTTAAAACCGGAAGTCAGACCGCCTCGGGACCCTGGCCAGAAAGGTAAGTATAGGGAGGGAGGGCGGTTAAAGGACCAAGATATACAGGGTACGTCCTTGGTCCTTAACAGGCTTTTTTCCAGGAAGTACAGCAAACAAGCTTTTTTTCCAGGAAGTACAACAAACATGTTTTTTTCCAGGAAGTACCCTGTATGTCATTGGTCCCCAAGGGGTTAAAATACATTTTACTTAGAAATTTTTCTTGGACAAGACTTTCGAAAGTGAGTTTTACTCTGATTCTTGTTGCTGCGGGCAGTGAATTCTATCAGGGTTATTCAGAGAGCGGTGAAAAGCAGGAGAATGACTGGAGAATGAAAAATTCTAGGTCAAAATAGCCGATTTGGAAAGTGAGATGAAAGGGAGAATTGTTCTGGTTTGGCTATTTTGACCTAGAATTTTTCATTCTCCAGTCATTCTCCTGCTTTTCACGCTCTCTGAATAACCCTGTATGTTTCGCTTCTAGGTCTGCTCTCAGCAATGGTGTGAGGACAAAACAAGGGTTCAAAGTCAAGTTTAGTGTTCATTTACAGATGAACTTTAAAAAAAGTCAATGTTACTTGTTTTTATAAATTTAGGTTTTTATAAAGAGTTAATAAAAGGCTGTCTGCAGGTCGTATCTCCACACTTAGTGCTTTGCATTGAAGATTTATTTATTTTATTTATAAAGGATTTTACCAGGAAGGATACATTGAGATTTCTCTCGTTTTCAAGTATGTCCTGGGTTCAAGAACATTGAGTTGTTACAGAAATACAAAGTAGTAAAATGCAAGATATTAACACAAAACAAATATACAGATTAACAGAAAATAAAAATGTAGGAAATATAGTCACTATGTTACATGTTTACAGGTGCATTCTGTATTGAGGTATGTTAATATGGAGCTCTTAAGGGACTTTAGACTGGGGGAAGATTTGATTGTGTCCGGGAGGTTATTCCATAATTGCGGTGCTCTGTAGGAAAATGATGATCAAGCCACTTTCTTTTTGTATTGTGGTATTGCAAGTAAGGTGCTGGTCCTGGATCGGAGGTTATAGGATTAGGGAACTGCTGAGGGAAGCAGCCTATTCAGGTAGGGTGGTAGCTTCCCAGAAAAGCTCTTAAACACCAGGTTGGAAAGGTGAAGGGTGCTAGATTCCAGCGATGGCCAGTTTAGTTCTAACATGTCACAATGGTGGGTCATGTAGTTACATTGTAGCACAAAGCGACAGAATGAGTTATACAATGTAGTAAGTTTCTGGAGGTGTGTTTGCGGGGCAGTTGCATACACTACATCTCCGTATTCAATACTAGCCAGCATAAGCATTTGTTGTACAATCTGCTTTCTTACTGCAGGGCTCAGGCAGGATTTGTTTTTGTACAGGGCACCTAGTTTGGGGTAAAGTTTAGATGAAAGTTTTTCGATGTGGGGTCCAAAGGATAGATTTGGGTCTAACCACATACCTAGATATTTGAGAGAAGTGACTGTGGTCAGCGTGCCATTTGAACTTGTCCCAACACATACAGGGTAATTCAAAGAGATTCGAAAAGTCAATGCACGTTCAGTGACTTTTCGTTCTCTTCAATTTGGTTCCTTTTGCCGATCCCATTTCAGTGACCCTGCGGTGTATTCAGCAAACACCACAGGGTCCCCGAATTGCAGGGAAAAGCTACTGCAAACCCGACAAAAACGAACCGTAAAACCCAGCGAACGCACGCCGAAAACCCTCAAAAACATCTGGATTAACCTGCTGAAAACCACGGAAAAACCCGAGCAGGAGCCGATCGCACACAGCGCAGCCTCCGGAAAAAGCCGAGACCGCAGACAGAGTGAAGTGAATAAATTAGGAAAACAGTTTGCATGAATGATTGAAAAGTGAAACGCTGTTTGCAAAGAAACTACTGAGCGAAAATGTCTGAAATTTACATATGAGGTCCAGGGAATGATAATAAAGAGGGCTGTTACAGAAAAAATAAGTAAGCTTAAAAAAAAAAAATCAAGAAAAAAAAATCAGACTTTTAAAAAAAAAATATTCAGAAAAATGCTTAAAATATCCTAAAAAATCTATAAATAGACTCTTTCCTGCAGAATTTTATAATGAACGGTTTATTAGATATTGAATTAAAACGGGAATATTTTTAACATTGAAGCCTATGGGATTCTCCTGAATAAACCTGTCGAATTAAACCATCGAATGGCAGGGCATTTCGGGAACCTTTCACTGCTGGTTTGTGTTCTCTGAATAGCCGAAGCAGTGCTTTTTCATGGGGTTTTCACTGCCCTCGAACAGGCACCGTATGTTCAGGCAATTCGCCAGGATTTGGCGAATTGCCTGCTCTCTGGATAGCCGAATGGCCAAGAAAGATAACCGAACGCTGATTTTCAGCGTTTGGTTACCTTTCTCAAGCAATTTGGATCTCTTTGAATTACCCCGATAGATGGGGTGTTTGCAATTTGTGTAGTTTAGGTGCTGTTCCAAAGAGCATTGTAACAGTTTTGTCAGTAGAAAAAGTTTGTTATCTTTGATACCTCTGTGAATTGTTCTTGCATCTGGACAGTTCAGAGAAACACCTCAGTTTAGTTTCAAAACTTAAATGTAGTTATTATTACAAGAACTAACTGAATTGAGCTATTATCGAGTCACATCATAATAGTGTTATTTGGAAATTCATTCATTAATTTCTTTTTAGAATTTAGGAGATTATAGAGTTTATTCAGAGAGAGCCAATCTGGCCCAAAATGTCACTGATCACGAAATGTCCCCGTATGGTGACATTTCGGGGCCATTCATCTATTCAGAGAGAAGGCAGTTTGCCAAATTTTGGCAAACTACCAGCAAATTCGGTGCCTGTTCGAGGCAGTGAAATCCCCGATAGGGAGGCAATTGTTAATCTATTCAGAGAACACCGAAGAGCAGTGAAAAGTTGCTGAAATTACCTGCTGTTCAATTTTTTCATTCGGCAGGTTTATTCAGGGGGACCCCATAGGCTTCACTGTTAAAAATATTCCCGTTTTTTACAATATCTAATAAACCGTTTATTATTCTAATCTGCAGTAAAAAGTCTCTTTATTGATTTTTTTTTTGGATCTTCTAGGAATTGTTCGGCAAATTTTTTTCTGTTTTTTTTTAAAAGCGGTGTTTCTTTTTTCTATAACAGACCTCTTTAGTATCATTCATAGGACCTTATATGCTAATTCCACATATTTTTGTTCAATAGCTTTTTTGCAAATAGCGTGTCAATTTTGACACTTTCAATCGTGTTTTTTTTACCCCACTTGTCAGCTTGTTGTCTTTTTTTCTGGCAGCTGGTCTGCACTGTGTTCGGTGGCTTAGCGGCTTTTTCCAACAGTGCTCTCAGAATAACCCCCTATATTTGCACATTCATTACAGTCATCCATTTATTGTAACAAATGTTGTAGTCTTAAAACATGGGGAAATGGACACAAACAACTAGAATAAACAGCAAATGTACATCTAGAATGTTAAAATATAACTACAAACTTAAAATGATATTAAAATATGGAAATTTCCTTTCTTGTATATTTAACTGACCATCAGAAATGTGGAAAGATTACAGATGAGACTATATACTGTCTGTCACTTTTTTCCATCCCCAAAAATATCCATTGTGCTATCTATACTTGATGATAACATATAAGTGCAGCTGCTCAAATATCAAGCTTACTGCTGGTATTCTTAGGAACCTAGATTCCCAAGATACCAGAAGAATGCCATTTTTTTTGCTACAATGTACAATTAGGTTTTCACTGTTAGGAGATCCACAGATAGTAGCAACTGCAGGGATTTAAAGGTTTTACAACTCTAGGCTATCTCATGGGGCTTATAAACTGAAAAGACCGTTATGGCTGACAAAACAATTAATGTTCAGCATGTCAAATTTTCACACACCTGTTGTTGTTATAGACCATAAATGAAGTTAAGAGTCTCCATAAGGACCAATGGTATTCCTTGCCATCATGAAAGTGGTCAGTACACCAGTACAAAACCCAAAACATGGAATATTCAGATTTTCAGATAAGATTAACGGGGTTATTCAAAGAGATTCGAATGGCTGCCGAAAGGTAACCGAACGCTGAAAATCAGCGTTCGGTTACCTTTCTTGGTCATTCGGCTATCCAGAGAGCAGGCAGTTCGCCAAATGTTGGCGAATTGCCTCCAAATACGGTGCCTGTTCGAGGGCAGTGAAATCCCCATAGCTTCGTCTATTCAGAGAACAAAAACCAGCAGTGAAAAGTTGCCGAATTACCCTGCCATTCGGTGGCTTAATGCGGCAGATTTATTCCCATTTTAAGTCAATATCTAATAAACCGTCAATTATAATATTATGCAGTAAAAAGTCTATTTATTTAGGATCTTTTAAGCATTTTTTTTTAACTTTACTTCTTTTTTCTGTAACAGCCCTTTTTATTATCATTCATGAGACCTCATATGTAAATTTGAGATATTTTCGCTCAGTAGTTTCTTTGCAAACAGCGTTTCACTTTTCAAACATTAAAGCATACTTTTTTTTTTCTCACTCCATTCGTCTGTGGTGTCGGCGGCTGCCCTGCACTGTGATCGGCTCCTATTCGGGTTTCTCCTGCGTGTTGGGCGGGGATAATCCAGATGTTTTTGCGGGTTTTCATGTGCCTTCTCTGGGTTTTGCGGTGAGTTTTCGGCAGGTTTGCGGTGACTTTTCCCTGCAATTCGGGGATCCTGTGATGCTTGCTGAATAAACTGCAGGGTTGCCAAAATGGGATCGCCAAATCGAACCGAATTGAGGAGAACAAAAAGTCACTGAACGTGCGGTGACTTTTTGATTCTCTTTGCATAACCCTGTAAGTGGTCACACTAATTAGAGTGGCCCTTTAAATATTTCGCTGCGAGCAGTGGCGTCACTAGGGTTTGTGTCACCCGGTGTGGTAATTTATGGTGTCATCCCCCCCCAAGTTTTATGGATTTCTTTAAACTACTCTTACTCATAAATCAGTACTCCCATATAACACTGAACGCTCTTGCACAGCTCACATTACTGTGAGGTTTATTGCTGTGGAATTCTCTCATGTGCTCACACAGAAATTTTGGCGAACTGCCAGCAAGTACAGTGCCTGTTTTGAAGGCAGTGAAAGTGAAGGCACACTTGGATATATATTGCCCCTAGCAGCTCTGGATATATTACCCCCAGCTCACATATTATTATTATTATTATTATTGTCATCATTTATATAGCGCCAACAGTTTCCGCAGCGCTTTACAATAACCAAAGGGAACGAAATACAGATAAACGGACGTAAGATGGAAACAAGAGGTGTAGAGGGCCCTGCTCATAGGAGCTTACAGTCTAGAGGGAGCATATGGATATATTGCCCCAGCTCACAATTATATATTGCCCCCAGCAGCTCACCCATGGATATATATTGCCCCAGCTTGCATATGGATATATAGTGCCCCAGATCACGTATGGATATATTGCCCCAGCTCACCCATGGATATATATTTCCCCCCAGATCACATATGGATATATATATATAGTGCCCCAGCTCACACATGGAAATATAGTGTCCCAGATCACATATGGATACATATATTTCCCCAGCTCACATTTGGATGTATAGTGTCCCAACTCACATATGGATATATATTGCCCCCAGCTCACACATGGATGTATAGTGCCCAGCTCACACATGGATATATCATGCCCACCTCACACATGGATGTATATTGCCCAGCTCACACATGGATGTATAGTGCCCAGCTCACACACGGATGTATAGTGCCCAGCTCACACACAGATGTATAGTGCCCCAGCTCAAACATGGGTGTATAGTGCCCAGCTCACACATGGGTGTATAGTGCCCAGTTCACACATGGATGTATATTGCCCAGTTCACATATGGATGTATAGTGCCCAGCTCACATATGGATGTATAATTCCCAGCTCACATATGGATGTATAGTGCCCAGCTCACACATGGGTGTATAGTGCCCAGCTCACATATGGATGTATAATGCCCAGCTCACACATGGATGTATATTGCCCAGCTCACACATGGCTGTATAGTGCCCAGCTCACATATGGATGTATGGTGCCCAGCTCACATATGGATGTATAATGCCCAGCTCACACATGGATGTATAGTGCCCAGCTCACATATGGATGTATAGTGCCCAGCTCACATATGTATGTAGAATGCCCAGCTCACACACGGATGTATAGTGCCCAGCTCACATACGGATGTAGAGTGCCCAGCTCACATACAGATGTAGAGTGCCCAGCTCACATATGGATGTATAATGCCCAGCTCACATATGGATGTATAGTGCCCAGCTCACATATGGATGTATAATGCCCAGCTCACACATGAATGTATAGTGCCCAGCTCACACATGGATGTATATTGCCCAGCTCACACATGGATGTATAGTGCCCAGCTCACATATGGATGTATGGTGCCCAGCTCACATCTGGATGTATAATGCCAAGCTCACACATGGATGTATAGTGCCAGGCTCACATATGGATGTATAATGCCCAGCTCACACATGGATGTATAATGCCCATTGCCCAGCTCACACATGGATGTATAGTGCCCAGCTCACATATGGATGTATAATGCCAAGCTCACACATGGATGTATAGTGCCCAGCTCACATATGGATGTATAATGCCCAGCTCACACATGGATGTATGGTGCCCAGCTCACACATGGATGTATTATGCCCAGCTCACACATGGATATATAGTGCCCAGCTCACATATGGATGTATAATGTCCAGCTCACACATGGGTGTATAATGCCCAGCTCACACATGGATGTATAGTGCCCAGCTCACATATGGATGTATAATGCCCAGCTCACACAGGGATGTATAGTGCCCAGCTCACACATGGATGTATAATGCCCAGCTCACACATGGATGTATAGTGCCCAGCTCACATATGGATGTATAATGCCCAGCTCACACATGGATGTATAGTGCCAAGCTCAAATATGGATGTATAATGCCCAGCTCACACATGGATGTATATTGCCCAGCTCACACATGGATATAGTATAGTGTCCAGCTCACATATGGATGTATAATGCCCAGCTCACACACGGATGTATAGTGCCCAGCTCACATATGTATGTATAGTGTCCAGCTCACACATGGATGTATAATGTCCAGCTCACACATGGATGTATAGTGCCCAGCTCACATATGGATGTATGGTGCCCAGCTCACATCTGGATGTATAATGCCCAGCTCACACATGGATGTATAGTGCCAGGCTCACATATGGATGTATAATGCCCAGCTCACACATGGATGTATAATGCCCATTGCCCAGCTCACACATGGATGTATAGTGCCCAGCTCACATATGGATGCATAATGCCAAGCTCACACATGGATGTATAGTGCCCAGCTCACATATGGATGTATAATGCCCAGCTCACACATGGATGTATAGTGCCCAGCTCACACATGGATGTATTATGCCCAGCTCACACATGGATGTATAGTGCCCAGCTCACACATGGATGTATAATGCCCAGCTCACACATGTATGTATAGTGCCCAGCTCACATATGGATGTATAATGCCCAGCTCACACATGGATGTATAGTGCCCAGCTCACATATGGATGTATAATGCCCAGCTCACACATGGATGTATAGTGCCCAGCTCAAATATGGATGTATAATGCCCAGCTCACACATGGATGTATATTGCCCAGCTCACACATGGATATAGTATAGTGTCCAGCTCACATATGGATGTATAATGCCCAGCTCACACACGGATGTATAGTGCCCAGCTCACATATGAATGTATAGCACCCAGCTCACACATGGATGTATAATGTCCAGCTCACACATGGATGTATAATGCCCAGCTCAGACATGGATATACAGTTGTGTTCAAAATTATTCAACCCCCACTGAAATTGAGTGTTTTGGCCAGTTTGACATTGATTTTGATCATTCAGTCATCTTGCTTACAATTAAATCAAAGAGGCACGTGTAGGTCAGACAAATATAACATAACATTTATAATGAAATAACCACAAATGTCTTTTTTGTGCTCACATCATTATCAGTTTTATTCAACCCCCAAGTGACATTCAATCTTAGTACTTAGTACAACATCCTTTTACAGTTATAACAGCTTTTAAATGTGAAGCATAGCTTGACACAAGTGTCTTGCAGCGATCTACGGGTATCTTCGCCCATTCGTCATGGGCAAAAGCCTCCAGTTCAGTCACATTCTTAGGCTTGCGCACTGCAACTGCTTTCTTTAAGTCCCACCAGAGGTTCTCAATCGGATTTAAGTCAGGTGACTGCGATGGCCACTCCAAAATGTTCCAGCCTTTAATCTGCAACCATGCTCTAGTGGACTTGGAGGTATGCTTGGGATCATTGTCCTGTTGAAAGGTCCAACGTCTCCCAAGCCTCAGGTTTGTGACGGACTGCATCACATTGTCATCCAATATCTCCTGGTACTGAAGACAATTCATGGTACCTTGCACACGCTGAAGCTTCCCTGTACCTGCAGAACCAAAACAGCCCCAAAGCATGATTGACCCCCCGCCATGCTTCACAGTAGGCAAGGTGTTCTTTTCTTCATAGGCCTTGTTCTTCCTCCTCCAAACATAGCGTTGATCCATGGGCCCAAACTGTTCTAATTTTGTTTCATCAGTCCACAGAACACTATCCCAAAATTTCTGTGGTTTGTCCACATGACTTTTGGCATACTGCAGTCGACTCTTCTTATTCTTTGGAGACAGCAAGGGGGTGCGCCTGGGAGTTCTGGCATGGATGCCTTCATTACGCAGTGTGCGCCGTATTGTCTGAGCTGAAACTTCAGTACCTACATCTTTTCTCAGTTCCTCAGCAGTCACACGGGGACTTTTCTCCACTCTACGCTTCAGGTAGCGCACAGCAGTTGAAGTAAGCATCTTCTTTCTGCCACGACCAGGTAGCGTTTCAACAGTGCCCTTTGCCTTGAATTTGACGAATGATGCTTCCTATGGTCTCTCTTGGTATGTATAACATCTTTGCAATCTTCTTATAGCCATTGCCCTTCCTGTGAAGAGTAATCACCTCTTCTCTTGTCTTCCTGGACCATTCTCTTGACTTCACCATGTTTGTAACCACACCAGTAAATGTCTAGAAGGAGCTGAGTATCACAGTCATTTTAAAGCTGCCTAATTGGTGCTTATTATGCTTTATTGCTGCTCCGTGACATCCACAGGTGTTTTCAATACCTGATTGAAAACACTTGAACGAACCTCTGTTCTTCAGAGTGGTGGTCTTTAAGGGGTTGAATAATTGTGTCAATGAAGAATTCACAAAAGAAACATTTACTACTGTATTACAAAACCAATTGATGTCATTTTAGTTGCATATGGTTCTTTAAAAAGTCCTTGTAGGATTTCATTCTGAATACAATTACAAATGTACACTAAATTCCCTAAAACCCTTTACAGCATTGGGGGTTGAATAATTTTGAACACAACTGTATTTGTATCAAGTCTCAATCTGCTCCCGGCGAAAAGAAGCAGCAGATCAGGCCACTCTTCACACCATGGGATGAAAGGTGAGTATCGGATTTATTTGGGGGAGGTTTAAGGGGAGCTACATTATTCTGCAAGTGCAGAATCATGTAGCGCCAGCATTTAGAAGGTACTAAAATTCTGCCTGTCCACATCAATGTGGTAATTAGCGCTAGCACTTTGTAATACAGTATCTTACTTATCGAAATGCAAATGTAAGTTTGCGCTCCCCATGTTGAATATAGGGTGCACAAAGTACAGTAAACTCATGCAAGCTAGCGCAAAAAATGATGCGTTAACGTGGTTTGCGTCAGGAATGTAATATGGGTGGCATGTGTTAAACACACTTATCCTGGCATTAACGCTTACATATCCGAACTCCAACATTAGCATTCACCAATAGTGCCTCAGGTTTGTGACGACTGCATCACATTGTCATCCAATATCTCCTGGTACTGAAGAGAATTCATGGTACCTTTCACACGCTGAAGCTTCCCTGTACCTGCAGAAGCAAAACAGCCCCAAAGCATGATTGACCCCCCGCCATGCTTCACAGTAGGCCAGGTGTTCTTTTCTTCATAGGCCTTGTTCTTCCTCCTCCAAACATAGCGTTGATCCATGGGCCCAAACAGTTCTAATTTTGTTTCATCAGTCCACAGAACACTATCCCAAAACTTCTGTGGTTTGTCCACATGACTTTTGGCATACTGTAGTCAACTATTCTTATTCTTTGGAGACAGCAAGGGGGTGCGCCTGGGAGTTCTGGCATGGAGACCTTCATTACGCAGTGTGCGCCGTATTGTCTGAGCTGAAACTTCAGTACCCACATCTGACAAATCTTTTCTCAGTTCCTCAGCAGTCACACGGGGACTTTTCTCCACTCAACGCTTCAGGTAGCGCAAAGCAGTCGAAATCAGCATCTTCTTTCTGCCACGACCAGGTAGCGTTTCAACAGTGCCCTTTGCCTTGAATTTGCGA
Organism: Leptobrachium leishanense; assembly: GCA_009667805.1. NCBI lineage: Eukaryota > Metazoa > Chordata > Amphibia > Anura > Megophryidae > Leptobrachium > Leptobrachium leishanense. Next base: position 111,304,967 of record CM019067.1, on the reverse strand, counting down.
ATGATGCTTCCTATGGTCTCTCTTGGTATGTTTAACATCTTTGCAATCTTCTTATAGCCATTGCCCTTCCTGTGAAGAGTAATCACCTCTTCTCTTGTCTTCCTGGACCATTCTCTTGACTTCACCATGTTTGTAACCACACCAGTAAATGTCTAGAAGGAGCTGAGTATCACAGTCATTTTAAAGCTGCCTAATTGGTGCTTATTATGCTTTATTGCTGCTCCGTGACATCCACAGGTGTTTTCAATACCTGATTGAAAACACTTGAACGAACCTCTGTTCTTCAGAGTGGTGGTCTTTAAGGGGTTGAATAATTGTGTCAATGAAGAATTCACAAAAGAAACATTTACTACTGTATTACAAAACCAATTGATGTCATTTTAGTTGCATATGGTTCTTTAAAAAGTCCTTGTAGGATTTCATTCTGAATACAATTACAAATGTACACTAAATTCCCTAAAACCCTTTACAGCATTGGGGGTTGAATAATTTTGAACACAACTGTATTTGTATCAAGTCTCAATCTGCTCCCGGCGAAAAGAAGCAGCAGATCAGGCCACTCTTCACACCATGGGATGAAAGGTGAGTATCGGATTTATTTGGGGGAGGTTTAAGGGGAGCTACATTATTCTGCAAGTGCAGAATCATGTAGCGCCAGCATTTAGAAGGTACTAAAATTCTGCCTGTCCACATCAATGTGGTAATTAGCGCTAGCACTTTGTAATACAGTATCTTACTTATCGAAATGCAAATGTAAGTTTGCGCTCCCCATGTTGAATATAGGGTGCACAAAGTACAGTAAACTCATGCAAGCTAGCGCAAAAAATGATGCGTTAACGTGGTTTGCGTCAGGAATGTAATATGGGTGGCATGTGTTAAACACACTTATCCTGGCATTAACGCTTACATATCCGAACTCCAACATTAGCATTCACCAATAGTGCCTCAGGTTTGTGACGACTGCATCACATTGTCATCCAATATCTCCTGGTACTGAAGAGAATTCATGGTACCTTTCACACGCTGAAGCTTCCCTGTACCTGCAGAAGCAAAACAGCCCCAAAGCATGATTGACCCCCCGCCATGCTTCACAGTAGGCCAGGTGTTCTTTTCTTCATAGGCCTTGTTCTTCCTCCTCCAAACATAGCGTTGATCCATGGGCCCAAACAGTTCTAATTTTGTTTCATCAGTCCACAGAACACTATCCCAAAACTTCTGTGGTTTGTCCACATGACTTTTGGCATACTGTAGTCAACTATTCTTATTCTTTGGAGACAGCAAGGGGGTGCGCCTGGGAGTTCTGGCATGGAGACCTTCATTACGCAGTGTGCGCCGTATTGTCTGAGCTGAAACTTCAGTACCCACATCTGACAAATCTTTTCTCAGTTCCTCAGCAGTCACACGGGGACTTTTCTCCACTCAACGCTTCAGGTAGCGCAAAGCAGTCGAAATCAGCATCTTCTTTCTGCCACGACCAGGTAGCGTTTCAACAGTGCCCTTTGCCTTGAATTTGCGAATGATGCTTCCTATGGTCTCTCTTGGTATGTTTAACATCTTTGCAATCTTCTTATAGCCATTGCCCTTCCTGTGAAGAGTAATCACCTCTTCTCTTGTCTTCCTGGACCATTCTCTTGACTTCACCATGTTTGTAACCACACCAGTAAATGTCTAGAAGGAGCTGAGTATCACAGTCATTTTAAAGCTGCCTAATTGGTGCTTATTATGCTTTATTGCTGCTCCGTGACATCCACAGGTGTTTTCAATACCTGATTGAAAACACTTGAATGAACCTCTGTTCTTCAGAGTGGTAGTCTTTAAGGGGTTGAATAATTGTGTCAATGAAGAATTCACAAAAGAAACATTTACTACTGTATTACAAAACCAATTGATGTCATTTTAGTTGCATATGGTTCTTTAAAAAGTCCTTGTAGGATTTCATTCTGAATACAATTACAAATGTACACTAAATTCCCTAAAACCCTTTACAGCATTGGGGGTTGAATAATTTTGAACACAACTGTAGTTAAGCACTGCATCATTGAAAATGTTGGCGCATAACTGCTGGGAGGAGAGGTGTGGTTCTGTTGGATATCTGTATCTCTATTCTATACTAGGGATGAGCTGTTCGGGTTAGGACGGTTTGGGGTTCGACCCGAACTTAGCCTGTTCGAGCAGAGCGGCGAACATTTCCGGGTGTTCGCCGCATGTTCGACCACAATGGACCACAATGCATTTTCCCACTGCCTGAAGCTCGTAATTGGCTACAGCCTTGCACCTGACCACAGGTCTGGCGCAAGACTGGTTGAACACTATGCCAATCACCGCTCAGAGTCCTGATTGGGCAAATTTTGCCCAATCATGGGCTCACAGAGCTAAGTCCCGCAGCACACTATATAAGGTTTCAACGCAGCGCTTCTGCACGCATTTCAGAGGAGATTTCAAAGAAGATAGTTGTGTGCGTTGTTACTGCCGGTCTGCCACGCTACTGGGGGGGTCTGGGGGGTCTCATTTCGACCAAATATTAGGGAATTTAGGTGATGTGTGTCTTGTCACTGTGCCAGCAAGTTTTTGGGGGTTTACAACTTTATTTAAAACATTTGTGTATTGAGGTGATTTTCTGGGTCTTGTCACACTGTGCCAGCAAGTCTTTTTGGGTCTCATTTATTCCAAATATCAGGGAATTTAGGTGATGTGTGTCTTGTCACTGTGCCAGCAATTTTTTTTGGGGTTTACAACTTTCTTTAAAACATTTGTGAATTGAGGTGATCTTCTGGGTCTCGTCACACAGCCAGCATTATTTTTGGGGCTCACTAATTTCTTTAAAACTTGTGAATTAAGGTGATCTGTGTCTCGTCATACAAACAGTACCACGCTGTATTTTTGGGGCTCACTAATGTCTTTAAAACACTTGGGAATTAAGGTGATCTGTGTCTCGTCATACATACAGTACCACGCTGTATTTTGGGGCTCACTAATTCTTTAAAACACTTGGGAATTAAGGTGATCTGTCTCTTGACACTGGCTGCCAGCTATCAGTGTGTCTCCACTGAGTTATACCAGAGTTATTTAATCTTTATACCAGAGTTGAATCAGAGTTCTGTATATATTAATCTATTTATCACTCACCATGTCTGAAAAGAACAAAAAGGACAGGCAGACGCTCCCAGCCACAGATAAGAGGGCAAGCAGCCCCTGTGTCGGGAGGCTGTGTCTCTGGTCATGGTGGACGTGGTGCATCCTCTGCAGGGGCACGCTTGTCCTTTCTAACTGGTGCTGGCCGTCTTAAGCAGCAGCAACATACAGAGGACTTGGTGGATTGGCTAACCAGGCCATCCTCATCCTCCGAGTCCTCTTCCAGCCAGGCTTCTAGTGCTTTACGTCCACCTCAGCTGCCAAAGCATCTAATGCAGCCTCCATGTCCACAGGTACTCCTGCCGTAGCCTCGCTATCAACACGGAGGAGTCAGCTGAATTGTTTGACTACATGAGAGTGACATGCTGCTTGAGGATGCGCAGCAAGTACAGTGCTCTGATTCATCTCTGAGATTGAGCAAGGGAGTATAATCAACCTAGAGGAAGGGGGTGCCAGTGATGACACACAAATAACTGGCACTCATGTTGCCCCAGCAGCTGCAGCATACTGCCAAGTTGGCTCCAGTGATGAGGAGATAGGAGGTGAAGATGACATTGATGATGATGAGGTCACTGACTCCACCTGGGTGCCAGATCGAACTGAGGAATCAAGTGAGGAGGAGGGGGAGGAGGAGGAGGCACAGCAAACACGAGGCACAACATCCTCTGTGACCAACCGTAGCACTAGCCAGTCCAAGGCATCAGATGTGTCACGGATCCCCCTGATTACCAAAAGTGTGGTCCCTTTACGCAGACCGCTCTCTACCCTTCCGATCCTTGAATGGTCGGCGATACTAAACAGACAAATAACCAGACAATATATAAACAAGGGGTAACACCAGACAGAGGTATGGAATAGAGTATTGTCACGAATCTTTCTGACTACTAAGATATAAATCTCTTTATGCAGCTCCCTTTCTACTCTTCCGATCCTTGAATGGTCGGCAAAGCTATAAAGGCAACGAAACAGGTAACAGACAAAGAAAGGGAATACCAGATAGGGGTACAGACCAGATCACAAGTCCTCCCTAGGACTTTAGTAATAGCAGAGGTAGTCTGATGTGTGCTTAGGGTGCCACACAGACTGACCTCGGTACCAACGTTAAGGGCAGAACCTAGAACAGAGTAAATGCCAATGCCAGGAGTCATACACAGGAGGGTTCGTTTGCCAATGCCAAGGGTCATACACAGGAGGGTTCGTTTGCCAATGCCAAGGGTCATACACAGGAGGGTTCGTTTGCCAATGCCAAGGGTCATACACAGGAGGGTTCGTTTGCCAATGCCAAGGGTCATACACAGGAGGGTTCGTTTGCCAATGCCAAGGGTCATACACAGGAGGGTTCGTTTGCCAATGCCAAGGGTCATACACAGGAGGGTAGCCAAAATCACACAAGAGCTCTGCGGGAGGTGAATACCACGTCAGGGCACCGGTGTATGGGAGAGACTGGGTTTTAAACCCGGCGGGTCCGCGTCACAGCGCCAGGCCCCGCCCTTGGCGTCCCACGTGAGCGGGCCCGGAAGCGCTTACATTCGGCGCCTGGCCAGCGAGCAGCGAGGAAGCTGCTGCCAGGCGCCGCATCCCCTGGGTCCCCGTGACAGAACCCCCCCCTCCAGGGGCGGCCACTGGACGACCCCCAGGGGCACGGGGGTGCGCCAAATAGAAGGCCTTCACTAGCCTAGGAGCATGGACTTCCGCAGCTGGTACCCAAGAACGATCCTCTGGACCGTACCCCACCCAATCGACCAGATACTGCAAGGACCCCCTAGACAGCCTGGCACCAGAATGGCCTTAACTTCGAATTCTCCTCGCCCTCCACAGAGACAGGAGGCGGTGGAGCATGACTTTGGTGTATCGGTTACATAACAGCGGCTTCAGAAGGTTTACATGGAACACATTGTGTATTTTAAAATGGGGGGGTAACGCCAAAGCATAGGAGACAGGGTTGAGTCGCCGTAGAATCTTTATATGGGCCGATATAACTAGGGAGCCAACTTCATGGAAGGCACTAAGAGCTTGATATTACGTGAAGACAGCCAAACCCTGTCCCCAACTTGATATACGGGTGCCTGCCTCCTGTGTCTGTCGGCCTTAGTTTTTCTGGATGGCACTACTTTCCTCCAGTGCCCGTCTCACTTTCCCCCAAGTCTCTTTCAATGATGCCAGTTGTTTATCTAAAGCAGGAATCGTGGTATCAGGAAACGTGGCGGGGAAGCACGGGAGGATCAAAGCCATAAACAGTGAAGAAAGGAGAATGACCTGTGGATTCACTCACTGCGCTGTTAATAGCATATTCTGCCCATGGTAGCAGATCTGACCAGTTATCCTGTTGTTCTGAGATGAAGCACCTGAGATATTTCTCTACGTTTTGGTTTGCTCGTTCTGCTGCTCCATTGGTCTGGGGTGGATAGGCCGAAGAGAAAGAGAGGTCTATTCCCACGTTCTTACAAAACCCTCTCCAGAATCCGGAGATGAATTGGGTCCCCCTATCAGAGACTATCTCCCGAGGGACACCGTGAATGCGGACTACATTGGCAATGAAAATGGGCACCAGTTCAGCTGCCGAAGGTAGTTTCTGAAGAGGAACATAGTGACCCATCTTGGAAAATCGATCTATGATCGTAAGTATCACTGTATTCCCTCTTGACTCAGGTAGCTCTACTATAAAATCCATGGCTACATGTGACCAGGGTCGTTCGGGATCGGCAAAGGCTGGAGCAAGCCAATGGGTGCTGTTTTGGGACTTTTCTGCCTTGTGCACACTTCGCACACGGCAATGTAATCTTTGACATCTCGGCGCAACGTGGGCCACCAGAGGAGTTTACTGATACTAGACACAGTCTTGGTGATACCCATAATGCCCGGAAGTTTTATTGTCATGGTAGATGTTGAGTACCTCTTCTCTTTCGTTCTCAGGTACAAAGAGTTTCGCAGGAGGTTTTCCCCCAGGAGCTGCACCCTGGACGGTCTGCAACCTTTTCATTAGAGGAGACGAAACACTAATCGTGGTAGCGGCTATAATCCTCTCCTGGGGTACAATGGGATGCTGATCTTGGATATTATGTTCATAAGACTCATACTGTCTCGACAATGCGTCTGCTTTAATGTTTCTGGACCCAGGTCTATAGGTAAGTACGTAATTAAAACTTGAAAGAAACAATGCATATCTCGCTTGTCTGGAGTTTAAACGTTTGGCATCTCCAATGTACGTGAGATTCTTATGGTCGGTTATGATAACAATGGGGTCCTTAGACCCTTCTAATAAGTATCTCCATTCGGCCAAGGCTGCGATGACTGCTAACAATTCTCTATTTCCAATGTCATAGTTCTTCTCTGCCGGGGACAACTTTCGAGAATAGAAGCCGCATGGATGCAAGGGTTTGTCAGGAGCCTCCTTTGGGACAAGACTGCACCAAGACCTAGTTCGGAGGCGTCAACTTCTAATTGGAAAGGCAGAGCCGGATCTGGATGCCGGAGAACAGGGGCAGTAGTAAAGGCTTGCTTTAGTGTCTCAAAGGCTTGAGTGGCTTGAGGTTGTCCATTTCTGATTTCCCACCCCTTTCTTTGTCATAGCCGTGAGGGGGGCCACCAAGGCCGAAAAATCTTTAATGAACCTTCTGTAATAGTTCGTGAACCCCAGAAACCTCTGAATGGCTTTAAGTCCTTGGGGTAAAGGCCAGTCAAGAATAGCTGAGAGCTTCTTAGGATCCATTTGAAAACCCCCCAGGAGTTATAATATAACCAAGGAATTGCACAGTTACTATGTCGAATAGACATTTTTCTAGCTTACAGTACAACCCAGCCTTCAATAGTTTTTTCAACACTTGTTTGACGTGGACATGATGAGTGTCCACATCAGGAGAGTATATCAGGATATCATCCAGATATACTATGACGAATTCTTGCAGGAATTCCCTTAGAGTGTCATTTATAAGGTCCTGAAAGACGGCTGGCGCATTACACAACCCAAAAGGCATCACCAGGTATTCGTAATGCCCGCTACGTGTATTAAAAGCCGTCTTCCCATTCGTCTCCCTTCTTAACCCTGACCAGGTTGTACGCTCCGCGTAAATCAAGCTTAGTATAGATACGAGCCCCTTTTAATCGGTCAAACAATTCTGTTATGAGGGGTATGGGATATGCATTTCTTATAGTGATCCTATTTAAACCCCTATAGTCGATGCAAGGTCGCAGATCTCCCTCTTTCTTGGAGACAAAAAAGAAACCTGCTCCTGCTGGAGAGGAGGACCGTCTAATGAATCCTCGTTCCAGATTCTCCCTTATATATTCCTCCATAACGTCGTTCTCCCTTTGCGACAAAGGGTATACGTGACCCCTAGGAGGCATCGTACCGGGGAGCAAGTCAATGGCACAGTCATATGGACGATGTGGTGGTAGAACCTCAGTCTTGTTTAGAGAACACCTCCTTTAATGCCGGTAACATTCAGGGACCTCTGTGGACAAAGGAGGGGCTGTGGCAATATTGAGGCTACCAATCACATTAACTGTGCCTAGGCACTTAGACTGACAACTCTGACCCCAACATTTTATGTCTCTCTGGACCCAATCGACTACTGGGTTGTGCTCTGTTAGCCATGGAAACCCAAGGACGACAGGACATGGGGTGATTCAATGATTTGAAATCTTATAGTCTCCTGGTGCAAAACTCCTATTCTCATACACACATCGACTGTATCGTGAGTGATATGAGGACATGCCAGGGGGTTACCATCTATGGCATCCACCCTTAGAGGCCTTTCCCTGAGAACCAGTGGTATGAGGTTTTTGGCAGCAAAATTCTTATCCATAAAATTGCCTGAGGCCCCAGAGTCCAAAAACGCCTCAGTCTTGAGGTGAACCCCCTCCCAGGTTAGGGAGACCGGTAACAGAATCCTGGATTTTTTCTTTTCATTATCCACAAAGGAGGCACATAAAGAACCGACAACCTGGGTGTCTCCTGTTCTGAATCCCACTCTGCTATGTTCAACCCTGCCAACCCTGGGTCTCTGAGGACATCGAAGGCGGAAGTGATCTGCCCCTGCACAATAAAAGCAGAGCCCCTTTTCTTTTCTGTGAGCTTTTTCTGCTTCTGAAATACCTGTCCTCCCTATTTGCATGGGTTCAACGACCGGTAAATCAGTTTTTTCATTCTCCGAACCACCTGATGTACTGGGGTGTCTGGGTAACGAGGGTAAAGGAGGCAAGACCCTTCTGGGTCTATCTCTGGTGTGTCTCCTTTCCCTGATTTGATCGTCCATGGCTATACAGAAATCTATCAGGTGGTCCAGACTTTCTGGTAATTTTAAGGGAGCTAGTTCAAACATAAAAGCCTCGTTCAAGCCTTCGGTAAAGCTAAGGTTAAAACGTCGTTCGGCCAAAGTACTTCAGAAACCAAAGTCTTAAACTCTATGGCCATAATCGGCAACCCTCTTATTACCTTGTTTGATATAAAACAAGGACCTACCCCATTGGTAGCCCTTCTAGAGGGATCAAAGTACGTTTTAACTCAGAGGTAAAACCCTCATAGTCATAATGATGGGTTTCTTATTTTCCCACAAGGCGTAGCCCACAATAAAGCTTTTTCTGTTAAATGATTAATCAGATATCCTACTTTGGCTTTATCAGACATACAAGATCCTGGATTGTTCTCAACAGAATCTCGAGTTGAGTCAAAAACCCCCGACATAGGCTTGGTGTACCATCATAGCGTAGGGGTGCCTTCATACTAAGCCTATGTCCTTCAGGGGAGACCGGACTGACCCTAGGTAACACTGGATCTGGAGGGGTTTGTGGTACCTGTATTGGACCGATTTAGCAGGGTTTGCAGAGCGAGAGAAATCTGGTCCATCCTATGGTCCTGTTCCTCTTGTCTGGCTGCGATACGTGCCAGCTGGTTAGAGAGGTCTGCGGGATCCATTGGCCCTGACGTAATGTCACGGATCCCCCTGATTACCAAAAGTGTGGTCCCTTTACGCAGACCGCTCTCTACCCTTCCGATCCTTGAATGGTCGGCGATACTAAACAGACAAATAACCAGACAATATATAAACAAGGGGTAACACCAGACAGAGGTATGGAATAGAGTATTGTCACGAATCTTTCTGACTACTAAGATATAAATCTCTTTATGCAGCTCCCTTCTACTCTTCCGATCCTTGAATGGTCGGCAAAGCTATTAAAGGCAACGAAACAGGTAACAGACAAAGAAAGGGAAATACCAGATAGGGGTACAGACCAGATCACAAGTCCTCCCTAGGACTTTAGTAATAGCAGAGGTAGTCTGATGTGTGCTTAGGGTGCCACACAGACTGACCTCGGTACCAACGTTAAGGGCAGAACCTAGAACAGAGTAAATGCCAATGCCAGGAGTCATACACAGGAGGGTTCGTTTGCCAATGCCAAGGGTCATACACAGGAGGGTTCGTTTGCCAATGCCAAGGGTCATACACAGGAGGGTTCGTTTGCCAATGCCAAGGGTCATACACAGGAGGGTTCGTTTGCCAATGCCAAGGGTCATACACAGGAGGGTTCGTTTGCCAATGCCAAGGGTCATACACAGGAGGGTTCGTTTGCCATGCCAAGGGTCATACACAGGAGGGTAGCCAAAATCACACAAGAGCTCTGCGGGAGGTGAATACCACGTCAGGCACCGGTGTATGGGAGAGACTGGGTTTTAAACCCGGCGGGTCCGCGTCACAGCGCCAGGCCCCGCCCTTGGCGTCCCACGTGAGCGGGCCCGGAAGCGCTTACATTCGGCGCCTGGCCAGCGAGCAGCGAGGAAGCTGCTGCCAGGCGCCGCATCCCCTGGGTCCCCGTGACAAGATGTCAGAGCTGCTCCGGTGCAGAGCGCTGTTGTCTCAAAGAACACATGCAGGAACTTTGCTGTCTGGGAGTTCTTTAAGAACTGTGCATCAGACCCCACCGTTGCTATTTGTAATCTATGTCAGAGGAGGCTGAAGCGTGGGATAAACACCGGACACTTGGGTACCACGTGCTGGAGGAGACATATGAACAAGTGCCACACATCCCGTTGGGGCAGACCTTTGCGTAGGTCCTCCTCCTCATCATCTGTCTCTACCCACACTGTATGTCCTGCCATGCAATTGCCTATAACCTCCACCGACAGGGATGATGCTACAGTAATGGATGTACCAGCAGGTCCTTCCTCACAATGTGACATCATCCCAGTAGCTGAAGATTTATGCAGTCAGATTACGTTGCCGCAGCTGCTGCAGCGAAAGAAAAAATATAGTCCCAACCATCCCCAAGCACAGCGTCTAAATGCCAGCTTAGCAAAATTACTCGCATTGCAGCTGCTGCCTTTCCAGCTGGTGGACTCTGCTCCCTTCCGTGAATTTGCTGAATGCGCTGTACCACAGTGGCAGGTTCCAAAACGCCATTACTTTTCACGCAAGGCCATTCCAGCACTATACCAGCACGTGGAAGACAATGTTATCCAGTCATTGGGAAAGGCAGTCAGCAGCAAGGTGCATGTCACTTTAGACACGTGGTCCAGCAAGCATGGACAGGGTCGTTACATTTCCTTCACGGCACATTGGGTAACTCTGATTGCAGCTGGGAGGGATCCAAGACGGGGCTCTGTGCTGGAGCTTGTTCATCCACCACGCCTCCAGAAAGCTGCTTGTATGAGGTCTGTCTGCTTCACCACCACCACCTCTTCCTCCTCCTCCTTCTCTGTCTCTGGCGAAGTGGCAGTTAAACCGACGCCTGACAGGGTCTACGAAATGGCTCAAGCAAAAAGATGCCATACTGTGCTTGAGCTGGTTTGTTTAGGGGACAGGAGCCACACCGGGTCAGAAATTTTGTCAGCTCTGCAGGGGCAGGCGCAGAGATGGTTAACACCACGCCAGCTTGAGCTGGGAATGATTGTCTGCGATAATGGCAGCAACCTTCTCTCCGCCCTACGCAAGGGTAAATTGACGCATGTACCATGCCTAGCACACGTCCTAAATCTGGTGGTACAGCGTTTCCTAACCAAGTAGCCAGGGCTGCCAGAGCTTCTCATCCAGGCCAGAAAAGTCTGCAGCCACTTCAGACGTTCATTCCCAGCAAGCGTTCGCCTGGCAGAAATTCAAAGAGAATTCCACCTTCCCACAAACCGTCTGATCTGTGACATGCCCACCAGGTGGAATTCGACATTAGCAATGCTGCAGCATCTGCACAAGCAGCAGAGGGCCATCAACGAGTACCTGTGTGAGTATGGCACAAGGACAGGTTCAGGTCAACTTGTTTTTTCCCCCCGCAGTGGCTGATGATCAAGGATGCACTGTACTGTCACCATTTGAGGAGGCAACGAGGATGGTGAGCAGGGACAGTGCATGCTTCAGTGACACAATTCCTTTAGTGTTCCTGCTGGAGCACACTCTGCAGGGAATTATAGATGTGGCTCTAGAGGCAGAGCAGCGGGAGGAAGAGGAGGCCTTCCCTAGCTCTCAAGGCCCCAGTCTTTCCGCAGACAGCATTCCAGCAGGTCCTACTCAGATCAGACAGGAGGAGGATGAGGAGGAGGAGGACTATTTAAGTAGTGGGGGCATTGAAGGTGGGGATTCCTCAAGGCAGGGTTTTGTGTGCCCAGAAACAGAAGGGCTTGCGCGTGGCTGGGAGGAGGAAGTGCACGATACGGTCATCCTCATTGACCAGGAAGACTCGGCAGCTAATGCCACCTCCAACCTACGCTGCATGGGCTCCCTAATGATGCAAAGCCTGCTAACGGACCCCAGGATTCGTGCTATCAAGGAGAGGGATCATTACTGTTTGGCAACCCTTCTTGATCCACGATACAAGGGGAAAGTTGCAGAGCTCATCCTGCCCGCACAGAGGGAGCACAGGATGACAAAACTTGAGGACGCTCTAAAGCGAAACTTGTGTAACACCTTTCCAGGCACTGTTAGATTACCAAGTGCTGACACACGTGCTTCTGAGGCTGCAGGTGATCAGAGGAATAGCGGTGAAGGCCAGGGCCGCTTGACTGATGCATTTTTAATTTTTTTTAGTCCACGACACCCAGGGACGTCAAATGTAGGCACCCATTGCCAGCGTCTTCACCATATGGTGCAGGACTACCTAGGGGCAAGGGCAGACCTGGATACCTTTCCAGCAGATGATCCACTGGCTTACTGGGTATTGAGATTGGATCACTGGCCAGAACTTAGCCAATATGCTATGCAGCTACTAGGTTGCCCTTCATCTAGCGTGCCGCTGGAGGTTTTGTCACAGACAAAAGAGTGCGTCTGTCCACCGACTCTGTAGACCGGCTGACATTTATAAAAATGAATCAGTCCTGGATCAGCAGCTATCAATCCCCTGATGCTGAAGTAATGGAATAGATAGGGGATGTCCTCTTCTGCATTCACAAAACCTCCAGCACTGAACTCTTCCACAATACCACAAAAGGGTTACGGTGTGAAGGCACTTGCTGCCATGAAAGGCACATTATCTAGCTGCACTGACGCCCATTAAAAAAAACAAAACTTTTCAATATAGGACCACATGGTCCACCCCTGCACTCTTCCACAATACCACAGAGGGGTTACTGTATGATGATAATTGCTGGCCTGGCACCAAAGGCACAATATCTGGGTGCACTGACGCCCATTACCAGATCAAAAAGTTTTCAATAAAGGACCACAAGGTCCACCCCTGCACTCTTCCACAATACTACAGAGGGGTTACTGTATGATGATACTTGATGGCCTGGCATTAAAGGCACAATATCTGGGTGCACTGACGCCCATTAACAGATAAAAAAAAAATACTTTTCAATATTGAACATGGTCCACCCCTGAACATGGTCCACCCCTGCACTCTTCCACAATACTACAGAGGGGTTACTGTATGATGATACTTTATGGCCTGGCATTAAAGGCACAATATCTGGGTGCGCTGACGCCCATTAACAGATAAAAAAAAAAAAATTCAATATAGGACCGCATGGTCCACCCCTGCACTCTTCCACAATACCACAGAGGGGTTACTGTATGATAGTACTTGCATGCCTGGCACTAAAGGCACAATATCTAGGTGCACCGCCATTGACGCCTGTATCAGATTCATATCCTCAGAAGGGTTACGGTGTGACGGCACTGTTGCCGACGCTAAAAGCCCAATTTTAAAGCACCTATTGTTACTTTCATCCAAAGCCTGCATAAGTTTCACAATAATTTAGCCCAAAAAAACACTAAACTTTTTCTACGCGTCCTAAAATGTCTTTTCATACAGGCTGCCGCCCCAAGCAGTTGTTTATGGATAGATTAAAGGAAAAGCATTTACCGTCATATGAAACGTCATTTTTTTGTTTTTAAGTATTTCTATACATCCTAGAAATCCGCCACTTCACGGGCAGGTTATGAGGACCTCCTAGGCACGATATTTGAAGGAATTTTTCGTTTTTATTTTTAACCCTTATTTCATGGAAAACTCACTGTCCCTTAAAAATTTTTTTTTTAAAACCTTTTGACCTTCTTTCCTGTCCCCCAGGGCACTACCTGGACCCCCATACACCTTTTATGGCAAATATGTAGCATATATGTCCTCTTGGAGGGCACTCTAAAAAACCGAATTTTCAGCCCCATTGACTTGCATGGGGGTTCGGGGTGGGTCCCGAACAAATGGGAAGTTCAGGTTCGGGCTCGAACCGAACTCGGGGAGAGACCATATACGCATGGAGCTGGCTTGTGCAGCATCAGACCATGTAAGTGAGGTCATCTAGGCTGGCCCCTGCTACATTAAAAAAAAAAAAAATGACCCACCCCAACATAAAATTTTTAATTTGTTTATATTAGCCCTGGCCAGTAAAAAAACAAGACTGACTTTATTTGACCCCCCCCCCCCTCACCTGTCTGGAAATAAAAATACTTTATTTGGCAGCCACAAAAAAATATTTATTTGCCCTCCCAGAATAACATTTTAAAAAAATCATTAATATTCCCGTGGTAGAAGGCAAATTAATGATTTTTTAAATCTTATTCGGGAGGGGGGGCTGCAAATAAATATATCTTTGTTTTTATGGGTGTCCAAGTAAAGCATACAATGGTCAAAATGAGCTCAGCAGTGAAAGGGTTAAACTACACTATCAGGGTTATTCAAAGAGATTCGAAAAGTCACCGCACGTTCGGTGACTTTTCGTTCCCCGCACTTCGGTGATCCAATGCGGTGTATTCAGCAAGCACTGCAGGGCCCCACGTAGTGCAGGGAAAACTCGCCGCAAACCTGCCGAACACTCACCAAAACCCACACAACCAGCTGGATTAACCACGCTGAACACGCCGGAAAAACCCGACTAGCCACCGATCACAGCGCAGAGCAGCTGCTGGAAAAACACGACACACAGACGAACGAGGTGGAAAAGAAAAAAACAGTACGCTTGAAAGTTTGAAAATTGAAACGCTGTTTGCAAAACAAACTACGAAAATTTCTGGAATTTACATATAAGATCCTATGAATGATAATAAAAAGGTCTGTTACAGAAAAAAGAAAAAACGATGTAAAAAAAAAACAGAAAAAAAGTTTGCCATAAAAAATTCCTAAAAATTCTATGAATAAGGCTAGGGACAGATGACGCATTTTCTGCGGCCACCGTCAAAATGTACGTCGATATGCGCACGCATTTTTTCACGGAATACGCTTAAGTGGTCAGACGATGCGCAATTCTGGACGTATTTCATGACGATGGGGTAAAAAGAAGTCTGGAAATCCGCTGTTGAACGTTATTTGGCCGCACACTAGCAGCGTCTGACATCTCCTAATCACGCACACACGCTGCTATGCGGCCGCAGCGCACTCTGTACGTCAGTACCAGCGGTTTAACGTTCTCGAAAAAATGCGTTCATTTTCCACTTGCGTTGCGCGGCCGGACTTTTGTGCGACCGTACTTCGTATATTGGCCGTCATTGCCCGTCATCTGCTGCTAGTGCGGCCGTGATTATGTGCGCCAGAACGCGCGTTCGCACTGCCTCAGTCTGACCCTAGCCTAAAAGAGACTTTTCACTGCAGAATATAATAATAAACGGTTTATTAGATATTGAATTAAAACGGGAATATTTTTAACATTGAAGCCTATGGGATTCTCCTGAATAAACCTGCTGAATGAGACCACCGAACCGCAGGACATTTCGGCAACTTTTCCCTGCTGTTTTGTGTTCTCTGAATAGACGAACCATTGCTTCTCTATGGGGGATTTCGCTGCCCTCGAACAGGCACAGTACGTGCAGACAATTCGCCAACATTTGGTGAACTGCCTGCTCTCTGATTAGCCGAATGGCCACGAAATGGCACCGTACGCTGAATTTCAGTGTCCGGTTACATTTCGGGGCTAGATCGGCTCTCTTTGAATAACCCTGTATGTTAATGTGCAGAATACCTATCGACACGTTACAAGTTTATGTATACAAATCACTGTATTATATAATATCCCACTGATCTATGTGACACAATCTTTTGTCCTTAAACAGCTAACTTCTGCAAAGCAAAATACTTTTATTCAAAATACTTTTAGAAAATAAATTTGAGAAAATAGGACACCATTTTCCAAATTCACTTTCAATTCTCTACATTTGCTGGTTTTGTGAATTAATCATGGAACTGTTCCCCACTACAGCCATGTACATCTCCTGTCAAACTACGGTTTTTCAGCAAATATTTCATGGGATAGGAGTCCAATATAATATCGTTTCCACGCTCATTACTGTTCTGATAATGCAACACCCTCATATTCCACTGTAAACACATTACACAAATAATGTATATGGATAACACAACCTCATATGGAAGAGAAAAAATTGTTAATTATACATTACAAATTGTCGTATAATGAGTAAAAGATTAAAAGTAGGTCGTTCTAAAGTCTTGTTTTTGTTTAAGATTAATATTCATGTCTGAAACATTGTTATTTTTAATATAGTTCATTCAACTCTCATCCCAAAGAATTACAGTCTGAGTCTAATACTTTGCAGAATATTATCTGCGTCTAAACAGTTATAAATCGATGTTCCTTATGTGACTGTGTACTAGTTGATCTCTTTTCACTTTTTACATTAATATTTGAACGTCCTCATTGACTCCTAAGGAAAGATGGGGTGGAGATAAGGTGTTCCTCTGAACCCCGATATCTCACGACTGTTGGCAGCTAATGGGGTCATGTTTGATATCATTAGAAAGGCCAGAGCATGGCCTTTTCAATGATACCAAACATGACCATGTTTAAAGTAAAGAAAAAAAAACAATAAATATAATAATTAAAAAAAGAAAAATGTGTTTTTTTAAGACGTGAAAGGGCTCAGCAGTGAAGGGGTTAAGGCCACCTTCAAGTGATAGATGTGGAAAATGACATGGCGCTCCATTTCTGCCCAGACTATCTTTTTTTTGCTGCTGTTCCTGCGTGACCCTACTCTTGTGAGATCACAGCATGGTTGCTTTTGACTCCATGGGGTCTCAAGGACCCCAGAAGCCAATACCTGCGTCACCATTGCCATTTTCAATCAGTGGCTCCCAGCTATTCCTAGACACGATGCCAATAAAGTTACTAGGTCAGAACAGAAATGGTAAGGGAGAGCTGCTACGAGATGTCATCTCACACAGATATTTTCCCTTAGCAGCTGTTACTGGCACGAATGTAATATTTTCACATGGTTTATGAAACATAATATAATGAGTTAAAGTGTTGGGATTATTTAAATCAGAATGTTACAAAGAGTGCTTCATACACTGTATTTATACATGAATGTGCAATTTAATAGAATACAATCTTTAATCCCCTTAAACCCATGATGAAGAGTAATTCTGTCAAATGTCTCTCAACCACTACACTCTTTATCCCAGGAAGGTTCACATTTGTCGAATTGAGTCTAAGCTCTTCCAGAAATTCTATTACAGTTAGTTTTTCCATCGTCAAACCCTGCACACTGCTGAATTTTCGTTTCAGATCCAGGACCTGGTAATTTATTGTTTATCTCTAGGGATTTGATCTCATAGGTTTGTTTCCACTTTTACTTCTCTCTTCCCTCTTTCTTCTTCAAAACCAATAAGTTTGTCTGTCAAGAAGGTGGCAGGTTTTTATTTTAAGTAGAAGATGAGAAGAAACAGCCTAAAGGAAAATCTTTGCTTTCCGCCCTAGAAGGCATCACACCTTATCTGTTTCAATGCAAAGTGGAGTGTCATCACAAATCCCTTCTGTGAGCAAACTGAGCATGCCTAAAATGGCCTCAGATGGGGCACTCGTCATAAAAGCCATAAGACCATGCTTAGTTACTTTTGAAATCTCCCACAAGCAGCCATCAACCAGAGAGAAGAAGACTGCAATTGTAGGATTGCAATAACAATAGAACATAGCTTTTTAGCACAATTGTCTACATTTGTATGCTTTTACTGCAATTTCTTTCTAGCACAAATTATTAATAGCCTATATCAGGGGTCAGCAACCTTGGCTCCCTGATGTTTTGGAAACTACAGTGGCAAGAAAAAGTATGTGAACCCTTTGGGATTACGTGTAGTTTTGCATGAATTGGTCATAAAATGTGCTCTGATCTTCATCCAAGTCACAACAATTTTAAAAACACAGTCTGCTTAAAATAATACAACACAAACATGATATGTTTTCATGTGTTTATTGAACATAACATGTAAACATTCACAGTGCAGGGTGGAAAAAGTATGTGAACCCCTAGCCTAATGACTTCTCCAAGAGCTAATTGGAGCCAGGAGTGAGCCAACCTTGAGTCCAATCAGTGTGATATTATTGGATGTGTTGCTGAAAGCTGTCCTGCCCTTTAAAAACACACACCAGTTTTGGGTTTACTGGTTTCAAGAAGCACTGCCTGATGTGAACCATGCCTCGCAGAAAAGAGCTCTCAGAAGACCTATGATCAAGAATTGTTGCCTTGCACGAAGCTGGAAAGGGTTACAAAAGTATCTCCAAAAGCCTTGATGTTCATGTGTCCACGGTAAGACAGACTGTCTACAAATGGAGAAAGTTCAGCACTGTTGCTACTCTCCCTAGGCGTGGTCGTCCTGTAAAGATGTCTGCAAGAGCACAGCGCAGAATGCTTAATGAGGTAAAGAAGAATCCTAGAGTATCAACTAAAGACTTACAGAAATCTCTGGCACATGCTAACATTTTTGTTGACACATCTACAATTAGGAAAACCTTAAACAAGAATGGAGTACATGGGAGGACACCACGGAGGAAGCCATTGCTGTCCAAAAAGAATATTGCAGCACGTTTGAAGTTTGCAAAAGAGCACCTGGATGTTCCACAGCACTACTGGCAAAATATTCTGTGGACAGATGAAACCAAAATGGAGTTTGGAAAAACACACAACACTATGTGTGGAGAAAAAAAGGCACAGCACACCAACATCAAAACCTCATCCCCACTGTAAAACATGGCGGAGGGAGCATCACAATTTGGGGCTGCTTTGCTGCCTCAGGGCCTGGATGGATTGTTGTCATTGATGGAAAAATGAATTCCAGAGTTTATCAAGACATTTTGCAGGAAAACGTAAGACCATCTGTCCGCCAACTGAAGCTCCGCAAAGGATGGGTGATGCAACAGGACAATGACCCAAAGCATACAAGTAATTCAACAAAAGAATGGCTTCAACAAAACAAAATACGCTTTCTGGAGTGGCCCAGTCAGAGTCCTGACCTCAACCCGATTGAAATGCTGTGGCATGACCTTAAGAGAGCGATTCACACCAGACATCCCAAGAATATTGCTACACTGAAACAGTTTTCTGAAGAGGAGTGGTCCAAAATTGCTCCAGATCGTTGTGCAGGTCTGATCTGCAACTACAGGAAACATTTGGTTGAGGTTATTACTGCCAAAAGAGGGTCAACCAGTTATTAAGTCCAAAGGTTCACATACTTTTTCCACCCTGCACTGTGAATGTTTACATGTTCTGTTCAATAAACACATGAAAACATATAATGTTTGTGTTGTATTATTTTAAGCAGACTGTGTTTTTCAAATTTTTGTAACTTAGATGAAGATCAGAGCACATTTTATGACCGATTCATGCAAAACTCCACGTAATCCCAAAGGGTTCACATACTTTTTCTTGCCACTGTACATCTCCCAAGATGCTCAGTCACCCATTAGGTTGACTGAGCCACATGGAAAATGTAGTTCCCAAAACATCAGGGAGCCAAGGTTCTGACCCCTGGCCTATATCAATACCATAGAGACTATTCACTAACCTCCAAATGGGCCCCGAATTGCACCGGATGGTGAATTTCGCTGTTCAGTGTACTGGTGAATTGACAGTAAAATATGGTGCAATTCACTGCAATTCAGCAACACCAAAATTGCCCTATAGAAGACCATCATGCCTTCTATTTAAAGAGCACTGAGTTGCACCGAAATTTCAGCAAAATGCCCTGATTTTCGGTGTTTCAATTCGACAGGTTTAAACAAGCGAATCCCATAGGTTTCAATGCAATATCTTGTTCAATTTCTTTTTAATGACCATTTATTCTTTTCCTTTTTTTGCAAATATCCTTTTTACTTTTGTAGGACATCTTTTTTGTATTTTTTTAGACAACATTTTTGTTTTTCTTATGTTTTAAAAGACTTTTTTAAAATTTTGTAACTTTTTTAAAGGGCCTTTTTTTATTATTTGTAAACATTTTATTGATTTATACTCCTATTAGGACAATAGGAGTCTATCTTTTTTTCATTTCGGTGGTATTCACCAATGCTAATATCTATTTATTAATAAAGTATATAGTATTTTACTAGGAAGGATACATTGAGATTTCTCTTGTTTTCAAGTACTGTATGTCCTGGATTCAACAGCATTGAATTGTTACAGTTGTTACAGAAATACAAAGTAATAAAATGCAAGATATTAAAAAACAACAAAAATACACAGATTAACAGAAAATAAATATATACAGGGTAATTCAAAGAGAATCGAAAAGTCACCGCACGTTCGGTGACTTTTCGTTCTCTTCAATTCGGTTTGTTTTGCCGATCCCATTTCGGCGACCCTGCGGTTTATCCAGCAAGCACCACCGTGTCCCTCGAATTGCAGGAAAAGGTAGCCGCAAACCCGCCGAAAACTAACCACAAAACCCGGTGAATGCATGCCGAAAACCCGCAAAAACATCTGGATTAACCTGCCAAAAATGCCGGAAAAACCCGAGCAGGAGCTGATCACACGCAGCGCAGCCGTCGGAAAAAGCCGACACCGCAGACGAATGCAGTGAATAAATTAGAAAAACAGTTTGCTTGAATGTTTGAAAAGTGAAACACTATTTGCAAAGAAACTACTGAGCGAAAATGTCTGAAATTTACATATGAGGTCAAGGGAATGATAATACAAAGGGCTGTTACAGAAAAAATAAGTAAAGTTAAAAATAAATAAATAAAATTTTTAAAAAATCCGATTTTTTTTAAAAAAAGAGAAAAAAGAAAAATGCTTAAAATATCCTAATAAAATCTATAAATAAAGAAACTCTTTACTGCAGAATTTTATAATGAACGGTTTATTAGATATTGAATTAAAACAGGAATATTTTTTAACATTGAAGCCTATGGGATTCGCCTGAATAAACCTGCCGAATTAAACCACTGAATGACAGGGCATTAGGGGAACCTTTCACTGCTGGTTTGTGTTCTCTGAATAGCCGAAGCAGTGCTTTTTCATGGGGATTTCACTGCCCTCAAACAGGCACCGAACAGGCACCGTATGTGCAGGCAATTCGCCAGGATTTGGCGAATTGCCTGCTCTCTGGATAGCCGAATGGCCAAGAAAGGGAACCGAACGCTGATTTCTCCAGCAATTCGGATCTCTTTGAATAACCTGGATTAGAAATATAGTCACTATGTTTCTTATAGAAAATTAACACAAGCAACAATGGTTACCTGAACCATAGCCAACAAGAAGTAGAAGTGTGCATATTGGTGTGTCACATACTAATGAGGTATTGTTAATACAAGTGGGCAAACATGGCTTCCACCACGGACCTAGGCAGTTTCAGCCTTGGGATTACTGCCAGCCTATTCCTGATGAGCCCCAAGTCCTTTTATAAGTACTTGCAATATTCTAAATTTTTCAGTATATGGTAGGTGGCTGAATTTAAGGCCACCTTCAAGTAATAGATGTGGAAAATGACATGGAGCTCCATTTCTGCCTGGACTGTCTTTTTTTAAAAAAAATTTAAAGACACATTTTTTTCCTGCGACTCATCTATAGTAAACACATCAAAAAAATTGGAGACGGAGTGCGGAGACAGCTTTCATTTCTTCAAATTTTCTGATTTGAGATATTTTGGTTAAAATTAACTCTGATCCTACAAAGAAGAGGCAACACAATCCACCATTTCCGCCATATGTAGCAGACGACTGGGAACAAACCTCTTACCTAGATATATGAGAGAAGTGACTGTGGGCAGCGTGTCATTTGATTTTGTCCTGACGCCTAGATGGGGTGTTTGCAATTTATGTAGTTTAGGTACTGTTCCAAATAGCAACCGTAACAGTTTTGTCAGTATTTAGAAAAAGTTTGTTATCTCTGATCCACTTTTCTACCTCTGTGAATGGTTCTTGCAGCACGGTTTCCAGCTGCGGGAGATTTGATTTGGTATAGATTACAGTGTCGTCTGCGTACATGTGTACAGTTGAGGCTTTGCAGACGGGCAGATCAATATGGTGCGATCCAATGAAATCTGATGGTTATCGGTGCAATTTGGCAGTTTTCACCGACGTCCCATAACTGCTTCGGTGACTCCAATTTCTGCTAAGTATGGTGGCCATTCTCTAAATAGTGAATTCACTGCATTTTCTTCGAAATAGAATCATCGAAATGCAGCATATTCTCGTGAAACACAATGCACCGGCATTGCACACAATTTCGGTGCTTTGTGAATAGACCCTCAAGTGAATTTAACCTTTATATTTGCTATCTTTCAAACTTTCTTGGTGTGGCACTGCCCTATCTGCCCTTATGAATGAGTCTCCACAGGCAAAAACAAAGTAATCTAAGGTTACATTCAGCACTTTATTATTTACTCATTACTGAGCTACAAAAGAGACATTTGAGAATGTTAACATTCTAGCTCATTACTCTCAATTTGAGAATAAATAGGATAATGCACAGGTTTGTAGACATTATTAATTATCAGACTGGTGGTATTTACTTGGTTAGAAAATATATATACTAGGCTAAAAAGTATTGTACCACCTTAACTTGTTAATGCTGCCAGTGAACAAAGGAGTCAAGCAGTATCCCTATCTAGTACTGCATTGAACAGAAAAAACATCTAAATCAAATCAATATTTGGTGTAACTACTCTGTGGCTTCAAACCAGCATCAATTCTTACACTTTCACACTCTGTAGACTTGCAGGATTTTGGAGGATCAGAATCAGGTGTATGATTAACCAAGTATAGCAAGCTGGTGCTAATGATCTTCAATTTCATATGTAGGTTGACACACAGTCATTTACTACAACAAAAACAGCTGTATTGGAGGCTTAAAACTGGATGACGAACAGCCAATCCTTCCTACTAAAGGGAGGTTGTGGAAGACAGTTTCATGTCACAGGTCATACGACATGATAAGAATGAGCACAGCAAAAAGTTACAAGATTTCAAAGCAACCTCGGGATTCAAGATGTGCTATTCAAGCTATTTTTAAGAAGCATAAAGAAACAGGCAATGTTGAGGACCATAGGCACAGTGGATAGGCACAGTGGTCCGACAAGGAAACGTATCGCAGCAGATGATTGACAAATCATGCTTATTTCTCTTCGACATCGGAAGATGTCCAGCAGTGCCATCAACAAAGAACAAGTTGGAAACCAATGGGACCCAGGTACATGCATTTACTGTCTGGAGAAGTCGGAGCAGAAGTAGTCTTCATGGAAGAATTGTGGCTAAAATGCCATACCTCTGACGTGGAAGCAAGGCTAAGTGACTCATCTATTTATGAAAACATAGAATCTGGGTTGCAGAAAAATGGCAGCCGGTTGCTTTGGATTGCGGAGTCAAAATTTGAAATTTTGGTTGTAGCAGGGGGCAGTTTGTGCTCAGAAGGGCTGGATTGCGGTACAATAATGAGTGTCTGCCACAGTAAAGCATTGTGGAGGTTCCTTGCACGTTTGGGGCTGCATTTACAAATGGAGTTGAAGATTTGGTCAGGATTAGTGGTGCTGAGAAACACAGGTAGATACTTATCCATCATGCAATACCATCAGGGAGGTGCATGATTGGCCTCAACTTTATTCTGCAGCAGGACAAGGGCCCCAAATATACAGCCAATATCATTAAGATCTATCTTCAACATATTGAAGAACAAGGAGTCTTGGAAGTGATGGTTTGGCACCCACTGAACCCTGATCTCAACATCGAGTCTGTCTGATTATATGAAGAGACAGAAGGATTTGAGGCAGTCTACATCCACAGAAGATCTCTGGTTAGTTCTCCAAGATGTTTGGAGCAACCTATCTGCTGAGTTCCTTCAAAAACAGTGTGCAACGGTACCTGGGAAGAATTGATGCTGTTTTGCAGGCAAAGCGTGGTCACACCAAATATTGATTTGATTTGGATTTGTCTTAATTTACTTTCCATTTTGTTAATTGACAAAAATAAACTATTAACACTTATAATTTTAAAAGCATTCCTACTTTACAGTATTTTTCACACCTACCTAAAACCTTTTCACAGTACTATATATTGGGAAGTGCAAAATATATTTGATAGGCTATGCACTACACTGTTACTCTGCTCCTTCAGTCCTCGTAGCTCAAGGTGACATACCCATCTCCAAAAGTATTTGGGTAGGGGTGCAGAATAAATAATAAAATCTATACCTTCCATTCCTTAGCATTAACCGGTAGTTTATTGAACTATCTTGTTCAAACAATGCAAAATAACTTTCACTTTCAGTCAATGGTGGTTAAATAAACTAAAAGTGCAAATGTGCCCAAATATTTAAAGTGCACCTGTCATACTTACACCCTTGAAATGAATAAAGAAGCTCCAGAGTCCACGATAGATTTCAATGGATTTAATCCAACAACAGAAAAAAAGGCAACGTTTCGACCATGACTGGTCTTTGTCAAGCCTAAAACACAATGACAGAACAGGAAATAAATAGCACCACAGACTGGTTAAGCAATCAAACAATAATTGCAACCAGTCCGTGTATGCCAATCCAACAATTAAAAACAATAGTCTACAATTGAATACATCAATTAACATATTAACTTTAGTAATTATATATACGATGCTTATTAACATACAATAATTGGCGATGAATTGTAGAACAATGCCTATGAGAAAAAGGAGAGACTGAATAATTATGCATGTGAAGGGAAGGGATTACATCTCTACTAGTAAACCTAAGGGAGAGAAAGGAACAGATCTATCTATCATAGAGAGATGCTAACGTAACATATTTATAGAAAGGGTGAGAGATCTGATTCTCTATTAAGACCATGTGGGAAGAGAGTGTTGAGATGATGGATCCAATATAATTCCCTCCTTTTAAGTAATTTTTCTCTGTCCCCACCTCTTGTTAACTTAGGCACCTCATCGATCACCTGATAACGTAACTGTGAAATATCATGTCCACAACGTATAAAATGTTCAGGGACTGGGAATTCAATCTTTTTAGTCCTAATATCAGACCTATGTTTGATGAATCGATTTTTAACTTTCTGAGTAGTCTCGCCCACATATATCAACCCACACGGGCATTTCAATAGATACACCACGTATGCAGAATTACAGGTAAAATAACCTTTGATTTTGGACTTCCTCCCAGAGTGTGGATGGACAAAGGAATCACCCCGTATAACTGCATTGCAGCAAGAACAATTTAGACATGGAAAAGTTCCATTCCTGGGTTTACCAAAAAAGGGTGTTCTGCCTGTGTCTTGTCCAAACTCTGCTTTAACCAACATCTGTCGAAAAGATCTCCCCTTCTTGTATGACATAAGTGGGATGGTCTGAAACTCTGAAATATCAGGGTATGCATCCCTTAGGATGTACCAGTATTTACATAAAATATTTTTCACTTGTGAAGTATGGGTTCCATATTTGGAAACAAATGGAATCCTGCCACAGCTTTGGCGTCTCTGAGGAATTATAGGTTGATTAATTCTGGTACTTTCTCTACTCAGAAGTTGTCTCGGGTAACCCCTGGCTCTAAACCTATCGATCATCTCCTCGAGCCTCTTGTCCCTACTTTCAGGCAAATCAACTACTCTATCAACGCGCACGAGTTGACTCCGTGGGAGAGAGTTGAGTAGTGTAGGTGGATGCGCACTGTCATATCTTAGCAGGGAGTTCTTATCGGTAGGTTTTCTGTAAAGATCTCTCACCCTTTCTATAAATATGTTACGTTAGCATCTCTCTATGATAGATAGATCTGTTCCTTTCTCTCCCTTAGGTTTACTAGTAGAGATGTAATCCCTTCCCTTCACATGCATAATTATTCAGTCTCTCCTTTTTCTCATAGGCATTGTTCTACAATTCATCGCCAATTATTGTATGTTAATAAGCATCGTATATATAATTACTAAAGTTAATATGTTAATTGATGTATTCAATTGTAGACTATTGTTTTTATTGTTGGATTGGCATACACGGACTGGTTGCAATTATTGTTTGATTGCTTAACCAGTCTGTGGTGCTATTTATTTCCTGTTCTGTCATTGTGTTTTAGGCTTGACAAAGACCAGTCATGGTCGAAACGTTGCCTTTTTTTCTGTTGTTGGATTAAATCCATTGAAATCTATCGTGGACTCTGGAGCTTCTTTATTCATTTCGTGATTGTTGGGGCTGTGGAGCAAGAGACCCCCACTCCATTTATCCACTTTGGGTTCTGCATTCGGGCACAACTTTTCACGTATATCCCTGCTTGCTTCGATACTTGAATGCAACCCTTTCCCATTATGGAATCGACTCCAACACCATGTACCTTTGCCTATGATGAGACTGAAGCTTTGAGGATTCTGGCCCAGGCCGGTAAGGACAATACTTTTTTGAGTACCTCTATCCATGATTGTGGGAAAAAAGATCTTTTAAAATCGAATCGTAAATTGATCGGATGTCAACTCCATTCGATTACTTTGGCTGAATATTATCGTGCACTACGAATACCACGTGGCCTAAGAGTGGGGCTTCAGCCGATCTTCTATAAAGATAATCCTGACTATGTGGAGAAATTCGAAAAAATTCTGAACAAATGTTCGATGGATGTCATGCTACTTACGATCGACTTTTTATCGAAGGAAATTGCACAATGCCAGGAATCTATCGAAAACTTGGAAAAATCGTTTCGAGACAACAATTCCGAATTGGAACTCATGGCGTTGCGTTCCACGATGGCACCGCAACTGGACCACTTCCGGAAGGAAGTGGAATCAAGGAAAAGACGGAAGTTCCAACGTGATTTGGATGACTATGTACAGGGTCATGTTTATTCCTGGCAAAAAGGTTATTCCAGGACACCAACTACGATGCGAAGAGGACCTGGTCGTAAATATACGAAAAAATCCATTCGTTTCACAGAGGACTCTATGTCTGGGACAGGTACTGATACATCCGAAGACCTCGGTGTAGTCCGATCGAACGACCAAGCGTCTTTTTTAGATCAGCGCCAAGGGCGACAATCGCCCGGAGGGAATGTACAGGAACAAGCTCAGAAGAGTGTTACGAAAAAACCTCCGATGAGAAACAACCAGTCCCTATACAAGAGACGCTAGTCTTTAATCTATCGGACATTTCATTAACGGCCGATGAAATTAAGCTTCTTTCGAGGGGCTTATCGTACTGTCCGAGCGAACGCATCGATCCGTTCGATGTTAAAGTCGATCTTTTTCGATTTTTTCGTACGATTCGATTGAAATGTTTATTTTCAGGTCAACCCGAGATTGATTTACCGCTTGCACCCTTTAATTCTAAAAACCTTGGTTTGAGAGAGAAAAGTAAATTTATGCCTCAGAATGTTGAACATGCTGTTGAGACGTATGTCAAAATTGTAGAGAGGGAAATGTCCCAAGTATATTCTAAGCGTCATTTCACCAGAGCATCCCCTAATATGTCCGCCATTGATTCTGGGATTTTAAAGAA
Organism: Leptobrachium leishanense; assembly: GCA_009667805.1. NCBI lineage: Eukaryota > Metazoa > Chordata > Amphibia > Anura > Megophryidae > Leptobrachium > Leptobrachium leishanense. Next base: position 111,277,741 of record CM019067.1, on the reverse strand, counting down.
ATTACGTGACAACCCCTCAATTGTGATAAAGCCGGCGGACAAAGGGGGTGCTCTGGTGATCATGAATAGTGGCGACTATGTGGCTGAGATCCAGCGCCAGCTTGGTGACGTCGAGACGTATAAAAGATTGGATGGTGACCCCACGGCAGCGATTGCCAGTAGAATTTCCACCTTGATACATGATGCCCTTGAGAACCAGATTATTGATAAGGGTCTGTCGAAATTCCTTGTGAAAAAACATCCTTTAATACCTGTTTTGTATGTCTTGCCCAAGATCCACAAGTCTCTCATTGCGCCTCCTGGGAGGCCTATTGTATCTGCTGTGGATTCGGTCTTCAGCCCCCTGTCCATTTTTTTGGACAGGGTGGCTCGACCCTATCTACAGCGGATTCCATCATTTATTTTGGACACCGGTGATTTTCTTACCAAATTTCGTGGACTTGCTGTGGGTGATCACAGTATTTTGGTCAGTCTTGACGTCACCAGCCTGTATACGTCTATACAGAACTCTGAGGGTATAAATGCTATGAAACATGCTCTTGTTGAACTGGGTTATTCTGATAATCAATTACAATTTCTTTTGGATCTGTTAGATGTGGTGTTGGGTGGCAGCTTTTTTCTCTTTGATCGAGTATTTTATACTCAAATACGGGGGACATCTATGGGTACTAACGTAGCACCCACCTATGCCAATATCTTCATGTCTGAATTTGAGGAAAATGTAGTCTATAAATGCGACCTTTTTCAATATGTCCATCATTGGTTTCGCTATATAGACGATATTATTTTTGTATGGGAGGGTACTAGAGATACATTAGATGAATTTCTCAGTATACTTAATAACGGATCTACCTCCATTAAGTTCACTATGTCATGCAGTCTTACACAAATCAATTTTTTGGATACCTTGGTGGTTAAAAGGAATGGCAAATTAATGACAGATCTTTACAGAAAACCTACCGATAAGAACTCCCTGCTAAGATATGACAGTGCGCATCCACCTACACTACTCAACTCTCTCCCACGGAGTCAACTCGTGCGCGTTGATAGAGTAGTTGATTTGCCTGAAAGTAGGGACAAGAGGCTCGAGGAGATGATCGATAGGTTTAGAGCCAGGGGTTACCCGAGACAACTTCTGAGTAGAGAAAGTACCAGAATTAATCAACCTATAATTCCTCAGAGACGCCAAAGCTGTGGCAGGATTCCATTTGTTTCCAAATATGGAACCCATACTTCACAAGTGAAAAATATTTTATGTAAATACTGGTACATCCTAAGGGATGCATACCCTGATATTTCAGAGTTTCAGACCATCCCACTTATGTCATACAAGAAGGGGAGATCTTTTCGACAGATGTTGGTTAAAGCAGAGTTTGGACAAGACACAGGCAGAACACCCTTTTTTGGTAAACCCAGGAATGGAACTTTTCCATGTCTAAATTGTTCTTGCTGCAATGCAGTTATACGGGGTGATTCCTTTGTCCATCCACACTCTGGGAGGAAGTCCAAAATCAAAGGTTATTTTACCTGTAATTCTGCATACGTGGTGTATCTATTGAAATGCCCGTGTGGGTTGATATATGTGGGCGAGACTACTCAGAAAGTTAAAAATCGATTCATCAAACATAGGTCTGATATTAGGACTAAAAAGATTGAATTCCCAGTCCCTGAACATTTTATACGTTGTGGACATGATATTTCACAGTTACGTTATCAGGTGATCGATGAGGTGCCTAAGTTAACAAGAGGTGGGGACAGAGAAAAATTACTTAAAAGGAGGGAATTATATTGGATCCATCATCTCAACACTCTCTTCCCACATGGTCTTAATAGAGAATCAGATCTCTCACCCTTTCTATAAATATGTTACGTTAGCATCTCTCTATGATAGATAGATCTGTTCCTTTCTCTCCCTTAGGTTTACTAGTAGAGATGTAATCCCTTCCCTTCACATGCATAATTATTCAGTCTCTCCTTTTTCTCATAGGCATTGTTCTACAATTCATCGCCAATTATTGTATGTTAATAAGCATCGTATATATAATTACTAAAGTTAATATGTTAATTGATGTATTCAATTGTAGACTATTGTTTTTAATTGTTGGATTGGCATACACGGACTGGTTGCAATTATTGTTTGATTGCTTAACCAGTCTGTGGTGCTATTTATTTCCTGTTCTGTCATTGTGTTTTAGGCTTGACAAAGACCAGTCATGGTCGAAACGTTGCCTTTTTTTCTGTTGTTGGATTAAATCCATTGAAATCTATCGTGGACTCTGGAGCTTCTTTATTCATTTCGTGATTGTTGGGGCTGTGGAGCAAGAGACCCCCACTCCATTTATCCACTTTGGGTTCTGCATTCGGGCACAACTTTTCACATACTTACACCCTTGGCTCCATCACCATCTATCTTCTACAGCCTGGTTCTTCCAACCTCAAGTTATAGATGTACATCAGCAGCCCCGATTAGACGTTAGATCGCTGTGCCAATGCTAGTACCAAGTTGGTGGCGCCCTACAGGTAAGAATTACAAGTGCGCTTTAAATTTAGCACATTCGCCATTGAGATCAGCAGAATATCACAGCTAACAGTTCAACGTTTTTAAACTTTGCTCCTTAATTGCTTTTCACATAAAACCCCTCTTCATTAAATAAAGGCGAGCAAACGTTCTCGAAGTTGAACATGAGTCATTTTATTCACACACTGAGCAAGAGTCCCCTAAAAGAAAATGATTTCATATATCACTACTAATAGAAATGACCCCATGAAACAGACTTACCCAATTGGACATTTGTATTCAAATTAAATTGCAAATTTTATTGTTGGAGTCCATTTCATGCAACATTAGCTATATATTAGCTCATAGCCAAAACGTAGGCTTTTTTATATGTGTTAGAGGAAATGAGTAACATTCTTGTTTTATCTCAATTAATGCAAGCTGTACAAATATCACTCTTGTTACAATAGGTTTCTGGCTGAGCGAAATGATACTGTAACAAAATAATCCTAAGAAAGTAGGAGACAGAGAAAAAAAAGTAATAACATAAAATCACATCCAATTGTTCAGCTCCATTATTTCTACTATCATTAAAAAACAATGAAGTGATATGAAAGCAGCAAGGATCCTTCCCAATGCCATGTCAATTACTCTAATATGCCTGGATATTTTTGTAAGTGTGACTAATAGAAAGCTGGATAGAGGCTTCAAAAAAAAGTCACTTGATAAAGACATTTTTTATATCAAACAATAGTCAATGGATGCAGAGAAATGAATGCTCATAAAATCATTTGTAAATGCTGTGCAAAGCTCACCACATAATTGCGCAGTATATACACACATCACAGGATAATCAGCAGAACACATTTTCCATAAGATATATTTTTTTTCCAGCACACAGGGATTGCACAGGATGCAGGAATTGTAGGACTATAACATATTGACTATTCAGTTAATATTAGAACATTTTCCAAGCATGAATTAACCTAATAACTGACTGATGTACAATTCCTGTCCTGTTGTGCGTGAGAATAACTCTGCTTCATTTAGTTGTAAATATTTAAATTTAAATTTTTTTAATTAAAGGTTTAATTTGAGGTTATGTACATCCAAATTGGAGGAAGGGTTTAGGAATTACAGCTCTTAAGAGAAATCACACCCCCCCCCTTTTTCAAGGGACCAAAAGTAATTGGACAATTGAATCAAAAGCTGTTTCATGGCCAGGTGTGGGCTACTCCATTATTTCGTCATCAGTTAAGCAGGTAAAAGGTCGGGAGTTGATTCTTAGTGTGGTATTTGCAATTGGAATTTATTTCTGTTAACCTACATCATGCGTTCAAAGGAGCTGTCCATGCAACTGAAACAGGCCATTGTAAGGCTTCAAACAAAACAAATCCCTCAGAGAGATCGCAGCAACATTAGGAGTGGCCAAATCAACAGTTTAGTACATTCTGAGGAAAGAAGAACACACTGGTGAGCTCAGCAGCATAAAAAGGCCTGGACATCCACGGAATACAACAGTGGTGGATGATCGCAGGTTCCTCTCTATGGTAAAGAAAAAACATTCACAACATTCAGACAAGTGCAGGACACTCTCCAGGAGGGGGCGTATCATTGGCCAAGTCTACAATCAAGATAAGAGTTCACGAGAGCAAATACAGAGGGTTCATGACATGGTCCAAACCATTCATAAGCCTGAAGAATAGAAAAGTCAGATTAGACTTTGCCCAAAAAAATAAATCTAAAAAAGCCAGACCAGTTCTGGAAAATAACTTTTTGTACAGATGAAACTAACAGGGTTATTCAGAGAGAGGTGAAAAGCAGGAGAATAGGTGGAGAATCGAAAATTCTAGGTCAAAATAGCCAATTTGGAAAGTGAGATAAATGGGAGCATTTTTCTGGTTTGGCTATTTTGACCTAGAATTTTCCATTTTTCCACCCATTCTCCTGCCTTTCACCTCTCTCTGAATAACCCTGTAAGATTAATCTGTACCAGAATGATGGGAAGAAAAAAGTGTGGGGAAGGTTTGGAACAGCTCATGAATGATCCATAGCACACAATGCCATCTGTAAAACATGGTGGAGTCAGTGTGATGGCATGGGCAGTCATGGCTTACAGTGGCACTGGGTCATAGGTGTTTGATGATGTGACAGACGTCAGAAGCAGCTAGATGAATTCAGCAGTGTTCAGAGTTATACTGTCAGGCCAGATTCAGCCAAATGCAGCAACGTTTTGTACAGATTTCACAGTACAGATGGACAATGATCCAAAACACACTGCAAAGCAACCCATTCGTTTTTGAAGGAAAATAAGGGGAATATTCTGCAATGGCTGAGTCAATCACCTGATCTCAACCCAATTGAGCATGCATTTCACTTGCTGAAGGCAAAACTAAAAGGCAGAAAGACCCACAAGCAAAGAACTACTGAAGACAGCTGAAGTTAGAGCCTGACAAAGCATCAGAAAGGAGGAAACCAAGTCTTTGGTAATGTCCATGGGTTCCAGACTTCAGGCAGTTATTACCAGTAAAGGATTCTCAGCAAAATATTAAAAACGAACATTTTATTTATGATTTGAAATTCATTTGTCCGATTACATTTGAGCCCCTGAAAATGGGGGGACGGTGTATAAAAATGGTTGCAGTTCTTAAAATTTGTACTTGACATTTATGTTCAACCCCTTGAATTAAAGCAGAAAGTCTGCATTTCAAATTCATTTGGATTGTTTTATTTAAATTTTATTCTGGTGACATACAGAGCCAAAAGTATGAAAATTGTGCCTGTGTCCAAATATATATGGACCTAACTGTATACAGTTGTGTTCAAAATTATTCAACCCCCAATGCTGTAAAGGGTTTTAGAGAATTTAGTGTACATTTGTAATTGTATTCAGAATGAAATCCTACAAGGACTTTTTAAAGAACCATATGAAACTAAAATGACATCAATTGGTTTTGTAATACAGTAGTAAATGTTTCTTTTGTGAATTCTTCATTGACACAATTATTCAACCCCTTAAAGACTACCACTCTGAAGAACAGAGGTTCATTCAAGTGTTTTCAATCGGGTATTGAAAACACCTGTGGATGTCACGGAGCAGCAATAAAGCATAATAAGCACCAATTAGGCAGCTTTAAAATGACTGTGATACTCAGCTCCTTCTAGACATTTACTGGTGTGGTTACAAACATGGTGAAGTCAAGAGAATGGTCCAGGAAGACAAGAGAAGAGGTGATTACTCTTCACAGGAAGGGCAATGGCTATAAGAAGATTGCAAAGATGTTAAACATACCAAGAGAGACCATAGGAAGCATCATTCGCAAATTCAAGGCAAAGGGCACTGTTGAAACGCTACCTGGTCGTGGCAGAAAGAAGATGCTGACTTCGACTGCTGTGCGCTACCTGAAGCGTAGAGTGGCGAAAAGTCCCCGTGTGACTGCTGAGGAACTGAGAAAAGATTTGTCAGATGTGGGTACTGAAGTTTCAGCTCAGACAATACGGCGCACACTGCGTAATGAAGGCCTCCATGCCAGAACTCCCAGGCGCACCCCCTTGCTGTCTCCAAAGAATAAGAAGAGTCGACTGCAGTATGCCAAAAGTCATGTGGGCAAACCACAGAAGTTTTGAGATAGTGTTCTGTGGACTGATGAAACAAAATTAGAACTGTTTGGGCCCATGGATCAATGCTATGTTTGGAGGAGGAAGAACAAGGCCTATGAAGAAAAGAACACCTTGCCTACTGTGAAGCATGGCGGGGGGTCAATCATGCTTTGGGGCTGTTTTGCTTCTGCAGGTACAGGGAAGCTTCAGCATGTGCAAGGTACCATGAATTCTCTTCAGTACCAGGAGATATTGGATGACAATGTGATGCAGTCCGTCACAAACCTGAGGCTTGGGAGACGTTGGACCTTTCAACAGGACAATGATCCCAAGCATACCTCCAAGTCCACTAGAGCATGGTTGCAGATTAAAGGCTGGAACATTTTGGAGTGGCCATCGCAGTCACCTGAGTTAAATCCGATTGAGAACCTCTGGTGGGACTTAAAGAAAGCAGTTGCAGTGCGCAAGCCTAAGAGTGTGACTGAACTGGAGGCTTTTGCCCATGACGAATGGGCGAAGATACCCGTAGATCACTGCAAGACACTTGTGTCAAGCTATGCTTCACGTTTAAAAGCGGTTATAACTGTAAAAGGATGTTGTACTAAGTACTAAGATTGAATGTCACTTGGGGGTTGAATAAAACTGATAATGATGTGAGCACAGAAAAGACATTTGTGGTTATTTCATTATAAATGTTATGTTATATTTGTCTGACTTACACGTGCCTCTTTGATTTAATTGTAAGCAAGATGACTGAATGATCAAAATCAATGTCAAACTGGCCAAAACACTCAATTTCAGTGGGGGTTGAATAATTTTGAACACAACTGTACAATCTATATTCCACAGATTTTCAAATAGTATCACATTATGTGAATGTTATTGTAATGCTGGCTGGGGGGGGACCTCTGGGGTGTATTTTGGGTAAACCCGATTCGAAGGACTAACAAGTCCTTTACCCAGGTCTGGTACCAGTCTCCAAAGTGGCTGGACTTGGCAATGATGGATATGGGGTAGACCTATAAGACAGGGATAATAGATAAGGAAGGGAAACACCAGTCTTTAGATAGCTGGCAGCCAAAGACAGGTAAGAGTGAGGAAATAATGAGAGTGAAGGTACAGAACTGAGTGGTAAGCCTAGCACTGTAACAAGGAGCCACTGAGGTGAGTATAGGATATCTGTTTAAACAAGCCGAGTCAATTGGGGTATAGAAGTACACAAGTGAAAAACCCAAATTTGGGTCGATGCACAATTAGACAGTCAGAAGTATATACAGTCAGGTCCAGAAATATTGGGACATCAATTGGGACACAATTCTAACATCTTTGGCTCTATACACCACCACAATGGAGTTGGAATGAAACAAACACAATGTGCTTTAACTGCAGACTGTCAGCTTTAATTTGAGGGTATGTACATCCAACTCAGGTCAACAGTGTAGGACTTACAGAAGTTTGCAGATGTGCCTCCCACTTGTTAAGGGACCAAAAGTAATGGGACAATTGGCTTCTCAGCTGTTCCATGGCCAGGTGTGTGATATTCCGTCATTACCCCAATTACAATGTGCAGATAAAAGGCCCAGAGTTCATTTCAAGTGTGCTATTTGCATTTGGAATCTGTTGCTGTCAACTCTCAAGATGAGATCCAAAGAGCTGTCACTATCAGTGAAGCAAGCCATCATTAGGCTGAAGAAACAAAACAAACCCATCAGAGAGATAGCAAGAACATTAGGCGTGGCCAAAACAACTGTTTGGAACATTCTCAAAAAGAAGGAACGCACCGGTGAGCTCAGGAACACCAAAAGACCCGGGAGACCACGGAAAACAACTGTGGTGGATGAATGAAGAATTCTTTCCCTGGTTAAGAAAACACCCGTCACAACAGGTGGCCAGATCAAGAACACTCTCCAGGAGGTAGGTGTATGTGTGTCAAAGTCAACAATCAAGAGAAGACTTCACCAGAGAAAATACAGAGGGTTCACCACAAGATGTAAACCATTGGTGAACCTCAAAAACAGGAATGCCTGATTAGAGTTTGCAAAACAACACCTAACAAAGCCTTCACAGTTCTGGAACAAGATCCTATGGACAGCTGAGACCAAGATCAACTTGTACCAGAGTGATGGGAAAAGAAGAGTATGGAGACGTAAAGGAACTGCTCATGATCCTAAGCATACCATCTCATCAGTGAAGCATGGTGGTGGTAGTGTCATGGCGTGGGCATGTATGGCTGACAATGGAACTGGTTCTCTTGTATTTATTGATGATGTGACTGCTGACAAAAGCAGCAGGATGAATTCTGAAGTGTTTTGGGCAATATTATCTGCTCACATTCAGCCAAATGCTGCAGAACTCATTGGACGGCGCTTCACAATGCAGATGGACAATGACCCAAAGCATACTGCAAAAGCAACCAAAGAGTTTTTGAAGGGACAGAAGTGGAATGTTATGCAATGGCCAAGTCAATCACCTGACCTGAATTCCATTGAGCATACATTTCACTTGCTGAAGACAAAACTGAAGGGAAAATGCCCAAGAACAAACAGGAACTGATGACAGTTGCAGTAGAAGCCTGGCAGAGCATCACCAGGGATGAAACCCATCGTCTGGTGATGTCTATGAGTTCCAGACTTCAGGCTGTGATTGACTGCAAAGGATTTGTAACCAAGTATTAAGGAGGGAAAGTTTGATTTATGATTATTATTCTGTCCCATTACTTTTGGTCCCTTAACAAGTGGAAGGCACATCTGCAAACTGCTGTAAATCCTACACCGTTGACCTGAGTTGGATGTACATACCCTCAAATTAAAGCTGATAATCTGCAGTTAAAGCACATTGTGTTTGTTTCATTCCAACTCCATTGTGGTGGTGTATAGAGCCAAAGATGTTAGAATTGTGTCGATGTCCCAATATTTCTGGACCTGACTGTAAGTAGCTCTTAGGGGTCAGAATACACTGAAACCACGAAAGGGCACAGAAAACAGGGTTTTAGGAGTTTAAATACTGCGCCCGTAGCCCTGATAGGTCGGCGTTATCAGGGTGCGGGCGCCGGCGTGAAGACATCAGATGCCATGACATCATGTACGCGACGGGTCGCTGGTGGCATATATGGACCTTCAGCCGGCGGCTTGCACACATACGGCGAGAGATCCACCGGGGACAACACACCGACTCCCGGGCAGGAGGAATGGAGCGGCGGGGTCTGCCAGCACCAGGGACGTTGAGTGAGGTCTGACAGTTATACTTAATGGAAATGTGAAAAATTATTTAACTGGCTTGCCAGTGTTTTTAGTTCTCTGCGCTACCATATATTTATAAACTACTGCTTATTCCTGTGGAGCATCAAAGAGAAGCTGTAAAATGAAACCTGAGTAATATGAAAAATATTGTAAGTAGTGTGGTGTAAATTACAGCTTAATACTGCAGAATAGGCAGGCATGTCCCTTCTTTTAGGGTGTGTGCAAATGTTATGTTATTTAAAAACAAATTAGACACAAACTATTAATTTTCACGTTACTTATCAGGATCCAAATAAGAGAGGTGCAAAAAAAAAATGTAGATGGGAATTGGAAATCTCAAAAGCAGGAGCAGTTTATGGAGTATGAACCCCCTTCAGTGCAAACCTAAGTACTGCACAGATATTTAAATACAAATATATTTCTTCCAAATCTAATAGTTTGGCTCTATTCTTCCAAAATATACTTCAATATAGCACTTAGTACTTATCGTATATTACACCAAAGTAACAAAACCATCACTATGTGGGCTGAATGGGAACACATTCCTCTCTGCTAAAGTTGTGAAATTCTGTTCTTTTATCACTTGACCCCTAACCTATAATCAATAAGACTGGGTTCACACCTGAGCGTATCTCATACGTGTGTTTTTTTGAAGTCTATGGCCGCAAACGCGCTGTACTATGCCCCAAAGAAGCTCCTGTACTTCGTTGGGCATAGGGCATTTTACAGCGCGTTCCTATGCACTGTAAAATGCCCAGGTGTGAACCATGCTCATAGGAAATAATGGGATTTCAGTGTTTGAGCATTTTACAGTGTGTATGAACGCGCTGTAAAACGCCCAGGTGTGAACCAGGCCTAAGTGTAGGGCTTGGTTCTGGATGAGTCATTAAAGGGACACGCTACTCATCCTGATCACTTTAGCTTTTTAAAGTAGTCAGCATCTGTGCAGTGCCCCCACTTCTCTCCCCCTCCCCTGGCATGATCTGGTGTAATCACTGGGTGAAGTAGAAGAGTCTCATCCACCCCACCCAGCGTCACCAGCAGCCAGGCTTTTTGACTTTTCAACAGAGCATCCCTTTAATAATGAGTGAGCCATTACAGGGACACTCTAGCCACCATGGCCACTTAGGCTAGGGTCAGACTAACGCATTTTTCGCGTTGTCCGTGAAAATGTGCGTTCGAAGAATGGACGTATTTTTTCACGGAATACGCAATAGCGGTCATACGATGCGCAGTTTCATCCGTGATTTTGTACGGATCTTCAATAAAACACTTTGTGCATCTGGACGTTATGTTGGCCGGACATTAGCAGTGTCTGATGTCTCCAATTCACGCACACACGCCTCTAGCGGACGCAGCGCACTCTGTACGTCAGTACTAGTGGTTTAACGTTCTCGAAAAAATGCGTTCATTTTCCACTTGCGTTGCGCAGCCGGACTTTTGTGCGACCGTACTTCGTATATTGGCCGTCATTGCCCGCATCTGCTGCTAGTGCGGCCGTGATTAAGTGCGCCAGAACGCGCGTTCGCACTGCCTCAGTCTGACCCTAGCCTTAAGAGAATTTAAATGGGTATAGTGACTAGAATGCCTCCCCTTTCTTCAGCTCAAGAAATATATTTCTGGCATGATATCAAGTATTTCATCCTAAAATAAATTATTTTGAAGATGGAGATTCATAACACAGATGTCATATAATCAATACAGCCAACAATATTTAAAACCAACAAATTCTAATTAAAATTACAAATGACAATTCCCCATTGAGAGTGCAATATTAGAAGAGATTTCCCCATGCATATGTATGAAAAAGAATTATTAAAACTCTAAGCAGTGACAGTGAAATTGCAACAAAGAAATGAAACCAGTGATAGAAATATAGTTGGCGTAATGTCAAAGGACACAGTATGTACTGAGCGCAAAATCTTTATAGACCCTAGAGCTAGGAAATACAAAATTCTAATAAGTCAGACAGCTGATTTGGCATTCTAACCACTGGAACACTCTAATTACTACCTCCAGTGATATAGGTTATGACTGAATAAACAATTTTTCTGCTGCTGTAGGTGACCTCATGTAATTAGAATTCCATGTGTATATATTGGTACGAATGACAACATTGATGATACTTTCACCTTAGTCATCCATTTATCCATTCCCAAACTCCCACAGCATGTATCGTTTGGAAAGTAACTGGATAAAAACAGGCTTCTATAAGCTCATACCAATTCTTTTCAACCGTCAGGAATTAGGGGCAAAAATAGAAAATCTTTACTATGCGCGCCCGTACTGACGGGCCTTCTGGCATCCATCACAGCATTGAGTCGCTGCGACAGGGCCAGCCACACGCTGTTGCGCACGCACTAATTGTGCGCGAACAATGGCCATGCTGTGTCCGCACAGCAGCCCTATCCGTCAAAGCGCTAGGACTCGCGTTGACGGACCTGCAAAGCGCGATCCTCCTTAGTAGCGAGGTGGCCAGACTGACGTCGAGTGGAAGGAACGTCCACTCTCATAGACGTTTCTTCCGTTCTTTAAATACACTCATCTGACCCCAGCCGTAGAGTAATATTTTAAGTAATAGTTTCACACATAAAGGGTGATTTACAAAGCACAGTTGTCTGTGAGTTAACGGGGAAAGACATGATTGAACATCTGAATACAAACTTTACAGTGTATAGGAACTCAGTTGCATTTGCAAAAATAGTGAGGAACTGAATTCTCGCTGTTCTTCCTCGACTTGATCCCTGAGTGGAATCACATCAAACATGCAATTCTGTAATTTTAATATATCCTAGACGTAATTAGATGAATAATATTTGGAAGCAAGTGACACATTAAGCAAAAAAGAGAGTGTGTGACCACCTCGTTATCCGACGGTACTGTCACAAGCAAAGGGAGTAGTGGTACCTGAAGTATGACATTAACCCCTTCGCTGCTGACCCATTTCAGGTCTGTGTGCTGAGCTATTTTTTACCGCTTTTGCTCATCATATTTAAACGCGATTTGAAGCCACGTTTTATTATATGACCCAGACATATTATATATCGTTCTTTCCGGCAGACTCGGCAGATTCATAATATACTGTACCATTATTATATGTATACGTTATGCCCTACTTGTATATTATAACAAAAAATGCAATAAAATTTGAATTTTTAATCATCTACAGCATGTAAAGTGTTTTTTTATTTCACATTTTATCATACGAGCCTTTGCGTTTATATTTTCTATGGGTGCGCTTGTTAAAAAAATTAGAAATAGGGACTCATTACTTTTTTTTTGTGGGAATTACGTGATTTTTTGCAAGCACACCCCATAGAAAAAAATCATTAGTGCAGCATCATTGTTCACATTATTGAAATGTGAACAATATTGCTGCATTAATAAAAACACACAAAAAACTCCGCTTTTTTAATATTTTTTTTAAATGTTTTTTTTTTACTTTTACCATGGTCAACATGGCCATTCTTAAGCCTTTCAAATGATACCCCACATGACCCCCTAGCTGCCACCATTCGGGAGATATGGGGGTTCAAAGGAACACCCTATCTCCACCAGGGGATTTCCTGGAACTTTCCTGGAAATCCTCAAGCAACTAGGGGTTCCCCGGCTAACTGACGTCATCGCGCCATCCGTGATGAAGTCAGCTGGCGATGGGGGACCCGGAGGTGGAGCCGCCATCCAAGATGGTGGCCTCCACTGGAGCTAGGCTGCTATCCAGCGCCGCATTGCGGCCTGGTGCATCAGGGGTTAAAGCCAGGCACCACTTAAAAGAGGAGACTCTCCCCTTTTATGCGGTGCCTATCTTGTAATGCTGGGACCTCCCAATCAGGTTGGAGAGGGATCCAAAAGGATCCTCCCTCCCTTCCAGGCGCTCTCCCGGCTTTGCCCGAAAATGACGTCATGGAGATTCCCATAAAAGAGGCGTCTGACTTCCTGGAAGTGCCCGAGTGTCTGATGTGTCAGTCTACCCCTGAACATATTCTGATCACCCCACTTCTGAAGAAGCCATCTCTTGACCTTACTTCCCTATTTACTTACCGTACCATATCTTTACTTCCCTTTGGGTCTTAGAATGCCTATTGATCCACACCAGTCCAGCTTTCACTCCCAGCACTCTGCTGTGACTGCTGTGACTAAAGTGTCCAATGATTAAGTTGCTGCTAAAACCGAAGGTCACTTCTCCCTGCTTATTTTTCTTGAACTTTCCGCTGCCTTTGACATAGTTAAACACCCTCTTCTGCTCCTCATGCTGCTTCAACTTGGCCTCAGTGACACCCATCTTTCCTAGTTCTCTTTCTAGCTCTCTATTCATTCTTTCAGTGTCTCATTCACTGGTACCTCTTCACCCCAGCTCCTCTTTCAGCTGGGGTATCTCATGGCTCTGTTCTGTGTCCCCTACTCTTCTCGATCTATACTGCCTCTCTTGGCAGATTCATATTTTCCTATGGATTCCGATATCACCTCTATGCGGATGACACCCAAATCTACCTTTCCTCTCCTGATCTATCTCCTCAGCCAGACATCCCATGAGCTTACTATCTAAGAAACAAATGATAGCAGTGGGAAGGTCGAGCTGGTGGCCTGAAAGAATATAGCAGGAATTGCATGAGAAGGACCAGAAGCTTGAGCTTTGTAAAGATAATCAGAGAGAAAAGTGGAAGCAGCTAGAAAAGAGAGCTGAAATGTAGGACCGAGCCTGGGTGGGACAGCAGAGTGGAAAAATAAAGTTGAGTTTGTGAGTATGTGTATAATCTGATTGCTGTATGGAGAAAGTAAAACAGTGATATTTAGCAAGAGTGGCCAGGTTGTATTGGAAGTATTTATGACATTGGAAGAGGGGAAGGGAGAAGCAATATAAAAAGAGAGGGAAAATTAAAAAAGACAACTAATCAGCCAGAAATTAGACATTAGACAAAATGTAGACATTAGACTCTCCCCGTCTCTCCACTCCTTCAAGAAGTCTCTAAAAACACATTACTTTAGAGAATCCTATCAGCTCACTCCATAGCCCTCATTGTACGGTTTTTGCTCCATTTTCCCGTACAGTCTCCTTGCACCACACTGACACTATTTCTCATACTCAGCTATTTACCCTCACTTAAGTGTGCCAACCCTCTCCTCTTAGATTGTAAGCTCTCGAGTAGGGTCCTCTCTACTACTGTTCTGTGTGTTTAACTTGTATGTATATTTAAAGAGAAATGTGAAGTAATTTACTGGCGCACCTTTGTGTGTAACAACAATTAATTAGAGAACAATGTGCATAGCACAAATGTACATTTTAAATTAAAACAAATATTAGTGTAGATCAAATTTTTTGGGCGTATATATGTATATACTTTTTTTTATATATAATACTAAGAAAAACACTCCAAAACTGAAATTCATAATAAGAATTGGATACTTATATTTAGGTAGTGGTGTTTCTCCTTCTTCTCCTTAGTATAATTTCTAAAGTGCAGCTTTCTTGGTAGTAGAACGAAGTGCTGAGTGCATTCCAAGAAGGAGGAGAGATGAAGCTGATGCCATCAGGTACTGATGAAAAAATGAAGATTGAACAGGCAACGGGACAAAATGCTGCTATTATTTTCCAAATTTAATCATTTAAAAATAAACCATTTGGTAAGATACAATTGTTTTAAAAGAGTAACCACTAAAACGAGAGCCACTCAAAACACGTTTTCGCCTACCGGCTTCCTCAGTAAGTGTCCTCGAACAGTCTCTGATAAAAAGTTTCAATTGATTATATTGTGCCTTTGGTGGCAGCAAGTGCCTTCACACCGTAAGTAACCCCTCTGTGGTATTGTGGAAGAGTGCAGGGTTGGACCCTGCGGTCCAATATTAAAATGATATGAATCTGGTATAGGCGTCAGTGGCAGTGCACCCAAATATTAGGCCTTTGGTGCAGCTAGTACCTTCACAACGTAACCCCTCTGAGGTATTGTGGAAGAGTGCAGGGGTGGAGGTTTTGGTAATGCAGAAGAGATCCCCGATCTATTCAGTTACGTCAGCATCAGGGGATTGATAGCTGCTGATCCAGGACTGATTCATTTTATAAATGTCAGCCGGTCTACAGAGTCGGTGGACAGACGCACTCTTTTGTCTGTGACAAAACTTCCAGCGGCACTGAACGTCCTTTCAGAAAGCACGCTGGATGAAGGGCAACCTAGTAGCTGAATAGCATATTGGCTAAGTTCTGGCCAGTGATCCAATCTCAACACCCAGTAAGCCAGTGGATCATCTGCTGTAAAGGTATCCAGGTCTGCCCTTGCCCCTAGGTAGTCCTGCACCATATGGTGAAGACGCTGGCAATGGGTGCCTACATTTTTGACGTCCCTGGGCGTCGAGGACTAAAAAAATTTAAAAATGCATCAGTCAAGCGGCCCTGGCCTTCACCGCTATTCCTCTAATCCCCTGCAGCCTCAGAAGCACGTGTGTCATCACTTGGTAACCTACCAGTGCCTGGAAAGGTGTTACACAAGTGTCGCTTTAGAGCGTCCTCAAGTTGTTTCATCCTGTGCTCCCTCTGTGCGGGCAGGAGGAGCTCTGCAACTTTACCATTGTATTGTGGATCAAGAAGGCTTGCCAACCAGTAATGATCCCTCTCCTTGATAGCACGAATCCTGGGGTCCTTTAGCAGGCTTTGCAGGATAAGGGAGCCCATACAGTGTAGGTTGGAGGTGGCATTAGCTTCCGAGTCTTCCTGGTCAATGAGGATAACCCTCCTCCCAGTGCACTTCCTCCTCCCAGCCACGTACTAGTCCATGGGTTTCTGGGTACACAAAACCCTCCCTTGAGGAATCCCCTCCTTCAATGCCCCCACTACTTAAATATTCCTCCTCCTCCTCATCCTCCTCCTATCTGATCTGAGGAGGACCCGCAGGAATGCTGTCTGCGGAAAGACTGGGGCCTTGAGAGCTAGGGAAGGCCTCCTCTTCCTTATGCTGCTCTGCCTCTAGTGCCACATCTATAATTCCCCACAAAGTGCACTCCGGCAGGAACACTAAAGGAATTGTGTCACTTAAGCATGCACTGTCCCTGCTCACGATCCTTGTTGCCTCCTCAAATGGTGACAGTACAGTGCATGTATCCTTGATCATCAGTCACTGCGGGGGGGGGGAAACCAAGTTGACCTGAACCTGTCCTTGTGCCATACTCACACAGGTACTCATTGATGGCCCTCTGCTGCTTGTGCAGACGCTGCAGCATTGCTAATGTTGAGTTCCACCTGGTGTGCATGTCACAGATCAGACGGTTTGTGGGAAGGTGGAATTCTCTTTGAATTTCTGCCAGGTGAACACTTGCTGGGAATGACCGTCTGAAGTGGCTGCAGACCTTTCTGACCTGGCTGAGAAGCTCTGCCAGCCCTGGGTACCTGTTTAGGAAATGCTGTACCACCAGATTTAGGATGTGTGCTAGGCATGGTACATGCGTCAACTTACCCTGGCATAGGGCGAAGAGAAGGTTGCTGCCATTATCACAGATGACCATTCCCAGCTGAAGCTGGCATGGTGTTAACCATCTCTGCACCTGCCCCTGCAGAGCTGACAGAATTTATGGCCCGGTGTGGTTCCTGCCCCCTAAACAAACCAGCTCAAGCGCAGTATGGCATCTTTTTGCTTGAGCCATTGCGTAGCCCCTGCCACGTGTCGGTTTAACTGCAACTTCACCAGAGACAGAGAAAGAGGAGGAGGAAGAGGTGGTTGAGCAGACAGACCTCATACAAGCAGCTTTCTGGAGGCGTGTTGGATGAACAAGCTCCAGCAGAGAGGACCGTCCTGGATCCCTCCCAGCTGCAAGCAGAGTTACCCAGTGTGCCGTGAAGGAAATGTAACGGCCCTGTCCATGCTTGCTGGACCACGTGTCTAAAGTAATGTTCACCTTGCTGCTGACTGTTTTTCCCAGTGACATGTGTTCCACATGCTGGTATAGTGCTGGAATGGCCTTCCATGAAAAGAAATGGCGTTTTGGAACCTGCCACTGTGGTACAGCACATTCAGCAAATTCACAGAAGGAAGCTGGAAAGGCAGCAGCTGTAATGCAAGTAATTTTGCTAAGCTGGCATTTAGCTGCTGTGCTTGGGGATGGTTTAAACTATATTTTTTCTTATGCTGCAGCAGCTGGGGCAACGTAATCTGACTGCGTAAATCTTCAGCTGATGGGATGCTGTCACATTCTGAGGAGGGACCTGGTACATCCATTACTGTGGCATCATCCCCGTCAGTGTAGGTTGTAGGCAATGACATGGTAGGACATATAGGGGGGGTGGAGACAGATGAGGAGGAGGAGGACCTATGCAAAGTGTTTTGCCAACGGGATGCATGGCAGGTGGTCATATGTCACCTCAAGCACGTGGTACCCAAGCGTGGGATGTCTTTGCCACGCTTGATCCTCATCTGACATAGATTACAAATAGCAACGGTGTGGTCTGCTGCACATTTCTTAAAGAACTCCCAGACAGCAGACTTCCTGTACATGTGCTTTGAGACAACAGCGCTCTGCACCTGAGCAGCTGTGACTTCTGATGCCTTGGACTGGCTACGGTTGCTCATAGAGGACGTTCTGCCTCGTTTTTGTTGTGCCTCCTCCTCCCTTGACTCCTCTGTTCGATCATGCACCCAGGTGTAGTCATTGACCTCATCATCATCATCATCACCCCCTATCTCCTCGTCACTGGAGCCAACCTCGCAATATGCTGCAGCTGCTGGGGAAACATGAGTGCCAGTTCTTTGTGTGTTATTGGCACCCCTCCCTCTAGGCTGATTTTACTCCCTTCCTCAACCTCAGATTTTGAATCAGAGCACTGGAGTTGCTGCGCATCCTCAAGCAGCATGTCACTGTCATTGTAGTCAAACAATTCAGCTGACTCCTCCGTGTATGATGGTGAGGCTACGGCAGGAGTAGCTGTGGACATGGAGGCTGAATTAGATGTTTTGGCAGCTGAGGTGGACTGTAAACCACTACAAGCCTGGCTGGCAGAGGACTCGGATGGCCTGGTTAGCCAATCCTGCAAATCCTCTGTACGTTGCTGCTGTTTAAGATGGCCAGCACCAGTTAGAAACAAGGACAAGCGTGCCCCTGCAGAGGATGCACCACGTCCACGACGACCAGGGGCACAGCCTTCCGACACAGAGGCTGCTTGCCCTCTTATCTGTGTCTAGGAGCATCTGCCTGTCCTTTTTGGTCTTTCTGACATGGTGAGTGATATATAGATTAAAGATATACAGAACTCTGATTCAACTCTGTTAGAAAAATTGGAGATATGCAGAACTCTGATTAAACTGTGTTGTCTAGATTAAAGATTTACAGAACTCTGGTGTAACTCAGTGAGGCACCATGATAGCTGTCAGCCAGTGACAAGACACAGATTAAAATTCCCAGAAATCTCCTATAAATTAGTGAGACCCCCTGATGGGTGGCAGTGACAAGACACAAATTACAATTCCCAGGAACCTCCTATAAATCAGTGAGACCCACTGATGGGTGGCAGTGACAAGACACAGATTAAAATTCGCAGAAATCTGCTAGAAGTATGTGGGACCCCTGATAGCTGGCAGTGAGAAGACACAGATTACAATTCCCAGAAACCTCCTATAAATCAGCGAGACTCCCTGATGGGTGGCAGTGAAAAGACACAAATTACAATTCCCAGGAACCTCCTATAAATCAATGAGACCCCCTGATGGGTGGCAGTGACAAGACACAAATTACAATTCCCAGGAACCTCCTATAAATCAGTGAGACCCCCTGATGGGTGGCAGTGACAAAACACAGATTACAATTCCCAGATATCTGCTAGAAGTGAGACCTCCCCAATAGCTGCTGGCAGTGAGAACACACAGATTACAACAATTCCCAGATATCTGGTAGAAGTGAGACCCCCCCCCAATAGCTGCTGGCAGTGAGAACACTCAGATTACAACAATTCCCAGATATCTTGTAGACGTGAGACCCACCCCCCCCCAATCGCTGCTGGCACTGAGAAGACACACTAACAGAACAATCTCCTCTCAAAAAACATGTGCTGGGGCTGTGTGAAGCCTTATATAGTGTGCTGCGGGACTTAGCTCTGTGAGCCCATGATTGGGCAATATTTGCCCAATCAGGACTCTGAGCTGTGATTGGCATAGTCTTGCACCTGTCTTGCACCTGACCTGTGGTCAGGTGGAAGGCTGTAGCCAATTACAAGCTTCAGGCCAGTGGAAAAGTGCATTGTGGTCCATTGTGGTGCATTGTGGGCACACTCGAACTGAACACACGGAAATGTTCGGAGTTCGGCGAACAGCCGAACGGCCGATGTTCAATGCGAACTCTGAACAAATCGAACCGAACAGCTCATCCCTAATCTCTAGCTCTCTATAAATACTTGTAACTGATACAAGGTGATTCTGTAATTTCCATATGCAGGTAAATACAGATATTATATTTATATCCTGTGTTTTTTTGGAGGCTGCATTGCTACTAATCTCATTATGGTCACTACAAATCCTCATAGGCAGGATATATGACCATTTTTACTATCAGGTCTATTCAGAGAAAGGTGAAACTCAGGAGAATGACTGTAGAAGTGAAAATTCTAGGTCAAAATACCCAAACCAGAAAAATTCCCCCATTTTTCTCACTTTCCAAATCGGCTATTTGGTCTAGATTGTTCTCTTCTCCTGCCAATTCTCCTGGTTTTCACCTTTCTCTAAATAACCTTGTTTGTTTATCACATTTACCGTAAAAAACGTTTCTGCCCATATGATGATAATGCAGACTCCAGGCGTAAATGTGCCAGTTAGAGGACACCATCTATAATTTAGAATCTTTAATCAATACGTTTGTAATGGACAAACAAAAACATGACAAATTAAAAATGACAGTATTTTAATCATTTAACAAGCTGCATGTCTGGCAAAATTGTCATTTTAACTGACATTGTTAACTACACATCCCATGTTTCAAATAACTGTTGTGGTAATTTAATTTCAACAAGAATTATTTGGTAGTGATGGAGTTAAATTAGCACAGGTAGATTACATACTTTATTTCCTTGTCACAAGACCTCTTCTGTGTCTTTTGGCAGTACTACAAACCTGGGTATGGGCCAGCCTGAATTTCCCCCAGGTTGCTGCATGCAAAATGATCAATATTTGCTTCCTTTGCTTGGAAATGATTTCCAGGTAGGCATTTGTAAAATATTAGGTCTATTAAATATTGTATTTCTGTTAATATTTTCTGTGCATTTAGGAACTTTTTAAAATATCACCTAATGATATGTGCTACCTCGTGATATCTTTATACTTTATAGCCTGGAACAGCAACCTTGGATGCACAGATGTTTTGTAACTACATTTCCCTTGATGCTCTGTCAATGTAGCTGAGCATCATAAGTGATGTGGTTCATAAACATCCAAAGGTGCAAGGTTGTTGAACTCTGCCTGCCTTGCAGTTTATAAGTTTCCTCAGTGCCCTCAGGAACAGGGACCCTCAATCATTTTTTATCAACATCCTTGTTAACCCCTTCCAGCAGGGCGGGTGGTGCCTAGCGGGAGGTTCTTAACACCGACGGGCATCATAGCATGCCTTTCATGTCTCGACCCTGCCCCCTGGTGGTGGGAGCAGGGATTTGCCAGTTTGCTGGTTTTCATGCTCAGGCTCTGCGGACCATCCCTATTGGGCTAATGGTCTGCCGTCACATGATCTGCTCAGCCCTATATATAGGGCCTACAGTGCACTTGATTCTTGGATCAGGATAAACCTATCTATTGAGAACCTGCTCCTTTGATGATTCTGATCGGTGTTTCTGTGTATGACTCCTTGGCTTTGATTTCTGGTTTTTGCTCTAGTCTGTTCCCTAAAGTTATATTTCTGCATTCTAATATCTCATGTATGACCTGGCTTGGCTTCTTGGACCTCTCTTCTGTATGTACCTTGTCTGTTTAAGGATTTCTCTGTCTGTTTATAGTGAAGTTTGTCTCTCAGCAGGCATTTGGCCACGAAGCCTTTTGGTGTTGAGTGGTACTCAGGGCTTTGTCTGATGTCCCTGGCTGGGAGTGCTAGGATCTGCAGTCTTTATTGTTGTGTTTTTCAAGTACTGAGTTCTGCCCTGCAGGCTGCTGAATACATTCTAGTCTTGTTTTCGAGTTCTGCATGTGTGTGCTGGGTTCTGCTAACCATATACCTGCCCTAAAGGCTTCAAACTACACAGCCCAAAGGCTCCCCATCACCCTATAGGGGGGCCTATCGTTACAATGCCCCACAACTCTCCAGCCCCTCTTGAGGCATAGAAGCCAGCTGAGCGTGCTATGCTGTCCCATGGCCTTCAGTCCCACCCGCGGTGTGAAAGGCTTAAATTACCTCTGTTCTAATGTATCATTCCCTTGCTCACATATCTTGTACTTCACTATAGATTATGATGGGGCTATATAAAGTATAATAATATATTTTACAGTACAATAATATTTGTGGAACCAACTGTTAAACAAGCATTTCATTCTGTTCTTAAATACTTAAAGTCATCGTCATCTCATTACACAAACCTTGTTTCTGCTCACTATAAGTGTACAGTGTAATCCAGATGGGGAGCCCTTGCGCGAGGTACCTAGAGGGGTGTCAGCTTCTGAAGAGGCCTAACAAGGCCAAATCTATCATCCGGACGGGAGTTGCTGCACCTCTCGTGCAGAGATGACTTCTTTGGCATTTTAGTTCTTGCCACCCACTGTTGCTCATTCTCAGGACCCTCAAAAACCTTGTTTTTGCTCATTTCGGACTCTTTACAGATTTTTTTTTTTACACAAATGAATGCACTATAAATATTATCTTAAACTATATATATTTTTTCTAAAGATTTCTTTAAAAAGTAATAAAATAAGAAAATTAAAGATGTTTTGCCCCAAAGTTTGCAAAAGGTTCTTTTTTTGCACATATTGCTTTTGTATACAAGATGATATAATGTGTATCACAGTGTATTATCTATCTAATCAGTGTTAATAGTAACTGGTGATTGCTTGCAGTATACCGGTTTCGATACCTTACCATGATACACATAGTACAATCTGGATGCTTATTATAGTATATAATGTGTGGTAGTCTAACATTAAAGAATGTTTAAAAATATACCGTATATACTCGGGTATAAGCCGAGTTTTTTGACTCAAATTTTGAGTAAAAAAACCGCGATTCGGCTTATACCTGAGTCAACAGCGTGAGTCCGTCCGTGTTGAAGGGGATGCGGCTGCGTGCAGGCGCAGCCGGTCACGTGGTCCGGCTAATCAGGTGGTACTGAGTCTCTGTACCACCTGACTGGCCGGACCGCGTGACCTGCGCACGCACGCAGCCGCATCCCCTTCAACACGGACGGACTCACGCTGTTCAGGACCGGGCAGGCACTCCCGCTGCCCGGCATCTGGCCCCCTCAACCCCTGCTGGATCCGGAGCTGGGGCAAGTATCCATGTGAGAGCTGGCTGCCGCTGGGGCAATATCCAGGTGAGAGCTGGGGCAAATCCATGAGCTGGGGCAAATCCATGTGTGAGCTGGGGCATATCCATGAGCTGGGGCAAATCCATGTGTGAGCTGGGGCATATCCATGTGTGAGCTGGGGCAATCCATGAGCTGGGGCATATCCATGTGTGAGCTGGGGCAAATCCATGAGCTGGGGCAAATCCATGTGTGAGCTGGGGCATATCCATGTGTGAGCTGGGGCAAATCCATGTGCTGGGGCATATCCATGTGTGAGCTGGGGCAAATCCATGAGCTGGGGCATATCCATGTGTGAGCTGGGGCATATCCATGTGTGAGCTGGGGCAAATCCATGAGCTGGGGCATATCCATGTGTGAGCTGGGGCAAATCCATGAGCTGGGGCAAATCCATGTGTGAGCTGGGGCATATCCATGTGTGAGCTGGGGCAAATCCATGTGCTGGGGCATATCCATGTGTGAGCTGGGGCATATCCATGTGTGAGCTCGGGCATATCCATGTGCTGGGGCATATCCATGTGCTGGGGCAAATCCATGTGCTGGGGCAAATCCATGTGTGAGCTGGGGCATATCCATGTGTGAGCTGGGGCAATATCCAGGAGCTGGGGCAATATCCATGTGTGAGCTGGGGCAATATCCATGTGAGAGCTGGGGCAATATCCATGTGAGAGCTGGGGCAATATCCATGTGAGAGCTGGGGCAATATCCATGTGTGAGCTGGGGCAATATCCATCTGTGAGCTGGGGCAATATCCATGTGTGAGCTGGGGCAATATCCATGTGTGAGCTGGGGCAATATCCATTAAATATTTATTTTTTTTGGTATCTATTTTTATTTTTGAAATTTACCAGTGGCTGCTGCATTTCCCACTTAGGCTTATACGCGAGTCAATAAGTTTTCACAGGTTTTTTGGGAAAAAGTAGGGGGGTCGGCTTATACACGGGTCGGCTTATACCCGAGTATATACGGTAGTTAAAAAAGGCAAAACGTTTTGCTTCGTCTCAATGGGTTAACTTAACAGAACACTGCTTTATGTGATTTGTAAGCATAACAAGAATAATATTTGGCTTTGTTTAATTCCCTGTTGATGTAATAGAGCAGCATTACTGAACTCAGCAGTCATTGACCCATGGGTAAAATTAATAGATAAACAAAGTAGTGCACTCTATTAATTCTTTAGAATGTAATATCACGTGGACAGGTCTGTCATTGCTATGTAGTCTTGTTCTTTTAACTGTTATGCAGGCCTGTTCTTTCTAAAATATTTGGACGGCAAATTATAATGGTGGATATTGTATAAATATATCTGTGTCTTTTCTACTAACATTTATTTTTCAAAGATGTAACAGGATAGTACAATATTAATCTTAGGTATTGTGACTAAGGGGATTATTCAGAGATCACCGACATGTCACCGACATTTCGTGCTCTCTCATTCCACAACAATTCAGCATTCCCCGCAGAGTCTCCAGAGTGCAGGGAAAACCCGCCGCAATCCCGCCGAACACCTGCCAAAAACTCACCAAAAAACAGCCAGAACCGCAGCAAAAAACACAACAGAAAAAGCCGCCGAGCCGCCGATCACAGCGCAGACCAGCCGCCAGAAAAAGACAACAAGCTGAAGAACGGGTAAAAAAACAGAACCTACTGAACAAAAATGTCTGGAATTTACATCTAAGGTCCTACGAATGATAATAAAAAGGTCTGTTACAGAAGAAATCAAAAAATGCTTTTTTTTTATTTAAAAAAAGGGGAAAAAAAATCCCGAAAAATGCCTAAAAGATCCTAAAAAAATATCTATAGACTTTTTTATTGCAGATTAAAATAATAAACAGGTTATTAGATATTGGATAAAAATGGGAATATTTTAAACATTGAAGCCTATGGGATTCGTCTGAATAAACCTGCCGAATGAAAACACTGAACAGCAGGCATTTTGGCAACTTTTTCTGCTGTTCGGTGTTCACTGAATAGATTAGCCATTAATTCTCTATGGGGATTTCACTGCCGTCGAACAGGCACCGTACTTGCTGGCAGTTTGGGAATATGGGTCACTAAATCCTCCCAGTTATTCCAAAGATAAAGAGAAAAAGGAAGTGCAAAAAAAATGGAAAAATGTTTTTTCCTTCCTTTCTCCTCCCTCCTCCTCCGTTCTCTCCTTCTTAGAGTGTAAACCAGTGTTTCCCAAAACTCTCCTCGGGACCCTCAACCAGGTCAGGTTTTAAGGATCCCCTTGGGGGAATGCAGACTGAATCCTGCAATCACTGAGCAGCAAATCATATCACCTGCGCTCAGTGGCGTAGCGTGGGGGGGCCAGGGGGGCCATGGCCCCGGGCGCATTTTACTTAGGGGCGCAAAATTTCAAAAGAAATTTGCGCCCCTAATAATGTCCAGGTACCGTAGGCTTGAAGTCCAGCCGTTTTTTTCCCGATTATTTATTTATTTTTTCCTTTATGTCTGGGCGAGCACCTGCACTCAGACTCCAGCGCCGCGGCAGAGAGACAGAGAGAGGGAGGGGGTGTGGCTTTGCTCCCTCCGTGTGCTGCTCCAAAGTTCTAACGGATTGGAGGAGACTAAGAGGAGGAGGAGCTGCCTGCAGCCTCCTGGTCATGAGGTCACACAAGCTGTGATTGCAGGCAGCTCACATGTATGGCTCCTCCCCCACTTCCATCCTCTTCCTGGTGTGACTGCATGGCCTCTGCGCACATACAGTGTGAAGGAGGAGACTGTCAGAGGCTGCAGACACAGTACGAGCCCCATCATGACAGCCAAGACAGTTAGTAAAATGTGGGGGGGGACATGAACTGCCTTAGAGAAATCAGGCTTGTTTTTTTTGATACATTGGATGATTGGGGGACAGGAGACACAGGGACTGGCTATTTGCTCCAGACAGTGGAGATGAAGGAGCTGGCACTGGGCTCAGGGTCTGGCACTGGGCTCAGGTTCTGGCAGTGGGGGTCCCAATCAAAAATTGAGGTACCAGGCACTGGACTGAATGCAGACAGCACTGTGCTGCCAGAGAACAAGCTGCTTCCTTACCCAGCGCTTCCTCACACTCTCCTGTCACCCTGTCCCCACGCGGGGCTCACAGTATGCTCAGGGGCTCATTGCTAGTAATAATTAGAAATATATATATTTTGTTTTGAAATTTTGTATAATTATATTAATATATTAAGATATAATTAATTTATTTTAATAATCTGTAATTTAATACGTTTTAATATAATTTTAAATTTATTTATTTTAATATTTAAATATAATGTACTATATTTATAGACTATTAATATATAATTTTAATATATAAATATTCCTGATATCCCACCAACACGGAGACTGGTATCCCGAATGATATCAGGAATATTTCTATGTGAGCAGCCAGTTCCCAGCACTGGAACAATAGATACCGCAGAGATGGAGTGTGGAGATCTGGATTCTATAATTTTAATATATATAATTTATTATAATAAATAATTTAATCAATTTCAATTTGTTGTGTAACTACTTGAATATTTTAATTTTAAATATATTTTATATTAATTTATTATTATTTTATTAGTTTTATTCCCAACCAGCTCTGTGATACGCTCATACACACAGCATATTGCTATGAGTTTTATTTCTACACAGCTCTGTGATACGCTCATACACACAGCATATTGCTATGAGTTTATATTTCTACACAGCTCTGTGATATGCTCATACACACAGCATATTGATATGAGTTTTATTTCTATGCAGCTTTGTGATACGCTCATACACACAGCATATTGCTATGAGTTTTATTTCTATGCAGCTTTCTGATACGCTCATACACACAGCATATTGCTGAGTTTTATTTCTACACAGCTTTGTGATACGCTCATATACACTGCATATTACTGTGCATCTTATTGCTGTTGAGCTCTGTGATGTGCTCATATGCACCGCACATTACTGTAACTTTTATTGCTGTGATGTTTAAGCAGACTGCACAGGGCAAAGCCTGGGGGCATGCAGAAATACATAGAAATATGAGAATAACCCTGCCGTCAGTGCACACCACCTCACATACATACACTTTACTGGTGGGTGGAAGGGAATCAGGGCGTGCCAACGTGTCCACAGGTTTGGGGGGGGGCGCAACTCTTGCCTTGCCCCGGGCGCTGACAACCCACGCTACGCCACTGCCTGCGCTGTGCTTCAGATATCTGGAAAAAGTGGCGAGGCGGAGGGTCCCGAGGACAGGTTTGGGAAACACTGTTGTAAGATCTCGAGCAGGGTCCTCTCTCCTATTGTTCTTCTGTGTAATGTGTATGTATATTTGTTTTTCTGTCTCTCCCTTTGTACAGCAATATGGAACTTGTTGGCGCTTTATAAATGTTTATAAACAGTAACTGTAATTATCTCATAATTGCTAGAAATCGCCATAAACAGGATATCTGACCATTTTATTATCTGCCTAGTGATCCGTGGTGAAAATCTGTGGCTCTTTTACCTTCCCAATTTGTATTGTGAATATTTATATTGCCAGCTTTTTACCTGCTAAGCCAGAGATAAAACTATTTTAGGGCTGCAACTAACGATTATTTTCATAATCGATTAGTTGGCCGATTATTTTTTCGATGAATCGATCAATCGGATAAAAGAATAAAAAAGTTTCCTTAAAAGAACATTATGAAAAAAACAAACTCCTCCCCCTCCTTTTATTCTTAAGCAATTTGTGTAGTTTGCATATCATTCGTACGTACATATGCAATTGCATACTTTTTACACACAATGTACACGAGCACCTGGTCACAGTGATGGATTAATGCTGCGTACGCAGCTAAAGCCCATGTTTTCTTTCTCCACAAACGCTTCTACAAGGGCACAGATAGACATGATGATGTCAGCACGAAATCTGGGTAAGAACGGGGGGAGGGGGGCTCATCGCAGCCTGACCACTTTAGCTTATTAGAGTTTCCCTTTAGAATAATTTCATGAATAAAATGACCAGGGGGAGGGTCCAGAGGTGGAAAGGAGTAAGTTTGTTCAAGGGACTTGACAGGAGTGTGAGATGGGGTGTGTTTTTGCAAAAGACCGGATCTGAGTGTGGGAGGGAGTTTGTGGGAAGGGACCGGACCAAAGGGAAAGAATGGCAACTCCAGACCAAAGAGAGGATGGCAGGCAGGTTGGGGTAGTGACACAGGACTTACGTAAGGATAAAACACCAGCGGTACAGCACCCATATCTAGTGGCAGTATCCCAGGGTTTGTGTTATAGCGCTTCTGCAATTGTAAACTAAATAATAACAAACTGGCCATGTCTGACATAACTCTAGAAAAAAATCATACTGCGTAAAGCAGCGGTGCGTCTTCTGCAATCAGCTCTGAAGCAGAATAAGAAGTTTCCCTCAGTCTGACTTTAAACAGTGTGTGCTGTACACAAATCGATTAATCGACAGCCGATTAGTTGTCAACTATTCTCATTATTTTCATTAGGGATGCACCGATACCACTTTTTAAAGACCGAGTACGAGTACCGATACTTTTTAAAAGTACTCACCGATACCGAGTACCGATACTTTTATGTCATGTGAACGCTTTTCAATAAGAACAGACCTCATATAAAAATGCCCCCAGCTCACATGTATATACCCCCTGAGATATATATACAGTCAGGTCCAGAAATATTGGGACATCGAAACAATTCTAACATCTTTGGCTCTATACACCACCACAATGGAGTTGGAATGAAACAAACACAATGTGCTTTAACTGCAGACTGTCAGCTTTAATTTGAGGGTATGTACATCCAACTCAGGTGAACGGTGTAGGACTTACAGCAGTTTGCAGATGTGCCTCCCACTTGTTAAGGGACCAAACGTAATGGGACAATTGGCTTCTCAGCTGTTCCATGGCCAGGTGTGTGATATTCCCTCATTACCCCAATTACAATGTGCAGATAAAAGGCCCAGAGTTCATTTCAAGTGTGCTATTTGCATTTGGAATCTGTTGCTGTCAACTCTCAAGATGAGAGCCAAAGAGCCTTCACTATCAGTGAAGCAAGCCATCATTAGGCTGAAGAAACAAAACAAACCCATGAGAGAGATAGCAAGAACATTAGGCATGGCCAAAACAACGGTTTGGAGCATTCTCAAAAAGAAGGAACGCACCGGTGAGCTCAGCAACACCAAAAGACCCGGGAGACCACGGAAAACAACTGTGGTGGATGAATGAAGAATTCTTTCCCTGGTGAAGAAAACACCCTTCACAACAGTTGGCCAGATCAAGAACACTCTCCAGGAGGTAGGTGTATGTGTGTCAAAGTCAACAATCAAGAGAAGACTTCACCAGAGTAAATACAGAGGGTTCACCACAAGATGTAAACCATTGGTGAGCCTCAAAAACAGGAAGGCCAGATTCGAGTTTGCCAAACAACACCTAACAAAGCCTTCACAGTTCTGGAACAAGATCCTATGGACAGATGAGACCAAGATCAACTTGTACCAGAGTGCTGGGAAGAGAAGAGTATGGAGAAGGAAAGGAACTGCTCATGATCCTAAGCATACCACCTCGTCAGTGAAGCATGGTGGTGGTGGTAGTGTCATGGCGTGGGCATGTATGGCTGACAATGGAACTGGTTCTCTTGTATTTATTGATGATGTGACTGCTGACAAAAGCAGCAGGATGAATTCTGAAGGGTTTTGGGCAATATTATCTGCTCACATTCAGCCAAATGCTGCAGAACTCATTGGACGGCGCTTCACAATGCAGATGGACAATGACCCAAAGCATACTGCAAAAGCAACCAAAGAGTTTTTGAAGGGACAGAAGTGGAATGTTATGCAATGGCCAAGTCAATCACCTGACATGAATCCCATTGAGCATGCATTTCACTTGCTGAAGACAAAACTGAAGGGAAAATTCCCCAAGAACAAGCAGGAACTGAAGACAGTTGCAGTAGAGGCCTGGCAGAGCATCACCAGGGATGAAACCCAGCATCTGGTGATGTCTATGCGTCCCAGACTTCAGGCTGTGATTGACTGCAAAGGATTTGCAACCAAGTATTAAGGGACCAAAGGTAATGGGACAGAATAATAATCATAAATCAAACTTTCCCTTCTTAACAAGTGGGAGGCACATCTGCAAACTGCTGCAAGTCCTACACCGTTGACCTGAGTTGGATGTACATACCCTCAAATTAAAGCTGACAGTCTGCAGTTAAAGCACATTGTGTTTGTTTCATTCCAACTCCATTGTGGTGGTGTATAGAGCCGAAGATGTTAGAATTGTGTCGATGTCCCAATATTTCTGGACCTGACTGTATATACAGAATGCCCCCAGCTCACATGTATATATCCCCCCGAGATATATATATATACAGAATACCCCCAGCTCACATGTAGCTTGCCCCCAGGTCACATGGCGATTGCCCCCTGCTCACATGTAGCTTGCCCACAGCTCTCATGGATATTGCCCCAGCTCTCATGGATATGCCCCAGCTCTCATGGATATTTCCCCAGCACTCATGGATTTGCCCCAGCACTCATGGATTTGCCCCCAGCTCTCATGGATTTGCCCCCAGCTCTCATGGATTTGCCCCCAGCACTCATGGATTTGCCCCCAGCACTCATGGATTTGCCCCAGCACTCAAGGATATTGCCCCCAGCTCACATGGATTTGCCCCAGCTCTCATGGATATGCCCCAGCTCACATGGATTTGCCCCCAGCACTCATGGATTTGCCCCAGCACTCATGGATATTGCCCCCAGCTCACATGGATTTGCCCCCACCTCTCATGGATATGTCCCAGCTCACATGGATTTGCCCCAGCACTCATGGATTTGCCACATCACTCATGGATTTTCCCCCAGCTCTCATGGATTTGCCCCTAGCTCTCATGGATTTCCCCAGCACTCATGGATTTGCCCCAGCACTCATGGATTTGCCCCAGCACTCATAGATATTGCCCCCAGCTCTCATGGATTTGCCCCCAGCTCTCATGGATTTGCCCCCAGCACTCATGGATTTGCCCCAGCACTCATGGATTTGCCCTCAGCTCTCATGGATTTGCCCCAGCTCACATGAATTTTCCCCCAGCTCACATGGATTTGCCCCCAGTTCACATGGATTTGCCCGCAGCTCTCGTGGATTTTCCCCCAGCTCACATGGATATTGCCCCAGCTCAAACGCTGGGGAAGCTGGCCACGTGCATGAAAAGCATGCGGACAGCGTTCCCGGTGTGCCCATACTCACCCATCCTGAAGGTCCGGTCGCATGGCAGTGATGCGATAACGTGGCCGCCGGGCGCATCTGTGACTCTGCCTCTAGCGATGAGGCAGCGTAGGGCGCCCAGTGGCCGCGTGAATGCATCACTGCAAGCGACCGGACCTTCAGGATGGGTGAGTATGCAGCGCACCGGAGGGGAACGCTGGCCGCGTGCTTTTCATGCACGCGGCCAGCTTTCCCCAGCGTTTGATGTACATACCCTCAAATTAAAGCTGACAGTCTGCAGTTAAAGTACATTGTGTTTGTTTCATTCCAACTCCATTGTGGTGGTGTATAGAGCTCGAAGATGTTAGAATTGTGTCGATGTCCCAATATTTCTGGACCTGATGTATATACAGAAATGCCCCAGCTCACATGTATATTCCCCCGAGATATATATATATACAGATACCCCCAGCTCACATGTAGCTTGCCCCCAGGTCACATGGCGATTGCCCCCTGCTCACATGTAGCTTGCCCACAGCTCTCATGGATATTGCCAGCTCTCATGGATATGCCCCAGCTCTCATGGATTTTCCCCAGCACTCATGGATTTGCCCCAGCACTCATGGATTTGCCCCCAGCTCTCATGGATTTGCCCCCAGCTCTCATGGATTTGCCCCCAGCACTCATGGATTTGCCCCCAGCACTCATGGATTTGCCCCAGCACTCAAGGATATTGCCCCAGCTCACATGGATTTGCCCCCAGCTCTCATGGATAGCCCCAGCTCACATGGATTTGCCCCCAGCACTCATGGATTTGCCCCAGCACTCATGGATATTGCCCCAGCTCACATGGATTTGCCCCACCTCTCATGGATATTCCCAGCTCACATGGATTTGCCCCAGCATCATGATTTGCCACATCACTCATGGATTTTCCCCAGCTCTCATGGATTTGCCCCTAGCTCTCATGGATTTGCCCAGCACTCATGGATTTGCCCCAGCACTCATAGATATTGCCCCCAGCTCTCATGGATTTGCCCCCAGCTCTCATGGATATGCCCCAGCTCACATGAATTTTCCCCCAGCTCACATGGATTTGCCCCCAGTTCACATGGATTTGCCCGCAGCTCTCGTGGTTTTTCCCCCAGCTCACATGGATATTGCCCCAGCTCAAACGCTGGGGAAGCTGGCCACGTGCATGAAAAGCATGCGGACAGCGTTCCCCTCCGGTGTGCTGCATACTCACCCATCCTGAAGGTCCGGTCGCATGGCAGTGATGCGATAACGTGGCCGCCGGGCGCATCTGTGACTCTGCCTCTAGGCGAGAGGCAGCGTCACAGGAGCGCCCAGTGGCCGCGTGAATGCATCACTGCCAAGCGACCGGACCTTCAGGATGGGTGAGTATGCAGCGCACCGGAGGGGAACGCTGGCCGCGTGCTTTTCATGCACGCGGCCAGCTTCCCCAGCCCCGCAGATACCGGCAAGCCGGCCCAGCGCCAGCTTCCGGTATCGGTGGATGTATTGGGCAGTTTGCACGAGTAACAAGTACTCGTGCAAACGGCAATATCGGCATCGATACCGATACTAGTATCGGTATCGGTGCATCCCTAACTTTCATTATCGATTAATCGATTAGTTGCTTCAGCCCTAAACTATTTCACTAACAAGTGATTTTTCCATCCAAACTATCCGGAACCATCACTCTTCATGAATTATACGGTAAGGAATAAATGGAGATTTTCTGTTTATTTCTTACTGTAGTAGCCCTATTTGGCCAGCAGATGGCAACTTGGACAACTTAATTAAAAAGGGCTACCGAGGCAGGGGCTTCATGCTGAACCAGCTGAAAATCTGTAATTTTTACACAGACTACCAGCTGTTCAAACTGTTTTTGCACCTCAGGTCTTGTGCCCGAGGTACTAAAACTTTATGAGCAAATCCTGCAGCCTAGCAGCAAGCAAATTTCATTTGCAATAAATAAAATTCCTTTGCATTGCTCCAGAATTACACCAAATAGAGTACACTCAATATCGGGGCACCAGCATAGCAGTTGAAGAGTAGGGATGAGCTGTTCGGTTCGATCAGTTCGGAGTTCGATTCGAACTTTGGCCGTTCGCAAGTTCACGAACTTCTTGGCGTGTTCGGTTCGAGTTTGAAAAAAAAAGAAATTTTGAAAAAAGTATAAAAAATGCTTAATAAATACTAAAAAAATCTAGAAATAAAGAGACTCTTTACTGCAGAATATTATAAGCAACGGTTTATTAGATATTGAATTAAAAACTAATGTCTAGGTGCAAAGATTCTCACCTCTAAATGACCTGTGTTCTCAAACGGCGTAAACAACAGTTGTTAATTAGTGTTCTACTTTTAATTAGTCTGGTCTGATGAATTTGATACATTGTTAGAGAAAAATCACTTTTTTTTTTTAGTGAAAAATCACTTGTTAGTGAAATAGTTTAGGGCTGAAGCAACTAATCGATTAATCGATAATGAAAGTTAGGGATGCACCGATACCGATACTAGTATCGGTATCGGTGCCGATATTGCCGTTTGCACGAGTACTTGTTGTTGTGGTGTCTCCTGATCTGAACATCTATCAAACAACACCTGTGCTTCTGAGAAGTGTTCATTTCTCTACTAAATCTTCCTTTGATATGCTGTTTAACCCCTTAGCTAATTTTTACCGCTTTCGCTCATCATGTTTAAATGCGATTTGAAGCCACATTTTATTAAATGACCCAGACATATTAGATATCGTTCTTTCCGTCAGACTCCGCAGATTCATAATATATCATTTTTATATGTATACGTCATGTCCTGCCTGTATATTATGAAAAAAATGCAACAAAAATTTAATTTTTAATCATCTGCAGTGTGTAAAGTTTTTTTTTCACATTTTAGCACATGAGCGTTTGCGGTTTTGTTTTCTATGGGGTGCGCTTGTACAAAAATTAGAAATGGGGACTTGTTACATTTTGTGGGGGGAATTATGTGATTTATAGCAAACGCACCCCATAGAAAAAAATTATTAGTGCAGCATCATTGTTCACATTATAATTGAAATGTGAACAATATTGCTGCATTAATAAAAATAACACAAATTTTTTTTTATTTATATATATATTTTACCTGGTCATGTTGGGTATCATGCTCAGGCCTTTCGATTGACACCCTCCATGACCCCCTAGCTGCCACGGTTCTGGAGATATCGGGGTTCAAATGAACCCCCTATCTCCACCAGGGGATTCCGGGCAGCTACGGGTTCCCCGGCTATCTGACGTCATCACGCTATGCGTGAGGACGTCAGGCAGTGAGGGGGGACCCGGGGGTAGAGCCGCCATCCAAGATGGTGGCCCCCACCGGAGCTAGGCCGCAATTTGGCGACGCAAGGCATCTCTATACACAGCCCCATCAGCATCTCTATACACAAGCAGCATCTCTATACACAACCCCATCAGCATCTCTATACACAAACAGCATCTCTATACACAACCCCATCAGCATCTCTATATACAAACAGCATCTCTATACATAACCCCATCAGCATCTCTATACACAACACCATCAGCATCTTTATACACAACTCCATTAGCATCTCTATATACAAACAGCATCTCTATACACAACCCCATCAGCATCTCTATACACAACCTCACAGCATCTCTATACACAACCCCAACAGCATCTCTATACACAACCCCATCAGCATCTCTATATACAAACAGCATCTCTATACACAACCCCATCAGCATCTCTATACACAGCATCTCACGGCGTCTGAGGACGCTGAAGTCAGAACGCCACGGAACCCCGGACAGAGAGGTGAGTATCTCCGCCGGGGGTCCCGCAAAGCTGATGACGTGTGGGACACGTCTTCCTCAGCATACAGCAGGAGTAACTGAACGTGTCCCACACGTCGTCAGCAGTGAAGGGGTTAAAAACGGCTTTTTTAAAACTTTTTGTCCTTGTTTCATTTTCCCCAGGGCACTACCCGGACCCGGACATTGTTTTTACATATTTCTATACATCCTAGAAATCCGCCACTTCACGGGCAGGTTATGGGGACCTCCTAGGCACGATATTTGAAGTAATTTTTAGTTTTTATTTTTAACCCTTATTTCATGGAAAACTCACTGTCCCTTTAAAAACGTTTTTTTTTAAACTTTTTGTCCTTGTTTCCTGTCCCCCAGGGCACTACCCGGACCCCCATACACCTTTTATGGCAAATATCTAGCATATATGCCCTCTTGGAGGGCACTCTAAAAACCGAATTTTCAGCCCCATTGACTTGCATTGAGTTCGAGTTCGAATTCGAACTTTTGAAAAGTTCTAGTTCGAATGCGAACCGAACTCGCGGGTGTTCGGCTCATCCCTATTGAAGAGTATAGTTAATCTTGGTAGTGAATGGGTTAAAGATTTGTGGTAGCGATACCAATACTATTGTTATGCAGCTATGTATTAAAAGAACATAGTAGAAAGGGGTGTTCTTTTTTGATGCAATTTTGTTTTTGTGAAAGGCACCATTTAAGTAAATATGCGTGCATTTGAAATGTAACTTATTTATATTTTCAGTCTAGTAGTTATGTGCAAGTTAGTCATTCGTACCAGGTTACATAGTGCTGTATTGACAATAGTGGCTTTGAAATGACATGTTGCACTTTGACCCTCGAATAATTGTAATGGAGGAGGACTGTCTATGTATTGATTTATTATGCATTTCTGTACAATTATTCTGTCCTCAGGCTAAGCCATTATGATATTGACTTGAATGCTTGATGACGTGCAATGTATTTTAATGCAAAGACAGTTTATCTCAAACTCAATTATCAGTTACCTACTTTAAACTGAATTTTTATCTATTACATAATATCTTAAAATGTTTTTTTTTTTTAAAACCACAAATAATTTCCTTAAGTCAGTGGTGCACCAGAACTCATCTGTTACAGTCACAGTGGATGGAATAATTATTGGAGAGGTCTGGATCTATTCATGAGCACAGACCCATAATTTAGAATTTGCAAATTTATGTAATGTTTATGGTCCTGAGGAAGTACTACCAGTTGTGTTCGTGGGACCGCTAGCCAAAGCAACAAAAACACCTGAAACCTCATGAATTTCACTTCATTTTCCATTATTGCTCTTATAGTGAGAATGATCTGTGTCTGATAAAATCATACTGCTGTAAAAATGACTAAAAATTACTACAAATACTGAACAGTGAATTTCCTCGTACGGTGTAATTTCTGAGCTATTCGGTTATTCAGAAAGCAGGCAGTTTGCCAAATTTTGGCGCATTACCAGCAAAATACGGTGCTGTTCGACGGCAGTGTACTCCCCATAGAGAAACAATGGTTAATCTATTCAGAGAACACCGAACAGCACCAAAATGTCAGTGAAATGCCCTGATTTTTGGTGGTTTTATTGGGCAGGTTTAATAAGGCGAATCCCATAGATTTCAATGTAAAAAATATTCCTGTTTTTAGTAAATATGTATTCAACCGTTTACCCTTTTCACTTGCAGCAAAAAGTATATTTATTTTTTAGGATTATTTCGGCGAAATAATTTTTTACCGATTTTAGTTTTTATTTTTAAATAGCATTTTTTTTTATGTAACAGACCTTTTTTAGTATTCATAAGACCTGATATATTATTTCCAGGCATTTTCGTCCATTAGTTTTTTTTGCAAACACGTTTTAAAAGTTTTGGTGGTTTGATTCGGCGGTCTTGCGGCATTTTTGAAGATACTTTCGGCGGATTTTGCCTGCACTTCGAGGACACTGCAGTGAATACTGAATTCACCGCAGGGTCAGCGAATTTGACTCCCGGACGTGCAGAGAATAACAGAGCACCAACATTCTGGTGGAACTTCAGTTCTCTTTGAATAACCCTGCATCGTCTTCTGTCAAGTAACACAAACAATAAGGCTATTGTTTTGCAAGCCAAGGCTGTTATCCACTGTAAGATATGTTACATCATGGATATATTTCATATGCTGAATTGCAAAACACATTGGGAATTTGTGATTCTCCTTGAATCATTCAGTCAAGCACTGAATTTAAAACATCTGATTATGCTGTGTTTTGTGTTACAAAACTGATTTTAAAACAAATTAGATAATAACATAACTACAGATTATAATTATAATTTCATTGCAAAACAAAGAGTACAACAAATTTTATTGAGTTTGCAATAAAGGGATATTCTATTGAAGTAGAGATCCTCTTTTTTTGCCCTTAAATAGTTGGGCAGTAGCTGATCCTCCTCTTTGGTTCAGGGTCTCCCGAACCAAGAAATCCCTGAAGATTTTCTGTACAATTTGTGATTCTACGCAACCTGCATAGCATAGGAGCTGCAAGTTGTGCAAAGCTACAGGACTTGCCCACTTTATTTACGAACCGAAACAATAGCGCTTGCGCAGAATGAAGGATCAGAGTTACATACATATGCAGATTCGATCCATTGCTACCTCTCTGAGACCACTTGCTACAGTGTGTAGGCTCAGAGGGTGATGCAGCATGCTCTTTGCATACTGATGCCACTAGTGATGATCTGGTGACTGGCAGCCAGGAAATTCAAAAATCCCTGGCTACTGGTGACACTGGCTAGAGTGGTGGAAACTCCTCCACTTCACTCAGCAATTACATCAGAATGGGGCAGGAGCGGGCACTCCTCACATCCTGACCACTGTAAAAAAAATAAAGTGGTCAAGATTAGAGTGTCCCTTTAATTCTTCTTTACATGATGTCTATTATTTGCAAATGATCCATGGATAATTTAACATAATGGGTCCCATTCTAAATGGTGTGGTAATCTGACAGCTGTATTTCATATAATTATTGCTCCCAGCATGGGCGTCAGCAGGGGGGCAAGGGGGGGTACTTGTCCCCCTGGAACTGCCCATCAACAAAGGGGCCAGAGCGTCCGTTCTCCAGGACTCGAGTCCTGCAGGAACGCACAGGAACTCCGTTCCTGCATTGTCCTGCAGCGGGAACATTGCAGGAACATTGCGGGAACGCAGGTTCTCACTGTGGGCCAAGCAAGTTTATCGCTGGCTGTGTCTAATTGCGAGTGCACAGCATGCTCCCTCACGCGGCCATCGTCCTGCGAAGGCTGTGATGCGGCCTACAGGTGGGATCTCACGAGATCCCGCGAGAGCATGTCACAGCCTTCAGAAGCCAGCGGCCGCGTGGAGGAGCACACTGGCACGCGTGGTTCACCACCTGATCTTGAGGTCTGTGAGTGTGCATCTGCTGGCTGAGTAAATATAATTCTGGGGGTCTGCTGGCTGGATATATAAAATTCTTTGGGTCTGCTGGCTGGATATATATAATTATGGGGGTCTGCTGGCTGGATATATAAAATTCTATGGGTATGCCGGCTGGATATATAAAATTCTGTGGGTCTGCTGGCTGGATATATAAATTTCCTTGGGTCTGCTGGCTGGGTATAAATAATTCTGAGTGTGGGCTGGCTGGATATACGTATATAATTCTGGGGTTCTGCTGGCTGGATATATAAAATTTTCTGGGTCTGCTGGCTGGATTTATAAAATTCTGGGGGTCTGCTGGCTGGATATATAAAATTCTGGGGTCTGCTGGCTGGATATATAAATTTCTCTGGGTCTGCTGGCTGGATATATAAATTTCTCTGGGTCTGTGCTGGCTGGATATATATAATTCTGGGGGTCTGTTGGCTGGATATATAAAATTTGTTAGGTCTGCTGGATGGA
Source organism: Leptobrachium leishanense (assembly GCA_009667805.1). Lineage (NCBI taxonomy): Eukaryota > Metazoa > Chordata > Amphibia > Anura > Megophryidae > Leptobrachium > Leptobrachium leishanense. The sequence goes on along the minus strand of CM019067.1, from coordinate 111,239,039 downwards.
TATATATAATTCTAGGAGTCTACTGGCTGGATATATGAAATTCTGGGAGTCTGCTGGCTGGACATATAATTCTGGGGTCTGCTGGCTGGATATATAAAATTCTGGGGGGTCTGCTGGCTGGTTATATATAATTCTGGGGGTCTGCTGGCTGGATATATATATTTTTCTGAGTCTGCTGGCTGGATATATAAAATTCTGGGGGTCTGCTGGTTGATATATAAAATTATTTGGGTCTGCTGGCTGGATATATAGAAACATAGAAAATGTCAGCAGATAAGAACCTTTCGGCCCATCTAGTCTGCCCAATTACATGGATACTTTACCTTGATTTATCTTTTGTTTAGGATAGCCTTATGCCTATCCCATGCCTGCTTAAATTCAATTACTGTTTTGTCCTCTACCACTTCAACTGGAAGGCTGTTCCATGTATCCACCACCCTCTCAGTAAAATAATGCTTCCTGATGTTACTTTTAAACCTTTGCCCCTCTAATCTACTTTGTTTCCTTTTAAATATACTCCCTTCCTCTACCTTGTGGATTCCCTTTACGTATTTAAATGTTTCTATCATATCTCCTGTGTCTCGTCTTTTTTCCAAGCTGTACATGTTAAGATCATTAAGCCTTTCCTGGTAACTTTTCTCCTTCAAGCCGTACACCATTTTAGTAGCCCTTCTCTGAACTCTCTCTAAGATGTCTATATCCTTCTGGAGATACGGTCTCCAGTACTGCACACAGTACTCCAAGTGAGGTCTCACCAGTGCTCTGTACAGTGGCATGATCACTTCCCTTTTCTTACTGCTAATACCTCTCCCTACACAACCAAGCATTCTGCCAGCATTTCCTGCTGCTCTATTACATTGACTACTTACCTTTAGATCCTCTGAAATAATAACCCCTAAATCCCTTTCCTCAGATGTTGAGGTTAGGACTGTAACATATATTCTATATTCAGCCCTTGGGTTTTTACGTCCCAGGTGCATTATCTTGCACTTATCCACATTAAAACTCAATTGCCACAGCTCCGACCATTTTTTTAGTTTACCTAGATCATTTGTCATTTGGCTGATCCCTCCAGGAACGTCAACCCTGTTGCAAATCTTTGTGGCATCAGCAAAAAGACATACTTTGCCATTAATACCTTCTGCAATATCACTAATAAAAATATTAAAGAGAATGGGTCCAAGTACTGACCCCTGAGGTACCCCACTGGTAACAAGACATTGCGCCTAATAAACTCCATTTACCACAAACCTCTGTTGCCTGTCACTCAGCCACTGCCTAATCCATTCAACAATATTGGAATCCAAGCTCAAAGATTGCAATTTATTGATAAGCCTTCTATGCGGAACAGTATCAAAAGCCTTACTGAAATCTAAATAAGCAATGTCTACTGCACCACCTTTGTCTATTATTTTTGTTACCCAATCAAAAAAATCAATAAGATTAGTTTGGCATGATCTCCCTGAGGTAAACCCATGTTGTTTCTGATCCTGTAATCTATCAGGGTTATTCAGAGAGCGTGAGAAGCAGGAGAATGACTGGAGTATGAAAAATTCTAGATCAAAATAGCCGATTTGGAAAGTGAGATGAAAGAGAGAATTTTTCTGGTTTGGCTATTTTGACCTAGAATTTTTCAATCTCCAGTCATTCTCCAGTCATTCTCCTGCTTTTCACGCTCTCTGAATAACCCTGTATGTGTTTTTAGATGTTCAACAATCCTTTCCTTTAACATGGTTTCCATTAATTTCCCCACTAACTGGCCTATAGTTCCCCGATTCCTCCCTACTACCCTTCTTGTAAATAGGCACAACATTTGCTAATTTACAGTCTTCTGGGACGACTCCCGTTAACAGATTTATTTAACCAATCCTTGTTAACGGTTTTGCTATTACACCACTGAGCTCTTTTAATAACTTCGGGTGGATCCCATCAGGCCCCATTGACTTATTTGTCTTTACTTTAGACAGCTGCTGTAGAACCTCCTCCTCTGTAAACTCATATGTAAATGTCTCTTTAGTGTTTCCTCCTAACTGAGGTCCCTTTCCTTCCTTTTCGTCTGCAAAGACTGAACAAAAATATTCATTGAGGCAGTCAGTGAGACTTTTATCCTCTTCTACATACCTTCCTTCCTTTATTTTTAATCTAACTAATCCTTGTTTTACTTTTCTTTTCTCGTTTATATAATTCTGGTGGTCTGCTGGCTGGATATATAAAATTCTTTGGGTCTGCTGGCAGAATATATATAATTCTGGGGGTCTGCTGGATGGATATATAAAAATTCTGGGGGTCTGCTGGCTGGATATATAAAATTTGGGGGTCTGCTGGCTGGATATATATATAATTCTGGTGGTCTGATGACTGGATATATATATACTTCTGGGGGTCTGTGCTGGCTGGATATATATAATTCTGGGGGTCTGTGCTGGATCGATATATATAATTCTGGGGACTGTGCAGGCTGGATATATAAAATTCTGGGGGTCTGCGCTGGCTGGATATATAAAATTCTGGGCACTGTGCTGACTGGATATATAAAATTCAGGGTTCTGTGCTGGCTGGATATATAAAGTTCTGGAGTCTGTGCTGGCTGGATATATACAGTATATAATTCTGGGGACTGTGCTGACTAGATATATAAAATTCTGAGGACTGTGCTGGCTGGATATATATGTCACGGTTCCCGGATCCCACCACGCAGTCCTTAAAGCCCAACAATCCAGAGCCCAAAAGCTACCAACAGGGTAGCCGTAGAAGAATCCCTAACTGTCTGGTCCTTAGAATTGGCCAGGTATACTAGCTAGACAGAAAGGGTTAATCAAAGACAATGTCGGAATACAAAACCAGGTCAGCAACGGGGGTAGTCAGACGAGTCAGAATCAGGAATACAGAGTCATTGATGCATGAGTTGGCTGCCTCATTATGTGCCATGTCAGGTCAGGCCCCACGTCACAATAAATAATTCTGGGCTCTGTGCTGGATACATATAATTCTGGGGTCAGTGCTGGAAATACATAATTCTGGGGGCCTGTGCTGGATATATAGGCTGTGCAGGGGGTAAATGGGGTGCCTGGCCATACATTTCAAAATTAACATAAACTGGACTGGTTTTCAGCAAAATCCAAAATTATTTATTGGAAAGCTTCACATGACTTAAATAAAAGTATCGGTGAGTACTATCTCAGTTGCTAATAGAGCCACATAAAGCAATTGTTGTGTGAGCTATTAACCCATTGCAACGCCCTGTGACTGTCCCCTTCATGACATTGTCAAAAGGGAAGAATATGGATGCCATAAAATGTTTACCCCCCCGGAAAAAATTCTGCGCACACCCATGACTCCCAGTAAGTCACTACCACTATTTGGTTAACACTTTATGAAAAGTGCTAATACAAGACGTGGTGGTATATACAAGGAGTATATGGAGTCTGTAGGACAAAAGTAAGTGTTATCACTGAAATACACAGGGTTATTCAAAGAGATCCGAATGGCTGGAGAAAGGTAACCGAACGCTGGAAATCAGCGTTCGGTTACCTTTCTTGGCCATTCGGCTATCCAGAGAGCAGGCAATACGCCAAATCCTGGCGAATTGCCTGCACATTCGGTGCCCAAAAGCACTGCTTCGGCTATTCAGAGAGCACAAACCAGCAGTGAAAGGTTCCCGAATTGCCCTGCCATTCGGTGGTTTCATTCAACAGGTTTATTCAGGAGAATCACACAGGCTTCAATGTTAAAAATATTCCCGTTTTAATTCAATATATAATAAACTGTTCATTATAAAATTCTGCAGTAAAGAGTCTCTTTATAGATTTTATAGGATATTTTAAGCATTTTTTTTTTTTTTTAAAAGTCAGATTTTATTTTTTTTAACTTTACTTATTTTTTCTGTAACAGCCCTTTTTATTATCATTCCCTGGACCTCATATGTAAATTTCAGACATTTTCGCTCAGTAGTTTCTTTGCAAACAGCGTTTCACTTTTCAATCATTCATGCAAACTGTTTTCCTAATTTATTCACTGCCTTCTTCTGCGGTGTCTGCTTTTTCCGGAGGCTTCGCTGCATGTGATCGGCTCCTGCTCGTTTTTTTCCGGCGTCTTCGATGGGTTAATCCAGATGTTTTTGCAGGTTTTCGGCATACATTCGCCGGGTTTTAGGCAGGTTTTCAACAGCCCTTTGGTGCTTGCTGAATACACCGCAGGGTAGCCGAAATGGGAAAGCGAAATTGAAGAGAACGAAAAGTCACCGAATGTGCGGTGACTTTTCGAATCTCTTTGAATAACCCTGACAGTAAAATCTTGTAAACAGGATCTCACGTAACATGAAGCGCCAATGAACAAACATCGGGAAACTCAGTAACGAAAGTAATATGGTGGCTCGCCTGGAGAATTAGAAGTCAGCTTATGTGGTTGTTACATACACAATCCTTGAGTATGGGCTTTAAAGCCCTGATTTTAACTATTTAATGTCTGCCATTTAACAGATGTGATATAACAGTACATTCTGATAGGGATCTGAACTGTTGAAGCATAGTGCAGCGTTGGTCAAACTACGAGGTTGCCAGCAAAAAAAAAAAAAGTACTCCTGTGCTCTGCAAACCAGTTGCTGGGACAGCCAGTTGCAGGATGAGGGTAAATGTCAAACATACCGGCTGCAGCGACCCAAGAGACTTGCAAGATGACTTTATTCTTAGGTTAATTGCTGTGGACACTATTACTGAGTGTATATATATATATATAGGGGTCAGATATTACGTGATTACGTGATAGTATTATGGGATGGCTAACACTCCCTCGGAATCACCTCAAAAAAAATCATATTTAAGGTGCGTGAGTATCTCTGTATATGGCCAGCTATGGTTGCGCCGAGTTATCTGGGGTGGGCATTGTTCTATTAAATGGGATTGCGCTGTTATCTGAACATGTGCTGTAGAAATACTGTGTCTGTTTTGCAATCCAAGAGTTGTGCTTTTCACGTGACACTAGTTTCAACTAGTTATTGGGTGAAGAAGCTATTATCATATACACAGCGATACTCCAAAGTCAAGGGATGTGAACTCACGAAGAATCAGGTGGGTTACTCGGTCAAAACGACACAGTAAATGCTTATTCTGTCAACTATCAGGGTTATTCAAAGAGATCCGAATGGCTGGAGAAAGGTAACCGAACGCTAATTTTCAGCGTTCGGTTACCTTTCTTGGCCATTTGGCTATCCAGAGAGCAGGCAATTTGCCAAATCCTGGCGAATTGCCTGCACATTCGGTGCCTGTTCGAGGGCAGAGAAATCCCCATAAAAAAGCACTGCTTCGGCTATTCAGAGAACAAAAACCAGCAGTGAAAAGGTGCCGAATTGCCCTGCTGTTCGGTGGTTTCATTCGACAGGTTTATTCAGGAGAATCCCATAGGCTTCAATGTTAAAAATATTCCTGTTTTAATTCAATATCTAATAAACCATTCATTATAAAATTCTGCAGTAAAGAGTCTCTTTCTAGATTTTTTGGGATATTTTAAGCATTTTTCTGGATTTTTTTTTTAAAAAAGTCAGATTTTTTTTTTTACGTTTACTTATTTTTTTTCTGTAATAGCCCTTTTTATTATCATTCCCTCGACCTCATATGTAAATTTCAGACATTTTCACTCAGTAGTTTCTTTGCAAACAGCGTTTCACTTTTCAATCATTCATGCAAACTGTTTTCCTAATTTATTCACTGCCTTCTTCTGCGGTGTCTGCTTTTTCCGGAGGCTTCGCTGCGTGTGATCGGCTCCTGCTCGGGTTTTCCGGCATCTTCGACGGGTTAATCCAGATGGTTTTGCTGGTTTTCGGCGTGCATTCGCCAGGTTTTTGGCGGGTTTTCGGCAGCTTTTCCCTGCACTTCGACAGCCCTGTGGTGCTTGCTGAATACACCGCAGGGTGGCCGAAATGGGAAAGCCGATTTGCACCGAATTGAAGAGAACGAAAAGTCACCGAACGTGCAGTGACTTTTCAAATCTTTTTGAATAACCCTGTATATTTTTTACTCTCCCTGCCTGCATTGCTTTAGAGTGAATAGCAGGGAGGAGAGAATGCGATAGGGAATGGTAGAATAGTGAGGACTGTTGAGCAGGATGGGAGAGAAGTTAGAAGAGCTGAATAGGGCGGAGGTTCTTGAGGGAAAGAACAAGGTACAGCTAACATGGAATGAACCAAGGGGTGGGCCAGGAGGACGGTTGGCACATCAGGAAAGGGAGCAGCAGGCACTTGATGCAAATGCGTGTGGCCTGTTATGCCAGCAACTAAAATAAAAATGGCCATCGGTAGTACCGGCCGTGCATGCGTGATGTCGTACTCGTTGCACATGGGTGGTGACAGACATTTTTGTTATGGTTGCTGACATATTACAGGCGGTGCTCTAACCTTTTCACCCTGAGTGATTGCGTGACAAAAAGGCACAGTAAACGGGCCTTTTAGGCCCCCTCACACGAGCGTATTTACGGCTCATGTGCGCCCGCAATTCCCTGCGTCTGTGCGTTTTTGACGGGGAAAGCCATCCACCGGACGTGAAAAAGCCCTCCCCGTCAAAAAGCTAAACGGACGCTGACAGGATACAAAGCGCGATTCTCCATAGGAGGATCGCGATTTGTACGCTGAGCGCAGAGAGTGGAAGGAACGCCCACTTTCACGGACGTTCCTTCCTCTCTCTGTTAACGCTCGTGTGCCGGGGGCCTTAGTGAGCAACAAACCCACACATCAACATTGCAGTCAGGGAGACAGGGACAAGAGTGGCACAGAAGGTTTATGCAAACCAAGGAGGATATTTATGCTAAGTATTTTCACTCTGCAACAGTGAATGGAACTATGTTTTATATTGGAATTGTTGTTTTAAATCCGAGAGGTATCACAATGAAGACTGCCCTGACCTTGTGGACATGTGAAGGAATTGCGAACTTTTTCAGTTTATTTTCCATTATTTTACATGGAAACTCTTCATGGTTGCACACAAATGGAGCACTTTCCAGGTGGCCTTGCTGTACCTCATTTACCAATATTTTAAGCTCCTTTGTATCACTTATTACCTGACTACCCACAAGCTAATGAACCAAGTGACACATGAGCTCCACAAATATCGAAAGCCCTAGAATTGTGGAAACAATACAGTGTGGGAATGACTCATTGACTGTTCAATATGGACACCAAGGAGACATCTTAAGTCTCCTGATGAGAAAGACAGACCAGAATCTATCAATCTTGTATCTAGTGATGGAGCAAAATGCCGCTCAAACCACAAGAGTTAAGTATATCCTCCTAATATACCTTTGTGTCAACAGACTTTGAGGTCTCCATAGGGTCTTAAATAGACAATTTCAACATGTCATTTTGCAGACAATTATAAAATATGAAATTGAAAATGTCAGATTAAGAGCCTTTTTGTGTGGAATAGAACGGTGGTCACCACCGGTGGTCAAACACCATCTATCTGTCCCATTCGTCTTGTCTCCATGTTGGCTCTGGCCATCTCTATTTTGCATTTGACGAATTCTGCTCCACCTTTCACCCACCTTGTGCTTCAGTTTAATCATTTTTATACGTTGTATTGCTTTGTCCTCGGTATCCCACCCACATTTCGACTGTGTCCTCTTGAATTGCGACAGTGTATCACTATTTGCCGTTAATTTTGTCAAACTCATGTAGGGCGAGTTACTAACAAACTCCGCACTATAATTCTGCAAACTTATCCCTACTCCTACATTTCTAAACACAAAACATTTGGGTAAAACAATTCCTTTACAGAAATATTACAAAGTAATACATACTTGGGAACATATCATGAGAAAATAGATTGTTTAAATTAAACAAGTCTGGCACTTACAATGTCTAAATACCACTGCATTATTTAAAAGTATGAAATACACATTGGTTTTAATGTATAATGGAAAAAATAGCTGTGTCGTAAGTGCTCATACATTTGTATTTTTATGTGTCAATTTTGTGGTCTTTTGTCAACAATTTTGCAGGAAGCCATGATGGATTTTTCCCAATGACCCACAAAATCTATGGCTCAAACACAAATACATAAGGCAGGCATCTGTATGAGAGTGAGTGAAATAAAGCCAGACAGCACACACGCTACTTGGAAGTAACATGATACATCTCAGCAGGATGGAAAAAGTTTTCATACATAAAGGAAAAAAATTATTTTGTTAACCACTTCAACAAAAGACTCTGTAGCAAATTAAGGGAAAAATGAATAAACCAACCATTCTTAAATTAAGTTTAATCCATGTCTAAACCAAAGATAATGCAAACAATGGTATGCTGTGAAACGTCATTATTTTAATAACAACTAAAGTAAGAGTTTATTGTTCCTGCATAGAGGAATGCTGGCAGGTTTATGTAAGGGCCCCGTACCAATCTCCACAATACACTGGTCAATATGCTCCTCGATTGCCATATCCATTTACAGAGACAAACACAGACACAGCGATACACATAGAGAGAAACAGACACAATAAAGAACAGAGACATAGAATGACACACGTAAAGAGACACAGAGAAATACACAGAGAGAATCAGCCACATGCAGAGGGAAATAGCCACATACAGAAAGAGGGGTGGATGCAGACACAAGTTTTGGAGGCTTTTGGCTAAGAGCTGCTGTTTAGTTAGCTTTAACCTTCTATTCAGAGTTTAATAATTTTCACCTTGTAAGTTTATCATACAAACCTTTATGATTCTGTAGCCATTAAAAAAAACTCAGAATTGGTGAAATTTTTATTCAATATTTAAAGAAAAAATTCTCTTGTATATTATTTTTTTTTTGTACATTATACATGGCCATCTTTGGAATCCATGGAAAGACTAGAGCCTTTCCAATATTACCTTACTTAACCATGTAGGGTGCACAGAACTAGAGATACACAAGATCAAAGATACAGAGGTCTCCTGTATTTCCTAAAAAGAGGTTTGCAGCTCAGGTGGGGCCCCTTGTGCCACATCCCTGGATCCACCAGTGAATAGAGACACACAGAGAGACAGACACACATATGCAGACGAACCCAGAGGCACAAACAGACAAAGAGACACAACCACACAAAGGTACACTCAGAGAAACTCATACAAAGTAAAGGAGACACACAAGCAGAGTGTGTAAGGTGCTGGTTCCGGGGCGGTAGGTACGAGCCAATGTGCAATGAAGAAGTCTTGCAAAGCAGATATATATATATGTATATGATGATTTATTGCAAAGACACAATAAAGCAAAGGCAATAACAGATATAGAAGAGGTATGCAATAGATGGAGAATACTGAATAGGAGGGGAAAAGCTAAGGAATAGGGAAGAAGTGTATATATGTATACACAGGTTACAGGTCTAGAGAGAACTAAAGCAGAATATATACAGGTTACACGGCGAGAGAACTAAAGCAGAATATATACAGGTTACAGGGCGAGAGAACTAAAGCAGAATATATACAGGTTACAGGGCGAGAGAACTAAAGCAGAATATATACAGGTTACAGGGCGAGAGAACTAGAGCAGAATACAGGTTACAGGGCTAGAGAACTAAAGCAGAATACAGGTTACAGGGCTAGAGAACTAGAGCAGAATACAGGTTACAGGGCTAGAGAACTAGAGCAGAATACAGGTTACAGGGCTAGAGAACTAGAGCAGAATACAGGTTACAGGGCTAGAGAACTAGAGCAGAATACAGGTTACAGGGCTAGAGCAGAATACAGGTTACAGGGCTAGAGCAGAATACAGGTTACAGGTTAGGGCTAGAGCAGAATACAGGTTACAGGGCTAGAGCAGAATACAGGTTACAGGGCTAGAGCAGAATACAGGTTACAGGGCTAGAGCAGAATACAGGTTACAGGGCTAGAGCAGAATACAGGTTACAGGCTAGAGCAGAATACAGGTTACAGGGCTAGAGCAGAATACAGGTTACAGGGCTAGAGCAGAATACAGGTTACAGGGCTAGAGCAGAATACAGGTTACAGGGCTAGAGCAGAATATACAGGTTACAGGGCTAGAGCAGAACATACAGGTTACAGGGCTAGAGCAGAACATACAGGTTACAGGGCTAGAGCAGAACATACAGGTTACAGGGCTAGAGCAGAACATACAGGTTACAGGGCTAGAGCAGAACATACAGGTTACAGGGCTAGAGCAGAACATACAGGTTACAGGGCTAGAGCAGAACATACAGTTTAAAGGGAAACTACAGATCAAAACAAAGATACAATACAACAAGGTGTACTTAGGTTATATATATGTATATATATCCGAGTCCTTGGAGATATGGGCAAGTCCTTATAATCCAGGCAAGGAAAGCTTGGGAGGTCCAGGAGGATAACAAGTCCAGAGGTCTGTAGTAAGTAGGAGATCCAGGAGGTTTACAAATAATAAGTCCAGGAGAGATAACAGATAGCCTTGAGAAAATAGGATCCAGCAGAGTATGGGTCCTAGGAGGCCCAACAGGTAGCTCCTTGCAGCTTGGATATTTCCAAGACAATGTGGAATCGTTGGGCTTCAGGTGTGGCCTAGTTTTATGCAGGAATAGTAGGTGATCTAGGCAACACCTGAACGATGCACAGGCAGAGGTGAGTAGTGGTACTGCTATATGAAAGTCCCACTACTATGAGCCAGCACTGGGTTTAGGCTTTTTATTACGCCGCCGGCGTTGATCCTTACATATGCCCCCTCCTAAGGGCACACTCTGGGTGCCCACAATGTCCTGTGAATCGGTGACGGTGTGATTAGACTCTAGAAGATCTTCTGATTCTGAAAATATGGAATCCAGTATAATTGTATCTGTTAATAAAGACACCTTTGGTTTAAGCCCCCTGGTACTGATGATAGGGGAGTCTATTTTAGTTACTCCAGGTTTCCTTTCAGGCCAAGCTATCCCATACTGTTGTACAGCCGGAAGATGGTAGGTATAGGTACGGTATTCTGGGTAGAATCAGATAATGGGGGCAAGACGTTATTTACACTGCTCTGTAGTTGATCCTGTAGGGACATAATGAGACTCTGTTGATTGATCACAGACTGGGCAATGTTACTGACTTGATTCGTGAGTGTAGTCATCACAGAGATCATAGTAGGTATAGTGGTGGTTTCAATAGATTCCTTTATAGGAATTATACTAGCAGCAACGGTCATATCAGGTAAAGAAAGGGTGGCATGGGTCTTTGTAGTCTCACCAGGCAATTTGATCCCCGAAGAAGGTTTAGCAGATGGGGTTTTGGTAACCGGTATTGGTCCGGTGTCGAGTATGTCGACCGGTAGATCCTCGGTACCGTGGAGCATCTTGGCGGTGGGTACGACTGGCGAAGTGTTGGTAGGAGGCACCTTGGCAATGAATGATGATACCTCAGCATCTGGAACTCTGGCAGCAGGCGCTTTGGCATGAACTGAAGCCTCGTCATGTGATAGCGTGGTAGCAAGCACCTTGGCGTGAACCAAGGTGTTGGCGACAGACTGTTCTTCACAAAGTGGAGCTTCAGCAGCGGGCACTGCGGCTTGGGTCGAAGTTTCCAGACACGATTTTATTTGCCCAGCGAAGGCCTTAGGATCGTGATCAGCCACATTTTCAGATACTGTACCTCCTATAGGTGAAGGTATACGTTCGGTTTCAGTGAATTCGCCAGAGGAGGAACAATCAAAAGGAAGAAAGTCCTCTCGTGGATCTCTGCGAGGGACGACTATGGTGGATCCGACGAAGCCAGTACAGCACCCAGGACCACCATTAGGATGTCGTGCTGTTTGTATGGGTATCTCCATCGAATCATCACTATCCCAGCCTTCAGAACTATTGCTTAACATGGGGAACCGTGAGAGACATTGGTCTGTATAATGTTGGCTGGAAGTGATTAGAACAGTGGCTGTAGCGGCATTAACTCTTTCAGATTGGTACACACCTTTCCTGGCCTTCAAGGCGGATTCAAATAAATTCAAGTCCTTTTTGCGAACTACTGTCCCATTGGAGGCAATTGTACAGTCAGTAGATATGGGTTCCATAGAAATAAAGGCCTGTACAGGGTACTCCGTTGTCTTGATAGGTGTTTGGCTGTGGGCAATGGATGTAAAGGTGCTGGCAGCAAATACAGGTGAAGTATCCATAGGAACATCATAGGAACGGGGTACCGATGGTTCATAATCCATGCTTTCATATTCTATAGATGCGGGTAGAGGAGTCTGCTGTATGGTGGGCCTTGGTGGAGATTCTGGTGGTATTACCTGTTGTGGAGTTGCAGTAGCAGGTTCTCTGTAATGCTGATTAGACACAGGTTTAGGCAATGGGGTGGATTTCATGGTAATAGATTTGGTCACAGGATTCTTTGGTGCAGGTATGGGGGTCTTGGATTTTGGGGTCTGCTTAGGGGGTCTTATTGGGCAAAGCGGTATCCAGTGCCCCCTAGAACCACAGTAAATACAGACCCCCGCCGCTTGCCTCCTGGCGCGCTCTGCCGGGGTTAGAGGACCACGATGTATCTTGGTAAGGTTTTCAATTGCAGCAGGGTTACAAAATCCTTGGAGTTGCAATTGTAGGAATCCAATCAATTGGGTGAGGAACTCATGGAAGGATTTCTGGATTAACCCCGTGAGTACTTGATTCATTGCTGGCTCGTTGGTATTAGGATTCCACATTCTGTAAGGTGCTGGTTCCGGGGCGGTAGGTACGAGCCAATGTGCAATGAAGAAGTCTTGCAAAGCAGATATATATATATGTATATGATGATTTATTGCAAAGACACAATAAAGCAAAGGCAATAACAGATATAGAAGAGGTATGCAATAGATGGAGAATACTGAATAGGAGGGGAAAAGCTAAGGAATAGGGAAGAAGTGTATATATGTATACACAGGTTACAGGTCTAGAGAGAACTAAAGCAGAATATATACAGGTTACAGGCGAGAGAACTAAAGCAGAATATATACAGGTTACAGGGCGAGAGAACTAAAGCAGAATATATACAGGTTACAGGGCGAGAGAACTAAAGCAGAATATATACAGGTTACAGGGCGAGAGAACTAGAGCAGAATACAGGTTACAGGGCTAGAGAACTAGAGCAGAATACAGGTTACAGGGCTAGAGAACTAGAGCAGATACAGGTTACAGGCTAGAGAACTAGAGCAGAATACAGGTTACAGGGCTAGAGAACTAGAGCAGAATACAGGTTACAGGGCTAGAGAACTAGAGCAGAATACAGGTTACAGGGCTAGAGCAGAATACAGGTTACAGGGCTAGAGCAGAATACAGGTTACAGGGCTAGAGCAGAATACAGGTTACAGGGCTAGAGCAGAATACAGGTTACAGGGCTAGAGCAGAATACAGGTTACAGGGCTAGAGCAGAATACAGGTTACAGGGCTAGAGCAGAATACAGGTTACAGGGCTAGAGCAGAATACAGGTTACAGGGCTAGAGCAGAATACAGGTTACAGGGCTAGAGCAGAATACAGGTTACAGGGCTAGAGCAGAATACAGGTTACAGGGCTAGAGCAGAATACAGGTTACAGGGCTAGAGCAGAATACAGGTTACAGGGCTAGAGCAGAATATACAGGTTACAGGGCTAGAGCAGAATATACAGGTTACAGGGCTAGAGCAGAACATACAGGTTACAGGGCTAGAGCAGAACATACAGGTTACAGGGCTAGAGCAGAACATACAGGTTACAGGGCTAGAGCAGAACATACAGGTTACAGGGCTAGAGCAGAACATACAGGTTACAGGGCTAGAGCAGAACATACAGGTTACAGGGCTAGAGCAGAACATACAGGTTTAGGGAAACTACAGATCAAAACAAAGATACAATACAACAAGGTGTACTTAGGTTATATATATGTATATATATCCGAGTCCTTGGAGATATGGGCAAGTCCTTATAATCCAGGCAAGGAAAGCTTGGAGGTCCAGGAGGATAACAAGTCCAGAGGTCTGTAGTAAGTAGGAGATCCAGGAGGTTTACAAATAATAAGTCCAGGAGAGATAACAGATAGCCTTGAGAAAATAGGATCCAGCAGAGTATGGGTCCTAGGAGGCCCAACAGGTAGCTCCTTGCAGCTTGGATATTTCCAAGACAATGTGGAATCGTTGGGCTTCAGGTGTGGCCTAGTTTTATGCAGGAATAGTAGGTGATCTAGGCAACACCTGAACGATGCACAGGCAGAGGTGAGTAGTGGTACTGCTATATGAAAGTCCCACTACTATGAGCCAGCACTGGGTTTAGGCTTTTTATTACGCCGCCGGCGTTGATCCTTACAGAGTGAGAGACACACAATCAGAGAGAGACACAGTGGGCTCTTTTCACTAATCGCTGTGGTGTTCCATATTGTGCAACTAGTCGCCTAAGGTCAAATACTCTTGATTTTAGCCATAGATTACCTAAAAGATTAACTGAAACACATAGTAGAAAACACAGCAAGAGAAACACAAAAGGGATAGAGACAGAGTGAGACACAGGAAAACACATTCGCAGGTGGACAGACACGCACAAAGGAAACAGATATGTAGACAGAGACAGAAACACATACACATAGACAGAAATAGAGACAGAGAGACACAGTGGGTTCACTGAATGCCGAGTTGTTAATTAGTCGCCTACGTAAGAAAACATTAGCCAATACTCCTGAATTAGGCCCATGTCAGATGAGCGCACTGATCACGTCCGTGTTGCCGCACATTTATACGTCCGTTATAGCATATAATTATGACCACAATTATGAGCCCCACACACGAAGTATGTCCGCACGGAACCGTGGGCGCATAACGGACGCTGCAAATGGACGCAGGTTAGGCAAGAACGTAAATCCGCTAGAACAGACGCACAGAGTGCGCTGCGTCCGCAACGTCTGCATAGCTTTGTGTGTGAGTGATGGAACGAAGTCAGACGGACTGCATTTTTGACGTCCAGCATTTTGACAGACAAAATGTTTTTCATATTAATTTATTTTTCCATCTACATCAGTGAAAAAAAACGTCAGTCATAAAAACGGACTGTGTGGCCACTACCTTGTCGTCAGTCAGAAAGTACGTCCGTTGTGCACGGACGCACAGTCCGCACAGAATGCGCTCGTCTGACATTAGCCTAAGCTGATATTTCCTTACGAAATTGGCAGAGTATATTCCAACAATTTGGCTGCAACTTGCCACTAACTGACTTGCGTTCTGAGAGAGATACAGAGAGAGACTGATGTCTTGGGCCCCTTCATAAGTATTCGATCCTCACAGACATATCCATTAACCACACAAACATGTATGCACCCTGACATAGACACGTTTTCACCATACACAAACACTTTTACACACATATATATTTACTACACACACATATGCGCATTCAACCAACACACAATCTACAAGAAGTCATTCCCACACAACATAGGTGTGGTCCCCCTCATACTTTTAATTCAATGCCATAATGTTACAGCTGGGCAGAATCTGGCTTTATAGACTGGAAACCCCCTCTGAGACACATCACTCATCACAATCTGAGTGCATTGTGAATGCAGCAGGCAGCTTTCCATTGATAACGGACACATTGCACCCATAGTGACGCTTACAGGTCTATTCACTAAAGGGTGAAGCCTGGAGAAATGGCAGGAGAAACGAACAATCTAGGGCAAATAGCCGATTTGGAAAGTGAGATAAATAGAATTTTTCTGGTTTGGCTATTTTGACCTAGATTTTTCACTTCTCCAGCCGATTCTCCAGACTTCACCCTTAGTCAACAGACCTGATAGTGAATCCCGCCTTTAGAGTAGTCTGATGATAAATAAAGACAAGAGAAAAGAATACCAATTTGGTTCATCAAACCAGTGAAAAGTAAACTGGGAGATGCTGAACACAGTTGGAATTCTGTGAACAGTTCTCAGTGGCAATAATAATAACTAATTAGATTGATAGGGAATGTTTATGATTCATAGCCAGGGTTCCAATCATAGCAAAATCATACAGGGTTATTCAGAGAAAGGTGAAAATCAGGAGAACTGACAGGAGAAGAGAACAATCTAGACCAAATAGCCTATTTGGAAAGAGATAAATGGGAGAATTTTTCTGGTTTGGCTGTTTTGACCTAGAATTTTCACGTCTTCAATAGTTCTCCAGAGTTTCACCTTTGTGTGAATAGACCTGATAGTAAAATCAGTTCACATCTCTATATCTTGATTGCTCCAATGCTTCTAAATTCTAAGGTTTAGTAAACAAGAGAAGGTGAGGAACTAACTACAGTAAGATTAGGGGAAGTGAAGAAAGAAACTGTATTATTGTCTTAAAATTATTTTTTGGGAAAAAATATCAGGTGATTGTACCACTTTAATGTATAGATTTGTTATATTAAAATATTCACCAAGTCTTCAAATCGTAGTTGTTGTACCTTGCACTAATTAGAAATACATTATTCAACAAAACATTTTAACAAGGAAAGCACAAATATTGACTTTGATACTAGGTTATTTAATATTATTTTGGGTTGCAATGTAATTTCTACTTATTCATCCCACACTCCCCAAACGTCTGCAAAAGACGTTATACATTGGTTTACATATGAATGACAACCACACACTATCACTACTAGTGTTATATTCCAATATCAGCAATAACATTCTAAATAATCAAGCTGTAACATTTGTATTAATAGCAAGAAGCAACTTAAATGGGAATTGTCCAACAACACCATGACAGGTTTGCTTGTATTTTTTAACAAAACTGCACATTTACTGTACACCAGGAAATACAGCTTTAAAGAACACTTAATTGCATTATTTTGGCATCATCCGGTGTCCAAAAAGTTACTTAGCCAACTTACCAGAATCAAAAGGTATAGAAGTGTTTAAAATCCAATCCCCAGTAGTGTCATGGTTGGCGGTCTTTCTTCAGCTTCCCATTCACATATAGCGATCAGCAGCTTTCAATGTGGCTAATTAGCTACAGGTAACTTATTGGACAAGATCCTCTGTAAACCTAGACTATTTAAACAATTCTATTGAACGAGTGGAAGGTTAAATTGTCGTGAAGTTAGTACATTCACATTAGGAACTTTGTTCTTGTGTCATTTTCCAACTGTGTAGCAATGTTAGTGGGTTTTAATGTCTGTGCATTTTCTAGTACCTTTCCTTTCTGCCTCTCGCCACGGGATGTTAATCTCTTTTTTATTTTTTTGTGTTGAAATAGTTACTTTTCTCAGTGCAGTTGACACTAAACCTCACTTCAAATGCATGTAAAATTTGTAGCTGACTCATGAGCTGCTAAGATATAATCATTTTTCTCCATGGGTTATTCATTATCAAAGAATGCAACTCTGGTTAATGTGTGCTTACTTTAACAGCTAGAGGGAAAACAAACAGATTTTTTTTTGCAGGAGTTAGGAGTATGTTTCCATGTAATTTAAAGGGAAATTAAACCCAAGAAAATTGCAAATATTATAGTACAAAATAGTTTTTCTTGTTTTATGGTATAGAACTAGTTGTAGAATAAATCATTTGAGACCATAAATTAAATTTATAACGGCTGGGTGGAGTAATGGTAACATCACTGATCTATAACCGTGAAGACACAGGTTTGAATCCTGGCAAGAGCACCTCTCCAGTAGGTGTCCTTGGGCAAGACACCTAACGGTACATAGTCGCCACCCAGGACATACTTTAAAACAATAGAAATCTCAATGTATCCTTCCTGGTAAAATACTTTAAAAAAAAATATATATATATTTATATATATATATATCAGACATTATTAAGTTACTATTTTTACAGTTAAGCACTGTTGATGAAATACTGTTACATCTTCGGATATTGTATTTGTTTTAACCTGTTCAGTGCCAAGGACATGTGGAACATGTCCTGCACATTCCTTACACTTCTCTCCTCCTTGCTCTTGTGTGTTGGAGGAATGTGGCTAATTGCACTTGTCAATGCTTATGGTTTAGGCTAGGGTCAGACGAGCGCATTCTGTGTGGACTTTACGTCCGTGCACAATGGATGTACTTTCTGACAGACGACAAGGTAGTGGCCACACAGTCCGTTTTTGTGACTGACTTTTTTTGACTGATGTAGAAGGGAAAATAAATTAATATGAAAAACATTTTGTCCGTCAAAAATGCTGGACGTCAAAAATGCAGTCCGTCTGACTCACTCCATCACTCACACACAAAGCTATGCGGACGCTGCGGACGTTGCGGATGCTGCGGCCTCTGTGCGTCCATTCTAGCTGATTTATGTTGTTGCCAAACCTGCGTCTGTTTACCATGTCCGTTATGCGTCCACAGTTCGGTGCGGACATACTTCGTGTGTGGGGCTCCATTGGTCATAATTATATGTGGGTTTGCAACTCTCCCTTCAAATGCTGGATGTCAAAAATGCAGTCCGTCTGACTCACTCCAACACTCACACACAAAGCTATGCAGACGTTGCGTCTCTAAAATTCCCAGATTGCTTAGTTTCAATGGCAAAACCCTTTTATTACCCAACCTCAGGACAGGGTCTTAAAAAACTAAGCGTAGGAACTCTCCTAGAATGCTTCTACCCAGTTAGTGTTTCCCATGTTGTTCTTAACACATCACCCCACACTCTTCATATGATAGTAAATACAACAATTCATTGAGTTTTGGGAAATCCTTATGATAATTCTGATACAGATCATATATTTTGGTGATTTAATTAGTAAACATGAGATTTAAACATAATAAAAGCTTTACAGTGTGTGGGACAGAAGGAACTCTGTTCCTCCTAATAAGGTAGTGGGTGAACTGCATTCTTAAGGGTTCCTGCTTAAACTGACCCCTGAACTCAGGTTAGAAAGAATCTGTGTTCATCCTCCCTTCTCACTGTGTGGAATCCTGAAGATGGATTCCAAAAACTCTGATATCCAGAATTCGAAACAGATATCCTCGTCTTCATGCTGACTGAGCCCTTATTAGGCAAAGTCCTGCGCCTGACCTGGACTTTGCCCAATCAGGGCTCTAATTCAATATTGAGCCCTGATGCCCTGATTATGCAAAGCCCAGGTCAGGTGCAGGACTTTGACCAATCAGGGCTCAGTATTAATGGAAAAGTATGTCTTTTTGCTGATGACACAAAGATTTGCAACAGGGTTGACGTTCCTGGAGGGATCAGCCAAATGACAAATGATTTAGGTAAACTAAAAAAATGGTCGGAGCTGTGGCAATTGAGTTTTAATGTGGACAAGTCCAAGATAATGCACCTGGGACGTAAAAACCCAAGGGCTGAATATAGAATATTTGATACAGTCCTAACCTCAACATCTGAGGAAAGGGATTTAGGGGTTATTATTTCAGAGGATCTAAGGGTAAGTAGTCAATGTAATAGAGCAGCAGGAAATGCTAGCAGAATGCTTGGTTGTATAGGGAGAGGTATTAGCAGTAGGAAAAGGGAAGTGCTCATGCCACTGTACAGAGCACTGGTGAGACCTCACTTGGAGTACTGTGTGCAGTACTGGAGACCGTATCTCCAGAAGGATATAGACATCTTAGAGAGAGTTCAGAGAAGGGCTACTAAAATGGTGTACGGCTTGAAGGAGAAAAGTTACCAGGAAAGGCTTAATGATCTTAACATGTACAGCTTGGAAAAAAGACGAGACAGAGGAGATATGATAGAAACATTTAAATACGTAAAGGGAATCAACAAGGTAGAGGAAGGGAGTATATTTAAAAGGAAACAAAGTAGCAAAACAAGAGGACATAGTCTTAGGTTAGAGGGGCAAAGGTTTAAAAGTAACATCAGAAAGCATTATTTTACTGAGAGGGTGGTGGATACATGGAACAGCCTTCCAGTTGAAGTGGTAGAGGCCAAAACAGTAATTGAATTTAAGCAAGCATGGGATAGGCATAAGGCTATCCTAAACAAAAAATAAATCCAGGTAAAGTATCCATGTAATTGGGCAGACTAGATGGGCCGAAAGGTTCTTATCTGCCGACATTTTTCTATGTTCTATGTTTCTATGTTCTATGTTTCTAGTATTGAATTAGAGCCATGATTGGGCAAAGTCCAGGTCAGGCGCAGGACTTTG
This sequence comes from Leptobrachium leishanense, assembly GCA_009667805.1. Taxonomy (NCBI): domain Eukaryota; kingdom Metazoa; phylum Chordata; class Amphibia; order Anura; family Megophryidae; genus Leptobrachium; species Leptobrachium leishanense. Next base: position 111,219,043 of record CM019067.1, on the reverse strand, counting down.
CCAAATAAGGGCTCAGTCAGCATGAAAACGAGGCGTGGGGCAGAGGAGTCGCTGCCGGCCGAACGGAGGAGCAGACGAGACGGACCGGACCGGGGGCTGCAGCTGCCGGTACATTTAGGAGAACTGTGAACACATTTTGCGTGTTCGACCCCCATTGGGTTACATTGTGTTCGAGTTTGTATTCGAACATTTGGGCTGTTCTAATGTTCGAATACGAACCGAACAAAGGGGTGTTCGGCCCATCACTAGTCCTGAGCATTCTGAATAGTGGATGATCCACCTGTGTTATATTTTTAGCAAAAGTCTGTATCATAAAGTCCAGCTATATGTTCTGAAAGACCAAAAGGTTAGCTGTAGAACACAAAAGCATTATAATATCTGTATTTTTCAGCTTAGATACCTTAAAAAAAATCATGATTTGGCAAGCTTTTACAAAGATTTAAAGAGGAACATGATGCAGTTTGTAGAAGATAAAATATATTTAGAATGCAGTTGAACAGCAACAAAATATCCCTGTAAGTAATTGTTTTAAAGAAAAAAAGTATCGGAAAAACTTCAATGATTTATTATCATCAATTTTGATGCTATCCATAAATAAAATCTCATGAAAACAATCACAGACAATGTATTGTTTGGACGCTTCTCCATAGATATAACTAACTGTATTAAATCACTTCTTGTTATGAGGCTTTTCCAGATTTATTTTGGCAGATGTGCTTTGATGTCACTTCCCTTGTGTTTTGACAAACTAAGCTTTTAGAAAATGAGGATTACAATTCCTGCAATAAATTTTTATGTTATTTTGTGCTTCGTTATGTTGTTGTGCGAGTTATTTCTTCTATTTAAAATGAGATCTAAAATATATGACTTAGGTGAAGGTTTATACAGTATATAATTTAAGATGTGGAAACAATTGATACAACTTAAATGAGTATAATATGCTATGGAAAAATATACTGTATATGTACACTGTGCTCATTGCATTATATATCAGTTTAGGCAGTTTGGTTTGGCAAATTAATCCTTTCACTACCAAAAGGGGTTATTCAAAAAGAGCCGACTTGACTCCGAAATTGCATTGAACGGTGAATTTCCTAGTATGGAACAATTTCGTGGCCATTCTGCTATTCAAAAAGCCAAATATTGGTGAATTGCAAGCAAAATATGGTGATCTTCAACGGCAGTGAAATCCCCATGGAGAAGTAATGGTTAATCTATTCAGAGAACACCAAACAGTACCGAAATGTCAGTGAAATGCCCTGATTTTTCGTGGTTTCGTTCAACTGGTTCAATCAGACGAATCCCATAGGTTTCAATGTAATTTATTAATTAAATATTTATTCAACTATTTAATTTTTTCACCCCAGCAAAAAGTCTATTTTTCAGGATTTTTCAGCAAATTATTTTTCCTATTTTTATTACATGGCATTTTATTTTCTGTAACAGACCTTTTTATTATTCATAGGACCTTATATATTAATTCCAGGCTCTTTTGTGCAGGTAGATTTTTTGCAAACAGCTTTAAAAAGTTGGTTCTTTTTTTTCCCCCTTTCGCCGGCTTGTCGGCTTTTTCCAGCGGCTGGTTATCGCTCTGTTCGGGGGTTGTCGACTTTTTTCGGATTGATTCAGTGTTTTTTCGGTGTTTTTTATAATTGATTCGGCGGGTTTTCTCTGGTTTTCCCGATCGATTCTGTGCTTTTTCATCAGTTTTTCGGATGCGTTCGGCAGTTTTGTGGTGTTTTTTCTAATCGTTTCGGCTGTTTTGTGGCAGTTTTTTGGATGTGTTTGGTGGCTTGTTCCCTGCACTTTGGGGACCCTGTGGTGAATGATGAATTCACCGCAGGGTCTACGAATCGGACACGCCAAACTGCGGGGAGTGGGCGCTTTTTGAATAACCCTGCAAGTGTTATTCCATATAACCACTGATAGGAACAAGTGGTTTTATGGAAAATCACTTTACATTACCATGCAGTAAATATACGGTTTCCCTCTGTATGTATTCACTGTAGGTACATTTTTTAACTTTGCAAATTAATTTCATTTGCAGTGACAGTTATATCTTTGCTCCAGAATTAGACCACATTGTGTCTGCTGGATCTTGGGTCACCACCAAATGCTTTTAAAGATTGAAAATACCCAATCTTAGAAGGGGTTAACAATGCGTATGTTTTTTTTTCTCTCTGTGGGAACTCTGTTTATAGCAGCTATATGATAATGTAGGATTGTCTGGATCACATGAAAAAATATTAAAATTTCAGCTCAACTTATAATGCCAAGTGGCTTTACATTGAGGGGCACACTATTAGAGTCACACAGAGTGTAATATTGTAAACCATGCCCTATGTTTGGGGAGTTTATGCTAGTGTAGGTTGGTTTAAACCAGCTTCAGAAAAGGTCCTGTATTAGAACTGAAACATTGTGGTTTTATAATAAAGCTCCATTTCATACCAAGCTTTGAGTAACCGGACCTTCAGTTTCTCTGGTGGGATCATCTAAAACAGTATTTCTCAACTCCAGACCTCAGGACCCACTAACAAGGCCAGGATTGTGAGATTTCTCAAGCACAGAACAGGTGATATGATTTTCTGCCCAATGATTGCAGGATTTAGTCTGCATTTCCCCAAGGTGATCCTTAAAATCTGGCCTGTTAGAGGGTCCCTGGACCAGAGTTGAGAAACACTGATCTAAAACATGCTACATTCTAAATAAGCTTAGGCTCAACGTATTTGCATGAAGGCATATGGGAATTCAGAAGATGTTGTTTTAAGATGATGGCCCCCCCCCGAAATGTAACTCTACCTGGCTGAGCTGGTCTTAAATGGTCTCAATTAGGACAGATTTTGAAAACATTCTTGACATGCTCAGTTGCTCTCAACATCCTCTCCAAATAGCCATCAGTAAGGAAAGCCTATAGAGTTGCAATCAGAAGCAACAGTACCATTTTTTTTTGTATTATTACACCAGTTTGTTTACCAATTTATTTGAACAAGAATTATGCATAACCCCCAGGAAAAAAATGACAGTAGAATTTGTCATCGTTATTATATACAACAATTAAAGACAGCGCGATGCCTCATAAATGCATTAATAAACAATGTAATAGATACGATATGGTAGAGTTGAGGATTTTGCTGTGATGCAAAGTTCTGTTCAGTAACTTACTGATGGAGGCTCTCGGTGCTCTCCCTGTATAATGTAGAGAGACCACCAAGCATATACAGGGTTATTCAAAGAGATCTGAATTGCTGGAGAAAATCAGCGTTCGGTTACCTTTCTTGGCCATTCGGCTATCCAGAGAGCAGGCAATTTGTCAAATCCTGGCAAATTGCCTGCACATACGGTGCCTGTTCGAGGACAGTGAAATCCCCATAGAGAAGCACTGCTTCGGCTATTCAGAGAACACAAACCAGCAGTGAAAGGTTCCCGAAATGCCCTGCCATTCGGTGGTTCCATTCGGCAAGTTTATTCAGGAGAATCCCATAGGCTTCAATGTTAAAAATATTCCCGTTTAAATTCAATATCTAATAGACTGTTCATTATAAAATTCTGCAGTAAAGAGTCTCTTTATTTATAGATTTTTTAGGATATTTTAAGCATTTTTCTGGATTTTAATTTTTTTAAAAGAAATTCAGTTTTTTTTTTTTTTTTTTAACTTTATTTATTTTTTCTGTAACAGCCCTTTTTTTTATCATTCCCTGGACCTCATATGTAAATGATTGTTGGATAGCTACGATGGAAAATAGTAAGTTGCCAGAAAATCCAAAAACCTTATTTTGATAGTGGGAGAAAAATACACCAACAGATGTGTTTAGTAGCACTTTGACATTTTCAATCTTTTTGTTAAATCAGGAAATGCCATAACCTTCTCCAGCATTACTGTATGACTGGTTTGTTATTTTGTATCTATTCCCTTCCCTATGTCTTTATTGTCAACATTTGTAGCACACATGCAAGAATTACACCAAAATCTATTAAATTTACATATTTTTAAAAGTTGGGTGAAAAGCAAATCGCAAGTGGGTACAATACATCCCAGCTGTAACAATAATGAGTAAAGGAACAGGGTTATAGTAACTGTAGAGGTGTATGCATTGTTACCTGTATGCTTGTTACATTCAAAAAGAACTGCAAAGACAGGGAAGCAAAGTGAAAGAGGATAGGCAATAATCCATTGTTGCTCCTAGAGCCAAACTGTACTGTGAGTCCAATTCAAATCAGTATGAACGTTACCTGCCACTGGAGAACTACTCCTCCGCAATAATCAAAGTAAGTGAATGATGGCAGGCAATGTTTTTTTAACCCCTTTAAGCCATGGGGTGTACAATGCAGTCCCCACGGCGGGTGGGGCTGAACACCACAGGACATCATAGCACGCCCCACAGGCTTCTATGGGCCGTGACTGCCTTGCCCACCAGCTGGCACACGTGGTGCGTCATTCGCTGCCGCAGGATGGCTTGAATTCAAGTCGTCCCCCTGCAGCCAATGATGTGTGTGGCAGGTCAACTGCGTAGGCAGGATGGAGGAGGGGCCGACCGAAGCAGCCGGCTAGCGTAGCATACTAATACGCTATGCCCTCATTAAGACGCTCCTGCCGGGCACAACCTGCCTAGCGGTAAAGGGTTAAATGCATCCTACAATTAAAATTCGAATTTCCGCTTTGCTTCTCTATAAATAATGCAACAGTACATTTGAGTAGCCGGACGACTTTCACTTAGGCCAATCCAAGTCGGGTATAAATGTAGACAAGGATCTGGCAAGGATACCACAGCCATTAAAGTGTATGGAGTTGGAGTAAGTGATAATTTTTTTTGCAACTGAGGAAGGCTTATCAAAAGGTGAAACCAGCCTGGCTGTGCTTGTTATTAATAGTTTACCTTTTATTACATACTTAATTTAAGTATAATAAAAATATATTTTTTAATGTCACCATATATATGGCGCATTGATTTCTTCCTAAATGATGATGGGGAGCTATGGATTCTCAATGCGCTTTTTATATGGTTTGGCCTGTTTACTAAACCTGAAGGCGCTAGTACCTTGAGCCGGTCCTTAGTCTCTGTAGGGGTGATTGCACCTTTGTATTTTTTGCCTTTAGAGATTTTTACAGTATAATTTGCACTATATGGCTAGGGTCAGACTGAGGCAGTGCGAACGCGCGTGCAGGCGCACTTAATCACGGCCGTAGTAGCAGCAAATGCTGGGCAATATACGAAGTACGGTCGCACAAAAGTCCGGCTGCGCAACGCAAGTGGCAAACGAACGCATTTTGTCGAACGTAAAACCGCTAGTACGGTTGTACAGCGTGCGCTGCGTCCGCTAGCGGCGTGTGTGCGTGAATTGGAGATGTTAGACACTGCTAATGTCCGGCCAGCATAACGTCCAGATGCACAAAGTGTTTTATTGATGATCCGTACAAAATCACGAACGCATAGTATGACCGCTATCGCATACTCCGTGAAAAAATGCGACCATTCGTTCGAACGCACTTTTTCACAGACAACGTGAAAATGCGTTCGTCTGATCCTAGCCTAAGTTGTGTTCTTGTCAGGCGCAGGGTTGGCAAGGGTATGAGCCCAGGATGCAGTGAGATCAAGGCTGGAATAGGGCTGAATGACACAATGGGAACAAAGAGACAGGACAGGAAGGGGTTAACTAGAGAAAGGTGGACTGGACATGAACCGGGCTGACAGATACAAGGGAGACACAGAGAGACAGGAGAGGAAAGAGGATAACTAACAGACAGAGGGACAGGGCAGGAATGGGACTGAGCAGAGTTACTGGTATTGAAGTGGAAGTCCAAGGGTACTGAGAGTGGGTGTCCAATGCACAGGGAATCAGGCAACATGGTCTGGAAATGGCAAATGATGGTCTGTGATAAACACAATAAGTGTTTCTGATGAAGGAAAAATGGAGGGTTTTTGATGAAGGATGGTCTCAGATGAGGGGTCCTGCCACCCAGGACATACTTGAAAATGAGAGAAATCTCAATGTATCCTTCCTGGTAAAATACGTTCTAAAAAAAAAGATGAGAGGCTCTTTGATACAAATGAGGGTCACGGCAAACAACGGAGGGTATGCAGGTGCGGTGTCCAATAAAAGGGTAGTCCACAAGAGTAGTCAGGGGGCAATATGTGGATCTAGGGTTGGTAGAGAGCAGCAATCTGGTAAACAAAGCAGGGGGTCTGGTATACAGGTAGGCAGATACTAGTTGGAAACAGGACAGGCTTCTAGCTTAACAGGCTCCACACTGGGTATTGGATGTCAATGCTGAAGCACCCTGGGAAGGGTGTGGCCTCCTTTAGTAGGAGCACACTGGCTAGGTAATGAGTGCACCTGAATGCGTTGAGCTGAAGGAAAACCCAGTTCATTATAGGGCAGCACCTTTCATGTACTGTCCAGTTAGGATTCCGGGTGCGGCAGCACCGGATAAGCCTTTCCTGACAGTTCTGCTTTATCCTGAGACTACAGTGGATATCGATGTTGTAGTGGCTGATGGGTACACCCAGTAAAGTATCCATATGCCATCAAATACGAGCTTTGAAGCTCCTAAGAATGTGAGTGCCTGATTTAGATTGTTCCAGAGCATTTCATGTTTTTTTTTACAGATTTATGCTATTTTCTGCATGATTATCTGTTTATATTTTACATATAATCTTGAAGACATTCCTTTTCATGTTCCATTCTAATATATGGTTCAGCCGTTGACTCAGAGGGTTTTGTACATCCAGTGATCTATGTAAGCTATTTTCCTGTACGTTTTGTTGGAGTGTTAACACAGGAGCGCTACACTCTTATTTTTTGTATCGATGGAGTTGGAATGTTTAGCATTGCCTTTGTTATATGGATATTCTAGTAGTCTGTCAGTTGTGCCGTAAATGTACACTTTCTTCTACCAAATGCATATTGATTCTGTTTAAATCTGGCGAGAGGCTTGCTAAATAATATTCCAACTTTTTAGCTGAAAAAAGAGCAGTGAGTAAATGGCTCTCACTCTGTCCCTCCCTTTCTCTGAGTCTACAGTTTCCTGACTATACATATAAATTGTGGCAGGCTCATGCAATGTGTGATCACGTTTTGTAACTTAATACCCATCATTAAACACTAAGTCACGTGTTTCAACATCTTTAGAGCTATATTAACCCTTTCGCTGCGGAGGACGCGCTCAGCGCGTCCACCCGCATGTAACGTTCCTTGCGGTGGACGCGCTGAGCACGTCCTCCCTTTGGGGCCAGCGTTCGGCCGGGTTCCGGCCGATCGCTGGCCCCCCCGGTGTGGGCTGACATCCTCGATGTCAGGCCAGCACCCGGAACCGCTGCCAGCCTAATAAGGTGTCATCGCGGCTGCGCGATGACACCTAATTCAGGCACCCCCCCGAATGTGCAGAGGAGGCGCCTGAAAGGGAGGTGGGGAGGTCCTTCGGACCTCTCTCCCTCCTGATCGCCGGTGTTGCGGGGGTTAATCCAGGCACCGTTTGGAAGGGCACAGCCGTGCATAGCACGATGACGCCAGTCCTGGAGTTAAGCCCTAACTGCCACCAATGGTGGAGATAGGGGGTTCCAATGAACCCCCTATCTCCCGATCCGTGGCAGTTAGGGGTTAATGTTTGATATTGTTGGATCGGCCAGAGCATGGCCGTTCCAACAATACCAAACTTGACTATGAAAAAAGTTTTTTTTAAAAAAATTTAAAATAAAAATAAAAATAAAAAGATATTTTAAAAAAAATTATAAAAAAAAAATAAACAAGTTTTTTTTCTTTTTTTTGGTTCGTTAATGCAGCAATATTGTTCCCATTTCAATTATAATGTGAACAATGATGCTGCACTAACGATTTTTGTATGCGGTGCGTTTGTTAAAAATCACGTAATTTTCCCCAAAAAAAAATTTTACGAGACCCCATTTCTAATTTTTTTAACAAGCGCACCCCATACAAAATATAACCGCAATTGCTCGCATGTTAAAATGTGAAAAAAAAACACTTTACACATTGTAAATTATTGAAAATTCATATTTTATTGCATTTTTTGTTAGAATATACAGACAGGTCATGACGTATACATATACTAATGACATATTATGAATCTGCCGAGTCTGACGGAAAGAACGATATATAATATGTCTGGGTCATACACTAAAATAAGCCTTCAAAACACGTTTAAACATGATGAGCAAAACCGGTAAAAATGACCTCAGCACAGAGGCAGGATATGCCTCAGCAGCGAAAGGGTTAAAGTGGAGTATTCTGAATGTTGAATGGTATGTTCATTGGTCTCAAAGCAGCCTTAAGAAAAATGTATGTTCAGGTTGAGTGTAGTCAATCTGGTTTTGTATATATTAGGGATGCACCGATACCGATACTAGTATCGATATCGGTGCCGATACCGGGTACTGCAGGAGTACTTGGTACTCGTGCAGTACCCCCGATATTTTATTCCGATACCGGAAGCCGGCATTGAGCCGGCTTGCCGGTATCCGAGGGGCTGGGGCGACTGTCCGAATGCTCTATCTGCATTCGGACAGGCCCTGCAGCTGCTCATCGCATTGTTTATACTTACCTTCCTTCAGCGCCGCCGGGAAAGTCTTCTCGCGCGCGCGCGCTCCTTGGAAGGTCCCCAGCCGCGACCACGTGGGACCATGTGATCACGGCTGGGGTCCTTCCAACGAGCGCGCGCGGGGAAACTTTCCCGGCGTCGCTGAAGGAAGGTGAGTATAAACAAAGTGAGCAGCTGCAGGGCCTGCCCGAATGCAGATAGAGCATTCGGACAGGCCCTGCAGCTGCTCTCCGCTCATACTTACCTTCCTTCAGCGACGCCGGGAAAGTTTCCCCGCGCGCGCTTGTTGGAAGGACCCCAGCCGTGATCACATGGTCCCACGTGGTCGCGGCTGGGGACCTTCCAAGGAGCGCGCGCGCGAGAAGACTTTCCCGGCGGCGCTGAAGGAAGGTAAGTATGAGCGGGGGGGCATATCCATGAGCAGGGGGGCATAACCATGAGCAGGGGGCATATCCATGAGCAGGGGGGCATAACCATGAGCAGGGGGCATAACCATGAGATGGGGGGCATATCCATGAGCAGGGGGGCATAACCATGAGCAGGGGGGGCATATCCATGAGCAGGGGGCATATCCATGAGCAGGGGGGGCATAACCATGAGCAGGGGGCATATCCATGAGCAGGGGGGGCATAACCATGAGCAGGGGGCAATATCCATGAGCAGGGGGGCATATCCATGAGCAGGGGGGCATAACCATGAGCAGGGGGGCATATCCATGAGCAGGGGGGCATAACCATGAGCAGGGGGGCATATCCATGAGCAGGGGGGGCATATCCATGAGCAGGGGGGGCATAACCATGAGCAGGGGGCATATCCATGAGCAAGGGGGGCATAACCATGAGCAGGGGGGGGCATATCCATGAGCAGGGGGCATATCCATGAGCAGGGGGGCATAACCATGAGCAGGGGGCATATCCATGAGCAGGGGGGCATATCCATGAGCAGGGGGGCATATCCATGAGCTGGGGGGCAATTATCCATGAGCTGGGGGCAGGATATCCATGAGCTGGGGGCATAACCATGAGCAGGGGGCATATCCATGAGCAGGGGGGGCATAACCATGAGCGGGGGCATATCCATGAGCTGGGGGGCAATTATCCATGAGCTGGGGGGCAGGATATCCATGAGCTGGGGGGCAGGATATCTATGAGCTGGGGGCAGGATATCCATGAGCTGGGGCAATATCCATGAGACCTGGGGGCTTTATAGAAGGTCTGTTCTTATTGGAAAGCGTCACATGACATAAAATAAAAGTATCGGTAATTGGTATCGGTGAGTACTTGAACAAAAGTATCGGTACTCGTACTCGGTCTTAAAAAAGTGGTATCGGTGCATCCCTAGGATATATATATATATATATATATATATATCACCAGGAAAGGAGCACTCACAGACTTATAGAAAAATAAAACAACTATTTATTAGGATGTCATTAAAAAAACCGACTTTATATATTATATTCGTGAGGATTTTTTGCACCACGGCACCCCTTGAAGACATTTCCAGAGCGTGAGTACTGAGAAGTTGGGTCGTTTTGATATATATATAAGATAATGGAGGGAGGCACACGAGGACTTCTCTAAAAGATCAAAATTTATTAACCCTTTCCATGCGGAGGATGCGCTCAGCACGTCCTGCCGCATGGCTACTTCGCTGCGGAGGATGCGCGTCCTCCCTTTGCAGCGGCGATCGGCTGGGATTCCTCGATGTCAGCCCAGCCTCCGGGACCCCAGCGGGCACGATAGACGTCATCGCGCCTGAGCAATGACGTCTATTTCAGGCACTCCCCTGCCATTGTGGGGAAGGTGCCTCTCCCCCTTCCAATCCGTGCGGGCCAGTGAGTAAAGACAGGCACCGCTTGGAAGGGCACAGCCTGCCCTTCCAAGCGGCAGCTGTCTTTAACCCCTAGGGGGCTGGATCGCGATATGGCGCTGACATGCGCCATATCGCGGTCCCCTCCCGGAGCTGGCCAACATCTTGGATGTCAGCCAAGCTTCCGGGATATCCCCCTAACGACTGGCGTCATCGCGCATAGCGCGATGTCGCCAGTTTCTCAATTAACCCCTTGCTGCCACCTATGGTGGAGATAGGGGTTCCAATGAACCCCCTATCTCCCGATCCGTGAGAGCTATGGCCAGAGCATGGCCTTTCCAATGATACCAAACATGACCATGTGCATTGTAAAAAAAAATAATTAAAAATAAAATTAAAATTAAAAAAATTAAAATATAAAAATTAAAAAAAAATTGTTTTTGTTTTGTTTTATTAGTGAAGCAATATTGTTCCCATTTCAATTATAATGTGAACAATGATGCTGCACTAAACATTTTTTCTATGGGGGCGTTAGCTAAAAAACACGTATTTTTCCCCAAAAAAGTAACGATTCCCCGTTTCTAATTTTTTTAACAAGCGCAACCCATAGAAAATATAACCGCAAACGCTCGCCTGTTAAAATGTGAAAAAAAACACTTTACACGTTGTAAATTATTGAAAATTCTACTTTTATTGCATTTTATGTTATAATATACAGACAGGACATAACGTATACATATAATAATGATATATTATGAATCTGCCGAGTCTCCCGGAAAGAGACTATACGATATATAATATGTCTGGGTCGCATAATAAAATGTGACTTCAAGTCGCATTTAAACATGATGAGCAAAACCGGTAAAAATGAGCTCAGCACAGAGGTGTGAAAAGGCTCAACGAAAGGGTTAAGTTAAGTGTATATATATATATATATATATATATACAGTTGTGTTCAAAATTATTCAACCCCCACTGAAATTGAGTGTTTTGGTCAGTTTAACATTGATTTTGATCATTCAGTCATCTTGCTTACAATTAAATCAAAGAGGCACGTGTAGGTCAGACAAATATAACATAACATTTATAATGAAATAACCACAAATGTCTTTTCTGTGCTCACATCATTATCAGTTTTATTCAACCCCCAAGTGACATTCAATCTTAGTACTTAGTACAACATCCTTTTACAGTTATAACAGCTTTTAAACGTGAAGCATAGCTTGACACAAGTGTCTTGCAGCGATCTACGGGTATCTTCGCCCATTCGTCATGGGCAAAAGCCTCCAGTTCAGTCACATTCTTAGGCTTGCGCACTGCAACTGCTTTCTTTAAGTCCCACCAGAGGTTCTCAATCAGATTTAAGTCAGGTGACTGCGATGGCCACTCCAAAATGTTCCAGCCTTTAATCTGCAACCATGCTCTAGTGGACTTGGAGGTATGCTTGGGATCATTGTCCTGTTGAAAGGTCCAACGTCTCCCAAGCCTCAGGTTTGTGACGGACTGCATCACATTGTCATCCAATATCTCCTGGTACTGAAGAGAATTCATGGTACCTTGCACACACTGAAGCTTCCTGTACCTGCAGAAGCAAAACAGCGCCAAAGCATGATTGACCCCCCTGCCATGCTTCACAGTAGGCAAGGTGTTCTTTTCTTCATAGGCCTTGTTCTTCCTCCTCCAAACATAGCGTTGATCCATGGGCCCAAACAGTTCTAATTTTGTTTCATTAGTCCACAGAACACTATCCCAAAACTTCTGTGGTTTGTCCACATGACTTTTGGCATACTGCAGTCGACTCTTCTTATTCTTTGGAGACAGCAAGGGGGTGCGCCTGGGAGTTCTGGCATGGAGGCCTTCATTACGCAGTGTGCGCCGTATTGTCTGAGCTGAAATTTCAGTACCCACATCTGACAAATCTTTTCTCAGTTCCTCAGCAGTGACATGGGGACTTTTCTCCACTCTACGCTTCAGGTAGCGCACAGCAGTCAAAGTCAGCATCTTCTTTCTGCCATGACCAGGTAGCGTTTCAACAGTGCCCTTTGCCTTGAATTTGCGAATGATGCTTCCTATGGTCTCTCTTGGTATGTTTAACATCTTTGCAATCTTCTTATAGCCATTGCACTTCCTGTGAAGAGTAATCACCTCTTCTCTTGTCTTCCTGGACCATTCTCTTGACTTCACCATGTTTGTAACCACATCAGTAAATGTCTAAAAGGAGCTGAGTATCACAGTCATTTTAAAGCTGCCTAATTGGTGCTTATTATGCTTTATTGCTGCTCCGTGACATCCACGGGTGTTTTCAATACCTGATTGAAAACACTTCAATGAACCTCTGTTCTTCAGAGTGGTAGTCTTTAAGGGGTTGAATAATTGTGTCAATGAAGAATTCACAAAAGAAACATTTACTACTGTATTACAAAACCAAATTAAGTCATTTTAGTTGCATATGGTTCTTTAAAAAGTCCTTGTAGGATTTCATTCCGAATACAATTACAAATGTACACTAAATTCCCTAAAACCCTTTACAGCATTGGGGGTTGAATAATTTTGAACACAACTGTATACACACATATTTATTTATGGCTGCATACATTTATGTTCTTAGGACCCATAATGTGTCATTATATTGATTGCAATATCATTGCTTTAAAGTAAGCCAGAAGAAATTAAGAACAAATGATAGTCACTAGTTTTGCATGGGGCAGGCTGGGATTGTTTATTTATTTATGTATTTGCAAAGTATTTTACCAGGAAGGATACATTGAGATTTCTCGCGGTTTCAAGTATTTCCTGGGTTCAAGAACATTGACATTTTTACAGTCGTTACAGAAATACAAAGTAATAGATTCAAGATATTAAAAACAAAACACAAATATACAGATTAACAGAAAATAAATATGTAGGAGATATATTCACTATGTTACATGTTTACAGGTGCATTCTGTATCGAGGTATGTTAATAGAGATCTCGAGTGACTTTAGACTGGGGGAAGATTTGATGGTGTCTGGGAGGTTATTCCATATTTACGAAGCTCTGAAGATACTACTGAGTTACTATGCTACATACATACCAAATCATGGGAAAATTCACATTACATGAAACTTATATTATTCATATAGTGATAATATAAAGGAGATAACACTTACCGTTGCAAAGGTATGATGTTTCCTGGTGCGACTCTGAACTAAGCATAGATCCTTGGATGTAGAATGTATCTGTTGTCATTGCACAGTGGATCTTTCCAATTTACAGGTTATTCTGGTAAATCTCTTTCTTGATCATTGTGCTTGTAAAATAAAGTCCTTGCTGTAGGATCTGTCAGTATTAATAAGTGCAACACGTGACATGCAAACACTGCTGTACTTTTGTTTTGGATGAAAATATTCCGATAACGAGTGAATTATTTGGCATTAGCAGCAGATTGTTTTATTGGAACAAGAACTTCCTTAAACGGGAACAGGATTTTCAATCCAGCCCTTGTAGTCCCAAAGGAAAATGGAAATGTTTTTGCAACAGACCACATACTGTTTGCACTAAAAACAATAGGGGTTGTGAGTTGACTCTTTATATCTATGCTTAGTGTATACAGCACTTGCAAACATACATATCAAGGACAAAATTCCTGCGTTACACATCACAAAATTATGCAAGTGACCAGTGAAATATTAGCATAGCAGAAAATCAGCTTAATACTAAAACCCAATGCTCACTGTAGTATTATTTGTGAAAACACCAGCAGTATTAACATTACAACAAGGCTTCCGATGTCCGCATATGCAGTAATGCTTTTTGGAAAATCTAGGAAACTCCAAGAGTGTCTGAAGTGATTACTAGACTTAATTTCAATGGTATTGAAATGTGCACAGACGTGTAAGTAAAACTATAGGGTTGGTGTATATATATATCAAGGTTGGGGTTAATGTAACCAAAGCTGTTGTAACCTTACCAGAGTCATTACAGTTTATGGAGTTAAGTTTACTACAACAGCTCTAATTAAGTTTACCCCACCTTAGAATAGGGCCCAGCGAGTGTAATTAATATTGAAGGAACAAAATTAAAAGGTTGCCTCCCTATAAACCAAGCAGTCTTGGCCATTCATTTCCACATACCCAGACGTACACATTTCAGTCATACATTTCCCAACACAAAGTTATACATGTAGACACACAACTGTAGTCATACATTCCTTCACACACACACACACACACACACACACACACACCACACACACACACACACACACACACACACTCAGACAAGTAAATACATCTCCACACATAGCCATACATTTGCACACACAGATACATCCAGGGTTATTCAGAGAGAGGTGAAAACCAGGAGCCATCTAGCAAAGAGATCTGAATTGTGGCCGAAAGGTAACCGAACAGTGAAATTCAGCATACGGTTACCTTTCCTGGCCATTCAACTATCCAGAGAGCAGGCAGTTCGCCAAATGTTGGCGAATTGCCTGCACATACGGTGCCTGTTCGAGGGCAGTGAAATCCCCTTACAGAAGCAATGCTTTATCTATTCAGAGAACAAAAACCAGCAGTGAAAAGCTGCCAAAATGCCCTGCTGTTCGGTGGTTTCATGCTGCAGATTTATTTAGGCGAATTCCATAGGCTTTAATGTTAAAAATATTCCCATTTTAATCCAATATCTAATAAACCGTTTATTATTATATTCTGCAGTAAAAAGGCTCTTTATTTATAGAATTTTTTTAGGATCTTTCAGGTATTTTTTTTCTTTTTTTAAAAAAATCATTTTTTATTTTTTCTGTAACAGCCCTTTTAATTATCATTCCCTGGACCTCATATGTAAATTTCAGACATTTTCGCTCAGTAGTTTCTTTGCAAACAGCGTTTCACTTTTCAAACATTCAACATTTGTCTGCGGTGTCGTTTTTTTTTCCGGCAGCTGCTCTGCGCTGTGATCGGCGGCTGCTCGGGTTTCTCCGGCGTGTTCAGCGGGGTTAATCCAGATGATTTTGCAGGTTTCGGTGTGTGTTCGCCTGGTTTTGCGGTGAGTGTTCGTCGGGTTTGCGGCGGCTTTTCCCTGCAGTACGATGGCCCTGTGGTGCTTGCTGAATATACCGCAGGGTCGCCGAAATGGGATCGCCAAATCGCCCCGAATTGAAGAGAACGAAAAGTCACCAAACGTGCCGTGAATTTTCGATTCTCTTTGAATAACCCTGTAGGTCAAAATAGCCAAACCAGAAAAATTCTGCCATTTGTCTCACTTTCCAAATCTGCTATTTGGTCTAGAGTGTTCTCTTCTCCAGCCAATTCTCCTGGTTTTCACCTCTCTCTGAATAACCCTGACAGACAGATATGCACACTTAACCATACATCTCCACACACATCAAGAGAACTATTACATTCAAAACACTTACGTTAGCGCTCACCTGCGTGAGCGTTAACGTTAGCATTGGTGGCCCTAGCGTGGGCGCAGCATATTACCATCCAATTGCTAACGGGTTTTCAGCGCGAGCTTACTGTACTTTGTGCTCTCTATGCTTAACATGGGGAGCGCAAAGAGTTAATTAGGGATAGGATTACAAAGTCGTAACGCTAATTACCCCCAAAAAAATTACATACCCACCATCCAGGGAGCAGGGAGAGACTGGTGGAAAAAAGCCCCCCAGTCTCTCTCTGCGAATCACTACGCTAACCTGCTGGATCTCCCGAGGCGAGATCCTGCAAGTCATGTGATCGCCAGCGACTGCCTCAATGGAGTCCTATGGACTCCATGGAGGGGATGCTCGTGGCGGCGCATCCTGGGGCTTAGCACCGGATTACGATGCAGGCAGGTTTTTTAGCGCCTGCATCGAAATATCATGCTAAAATGGGGACGCAAAGGAGAAACCTGCAGGGGGAAGGTTTTTCTTCCTAGCACCCCTGTTTTAGCGTTGGGATCATAAAAGTGCCCCAAGAATTTGCAGACACACATGCATGCACACTTAAACAGACAAACACACCTAGCCATATATTCTCACACACACACAGGCCCCCCCCAAAATTGGGAATGCCTTAGACATACATTTCCACACATACAAACACGTTTCACCATGCATTTTCAAATGCAGGTACAAAAGTACACATGCAGATATATAATCTTAGTCATACTTCCTGCGCATGCAGACCCTTAATATTGTGACTTCCTTAGCCGTACAACTAGCCATACAAATCCCCCCTGACACACAACCATACATTTAGACACTGGTATAATAATTTCTGTAAAAGGGGAGAGGGTTTACCATGGGCTCCCATAGCTTGTTTATGCACAATTGCAACATGATTTTTACAATCCATTATATACTGTACTATTATGTATAATGGATATTCTTACACTGAATGCATAGTATTAGCCATCAGAACATTTGGCAGAAAATCTTACAGATTGAATATGAAATGGCCTATCATCTATTTAAGTCACTCATTACATTATTAAATCATGACAAGCACCTGACCCTGGATGCAAACTGTATCACTTGCCTGTTTTTTAGAAGGCAGTATGTATGTAGCACAGGCACACATTTACCATGAGATCTCATCCTTCTGCCTCTGCTGATTCTAGCCACAAGTCTCACTCTCAGCTACAGAATTGGCAAGACCAAGAAGAGCTACAACAGTAGGCTGTGTAAACTGCTTCACTGCACTGCTGTCTCGCATTCAACCAAACGGCCTCTCCAGCATGCAGCCAATCGGCTGACCCTGGAGCCAGTTGAGCAGCTCTTACTTGTGATGAAGGAGTTCCTCTTCTGTGTGTGGCTAAAAACCTCTGCAATGCACTAATTGACTTTTACAATTGCACCGGCCCCCTGGGCAAATGCCTGGTGTACCTGACAGCCAGTCCGGCTTAGGCACCACTTGTAAATATGTGTATGGCACTTAACTGTACTTTTACATTTCCTATTGAATATATGGTAAGGAGAAATTTAGTGGGAACCATTGAATAGTGAGTGATACCTAGTCACCTATTATTTATGGTCGCTGCTGTAGAACGTTAAAAAATAAAACTTTCTCCTCCTGCAGTGAAGAGGAAGGTGCCTCTTCTCATCATAAATTAAATAGATACTTATGGGCTAACGCAAAAAATGAATCAAATAAACCTTTACTGATTCATGTTGATATCAGTCGCAAATAGTAATCTTTGAAGCTATTGTGACTGTAACCACACCACCTACCACATGATCTCACTCAGCAGCTATGACAGTATGGCACGTATGCTTTAGTTAATTCTGAATCTTGTGCATTTTATTTGAATACTTACGCTCTCATGTGTGTGCTGACATTTCTCAAGGTATATTGAATAAATGCCTTGTGATGTTATCCACCTTTTCCAGAACCATAGGAAGCCAATCAGGGCCGGATTAATTTAGGGGCAGATGGAGCAGCAGCTCCAGGCCCATGTCTCAGTATAGGCCCAGAGAAAGGATAACTATGTCTGCATTCGGACCCCTCTATCTCCAACTCCATAGCAGCTACAGGGCCAAGTGCCAGAGCATGGCCTTTCCAGTGATGCCAAACATGACCAGCTTTTAAGTAAAAAAAATAAAATACTAAAAATTTACTTTTTATTTTTCTTTCCAACAGTAATATTTTTCACTTTTCAATTATAAAGTAAACAATGATGCTGCACTAACTAACCATCACATTTCTCATGTCACCAACAAGTGTGGAGGTGATGGGCGATGGTACAATCCACTGTTACGAATTGTTACATCAAAAACCTAAACCGCTGCACTGCAGCGAAGAGCACTGGGGGGAACTTTGGACCCCTGCCTCACTAATCTTTACACCTCACAAGGTCAATTGAGGTGTCATTGGACAGGTCAGAGTCTGGCCTTTGCATTAATACACAACATGACCATGTAAAATATAAAAGAAAAGAAACCAATTTTTTTATTTATTTATTTTTAGTTCCAAAGCGATGGCATTGTCAATTTGTCACGTATAAAATGAACAATACCACTGCCATTACTCACCTTCTCATTTCCCATGCTGGGAGCAAGGTCAGTGTTTTATACATAGTTATATTATTCGTAAAAAAACATGTTCCAAAATACAAGGGAAATATTTCATTTTTATAAATTTTTTGGTTAAAATCTTATATATCAGAAAAATGCAGTAACAGAGTCCCATTTCACATTTTTATTTAACATGAATTCACTATAGAATATATAACCACAAAGGTTGGGATGATAAAATGGGAAAAATAATGTTACACTCTTTAAATGATTTATATCTGAATGAAAAAATAATCACACAGTATCTGCCTGGTGAGATATACTCGTATCCGCTCTATTAAATAACCAAAAATATGTTTTCATTTCACTAAATTACAAAAAAAGCCCACCAAAATATTCAGCTCCAGGCCCATAGAGATCTTAATCCGGGCCTGAAGCCAATGCATCTAGGGCTATATTACAATCTTCGTGCAAAAACCCTCGCGCAAAGCGTAAATTTTTGCGCCAAGCGTTAAACTTTTGCCTGTGCAAATCACCACTGGAATTACAATCCTCGCACGTCTTTTCATCCAGCGATCAATAACGCGTGCATACAGGACGCGCCCAAATGCTCACGCAGTACCGTCGCGTGCAAAAATCAGTTTGCACACTGTTTTTTTCTCGCGATTCAGCCAATCAGAATTAAGAACCACAATTATCTCACGTTAAGAAATTGTGCCTGTCAAAGTCAATCTGAGCATATATGTTGCAGCAATAATACATGTACACACAACTTGTTTTATTGGTTTGGTATGAGTAGAATGTGTGACTATACTTTGCTGCATTCCTTTTTATGGGCTGGTGTATTTGGTTTCGGCCAGGTTGTTCAGATTTGCCATTAACACCAGCTTTTAGGAGTTGCTAAAATTATGTGTGAAAAGGCTATGCGGTAATTACCGCAAAATAGATTGTAATACCATCCTCGTACCAGCGCACATTCGCATTTGCGCTCACAATGTTAAGTATAGGATGCGTGCAGGACAGTAAGCTCGCACAGGGTTCGCGCAGGTTCACCCGCGGTAGACGATTACGCGCGGTTTTTGCGCTGACTATGTAATACGGGATTCGGCGCAAATGGTTTTACCCCTCGCTTTAATGTTTTTTTTGTGCAGGCGCAAAGGTTTGCGTGAAGATTGTAGTTTAGCCCCTAGTGTCTAGTGCTTCTGGTTATTTTACTCTGCTTGTATTGTAGTAAGACATTTTCAACATATTTCAATTTAATATAGAATATTAATTAGTAGTATTAGTAACAGTAGAAGTAGTGTCACATCTTGAGTAATATATACATATCACTGGTACAACATTTGCATCAGTACATTATTAAATCACATTCCGTAACATGTACCGTATGATTGTAATTGATATCATATACAAAATAAAAGTTCAAATAAACAGCTCGTAGAAATTACGCTCCATTAAAAATATGTCAGCTTAAATTTTTAATGGATAATCAATTTATTAAAGTTATTTTTATATCTGACACTGTATCATGCATCATTCGCTGATGAGAGCATTATGCAGAAACAATAGTGGTGATTTAATTTAAATGTACTCCATTTTTACCCTCCTCTGCCTTTCAGCATTTTAGGTTCAATTAATCATTTTTCTATTCATAAGTCTCTATTCTTTGATGGTGATGTCAGTTTAGTTAATTATAGAAAAAAAATGCGCTACAACATTTTTTTTTAAGGTGACAAATGTATGTGGTTGAAATTCATTGCTTACGGCCTTTAAGAGTGATATTTAATGTTCCCAAAAGAACAATAAGGGAAGCGGGGATTTGCGCGTATGAGAGTTATCATAGCTCCTTTTGGGTCCTTTGCACCACAGAAATATCCTGCATATACTGTTACAAATAAACACATTTAAATTTCATTACTGCACACAGGTTACTACTGTCATTCTAATGCAAAAAGACACTCTGCAAAATAGAAAATGAGGGCTCAAAAAATTACTGGGTTGCTGACGAGGACAATCAGTGCTTGAATAACTAGCCAAATCATTAAGATGCATTATGAGTCGACAGATTGAATGCTCATTCAATCTGTTGACTCATTCTCCAACTATGTCAGCAAAGAGTATATGTGAGCATAGTACAAGAAGAAAGCTTGGCTAGGTCTTCAAGCCTTCAAGGGGTAAGCCATGGGTTAGCAATAGCAACCTTGGTCCTACTGATGTTTTGGGACTACATTTTCAATTATGCTTAGCCACTGATGAGGTTGTCTTGGACTCGTGCAAAAAAAAGTGGTGACAAAGCATATGGTGGGCCAAGGTTGCTGACTCCTCCTGTAAATAAACTCTCCACTACGAAGAGCTGTAACAACAACCAGTGGCGTGGCGTGGGTTGTCAGCGCCCGGGGCAAGGCAAGATTTGCGCCCCCCCAAACCTGTGGACACATTGGCACGCCCTGATTCCCTTCCATCCACCAGTAAAGTGTATGTATGTGAGGTGGTGTGCACTGACTGCAGGGTTATTCTCATATTTCTATGTATTTGTGCACTGCCGTGTGCAGTCTGCTTAAACATAACAGCAATAAAAGTCACAGTAATGTGCGGTGCATATGAGCACAACACAGAGCTCAACAGCAATAAGATGCACAGTAATATGCAGTGTATATGAGCGTATCACACAGCTGTGTAGAAATAAAACTCAGCAATATGCTGTGTGTATGAGCGTATCACAAAGCTGCATAGAAATAAAACTCATAGCAATATGCTGTGTGTATGAGCGTATCACAGAGTTGCGTAGAAATAAAACTCATAGCAATATGCTGTGTGTATGAGCGTATCACAGAGCTGCGTAGAAATAAAACTCATAGCAATATGCTGTGTGTATGAGCGTATCACAAGCTGCGTAGAAATAAAACTCATAGCAATATGCTGTGTGTATGAGCATATCACAGAGCTGTGTAGAAATAAAACTCATAGCAATATGCTGTGTGTATGAGCATATCACAGAGCTGTGTAGAAGTAAAACTCATAGCAATATGCTGTGTGTATGAGCGTATCACAAAGCTGCTTAGAAATAAAACTCATAGCAATATGCTGTGTGTATGAGCATATCACAGAGCTGTGTAGAAATAAAACTCATAGCAATATGCTGTGTGTATGAGCGTATCACAGAGCTGTGTAGAAATAAAACTCATAGCAATATGCTGTGTGTATGAGCGTATCACAGAGCTGGTTGGGAATAAAAATAATAATAAATTAATATAAAATATATTTAAAATTAAAATATTCAAGTAGTTACACAACAAATTGAAATTGATTAAATTATTTATTTTAATAAATTATATATATTAAAATTATAGAATCCAGATCTCCACACTCCATCTCTGCGGTATCTATTGTTCCAGTGCTGGGAACTGTCTGCTCACATAGAAATATTCCTGATATCATTCGGGATACCAGTCTCCGTGTGGTGGGATATCAGGAATATTTATATATTAAAATTATATATTAATAGTCTATAAATATAGTACATTATATTTAAATATTAAAATAAATAAATTTAAAATTATATTAAAACGTATTAAATTACAGATTATTAAAATAAATTAATTATATCTTAATATATTAATATAATTATACAAAATTTCAAAACAAAATATATATATTTCTAATTATTACTAGTAATGAGCCCCTGAGCATACTGTGAGCCCCGCGTGGGGACAGGGTGACAGGAGAGTGTGAGGAAGCGCTGGGTAAGGAAGCAGCTTGTTCTCTGGCTGCACAGTGCTGTCTGCATTCAGTCCAGTGCCTGGTACCTCAATTTTTGATTGGGACCCCCACTGCCAGAACCTGAGCCCAGTGCCAGACCCTGAGCCCAGTGCCAGCTCCTTCATCTCCACTGTCTGGAGCAAATAGCCAGTCCCTGTGTCTCCTGTCATCCAATGTATCAAAAAAAAAAGCCTGATTTCTCTAAGGCAGTTCATGTCCCCCCCCCCATTTTACTAACTGTCTTGGCTGTCATGATGGGGCTCGTACTGTGTCTGCAGCCTCTGACAGTCTCCTCCTTCACACTGTCTGTGTGCAGAGGCCATGCAGTCACACCAGGAAGAGGATGGAAGTGGGGGAGGAGCCATACATGTGAGCTGCCTGCAATCACAGCTTGTGTGACCTGCAGGCAGCTCCTCCTCCTCTTAGTCTCCTCCAATCCGTTAGAACTTTGGAGCAGCACACGGAGGGAGCAAAGCCACACCCCCTCCCTCTCTCTGTCTCTCTGCCGCCGCGCTGGAGTCTGAGTGCAGGTGCTCGCCCAGACATAAAGGAAAAAATAAATAAATAATCGGGAAAAAAACGGCTGGACTTCAAGCCTGCGGTACCTGGACATTATTAGGGGCGTAAATTTCTTTCGAAATTTTGCGCACCTAAGTAAAATTCGCCCGGGGCCACGGCCCCCCTGGCCCCCCCCACGCTACGCCACTGACAACAACCAAGGACAGTTGGGTGACGTTGGTTAGACACCTGTCAAACTGATTACTAAACAAGCTTAATTGGTCAAATCACTATTATTTTATAATCCTTTATTTATATAGCGCCACATATTCCAAACCGTTTTACAAGATCAGTGTACAAGTTGTTGATACATTAGAATACCACACATGGATGATATGACCTGATTCAGGAGGACCCTGTTCCCAAGGGAATTTATAATCTATGAGATATAGAAGCATTTTGTGAGGAAGGTGCGTCCATATCGTTAGGTGTCTTGCCCAAGGACACTCGCTGGTGGCATCTTGTGAGTGGGTTTGGGTCATCTTTCCATGATTGTAGAGCAGTGACCTGGTGGTTAGGCTGAGATGTATTGGAGGGATGTGCTGAATGGTAATTTGACCTGCTTCTCCATGGTTGAAGGGTAGAGACGTTACCACTGGACTCCACAGACGTTATTGTGTGGTAGGCAAGTACCATTAGGTGTCTTGCCCAAGGACACTAGAGGTTCTTTGGTTGGGATTTGAACCTGTGTCTACATGATTATAGAGCAGTGATGTTACCTCTACTCCATCCAGCCAGTACATATTGGAGCAGTCTTAAGTTAGCGGGTGTAACTACAAGGGTCGCAGCGGTCCCACTTGAGTCCGGGCCCTGGCATTCCACTATTGGAGGGGGGCCCAGGCAGTGGTGGAACCACTGGTAACCCTTTAAGGACCAAGGGTCTTTAAAGTCAATCAGGGTTATTCAAAGAGATTCGAAAAGTCACCGCACGTTCGGTGACTTTTCGTTCTCTTCAATTCGGTGCAAATCGGCTTTCCCATTTCGGCTACCCTGCGGTGTATTCAGCAAGCACCACAGGGCTGTCGAAGTGCAGGGAAAAGCTGCCGAAAACCCACCGAAAACCTGGCGAAAACACGGTGAATGCACGCCGAAACCCACAAAAACATCTAGATTAACCAGTCGAAGACGCCGGAAAAACCCGAGCAGGAGCCAATCACACGCAGCGCAGCCGCTGGAAAAAGCCGACACTGCAGACGAAGGCAATGAATAAATTAGAAAGACAGTTTGCTTGAATGAGGCTGGAAAAAGCCGACACTGCAGACGAAGGCAATGAATAAATTAGAAAAACAGTTTGCTTGAATGATTGAAAAGTGAAACACTGTTTGCAAAAAAACTACTAAGCGAAAATGTCTGAAATTTACATATGAGATCCAGGGAATGATAATAAAAAGGGCTGTTACAGAAAAAATAAGTTAAAAAAAAATCTGACTTTTTTAAAAAAAAAAAAGAAAAGTGGTTAAAATATCCTAAAAAATCTATACATAAAGAGACTCTTTACTGCAGAATTTTATAATGAACGGTTTATTAGATATTGAATTAAAACGGGAATATTTTTAACATTGAAGCCTATGGGATTCTCCTGAATAAATCTGTTGCATGAAACCACCGAATGGCAGGGCATTTCGGGAACCTTTCACTGCTGGTTTGTGCTCTCTGAATAGATGAAGCAGTGCTTTTTTATGGGGATTTCACTGCCCTCGAACGGGCACCGTATGTGCAGGCAATTTGCCAGGATTTGGCGAATTGCCTGCTCTCTGGATAGCCGAATGGCCAAGAAAGGTAACCGAATGCTGAAAATCAGCGTTCGGTTACCTTTCTCCAGCCATTCGGATCTCTTTGAATAACCCTGAATGTATTTATGATTGAACAGTTCTGTCATTGGTCCTTAAGAGGTTAATCAGGCAGCAGAGGCCTTGTTATTTTTCCTCTGGCTATCCATCATGAGTCTGACACTTCCTGGTGTCTCTTTGCAGGTCTGGTGGTCCCTTGCTTGTGATCGCTCAAGTGTGATGTGTCCCTATCTGTCTCTTGAAACAAAGTAGTTCTTCTGCACACTAATTTCATAAAATAATCACAAAAAGGGTGCTCATCTGCAAGAAGGACTCACCAAGGTCCTATAAATGTGTAACTAAACCACAATAAATCAAGAGGGCACAACCATGAAATAATATATACCAAAAGTATAATAAAAAATATCTTTAAATAAATACAAAAATATATAATGTCAGTAACAAGAGTAAAGTATCACAAATGTTACATATAGCTACAGTACACAATATGCAGCATATAGTAAGGCAGCCCCACAGGCTCAGCAAAAATAAACACAAGAAAAACCAAATAGCTGAACCATATGAAACAAGCAATATTATGGAAAGCACAATGTGAAAAGCAGCCAAAACATAAAGTGGATCAGTACAAACTCCTGAAAGCCAAGACAAGGCACCCCAACATTTTGGCGATCTATCGCCTAGTATCCCTATTATATATGCATTAGCTATGGAATTTAATGCGATGGTAATATTAATATAATAGGGATACTAGACAATAGGTTGTAGTATTATTAGGTTTGGAAACCAGCACATTTTGGATAGTGCAGGAGACATGTATACAGGTATTTTTGCAAAATGTTTTTAGTAAAAATGCAAAACTCTATCGCTGGGGGGGGGCCTTCATGGATTCTTGCACTGGGGCCCTGAGGTGTCTAGTTTCGTCTCTGGTGGGTGATATGTTAGGGTTAGGGGTAGCTTTGAGGGAAATAAACTTATAAAACCCATGATTTACCTCTGGTAAGAAGAAGAAACTGCAATTCGCTGCTGACCTCTTTCCTAAGAACACAGTGTTTGTCCTCTGGTACTCCGAGCTATAATCAGTCCTCAGTTTTCATTGTATTTCACAGATCCACAAGGTTCTCCGTCACATTGAAAACATTTTTCTATACAACAGTCACTAGACGTGTTTCAAAAATTCAGGAATTATCCCTATTTCAGAGAATATGTTTGGGGTATGGAAAAAAAACAAGGTTAGTCGAAGACGTTTTAGACGACGACATGCCTAACCAAATAAAAATGTAGTTTACAATCAGAATAAACAATCTTTACGTCAATGGATTTGTAACATCAACAACATTTAGTTGAGATACTTATTGCAGTTTTGTTAGGCATTTACACACGCCAAATACATGAAACGTAAAAAGGATTGATATGAGGGCCGAAAGGTTTGGACCAGAAGAGGGAATGCTACTCCTTAATAGAGACATATGAGAGATGCAGTATGCTGATTCTTCAAAAAAAAAAAAAATGGGTGCATGACATTTAGGCTCCTTTGTCAAAGGACATTTTACTGACGCCTACAACACCAACACCACACATAAAGCTAAACACACACACATATATATACAAGAACTCCTTGACCATTAAAGAAGGGGAGCATGACTGCTGGTCTGGGATCAACTGCTAAGGATGTGAGCTGAGGGCCCATTGGTTGCAGGTGTGCACTTATCAGGTATATACAGTCAGGTCCAGAAATATTGAGACATCGACACAATTCTAACATCTTTGGCTCTATACACCACCACAATGGAGTTGGAATGAAACAAACACAATGTGCTTTAACTGCAGACTGTCAGATTTAATTTGAGGGTATGTACTGTACATCCAACTCAGGTGAACGGTGTAGGATTTACAGCAGTTTGCAGATGTGCCTCCCACTTGTTAAGGGACCAAAAGTAATGGGACAATTCCATGGCCAGGTGTGTTATATTCCCTCATTACCCCAATTACAATGTGCAGATAAAAGGCCCAGAGTTCATTTCAAGTGTGCTATTTGCATTTTGAATCTGTTGCTGTCAACTCTCAAGATGAGATCCAAAGAGCCTTCACTATCAGTGAAGCAAGCCATCGTTAGGCTGAAGAAACAAAACAAACCCATCAAAGAGATAGCAAGAACATTAGGCGTGGCCAAAACAACTGTTTGGAACATTCTCAAAAAGAAGGAATGCACCGGTGAGCTCAGTAACACCAACATCAAAAGACCCGGGAGACCACGGAAAACAACTGTGGTGGATGAATGAAGAATTCTTTCCCTGGTGAAGAAAACACTCTTCACAACAGTTGGCCAGATCAAGAACACTCTCCAGGAGGTAGGTGTGTGTGTGTCAAAGTCAAAATCAAGAGAAGACTTGACTAGAGTAAATACAGAGGGTTCACCACAAGATGTAAACCATTGGTGAGCCTCAAAAACAGGAAGGCCAGATTAGAGTTTACCAAACAACACCTAACAAAGCCTTCACAGTTTTGGAACAAGATCCTATGTACAGATGAGACCAAGATCAACTTGTACCAGAGTGATGGGAAGAGAAGAGTATGGAGAAGGAAAGGAACTGCTCATGCTCCTAAGCATACCACCTCATCAGTGAAGCATGGTGGTGGTAGTGTCATGGCATGGGCATGTATGGCTGCCAATGGAACTGGTTCTCTTGTATTTATTGATGATGCGACTTCTGACAAAGCAGCAGGATGAATTCTGAAGCGTTTCGGGCAATAATATCTGCTCACATTCAGCCAAATGCTGCAGAACTCATTGGACGGCGCTTCACAGTGCAGATGGACAATGACTCAAAGCATACTGCAAAAGCAACCAAAGAATTTTTGAAGGGACAGAAGTGGAATGTTATGCAATGGCCAAGTCAATCACCTGACCTGACCTCAATGGGATATTGAGCATGCATTTCACTTGCTGAAGACAAAACTGAAGGGAAAATGCCCCAAGAACAAGCAGGAACTGAAGACAGTTGCAGTAGAGGCCTGACAGAGCATCACCAGGGATGAAACCCAATGTCTGGTGATGTCTATGCGTTCCAGACTTCAGGCTGTGATTGACTGCAAAGGATTTGCAACCAAGTATTAAGAAGGGAAAGTTTGATTTATGATTATTATTCTGTCCCATTACTTTTGGTCCCTTAACAAGTGGGAGGCACATCTGCAAACTGCTGTAAGTCCTACACCGTTCACCTGAGTTGGATGTACATACCCTCAAATTAAAGCTGACAGTCTGCAGTTAAAGCACATTGTGTTTGTTTCATTCCAACTCCATTGTGGTGGTGTATAGAGCCAAAGATGTTAGAATTGTGTCAATGTCCCAATATTTCTGGACCTGACTGTAGGTGAGGTGGTGGGAATGGCTTACCTCTTTGCTTCCTGTCAGCTTTTAAGTGCAAACCTCTGTCCCGTCTGTCCTGTGGTAGATAAAGGTGGGGGATGGGTTTTAATGGAGCCACAGCTTTAGGAGTCATATAGTGAGACTCTACATGAGGAGGCTTGCACTGGGCCTCATGGGAGGGCTGTAGACTCCTGGAGGTTATATCCGAGGGGATGCGCTTATTTGGTAATGGGGAGCCGAGGTTAACTGGTTAGCTACGATTTTTGCCCTCTGGGGCTCCCTGTTACCGACTTGTCAAGTCATTATAGGCAGACTTTTTATTTGGTCATTTAGATTATTATTATATAAATGACATGTACAGAATAACTAACAAAATCCAATGACTTGACAAAATACCAAGATAGTTCTTGCACCATGCTGTATAATATCCTGAAGCTATAGAAATCAGCAAAATTATAACCATGAATCATCAATGGCAAAGCTGCACACACTCCTGGGTGTACCAGCTGTTAGGGTATATAGTATATGTATAAATATTGTAAATGTGATTACATTTAGCATTTATATTCATTTTGTATTTATGTTCTTGTCTTAAATGTATGGCTCAATTACTAAAAAATAACTCTTGGAACTCACCAATATATCATATGTCCCAAGGAAACGCTTCTATCTTTCTCTAAGCTCACACTGCATACTCGAAATGTGTAATTTATATTATATGGGCCTATATCGTTATGATTACAGAATTTATTGGTGGGCTAGTTTTCCCAAGCATTCCACAATTCGATTGCATATGTAGTGCATGGGGGGCTGACCTGGCATTATAATTTGCTATCTGAACGAACTTGTTCTTGTATACAAAACTGGAGTAAATGAGCTTGTACAACTACAACAGGTATGTATTTCACAGCGTGAATAAAGATGTGTATTTTATACAACACAAGGATGTGTAGTGCTAATAGATCTCTAAGGACCCATAACAGCTTCTACACCAAATATATTGAAGGAACAAAGGAAGTTTAGAGGGTTGCATTCCTAAACAGATTTTGTTGTTGGTAAAACAGAAGAAAGCTGACTAATGTGATTTTACAATCAATAAAGCAGGGCGCAGGTTTCAGAATGTATTTTTTTAAAGAAAACAAAACACTATCAGGGTAATTCAAAGAGATTCGAAAAGTCACCGCACGTTCGGTGACTTTTCGTTCTCTTCAATTCGTTTTTTTTTTTGCCGATCCCATCGGCCACCCTGCTGTGTATTCAGCAAGCACCACAGGGTCCCCAAATTGCAGGGAAAAGCTTCCGCAAACCCGACGAAAACTAACCGCAAAACCCGGCGAATGCACGCCGAAAACCCGCAAAAACATCTGCATTAACCCACCGAAAACCACAGAAAAACCCGAGTAGGAGCCAATCACACGCAGCGAAGCCGCCGGAAAAAGCTGACACCACAGACGAGTGAAGTGAATAATTTAGGAAAACAGTTTGCTTGAATGTTTGAAAAGTGAAACGCTGTTTGCAAAGAGAAATATACGTATCTGGTGGCGCGATAACAATCGCTTCTTGGTGTTCAGGTGGTTCTCATGGTATACATCATTAACGTTTTAAACGTTTTTTTAACGTTTTCTCCAAAATTATATAAGTAGGCAAAGGAAACAGATGCTTGCAATCACTCAGAGCCAGTGATGGGGCTCTTCGCTTGTGAGTGGAACAGTTCATTGTCATCTATTCCATCGTTATTTGTACACCCTGCACTATCATATGTATTTTGTGCTTCTTTTTATATAATCCATATTGGACGTTAATGATGTATACCATGAGAACCACCTGAACACCAAGAAGCGATTGTTATCGCGCCACCAGATACGTATATTTCTACTTGTTGTTACATTGGTTTGGGGGAAACCTCTATAGATCTGGTTTGGCATTGGGATACTGGTGGTGGCACATTTTGGGCGCTGACTATCTTTTTTGTGTGGTTTTGGCTGTTTGCAAAGAAACTACTGAGCGAAAATGTCTGAAATTTAGATATGAGGTCCAGGGAATGATAATAAAAAGGGCTGTTACAGAAAAAATAAGTAAACTTAAAAAAAAATTAAAAAAACTGACTTTTGTTTAAAAAAATAAAAATACAGAAAAACGCTTAAAATATCCTAAAAAATCTATAAATAAAGAGACTCTTTACTGCAGAATTTTATAATGAACGGTTTATTAGATATTGAATTAAAACCGGAATATTTTTAACATTGAAGCCTATGGGATTCGCCTGAATAAATCTGCTGCATGAAACCTCCGAATGGCAGGGCATTTCGGGAACCTTTCACTGCTGGTTTGTGTTCTCTGAATAGCCGAAGCAGTGCTTTTTCATGGGGATTTCACTGCCCTCGCACAGGCACCGAATGTGCAGGCAATTCGCCAGGATTTGGCGAATTGCCTGCTCTCTGGATAGCCGACTGGCCAAGAAAGGTAACCTAACGCTGATTTTCAGCATTCGGTTACCTTTCTCAAGCAATTCGGATCTCTTTGAATTACCCTGTACAAATCATGGGGTGCCTCTGAAGTTCTCACAACCTCTCAAATCAATAACATTGTTCTCTTAACCTCTTCACTTAAATTATCTAGTAAACGATGTCTTCAAAGGTATCTGCAGGTCCCCCAAACATCGAGACTGCTCAATCTGGCCTGATTCTGGAGTAATACAATTGGATTTCATTTATTGTAACCAAAATTCATTTGCAAATGGGCTCCAGAATATACCTCTGAAATGTAAATACATCGGACGTCACAGCCAACGTGTTGAAATGATTTGAAAAGTTTTCAGATAATTTTTCCTTCACAGAAGCATGGAACGCAGGCTATAAGGTCATAATGCTTTTTGGCCAGTAAAGAACCATCTGCCTGTCAGATGAGCATACCTGCAATAAACATCTACAGAGGGACACCTCTGTAAATATTAACTGTGTAGGTAATGGAAATAAATTTTCCATAAAATCTACTGGGTCGTGCAAGTGGTTTTACGAAAAATCATTTGATAGTGAAGGGGTTAAAAATGCATACTACACACAAACTGAAGTCACTATCCCCTTCATAGGGCACTATTATGTGCTGTAAGCTAAAAAGGGGACCCTAAGGGGAAAAATTTCTCTCAAATTTCCCCTTAGCACTCCCGTTTTACAAACAGATTACGAGGCAGGCGCTGAATCCAGCAGCCTGCCCTGTTATGGCCGCTAACGCTCCAGGATACTCGGGGCAGCGCTAACGCATCACCATGAGTAATGTATCCCCTCCTGGACTCCATTGAGGGTTGTGCAGCCGGGTCAGCTGACCTTGCAGAGCTGACGCTCTCGCTAGATCCTGCAGATCTGCGGAGTGACACTGGGGATTTTTTTTCCCCTGTCTCACTCTGCTCCCGGCAACCAGAAGCAGCGGATCAGGCAGCCGTTCACGTTAACCTGCCCGTGAAGTGGCGGATTTGTAGGATGTATAGAAACATTTAAAAACAAACAAAATGACGTTTCAAATGATGGTAAACGGTTTTCCTTTAATCTATTCATAAACAACTGCTTGGGGCGGCAGTCTGTAATAAAAGAGGAGACATTTTAGGACACGCAGAACAAGTTTAGTGATTTTTGTGGCTAAATTATGGTGAAACTTATGCAGGCTTTGGATGAAAGTACCAATAGGTGCTTTAAAATTGGGCCTTTAGCGTCGGCAACAGTGCCGTCACACCGTAACCCCTCTGTGGTATTGTGGAAGAGTGCAGGGTTGGACCCTGCGGTCCAAAAAATTAAAATGATATAAATCTGGTAATATAGGCGTCAGTGTCAGTGCAGCCACAATTGCTGGTGGCAATGAGAACACAAAGATTACAACAATTCCCAGATATTTTGTAGACATGAGACCCCCAAAATAGTTGATGGCAGTGAGAACACAAAGATTAGAACAATTCCCAGATATTTTGTAGAAATGAGACCCCCCAATTGCTGGTGGCAGTGAGAACACAAAGATTAGAACAATTCCCAGATATTTTGTAGAAATGAGACCCCCACAATTGCTGGTGGCAGTGAGAACACACAGATTACAACAATTCCCAGATATTTTGTAGAAGTGAGACCCCCCCCAATAGCTGGTAGCAGACTGGCAGTGGGAACACACACTAACACAACAATCTCCTCTCAAAAAACACGTGCTGGGGCTGCGAGGGACGCCTTATATAGTGTGCTGCGGGACTTAGCTCTGTGAGCCCATGATTGGGCAAAATTTGCCCAATCAGGACTCTGAGCCATGATTGGCATAGTCTTGCACCTGTCTTGCACCTAAACTGTGGTCAGGTGCAGGCTGTAGCCAATTACAAGCTTCAAGCCAGTGGAAAAGTGCATTGTGGTCCATTGTGGTGCATTGTGGGCGAACATGCTGCGAACATGTGGAAATGTTCGAAGTTAGCGAACATACGAACTGGCGATGTTCGAATTGAACTCCGAACCGATCGAACCGAACAGCTCATCCCTAGTAGCAACAGGAGGCAAACAGAACAGGCAGGGAGTACACAGAGAGAATAGTCAAATGGCAGGCAAAGCCGGCAACAGACCGGGTCCTCAGAACAAGCAGGGTAAGTAACAAGTATACTTCTGAGAAGATACACTATTAGTGTAGCGAGGAAGCCGGCTGCGCATTTTGCATCGCTCCCTCTACACTAATAGCGTATATCTTCTCAGAAGCTTCACACAGCGTGCCGGTGTATGCAGCGTCTAACAGCGTGAGAGACGGGAGGCTGCGCTTGTTGGTGGATCCAGGAATCAGGTGAGTAATAGAAAGAAAATAAAAAACAGTTTTATTTTATGTTCCTTGGGACATTTAAAAATGTCCTCGGATTTTATTTTTTTTAGAAATGTGTCGCCTTACCTTAGCCTGGTGGTCAGTCAGTGGAGGCTCCCTGGATCCTGGTTGTGGGGGGGGGGGCTGTCGTGGCCGCAGGTGTAGTGGCTCCCTCCCTGTGCCACCTCTCTGCCACATGCACCCGGCCGGCCTGCCCGCACAGTCGCAGCTCTGTCATCTGGCGGCCGTATGCTCCTCAAGGGATCCTTGGGAGGCCCCGGCGGACTGCCCTCTGCAGTGCCTGATTATAGGGCCTGATGTTTTAGCAACAAGATTGTTTTATCCCATAGGCTTCAATGTTAAAAATATTTCTATTTTAATTCAATATCTAATAAATCGTTGCTTATAATATTCTGCAGTAAAGAGTCTCTTTATTTTTAGATTTTTTAAGCATTTTTTAAAAAAAAAAAATCAAATTTTTTTTTTTTTTGTGAACAGCCTGAAATGTTCGAAGTTCGCCGAACGGGCGATGTTTGAATCGAACTCATGCTTGAATCGAACCGAACGCCCATCCCTAATTATAACTGAAATAAGGGAGCATTCTTTATGCTTTTTCATACGATCATGACGATTCTTTTGTTTCAAATATATATTTAATTTTTATTTTCCTCCTTACAAAGAAAGAGAGATTAAGTCCCAGATGGTGTTGCCAGTTTTCCAATAATTTGAAGACGTAACACATAAATAGTCACTTCCTCCTCAGTTTAAAAATCCACAGCTATGCTATGCTAAATGTTACAGGATTTAACACTACCCATGTTTCTGTTTACTCTACTGAATAAATCAGTAATTTTTTTAAGAATTTGAAATATCCTGCCTGTGCATTGTTTACAGCAAATAAATCACTTTACATGCTTGAAAATGTGTGCAAATCGAGGGACAAGGAAACACTGTTTCCTTTATACTCATTTGTTTGGTGCAGTGGGTGGATGGTAGGTCATAGAGGGATAATTTCACGTAGAAATATACAATGAGAAATATTGTGGAAATAATAGGCTATGAAAAATGCAAAAAATAATCCTTAGTGGAAAACCAGCTGACCCTAGAATCCAAGGAGAGTGTAACGTGTCCGTGCCAATGATGAGCACTAGAAGATTAAAAATAAAAAAAACATTAAGTTTTCATCAATAAACCATCATAACTGGCCACAGTATCCAAATTCTTGTGGAGCATTGTATTCCTACCATAGGGTGTTGATCGTACTCTTAACACAAGTGAAAATAACCTGAATAGTGCACATCTATATAGGAAATCCCCGAGGTGCAGCCACAGGGGATCAGAATCAGCACTCCAGTCTAAGAATGGAGAATGCCGAAAGCTACCATTTGTAGCCTTCAAGAGGTTTGTCAACATTGATGGGACTATAGATGAATATTTACAAGACCTTGAGAGACAACGTACCCTACAAAGTGGTGATCCTGAGCACTGGGTTACCATGCTGAAGCTTGCTGAGCTGTTCTACTTGAGGACAATACCACTGTAAAATAAAGAAGGTTAGTCCGGTACTCTGTTACGCAGAAGCCTATTGTCAGACGTTTCATGAGCTTCAAAAGAGGGAGCAGGACTCCTCTGAGGAAATTGCCTATAGGCTATGCAGAGAAGCTTGAAATTAGTGGCAGGGTCCCCCAGCCGTGTCCGCTGTAGAAGAGGGATTACAGTTGATGGCCATGGAGCAGTTTTCTAAAATCTCACTCCAGCGGTTTGGTGTTGGGTAAAAGATCAACCCCCCATCAGTGGAGGAAGCTGTCAGGCTTGCGGATAAATACTTGTTTATTCGTCAGAGAGCCCCAC
Organism: Leptobrachium leishanense; assembly: GCA_009667805.1. NCBI lineage: Eukaryota > Metazoa > Chordata > Amphibia > Anura > Megophryidae > Leptobrachium > Leptobrachium leishanense. The sequence continues at coordinate 111,184,570 of CM019067.1, read as the reverse complement.
CTGCCATGCACTGCCCCTTGCTCTGCCAGTATATCACAAACCAAGCATTGAAATGCCTAGGGCTGGCTATAGGATACCTCCAAATCAACGGATTCAGACAAGGCCACTACACTGCAATATGGGGAAATGCTGCTACTCCGGTCAGAAGCGTGTGCATACCAGCCATATTTACCCTTGGATCCATTCCTGAATCTCCTTGGCTAGATCAAATATTGGGCTCCAGTGGGGGAGCATCCAGGGCCGGGACGCTAAGGGGAAAAATTAGCGTTCGCTAACTTTCCTTTAGCATCCCAGTTTCCCTAACAAATCGCGGCGCAGACGCCGGGTCTGGCAGCCTGCCCTTTAGCGATTGCTAAGCTCACGGATGCTGGGGGCAGCGGTACAGTGCCGTCCCCAGCATCCCCTCTATAGCGTCCATAGGACTCCATGGAGGATCGTGCTGCCAGGTCACATGACCGGCAGGATCTCGCATCTTTGAAAAATAAAAAGGTGTACTATAGCATGTAACTGGTTGGTAGAGACAGGATATATAACTGCAATGTTTAGACTCCTTTGAATTCCTTGAAGATGCTACAGGATTTATTCAGAGAGCACTGAAATTTCAGTGTTCTCTTGGACAGCGCACTTTGGGGGAGTTCAGTTCGCTGACCTTGTGATGAATTCAACATTCGCCCCAGGATCCCCAAAGACTTATGGGATCTGTCGAACGCCGCCGATCAGCCGACCGAATGTAGCCGCCGATCCGCTGACCAGATGGCCGAATGCAGCTTCTAACCACCGAATTCAGTCAAGGATCCGCTGAATGCAACTGACGATCCATCAAACACAGCCGACAATCTGTCGAACAGACTGCTGGACACAGTTGATGATCCGCTGAACACAGCTGACGATCCGTCGAATGCAGCCGACGATCTGCTGAACGCCACCCAACTGACTGCCTAAAAAATCCGATCCGCTGCCGAATTAGGGGTAAAAAAAACAACAACTATTTTAAAAAGGCGTTTACCATAATAAAAATGCATGAAAATCTATGGAAAAAAAGGCCCTGTAAAAATAATGAAAAGGTCTCTGCTACAGAATTAAAAAAAGTCATTTGAAAAAATGGGAATCAAAAATGCTGAGAAAAATGCTTAAAAATATAAATAGACTTTATGCTGCAAATGAAAAGAAAAAAACTGTTTAATAAATTAAAGAATATTAAAAACGGCTATTTTTTTCCTATTGGACTCGCTTGTTTAAACTTGTCGAACTGAAGCACTGAAAATCTGGGCATTTCGTCAACTCTTTAGTGCAGTTTGGCATTCTCTAGATTAACCGTTACTTCTCTATGGGAGAATTTCACTGCCGTCGAAGGTCGCCGAATTGCGACCATATTTCGCTGGCAATTTGCCAATGTTTGCTGAATTGCCAGCTTTCTGAATAGCCAAACTGCCACAAAATTGCACAGTATGTTGAAATTTACTGTTCGGTGCAATTCAGTGGCAAGTTCAGCTCTTATTGAATAACCCCTTAGTTCACACTGTGCGATTTTATCTCGTGGATTTTGCCGCGACATCGCAGGGAAATCCATGCGATAACGTGCTATGTAGCTTCTCCAATACATTTCAATGGAGCTGTTCACATCTTGCCGCGGAAAAACACGCGATTTTCAAATCGCACAGTGTGGACGGAGCATTAAGTTGTATGGCTGTTTTCTTGCAATATCCTGACAGAAATAAAAATAAATAAATAGCAAAATAAAAATATGATATGAATATTGTAAATAATTAAGATATAACCATGAATGAATTTAATTTAATGCTAGTCGTTAGCCAAATATACAGGTACTTATTACTGATTACTATATTACTCGTCATCAACGCGCCAAGACACTTTTCTAGACTCACGTGCCAACACTTTGTACATTTTCATTTAAACCAAAATCATTAACAGAGACAAAATATACCCTGACACCCGCTATGGACACAGTTGCAAGAAGAAGCAGAGTTAGGGTGCATAGGTTGACAGCAGTGGCACCCTATGCCAAGAAAAATAGGGTTGTTGTCACGGACCCCTCCAGTCCTTCTCTCCAGACACTCGCTCACCAAGTTCAGCCTGGCCTTTGAATCGCTCTGTATTCGATGCCCTGAGCAGCTGATCCACTCTTTTCAATCCGTTCTTTCTGGCCGCTGGTCTTCACCGATGGATGGATTGGAAGAACCGCTAAGTGTCTTCCCAGGTTAGCTGATTGTAGCTCTGAATGAGACACCAGGCAAGCTGTATGTTCAAACAGGAGACTCATTTATTCAGCACAAAAACACCTCAGTCTCCTCAGGTTCTACATGAGTATGTCAGGCTTATGTAGATGAGGTCTTGAAAGGGCTGGCAGGTTACTTCAGGGTGAAGCATACAAACTCGCAATCAGTGCTCACACACAGTAATTTACATAAACCATTGTACCAGGAATCAGGATGATAACAGATAAACACATTCTTAAATCAAACAGGGGTATTCAAAGAGATCCGAATGGCTGCCGAAAGGGAACAGAACAATGAAAATCAGCGTTCGGTTACCTCTCTTGGCCATTCGGCTATCCAGAGAGCAGGCAATTCGCCAAATCCTGGCGAATTGCCTACATATACGGTGCTTGTTTGGCGCCTGTTCGAGGGCAGTGAATCACTATAGAGAAGCAATGCTTCGGCTATTCAGAAAACACAAACCAGCAGTGAAAGGTTCCCGAAATGCCCTGCCATTCGGTGGTTTCATTCGACAAGTTTATTCAGGCGAATCCCATAGGCTTCAATGTTAAAAATATTCCCGTTTTAATTCAATATCTAATAAACCGTTCATTATAATATTCTGCAGTAAAGAATCTCCTTATTTATAGATTTGTTTAGGATATTTTAAGCATTTTTCGGGATTTATTTTTTTTTACTTATTTTTTCTGTAACAGCCCTTCTAATTATCATACATTGGATCTTATATGTAAATTTCAGACATTTTCACTAAGTAGTTTCTTTGCAAACAGCGTTTCACTTTTCAAACATTCACGCAAACTGTTTTTTTAATTTATTCACTCCATTCGTCTGCGGTGTTGGCTTTTTCTGGCGGCTGCACTGCGTGGGGTCGGCTCCTGCTCGGGTTTTTCCGGCGTTTTCGGCGGGTTAATCCAGATGTTTTTGTGGGTTTCGGTGTGCGTTCGCCCTCGTTTTGCGGTGAGTTTTCGGCAGGTTTGCGGTGACATTTCCCTGCATTTTGGCGGTCCTGTGGTGCTTGCTCAATACACCGCAGGGTGGCTGAAATGGGATCGCCAATCGAACCGAATTGAAGAGAACGAAAAGTCACCGAGCGTGCGGTGGCTTTTCGATTCTCTTTGAATAACCCTGATAGAGTCTTAAGCTAATTGGGAAGCTAATTCTCAGCAACAGATAGTAGATACAGATAGACCAGACGATAGACAACAGCATTCTTGCATAATCACAGATTCACACAAACATTCTGCACCCTAAATCCAAAACAGATCTCCAAGTTCAAATGATGCACATCATTTGAACAGTCTGTTTAATGGGGAGCGGGCTCCCAAACAGGGAAGGGGCCCGGAGGTAGCAGTTAAGCAGGGGAGTGCCATGTCAGGAACGTCACAGTTGTTACTGGCACATTTGCTACCTTAGCATCCCCAAAGATCCACTGGCAAGTATCTCTGTGCAGCCACCTGTTCCTGGGAATTGTATAACTGGATTGCGCTAATCAGCTGAATCCCACAATGGACATAGTTGCTCTCTCGCCGAGGGCTCTGTTTGGACTCTATGGACTTATACTTGTGATTCACCACCATACCTTTGGGTGACATATTTTAGTTTTTCTGTGACACAACCAGCAACACCATTTAGTTCTGTACTGAGGGCTGTAATAATCAAAAATCACTTACTACATATTTATAATTTTAAATTTGATTGCATTCAATTCCATCATTACAACGCAGTTAAACTTATTACTGTGAGCACAAATGAATAATGTATTACTGACACAGTGTCATCTAGTGGCAGTAAAAAAAATAAAATTTTACAAACATACTAATTTCTGGGGGTTTTCTCACAGGTATCAAATTCTCAACATCACTAACATTAACTTTCCTCTTAAAAAAGTGAAGCTAAAGCTAATCATAAATTAAACCTACGTACGCACAGTTATCTATCTCATGGCGTAAGATGTTACTTAAACCCCCAAATATTTTTCTACTTCTATGGCATGTAAGCCTTATTTAATATTAGCAAACCAAGAATAATGATTTGGGTCTCACTGTAAGATCCATCTTCTTTCTGGTCAGCTGTAGAACCCCCTGAGAAATTCACAAGTAGAGGTATTTAGGCTGGGGTCAGACGAACGCAGTGCGAACGCGCATGCAGCCGCACTTTATTACGGCCGTGGTAGCAGCAAATGACGTCCAACGCAGGCCCATACACGAAGTACGGCCGCACGAAAGATCGGCCGCGCAACGCAAGCGGCAAACACATGCATTTTTGCAAGAGCGTCGAATAGCTAGTACTGACGTACAGAGTGCGCTGTGTCTGCATAGCGGCGTGTGTGCGGGATTAGGAGACGCCAGACGCTGCTCATGTCCGGCCAACATAACGTCCAGACACCCAAAGTTTCCTGGTTTGGATCCGTAAAAAAATCACGGCCGTATTTGCACATCGTATGACCGCTATTGCGTATTCCGTGAAAAAGTACGTCCATGCGTTCGGACGCACTTTTTTACGGACGATGTGAAAAATGCGTTTGTTTGACTCTAGCCTAAGATATATTCAACTACTAAAACTGTTACCCCTCTGTCCCGACATATACATAAACATTAAAGGGGTTATTCAGAGAGCACCGACATTTCGGTGCTCTCTCGTTCCCAGCACTTCGGGGGATCAAATTTCCCAACCCTGTGGTGAATTCTGCATTCACCACAGGGTCCCCGAAGTGCGAGGAAAAGTCGCTGCAAAACCACCAAAATTATCAGATCTGATAATTTCGGGGAGTCTGCGCAGATTAAAAAAATCACAGAAATTATTGGATCTAATCCGATTCGATAAATTATCAGATCGGATCCAATCCTATAAACTGCCGCAAACATGCTATACTGACAGAGGACAGCCCGGTCTGGATTCAACAAGGGACCCTCTCGAGTCAAGCGGATTCAACAAAGGACTCAACAAGAGACACTCACGAGGGCAGATAGCCCTGGTTTCCAACAAGGAGAAGATGACAACCAAGGATCCTTTTCGAAGAGTATGGAGACGCATGTGGGGGAAGAAAAAGACTGAAATAATATGTTTCCCCCCCTTCGGAACATATGTCACAACCCCTATTGTCCACACCCCCTACCAGAAAGAACCACAACCCAAACCATCACTGTCTGGCCACTGTTGTTTTTTTATTGTCCACCATTACTGCAGTATGATACTGTACAAGGCAACTGTATATATATGTGTAACCGATGAGTACTGGGGACATAATTGTGATTATTGGGGCGCAGTGGGGTGGGACACGGGCAATATGGGATATGGTACCTCTGATGCAGTAGTTAACAGATGGGAATGTACGCAACTGCCACAACCAAATTCCCTCGATACAAGTTCAAACTCCAAGATATGGCCATTTATAAGAAGGAAGAGAACCCATTCCTACCCAGGAAATATGGAGAGGTAGTGAGACCTCCTCCTCTCCTACCTAACACCAAATCAATAGCCAATCCCACCTATGAAGACAGTATAGCAATGGAAACAGGATTTTCAGATGTAAATGTTTGGCTAGAATGGGTAAAATTTAGTGCCCTAAACAATAACCGTACAAATTGTTATGTGTGTGGTGCTGCTAGGCCGCATCTAGGCACCGTACCTTTTAATATTCCGCAAGATGTAGAAGAATGTTTTCTTAGTTTATATACTAACACCACTGATAGCCAGAGTTTATGTGAATATTGGAAGAATAGCTACCCCATACTAACACGCCTCCCACAACTAGGAGAAGGGATACATGTTTACCCAGGGAACTATACCTGCTATAGGTCAGCAGAAAAAGGTAGGAACCTCACCTTCTTCCCCGAGGGTTATTGTGCCAATTATAGCAATATCAACAGTATTAAGTTACAGAATTAAGTTTTTCTGATTGGGGATCTCTACTGGATATGTGGAGACCTCAAGATTAGGGTGCGTCTGCCCCTTCAATGGTCAGGTGAATGTGCCTAGCTAAGGCCATAATGGGATTTCATATTGTTTCGGATCCTGAGGAAATTCCAAATATTAGCTCACGTCGCAGGAAAAGGGAAGTCCCAAGCCCACAAGGTAGTCTTGATCCGCATGTCTATATTGATGTTCTAGGGGTACCAAGAGGGGTCCCTGATGAATTTAAAGCAAGGGATCAGGTAAAGGCAGGGTTTGAGTCATTCCTAGCACCTCTTGTTACTATTAATAAGAATGTAGATTGGATTAACTATTTATATTATAACCAGCAGAGATTTGTTAATTATACTCGCAAAGCTTTACAGGGTCTCGCTCCCCAACCCATACTAACTTACAGTAGATAGATGAAACAAAGAAAGAATCAAATAGTATGATCATACTATGATTCTAAGAGGGGATTGAAGGAAAAGGAATCCTCAGACCACCATCTGCTAACCTATAAGAAGGATCCTATAAGTAGTTAAATAACACCCCATGAATTATAATATTAATAGATAAATTAAGGTTTAAATATAAGAAATAGTTTTAAGATAAATTGATAATCAGCAGTATTATAGGATTAAGTTTCACTTCCCAATATGTTTGTAAATGTCTCTGGAATGAAGAAATGTTGATGTTTCAAGAAATGTTGATGTCTCAAGAAATGCTGATGGCTAGCATGTCTCAAGAGATAGCATGTCTCAAGAGATAGCATGTCTCAAGAGATCACATGTCTTAGGCCACGGGACTGTCCAGAAATGTGTCACCAGACCTTTATTGAAACTGGCCAATGAACTATGTTATGTTTTGAAATGTTAACCAATGAAATAAAGAGACAACGCCTTGACATAAGTATAAATATATGTCAAAAACCGTTGGAAGGCAGAGAGAGATGCCAGACTAAAATACATGCCTCGTGTGTTTTCTTAACGGATTTCTCTCTCTCCCTGCGCAGAAGGAGAGTTAACTCAAGGTGTGCCTAAGACAGGGTCTTAGGGGTTAAAGGACGGACAATTGGAGACGATTATTCTCTTCACCGAGCTGCCGGACACAGCATCAATCAGCTGCAGAAAAAAGCCGACAAGCCGTCGGACAGGTAAATAAATAAAAAATACAATTGAAAGTGTCAAATTTGGAACGCTGTTTGCAAAAAACTGCTGAACAAAAATGCCTGGAATTTACATATAAGGACCAATGAACGAAAATAAAAGGCCCGTTACAGAAAAAAGAAAAAACATTATTAAAAAAAAATAAAACAATTTGCCGAAAAAATCCCGAAAAATGCCTAACAGATCCTAAACTATAGAGTTTTTACTGCAGATTAAAATAATAAACGGTTTATTAGTTATTTCATAAAAACTGAGAATATCTTTAACATTGCAATTTATGGGACTCCCCTGATTAAACCTGCCGAATGAAAACGCCGAACATCAGGGCATTTCACTGACATTTCACTGCTGTTCGGTATTCTCTGAATAGATTATCCATTGTTCATCTGCATCAATTTTGGAATATTGCCCTTGGTGTATCAGCACTAAGCTGTACCTGTCTTTTAAAAAGTAATATGTAATATACAGGTGAATTGTGTTTTAATATAAACATGTCAAAAATTGTAACAACTACTATAGTCCTTTGGAAAGTAATTATCTGTAAACATGCTGACCCTGAAAGGGTTAATTTGCTCCAGTCCAAGTCCTCATTACGTTTTTGAATGTAAGGGATTATTCACTAATCAGCATTTTGTCATTGAAAGAATAGTGTTTTTATGTTGGCGAATTAAAGTTACTGAAATATGGTGTTGCTATTAGGGATGTGCACCGGTCTTTTTTCGTTTTGTTTCGGTTCGGCTCGTTCGGGTTTTTACAATTTTTGTTTCGGCTCGTTTTTTTCGTATCCACTTTTATTTCGTGATATCGGAAATTTTCGGTCTATCGGATTGCCTGTTCTCATCGTTTCAAAGTGTCTATTTCGTTTTGACTTAGACAAATGGTATTTCGGATGCTCAGATATTTCGGTCGATACGGTAATTCTGCCGATTCTATCGTTTTTCATGAAAGATCCTTTTTTTCTTATGAATATGCATTGCACAACTTTATTTAATCATATTAAAATGGTATGCAAGGAAAAAAACCTAACAAAACGATTTAAAAACGCAAAAATATTGACCGAAATGGTCTGACATTAAAAATAAAAACCAGAACAAAATGATGTAAAAGGAAAAAACTGAACAAAATTATCTGAAGCGAAAAAAAACCCTGGAACAAATGAAATGATTTAAAACAAAAAAAAATAAAAAAATTAATGCAGCATATGAATCTGCACACTGCCGGGCAGCACCTCTACAGAATAATGCAGCATGTGAATGCTCACACTGCCGGGCAGCACCTCTACAGAATAATGCAGCATGTGAATCCTCACACTGCCGGGCAGCACCTCTACAGTATAATTACTGCAGCATATGAATCCGCACACTGCCGGGCAGCACCTCTACAGTATAATTAATGCAGCATATGAATCCTCACACTGCCGAGCAGCACCGCTACAGTATAATAATACAGTATATGAATCCGCACACTGCCGGGCAGCACCTCTACAGTATAATAATGCAGCATATGATTCCGCACACTGCCGGGCAGCACCTCTACAGTATAATTACTGCAGCATATGAATCCGCACACTGCCGGGCAGCACCTCTACAGTATAATTAATGCAGCATATGAATCCTCACACTTGCCGAGCAGCACCGCTAACAGTATAATAATGCAGTATATGAATCCGCACACTGCCGGGCAGCACCGCTACAGTATAATAATGCAGTATATGAATCCGCACACTGCCGGGCAGCACCTCTACAGTATAATAATGCAGCATATGATTCCGCACACTGCCGGGCAGCACCTCTACAGTATAATAATGCAGCATATGATTCTGCACACTGCTGGGCAGAACCTCTACAGTATAATTAATGCAGCATATAAATCCTCACACTGCCAGGCAGTAGGGATGAGCTGTTCGGTTCGGACGGTTCGGAGTTCGATCCGAACTTAGCCTGTTCGGTTAGATCGCGAACTCCGAACATTTCCGGGTGTTCACCGCATGTTCGACCACAATGCATCACAATGGACCACAATGCATTTTCCCACTGGCCTGAAGCTCGTAATTGGCTACAGCCTTGCACCTGACCACAGGTCTGGTGCAAGACAGGTTCAACAGTATGCCAATCACGGCCCAGAGTCCTGATTGGGCAAATTTTGCCCAATCATGGGCTCACAGAGCTAAGTCCCGCAGCACACTATATAACGTTTCCACGCATAGCTACAGCACGCGTTTTGAGATGAGATTTCAGAGGAGATTGTTGTGTGTTGTTACTGCCGGTCTGCCACGCTACTGAGGGGGTCTCATTTCTACCAAATATCAGAGAATTTAGGTGATGTGTCTTGTCACTGTGCCAGCAAGTTTTTTTGGGGGATTACAAATTTCTTTAAAACATTTGTGAATTGAGGTGATCTTCTGTGTCTTGTCACTGTGCCAGCAAGTATTTTGGGGGTTACAAATTTCTTTAAAACATTTGTGAATTGAGGTGATCTTCTGTGTCTTGTCACTGTGCCAGCAAGTCTTTTTGGGGGTTACAAATTTCTTTAAAACATTTGTGAATTGAGGTGATCTGTCTCTAGTCACACAGCCTGTACCACGCAGTATTTTGGGGCTCACTAATTTCTACAAAACATTTGTGAATTGAGGTGATCTGTCTCTTGTCACACAGCCAGTACCACGCAGTATTTTGGGGCTCACTAATTTCTTTAAAACATTTGTGAATTGAGGTGATCTGTCTCTTGTCACACAGCCAGTACCACGCAGTATTTTGGGGTCACTAATTTCTACAAAACATTTGTGAATTGAGGTGATCTGTCTCTTGTCACACAGCCAGTACCACGCAGTATTTTGGGGCTCACTAATTTCTTTAAAACATTTGTGAATTGAGGTGATCTGTCTCTTGTCACACAGCCAGTACCACGCAGTATTTTGGGGCTCACTAATTTCTACAAAACATTTGTGAATTGAGGTGATCTGTCTCTTGTCACACAGCCAGTACCACGCAGTAATTTGGGGGTCACTAATTTCTACAAAACATTTGGTAATTGTTATAATCCATGTGTTCTCACTGGCTGCCACCCATCAAGTGGTCTCACTGATTTATAGGAGGTTTCACTGCCACCCATCAAGGGGTCTCACGGATTTATAGGAAGTGTCTGAGACTTGTAATCTGTGTCTTGTCACTGGTTGCCAGCTATCAGGGTGTCTCACTGAGTTATACCAGAGTTCTTTAAATCTTTAATCTTTATACCAGAGTTGAATCAGAGTTCTGTATATATTAATCTATATATCACTCACCATGTCTGAAAGAACAAAAAGGACAGGCAGATGCTCCCAGACACAGATAAGAGGGCAAGCAGCCCCTGTGTCGGGAGGCTGTTGCCTCTGGTCGTGGTGGACATGGTGCATCCTTCTGCAGGGGCACGCTTGTCCTTTCTAACTGGTGCTGGCCGTCTTAAGCAGCAGTAACATACAGAGGACTTGGTGGATTGGCTAACCAGGCCATCCTCATCCTCCGAGTCCTCTGCCAGCGAGGCTTCTAGTGCTTTACAGTCCACCTCAGCTGCCAAAGCATCTAATGCAGCCGCCATGTCACAGATTCTCCTGCCGTAGCCTCGCTATCACACACGGAGGAGTCAGCTGAATTGTTTGACTACAATGAGAGTGACATGCTGCTTGAGGATGTGCAGCAAGTACAGTGCTCTGATTCAATCTCTGAGGTTGAGGAAGGGAGTATAATCAACCTAGAGGAGGAGGGGTGCCGGTGCAGTGATGACACACAAATAACTGGCACTCATGTTGTCCCAGCAGCTGTAGCATACTGCCAAGTTGGCTCCAGTGACGAGGAGATAGGGGGTGATGATGACAATGATGATGAGGTCACTGACTCCACCTGGGGCCTGATCGAACAGAGGAATTAAGTGAGGAAGAGGGGGAGGAGGAGGCACAGCAAACACGAGGCACAACATCCTCTGTGACCAACCGTAGCACTAGCCAGTCCAAGGCATCACATGTCAGAGCTGCTCCGGTGCAGAGCGCTGTTGTCTCAAAGAACACATGCAGGAACTCTGTTGTCTGGAGAGTTCTTTAAGAAATGTGCAGTAGAGCGCAGCGTTGCTATTTGTAATCTATGTCAGATGAGGCTTAAGCATGGGAAAGATACCGTACACTTGGGTACCACGTGCTTGAGGCGACATATGAGCAACTGCCACACATCCCAAAACTTTGCGTAGGTCCTCCTCATCTGTCTGTACCCCCACTGTATGTCCTGCCATGTCATTGCCTCCAACCTCCACCGACAGGGATGATGCTACAGTAATGGATGTACCAGGTCCTTCCTCACAATGTGACATAATCCCAGCAGCTGAAGATTTACGCAGTCAGATTACATTGCCGCAGCTGCTGCAGCGTAAGAAAAAATATAGTCCCAACCATCCCCAAGCACAGCGTCTAAATGCCAGTTTAGCAAAATTACTCGCATTGCAGCTGCTGCCTTTCCAGCTGGTGAACTCTGCTCCCTTCCGTGAATTTGCTGAATGTGCTGTACCACAGTGGCAGGTTCCAAAACGCCATTACTTTTCACGCATTCCAGCACTATACCAGCACGTGGAAGACAATGTTATCCAGTCATTGGGAAAGGCAGTCAGCAACAAGGTGCATGTGACTTTAGACACGTGGTCCAGCAAGCATGGACAGGGTCGTTACATTTCCTTCACGGCACACTGGGTAACTCTGATTGCAGCTGGGAGGGATCCAAGACGGGGCTCTGTGCTGGAGCTTTGTTCATCCACCACACCTCCAGAAAGCTGCTTGTATGAGGTCTGTCTGCTCCACCACCATCACCTCTCCCTCTTCCTTCTCCTCCTCCTTCTTTGTCTCTGGCGAAGTGGCAGTTAAACCGACGCCTGACAGGGTCTACGCAATGGCTCAAGCAAAAAGAAGCCATACTGTGCTTGAGCTGGTTTGTTTAGGGGACAGGAGCCACACCGGGCCAGAAATTCTGTCAGCTCTGCAGGGCCAGGTGCAGAGATGGTTAACACCATGCCAGCTTGAGCTGGGAATGATCGTCTGTGATAATGGCAGCAACCTTCTCTCCGCCCTACGCAAGGGTAAATTGACGCATGTACCATGCCTAACACACGTCCTAAATCTGGTGGTACAGCGTTTCCTAACCAAGTAGCCAGGGCTGCCAGAGCTTCTCATCCAGGCCAGAAAAGTCTGCAGCCACTTCAGACAGTCATTCCCAGCAAGCGATCGCCTGGCAGAAATTCAAAGAGAATTCCACCTTCCCACAAACCGTCTGATCTGTGACATGCCCACCAGGTGGAACTCTACATTAGCAATGCTGCAGCTTCTGCACAAGCAGCAGAGGGCCATCAACGAGTACCTGTGTGAGTATGGCACAAGGACAGGTTCAGATCAACTTGTTTCCCCCCCCCCGCAGTGGCTGATGATCAAGGATGCATGCACTGTACTGTCACCATTTGAGGAGGCAACGAGGATGGTGAGCAGGGACAGTGCATGCATCAGTGACACAATTCCTTTAGTGTTCCTGCTGGAGCACACTCTGCGGGGAATTATAGATGTGGCTCTAGAGGCAGAGCAGCGGGAAGAAGAGGAGGCCTTTCCTAGCTCTGAAGGCCCCAGTCTTTCCGCAGACAGCATTCTAGCGGGTCCTACTCAGATCAGACAGGAGGAGGATGAGGAGGAGGAGGAGGAGGAGGAGGAATATTTAAGTAGTGGGGACATTGAAGGTGGGGATTCCTCGAGGGAGGGTTTTGTGTGCCCAGAAACACAAGGGCTAGTGCGTGGCTGGGAGGAGGAAGTGCACGATACGGTCATCCTCATTGACCAGGAAGACTCGGAAGCTAATGCCACCTCCAACCTACGCTGCATGGGCTCCCTAATAATGCAAAGCCTGCTAAAGGACCCCAGGATTCGTGCTATCAAGGAGAGGGATCATTACTGGTTGGCAACCCTTCTTGATCCACGATACAAGGGTAAAGTTGCAGAGCTCATCCTGCCCGCACAGAGGGAGCACAGGATGAAAAACTTGAGGACGCTCTAAAGCGACACTTGTGTAACACCTTTCCAGGCACTGGTAGATTACCAAGTGCTGACACACGTGCTTCTGAGGCTGCGGGTGATCAGAGGAATAGTGGTGAAGGCCAGGGCCGCTTGACTGATGCATTTTAAAAAATTTTTAGTCCTCGACGCCCAGGGACGTCAAATGTAGGCACCCATTGCCAGCGTCTTCACAATATGGTGCAGGACTACCTAGGGGCAAGGGCAGACCTGGATACCTTTCCAGCTGATGATCCACTGGCTTACTGGGTGTTGAGATTGGATCACTGGCCAGAACTTGGCCAATATGCTATGCAGCTACTAGGTTGCCCTTCATCTAGCGTGCTTTCTGAAAGGACGTTCAGTGCCGCTGGAGGTTTTGTCACAGACAAAAGAGTGCGTCTGTCCACCGACTCTGTAGACCGGCTGACATTTATAAAAATGAAAAAGACAAATGCCACAACCTCCACCGGAAGGGAGCCCAGACTTGAAAGACCTCACGAGATCACCACCGAGGGGACGCCGCAAGTCCCATAGATAAGTAGACACAAAAAGAGGTGGGATCTTCAAGTGAGGAAAAAGTTTATTCGGGTACAGCAGACCTCAAAATAATGTGACGTTTCGACCCGCAGGTCTTAATCATACATGTGCATACTCATCAACAACCCTTTTACAATGTTCTTGGGGCTGCATGTTTGTAATATAATTTATTTGCTTATAATTTATTTGCTTAAAATGCTTGGTTGTAGAATTGATTAATTGTATAAGCATGCAGGCAATTAAGGCAGTATAAGTAAAAGGGTTGTTGATGAATATGCACATGTATGATTAAGACCTGCGGGTCGAAACGTCACATTATTTTGAGGTCTGCTGTACCCGAATAAACTTTTTCCTCACTTGAAGATCCCACCTCTTTTTGTGTCTATTTATAAAAATGAATCAGTCCTGGATCAGCAGCTATCAATCCCCTGATGCTGAAGTAATGGAATAGATCGGGGATGTCCTCTTCTGCGTTCACAAAACCTCCAGCACTGAACTCTTCCACAATACCACAAAAGGGTTACGGTGTGAAGGCACTTGCTGCCATGAAAGGCACAATATTTGGCTGCACTGACACCTGTGCCAGATTTATATCATTTTAATTTTTTGAACCGCAGGGTCCAACCCTGCACTCTTCTACAATACCACAGAGGGGTTACTGTATTATGATGGCACTTGCAGGCCTGGCACCAAAAGCACAATATCTGGGTGCACTGACGCCTTTACCAGATGCATATCTTTTTAATATAGGACCGCAAGGTCACCCCTGCATTCTTCCACAATACCACAGAGGGGTTACTGTATGATGATACTTGCTGGCCTGGCAGTCTTGCACCAAATGCAGAATATCTGGGTGCTCTGACGCCTTTACCAGATGCATATCTTTTTAATATAGGACCGCAAGGTCCACCCCTGCATTCTTCCACAATACCACAGAGTCGTTACTGTATGATGATACTTGCTGGCCTGGCAGTCTTGCACCAAAGGCAGAATATCTGGGTGCACTGACGCCTTGACCAGAATCATATCTTTTCAATATAGGACCACATGGTCCACCCCTGCATTCTTCCACAATACCACAGAGGGGTTACTGTATGATGACACTTGCTGGCCTGGCACCAAAGGCACAATATCTGGGTGCACTGACACCCATTACCAGATAAAAAACTTTTTAATATAGGACAGCAAGGTTCACCCCTGCATTCTTCCACAATACTACAGAGGGGTTACTGTATGATGTTACTTGCTGGCCTGGCAGTCTGACACCAAATGCAGAATATCTGGGTGCACTGACGCCTTGACCAGATTGATATCTTTTTAATATAGGACCACATGGTCCACCCCTGCATTCTTCCACAATACTACAGAGGGGTTACTGTATGATGATACTTGCTGGCCTGGCAGTCTTGCACCAAAAGCACAATATCTGGGTGCACTGACGCCTTGACCAGATTCATTTCTTTTTAATATAGGACCACATGGTCCACCCCTGCATTCTTCCACAATACTACAGAGGGGTTACTGTATGATGATACTTGCTGGCCTGGCAGTCTTGCACCAAAGGCAGAATATCTGGGTGCACTGACGCCTTAACCAGATGCATATCTTTTTAATATAGGACCGCAAGGTTCACCCCTGCATTCTTCCACAATACCACAGAGGGGTTACTGTATGATAGTACTTGCAGGCCTGTCACCAAAAGCACACTATTTGGGTGCACTGCCACTGACGCCAGTATCAGATTCATATCCTCAGAGGGGTTACGGTGTGACGGCACTGTTGGGGACGCTAAAGGACCAATTTTGAAGCACCTATTGTTACTTTCATCCAAAGCCTGCATAGGTTTCACAATAATTTAGCCAAGAAAATCAGTAAACTTTTTCTGCGTGTACGATAATGTCTCCTCTTTTCAAACAGACTGCCGCCCCAAGCAGTTGTTTATGGATAGATTAAAGGAAAAGCATTTACCGTCATATGAAACGTAATTTTTTTGTTTTTAAGTGTTTCTATACATCCTAGAAATCCGCCACTTCACGGGCAGGTTATGGGGACCTCCTAGGCATGATATTTGAAGGAATTTTTGGTTTTTATTTTTAACCCTTATTTCATGGAAAACTCACTGTCCCTTTTAAAAACTTTTTTTTAAAACTTTTTGTCCTTGTTTCCTGTCCCCCAGGGCACTACCCGGACCCGGACATTGTTTTTAAATATTTCTATACATCCTAGAAATCCGCCACTTCACGGGCAGATTATGGGGACCTCCTAGGCACGATATTTGAAGGAATTTTTCATTTTTATTTTTAACCCTTATTTCATGGAAAACTCACTGTCCCTTTAAAAAATTTTTTTTTTTACTTTTTGTCCTTGTTTCCTGTCCCCCAGGGCACTACCCGGACCCCCATACACCTTTTATGGCAAATATCTAGCATATATGCCCTCTTGGAGGGCACTCTAAAAACCGAATTTTCAGCCCCATTGACTTGCATCGAGTTCGGGTTCGGACCCTAACATATGGGAAGTTCGGGTTCGGGCCCGAACCGAACTCGGGGGGTGTTCGGCTCATCCCTACCGGGCAGCACCTCTACAGTATAATAATGCAACATAGGATTCTGGGTTTGCAGGAAGAATAGAATTATGATTCCTGTCGAATAGATAACAACAGAAAACATTATGTATCACATCTCCTGAAGTTATATTATTGATAACTATAAAATAGGGCCCCATATTTGCAATGAGAAATGTCTGACATTCAAAACGTAGATCCTTCAGGCACCATGGAAGGGTTTTTGGAAAAATCAAGTTAACTGTTTAGCTGTAATTTGGAGAGGAGAGTGCTTATATTTATTTTTTAAATCTGTATATATTTGGAATAATATTTGACTGCGCATGCTATTGCTTGTGTGATAATTATCTTTACTATGCATTTGCGCACTTTGAACACTTGAGCCTAAAAAAGGTATGGAATAAAACTGAAGAGATCCAGTGACTGCTTTCCTGCAGGCAAATATATACAGTACATCTTTTATTTTCCTTGAAGGACACAGAATGCTTACATGTCTCACACTAAAAACAGACTTATTCGATTATGTCATACACAAAGGTTATAAAAGCATCTGTTTAGCCTTGACAACATATAAATATCACATGCTTTTGTTTACATGTTATTTTTTCAGTTTTCATACTGTAATTACTTTCTGCACATAATATTTAAGCCTAAATAATGTGAGAATACATGTATTTTCTTGGATATTTTCCAGATATTACCATGCAAATATCTCATATGTTATAGTTTTTTCCACAAATAAAATACACAATATCAGAAAACAGTTGTATAATAACACAATTTGAACGGATTTAATGTATTTATATTTGTTATTTATTTTCCTATTTGGCATATTTCCATAAACCTTTGATTTAAGTTGGGCAAAGGCATCTCTGTGGAATGTATTGTACTATTGCCTAAACAAAATGCTGCTGAATCACATCCAAGTGGAAGAAAGAACAAACATTTCACAAAATGCTGAAATGTGCTTTTTGTTAAAGCAAGAGTAAATTAAAGTATATTTATGGTATTGATAGACTACATGCCAAGAGATGAAAGGAAAGCGGTATTGAAATAGTTCTTTTGTTATTTATAAAAAATGTAATTGATGTCATGTACTATTGGCTGTGCAGTTAATGAAACAAATGTATTTAATTATATCTTTTTTGATTTCCTTAAACAGGTGCAGTTGTTTTTGAAACTGACAACATTTTTCATTTATTAACACTCCACCAGTAAGACATAATGGCCCCTATTACATTCCTCGCGCATTTGGTTTTGCGTGCGCAAATGTGCATTTGCGCGAGGGGCAGAACCCTTTGCGTTGAACGTCGTATTACAATGTTCGCGGAAACCATGCGCGTTATCGTTTAACGCGGATGGACCTGCGCGAGCGAAATGAACTGTGCGCGTCCTGTACATTGTGAGCGCAAATTCGTGTGTGTGCTGGTAAGCGGATGGTATTACAACGATGCGCATCTTTTTACGAATGACGTTTGCGTGCATAATTTTAACGTCTTTGAAAAGCTGGTGGTAACTGCAAATCGGAACGTTCTGGCCGAAACGAAAAACACCAGCACGAAAAAAAAATACAGCACAGTATAGTTACACATTCTACACATACCCAAACAAAAAAATTGTGAATTTGTGTATTTTGTTTTTATTGCTGCAGCATGTATACTCAGATTTACTTTGACAGGCGCAAAAACTTAAGTGAGTCAATTAAGGTAAATTGATGTCAATTAAGGTTCTTAATTCTGATTGGCTGAATCCTGCGAAAAAAACAGTCCGCACACTGATTTACATGCGCTACGTTAACGCGCGCATATTACTCTTCGTTTTGCGCGTCATTTTTACGAACGTTATTTTTTGACAGATGAGAGAATGCGTTTGGATCATAATACCACGTTAATTTCGCGCGATAACGCTGGACGGATAAAAATATTTGCGATGCGCGAACAAAATTGCGTTAAGAATGTAATAGGGGCCCATATATTTGCGAAACAAAATGCTATACAGTATTGTCTTTAGGTTGGTGATCTTAGCTCATTTAACTTGTTATCAAAATTCAGCATTACAGCACTTTGAGATATATTCTATAATGATTGCAATTCAATCTAAAATGGATTTATTTATTTATTTATAAAGTATTTTACCAAGAAGGATACATTGAGGTTTCTCTCGTTTTCAAGTAGGTCCTGGGTTCAAGAGCATTGAATTGTTACAGTTGTTACAGAAATACAAAGTAATAAAATGCAAGATATTAAAAACAAAACACAAATATACAGATTAACAGAAAATAAATATATCGGAAATATATTCACTATGTTACATGTTTACAGGTGCAGAAATCCAATTAGTTGATCGTCCTTCGATTCATCAACACGTTTCAATAAGGAATGAGTTAAATGCTAAATGGGTGAAACAAAGAATAAATTGTATAATGGACACATTGTCATAGAGTGATTTGTTCATTTGTTCTCGGTTTAGGTGGCAAGTTGCCAATGCTTGCTAGCCAGCTGATGATACCGAGGGACATGCCTCGAGCTCCTCCCACCGAATTGCCTCAGGTAAGGGAGTAATAGAAAGGGGCGGCGGACATGTCCGCCCAACCATCTCCCACCCAGGTAAAGCTGTTGGGGACTATTTAATAAAAGTGGAGAGTTGCAGATCCACCCTCCAGGACTTTAGTAGGCTTCCCACCTGATGCCCATGGGTGGGAACCTGGATGGCATACTCACCCCTTTGATTAAGGCCAATGTGGAGCAGCAACAACAAAATTTTAGTTAACTCTTGCTTTCTAGCTCCTCTATATCAGTGGTTCTCAACCCTGTCCTCAAGTCCCCCTAACAGGTAAGGTTCACCAGATTTCTGAAGCACAGCATATGTGATATGATTTGCTGCTCAGTGATTGCAGGATTCAGTCTGCATTTCCCTAAGAGAATCCTTAAAATCTGGCCTATTGGGGGTACTTGAGGACAGAGTTGAGAACCACTGCTCTAAATAATTGAGATGGTTTGAGAGGTTTAATGAGTTTCATTTGCTCACATTCATCTTAATGGAGGTCTTACTCTTTCCTGGAGAATTGTATTGGCTCTAGCATAAAGACACAACATTATGTTAATAAGATCATCATTACAGAAAGGCTTAAAAATGTTTTTTTCATATAATTTTGATTGAATTGTGGCAGAGGATTTTCAAATGTTCTTGAGACTCTTTGGTGTATGCATACATAAGTAATTGAATACTAAATGATTTAAATGTGACAATATGCTTGCATCTGTTGGTTATGACACAGATATAGCATTGAGCCATTTCCACATTTAGATTGAATATTGACTGAGGTGGGAATTAAACGTCTTTCTACAGAACATACACATTCTTTCACATTTGATCAATTTCTACTTTACATGTTAATTGGAAACACAATATTCTTGCTTTGTGCAGAGATTATTTGACATTCATTGAAGTACAAGTTAAAGGTTTTATATTATTTTGGCTTTTATATTTTCCTTTGTTTTAAGAATAACTAGAAACATAGAAAAATGTCGGCAGATAAGAACCTTTCGGCCCATCTAGTCTGCCCAATTACATGGATACTTTACCTGGATTTATCATTTGTTTAGGATAGCCTTATGCCTATCCCATGCCTGCTTAAATTCAATTACTGTTTTGGCCTCTACCACTTCAACTGGAAGACTGTTCCATGTATCCACCACCCGCTCAGTAAAATAATGCTTCCTGATGTTACTTTTAAACCTTTGCCCCTCTAATCTAAGACTATGTCCTCTTGTTTTGCTACTTTGTTTCCTTTTAAATATATTCCCTTTCTCTACCTTGTGGATTCCCTTTATGTATTTAAATGTTTCTATCATATCTCCTCTGTCTTGTCTTTTTTCCAAGCTGTACATGTTAAGATCATTAAGCCTTTCCTGGTAACTTTTCTCCTTCAAGCCGTACACCATTTTAGTAGCCCTTCTCTGAACTCTCTCTAAGGTGTCTGTCTATATCCTTCTGGAGATACGGTCTCCAGTACTGCACACAGTACTCCAAGTGAGGTCTCACCAGTGCTCTGTACAGTGGCATTAGCACTTCCCTTTTCCTACTACTAATACCTCTCCCTACACAACCAAGCATTCTGCTAGCATTTCCTGCTGCTCTATTACATTGACTACTTACCCTTAGATCCTCTGAAATAATGACCCCTAAATCCCTTTCCTCAGATGTTGAGGTTAGGACTGTATCAAATATTCTATATTCAGCCCTTGGGTTTTTACGTCCCAGGTGCATTATCTTGCACTTATCCACATTAAAACTCAATTGCCACAGCTCCGACCATTTTTTTAGTTTACCTAAATCATTTGTCATTTGGCTGATCCCTCCAGGAACGTCAACCCTGTTGCAAATCTTTGTGTCATCAGCAAAAAGACATACTTTTCCATTAATACCTTCTGCAATATCACTAATAAAAATATTAAAGAGAATGGGTCCAAGTACTGACCCCTGAGGTACCCCACTGGTAACAAGACCTTGCGCCGAATAAACTCCATTTACCACAACCTAGAAACGGTTAAAAAAAATTCTCTCTTCACCCTGAATAAGCTCAGATATTATTTCTGCCTCCCATGGAAAGCTTGCGCACAGCATAGTTTACAAATAAATAAGAAAGAAATTGAAAAAAAAGTAGTTGTCAAATCTTAAAGACTGACAAACCGGCTGAATTATATTACTCTCTGTCCTTACGGAATATTCAAGAACAAGCGGTTTAAAACATGACATGATGTAGTCTTTATAAAAACACATTGATTATATAATCAGTCAGCGTACACAAGAAGTATATTAGACAATCATCAAAGGACACATTAATCATCATATTCAGATCGAATCAAACTGGCGGCTATCACAATTGACAGAATGAAAAGTAGAGGTCATGATACATTAGCGAGTGTGAGGCAACAAATAATATAGAAGTTGTATTTTTCTAAAGTTTATTAAGTATTGTGAAGATTGTCGGAAATTGTATAAATGTAACAGACTAGGATTAAGTCTTCCCAACCCCTCCCCCACCCAAACCTTTATAACATGCAGCACTGTATAAACTACTTTGTCATTACTGAGCAGCAAAAACATCTGAATACAAAGCCATAGTTTATATACATTTATAGATGGTATTATAAGGATGACATAGATTTACTTAAAGGATAACGCTAGAAAAAAATTACCACCCCATACATTTTTTCCTCCTAAATAATTGTGCAGGTGCAGATTTTTTTAATCTGAACTTTATTTAAAGTCAAGTACTTAAATTTCCTCCCTTGTTACTCTGCTTCTCCTCTTGTTCAGCTCAGGGCTTCCAAAATGTTTAGGTCCCTGGTGCTTATTATGCAAATTGTGCAAGCCTATGTAAGACAGTTATGTAGGCTTATGCCTGTGGAGGCTCATCCACAGGGCAAATGGGGCATCGCCCTACCATTATTTTTGCAATAAAACAATGCAAACTATATAATTTTTTCTCTGTTCCTCTTTGTGTTATTTAACATGTGCCTGATAAATAAAATGTGCTATGTCCCTTTTAAGCAGTGTCCTTGTCTCCTCAACTTTTGCTAGGTAGAGCAAAATAAAAAAAAGATAATGTGATGATTTCTCTTGTACATCGTCCAGAAATATGATAAGGAGTTCGAGGAACATCTTAGGCTAGGGTCAGACTGAGGCAGTGCGAACGCGCGTTCTGGCGCACTTAATCACGGCCGTGCTAGCAGCAGATGCCGGGCAATGACGGCCAATATACGAAGTACGGTCGCACAAAAGTCCGGCTGCGCAACGCAAGTGGAAAATGAACGCATTTTTTCGAGAACGTTAAACCACTAGTACTGACGTACAGAGTGCGCTGCGTCCGCTAGCGGCGTGTGTGCGTGAATTGGAGACATCAGACGCTGCTAATGTCCGGCCAACATAACGTCCAGATGCAAGAAGTGTTTTATTGATGATCCGTACAAAATCACGGATGAAACTGCGCATAGTATGACCGCTATTGCGTATTCCGTGAAAAAATACGTCCATTCTTCGAACGCACATTTTCACGGACAACGTGAAAAATGCGTTAGTCTGACCCTAGCCATAAGAATCACAGACTGCAACTGCGTTTCAGCTCCCTGCTGCTGACTATTTGAACTATGATGGGCGTCAAACAAACCTAAAAACAAAGCTAGCTTCTGAGGCTTCAATATAGATCTTATCTGCTTTACACGGCAGAAGCCTGCCTTAACCCCTTAATGACAGAGACAGCCACATATGCCATAATTTGCTAAATAGCAAATAGTAAACAGGATTTATTTCTGCCATACACTGACATTTTATATGCTCAGTACTAAGAGTAAAATGGGTAGGCTTATTGTTCAGTTAGTTGGGTTTTGTTTTAGTAAATAATAATAAAATAAATTCACTTGCTTCACTTTTAGATTTTATTATCCTGAATAATCTTTATGTATACTTCTTGTGGCTAAATTCTGGATTGCACTTGTAATAACTGGATTTAGCTCAAAATGGCCATTTTATGTGCCTCATGATTAGGAATATGCCTATATGCTTTATACCTTATATATGGAATTGTCCACATATTTTGGTGGTAGTAGTGACATATAGATATATTCCTATTACTGATTGAAAACATTCATGTTTCCAGTCTGGCGCCCCACCAACTTGAAATGTCACCAACCACCTCTGGTTTACGCAAATTACACATCTCCCACAGGCTTGTGCAGAAACAGCCCAGAACTGTTGTCCCACAAAACACTTGTTGTTTTGAGTATTTGGGAGACAGGATGATGTGATGATGACATCTCATTCCCCAAGTTGGTCCCCAGCAGGTGGGATATTAAAAAATCCTGTCTGACGAGTGGCAACTGTGTGGGTGGAGATCTCTTCTACACAATTGTACCAGCCAAATGGGGCTGTAGGAGGGTCAGGGAGCACACTTCACACAGGCTGACCTACTTAATAAGCTAAAGTGGTCAGGGTGCGTAGAATGTCTCTTTAATGTTTCAGTGTTACATTATCAATATATTGTGCGACAACAATCTAAAATGAATGCTTTCACAGTCATTTTCAAATACCTGCTAATAACCTGGCCTTTGCTAAAAAAAAACCATTTAATATGGCATGGCATTGGACAAGGTGGGTTCTGTGTTATTACAGAGTCTAGATGCAAAAAAGTGAGAAGCTGTGGACTTCATTTGCATATCCAACCCAGAGTTATTTGCTGCATATGGGGAATGTAGCACAAGAGCTCTGTAAGCAGTTCTCCGAATTGCTAGGATGTGTAAATTTTTTCTCCAGCTATAAACTCGATTATTTGCAGTGTGGAGGCTTTTAGTCTCACATCTTTACCCTAGGGGCCAAGCATCAACAGCAACCAATTACATTGTATCTCCTGCTGACAAGGGTAAGTGAGCCTGAAACAGCTGTACAGGAGTTTTTGCGTCTGGTTGCATAACCTGGCCTTTGCTAAAAATAAGCAATTTAATATGGCATGGCTTTGGACAAGGCGGGTTCTGTGTTATGATAGACCCTACATGCGAAAAAAAGTGAGAAGCTGTGGACGTCATTTGCATATACTACCCAGAGGTCTTTGCTGCATATGGGGAATGTAGCACAAGAGCTCTGTAAGTGTCTCTCTGAAATGCTAGGATGTGTAAATGTTTTCTGCAGCTATAAAGTTGCTAATTACCTGCTATATTTCTAAAATTTTAAGGAGACAAAAAGGAAAATGAATGACATAATCAACAAATAACAACTGATATAAAAACTTGGAATCGTTCACTAAAGGCAAGTTTCACAGAGCCAACAACTTAATTTAAGATCTAATCCTACATAGAGAACTAGAGAGCAATTGAGAATGGATACCTTCCAATCTTCTAGCTCCGTCAAGAAGAATGTGAGCTAGAACTGAAACGAATATCAAGAAGACTTTATTTTAAAATAAAACCATTGCTGAAAACTCTTTACAGTCCATTAAACTATCTGGGGTTATCAAACAAAATGTAAATGATGGAAAATAGATGCAATGAGAAGCTAGTTTTTAGAGAAATATGCTACAGCTGCACAGCAGTTTATAAAAGAATATACTGCTATACAAGAAAAAGAAACCACTAGGGCAGAAAAAAATGATTTTAATTAGATATGAGGTACATAGTTTTATAGGCTTAAAGGGACACTGCCATTTGCATAAACTGTAACTAGATTATTTGTACAAACAAAACCACATTATACAACAAATGCTGCTGTATGTTTTTCTTTGTTTGACGTAATTACATGTAAATAGAAGAAATAAATTTAGTTTTTTATCTCCATTACAATTTTTCGCATGATGCAACATACACCAAAATCTTATGGTTTTACTTTGTGACCCTGCTTTATGGTATACAGTATTTAACAATTAATGAGGTGGAGGAGGGAATGTTTAGAATAGGCAGCAGGAAGTGTATTACTACTCAAGATAAGAGATGACAGCTGAATGGAATAAGCCAGAGATCTTAAAAGTCATCGGCACTATTGCCTAGTGAACGCTAGCATTAACGATCAGATATGTATGCATTACCGCCAGGATGAGAGACTTTAACACATAGTTCCCAATCTCCCTCCACGGTGATGCGTGATCTCGCGAGAGCAAGATAATGCAGGGCTCGTGGCCCGGAAGCACAAACCTCGATAGAGTTGTATGGACTCCAGGAAGGTACTCACAGTGGCACGGAAACACTACCGCGAGCATTGCTAGTGCTGTACTCCAGGGCGAGGTGCTGAGACAGTTCCTGCCCCGGAATATCGAGGTAAAATGGGGACGCTAAGGAAAAACCTGCAGGCACAGAATTTTCCCATTAGCGTCCCCATTTTAACACACAATAGGGAATAGTGCCCTTCTAGTCTACCCCCTGGTGATGTCCTTTGAATACATCCCACACAATAGAATGATTTGAATTCGAGATCGACCCATAGACTCCATTCTATGGGCAAAGCCACCTATTACCTATAAGGAGCAAGTGATTTAAAGATATTGGGGAGCAATTTATAGCATAAAATATCACAGAATGGATGCACACAGTGACACACATAGAGTAAAATTTTTCTTACCTAAAAATACAACAGAAAAACAAAGCAAATGTAAGATATCAGCAACATAAAATAAACACAAGGACATTTCATTTTATGGTGGTAGTGGCCATTTAAAGAGAAAGAAAAACAGCTGCTAAAAAATCAGGAAAGCAAAAACACAGCAAGCACTAGAGTTTGATACAACAAGATTGTTTTGGGGTGTGAATTATATATATTTTTTATAGCCGCATGTTTTTTTCATGATTACTGGTGGCTGCAGCAGGTATTGGAAGCAGGAAGCAAGGCATCAGGTCCATGATGTAGCTTGAAATTTGTGTCAATTCCTCACTGGGTTGTTCTGGATTGTGAGTCAAACCATAATACAGAACCCCGACGTGCTCATCAACCTAAAAAAGCCATCAAAAGCTAATATTTCTTTGTTTTATTTAGAGAATCTTGTATAAGGTCATCAGTTGTTGTAGTGCACGTGATTCAGGTGGCCTCCACCTGTTGCTCTAGGTGTTTACTATTATCAAAGTCTAAACTAGCATTGCTTTTGTACCATACTTGCAACAGAAACACGTTGTATGATAGTAACAGTTATGGAAAAATTGACATGACTTTATTATTTATTTTTTTCAGATTAAAACCAATTTTTTTGAAGTTTGCAGAATTGGCCCAAAATTATTTGGCCTACATTCCTGGGAAGATATCTGATCCTATTTTTCCCAAACTGCACTCTTCTCCCATCCAACTCTCTTCTTCTCTCCAAAACCTCTCTCTCCATTCATGCTACACTTTTACTCTTTTCCCTCTGCACCTCCAAATGTCCTCCTAAACATTCTTAAAGGGCAATATCTGCAACCAATATCTCACTGACCAGTAAAGATGGATCCACTTCCCAAATCTTCCATACAACAAAATCAATGTGCTGAATCCTTCGTGTTATTTGAATCAAAAATGGGTTTATCAATGACTTAATAAAGACCCACCAGGGTCGAAACGTTGTCTTTTGTTTTCACTGAGGAAATGAACCCATTTTTGGTTCAAATGGTACGAAGGTGTTAGCACATTGATTTTGTTTCTCCTAACCATTCTTCATACACTTCCACTCTAACCAGCAATCGCCCTCAAACACTGTCAACCAGAACCACTGCATATTTTCTGTCAATCAATCACACTGTGCAAGAGTATAATGTGTGTTGTGATTAAAAAAAAGATGTGGATGTGTTCTTTGCACAAAAGACTCCAACTGCTGCAACTGCTATATCCCACTCAAACGGACCTCAGATCCTTAGTTCTGTAATCTAGTCCTCACGAATGATACACCATTAAGTTTTACCATATGGTGTTTTAATGATTGACAGGTTAATGTGAATGATCATAATTGTTAATTGGTATGTATTTAATTTTTTTGCAGCTGTGAGGTCATGTTGACTTTGATTATCTGGCTGCCGATTCATGTGTAAAAAATAGTGCCAGCATACATGGGGTACTACGTGATATACGTTAATGTAGCACACTCGATAGAGCTTTAACTTTGGAGCTAAAACTACACATCCTGAGTCCATTAGATTGCTTTCCGGGCATGAGTTGTGGTGGGTCCCATAATATGATGAAAGCCCAATGAGCATGAGATACAAAAAGCAAACTGCAGGTTTATTGGAAAAACGAGGAAAACAGTCAGACAGTCATATGGTAGGCTTAACACAAGTCTCTGAAGCAAGGCAAGACAGGTGTGGAGTGGCAGAAGGAGGCTCTGGCAAACGAATTCACAGCAGGCAAGATAGGTTCAGACCGGGTACTCTGGGCACACAAATTTACACGAGTGGCTGAATGGTAAAAACAACAAGCAGCTAGGATCAGTAGGTGCAGCAGGACTGGTTCAGGCTGGGTACTCTGGACACACAAATGTACATGAGTGACTGAGGCTGATGGGAGTAGCAGTACTGGATGAAAATGCAGCACAAGACACAGTAGACATGATCAGGTGCCGAAGATACAGCAGAGCTGGTGTAAAGAAAACCTGAGGGTTTCTGGAACACGGCAACGCTGCAGGTTTCTAGAATAAGGCAATGCTGCAGGTTTCTAGGACACGGCAAAGCTGAGGGCTTCTCGCATGACAATTGTGAGTAAAGGTAGAAAAATAAACAATAAGAAAAGGATCTCTAATATACACATTTGAATTCTAAACATATAGCAAAATGAAAGCATATGTTTATTATTTATATATGATATGATTCATTTATCATTTTGCTCATACCGAAAAATGTTTTTATAAAAGGATTTTACAAGGAAGGATACCGAAAATGTTAAACAGTGTGTGCCTTGTGAATGATACACAATTACACAAATTGAGAAAGGATTTTACCAGGAAGGATACATTGAGATTTCTCTCGTTTTCAAGTATGTCCTGGGTGGCGAGTATGTACCGTTAGGTGTCTTGCCCAAGGACACTTACTGGAGAGGTGCTTGCCGGGATCGAATCAAAAATAATTTGAGGTCCAGGGAAGGCTGATAGAGCACCATTTCCAATCATCACACGGAGAGTCTGGAGATCGAAGTCAATGCTATGTTTTAGGCCCCCTGGTTAGGTAAAAGATTTCTAGTATGTTTTGTTCAACTCACATCCATATACATGTTGTCAAAAAAATAAATAAGAAAAAGAATGTGTGTATGAATATGTTTATACAATATGTTACCATTAGGTTTATCACCAGTTACAAGCAGTTATAAAGCACCAACTGTACAATGGGTGAGACAGAATAACAAATATACATACACATTACACACAGAACAGTAGGAGAAGAGAGGACCCTGCTCAAGAGTTTACAATCTAAGGCTAGGGTCAGACTGAGGCAGTGCGAACGCGCGTTCTGGCGCACTTAATCACGGCCGCACTAGCAGCAAATGACGGGCAATGACGGCCAATATACGAAGTACGGTCGCACAAAAGTCCGGCTGCGCAACGCAAGTGGAAAATGAACGCATTTTTTCGAGAACGTTAAACCACTAGTACTGACGTACAGAGTGCGCTGCGTCCGCTAGCGGCGTGTGTGCGTGAATTGGAGACATCAGACGCTGCTAATGTCCGGCCAACATAACGTCCAGATGCAAGAAGTGTTTTATTGATGATCCGTACAAAATCACGGATGAAACTGCGCATAGTATGACCGCTATTGCGTATTCCGTGAAAAAATACGTCCATTCTTCGAACGCACATTTTCACGGACAACGTGAAAAATGCGTTAGTCTGACCCTAGCCTAAGCTGAACATAATAGTATCCACAACCCACCGTTAAAACGTCAATGGACAATATCAAAATAGTAATCTTTAAAATATTATTAAGTGGTATTCAAAAGTGTAGCTTGCTTTCATTTGCCAAAGTGTGGAAGTAGCAATTTTGATGGAATTAGTCTTGTTTTGACATAACCTGTTATCAGTGCATAGACTAACTATCAATAACCACTAGATGGTGCAGTTCTCAAAAACTGTCATATATAGAACTGTTAGAGTTGAAATGAGCAAGCTAAAACATTTCAGTTTCCTAAGGCTAAAGGGGTTATTCATTAAGCCCCGAACTTGCCGCCGAAGTGCACCGGACTGAATTTCACCGTACGTTGTAATTTTGGGGCAGTTTGTCTGTTCACAAAGCTGTCAATTCACCAAATACAGATGAATTGACGTCAAAATACAGTGCAGTCCGTTGACCTTCGGCGCCAGCGAAATTGTCCCATAGAGACGTTATGGTTAGTCTATTCATATATAAGCGCCGAACTGCACCGAAGTGTCGGTGAAATGACTTGATTCGGTGATTCAGTTAGATAGGTTTAAACAAGCAAATCCCATAGGTTTCAATGTTAAAACAGTATTTTTAATTCTTATTTAAAAACCACTTATTCTTTTAATTTTCAGCAAAAAGCCTTCTTATTTTTTTGTATTTTTTAGAACACCTTTTGTATTTTTATGACCAACTTTTTGCTTCCCAATTTTTTAAAAACACTTGTTTTTTTCTTTATTATGTAGCAGACCTTTTTATTATACAGGGTGTCCATAAAGTCTCTTTACAATTTCAAAAATTTATTATAAAGGCAAATGAAAAGACAAATAAGTAAAAATTATTACTAAATGAGACGTATATATTTAGTTTTTTTTGCCTCATTTAATACCCCTCTATGGGCCCTATTTCATTCCTCGCGCATCGGTTTTGCGCGCACGCAAATGCGCATTTGCACGAGGACAAAACCATTTGTGCAGAACGTCGTATTTCAATGTTCGCGCAAACGATGCTCGTTATCGTTTGACGCGGATGGACTTGCGCGAGCGTGATGAACTGTGCGCGTCCTATACTTAACATTGTGAGTGCAAATGCGTTAAGCGGATGGTATTTCAATAGATGCGCAACTTCCTACGAACGACGTTTGCGTGCATAATTTTAACGTCTTTGAAAACCTGGTGTTAGGCTAGGGTCAGACGAGAGTGATTTCTATGGACTGTACGTCCGTGTACACGGACGTACGTCAGTACGGAAGACGCAGTAGTGGCCACACAGTCCATTTATTCACTGACGTATATTTTGACGGATATAGGAGAGAAAATAAATTAAAAAGCAAAACCATTTTGTCCGTGAAAAATGCTGGATGTATAAATACAGTACGACTGACCACGTTCCATTAATCACACACACAGCTATGCAGACGTTGCGGACGCAGCGCACTTTGTGCGGCCATTCTAGGGGTTGTACGTTCTTGCCTGCCTTGCGTCCGTGGGCCGCAGCCATTGTGCGTCCGCAGTTCAGTGCGGACGTACTTCGTGTAACGGGCTCCGATGGGCTTTCTTTCATGCTACCACGGACGTACTTTAGGCACCATCACGGACGTGAACACTACGCTCGTCTGATCCCAGCCTTAACTGAAAATCTGAACGTTCTGTCCGAAACCAAATACACCAGCACGGAAAAAAAAATACAGCACAGTATAGTTACACATTCTACACATACCCAAACCAAAAAACGGTGAATTCGTGCATAGTTTTTTTATTGCTGCAGCATGTATGCTCAGATTTATTTTGACAGGCGCAAAAACGTTAGTGAGTCAATTAAGGTGAAATGATGTCAATTAAGGTTCTTAATTCTGATTGGCTGAATAAAGCGAAAAAAAACAGTCCGCACACAGATTTACATGCGCAATGTTACTGCGCGCGTATTACACTTCGATTTGCGCGTTTTTTTTACTAACGATATTTTTTGACTGATAAGAAAATGCGTTCGGATACGAATATCACGTTAATTTTCGCGCGATAACGCTGGACAATGCGCGCAAAACAAATTGCGTTGCGCAAGCGCATTTGTGCAGAGAATGCAATATGGCCCTATATGGGCACAATTAGTTGCACGAAGCACATCAAGACGTTACTCGATTTCTTGCTATGTTTGCTGTAGCATACCCTCATCAATGGTGGCAATGGCATCAGTGATCCTCTGTTTTAGATTAGTGAGGTCTCGTACCTTTGTTTGATACACGATATCTTTAACATAACCCCATAGAAAGAAGTTGAGGGGAGTGATATCAGGTGAACGAGGTGGCCAGGGAATTGGGTCACCCCTTCCAATACACCGGTTTAATATCTTGCATTTATTACTTTGTATTTCTGTACCATACTGTAAAAATTCAATGTTCTTGAACCCAGGACATACTTAAAAACGAGGGAAATCTCAATATATCCTTCCTGGTAAAATACTTTATAAATAAATAAATACGTTTTAATGCATTTTTATTGGTTTAAACACTTATTAGGAGAATAGGAGAGTTCTAGTTTGTTTTTTCACAGTTTGGTGGATTTCATCAAGGCCAGTCCGCCGCTCTCCAGTGGTCTTTGGTGCTCTTCGGCGACATTCGGCAAATATTTCATGAGGCGTTGGCGACTCCATCTTTGGCGCAATATTGTGACCCTGCGGTGAATAGTGAATGCACTGTTGTTTCAAGAAAATGGAATTGCTGAAGTGAAAAGCACCAAAATTTTGTTGAAGAAATCTTTCTTTTTGCACAGAGATTAGAATTTTGATTATTTTCGGGGTGTAAAGATAATTCCAATGAAAATTCTTATAATCCCTGTAGTATATTAGAACAAAAGAAAATTAAATTAAAAAATAAATGTTTAAAGGACCTTGATTTTCTTTATTGAGTTGCTGTGCTCTTGAGGGAGTGCACAGTTATTTGGTAGGTCCTGTTGCAATACAAAAATGCATCTATTATACCCAGGGACAAACTGTGGCATTCAAAATGATCTGACAAGGGGTCATAACTAGGTACAGAGAGGGGTGGAGGCCCAAAAGGACCGGCCTATGCATGGGGCCAGCCATAAGAGGATTTCAAGTCAATCTGGGTGGGGTTTTGGTGAATCATGCGTTGGGTTTGTAGGCTGTAGCTTATTTACCACAGCGTCTGCTGCAGCCCACCGGGCATTTGCCAGATGACCAGTCTTGGTCTGCCTCTTTTACCCAATTCCTGATTTCAACATCAAATCTGGAACATCAAATGTTTTATCCAGATTCCATCTCAATTCCTGTTCTTCCATTCTTCATCCTTGTTATAGTGCAGACTCCTGGTAGAAATAAGCACTGACACTCCATCAGGAACCACCAGGAAAACACATACAGGGTTATTCAAAGAGATTCGAAAAATCACCGCACGTTTGGTGACTTTTCGTTCTCTTCAATTCGGTTCCTTTTGCCGATCCCATTTCGGTGACCCTGCGGTGTATTCAGCAAACACCACAAGGTCCCCGAATTGCAGGGAAAAGCTGCCGCAAACCCGACGAAAACTAACCGCAAAACCCACCGAATGCACGCCGAAAACCACCAAAAACATCTGGATTAACCTGCCGAAAACCACGGAAAAAGCCCGAGCAGGAGCCGATCGCACACAGCCGAAGCAGCCGAAGCAGCTGAGACCGCAGACAAGGGAAGTGAATAAATTAGCAAAATAGTTTATGTGAATCTGTGAAAGTGAAACGCTGTTTGCAAAAACTACTGAGCGAAAATGTCTGAAATTTACACAGGAGGTCCAGGGAATGATAATAAAAAGGGCTGTTACAGAAAAAATAAGTAAACTTTAAAAAAAAAAAAAATCGGACTTTTAAACAAACAAAAAAAAAATAAGAAAAATGCTTAAAGTATCCTAAAAAATCTATAAATAAAGAGACTCTTTACTGCAGAATTTTATAATGAATGGTTTATTAGATATTGAATTAAAACTGGAATATTTTTAACAATGACGCCTACGGGATTCTCCTGAATAAACTTGCCGCATGAAACCACCGAATGGCAGGGCATTTCGGGAACCTTTCACTGCTGGTTTGTGTTCTCTGAATAGCCGAAGCAGTGCTTTTCATGGGGATTTCACTGCCCTCGAACAGGCACCGAACAGGCACCGTATGTGCAGGAAATTCGCCAGGATTTGGCGAATTGCCTGCTCTCTGGATAGCCGAATGGCCAGGAAAGGTAACCGAATGCTGATTTTCAGTGTTCGGTTACCTTTCTCAAGCAATTCGGATCTCTTTGGATAACCCTGATATTGTACCCCAGTGGCACATCACTTCAATCTAGCAGGCCACTCCATCCAAAACCTCAGAATTAAAATCCTCAAAGGCCATTTTAAAGATCACCGGGAACGCAAAACATATGAAATGAAAAGGATCACATATTTCAACAGTATTTCAAGGACTTAATGTAGATTCGGGTTTTTTTTTTTTCTTTCTTTCTTTCTGTCCTTTCACATTCCCTTTGAAGTGGACATGATTGCATCTTTTTTCCCCTCTAACCATGCCATTTGAATGTACAACATCTAACACCCCCAACTGTGCGCCCTATGAATGTCTCAATGTTTAATTCTACTATTCTGATCAGTAAGCTTCTATACCTGACGAAGGGAATATCACTTTCGAAAGCTTGTACTTTAAATGTAACGTTAGTCCAATAAAAAAGGTATCACTACAGACTGCTATACTCGTGATTTTGGCATCTGGACTAACACGACCTACCTAATTATATATATATTTATATATATATATATATATAATTCTTACCCTAGGTTGTGCAGACAGACCCATGACTTTGGTCAGTCTTATGGTTTTAATTTAACCTTATGATTTGATATTCTCAGAAGTAAAACGGAAAGTTTTTGGGAAACTAAAACGGTGTTCAATCACAAGATCAGGCCCTGTCACGTTTCCACCTGGTTCCAGCCCTGCCCCCTGGTGGTGAAAGCGATCCAGGCCAGCTCTTCCTTTGTTAAGACTAGCCAGTCTGTCCTGTGCCACTTTTGGATTCACCTGCAGCTGGTCTGGCCTGGGGTCACATGATCCGCCCTGTCTCTCTCTATATATATATATGCACGCAGCACATAAGCTTCTGGCTCTTGCATGGGTCTTGTTCATGAGGGTCTACTTCCTGATATCATGGTTTTGGTTTTTCTGTGTATGATCTCTCCTATTCCTGACTACCCGTCCTGTGTATGACTTAGGCCTCGTTATGACGTCTGTCTTGTATACTCCCTGTGCTCTGTATATCGCTAATCTATGTACCAACCTCTGCTTGTCTGACCTGCTCTCCTGGCTCTTGACCCCTGGGATATGGTTGACTCTCTCCCTGGCGATTCTGACCTCTGGCATACGGCAGACACACAACCCTGGCGTTAAGACCCTCTTGCATTCCTCTGACTATTCTCTGGTTAATCCCTGTTATTTCTGTGCCCTGTATCCTGTTCTGTGTATTCATTAGTATTAGAGGGCCAATCGAAGGACTTTGCCCCAGATCAGGGTTTCCTTGTTGCCAGTATCTTGTTTAATCCTTTCTCATCCTGTTTCTGTGTATTTCTTGTGAGGTTCACTTCCATAGTATAGAAGCCGTTGCAAGGACCTTTATTCCAGAGATCGGGTTCCCTTTAGTTCTGTTCTCCTGACATTTCTTGTTGTCCCTGTTCTGTCATTCTCTTGTCCAGTATCTGTGATGTGGTCTGTCTATGCAGCCAGCAGCAAACCTGCCTCAAGGGCTTAATTTCCAGTATAGAGGGCCCACCTTGGCTCATGCCGGGTGCCCCAGTGATAGGCCCTTATTAAAGTCATTTCCATAGAATGAGAAATGTAAAACAATTTCTCAATGTCCACCCATAAATATAATTAAAATTTATTTTCTGATAATTTACCAAAACTCTACCAACCATTACTGTCCCTACCATCTTTATATAAGCTCTGCAAATTGGACTATGGAAAGCTATAGCTTCTACTCTAAAAGAGAAATTTCAGTTTGTTAGAAAAAAGGATACGGGTCATAAAGTCCCCTTCGATTTCTGATCAAAATTCAGATCAGATTTGGTCTGTCGCAACTATACTTTTCAATGGACAAAACGGCTTTAGAGATTCAATTTGACTTTATCGGTACGCCGATTTCTGAAAGTAATATCAAATGCTGAAAGGTGTTGCTATTTGGGTCTTCGGATGCGTGTAGCACCATTTAATGTTTTTGACAGTAAATCCTGAACTTGCACATTATACTGTAAATCATGGACACGCGCGTTTACTGTAACTGTGGAAAAATTCAAGTATGGACTCACACATTATAAACAATTTCAGAATTCTTAATATACAGACTTGAGCATAAAACAGTACATGTAAAGTACTGTAAATTGACAGTGTAAATCTAAATGAACGGACTCGTGCATTTTAAATTTATAGTACGTTACTTGTTTTACGTATCTATATATAACTTATAATGCACAGGTCCGTACTTTAATTTGCCCACACTTACAGTAAAAAGTGCATGTCCGTAATGTAACTGTAGAACATGTAAGTCCGGGATTTCCGGTTAAACACATAAGTCTGTACTTTAAAACACGCACTGTAACAGTGCAAAAAAAGAAAGCCACATCCATGCACATCTATTTACACTCTGGTTTTCAGGCTCTTTTTCCAATCGGAGGCGTATTTCTGAAATTAGCCATTTTTTTCAATTGTATCAGCCAATATTTTGAAAACAAATTCTACGAACACAGCTAATATTTTTTTCCCAAAAATTGGTACATAGCCCCTTGATTAGGCAGAATATCAGCCTTTCATATGTTACTGCTTTCTAAATTACTTTTTCTGACCACCACTTTACCCATTTACATTCCAAGATTATTTTTTAAAGAAAGTTTAAAAAAAGATAGTTACATATATTTATGAAAACCATAAGTGCTATTCATTATTTTACAAAAAGAGATTATTTTTTTTGTTTCCCACACTCGTTACTAGCACTGTCCTGGTCCTGCAAAAAACAAAGGTCTCTTCCTTTACCAATGCAGCCAATATGTTAATGGCTCAAGAGGTTACTTCAACCGTGTTAGCAAGGCCTTACTTTAACTATCAACTCCTACACTTTGTAATGGAGTCATTAATAACAGATCAGTGCAAGAATAGCAAGCTATTTCATGGACACAAAGTCTGATGTTAAGTAATTTTGCTTTTGCAAAATCACTTCATACTTATATTTAAATAGATCAAATCTTGAGGAAAAAATAATGATATGATATGCCCTGCCATTCAAGCTCCTTGTAAAAAAAATCTGCACTAAGAGCAATCAGAATAGCTTTCCTCCCCAAGGAAAACTCTTCAGCCATTTAAACTAATCAGGTCTCTGGAAGCGGCTGACGTGTCTAATGTGCAGGCAAAATTGTCTACATACTAAAATTAGTTGCTAAATCCTTACATTATCTAATTCAGTGTGCATGGATACAGCTACAGACCATTAACGCACAGAAAGCAATGTGCCAGATATACTACTAATCACATTCTCTAATTACACTAGTATGGCTTGGATCCTAACTTCATATTAGAGAGTTTAGGGATTTCAGATTTAGGAGAGAAGGTGAGATGAAATCAACAAATCATTTTGATCTCTGGATTGTAATCATTACAAAGAACAAAAGCCATAACACAAGAGACAGCGGAGGTTAAAAGGGCAAGAGAAATACAGATTATTAGATTTTATATATATATATTAAAATGCTCTGGAAGTCTTGTGATGAAGTAAAAATTCATGCATTGTGAACAACAATGTTTCGACTTGTAGGTGGTCATTATATCTTGAGATATACTGTATATATATATATATATATATATATATATGTTTGTGAGATTATATATATTAGACATGTGCACAATGAAAAATGTTTTGATTCGTTCCATTATTCAATTTGTTTTGGTGCATTCGATATGGTACTGAGGTTCGTATTTTGGATCGATTCATTATTTGGATCTGTAATTCGTATTACGGTTTGAATCGTTATTTCATTTTTATTTGTAATTTGTTTTTCAGATCAATTCATATTTCGTTTGTATTAGTTATTTTGTTTCTATTAGTAATTATGGAATGTGAAACTGATGAATTAACCACTTGGCTGCTATGGACGCGCTCAGCGCGTCCAGTCAAGTGGTTCTCCTATGCTATGGACGCGCTGAGCGCGTCCATGCACAGGAGGCAGCAATGCGGTGGATTCCGACGGATTGCTGCGCCCCCCGGTGCGGGCTGACATTTTGGATGTCAGCCCAGCACTCCGGGACCCGGCGGGGCCATTAGATGTCATCGCGGCGGCGCGATGACATCTAATTCACGCGCCCCCCCCCGCGTGTGCGGAGGAGGCGCCTGAAAGGGAGGGGGGAGGTCCTTCAGACCTCTCTCGCTCCTGATCGCCAGGGTGCACAGGGTTAATCCAGGCACCGTTTGGAAGGGCACAGCCTGTCCTTCCAAACGGTGGCTGTCATTAACCCCTGGGGAGCCGATCACGATTCGGTGCTGAAAAGCGTCGGATCGTGATCCTCTCCCAGAGCTGGCCGACATCTTGGATGTCGGCCAAGTCTCCGGGAACTCCCCCTGAGGACTATGCACGATGACACCAGTCCTGGAGTTAACCCCTAGCTGCCAGCAATGGTGGAGATAGGGGGTTCCAATGAACCCCCTATCTCCCGATTTTTTTTTGTTTTTGTTTTATTAATGCAGCAATATTGTTCCCATTTCAATTATAATGTGAACAATGATGCTGCATTAACGATTTTTGTATGTGGTGCGTTTGTTAAAAATAGCGAAATTTTCCCCAAACAAAATTTAA
Source organism: Leptobrachium leishanense (assembly GCA_009667805.1). Classification (NCBI taxonomy): domain Eukaryota; kingdom Metazoa; phylum Chordata; class Amphibia; order Anura; family Megophryidae; genus Leptobrachium; species Leptobrachium leishanense. The sequence goes on along the minus strand of CM019067.1, from coordinate 111,146,911 downwards.
CGAGTCCCCATTTCTAATTTTTTTAACAAGCGCACCCCATACAAAATATAACCGCAAACGATCGCATGTTAAAATGTGAAAAAAAAACAATTTACACATAATAAATTATTGAAAATTCATATTTTATTAAATTTTTTGTTATAATATACAGACAGGACTTGACGTATACATATAATAATGACATATTATGAATCTGCCAAGTCTGCCGGAAAGAACGATATATAATATGTCTGGGTCATATATCAAAATATGGCTTGAAAACGCGGTTAAACATGATGAGCGAAAGCGGTAAAAATGACCCCACACAGAGGTGTGAAAAGCCTCAGCAGTGAAAGGGTTAATTACTTGGATTAGAGTTAAAAAAAAAGATACCCATACCCCTGTTTGGTGCCGGGATTGGTGCGGAGTCTGGTGCTGGGCCTGGTGCTGGCGGTGCTGCTGAGTCTGATGCTGCAGAGTCTGACGGTGAGCTGCTAATTTTGAGTGCTGATACTGAGTGGAGTGCTCTCTCCCCTCACCACTCCTATCCGCCAATAATAATGTGTCAACACTTTGAGCAGTGCACTCTCGTGAAAGGAGGATGACAGGAGACAGAGCTCAGACCGAGAGATGCGGCTGCAAGTACAGATGAAACGTCGCACACTCGCAGACTGCAGGAGGGGAGAGGTGGGCCGGTAGACAAGCTGGTGGGCGAGTGAAGCGTCAATCTGTAGTTACAGCCGACCTGCATCATTCGCATTACGCTGCTGCCCGGTACATAACAGTCCACGGACCGGTACCGGGCCACGGGCCGGGGGTTAGGGACCCCTGATCTATACGATCACTTGCCCGTGTGGCCTTTCGCATGTGGGAAAGACAGATTTAACATTATGGGAACGGATCAGGGGAAACACCTGAACTTTAAGATCCCGAATTTGCTGGTGGAATTTAAGCCTTATGCACACCCATCTTTAACCACATAACGACAGGCGGGTGGTGTACCAGGACATCCCGCCACCAGGTGCTGTGCATACAAAACAGACTCCTGGTGCTGCTGAATCCAAAAGATATTATACCGGCACTCTGAAAGTAATTTATTTCCTTACTATCTGCATCAATATTGTGATTCTGACATGATGATAAATTCTGTAGTTTTAGCTGCCGTTAAGTGGTCTTCAGAATTTGTAGGACCCTTTGAAAAGTCTTGCAGGGCACTGCTAAATTCACTTAATGAATACAGATTAGACATGTGCACAGCACAAAATTTCATTTTGAACTAATGGATTAGTCCTAAAATGCAATTTATTTAGTTGCTAAAGAAATTTGTTTTTAGTTCTTTAGTATGAAAACTAATTTCATTCATCCGAAAACCAGTGGATACAATTACTATTGTAGTGGCTCCTCAGAGGGCTGAGATCGCTGCTTGTTACAGTATCTCTCACTCTCAGCACAATGTGTCAGGCAAAGCTGTTACAGTAACTGACTACTGCTCATCACAGCGCTCAGAGTTTCAGTAAAACTAGTAAATAATATTTTTATATATAAGAGGTTAGAACAATATTATTTCCTTGTTTTACTGAAACTCTGAGCGCTGTTACAGTCAATTACTGTAACAACTGAGCCTGATACATTGTAATGAGAGATAATATAACAAGCAGTCAATCTCAGCGCTCACAGCCACTGGATTTAAAGGGTTGAAAAAAAAGGCTCTTCTCTATATAATGTTTAGAACATCCTCCTGCATTAATTAATACCCCTCTCTGTATAATGTATACAACATCCACCTGCATTAATTAATACCCCTCTCTGTGTAATATATAGAACATCCTACTGAATTAATTAATGTCCCTCTCTGTATAGAAGATCCTCCTCAATTTATACCTTTCTCTGTATAATGTTTAGAACATCCTCCTGCATTAATTAATACCCCTCTCTGTATATTGTATACAGCATCCACCTGCATTAATTAATACCCCTCTCTGTATAATGTATAGAACATGCTCCTGCATTAATTAATGCCCCTCTCTGTATAGAACATCCTACTGCATTGGCATGTGGAGGGTGCAGAACTTCGGATGTTGCGCTCTTCATTGCTGGTCTCCTTCACTCATCAATGTAATATCACAAAAAGGACTGATAATGCATTTTACTTTAGTTTCTTTCGTTTTTTGTACTGAGCAGTTTCGTTTCTCTTGAGTTATATGAAAACTAAATTATCCCAAAATTCGGACTACATCGTTTTAGTACTAAAACGAATGCACATGTCTAATATAGATACATGTATAGCCAGACAGACACAGGCCCCCAGATACATGTATACCCAGACTCACTCTGGCTCCCAGATACATGTCTTTGTATACATTAGACCTCAAGATATCAGACCCCCAAGATCTCAGACCCCCAACATATCAGAACCCCATATATCAGGCCTCCAGATAGACCACCAGATAACAGACCCCCAAGATATAAGACCCCCAGATTTCAGACCCTCAAGACATCAGACCCCAAGACATCAGACCCCTAGATATCAGACCCCCAGATATCAGACCACAGATACAGCTTACCCAGACAGACCCGAAGCGAAGGATCTGAGTGGTAACTGGTAGGCAGGCATGGGTGGCAGATGTCTGGCATGCCCTTTCTGACATCATCAGAGGGGGCCCACTGGCCATCTAGCGCAGCCTCTCTGATATCATCAGAGGAGGCCGCCCAGGGCACCCTTTGTGAAATCACTAGAGGGGGCCGGCCGTCGGGCCTATGTAGGCTGCAGTGACTCCTCTGAGTAATGCGGCCTTTATAAAACCACAGCTGCCGCCAGAGTGATCGATCTGGCAAATTAGATAGCTGCGAGGTCCTGCAAGGTCTTAGGCCAGGGCCATCTTTAATATTGACTGGGCCCTGGGCAAATATTTTTTTGGGGCCCCCCATGCAAATTTTCTCTCCACCCCAAAAAAAATTCGTTTTTTTTTTACATTTTACATGGTCATTTTTGACATCATTGGAAAGGCCAGTCTCAAACACTTCCAATGACACCCAACTTGTCTTTTTAGGGTGTAAAGAATGGAAATACAGGGGTCCATAGGCCTCCCACTCTCCTTGAATTAGTGCAGCTGCATTTATTGCTTTATATGTAAAAGCACATCATGCTGCTGCTTTAGAACAGAGGGAAAAATATGTAAATTTTGCATTTTTTGGTTCATTTTTCAATTTTTACACATTATGTGGTTATATTTGGTATTGTTGGAAAGGCCAGACTCTAATCTTTCCAATTACAACTCACTTGACATTGTGCAGTCTAACTATTACAGACACAGGGCTTCAAAGCACTCCCAGTGCTCCTCGTTGCAGTGTGCAGGTTAAGGTTTTTAATGGAATAATGCATATTAACACATTTTGCCATCACCTCCCACATTCGCAGATGACACGAGAAATGAGATGGGGAGTTAGTGCAGCATCATTGTTCACTTTATATTTGAAAAGTGAACAATTGAACTGTTATAAAAGAAAAACGTTTATTTTTATAAAAACAAAAAAATATAAATCGGTGAGACACACGATTAAAAGCACCTTGATTACTCCCACAAGGTCTCCTCTTGACGTCAATAGTAAAACATATAAATAAAATGAGAGGGAGCAGATCGAAAAAAGATAAATCAAAAACACAGTACAATAGAGTACACAAATAATAGAGGGCCCCACAAGACCTCACTCATATGTAAATCAGGCACGTAAATATTATCACTGCGGTATAGCTGCTCAACTGAAATTTCAGGATCCCTCAGCTGATGTCACCTGCCGCTGTCAGGAACAACAAGAAGGCTTCCACAAAATAGTGCAGAGGAAAAAAATATATTTATTATAAACAAGTACCTGCACTTGTTTATAATAAACAGATGTTTTTTCTGATGATGTCAGTGGGTGGGGTTATGTCCCACAGGCAGGGCTGACAACAAGATGTCAGAACCCTGCGGTAGAATTCCCGGATCAGCTCCAGATAGGCAGACCTGGCCTTGACTTTTGTGACCTCAAGCGACAGTTCACTTGGGCCCAAAAACAGTGGACACTTTTTCCACACTTCTAAGGGCTCAGATGGACATTTTATATTAGCTGAAGGACCCACAATAATTATCAAAACTGTTCCAGCATTAATGGCCAGCTTGGAATAGAGGAAAATATATTTTCCTGTGAAACCTAAATTGGAAGTTTTTTGATAATGTAATATGAGGAGTGAATGAAATAACGTAGAAAAATTCTGGAGCACTTCATTTTTCAAATATCTATATACCTTTGTTTGATAGTCAACAAATATGTCCAAAAGACTTAGGTGGGCTGTACTTTTCGTTTTACCTGAAACTGTGAAGGTCTTTCTTTTCATGTTTAATTGGCTCCTAAGAAAGCTTGTGCATCTCTTAACATTCTGATGCTGAAGTATGTGAGCCTTTTAGTTGGTATAAGCAAATTGATGCCTTGAAGGCTCTTTTTTATGAACCGAGAAACATCTTTGAAGAGCTAATTGAAATTTACTATAAAACCAGTCTAACGGGAGCATCTGGAAACACAGCATGAGCTGGTGTAGAAGCTCTTGTAAATATTTTGCAAGATCACATTTGTTGTGGAACAATATGTTTGAAATGAACCTTACCAGCAAGAAACTTCAGGCAAATGACCTATACATCTAATATGCTGTATACCAACAGCAACAGACTATTTGCAGGGCTAATGATGAAGATTATAGGACTCTTTCTTCAATGTTTTGCTAAGAAAACGTACACCATTTATTATGTATAGAAGAGGGCTTGAGAATACTTTAAGTCTTGATGTTTTGCAAAGTTCCCAAGTACCCTTGAGCCAGAATAGGACACTAGAGTAAAATCCTAGGATGGAAATGGAAGATAGCTCAGAGAAATCTATACACTATCAATCACTTGGTAAACCAGGTGTCAGCAACCTAGATCCTCCATGATGCTCAGCTATTCATGATGTTGGTTGATCCACATGTAAAATGTAGTTCCAAAACATCTGAAGGACGAAGGTTGCTTTTGCACATGTTAGACATTTCTCCTGTTCTCAGCACTTTCATCAGCATAGACCTCTACGCAAATGGGAGCCAGGTATTTTTTTATCTCCCTATTTTTAATAAAATACTCGATTGTTATTTGAATTCCATTCTTTCCAAATTGTAGAAACTGGTAGCAAGTTCCTTTTAAATATAATTGAATTTATGACACAATATTCTCTATCTTTATATCTATATAAATAATAATAATACTAATAACAATTATAGGAAATTGTTTTCATGGAACGGTTTTGATTCTTTTTTTTTCACGAGCCTTTAATTTGCAAGGAAATACTTTATATTTCAGCTGATTTTCGATAATCAGCAGATGTGCTCCAGCTGGCTACAAGTCAAGACTCTAAATATTAATGATATCACTTAGCTTCCTAAAATTAATTACTATTAAAAAGATGGTTCTTTTCAAAAAATATATCACCGGCATCTGTCTGCTATTATGTATTAATACAAAAAAGAACTGTCAGAGCAGATTGACCGGAATAATTTGTGATATAAGAACTACTAAACATTGCAAATATGTTTGTTTTTTTTAATTCTTTATTTATAAATATTGTTGCACAAAACAACCATGGGTATACAATAAAAAAAGGAATCCTGGAGATACTCGAGATTAGTGGGGTAAAAGGGAGAAATAATTACAGTGGGAGTGACTGAGTCAGCAATATAAGTGAAATATGGGAAATAGGAGTAGTGGGGTGGAATGGAAAAAAGGGGGGAGGAGAAAAGTGGACAAGTAAGTAGCTGCCGCTGATGGCGTGATGTCTCAGACTAGCTCAAGAACCCTAGCAGAGAACCAGAGGCCGAAGAAGTGGTCACGTGGCCAAGTAGTCCAGGGCGAAGAAAGCTGATAGAGTCATAGTATCCACCAAAGTAGTTAGCCTGGATCCACCTTATGCTCCAAAAAGTAGATGAAGGCAAAAAAGGGGGGGAGGGGGTGCGAGTGGGTAAACCCCACCTGCCCTTGTGAGGCCAAGTTTCTTAGGGTAGCAAAATATCAGATCAACAGAACTATAATATCACAATACAGAAAACCAGATACAATAACAATCAATGGCAGGAACATAGTCCACTGGTGTAAATGTCAGCAGGTTAAAAATATTTTTTTATATGGTTTTTGATCATGAGGGAATGCGATACTCAATGCCACACAAGTATCAGTAGGCATATGTATACTGATAGTCCATAGAACCATCCACGTAATGCAATATAGTCATCCCAGTTCACAGATAGGTATATAAGTAGTAGTCTCAAAGTGTCTGCTTGGCAAATGTCCAATTATCTACAGGCAATGACAAAAAAAGACGGAGAGAGGGTGTAAAGGGGGGTGTGCAGAAAAATCAAGACAAACATACTCCCCTAGGTGAATCTGGGGGAAATTTCTTCAACCCAGTTAAGTAGAATTGGTCCTGGAATTACCAGTGGTAGATACCCGGATGCCCAGGAAAAGATGGCAAGCCAATGGATGTAAGCATTAGGCATGCATCGTCCAGGATGTTGTTGGAGTTGATGATTGTAATGATCGCCGAGCTTGTCTGGAGGTGTAGAGTCAGGGGTAGCAGGCTGTATGAATTCGGCAGTGATTAAGCGCTTTTGCACGATCCTTGAAGCGTCGCGGTTCCCCAAGCCCTGTTATCCCCAATTACTAGCCGAGGCAGGAGTAAAGGTTCAAACAGGTACCAGTTTATTTAACATGGGGGATACAGGGGTATTTATGGGGAATGAAACCATTGTTCTCCCCTGGCCCGCCCTCAGTCCTCCTGTGGTGTCTTTACCTTTGCCTCGAGCCATTGCCCAATCTGCCTTGGTTAACCTGGGGGACCCCTGCGGTGCGCAGCCCTTATCTCGGGTCTCGGCGCCAGCTCGTCTGTCCCCCCTCCCAGAACCTCTCCCTGTCCGGGCAGCGCCCGGCCCCCCCTGTGGTGTGAGCGCTCCTTTGTCCTGGCGGCTCCCTGTGGCTTTCAGCCCGAGTTTGGGGATTTACCAGGGATTTTGGGGTGATCCCCTGGGAGCGGCGGCACGCTGGGGGTACAGCCTGGTAGCTCGGGTCCGGGGGCTGGTTCAGTCCAAAAAGCGCCCTGATCGGATCAACGGAGCCCGAGCTGTGGAGGGGGAAAGTCCGGCGGCTGTACCCGAGCAAGAGTCACTGTTTGCTGGCCGCGCTCCCGGCGAGGGATCCCTGGTCGGCGCTCGGGATTCCCGGGGCGCTTCGTTCTGAAATTCGCACGCCCGTAAGAACCTATTTTTAGGAACATACTGGCCAAGAAGCGCTCTTCTGCGTGGTTTCCACGCTGCGGGGCAAGGCGGGCAAGTTTGGGCGGCTTGGCAGAGACAGTTAGTGGCGGCTCGAGGCATTCACAGACCGGGCGTCTTCCCGGGGCTGTGGACAGGCGGGGAACAGGTCACCAATGGGGAGAATTACAGGGGGAACTTATAAAAATACAACCTAACGAATTCTTTAATACACCACACCAAATCAACATTTTAAAAATTTGTACCGTGCTACGGTATAGTGGCGGCCCTTCCGTCACAATGATATTGAGCACACGGGACCCCAGTGATAACAGATTTTCATGGCTTGTAATCAGGCCTTCATCTGTTGGACTCTATGGGCACTATTACATTCTATACGCAAACGTTAATGCTGCGTGAGCATTAACGTTTGCCGCGGTATTTACCGCATATTACAATCCAAACGCAAACGGGTCAAAAAACCCATTTGCGTTTGGTACCTTGCGTTCCTCTGCGCGAAGTTACTGTAGTTTGTGCTCCCTATGTTTAACATGGGAGCGCAAAGTGTTAATCAGCACTGGTATTACAATGTCCCAGCGCGGATTAACGCCTGGCTCTGGTCAGCACAAAGTTAACCAGAGCCAGAACTTTGTGTTAACGGATTCCGCTGCTGCAGAATCCATTAACACCAGCCTTAAAAAATAAAAAACAAGCACATACTCACCTCCTGTCCCGCAGCAAGGACCGCGGCTCTGCTCGCCTCCTCCAGCTGGCAGGAGCAGGGAAAGACTGGGGTAAAAAGTCCCCCCCCGTCTTTCCCTGCGTATCCCTATGCCGACCGATATGCCGACCGGCCGGATCTCGCGAGGGAAGATCCGGCCAGTCACGTGACCGGCAGGGAGGAACTCGATGGAATCCATGAATGCTCGCGGCTGCACTCAGCACTGCCACGAGCATCCCGGCTTTTTACGCTCAATAACACTGCAGGCAGCATTTTTTGTGCCTGCAATGTAATCCAGCATTAAAAGGCAGGCGCAAGGGGGAAAACTCCCTTGCGCCTGCGTTTTAACGCTAAGAGTGTAATAGAGCCCTAAAACGGGCGATAAGCGTAAGGAAGGATAGGTCGCTGTATAATGACAGGGATCTTGCTTCAAAAATAAAAGGGGCGTGGGCCTCTAATAAAAACATCAGCTGCAGTTTAGCGAACACCTCTGCGGCACTAGCAGTTAAGCCTCTTGGGGCTTCTGCAGGTGCTGTTGCCACCTTGCAGACCCATGCAACAGAGCCACATATGGTTTGGGCATCAGGTGGAAGTCCAAGAAGACAGACAGCCATTTTGTTCACAAAGCTTAAAAGGTTGTCTGGTGTGACAGACCCGTACATTGTGTCATGTGTGGCAGTGCTCCATAATTTCCAGAATGCTGGAAAGATGCTCCACATGTGTCAGGAGAGCCTCAACTATACCAGACAGGTGGGCCGGATTGGCTTCCATTCACCCAACCTGCAGTTCTACTGACTCCACCTGACTCCAAATCATCATCATCTCCTCCTGGACTCCTCTCAAGTCCCATCCATATCTCTCATAGTTCAGCTATAATGCGATACACATCTCCTTTCATGGAGGGCGGATAGTCCTACAATTTTTCCATGCTGTGAGAGCTGGGGTAAATCTTTTCGGGTGAGAAGGGACAGAACCACTATGTGGGTGCTGCATGTAGGGTGGCTGGGACATACAATTCATAAAATATAAAATGTATATATTAAAAAGCATATAACAAAAATCTGTGTAAAGAAAATGGGTATATTTTAAGGCTGCATCTATTGAAAAACGCTCCTTTAAATATTTTATTCATATAAAAACAAACTACTGTGGCGGAAAAAAAAGATAATACAAAAAGCACTCTGAAGTATATGAATTATTGTAAAGTATGTTTTCCTTTATGGTATATTTGCATAATTATATATTCATGCTTTTTTATTGAGCAAGTGGATGTTATTGTAATGCTTTCTTCATCAGTGAACAATCCTCACATTTCTTCATTATTACACAGTAATTACATGATCATATAATAGCGTGAACTTAATCTATCAGAATCCTACAACTTAATCTTTTAAACATGTCACTTGCTTGAATGTATTATTATGTTCATGTTATGTGCAGATATAAACATAACAGTTTGTGTGCTGTGTGTGGTTGTTTTGCTTGATACTTTGGATACTTTGGATGCCAAGAATAAATCCTACAGCTGAAAGGTATATAAAATATTTATTAAAATAGAATGAATCAAGCAACTTATTGTGAGTTAAATAAACAAGTAGTAAGCATCACCGTTTGAGGTGCAGACAACATCTCGCAGGCACGATGAAAGGTCCCGTTCAGTCAGACAGAGTCTCAGACGGGATCAATGGACCCTGGGTAACGCATCTATTCCACAGGAGAGCCTGTGTCTGAATGTCGTTAGCTCCCGCCTTATATCTCTTGAGCTGATATCATTGGCGCATTTCTTGAAACTTGCCAGGTCTTGTGAAATGCATGCTGAAGATCACGTTTCCAGTCGTAGGCTAAGTTTGACATCGAGATAGGGAAACTGATTTTTAAAACAGGATAGTTCAAAGCAAACTGCTGGTTTTGTTAGTTAATAATAAAAAAAACTTCAACCAGGTAAACTGACATTTTAAAACACTATCTGGTTTCATACACAATGATTTGCAATTGTATTAGTTATTAAGCATATCAGTTGTTACAAAAGGGAAGACATGCTCTGCGTCAATAATTTACAACAACTGTTACATTGGTTTCGATAAAAAAATTGCAAGCTAATTGTTTTTCTTGTAGCCAGTGCCTTTTTTCTAGGAACAAATGTGGGGTACTCACCATGAAGCGTCATGAAGTGCATGCAGCAGGCAGCCAATGAAAAGATGGTGTACGCTCGAAGGGCAGCCAGTGAATAGAGGGCGCACATCAGCGTGCAGCCAATGAACAGAGCTGCCAAGCAATTACATTATGTTGCCCGTGTCCAAGGATGAAATGCTGCTGCCTCCCTCAAACTATTCCCACCAAAACTCACAGTAATACAGTCAGGTCCAGAAATATTGGGACATCGACACAATTTTAACATCTTTGGCTCTATACACCACCACAATGGAGTTGAAATGAAACAAACACAATGTGCTTTAACTGCAGACTGTCAGCTTTAATTTGAGGGTATGTACATCCAACTCAGGTGAACGGTGTAGGACTTACAGCAGTTTGCAGATGCGCCTCCCACTTGTTAAGGGACCAAAGGTAATGGGACAGAATAATAATCATAAATCAAACTTTCCCTTCTTAATACTTGGTTGCAAATCCTTTGCAGTCAATCACAGCCTGAAGTCTGGAACGCATAGACATCACCAGACGCTGGGTTTCATCTCTGGTGATGCTCTGCCAGGCCTCTACTGAAACTGTCTTCAGTTCCTGCTTGTTCTTGGAGCATTTTCCCTTCAGTTTTGTCTTCAGCAAGTGAAATGCATGCTCAATGGGATTCAGGTCAGGTGATTGACTTGGCCATTGCATAACATTCCACTTCTGTCCCTTCAAAAACTCTTTGGTTGCTTTTGCAGTATGCTTTGTGTCAGGGATCAGCACCCGTGTGTACGCACAACCAGATCTGCATCAGTGCTATCCAGGAAAAGTGCTGCCTCAGTCCATTCAGCACTCAAAGGGGTTAACAGTTAAACACAAACCACAAATATATACCACACCTCCTTCTCTGTCGATAAAAGATCAACTCCTGCAACTTGGCGGACATTTAACATCAATAAAAAAACATGTGCGTTAAGCTTGTAACTCCCTGCAGCCCAGTGCTGGGGGACACCCGAAAATCCCCTACAATTCACAGATATATAACAACATGCACAGGCGCAATTATGTATATCACCTAAATCTCTCTTGGTATTTAATCCATCTGCAAATCAATCAGATTAAAGAATAATATAGTGCAGTATTTTTACTCATAAATTGGAACTCATACGTCCTAAGTAACAATACCTACTGTAACCAAAACCTTTTATGTGCCCTCACCTACCATGCAACATGTTTCAATCTTGTCCACACTATGGTCCCTATTACAATCCTTGCGCAGCGCATTTGCATGCGCGCAAATGAGCTTTTGCGCGAGGAAAAAACCATTTGCGCAGAACGTTGTATTACGACGTTCGCGCAAACATTGCGCGTTAGCGTCTACTGTGATTGACCCTTCACGAACCCAGCGCAAGTGCGTGCGCGCATTCCATACTTACCATTGTCAGCGCAAATGCGTTTGAGAGGAAGGTATTACGATCTTCGCACAACGTCATACGAACGACGTTTGAGCGAAGTATCGTAACATCTTTGAAAACCTGGTGTTAACTTACAATCTGAACGTTCTGGCCGAAACGAAATGAACCTGCCCAAAAAAAAAAATACAGCACAGTACAGTTACACATTCTACACATACCCAAACAATAAAATTAATAAATTGTTTAATTTTTTATTTTTGTTGCAGCACATATACGCAGATTGACTTTGACAGGCGCAACAACCGAAACCTAGCAAATGGTGGTTTTTAATTCTGATTGGCTGAATCCCGTAAAAAAAAAGAGTCTGCCCACCGATTCCTGCACGCAACGGTCATTTGCGCCCAGCTTTGCGCATCGGATTTGCGCTCGAAAAAACATGAAGGCTGAAAAACTGCGCTTGGATCGTAATACCGCGTTAATTTGCGCCCGCTAACATTTTTTTGTGTGCGCAAAAAAAATTGCGCGTCGCGAACATTGTATTAGGGGCCTATATGTGGCCTTGGTACCCATTGGAGAAATGTGTTTGCTGGCCTTCTGCTGAGGGACTGTGCACCAATGTGGCAAACTGACAGGGGGCATAAGTGGGCACATAAGGGTTACCTTTATGAAATGTATAGCTATCATAATCCATTATGGACAGGTGGGTTGTGCCCGGCGGAAGGGTCTTAATGCTGGTGGGGCATACTAGTACCCCCCACTGTCCGACTGCTGCAGCAGGCCCTTCCTTCCACCCTCCTACACAACAGATGCGTCGCATCATCATTGGCTGCAGGGGGTCAGTTTGAGTTAAAGCTATCCTGTGGCAGCAAATGACGTGTGCCAACTGGTAGGTAGGCCGGACGAGGCCCATATACGCCAGCGGGGCATGCTACGCCACCCCGCAGTGTTCAATCCCACCTGTCGTGGGGAAGGCATAGTACTCCCCACTGTGAAAAAGCGTTAAAGACTGTCTGTTTGTCCTAAGATTGATTTGATGTTAATAATGTCTAATCCTGTCTTTTGTATACTGATCAAATTTCTGTGTATCTTGAAGCGAGTTTCATTCCCCTTGTGTAAACTGTGTGTTGTGTTATGTCATTTTATCTCCCTCTCCCTGTTTCACATAGAAACTGGTCCCCATTTCAAATAAAATTTTATTATTCTTCCCTGCACTAAGTTATGTCTGGTGTTCAGGGAGAGATACCAAGAGTTTACAACAGTTACAGACTACAAGTATTTATAATGCACTAATAAATTCTGTAGCGCTGCACAATGAATGAGACAAACTACAAACAACAAATATACATGTAAAACACACAGAACAGTAGGAAGAGAGGACCCTGCTCGGGAGTTTATAATCTAAGAGGAGAAGGGGTGACACACTAGGTGAGGGTAAATAGCTGGGCATGTGAAGTAGCGGGTGCATTTGGAGCTGAGTGGGAAGATGGCGCAAGAAATTACAGTGGGAAGATCATGGAGTGAGCTGATAGACTTCTTTAAAGTAATGTGTTTTCAGAGACTCCTTGAAGGACTGGAGAGACGGGGAGAGTCTAATGTTGTGTGGGAGGGATTTCCATAGTAAAGTGGTAGCTCTGGAGAAGTCCTGAATACATGTTTCTGGTAGCAAAAGAGTTAAATGTGAAACCGTTTTTAGAAATACAACATCTTAAATGAATGTTCCAGTGTGTTGCGTTACGGCTTTTATCACCCCTTCCGTAATTTAGAAAGTAAATTAAATGGTAAATTGATGATGTGATGTCAAGCCTATGTATCATAATTTAAACATCATGCTTATTACCATCTTGTTTCTGATTTAATTAGGAAAAATGGATCTTGAACTTTACAAGAATAATTAGCATGTATGTGAGGTTTTCAGGAGGAAAGAATGCGTTCTGAAAATTATAGGCCAGGTCAAATACATTATAAAAAAGGTAACAGTCTGAAAAATATGAAAGGATTTTCTGATTAAATTGTTTATTATTATTTTTTTTATAAATTTTATATAATTGAAAAAACCCGTAACTATGAATTTTGTAGACTATGTGTACAACTATGCGCATAAATGAAGTGAAAATTTATAGCATACTAACAAAAAAAATCAAATAACAAAAAACTGTCTTACTCTGTCATTGCCAAAGCATAGAAAAATGCAATTTGGCTTTAATTGTAGCTCTGAACAGACATAGCCCTTTAATGCTCTCTAAATATAACCTTAAACGAGTGTTAAATCAGCGCCCAACTCTAATTAAAACTAGCCTCTAACTGTTAAGTAATTCAGTGGAAATTGAGGGCAAACAGTCAAAAACTTCAATCTATTCATTATCTGCATATATTTAACATTTAATTGGTAGTAAAGATTTGGAAATACAGTTATGATCATTAGCCCTTTCCCATTGTGTGTATCACAAAATACAATGTTGTACAGAATGTGAAATATATGACATACTATTTATAATGTGAAATTTATAGTGGACAAAATCCTTCTACAGTCACATAATATGAATGTAGATTCATATTAGGCTAGGGTCAGACGAACGCAGTGCGAATGTGCGTTTAGGCACATTTTATTACAGCCGTGGTAGCAGAAAATGATGTCCAACGGAGGCCCACACAAGAAGTACGGCCACACGAAAGTTCGGCTGTGCAACGCAAGCGGCAAACGAACGCATTTCGCAAGAACGTCGAACCTCTAGTACTGATGTACAGAGTGCGCTGCGTCCGCATAGCGGTGTGTGTGCGTGATTAGGAGACGTCAGATGCTGCTCATGTCCGGCCAACATAACATCCAGACACCGAAAGTTTCCTGGTTTGGATCCGTAAAAATCACGGCCGAAATCGCACATTGTATGACTGCTATTGCATCTTCTGTGAAAAAATACATTTGGACGCATCAACGCACTTTTTGACGGTAGACGTGAAAAATGTGTTTATCTGACCCTAGCCTTATGGGTATCTCAGAACCAGGGATGTACTCAGGCTCTTTGGCACCCAAAGCAGATCTTAATGCACTTCTACTTCCCAAATTATATAAATAACATTTCAACAGAAATAGTTTCATGAAGAGCTGCTCATTTTGAGTGAAGGAATGTTGTACTCTCATGTACAGTCCCGGGGTGAAGCGCCCGCTAACAATGCAAGCAGCTTTTTAAGCGCCTGCATTGTAATCCCACGTTAAAACGGGGGTGGTAGGGAGAAAACTGCAGGTGCAGTTTTTTCTCCCTAGTGTACCCGTTTTAGCGTGGAGTATGTAATGTGGCCCTTCATGTAATAAACTTCATAATAGTACACGTAGGGATATATTACAAAGTTGGTGCTAACTTAACCAGAGATGTTGTAAACTTAACAACTCCAAAGTCTGTGGGCCACATTACATTCTCCACACTAAAACGGAGGCGCTAGGGAGAAAAAGCTGCTTCTGCCGTCTACCGTCAAAAAAAGCTGCCTGCATTTTTAGCGGGCGCTACGCCCTGGGATGAGTCCATAGGACTCCATTGAGCCAGACTCCGACGGTCACATGACCTGCCGGATCTCGCCTCACGAGATCCGGCCAGTCAGAGTAGTGATACACAGGGGGAGACTGAGGAACTTTTCCCCCCATATACAGTCAGGTCCAGAAATATTGGGACATCGACACAATTCTAACATCTTTGGCTCTATACACCACCACAATGGAGTTGGAATGAAACAAACACAACGTGCTTTAACTGCAGACTGTCAGCTTTAATTTGAGGGTATGTACATCCAACTCAGGTGAATGGTGTAGGACTTACAGCAGTTTTCAGATGTGCCTCCCACTTGTTAAGGGACCAAAAGTAATGGGACAGAATAATAATCATAAATCAAACTTTCCCTTCTTAATACTTGGTTGCAAATCCTTTGCAGTCAATCACAGCCTGAAGTCTGGAATGCATAGACATCACCAGACGCTGGGTTTCATCCCTGGTGATGCTCTTCCAAGCTTCTACTGCAACTGTCTTCAGTTCCTGCTTGTTCTTGGCATTTTCCCTTCAGTTTTGTCTTCAGCAAGAGAAATGCATGCTCAATGGGATTCAGGTCAGGTGATTGACTTGGCCATTGCATAACATTCCACTTCTGTCCCTTCAAAAACTCTTTGGTTGCTTTTGCAGTATGCTTTGGGTCATTGTCCATCTGCACTGTAAAGCGCCGTCCAATGAGTTCTGCAGCATTTGGCTGAATGTGAGCAGATAATATTGCCCAAAACACTTCAGAATTCATCCTGCTGCTTTTGTCAGCAGTCACATCATCAATAAATACAAGAGAACCAGTTCCATTGGCAGCCATACATGCCCACGCCATGACACTACCACCACCATGCTTCACTGATGAGGCGGTATGCTTAGGATCATGAGCAGTTCCTTTCCTTCTCCATACTCTTCTCTTCCCATCACTCTGGTACAAGCTGATCTTGGTCTCATCTGTCCATAGGATCTTGTTCCAGAACTGTGAAGGCTTTGTTAGGTTTTGTTTGGCAAACTCTAATCTGGCCTTCCTGTTTTTCAGGCTCACCAATGGTTTACATCTTGTGGTGAACCCTCTGTATTCACTCTGGCGAAGTCTTCCCTTGATTGTTGACTTTGACACACATACACCTACCTCCTGAAGAGTGTTCTTGATCTGGCCAACTGTTGTGAAGGGTTTTTTCTTCACCAGGGAAAGAATTCTTTGGTCATCCACCACAGTTATTTTCCGTGGTCTCCCGGGTCTTTTGGTGTTGCTGAGCTCACGGTGCGTTCCTTCTTTTTGAGAATGTTCCAAACAGTTGTTTTGGCCACACCTAATGTTCTTGCTATCTCTCTGATGGGTTTGTTTTGTTTCTTCAGCCTAAGGATGGCTTGCTTCACTGATAGTGACAGCTCTTTGGATCTCATCTTGAGAGTTGACAGCAACAGATTCCAAATGCAAATAGCACACTTGAAATGAACTCTGGGGGTTTTATCTGCACATTGTAATTGGGGTAATGAGGGAATATCACACACCTGTCCATGGAACAGCTGAGAAGCCAATTGTCCCATTACCTTTGGTCCCTTAACAAGTGGGAGGCACATCTGCAAACTGCTGTAAGTCCTACACCGTTCACCTGAGTTGGATGTACATACCCTCAAATTAAAGCTGACAGTCTGCAGTTAAAGCACATTGTGCTTGTTTCATTCCAACATTGTGGTGGTGTATAGAGCCAAAGATGTTAGAATTGTGTCGATGTCCCAATATTTCTGGACCCAACTATGTATATGATTGTTTTTTTTATTTTTTTGAATGGTGTTAACGGATTCTGCAGAAGCGGAATCCATTAACACCCAGTCCTGGCTGCGGTTAACTTTTTGCTAATCACAGCCGGACGTTAATCAGCGCTAGTAGATTGTAATATGAACGCTAATTAACACTTTGCGCTCTCTATACTTAACATGGGGAGCGCAAAGTACAGTAACCTCACGCTGAAAAGCGCAAGGTACCAAATGCAAATGGGATACTTAACCCGTTAGCGTTTGGATTGTAATACGTGGTAGCGACCGCGGCTAACGTTAATGCTCCCACAGGTGAGCGTTAACACCAAGATTGTAATGTGGCACTATAATTGCTCTGGTAAGTTTACAACAGCTCTGGTTAAGTTAGCAGCAACCTTGTACTATTTTCCTTACAATTTTATGTAAAGTTTATTTCATTCTGTATGGTCTATTCACTAAAGGGTGAAGCCTGGAGGGATTGGCAGGAGAAGAGAACAATCTAGACCAAATAGCCGATTTGGAAAGTGAAATAAATGGAAGAATTTTCTGGTTGGGCTATTTCAACCTAGATTTTACACTTCTCCTGCCAATTCTTCCCCCTTGAGTGAATAGACTGCTGTATCCTTTTTACTCGATTAATTTGGAAACTGACAGATGACTTGTTAAGAAAGTGGAGATACCATAAATTGTTGTCAAAATATAATGGAGGTGTTCTTTTCATTATAACCAAATAGAGTATTTTTTATGTTTCAGTTTTATAACAATTAGTTTTTTGCTGTTGCATAAATTTATATCTGTCAGGACTATATCCCTGTGGTGGTTGATTAACTCAAGGGACGTTGTTGAGAGTGAAGGTACAAAGAAGGTAGGCAGGAATCGGTGGTCGAGGTCACTAACTGGGTCATGCACAAGTAGAAACAAGGTGAATAGGCAAAGCTAAGCAAGGGGGAACTGCTTCAATACTGGAGCAATGATGAACTGGCATTCTGGCCTTTTAAACCCTGCAGCGGGGCGTGGTTTGGCTCGAGACCAAGATGGCCGCATGCTGAGCTAGCTCGTCGGTCCCCTCCGACTCCAAAGCACATAAACATAGCGTACGGGCCATGGGACGGGGTAAGAGAACTTCCAATGCCACCCTGACACCTCGTAGAGCTCCCAGAATGACTAAGGGCCCCCTAGACGAATTCTTGCACTCACCTTCCTCACGAGACGTGACTGAGGCCTACGCAGATTCCTCTCTTAAAATGGCGGAGTCACGCCCGTCCCCCGCAAGGTCTCCGGATCACCTGCAAGCTATCGCCCGACTGGAAAAGATGGTGGCAGCACTCCCCACCCGAACAGATCTCACGGCCATGGTGGAGGACTTTCGAGTGAGCTTCCAGTTGGAGATCCGAGAGGTGCGTGCCGACTTAGGGGAGCTTCACACCCGCACTTCGGAGCTTGAGAGACGTGCGAATCTCCCACCACAAATACCGGCTCCTCTGGAGGAAGACCTGGCGGACATGAAACGGGCTTAGACGACTTGGACAATAGGGGCCGTCGTCACAATATGCGTATCAGGGGGCTCCCTGAGATGGTGTCCACAGAGGAATTGGGTGATTGTGTACAAAAGATATTGGTCCGCTTGCTGGGTGATCCGGGGGTCCCCTCCGTCCCAATGGACCATTGCCACAGGGCTCTGAGACCCCCTCCGCCCACTGGAGCTCCGCCGCGGGACGTAGTATGCCGGGTCACCAGCTATATCCTCAAGGACTGCCTGATGAACATAGCCCGCACACGCAGGGAATGGGACATAGAGGGTTTCCGGCTGGAGTTCTATCAAGATCTATCCCCACTTACACTGGCGGCTCGGAGGGCCCTGAGACCGGTCACTCAATTGCTGCAGCAACATCGCATAGCCTACCGCTGGGGATTCCCCTTCTCCCTCCAGGTGAGGATGGACGGAGTCCTCTCTACGATTCGGAGGCCGAGGGATGTCCCGGATTTTCTTGCCTGCCTCGCCCTTCCCTCCACTACTGTTTCGAACTGGGAGGCTGGGGGCCTAATGGATCGCCCAGCTGGACCGAGAACGCAAAGATGGCGCTCCCCCGGATGTAACCGACTGCAACACGTCGACCGGCCCCACTCGCCGCCTCCGGCGGTTTAAAATGTGGGATCCCATTCTGTTTAATATCTAGGCACCTGTCTTTAACCACTCACTATAGCGAACCTTCATGCCAGAGATGACTGCTATTCATGGACAGCCTATAACAGCCCAGACCGTTATACCTCGTACAGGAACGTATGAGGAGGATGAAAATTAGAGTATCCCAAATGTGCTTCAAGGAGAGGTAGCAACTCTGCACTCCGAATTTTTGATGCACCTCGATCCCTCTTACTGTAGCACTAATAGGACTACACACCTCATGTGCAAGCTGGTTAACGCAACCCCCCCAACTGCCCCTACGCTGCGGCTGGGTATCCCAATTGGTTATTCAGAACTGAGCTCGCTGTGGAGGGACGACCCGCACATTATGAGACTAGCCAGTTCTTGCTGTCTGTATACTGATATAAGACTTCCAAACTCTTCCAGCCTCCAGCCCAGCTCTCTCTCACAGCATTGTTGAACACTTGGGCTCAAAGTCTACGCCGGGCTTGCCTTTCGGCTGCATAGACTGAGAATTCACCACGCTCAAAGATAAGGAGTCAGTGGGATATGTGGATTCCCCCTCCCCCCCTTTTTTTTTTTTTTTTTTTTATATGCCTTGGGATGCATCAACATATAAATGCTTGTGTGGATTGTAATACTTCTGGGGCCAAATGCCTCCTAACATTTAACCAGCTGCCACTTTGAAAAACATGCCTTTGCCACCTGATGATTCCCTTTTACCTCCATCCATTTGCCACACTGGACTGGCTGCGCCCCCTCTTCCCGAGGCATGCTTGCGACGTCCCGCACGGACCCGACTGAGAAGCCGAACAGGCCTGCCGTTATGACTTTGCCCAGCTGATGGACACATTTCGATGTGGAGGCACGGGATGGAGTCGCAGGACAGGAGTGATTAGCTGCGACACGACCCATGAAGATACGTGGCTGTAGGAGATGGCGCAGCCTTCACAGTAACCTCGCGGGGCTCCGTGGGGCGCCGAGACCACGGCTGTGGTCCGAGCCACACCCTGCAGCTGATGGAGCTTCACCTCCGGACAGGAGGACATGCATGGGGACAAGTTGAGTCATGGCTATTTGCACGGCGTGGGAGTGGGAGGGGGGGCTGGACAAAGGGACAATATATCTGCTCATCAGTCGGTGCAGAGGGGGAATAGAGGTTTTGGGGAGAGAGGGGAGGAGAGGAAGGTCACGGATGGTTGGCGGTGCAGGCGTTGTCTGAAAAGGAGGTAAAAGAGAGGGAAGGGGGGGAAGGGAAGTAGGAGGGGGAGGGGTGGAGGGGAAGGGGGAAGGGGGAGGGGTGGAGGGGAAGGGGGGAAGGGGGAGGGGGAAAAAGGAAAAGGGAAGAAAAAGGGAAAAAAATTTTAAAAAAAAAGGGAAATGAAAGGAAAAGAAAAAGAAATAATAATAATAATAACTATTGGGGTAACCATACGGGGAGCTTTTAAGTAGGATGATTACAGGAGGAAGGTTGGGAGGGGCGTTATATGGCTCTGAACAACAGATGTGGAAGTGATAGCAATTTCCTACAGAGCCAGAAAGGTGTCAATCGATTGTGCTTCCCTACTATTCCTGCGAGGCGTTTCTAGTATTGGTTTCTAGTATTAATAATTGTGTTGGGTATCTTACGGGGACAACGCCTGCACGACCTCTGATCGGAAGTGCCTATGCTCACTCACAAAGGGGGTGGGTGGGATGGGTTCCAATGTTCGTGAAAATCAAACACCGTACCTGCTCTGTTGTCTTCAATTTACTGGAGGGGACCGTCGTTGAACGTTGTACGATAAATTTTTGTAAATAAGTTTTGACTAGTTTGCCGCTTGGTTAAGCCACTATATACTCCCCACGGGTTTTTTCTCGACGTCCTTGCACTACTCCTCTGGGGAGACGTATCACCCGTTCCGATTTAACGGACAGAAACTCTCCCATTGGATCTACGTCTTTGACCCTTCCGAACAAATTTTATTTTATTTTTTTCTTCCTTTCTTCCTTTCTCTCTCTCTCTTTTCTTTTTCTTTTCTCTCTCTCTCTCACTCTTCTCTTCCGCTCTCTTGATCTCCCCCCCCTTTTCCCTACTCGTAGTCTGGGGTGGGGCCGATGGAGGGGAGGGGAGGACGGGTCTCGGGATTCTGTAGGGACTCGCTCCGAGTCCGGTCGATAAACGCACGGGGACTGAACGTCCCTGAGAAGCGTAGTCGCCTCCTTAGGGACCTGCACCGGGAGAAATGCTTGGTTGCGTTCCTACAGGAGACACTTTTTAAGACGGGCTCTCACCTGGCCTTACGTGACTCCTACTACCCAGAGGCTTACCATGACACTACGCCTGAGGGGAAGGTGCGGGGGACATCGATCCTGCTCTCTAGGAGCCTCCCTTTCGTACAGCAAGACACGCTTTGCATGGGGGATGGTAGAGGGGTGTTTCTGAAAGGTACGATTGCGGGGGTTAAGTACACGTTTGCCTCGATCTATCTCCCTAATACTGGACAACACCTATATTTTTTCCAAACTGGCACGGAAGCTAACCGCCTTCGCTGAAGGGACTCTGATACTAGGGAGTGACCTCAATGTAGCACTATCCCCGACAGAGGACTCGTCAGTGGGCCGCACTAAGGTCCCTCTTCATATACTGAAATCCATTAGACGAACGCTGCATGATCTGCAACTGGTAGACGCCTGGCGCCTACTACATCCGACCGAACGTGATTACACTTTCTATTCAGAGGTGCACTCCACGTACTCTCATCTGGATTAGGTCTTTGTATCTCATTTTGCTTTAGACGACCTTATCTCTGCTTCTATCCAATGCAGAACTTGGTCGGATCACGCACCGGTCTATGTCTCACTTAGATCGGCACATAGTCGTCCTCGGAGCTTTAACTGGCGACTTAATGTCTCCCTACTCCAAGATCAGATGCTGCAGGAGGAGGTGAAGGAATCCTTGCGTATCTATTTTGCGGAAAACGGCACGGAGGGGATGTCACCTCACACGCTGTGGGAGGCCCACAAGGCCAGTATCCATGGCCATCTGATAGGAATCGCTACTCGAAAGAAAAAGGAATGATTAGCGGAGATGCTGGAGGTGCTTACTGAGATTAGGGAACTAGAACATCGGCATGTCGGGACGGGAGACGTGGAGACTTTAGGTCTTCTGCAAAAACAGAGAGCACGCCTGGCGGAACTTGCTCACTCACAAATCCACCGGGCTGTTCTTTACTCTCGGTGCTTCTTTGCATACCATGAAAACAAACCGGGCCGTCTCTTAGCCCGAATGCTCAAACAGAGACGTGCGTTGGCTTACGTCTCTAAAGTCCGCATGTCGGGGGGGACAATGGCACAGACGCCGGACGCAATTGTTAACACTTTCCGGGACTACTATTCGACCTTATACTCGTGTGCGCCGTCCCCCTCGCCGGAGCTGGACCGAAACATTTCTGCATACTTTGTTTGGCAAACTCTAATCTGGCCTTTCCTGTTTTTCAAGGCTCACCAATGGTTTACATCTTGTGTGAACCCTCTGTATTCACTCTGCGAAGTCTTCCCTTGATTGTTGACTTTGACACCATACACCTACCTCCTGAAGAGTGTTCTTGATCTGGCCAACTGTTGTGAAGGGTTTTTTCTTCACCAGGGAAAGAATTCTTTGTCATCCACCACAGTTATTTTCCGTGGTCTCCCCGGGTCTTTTTGGTGTGCTGAGCTCACGGTGCGTTCCTTCCAAAATATAATGGAGGTGTTCTTTTCATTATAACCAAATAGAGTATTTTTTATGTTTCAGTTTTATAACAAAGTAGTTTTTTGCTGTTGCATAAATTTATATCTGTCAGGACTATATCCCTGTGGTGGTTGATTAACTCAAGGGACGTTGTTGAGAGTGAAGGTACAAAGAAGGTAGGCAGGAATCGGTGGTCGAGGTCACTAACTGGGTCATGCACAAGTAGAAACAAGGTGAATAGGCAAAGCTAAGCAAGGGGGAACTGCTTCAATACTGGAGCAATGATGAACTGGCATTCTGGCCTTTTAACCCTGCAGCGGGGCGTGGTTTGGCTCGAGACCAAGATGGCCGCATGCTGAGCTAGCTCGTCGGTCCCCTCCGACTCCAAAGCACATAAACATAGCGTACGGGCCATGGGACGGGGTAAGAGAACTTCCAATGCCACCCTGACACCTCGTAGAGCTCCCAGAATGACTAAGGGCCCCCTAGACGAATTCTTGCACTCACCTTCCTCACGAGACGTGACTGAGGCCTACGCAGATTCCTCTCTTAAAATGGCGGAGTCACGCCCGTCCCCCGCAAGGTCTCCGGATCACCTGCAAGCTATCGCCCGACTGGAAAAGATGGTGGCAGCACTCCCCACCCGAACAGATCTCACGGCCATGGTGGAGGACTTTCGAGTGAGCTTCAGTTGGAGATCCGAGAGGTGCGTGCCGACTTAGGGGAGCTTCACACCCGCACTTCGGAGCTTGAGAGACGTGCGAATCTCCCACCACAAATACCGGCTCCTCTGGAGGAAGACCTGGCGGACATGAAACGGGCTTAGACGACTTGGACAATAGGGGCCGTCGTCACAATATGCGTATCAGGGGGCTCCCTGAGATGGTGTCCACAGAGGAATTGGGTGATTGTGTACAAAAGATATTGGTCCGCTTGCTGGGTGATCCGGGGGTCCCCTCCGTCCCAATGGACCATTGCCACAGGGCTCTGAGACCCCCTCCGCCCACTGGAGCTCCGCCGCGGGACGTAGTATGCCGGGTCACCAGCTATATCCTCAAGGACTGCCTGATGAACATAGCCCGCACACGCAGGGTGGGACATAGAGGGCGGCTGGAGTTCTATCAAGATCTATCCCCACTTACACTGGCGGCTCGAGGGCCGGCCGCTGAGACGGTCACTCAATTGCTGCAGCAACATCGCATAGCCTACCGCTGGGATTCCCCTTCTCCCTCCAGGTGAGGATGGACGGAGTCCTCTCTACGATTCGGAGGCCGAGGGATGTCCCGGATTTTCTTGCCTGCCTCGCCCTTCCCTCCACTACTGTTTCGAACTGGGAGGCTGGGGCCTAATGGATCGCCCAGCTGGACGACGAGAACGCAAAGATGGCGCTCCCCCGGACGTAACCGACTGCAACACGTCGACCGGCCCCACTCGCCGCCTCCGGCGGTTTAAAATGTGGGATCCCATTCTGTTTAATATCTAGGCACCTGTCTTTAACCACTCACTATAGCGAACCTTCATGCCAGAGATGACTGCTATTCATGGACAGCCTATAACAGCCCAGACCGTTATACCTCGTACAGGAACGTATGAGGGGATGAAAATTAGAGTATCCCAAATGTGCTTCAAGGAGAGGTAGCAACTCTGCACTCCGAATTTTTGATGCACCTCGATCCCTCTTACTGTAGCACTAATAGGACTACACACCTCATGTGCAAGCTGGTTAACGCAACCCCCCCAACTGCCCCTACGCTGCGGCTGGGTATCCCAATTGGTTATTCAGAACTGAGCTCGCTGTGGAGGGACGACCCGCACATTATGAGACTAGCCAGTTCTTGCTGTCTGTATACTGATATAAGACTTCCAAACTCTTCCAGCCTCCAGCCCAGCTCTCTCTCACAGCATTGTTGAACACTTGGGCTCAAAGTCTACGCCGGGCTTGCCTTTCGGCTGCATAGACTGAGAATTCACCACGCTCAAAGATAAGGAGTCAGTGGGATATGTGGATTCCCCCTCCCCCCCTTTTTTTTTTTTTTTTTTTATATGCCTTGGGATGCATCAACATATAAATGCTTGTGTGGATTGTAATACTTCTGGGGCCAAATGCCTCCTAACATTTAACCAGCTGCCACTTTGAAAAACATGCCTTTGCCGCCTGATGATTCCCTTTTACCTCCATCCATTTGCCACACTGGACTGGCTGCGCCCCCTCTTCCCGAGGCATGCTTGCGACGTCCCGCACGGACCCGACTGAGAAGCCGAACAGGCCTGCCGTTATGACTTTGCCCAGCTGATGGACACATTTCGATGTGGAGGCACGGGATGGAGTCGCAGGACAGGAGTGATTAGCTGCGACACGACCCATGAAGATACGTGGCTGTAGGAGATGGCGCAGCCTTCACAGTAACCTCGCGGGGCTCCGTGGGGCGCCGAGACCACGGCTGTGGTCCGAGCCACACCCTGCAGCTGATGGAGCTTCACCTCCGGACAGGAGGACATGCATGGGGACAAGTTGAGTCATGGCTATTTGCACGGCGTGGGAGTGGGAGGGGGGGCTGGACAAAGGGACAATATATCTGCTCATCAGTCGGTGCAGAGGGGGAATAGAGGTTTTGGGAGAGAGGGGAGGAGAGGAAGGTCACGGATGGTTGGCGGTGCAGGCGTTGTCTGAAAAGGAGGTAAAAGAGAGGGAAGGGGGGAAGGGAAGTAGGAGGGGGAGGGGTGGAGGGAAGGGGGGAAGGGGGAGGGGAAAAAGGAAAAGGAAGAAAAAAGGGAAAAAAAAATTTTAAAAAAAAAGGGAAATGAAAGAAAAAAAGAAATAATAATAATAATAACTATTGGGGTAACCATACGGGGAGCTTTTAAGTAGGATGATTACAGGAGGAAGGTTGGGAGGGGCGTTATATGGCTCTGAACAACAGATGTGGAAGTGATAGCAAATTTCCTACAGAGCCAGAAAGGTGTCAATCGATTGTGCTTCCCTACTATTCCTGCGAGGCGTTTCTAGTATTGGTTTCTAGTATTAATAATTGTGTTGGGTATCTTACGGGGACAACGCCTGCACGACCTCTGATCGGAAGTGCCTATGCTCACTCACAAAGGGGGTGGGTGGGATGGGTTCCAATGTTCGTGAAAATCAAACACCGTACCTGCTCTGTTGTCTTCAATTTACTGGAGGGGACCGTCGTTGAACGTTGTACGATAAATTTTTGTAAATAAGTTTTGACTAGTTTGCCGCTTGGTTAAGCCACTATATACTCCCCACGGGTTTTTTCTCGACGTCCTTGCACTACTCCTCTGGGGAGACGTATCACCCGTTCCGATTTAACGGACAGAAACTCTCCCATTGGATCTACGTCTTTGACCCTTCCGAACAAATTTTATTTTATTTTTCTTCCTTTCCCTTTCTCTCTCTCTCTTTTCTTTCTTTTTCTCTCTCTCTCTCACTCTTCTCTTCCGCTCTCTTGATCTCCCCCCCCTTTTCCCTACTCGTAGTCTGGGGTGGGGCCGATGGAGGGGAGGGGAGGACGGGTCTCGGGATTCTGTAGGGACTCGCTCCGAGTCCGGTCGATAAACGCACGGGGACTGAACGTCCCTGAGAAGCGTAGTCGCCTCCTTAGGGACCTGCACCGGGAGAAATGCTTGGTTGCGTTCCTACAGGAGACACTTTTTAAGACGGGCTCTCACCTGGCCTTACGTGACTCCTACTACCCAGAGGCTTACCATGACACTACGCCTGAGGGGAAGGTGCGGGGGACATCGATCCTGCTCTCTAGGAGCCTCCCTTTCGTACAGCAAGACACGCTTTGCATGGGGGATGGTAGAGGGGTGTTTCTGAAAGGTACGATTGCGGGGGTTAAGTACACGTTTGCCTCGATCTATCTCCCTAATACTGGACAACACCTATATTTTTCCAAACTGGCACGGAAGCTAACCGCCTTCGCTGAAGGGACTCTGATACTAGGGAGTGACCTCAATGTAGCACTATCCCCGACAGAGGACTCGTCAGTGGGCCGCACTAAGGTCCCTCTTCATATACTGAAATCCATTAGACGAACGCTGCATGATCTGCAACTGGTAGACGCCTGGCGCCTACTACATCCGACCGAACGTGATTACACTTTCTATTCAGAGGTGCACTCCACGTACTCTCATCTGGATTAGGTCTTTGTATCTCATTTTGCTTTAGACGACCTTATCTCTGCTTCTATCCAATGCAGAACTTGGTCGGATCACGCACCGGTCTATGTCTCACTTAGATCGGCACATAGTCGTCCTCGGAGCTTTAACTGGCGACTTAATGTCTCCCTACTCCAAGATCAGATGCTGCAGGAGGAGGTGAAGGAATCCTTGCGTATCTATTTTGCGGAAAACGGCACGGAGGGGATGTCACCTCACACGCTGTGGGAGGCCCACAAGGCCACTATCCATGGCCATCTGATAGGAATCGCTACTCGAAAGAAAAAGGAACGATTAGCGGAGACGCTGGAGGTGCTTACTGAGATTAGGGAACTAGAACATCGGCATGTCGGGACGGGAGACGTGGAGACTTTAGGTCTTCTGCAAAAACAGAGAGCACGCCTGGCGGAACTTGCTCACTCACAAATCCACCGGGCTGTTCTTTACTCTCGGTGCTTCTTTGCATACCATGAAAACAAACCGGGCCGTCTCTTAGCCCGAATGCTCAAACAGAGACGTGCGTTGGCTTACGTCTCTAAAGTCCGCATGTCGGGGGGGACAATGGCACAGACGCCGGACGCAATTGTTAACACTTTCCGGGACTACTATTCGACCTTATACTCGTGTGCGCCGTCCCCCTCGCCGGAGCTGGACCGAAACATTTCTGCATACTTATCTACGAGGATTCACAGACGGCTGACTGGGCCTGAGTGCGTCTCTTTGAATGAACCCATATCGGTAGCGGAACTACATATTGCACTGAAGCGACAGAAAAATGGGAAAGCACCGGGACCAGATGGCTTACCGTCTGAGTATTATAAGCGTTTCTCTGCAATCTTACTACCACCACTGGTGGCCTCGCTTAATGCACTTCAGGATGGCTCGTCCTTACACACTCAGTCGCAGCTGGCAACTATAACTGTCATCCCAAAGGAGGGAAAGGACCCGGAGCTATGCGCGAGTTATCGCCCGATCTCTCTCCTTAACTGTGACCTGAAACTCTTCTCAACAGTGTTAGCGATGCGATTGCAACCTTTTGTGACATTGCTGGTACAGAGGGACCAAGTTGGATTCGTCCCCCAGAGGGAAGCCAGGGATGGCACCATACGTGCGCTGAACATCATCCGCATTGCCCAGGGATCGGACCGACTGGTTTTACTGCTATCCACGGACGCCGAAAAGGCGTTCGATAGGGTAGCATGGCCGTTTCTCTTCGTGACGCTTAACGGGATGGTAATGTTGGGAACCTTTATTAAGTGGATAACGGCTCTATACTCGGCGCCGTCTGCGGCGGTGAAAGTAAATGGTGCGCTCTCTCAGCCTTTTGCCATAAACAATGGTACTAGACAGGGCTGCCCTTTATCACCGCTCCTATTTGCGCTGTCCCTGGAGCCTTTCCTTGAATCTATAAGATTAAATTCTGACATTGTGGGAGTGAGGGGCCACTCTGTAGACCACAAAGTTGCAGCATATGCGGATGACATGCTCTTCTTCGTATCCTCCCCTTTGGTGTCGCTCCCGGCAATCGCGGAGGAGTTCCGCCAGTATGGAGCCCTGGCAAATCTAAACATCAACATGACGAAATCAGAGATACTCAATATCACTGTGCCTACGAATGAGAAATGTAGACTGCAAGACTCCTTCCCATTCTGATGGTGTACGAGGGCGATGACATATCTGGGGATTAAACTCCCATCCCGATTGGACACGTTGTTTGAAGATAACTTCCCACCTCTGTGGAAAGTCATAGCAGATGACCTTCTTAAATGGTCTAAATTGAACATCTCTTGGTTTGGGAAGATTAGTGTCTTGAAGATGAACGTACTCCCACGCCTCTTGTACCTCTTCCAGACGGTCCCGGTGCGGGTGCCGACCTCCTTTTTTACCACTCTCAGGGCTGCTTTCTTGAGGTTCGTGTGGCGTGTCACCCGACCACGTGTCAGATGGAGTATCTTAATTCGACCTAAAATTGGAGGAGGAGTGGCGATACCAGACATGCACAAATACTATGTTGCAGCACACCTAAGGAGCATTATTGAATGGTCCATGGGAGGTGGGAGGGCGTTGTGGTTGGACGTGGAAGACACTCTGACCAGTGTATGGTTATGGTCACTGCCGTGGATCGCTAGACTAGATAGACCCCGTGAGGTGACGGCACACACACTGATCGCAGCTACACTGCAGGTATGGGACGCTACTGCATCTGAGCATGGCCTATCCACGTTCCCGTCCCCCTTGATCCCACTGGCTGATAACCCGACGTTCAGGACAACATTAACCCGATCCTTTACTGCCAGGCTGCTGACACCAGGGAGACCGCGGGCACATGCATGTTTACTAGATGCGACTTTTATATCGCCATGGGACCGGACGCCGGAGGCCTCACCCCCGACATTTCTAGAGAAATTTAATTTCGCTCAGATACTGCATTACCTCCGCTCTTTGCCGGGGAGACACCGCCTTCTGCGGGACCTCACACCTTTTGAGAAACTTTGTGTCTCCACTACGGCACTGTGCCATGCTATCTCCGTCCTTTACACAATGCTGATTAGCTCATCTTCCCCGGATCCGCCACCTTTCGAGGCGCGCTGGGAAAGACTCTTGGAGGAAGTTATTGATGAAGAAAACTGGACCAAAACGTACGAACTGATCCACCGAGGATCACAACAGACGCGCCTCCAGGAGCAAGCATACAAAATTGTATCTTTCTGGTACTGCACCCCGGTGCTCCGGTTCCGGATGGGGCTCAGCACCACCACACAATGCTGGCGATGCGACGAGGAGATCGGGGACTATCTGCATATGTGGTGGTCGTGCGGGGTCCTGCGACCGTTCTGGACCCAGGTACAGGCGGTCATTGGGAGGGTGACGCAGGAGGTTCTGCCGCTCACGGCGCGGATCTTTCTGTTACTACAAATTCCCTTGACCTCTAGGAGTCTGAGGCGCTCGGTTTTGCTCCCCCTATTGCTCACGGCGCGATCCTTGATCGCACTTCACTGGGCGAATGGAGTTCGGCCACACTGTGCAGACTGGTTTGGTCGGATAGAAGAACTAAGAACTCATGAGAGTCTACTAGCTTCGGCAGGAGGACAGAGGCAGGCACACCTGAGGAAGTGGTTCTACTGGGAGGGATTCCTGTCCTCACAGGAAGGTCGCGCCCTGAGAGTGGGATAGGACTGTGTTTGAGACGGACGCTTTGTGGGGTCGTGGGCCCCTCCCCTTCCTCGATCACCCCCGGATATCTTTCCCTCTCCCCCCTTTTATTTTTTTTTTTGCTCCCGCTCTCTCTCTCTTATTCTTTTCTCATCTCCTCGTGTCTTCTTCCCTCTTTCCTCCTTTCTTCCTCTTCACCTCTTTCCTCCTTC
The DNA here is from genome assembly GCA_009667805.1 of Leptobrachium leishanense. Lineage (NCBI taxonomy): Eukaryota > Metazoa > Chordata > Amphibia > Anura > Megophryidae > Leptobrachium > Leptobrachium leishanense. Next base: position 111,116,685 of record CM019067.1, on the reverse strand, counting down.
CCTCTCTCATCTTTTCCTCTCTTTTGGTACCTTTACTCACATACCCAGTGTGAAGCTCAGGCCTGGGAAATCCCGGACAATTCAGATGGATATAGGTGGGGAACAGGATTTTCTCACTCTGTTGTTGTTTCCCCCCCTCTTTTTTTTTTTTTCTGTTGCTCTTCTATGCGTTTTTCATTTTTAGGCATTAAAGTTTGCAGACTAGTCGAGCTTGCAGAATGCCAATTTTTGGCCTTTTACTTTTAATGTCGTATTTTCTATCTCTTATTACTGACCGCTGTCTTGAGCCCTCTGCTGCAAGACTGACAGCTTGTTATTTTTCTCTGTTCTTTCTGAATATTGCCTTAGTACAGCACTATATAACATGGATAATTGTCATCTTTGTAACCTGTCATTGCCCAGTACTATATCTCTGTTTACAAAATGAATGTAATGTTCTTATCTGTACAAAGTCATATGCTTTAATGAATAAAAAAAAAATAAACCCTGCAGCTCGCTCTCCTCCGATAGGAGACCTGTGATGCGGGGACATGCAGTCAGGGGCGGCAGGTAAGGCAGGGTCTCTCATGCCATTCCAGTAAACTAATGTGCTCACAAACTCACCTGCTCCACGCTCCCTCGCCGTCCTCCCTTTTTTTTCAGTTTGCCGGCTGCTGTTTGTATGTAAATCATCACACAGACAACAGCGGCAGCACTGAGCCAGCCTAGCCTAGCGATTCAGATTGAAGCCTACGGCGTTGCCTACTTCCTGACTCTATGCTCTTCAGCGCCTCAGAGAGGCACTGAGAGCAATTGAATTGCTTGAGCCAATGGGAAAGCACCATTGGTCTCAAGCCATTTAATTGTTTTTTAAAAATGCCCATGGGAGGCAGAGCCTCCCATGGATTGATTGACACAGGACAGTCATGTGACTGTCCTTGTCAGTCATGGGAGCCTGTCGAGGGACTGTGTGCCTGGAGGCACATCCTGGAGAGCAGCAAAGATCCTGGGATGCCTTGACAGCAGCAGCATTATTGCACACTAGTATGTATATGGCACAGTGGTATTATGGCACACTGGAATGTATATGGCACACTGCTGGCACTCTGGTATTATGACAGCAGCCAGTTCCTGGGCAGCACTGAACAGCCAAATCCTGGGGAGCATTGAACCTATGTAACCCGTGTATTTCTGGCTCTGATACTAGTCAGTGCCTCACCAGCCACTGACCTCACCGCACGTCACTGCTGTGATGTCATCAGTGCATGCCACATCCTGGACGCCATCTTGTTGGAGACCAGTCGCGCGCACACCTGGTCAGAGGCCTAAGCAAGGCCTGAAGCCTGGTGCTGCAGCGGAGGCCACCAGCCGGCGGCAGAGTAGCCGTCGGTGGGGGAGCCGGCGCTTGACCTCCACGGGGCCCCAGGACACAAAGAGGTGAGCCGATGACCCTTGGCCGCAAGGCACCGCCGGGCACCCGGGCAGGCCGCCTCGCCGAAACCCGAGCAGCAACGCTGGGAGGGTGGAGAGGCGGCTCTGACAATATCAAACAAGTGAATGCCAATTTTTAAAATGTAAATTTAGAATCAGTCTCTTTTATAAAGTTATCAAATAATTCTCATTTTAAATTCACAGAAATAGATAGCAAGCTGCATCAACATATCAATCGACAATAATAAGCATATATATATTAGTCTGATTACAGATATGTATTATTTTTGTAATTTTTATTATTGTACATTGTTATGAAAATAAGAGTATCAACAAGATTCAAGGTCTGTGATGTGATTTATTTACTTGCAGAATGGAACTCATAAATGTTACATCTATTTAAGTAACCAAAAAGGTACATAAGTCAATTCAACCCTTGGCATCAGTAAGGGAGAGATAAAGGTCAAGTCTTACACTTCTATTAGTTAAATAATGCAACTGCTATTTCAACTCCAGAAGTGTGCATTCATTTGAAAACCTCTTCTGACAATGACATTCAAAGAAAAAAAGTCTCATACTTAGATAGAAACGTTAATGGGAAGGCTTGGTCACAAAGTAGTTTCCCCTCGTGCTTTTAAAATGTCTCTATACAAAGTAAAAATGTCAAAAGTTTAATAAGTCAGATCATCCTATGCATACAAACCAGTAATACCTAATGGCTATCAAGACTTTTAAGAATAAACATACATACAAATGTCTTTTACATTTATTTTTGAATACCATCATCGAGGATGGAAATTTAAAAAAAAAAAAAATACATGATGAGTATATCAATTGGTTGGCTTTTACAGACTGGCAGAAAAAGTCTAGTTGCTCCCAAAATATTCTTGACATTTACCACTAGAAAAATAAACCATGGCCCCTATTCCAGCTGAGCAGATAACAGTGGGCTGCTAATGATAAAATGTGTCGTGAGCCATTAGCCCTCAGCGGTTCCCTATTATTGTCTCTATTATAAGTGAGCCGGGACTCCACTCAACAGTCATACTGTAACCAAAGATTGGAATAGCAGAGAGTAGTTATGATTTACAAATTGGGCTGGTATATTTGACAGCTCTCTCTTTAAAAATAATGATATGGAATTGGGACAATATTTTTATTAAACGCGGACTGTAAATTGCATCTGCTGAAAATTTACCAGTAAAGGGTCAAGGAAGAATTGTTACAAATTCACACTGGCAAATGGCCACCAATCTTGGTAATTCAGGCAACTGCCATTAGTGAATTCTTCTAAATAGTGCACTCTGTTTCCTTGTAGATGGATGACATTAAGATATGGAATCCCAAATGTATACAAGTAGTACTAACAGAACGATTATTATTATTATTAAAATACTTACAAAAATAACAATAAATGCCTTCATACATACAGATTTACTGTTGTTGTAATAAGCCGCAAATTTATTCAAACTTATTCTGATAAAACATTTATTTGTTAGTGGTTGTAATTGAATAATTTGAGTTATTGAAAGAACACCGAATTGGCCACGGAATTGCTCCGAAGGTTGAATTTCCCCGTACGGTGCAATTTCGTGGCCATTTGTATATTCAAAAAGCTGGCAATTCGACAAATATTGTCAAATTACCAGCAGAATACATTGACCTTCGGCGGCAGTGTAATCCCACAGAGAAGTAGTGGTTAATCTATTCAGAGAACACCGAAATGTCAGTGAAATGCCCTGATTTTCTGTGATTTCATTCAACAGGTTTAAGCAGGCGAATCCCATAGGTTTGTCTCTTTATTAATTTTTCAGAAAAAAAATTTGTCTGATTTTTTTTTAAATGGCTTTTAAAAGTTGAGGTTTACCCCAGTTCGGCAGCTGGCCGGCGTTTTTCAGATCAATTGAGGGTTTTTTCGGTGCTTTTCCGATTCAACGGTTTGGATTGGATGCATTTGGCAAGTCGATTCTCCGCACTTTGGGGATCCTGCGGTGAATGCTGAATTCACCTCAGGGTCGGCAAATTCAACTCACCGAAATTGTTGTATTGTCTTTTGTTTTAATTATTATAAATATTGAAAAATAAATATATTTAGCTCGTTTTATTTGGTGGTTGACATTAAATATATTTATGCACTAGCTTTTGCCCGTGGCTTCGCTCGGTGTCCTGTCCCCACTCCACGTACCCCCGGGGTCTATGTGCAGCTTAACAGGCAGGTTAACCTCTCCTACGAGTCAATGAACGGGACCGGTTTTCAGTCTGAAGGTTTTATTAACCAGTTGTAGGAATGTGGTAAAACTATAGGAAAACAGAAATATTCGATATAAAGATACAGAATATATACGTGTTTTACATAGATAATAATACAAGACAGGATGTGTCCATATAAAACGTGGGGGTTTTATAACTAGGCCGGACTAAAACTACATGAAAAGCAGCTGGCTGCAATATAAGGGTTTACAAATTTACAGCACATAAGGTGCTTCTAAAGCTGAGGGAAACTGTAAGGTGACTGGGAGGAATTTAGACCATAACCTTACCGACGATGCTTTCAATAGGGGGAGAGATTGTAATGAGGTGTTCCTTCCAGCTCCTGTGGTGAAGGAAATGGTGGCCTCTCTCCCACAATCCCCTGTAATAGTGAGGGAAGCACATGACTTAGCTTATAGGAATTCTGGGAAGGCTGAATACCAGGGTGCTGTAAAAATAAACGGCCACTAGATGGCGTCTCTAAACACATTACATTTTTGCTCTGAAGGCAGCACACTCGCGTGGATTGTGGGATTTGTTAGACCTGTTTTTAAAAGAAACATGAGTTTTTCCCAAACTATACGAAATATAATTTATATTTGTCTTAAAGTAATGAGTAATGTTTTTTGCAGACATTAGTCAGGCAGGGTTATTCAGAGAGCGTGAAAAGCAGGAGAATGACTGGAGAATAGCTGGAGAATGAAAAATTCTAGGTCAAAATAGCCAAACCAGAAAAATTCTCCCTTTCCTATCACTTTCCAAATCGGCTATTTTGATCTAGAATTTTTTATTCTCCAGTCATTCTCCAGTCATTCTCCTGCTTGTCACACTCTCTGAATAACCCTGAGGGTGTATTGGCTACAAAACAAAGTTGTTTCATTCATATGCTTCCATGAATTTTATTTTGTGCTTTAAATACAAACAGACAATGAGACAGACAAAAAAACAACCTTTGTTTTTGGCATCTGGAACATAGAAAAAAAACTATTTGAACCTTCTTAGTGGTTCTTCTTTCAGGTGCTCGGATCAGCAGAGTTAGGTGAGCGCACTCTGGAACAGGCAATGTAAAACTGCTCACGTGAGAAGTAGTTTGCCCTTAGGTCTATCCTCGCTACATTCAAAGTCCGTCCCTGAGACTTGTTGATGGTCATCACAAAATAAAATTTTAGGATGAACTGAAGTCTTTCTAATTGAAACAGATATTCTAAAGGTATAAGAGGCATTCGTGGTATGAACACCGACTCCCTTGGCCAGAACCAGTTAGCACCATAGCCTCAATCACATTATTGTGCCGTGCTTTGACTTGCAATCTGGTGCCATTATGGAGCTTAGGTGGGTTTTGGTTCCACAATAATATCACATGTTCTCCCACACTGGAGCTTTGACAGTGTGTGTGAAGCATGGCTTTGAGAGGGAAGCAGACATGCTGGAGCAATGAGTGTGTGAGGCCTGACTGTGAGAGGGAAGACGGAATGCTGGATCAGTGAGGCAGTGTGTGAGGTCTGGCTGTGAGAGGGAAGCAGACATGCGGGAGCAGTGAGGGAGTGTGCTGTGAGAGGAGCTGCATAGAGACTCCATTCTGTGTGAAGTAACAGCATCCCTCTGATCTGCTGATCCAGTGTATCAACTGGATTTTTGGAAAATGGTAAAACAAAAATTTATTTTTCAAGAAGATTTTAAATGCCAATTATCATGCCTGTAACATCTTTGGTTTTTGAACTATAGGTATACTGATAAAACTATTCACCCCCATTTCACCCCCCTTAACTGGATTCTATGAAAAAGGTAAAATATATGTTTTTGTACTTTTCAAGAGGATTGTAAATACCAATTTTCACACCTGTAACATCTTTGTTTTTTGACATCTAGGTATCCGGCTTAAAATATTCACCCCCTTTGGGGCAGAATTTCCCAAAAATCCTTCCTTAGTGGGTGCCTACGTCATAAAAACAATGTACCTTCAAAATTTCACGTTCTTAGGTTAAACAGTTTGAGCTGGGCGTTGAGTCAGCCAGTCAGTCAGGACTTTTCCTTTTATATATATATATATATATAGCTATGGATGCTTTGCATGGAGAGTCCGATTAACCACAGACTATTATTGCCAATGCCCATAACATTTCATCTACTTTTTCTGACTGTACCTCCATTACTGCAATGCTGTTGTTGTGGAACTGATAGTATACATTTTTAATTGCCTGACATAAAAATACTTGAATACACACTTGAATGTTCGTGGATTTTTTTTCTTTACAACTTTGCAGCAGATAATTCATCTGCGGACTATCAAAAAAAACAAAGACTAAACTATATTATGAACTTTTAAAACCAGATATGTCACTTACCATATGTCATATTGTTTCAGAATTCCTGGTTGAGTAATACTCAGCAAAACAAGCAGCTGTTCATTTTTTGTTGTGACACATTTGAAATATATTTGAAGTCAGTAAGTAAGAATTTGTAGGGAAAATCTTGTTTTCGTTCAAAATAATTGTACAGAATACAGATGTCCCCACAGCAGGTGTACTGTTTGAGGCTTTTAAATAACATTTTGGTCCAACAAGGTAATTTTAATTTATTAAATTAATTTAGAAACATTTTTTTGAAATTGTATATAGTTCATTGTGATGGTGGCAACTTTCTAGTGTTTCTATTGAATCTTTATTTTTTGGCATTCAAAGGATAGTTTTATTAAATATACATATTGGAAACTTTTAGAATCATTGTACTTTCCAAATGAAATAAGTGTAGCTAACTGAATGGAAAATATGTTAAGGATATAGTTTTGGTGGGTTGAAGGAGAAAAAAATAAACCTGAAATAAATATGTAAGTGCTGTTGACAGGGGTCAAGTCCAGGGGGAATGTGTGAGAACTGAGTTTCTGCACTAACTTTACAGGGGGAAGTGAGTTTCCTTTGGTCCAACACACGATAAATCGTGGATTCAGGTGTTCAATCATATATTTCCCTGTTAAGGCACTATAAGTATATGATTTATCATATATTTTTGCTAAATTCAATATATACATAAATGTATCAGATTTGAGTGTGTGTGTTTGTGTTGATTGCAAGATGATAATTGCTAATTGGGGGACAGAAATCTAGATGAGTTCCCACACTTCTTTTTGGAGGATTTAAACTCTGGCTGTAGATGAAGTAGTTTAAAGAACATTAAAATGAGTAGGTGCCATGACAATTGTAAGGCAGATCAGTCACCTCTTGAGTTGATAAGAAAAACACACATCCATCTGGGTCCTCAAACAAACATGCAGCACCCCTTGCCATCCAACATGAACCAGTCTTTTCAGCTGACTCACCTCTATAGGTTAGAGATATGGGGGAAGGAGGAACTGGCATGGAAAGCTTATAATCAATATTTATTTCATACCCTTTTTTTTCTTTCAAAAATCTGTTTATTAAAAGTATTTCATATGCACAATACAGAATGAAGCCAGGATCCATGCATATTAAGGAAAACATGAGGGATAATCCTCACTAAGGCTGGGGTCAGACCAGCGCACTTTTAACGTGCGATCTGGCGCACATAATTACGGCCGCACTAGCAGCAGATGATGGGCAATGACGGCCAATATACGATGTACGGCCGCACAAAAGTCCGGCCGTGCAACGCAAGTGGAATTTGAACGCATTTGTTTGAGAACGCAGAACCGCTAGTACTGACGTACTGAGTGCGCAGCTACGGCATAGCGGCGTGTTTGCGTGATTAGGAGATGTCAGACACTGCTAATGTCCAGCCTACATACCGTCCAGATGCAAAAAGAGTTTTATTGACGATCCGTACAAAATCACGACCGAAAATCCGCGTCGTCTGACCGTTTTTGCGCATTCCGTGAAAAAATACGTCAATGCGTTCGGACGCACTTTTTCACGTTCGCGGGGAAAAATGCTTTCGTCTGACCCTAGCCTAAGCAGAACACAAAAATCATGTAAAACACTGCACAAATAGAATATCTGCTATGGAGCATAAAAAGGCTCTAGCAATAGTCGGTTCAGCAGCTAGCGGATCCATAGGGACAAAATACATAAAGAGAAGTGTACCACAACGTAAACAAACACAAACAACAATAAACAATGGCACATTACATAAGTAGTCTCTACAGTAGAGCGAGGGAGCTCAAAAAAAGAGGGGGGGAGACCTCAGCGCGTAAGAGCCTTGGTGTTGGGAATGGGGAACCTATGCCGCTACTCTCGGTCGAGGGAGGCGCTGGGAGGCAAGCCACAGACTCTAGATGTGGTTAGAGATGTCCAATTCGTCTCGTTCCGAATTGAAATTCAGGAGAAATTCACCCTTTTCTTGTTTAGGGAGTATTTCCAAAAACGAAATATCGACCATCCGAAATGTCAGATTGATTTGATTCGGTCATTTGGATCATTTCGGCGATTTGGATCATTTCGGCGATCCGGATCAATTCAGGTGATTCGGATCAGTTGATTTTTTCCTTTTTTAATAGTTATTTCATTTTTTATTGCTTATTTAAAAATGGGAAGTAGATTACTACCAATAAAATGAAAGTTTCTTTACTTAATTATTGTTTTAGGATTTTTTAGACATTTTTTGGGTGAATTTTTAGGTTTCCTAACTTTTTTTAAAGAAACAAGGCTTTTTAACCAATAGGTTAATTAATGCAGCAATGGAATCCACACACTGCCAGGCAGCGCCTCTCTGCAGTATGAATAATGCAGCTTATGAATCCGCACACTGCCGGGCAGCACCTCTCTGGAGATCGATTCATTGATTCAGATCGATTCATTTTTTGATCAGTTAGTTTTTCGTTTTTTATGAGTTATAATTAATGCAGCATATGAATCCACACACTGCTGGGAAGTTCCCGGCAGTGTGGATTCATATGCTGCATTAATTATACTGCAGAGAGGCACTGCTCGGCAGTGTGCGGATTCATATGCTGCATTTATTATACTGCAGAGAGGCGCTGCCCGGCAGTGTGCGGATTCATATACTGCATTAATTATACTGCAGAGAGGCACTGCCCGGCAGTGTGCGGATTCATATGCTGCATTTATTACACTGCAGAGAGGCACTGCCCGGCAGTGTGCGGATTCATATGCTGCATTAATTACACTGCAGAGAGGCGCTGCCCGGCAGTGTGCAGATTCATATGCTGCATTTATTATACTGCAGAGAGGTGCTGCCCGGCAGTGTGCGGATTCAAATGCTGCATTAATTATACTGCAGAGAGGCGCTGCCCGGCAGTGTGCGGATTCATATGCTGCATTAATTACACTGCAGAGAGGCGCTGCCCGGCAGTGTGCAGATTCATATGCTGCATTTATTATACTGCAGAGAGGAGCTTCCCAGCAGTGTGCGGATTCAAATGCTGCATTAATTATACTGCAGAGAGGCGCTGCCCGGCAGTGTGCGGATTCATATGCTGCAGCATCTCTCTGCAGCATAATTAATGCAGCATATGAATCCACATACTGCCGGGAACTTCCCAGCAGTGTGTGGATTCATATGCTGCATTAATTATAACTCATAAAAAATGAAAAATTAACGCCGCGGTCACAGGAGAGATCAAAGGAAACTAATTGAAACACAAACGCCGCGGTTAAAGACGGGCGCCCGCTAGAACACTAACAATGTACATAAATTAAACAGATAAAATATATATCTACCCCAAAGTCAGAAAGGCTAAAAAATGGGATATCATAGCAGAGAGATGTTATGTATACTTAACTAGTCGCCGAGCAGCTAAGAAAGAGGAAATAGGAGGGGCGTTGCTCGGGTTTGATGGGCACTGACGGGAAGGAGGATCGGTCCAGAGGAAGGAAAGGGGTGCCGGAAGATACCATATCTATCTTCTATTACTGTGGTTATATACAGTTGTGTTCAAAATTATTCAACCCCCACTGAAATTGAGTGTTTTGGCCAGTTTGACATTGATTTTGATCATTCAGTCATCTTGCTTACAATTAAATCAAAGAGGCACGTGTAGGTCAGACAAATATAACATAACATTTATAATGAAATAACCACAAATGTCTTTTCTGTGCTCACATCATTATCAGTTTTATTCAACCCCCAAGTGACATTCAATCTTAGTACTTAGTACAACATCCTTTTACAGTTATAACAGCTTTTAAACGTGAAGCATAGCTTGACACAAGTGTCTTGCAGCGATCTACGGGTATCTTCGCCCATTCGTCATGGGCAAAAGCCTCCAGTTCAGTCACATTCTTAGGCTTGCGCACTGCAACTGCTTTCTTTAAGTCCCACCAGAGGTTCTCAATCGGATTTAAGTCAGATGACTGCGATGGCCACTCCAAAATGTTCCAGCCTTTAATCTGCAACCATGCTCTAGTGGACTTGGAGGTATGCTTGGGATCATTGTCCTGTTGAAAGGTCCAACGTCTCCCAAGCCTCAGGTTTGTGACGGACTGATTCACATTGTTATCCAATATCTCCTGGTACTGAAGAGAATTCATGCTACCTTGCACACGCTGAAGCTTCCCTGTACCTGCAGAAGGCAAAACAGCCCCAAAGCATGATTGACCCCCCGCCATGCTTCACAGTAGGCAAGGTGTTCTTTTCTTCATAGGCCTTGTTCTTCCTCCTCCAAACATAGCGTTGATCCATGGGCCCAAACAGTTCTAATTTTGTTTCATCAGTCCACAGAACACTATCCCAAAACTTGTGTGGTTTGTCCACATGACTTTTGGCATACTGCAGTCAACTCTTCTTATTCTTTGGAGACAGCAAGGGGGTGCGCCTGGGAGTTCTGGCATGGAGGCCTTCATTACGCAGTGTGCGCCGTATTGTCTGAGCTGAAACTTCAGTACCCACATCTGGCAAATCTTTTCTCAGTTCCTCAGCAGTCACACGGGGACTTTTCTCCACTCTACGCTTCAGGTAGCGCACAGCAGTCAAAGTCAGCATCTTCTGTCTGCCACGACCAGGTAGCGTTTCAACAGTGCCCTTTGCCTTGAATTTGCGAATGATGCTTCCTATGGTCTCTCTTGGTATGTTTAACATCTTATAGCCATTGCCCTTCCTGTGAAGAGTAATCACCTCTTCTCTTGTCTTCCTGGACCATTCTCTTGTCTTCCTGGACCATTCTCTTGACTTCACCATGTTTGTAACCACACCAGTAAATGTCTAGAAGGAGCTGAGTATCACAGTCATTTTAAAGCTGCCTAATTGGTGCTTATTATGCTTTATTGCTGCTCCGTGACATCCACAGGTGTTTTCAATACCTGATTGAAAACACTTGAATGAACCTCTGTTCTTCAGAGTGGTAGTCTTTAAGGGGTTGAATAATTGTGTCAATGAAGAATTCACAAAAGAAACATTTACTACTGTATTACAAAACCAATTGATGTCATTTTAGTTGCATATGGTTCTTTAAAAAGTCCTTGTAGGATTTCATTCTGAATACAATTACAAATGTACACTAAATTCCCTAAAACCCTTTACAGCATTGGGGGTTGAATAATTGTATGTTTTAAAAAACTGTATGTTTTATCTTTTATTCAACATAAATGCTTCCTTTTTTTTCACGTTCTTGCTTGTTGCCACTTGCTGCCACTTGCTGCCACTTGCTGCTATGTTTAATAAAGCAAGAAAGAGAAGCAATAGGAGCCTCAGAGTTAATGTATTAAAATTATTCCTGTGCAATACATTTTTTAGGTTAATTACTGATGCGTACCATTCATTTATTTGTGTTTTGGGTGAATCAGTGGATCACAGAAAAATTCAAACAAAATTCTCACTTCACTCAAAAATAATTGTACATGTCTAATATTGATTCATTTTAAACATGAAACTCTTAAACACATTTTGCAGTACAATATTCACAATCTACAATCAATTATGCATTACCCATGAGTCTAGATTTGGAAAAGGTGAATTCATTGTCGTAACTATGTGGCACTGACACAGTCTTAAAGTGGAAACAATTTTAATATTTTTTAGTCAACCACTACTCTATTCTGTTTAGATTGATGACTGCTTTCTACTGAAAAACCCAGCCTTCTCCTGTTACTATGATTTGTGATATTTCAGTTACATGACCTAATTAGATTCAACAACAGAATGAACATTCTGTGCTGCCTCTTACAGAGAATCCTGCTGAAACATGTGAAATAGTAGATGTGACATCAGTTGCACTGATGACCAATTAACTTGGGGTATAAAAATAATTTGTGCATGAAGTATCTGAAGAAAAGGCTCTGGCATAATTTTATTGCTAACTTGTGTATTCTGTTTCAGTTATTACAGCTGTTTCTACATGCTCAGCATGGGAATACAAATTAGAAAACCGTCGTTTTATGTCTTGGAGATATCAAAGCAGTACTACTCTTATTTCATAGTCACTATAGGGTGCTTTCAACCGTGATGCTATTTATTTTCAAAACTATATTATAAACATACACCTTAATATTTTATACAATAAATTCTCCACTCAAAAAGGGAACTGACATAACACTAATGAAAAGAATAGTAAAAGGTACCACTATCAGCTCTGATTGTTTTTGGTTCAGAGGTTTACCAATGCAAAAAAAAAAGACAATGGACCCTATTCCAATGTAATCAATAACAGTGATCCCCCAAGGGTTATCCGCTTATGCTAATATTTCCCTTCAATGGCTCCTTACTCTCATCATAAGCCAATAACCCCTTGCCTATGTTCATGTCTTTTGAATTTAGGCTGGCCATCTACTGGCACCGTAGTCAGGCGACCAACTTGGTTACCCAACTACAGACAACACCATTAACCAATCAGGGTCATCCACTGGAAACGTCTGTAGACCACCCATATCAGCCAATGGAGAGGCCGGCCAAGGGAAAGAAATGAAAAACCCTGCTGTGGGGCAAACACGCCCTTTTTCCGGGGGGTTTCAGCTCCAAAGACAGCCCCTATCCAGCGAAGCTGAAACAGGGGCAAAAAAAATAAGATTGCCAAGTTGCAGGGGGGGGGTGATGAAATTCAGCACCAGGGACAGCAACGCTGAATGCAGCTGGCTCGCAGAGAAAAAAAAGCCAGAGAAAAAAAACCCCGGTCTTTTTTCTTTTAAAAAAAATAATATTGTAAGCCAAAATTTCGACTAAAAAATCCAGAGAAATACCTAAACAAATTCTAAAAATTCAATAAATAAAAAGTCTTTTTTGCTGCGTAATAAAAAAAAAATAAACGAATGGATAAAAAGAGAATAAAAACAAAAATATTTTTTACATTGAATCCTATGGGCTTTGCACGCGGCGGTTTTACTGTGCAATGCATCTTTTCACGTTTCCCCTGCACACGGCGGATTTACTATACAATGCATATTTTCACATTTCCAGAAGCACACCGGTTTTACTATACAATGCATCTTTTTTCACATTTCCCTGCAGCAGCTCGGTGGTTTAACTTTACAATGCATCTTTTTCATGTAAACTTCTACCAGATTGTCCCGGCATTATCCGATAACTCCCATTGAAATGGTTAAGATCGCTATTCTGTAGTTGTCACAAAAAATATCATCTGAAATCGTCCGGAGCTTGGATGCAGTGGAAGAGGACTGATTCACCTGCATGTTGTAGGACCAGTTGGACAACTTCAGACGATATTGGATGATCGCACCATTGCACAAATATGGTGCCAGTGGGCAGCCAGCCTTAAGTTAAAACTGCTCAAGTACCAACTAATTTGCCAAACCTTAAAAGCTAATTTGACTCGTTATACATAGCCAGCAACCACACCACTTGTATCTTAATATCACCAGTAAAACATATTCAATTATTCCAGGAGTGAGCATGATAAGCATGATGCCATCAAAGCCTTACCAACAGACCTATGACTTGTATCCACCCTGGGCAGAAAGGTGATAATTCTGATAATCACACTCATCACTCAGAATTTTTGACACAAGTCAACAATGCGAATATCTGCCTCATTTGTCTATAAAGCAGCACAAGAAGTCCCACTCAAACTGGATAACATTCTCAAACATGTAGAGTTATTTACTAATAGCAGTTGTTTTCTGCCTGTTTTTATTTATCCTATGGTCAGTTTGTGGTCCCGTAAATGCTTCATTATGGGCTCAAGAATGTGCTGGATACTGAAAAGAACAATAAGGACTACTGAGTGTTAATATAAAAAGAGGAGTTCCATCACAAATATGGCAGAGAAAGGAAGAGATAGGCTATTTTGGGTTTGATGGACTTCAATCCCAGCATGTCGATAGGACCTGCAATTATGTAGCCCTGGAAACGATGTAGAATGCCTAGGAGCCATCAGCTCACAGGTAAGATGACGAGAGACTCATTATCCCATATCCAAGATGGCGGTGACGCAGGAGATGATGGGCAACTGCTTTGAAGATGGCCCCGGAAGTTACACGGCGCCAATGAGAGGAAGCACCTCTGGATGGCTGGGAGCTGGAGAGCCATCCGCCCCATCCAAAATAGTGGATGCCATCAAAGATGTTCATTTTTCAGCAGGATTTCAGTGCAAATGCACTTTAAAAGGAACAATGCTTTAGTTAAATATCTACATGCTTACTGAGGAGGCCGCTGATGTGATGAAATGCTTCTCAGCTCTAGATTTTTTTTAAATTATTTTTATTCCATGTGTTTTGCCAAGGAGATTAAGGTTTTTAATATTTTTATTGCATAACATTACTAGTAAAGTTTTATTTACCCTTGCTCCTGTATTGCCGTTCTTTGGAGGAGATAAGAGAAGGTCTGAATTTCGGGGCAGGTTGGACCCTACTTTCACAAAGGGTCACAAGCCATACCAAGAGAGCCTAAAGATTTGAGACTTTAGTAAGTACAGAAGTACAGAAACTTTCTTAAGTTCAGATATCTGCTCAATGAATGTTTCCCTATATTCTATTCCATTTCCTGATTGATTATAAGGAAGAAGATACGTGGAGTATATGTGGGCTAGATCACCCCGGACGTTGATCTACTGCATGCTAAATGTAAATGAGAGCCACTACTATTGGGCTCTTGTACATGTGAGTGCGACTGATATACTCTTTTATTGAGTCACACCACGCATTTTTTTACTGATTACACTATGTTGCTTTTTATGTTTATTTTTGTTGCTTGAGGAATAATATACACAACCCCTGTGGATCCATTTGAAGAAGGACGGTATATTTTAAGAAATACATTTTTATTTAAGTGCTGCGGAATATGCTGACGCTTTATAAATAAAGAATAATAATAATAATTAGTTTCGTCACGTGTATTGCATGATATTTATTGCACTTACACAACAGCTCTGTACTGTATGCATTATAAACTATTAGGTTATATAAGTGGAAATCAACCACTGCATTTTGAAAGTGGATGCTGTATTATGAATACTTGATTGTTCTTTATTTATTCACGTTTATTGCACTTCTAAAACACTTCTTGATATGTGGAAAATAGATGAAGCGCCTCTGGAAAGCCGTATCAAATCCCCTCACTATAACACTGTAAATGGTGGTTTCTCTAACGAATCATATACATATAAAAATATAAAACACAGCGTAACGCCAGTTAGCCTCAGCCCACCGGTATGGGAAATCATACATGGCACATGTCCATCATGAAATCAGGGTATGTTCTTCTTCTATGGTCCTCCTGTATAGCAAAATGTTCCAGGAGGCTGGGGAAGAGGAAAAATAACAATGGCGTAGTATATCTATAACAAGGAATTCCGATAGTAATTTATAGATGTTAAACTCACAATCTTCGGGGCCCACGTTCGGCTCTGGGTAGAACTGCTTTATGGGTCTTACTCTTAAGGTATTTCCTTTTAACGCGGTGCACTCTTAATACAACGCCACTCAGAACATGTTTCTCCGGGTTGCTTCTTCAGCTGGTGTCCACTTATTGATATCACTGGCGTTTATGTATGTTCGATACACCACTACTCTGTTGTATATTTGTCTTTTTCTATTGCGCTTTGAATGTGGATATTTTATTTACTATCTTCCTTAAGTGTGATGTTTTTTGGGGGGAGGGATTCATTGCACTACCACATTTATTTTAAACTGCATGACATCAACCCATATTACACTCACTCATTTTCTTTAACGCCCAATCTTCCTGTTTTTTTTTTTTTAATTAGTTTTTTTCTGTTTGGATTTAGAATAAGTCTAATTTATCAATAAATACGCCAAACATTATATTGGATCGAGCTTCTAAAACAAATATGTTGTGATTACTCCAAAATGTGCATGCACAATATGTTAATTACACATTGCACAGTTACCTTTGTTCACCTTAAGTCTAAAATTATATACTTAATAGATTGGACTATCCATAAACAGTAATAAAATGAAACTAAGCATAAAATGATTTGAATTAAAATGTTGAAGAGCATGCCAGAGCAGCTTAAGAAGTCCACACACTTGATTATAACATGTCATTAATTCTATTTGCCAGCCCATGAACATATTGCTTTGAGATAAATGCAGTTACTGTTTTATATTATGGCACATGCATTGATGAGATGAAAAGTGAAAAAGCCAGTAATTATGTAAATTTAATCATGTTGATTAAACCTGTTTTATCCAGGAAGGGCAGAGCTGTACAGTCTAATTCAAGAATTAGACTGCACGTAAGGGGATTTATAGAAAACCATACAGGCATTTCAAATATTGTATCCAGGTGCTACCTACCATTATTTTACAGTCAGGTGCATGTGCTAGAATGTAGACACCTTACCCATCAAATAAGTCAGTTAATAGATAATGGGGTGTTAACCATTAAAACAAAGACAATAATGGATTTTATTGTGTAACTCAGGACTCAAAATTTCAGGTCCTGAGCTACTAGCCAGGTTTTATAAGCTACTTGCCATCCGTTAACCTACCTAACCCAGTTTCATACTGGACATATTCCTCGCAGTGATAGAGAGGTGACTCTATGTAAAGTATATATGGCGCTGAAGGGGTGTTTGATTCAGTAAATCATGTCATCTGCTGAAATCCATTCAGTGGATAACAGGTATTATAAAAGGGAGTATCAGAGACCCCATCTGATTCCGATTAACCCCTCACCATCCAGAATGGATGGTGAGGGGTTAATCATTACAGATAGCCCTACAAGCTTTTCACCCTGTCCAGGGCTGAGTGATGCTCTCTGCCCTGGACTTATGGCAGCGCAAGGGCTACTGCGTCTGCCTGTGTGTGGCAAGGTCCTCAGACCCCCATTTAGGTTAGCCAGTGCTAGGGTTTGCGCATGGTCTGGTCTCACGATTCAATGAATCATCACGATTACTGCCATGGTTTTAGACCAGGGGTCAGCAACCTTGGCTCCCTGATGCTCAGTCACACCATTAGGCTGACTGAGCCACATGGTAAATGTAGTTCCCAAAAAATCAGGGAGCCATGGTTGCTGACCCCTGTTTTAGACTCTCATATATACACACACACCACAAATTCACAGATACACACACACACACAGATACACATGTAGCGCTCACTCCTGGAGGAGCCGCTGAATTAACCTCGGGTTAGTCTCACCACGTTGGGGAATAAATATACACCAGCACTGTTGTGGATTTTTATAGATGATATTCTTTACTGATCCCAATAAAGAAGCATATATAATGTAGATACGGTATTTGAACAACAGGATTTCGTAATACGGGAAAAACACGCGGCAGCAAAAGAAAAGTTTAACCCCTTCAGTTCTGGAGTGTAAGTCCCGTGAATGTAATGTCTCAAAAAGGTGTATGTGTATGGTCTCGGGTACCCGGGTACTGTATTCAACTGGCCAGTGAATGAAACAAACAAATCTTCGACTAGTCACATTGGGGCCCTGTAGCTTTAAACAATAATGCAGCGTGAGGTTCTTAGATTTGGAAACTGCGGCCTGGGAGGCCTCTCACCCATCCGTTAGACAATCTGTTCAGTGCCCGCTCAAGGATGTCTCTCCGCTTAGATTGGGACTCTGTGCCAACGGATCCGCTCCCTTGCTTGTCCGATCTCCACACTGCGAAGCTACGGCCTACCGCCTGCACTCCCATTGGATCATCGCGGTCTCCTTACTTGGGGTCCAGCCGGAACTAAATTTCTGCTCAGACCTCTCAGCGGTGCTTAGGTAGGTCTCTGCAAGGTCACGTCCCGATCCCCAGCACCCACGAGGCAGCGCCTGCACTCTGGCCTGGTCACGATCCCTGGCAGTCTCACGTGCGTCCGCCACCTTTCGCCGCTCGGCTCACTCTGCCTCTCCTCCACACGAGGCTGCGGATGTCCTTCCTCTCTCTCCCACCCACTTCCTGTATCCACCGCAAAGCACGATGGAAATTGTAGTTCCGTTTGTGTCCAGCATAGTTCATATTGCCTCTGTCTCCCTCTGGTGGCCACAACAAGTAAATGCAGCAAACACAATCTTTAAACAGCGCTACACTCACACACTGACACAGGTGCACACACTCACAGATATACACACACACACACACACTCACAGAAACACACACTCACAGATACACACTCACACATACACACACACACTCACACAGATATACACACACTCACAGATACACATACTCACACTCAAAGATACACACACTCACAGATACACACACTCACAGATACACACAACATACACTCAGATTCACTCACTGGTCAACACACTTTTTCTGGCATAAGGTATTCCAACGGTTTTAAGGTAATTTTGGGGTGCTGATTCCAAATCTGGCACCAGTTTTGTCTATCACATCAAGTTTTTGAGACATCAAATATTGCAAAGTGAAGCTGCCGCAGGTGTAGCAGAAGATATCTGGGTCATTACTGCATTTCCTTCTTTCGGATGTTGCAGCCATTGTTAGAACGCGTCCTGCAGAAGTAAAATATTAACCCCTTCCCGACTGCTGACGTACCATGTACGTCTGATCGGGAAGTCTCCCTTAGACCCGCGGACGTACATGGTCAGGGGTCTCCTAACCTCCCTCCCGATACTTACCTCGCTCACCAGTTCCTGCGGCAGCCTAGCAGACTGGAAGTCTGCCCCACATTTTTAGGAGGGCCATCAGGCACAATGACGTCATCACGCTGCATGATGACATCATCGGCAGGTGCCCACCGGCGTCTGCAGTAAAAATCAGGAAGGGGAGGGGGGCTCCTTTGGCGCCCTCTATCTCCCCAACTATACATTGTAATTTTTCTGAGAGCTGCAAAAGTCCAGGCCAGAAATGTTTTATTTCTTTTTGTTGACCAGTGTCATTAGTTTACTAGTTTCTACTCCTTTCATCCTCTTCCTCCCCTTCTCATGTCCTTTTTCTCCCCATCCTTCTTTCCATGTAAAGTCTCTCCCTTCCAAGTCCATCTCCATCCTTTTAATTTCCAGTCCACCCCCTCCTTTTTCATTCCATTTCACCCTACTTTTTCATTCCCCCCTCCTTTATGCTCAATTCCCTGCTTTTCATGCTCAGTTTCCCCCCTCCCTTTTCATGCTCAGTTCCCCCTCCCTTGTTTTTCATGCTCATTCCCCCTCCTTTTTCATGCTCATTCCCCTTCCTTTTTCATGCTCATTAACCCCTCCTTTTTCATGCTCATTACCCCCTCTCCTTTTTCCTACTCATTACCCCCTCTCCTCGTTTTTCATGCTCATTACCCCTCCCCACTTTTTTCAAGCTCATTACTCCTCCTCTCCTCCTTTTTCATGCTCATTACCCCCTCCTCCTTTTTCATGCTCATTTCCCCTCCTCTTTTTTCATGCTCATTACCCCCTCTCCTCCTTTTTCATGCTCATTACTCCCCCTCTCCTCCTTTTTCATGCTCAGTACCCTCCTCCTTTTTCATGCTCATTCCCCTTCCTTTTTCATGCTCATTACCCCCTCCTCCTTTTTCATGCTCATTCCCCTCCTCTTTTTTCATGCTCATTACTCCCCCTCTCCTCCTTTTTCATGCTCATTACTCCCCCTCTCCTCCTTTTTCATGCTCAGTAACCCTCCTCCTTTTTCATGCTCATTACCCCCACCTTCTTTTTCATGCTCATTACCTCCCCCCTCTCCTCTTTTTTCCTGCTCATTTCCTTGTGATCCTGGCAGCCAGCAGCAGGGCTTTGCTTCGTTCCTCTGCTGCAGCTGTACATGCTGAAGCGCTGGGAGGAAGTGATGTTATATGATCACTTCCTCCCAGCGCTGCAGAGTAACGTGACTGGCTGGGAGGAAGCAGATTCCTTGCTGGAGCTGTGCCTCCAAGTCAGCGCTGTGGAGCATCTCGCTGCAGATTACAGGTGACAGCCCTTGTTAGTGCCAGTGTCGGCATGGAGCCAACGCTAGCACCTGAAAGGGAATGCCAGTGTCAGCTCCATGCCAACACTAGCAGTCTCATGCCGGCTCGATTTTCACTCGCCCTCCCCCAATTTCTACTCACAGATTGCAAAGGGGCAAGTGGAGATTTTGACCCTTGGTGTAATTGATTTGCGATGTCTAATAAAGTTTCTCTAATTTATGCATCTCATTTTATCGACACCAAATCAATTTTATGGGGAGGTGTTGCTGTTTCGTATAGCTATGGACTTAGGAGGGAATAGTTAGATCAGTATCTTTAGCAGCCCAAGGTTCTCGGCTTTCTAAAAATGACATTTCAGACACACTAAATCTACTGCCAGTTGACCTTAGGTTATGGCATCTGCATAGCATCAAATAACGAATGGAGAGGAGGATTTTTGCTACTCAATTTAAATTTAGTGTTTTCAGTTGAGGAAGCATTTGAAACCATTTTTTCAAAAACTATTTAGTTGAAAACATCCTCTTGTGGTAGTACTTTACTGTAATGGCTTCCCCTTAGTTAAGACTATTTTTTATTTTATTACTTTTAAATTGAAACCCAACATTAAAATTTCCTTTCAACGCAGTAAATATTTAATTCACTGGCATTCAGCATTAGGTATCATTGAAAATACTACAGGCTAGATCTTTATTTAGTTCTAACATCATTAACCCCTTCACAACCAAGTGATTTTCCAAAAAAAGTCAGAAAACAGTGTTATTTTTGTAAAATAATTTTAAATGAATTATAGAGTAAGTAATAGTCCTTACTGTAAATAACCTATTTGGCCAGTAGATGGTGCCATCTACCGCCAAACTGAGTTACAGCCATTTGAACTACAGGTCAATCCCCCCCCCCTCCTTTGGCTGCTGAAAGCCCGATATTTCAGTGCATTCATCAGCCGATTTTGCAGTTTCACCTCCTCGGAGGCACCTTCTGCAGTCCAAAATCAAATGAAATTTGATTGCAGCAAACAAATTTCATTTTCTTTTGGGCTGCAGATCAGTAGTTTGAGATATCTTGATATTGGGCACCGGATGGTAGTGAAAGGTCTTTAATCTCGGTAGTGAAAAGGTTAAGACCATTTTAGGGGCTATCAAAGAGTTAACTTAATTTCCCTAGTACTTCTTTACCTGTTCATAGTAGTATATTTAGTAAACAATATATATATATATTAAATGGCTTGCTGCCTCTCCTATGCACCATGTTGCTGCGTCTCTGATTGCTATTTTCTGATGCACTCCTGAGGACACTTTTTCACAGCAAAACGCGAAGAGCATTCTTCCCATTATTTTTCATGCATTAGTGTAGACATACTTAGGCATTAACAATGTTTTCTGGGCACTTGATTTTATGCCTTATCTGTTGAGCGCTCACAGATGAGATAAGTGATATACACATGTTATATACTATGCACCTTTTTCACTACATGGAAGGTGTAATGATGGTGTATTTTCTTCTCTGATATGGGCACACTTGCATACTCTATGGTCTTCTTGTCTTTCCTATAACCCATGAAGGTCTGTTTCTACCTGTTTTTGGATAATAGTCATGTGACCTCTCCATTTCAGGCTTGATGAGACTTTGCCAGGCTGCCCATACTTAATTCAGTGTTTCCGTGCCCTTTATTTGGTCTTTTATTTATATGTAACTATATAAAGATTTTTTTTTGTTTGTTCTATATATTTATTTTTCAACATGGTTTGTGTTCATTTGGTTCCCTCTGAAACATATTTACAAGGTTCAAATATTACACAATAGATGCACCCAGTGACACACACGGTAAATATTTTCTTAACTAAACCTATGAGAAAAACAAAGTACATGTAAGATATTAGCAACATGAAATAAACAAAATATTGAATAAATTATTTTGTTGATGATATTGTCCCTTTAAATTGGGAGATGTAATTCTGATTTTGTTTTAAGCCCATGTTACTGCAAAATCTTTACATATACATTTAGAGAAATCGGTGTACTACAAACCACAATTGTAACAAAGGAGAATTGTCAATTACTTGAAGAGTTTGCCTCTAAACATTGTTTCTAAGATTGAATGGAAACTCATCTTATCTATTTGCTATTTGCACTTAATTATCACTGTGTTAGACTAATGATCAGTCTAGCAATACAACTCAACAGGCGCGTAAGTGATTTATTAACAGAATGTCACAAACACTTAGGGACCCTAATGAGATTGTAATGGAATATTTCATGGTTTCTGCTTTTGTTTGACGTTATTTGAAGAAATACACACTATTACCTTAATATTCTCATCTGTAGGTATACAAAACTGAGAAGATCCACTACAGAACCACTATCCACAACTCACTATGCGTTTAAATACGTTTTACCTACTGTTTGAAAGTCACTTTTAAAAAAAATTATATAGAATTATCTTTTAGGCCTGGATATGTGATTTAGTATAGCCAATATAGGAAACTGTCACATATTCAATCAGATTGTTTTATAGATGAGGTTTTCCTTAGATGTCTATCAGTCCAGCAACCTTTAGAAATAAATCAGAAATAGATCAAACAAAATATTTTAAAAACTACTATCAAACATCAAAAATAGGTATATGTGTTGTAATTTTATTTTATAAAAATGTTCCCCTAGTTTCCCTGCCTTCAAACGCTCCCTGAAGACATTCTTATTCAAGCAATCCTACCACCAGACTCACTAATACACCTCACTGCTAGGGATGAGCTGTTCTAGTTCGGACGGTTTGGAGTTCGACCCGAACTCTGGCAGTTCGAAAGTTGGCAAATTTCGAACTTTTTGGGCGTGTTCGGTTCGGGTTCGAAAAAAAAAAGGAAATTTTGAAAAAAGTATAGAAAATGCTTAAAAAAATACTAAAAAATCTAGAAATAAAGAGACTCTTTACTGCAGAATATTATAAGCAACGGTTTATTAGATATTGAAATAAAACCAATGTGTACGTGGAAAGATTATCAACTTTAAATGACCTCTGTTCACAAACGGTCATAACACCAGGTGTTTTCAGTCTGGTAATCAATTTGATACATTGTACAATATAGTGAGGGGGTGGGGTGGTGTCTGTTTCTGATTGAGATTTGAGAATTAATTTCCTCCTAAAACATCCTAATATGCTGCATTTAACCCTTTCGCTGCTGAGGCTTTTTACACCTCTGTGCTGAGGTCATTTTTACCGCTTTCACTCATCATGTTTAACTGCGTTTTGTAGCCATATTTTGATATATGACCCAGACATATTATATATCGTTCTTTCCGGCAGACTTGGCAGATTCATAATATGTCATTATTATATGTATACGTTATGTCATGTCTGTATATTATAACAAAAAATGCAATAAAATTAGAATTTTCAATAATTTATTATGTGTAAAGTGTTTTTTTCACATTTTAACATGCGATCATTTGCGGTTATATTTTGTATGGGGTGCGCTTGTTAAAAAAATTAGAAATGGGGTCTCGTTCCTTTTTTTTGGGGAAAATTTTGCTTTTTAACAAACGCACCGCATACAAAAATCGTTAGTGCAGCATTATTGTTCACATTATAATTGAAATGGGAACAATATTGCTGCATTAACAAAACAAAAACAAACAAAAAGGTTGTTTATTTTTTTTTAAAAAAAACATTTTTCATGCTCATGTTTAGTATCCTTGGAAAGGCCATGCTCTGGCCGATCGAACGATATCAAACATTAACCCCTAGCTGCCATGGATCGGGAGATAGGGGGTTCATTGGAACCCCCTATCTCCACCATTGGTGGCAGCTAGGGGTTAACTCCAGGACTGGCGTCATCGTGCTATGCATGATGACGCCAGTCCTCAGGGGGAGTTCCTGGAGGCTTGGCCGACATCCAAGATGTCAGCCAGCTCCAGGAGAGGATCACGATCCGGCGCTTTTCAGCGCCAATTTGTGATCCGGCTCCCCAGGGGTTAATCACAGCCACCGTTTGGAAGGGCAAGCTGTGCCCTTCCAAACGGTGCCTGGATTAACCCTCTGTCCCCCGGTGATCAGGAGGGAGAGAGGTCTGAAGGACCTCCCCCCTCCCTTTCAGGCGCTTCCTCCGCACATGTGGGGGGGCGCCTGAATTAGATGTCATCCGCCACGATGACATCTAAGGCTAAGGTCAGACGAACGCAGTTTTAACGTGCGTTTAGCCGCACAAAATCACGGCCGTGCTAGCAGCAAATGACGTCCAATGCCGGGGAACATACGACGAACGGCCGCACGAAAGTTCGTCCGTGCAACGCAAGTGGCAAACGAACGCATTTTTTCGAGAACGTCAAACCGCTACTACTGACGTACAGAGTGCGCTGCGGCCGCATAGCGGCGTGTTTGCGTGATTGGGAGACGTCAGACGCTGCACACGTCCGGCCAACATAACGTCCAGACGCAAAAAGTGTTTTATTGATGATCCGTACAAAATCACGGACGTAAATTCGCATCGTATGACCGCTATCGCGTATTCCGTGAAAAATACGTCCATTTGTTCGACCGCACTTTTTCACGGACGACGCGAAAAATGCGTTCGTCTGACCCTAGCCTAATTGCTCCGCCGGGGTCCTGGAGTGCTGGGCTGACATCCAAGATCCAAGATGTCAGATCGCACCGGGGGGCGCAGCAATCCGCCGGAATCCGGCGGAGTGCTGCCTCCTGTGCATGGACACGCTCAGCGCATCCATAGCACAGGAGAACCACTTGGCTGGACGCGCTGAGCATCCATAGCAGCCAAGTGGTTAACTGGTGTTTGAAAAAAATCTAAAGCAATGTTATTTTTCACCTCGGGATTAAACATTCACAGGGATATTCAGAGAGCGGTGAAAAGCAGGAGAATAACTGGAGAAGTGAAAATTCTAGGTCAAAATAGCCAAACCAGAAAAAATCTCCCATTTAGCTCACTTTCCAAATCGGCTATTTGGTCTAGATTGTTCTCTTCTCTTGCCAGTTCTCCTGGTTTTCACCTCTCTCTCAGGGTTGTTCAGAGAAAGGTGAAAACCAGGAGAATGGCAGGAAAAGAGAACAATTTGGACCAAATAGCCGATTTGGAAAGTGAGATAAGGCTAGGGTCAGACTAACGCATTTTTCGCAGCGACCGTCAAAAAGTGCGTCCGAACGCATTGCCGTACTTTTTCACGGATTGAGCGAAAACGGTCATACGATGCGCATTTTTGTGCGTGATTTTTTACGGATCCGAACCAGGAAACTTTGGGTGTTTGGACGTTATGTTGGCCGGACATGAACAGGGTCTGACGTCTCCAAATAACGCACACACGCCGCTAGTGGACGCAGAGCACTCTGTACGTCCGTACTAGCGGTTCTGCGTTCTCGAAAAAATGCGTTCATTTTCCACTTGCGTTGCGCAGCCGGACTTTCGTGCGACCGTACTTCGTATATTGTTCGTCATTGCCCGTCATTTGCTGCTAGTGCGGCCGTGATTAAGTGCGCCTAAACGCACGTTAAAAATTCGCTAGTCTGACCCTAGCCTAAATGGGAGAATTTTTCTGGTTTGGCTATTTTGACCTAGAATTTTCCATTCTCCAGTCATTCTCCTGCTCTTCACCGCTCTCTGAATAACCCTGACAGGGTTATTCAGAGAAAGGTGAAACTCAGGAGAATGACTGGAGAATGGAAAATTCTAGGTCAAAATAGCCAAACCAGAAAAATTCTCCCATTTATCTCACTTTCCAAATCGGCTATTTGGTCTAGAATTTTCCATTCTCCAGTCATTCTCCTGCTTTTCACCGCCAAAAAATCATTAAACTTTTTCTGCGTGTCTGAAAATGTCTCCTCTTTTCATACAGACTGCCGCCCCGAGCAGTTGTTTATGGATAGATTAAAGGAAAAGCATTTACCGTCATTTGAAATGTCATTTTTTGGTTTTTACATATCTCTATACATCCTAGAAATCCGCCACTTCACGGGCAGGTTATGGGGACCTCCTAGGCACGATATTTGAAGGAATTTTTCGTTTTTATTTTTAACCCTTATTTCATGGAAAACTCACTGTCCCTTAAAAACGTTTTTTTTTACTTTTTGTCCTTGTTTCCTGTCCCCCAGGGCACTACCCGGACCCCCATACACCTTTTATGGCAAATATGTAGCATATATGCCCTTTTGGAGGGCACTCTAAAAAAACGAATTTTCAGCCCCATTGACTTGCATGGGGGTTCGGGTTTGGGTTCGGACCCGAACAAATGGGAAGTTCGGGCCCGAATCGAACTCGGGGGGTGTTCGGCTCATCCCTACTCACTGCCTCAACCAGTCCATCACTCTCACCTTGCAGTCCTCTCCTCCTGTTTCCTCCCTCAACCCGTCTAGTAGGCTTGTGCACCGATTTTTTTTTCGGTTCGATTCGGTTCGATTTTTCGGATTTTTAAACTTTTCCATTTGGCTTGTTTCGACCGATTTCTGTTTCGATTCGGTTCGGCTCGATTCGTTTTTCGTGTACTTTTTTTTTCGGAATATCGACCATTTTTCGTATTTTCGTGTCACTTAGCTCGTTTTTGTATCGACTTTTCGTAAGTTCGGAAATTTTCGTTTTTTCGGAACGTCTGTTCTCCTCGTTTCAAAGCAATAAATTTGATTTGACACATTTCAAGTCCATTCAAAAATCCGAAAATATTTCGTTTCGGCTCGGAAAACTTTTCGGATCTGACATTTTCGGATCTAAAAATTTCGGAAATTCGGCCGCATCCGAAAACACGAATCGGGAAATTTCGTGAAAATTCCGAAATTCCGAAACCCGAAACGCACATCCCTACCTTCTAGATTGTAAATTCCCAATACTGGTTCCTGTATTGGTTTGTCAAATGTCGATCAGTCTCAATGTATTGTAACCCTGTCTATATTTTGCCCATTGTTCAGTGCTGCGGAAGATGCTGGTACTATTTAAATTAAGGAAAGAAGAGGGGGTGAAGCGCCCACTGGAAGGGTGTCTATCCAACTCGCTGAATATTGAATATGGGGGTTTCTCTAAATACCCGTGTGACAGTTTAGCAAAGAGGAATACAATACAGAGCTCAAAGACCTAAGTCCATGGGAAGTGGGGATAAACCACAATATATGTCCATAAACAGTAGTCCTTGTCTTTTAGGAATAAATCTTCTCAAAAATGCAGATGAAGTATGCACTGTAGGAAAAAACACAAAGAGGAACCAAAATTGCGCAGTATAAAAGCACCAAGATGAGAGTAACTTATATAGGTGTTTAACTCACATTCTGGGGAGCCCACAACCGGCTCTTGGGAATAAAGCAGGCAGGGACTTTATATTAGGTGCCCATAGACCCTCCGATCGATTTCTCGGAATTCGTCAAGAGGAATGCTGTAGAAATCAACAGAAGACCAAAAAGCATCTCCTAGTGCGGTAATTCCAAATAATTATGTGGTTTAAAACAGAAAGCAAGGGGCGGAGCTAGCGCCCAACCAAGATGGCCGCGTGATCCCGGGGCTCCCGCACACCTAGCACCAAGACCTTTGGTTTGAGCACCCCTGAGCCGATCTTTCTTTATCAAAAAGCCTCCTATAGCTCCAGCAGCATGCCAGCCTCCAAACCGCTAAAAAAAACGCGGCCGCCGGACCCATCCGTAGCCCAGCATTTCGTCCCAGCCAGAAAGCAGGCCGAAGCCTCCCAAGATGGCGGCCACGGTGAAACGCTGTACCCGGAGGACGAGTTACCCACCTCAGCGGACTTAGCGGTTCCGGCCTCGAGGGGAGACGTGGAACGCCTCTTTACCAAAATGTCCCAGATGCAGACCTTTCTGGCGGGTGAGGTGGCGAAATTGGGGACAGAACTGCGGGGAGAGATTGATTCGCTGGGCGCACGCACGGCTGAACTGGAGGACCAGGCCGCAGAGATAACACAGGCCCATAACGACTTAGCGGAGGGCACCGGGGACCTAGCCAAAAGAGTCTCATTTTTGGAGTCCAAGATGGAGGACCTGTCTAATCGCTCCAGGAGAAATAATATAAGGTTGAGAGGTCTCCCCGAAACTGTGTCACCTAAGGATCTCAATGGGACGGTGCAGGGTATACTACGTCGCCTTGCACCGGACATACCGGAAGCCCATCTGCTAATGGATCGGATTCACAGAGCCCAAAGACCCCCGAATCTTTCGTCTCTTATTCCACGCGACGTGATATTCCGCATGCATTACTTCACGGCGAAACATCAGATCCTTCAAGCCGCACGCACCTTCCAGCTAGATTTTGAGGATAAACCCCTACAGCTGTTCCAGGATTTGGATCCCGCAACCCTCCGACGACGCAGGGCTTGGCGCCCCATTACAGAACACTTATCTGCTCACGACATCCCATACACGTGGGGATTTCCCTTTCGCTTACAAGTGTCGGCGGCGGGCCGGCAGGTGGCCCTCACCCCCTCCTCAGATCTTGCCGCCTTCTGGGCCGCAGTGAAGTGCCCACCTCTGGAAGATTTTGTCGCCCCAGTGCTTCCGCCTTCTTCCTTCCCTCGTCTACAGCAGCGCTGGACTCGAGTTGGTATCACGAGCGGGGATGGCTGAGGATGCTTCTGTGGCCTGGAGGCCCGTTTCTTCTTCTTCTTTTCTCCTTCAAATTTCTCCCTCATTGGAGGGTTGTTGCTCTCAGGAGTCCAGATGGTGGTGGGTCACCATATGATCCACACGGGAGGTCTGTGTGCTGTTGCTCTCCGGCTTTTTCTTTTTCTTTTGTTTTAACTGCCCTTGGCTCAGGGCCATTTACTGATGTCACTGATGTTCACTTGTTATTTGATTTAAAGCTTCTGGTATGCCTAATTGAGTTTCTACTGTCTGACGGGGGCCCCCCTGGGGGAGGGTTCGCCCCGCCGGTTCTACCCAGGGCGGGTTGGGGGACCCTCCCTCCCGGGGTTCTCCCCCCTATCGGTTATAATGCCATATCCAGTTCTAGTTATAGTTATTGCTAGTGTATCTCAACCTTGGTTGGGTGTGGGGGTGTGGGGGTTTGGGGAGTTTTTGGTCTCCGTGTCCTCCCCTCCAAGGTCGGCCTGGCACTCCATAAGTCCAGGCGCTTTCTGTGTTATGTTGTGTTTTTGTCTTACGTTGATGGTGGGTCTTTGTTTCTTGGGCGTGCCACCCGCTCCTTTGCTTTTCTCTTTTCTATTCTGTCTTTCCTCATCTCTCTCTCTCTACCTCCTCTCTTGCCCCTGATTCCAGTTTCCCTCTCTTGCCCTCAGATAGCGATGGGGGAGACATCTGTGGTGCCCTGCTCCCTTTTCACCTCCCTCCTGTTGACTCTGTATGGGGGATAACGGTTTAAAGATTTTGTCCCTTAATGTTAAGGGATTAAACACACCCCAAAAGAGGCGTCTGTTGTTAAGGGAGCTTAAACGATCCGCGTGCCATAATAGCAATGATTCAGGAGACCCATTTTGCTTCATCCCGCCAATTTTCATTAAGAGACAAAGCCTTCCCGGTTGCCTACATGGCATCATCCCCACAAAAGAAAAAGGGAGTGGCTACTCTGATCCACTCCTCCTGTCCCTTTAAAATTCACCTTCAAGTTTCAGACCCAGCTGGACGTTATTTGATGCTAGTGGGACAGATAGCCTCCACCACCCTAACCTTATTTAACATTTATGCTCCTAATGGTTATGACCCTGACTTCTGGACAGAAATATCTTCTTTACTGACAACTAAAGCTGACGGTCGAGTTATTTTTGGCGGGGACTTTAATGCCGTCCCTCAGCCATCTCTGGACAGAAAGGCATCGGGGGACTCCTCGGGGACGCCTTCGGGATACCCCCAGGATGCTTCCCTGGAGTCCTTTATGCTTGACCACTCCCTGGTGGATGCATGGCGCCTCCATCACCCGGGTGATAGGGACTTCACCTTTTTTTCCAACCCCCATCACTCTTACTCCCGCATAGACCTTTTCCTGGTGTCCCTGTCGACGATGCCTCTAATTCCGACCTCAAGCATAGGCGACATTACGTGGTCGGACCACGCTCCGATCTTCATGACGTTATCCATACCGTCTTACACACCGGCGTGGTCGTGGCGTCTGAATTCCTCTTTACTACATAAACCCGAACACATCTTAGAACTGCAACAACAACTTAGAGACTACTTTCTGGAAAATGACTCACCCACCCTTTCCCCCACCACCCTGTGGCTGGCCCATAAAACGGTGATCCGGGGCCATCTCATACAATTAGGTAGTAGACTCAAAAAACAAAAACTAGCTTCCCTGGTTTCTTTGACCAAGGACCTGTCTAAATGGGAAACCCTGAACAAACTTTCACCCTCAGACGTCTTGACCGCCCAGATTAAAACGATCAGGACCGCCATACGTCAATTACTCGGGGGACGCGGCCCGCTCATTGGCTTGGTCCAAGAGAACCTATTTTGAATTTGCCAACAAATCTCACACCCTTTTAGCGTCTAAACTTCGCAACCAAACTAGGTCCAAACATATAACGGGAGCTAGAGATGGGGAGGGAGTCCTGCATACATCCCCAGCTACAGTTAATAAATTGTTTACCTCATACTTTCAGACATTATACAACCACTCCCCGACCCACGTTTCCGACTCTATCCCATTGGGCCAATCGATTGACCGTTTCCTGTCGAGTGCTCCTCTCCCCCGGCTATCCCCCGCACAGAGACAGGCGCTTAGACACCCCCCATCTGAGGAAGAGATAGCTGAGGTTATTAAGGCATTCAAACCTCACAAGGCTCCTGGCCCGGATGGGTTCTCTGCCTTTTACTATAAAACCTTTGCACAAACTTTGTCTCCACACTTACACAAATTCTATCTGTCTCTGTGGGAGGGTGCCCCGGCCCCAGCAGATTTTCTCCGCTCAGACATAATTTTAATTCCAAAGGAAGGAAGGACCCGTCTTATCCGCAAAATAACAGGCCCATTTCCCTTTTGAATGTTGATTATAAAATATTCACAAAAATACTGGCAAATAGACTGAACTCCTTTTTAGCTTCTATCATTCATCCGGATCAGGTGGGGTTCATCCCGGGCAGGCATGCATTTGCTAATACCAGACGGGCTGTGGTGCTGATGGAGCGAATGACTGACACCCAACTGCCCTCTCTGCTCATCTCTTTAGATGCAGAGAAGGCATTCGATCGACTGGAATGGCCCTTTTTATTTCGACTTTTGACCACGTGGGGCTTCCCGATGTCCTTTATCTCGATCCTCCGATCTCTGTATGATTCCCCTACCTCAGCTGTCATTACACCAGGTACTGTTCCCACGAGTTTCTCTGTAGGAAATGGGACGCGACAGGGATGCCCTTTGTCCCCCCTCCTCTTTGCCCTATCTCTCGAACCCCTCTTATCGGCCATTCGCCACTCCCCCATATTACGGGAGTAACAGTGGGAGGGGAGGAGTACAAGGTATCGGCGTACGCCGATGATGTCTTGCTCACTCTTAGCCATCCCTCCGCCTCCATTCCTCACCTGCTCTCCCTCCTGCGCGACTTTTCAGCAGTCTCGGGTTATAAGGTTAACCTAGAAAAGTCAGTTGCTATGCCCTTTTCCCTGTCGGACTCGATCTGTCAGGAGATTGAGAGATCTTCGGGCTTCCGTTTTACTCGCTCCTCTTTGAAATACCTGGGAGTGTGGCTTACACCTGATGTGAATGGATTGCACTCCCTAAACTATGAGGCAATGTTTAAGCTTCTGGGCGAGGACCTGGAGAGGTGGGGGAGGGAGGGGGTCTCCTGGATCGGCAGGATTAATTGCATAAAAATGAACCTGCTTCCGAGATTATTATATCTATTTCAAGCCCTGCCGATCTGGGTGTGCCCCCGATCTCTTCGACAGCTGCAGTCCCAAATTGAGGGTTTTGTGTGGGCGGGGGGCAGGAGAAGGGTTTCTAAATATGTCTTATACCGTCCTAAAGAACGAGGGGGTCTGGGCCTTCCACACTTGTATAAATATTTCCAAGCGGCTCAGGTTGCTCAGTTTGTAATGTTTCATCTGCCCCAACACTCCCAACGTTGGGCCGATTTGGAATCTGATCTATTTGCACCAGACCTCCCGCAATTTTATTTTTGGCTACCCAAAGAGTTCCGCCCGCTATTGCGGTCCACCTGTACAGCGACTCTAACCTCACTGAGGGTTGGGACTCCGTCCGAGACAAATTTCACCTCTGCTCTTGTTATTCGCCTCTAATGCCATATTTACGCAACAGAGCTTTTATTCCGGGATTGTCCCCCTCCGCCTTTACAGCTTTCGAAAATATCGACCTGCAGAGGATTAAGCATTTCAGATCTTCAGGAGGTGACTGGTTCTCTTTCTCGGACCTACAATCGAAGGGTGACCTTCGGACCTTCGACCACTTCAGATTCCTACAGATACGGGACTTTTTATCTCAACATAACATTTCACGAGCAGCTAGTCAAAAATTGACGTTTTTCGAATCCCTGTGTGAAGCCGGAAGGGCTCCAAAAGCTCTGATTTCCACCTTATATAATCATTTTTCATGCGAGGATGTCTCCTGGCTGACCCCTGGATTCATTGCCCGCTGGGAAGCGGATATCGGGGAGGAGTTGGAGGGGGAGGAGTGGCAAGATATGTGGGAAAATATTGCAAAAGTGTCTATATGTGTTACGCTGAAAGAACAGGCATATAAAACGTTGTACCGATGGTATGCCACCCCGGTCTTGCTCTCGCATCTGCAGCCGGGTACCCCTGATGTTTGTTGGAAGGGCTGTGGGGCTCGGGGTACCCTGTTTCACATGTGGTGGCTGTGCCCGAAGGTGCGCTCTTTCTGGGACCGGATTGGTGATTTATTAGAAGAGGTATTTCAACAACCTTTCCCTCTTGATCCTTGGGCCTTCCTGCTCCATAGGTCACCGGCATCCCTTCAGGGGCCGGATTGCAAACTCTTTCACAGGATAGTGTTGGTGCTAGGAGAGCTCTCGCTAAACACTGGCGAGCTGGGGATGTGCCTTCCGTTGAGGTGGCCCGGGCTTATATAGCCGAGGCGCATCACATGGATAAATTGTCAGCGGTGATCCACAACTCTCTTCCCTCGTTTTATAAAACCTGGAGTCGTTGGGAAGAAACTAATTAAAGCCAGATTCATTCCTAAAGGGAGCTAGATGTGGGAGGTTCCCCCTTTCTTTCTTTCTATCTTTCTTTTTTTCTCTGTCCTTATCTTTCCTTCTCTTTTCTCTCTCCTGTCGTACGTGGCTTAATGTTAGTCCTGTCCTGTCGGCTACGTGGCATGCCAAGCGCTTGGCATAGGGGCTGATCTGCTACATATCATCCGAACTCAACCAGTATGCTTATTTGTTTCCACCTCGATTTTATGAGTTGAGCCAGACCATGTTTTATTCGGCTTGCCCTCTCTGCCCTGCGAGGCGATGTCACAGGTGGCTGTTTACCTGTTTTTTGTGTTTAAAACATTTTCAAAATAAAGAATTATAAAAAAAAACAGAAAGCAAAATTCAAACTCACAAGCAGTTGAGCCTATATTGGTTCCAGGTTGGAACGCGAGATGAG
This sequence comes from Leptobrachium leishanense, assembly GCA_009667805.1. Taxonomy (NCBI): domain Eukaryota; kingdom Metazoa; phylum Chordata; class Amphibia; order Anura; family Megophryidae; genus Leptobrachium; species Leptobrachium leishanense. The sequence goes on along the minus strand of CM019067.1, from coordinate 111,083,307 downwards.
TGCGCGTGCACAAAATGGCGGGCGCAATGAAAGTATATGTTTCAACTTTTTATGTAAAATCTTGGTTTCCGCGTTCCAGGGTGATACGCAGAGCTCCTAAGCATGCGCAAAATGGCGGGCGCTGTTCAGATTACACCTGAGGTCAGTCATAGTATTAATTATTTTTTTTAATTGTTTGACAAATTATGTACTATGTATAAAGGCAGCAGCAAGAGCAGACATGTAATATCCAGCTGAGGAAGCCACTGTTGGCGAAACGCGTCCTGGTCTGGTAGATATATTCTGTTTATTTTGAGTGAATAAATGTTCTTATTTTGAACTCAATCGCTGTCTGCCTTTTTAAACCCTGCAAAGAAGGTTTGGGGAACACCTATATGATTCCCTGTGCGCATTGTGACGGAGCCAATAGAGGCTCAATTGCTTGTGAGTTTGAATTTGGCTTTCTGTTTTAAACCACATAATTATTTGGAATTTACCGCACTAGGAGATGCTTTTTGGTCTCTGTTGATTTTCTACAGCATTCCTCCTTTGACGAATTCCGGAGAAATCGATCGGAGGGTCTATGGGCACCTAATATAAAGTCCCTGCCTGCTTTATTCCCAAGAGCCGGTTGTGGGCTCCCCAGAATGTGAGTTAAACACCTATATAAGTTACTCTCATCTTGGGTGCTTTTATACTGCGCAATTTTTGGTCCTCTTTGTGTTTTTTCCTACAGTGCATACTTCATCTGAATTTTAGAGAAGATTTATTCCTAAAAGAAAAGGACTACTGTTTATGGACATATATTGTGTGTTTATCCCACTTTCCCATGGACTTAGGTCTTTGAGCGCTGTATTGTATTCCTCTTCACTAAACTATTTAAATTAAGAATAAAAGAATTTTGGCAAATTGCTTGCACGTACGGTGCTAGTCAATGGCAGTGAAATCCACCATAGAGAAGCAATGGTTAATCTATTCAAAGAACAGCGAACGGTGTTTTCATTTGGCAGGTTTATTCAGGAGAATCCCATAGACTTCAATGTTAAAAATATTCCCGTTTTTATCCAATATCTAATAAACCGTTTATTATTTTATTCTTCAGTAAAAAGTCTATTTATAGATTGTTTTTAAGATCTTTTAGACATTTTTCAGGATTGTTTCAGCAAAAAATATCGTATTTTTTTTTCCTGTAACAGACCTTTTTATTATCATTCATTGGATCTTATATGTAAATTCCAGACAATTTCGTTCAGTAGTTTTTTTGCAAACAGCGTTTCAATTCAGAAACTTTCAAGCGTACTGTTGTTTTTTTTCTGTACCCAGTTTGTCAGCTTGTCGATTCTTTCCGCTGTCATCGGCGGCTTTTTCCAGCGTGTTCAGTGTGGTTTTTGCGGGTTTTCGGTGAGTGTTCGGCGAGTGGTTTGTAGCAGTTGTGGCAGGTTTTCCCTGCACTCCGGGGACCCTGCAGTTGTACTTGAATACACTGCAGAGTCAGCAAACTAGAATCACCGAATCGCCCCGAAGTGCGGGGAACAAAAGGGCATCGAAATGTCAGAGACATTTCGGTGGTCTCTGAATAACTCTGTAAGGGAAACATAGAAACATAGAAAAATGTCGGCAGATAAGACCCTTTCGGCCCATCTAGTCTGCCCAATTACATGGATACTTTACCTGGATTTATCTTTTGTTTAGGATAGCCTTATGCTATCCTAAGAGCAGCAATAAATCTCTACATACAAATGTAGACCCAAAACATATATATTATTCATTGAAAGTTGAAACTCTGGAGAAGTGAAAATTCAAAGTCAAAATAGCTGATTTGGAAAGTGAGATAAATGGGAGAATTGTGACCAAGAATTTTCACTTCTCCAAAAGTTCTCCAGAGTTTCACCTGTCTCTGAATAACCAGGTTCATCTTTTTTTAAATAAAACAAAGAAAACTTAGTTTTTTCCATTTTTTTTATTTGACATATACATAGGGGTTATTCAGTAAGCCCAGTGTTTGCTGATGTTGCAGTGCTGACATTTCACAAACATTAACTCCAAAGAGTGACAGGAGAAGCTGCATGGTGCAGCGTTTCCTGTCGCACTTTGGATCTTAGTTTTGTGGCATGCCACAGTTTGTCAGCTCTACAACATCGGTGATTCTTGCCAGTGTTTGGAATGCTGGCAAACACCAACAGTTACATAGCCACCCCCATAGCTTTGAGTTTTAATCATTGCTAGTTGTCAGAGCTTCATCCGAATAATTATTGGTGTGGAAGCTGCGCATAATCAAATCCAGTTTAATTATGTAGTGGGCTATATCCTAATTTTCTTGTGTCTTTTCAGAATGTTTGCTAATATCTTGCAATAGTTTTATGAACAGTTAATTGGGTATTGGCCTTTTATTGTTACTATGGTCATAAGCCGAGGCTTTACTAAACTGCTATTCAATTGAATCAATGAACACCTTATGGCTGTTGATGGAAGGAAGGGCTTAACCCATTTTAATAGTGTCTCCTGTATAAAACAATTTGACTTATTTGTAAACACAGAAATGTATTCAATGAAATAAGGTTAAAGAATATAAACAAAAGCCTTTCATGGGATGTGACTATATTACATCATAGATAATCCTGCAATTGTGGAAACCAAATAGGAAAAGAACCAGGTTAATTAAATTATACCAGAAAATGACCCAGGCAGCTTCCAAATACAATCAATTATAGAAATGCTGCATTTTAGTTCACAATTAATCCGAGAGACTTTAATTTTTATTGTGTTGTATAAAAGGTGATTCTAGTAAAGACTATAATTTAATTCGGCAGTTTGCTGTTTTTGTTTATGAAAGAATAGGCTTTATTAGATTTGTACTAAACATTTATTTAGGAAATATATTCTGTAACTTTGTAATCTCAGGCGCATTTTTTCATTGAAACGATTGCTCTTGGAGCATTTATCAAAAACACACGATAATTAGCAACCTGGGGATTATAAATTTGCATTTTGGTTTCACGTTTTAAATATTTGCAGTATTGCATTCCCTTGAGCTCATGAATGAATTGTTGGATAAACTTAAAGAAGCAAAGTTTATTACTGGTAGACTGTGCTATTACATCTAGCTGAAATAAAAGAAAGATTTGTGAAAAAGGTTCTTGGCAATAGCCATTTCTTTTTTTTATGATGAATCTCCGTTTCAAATCTATTCAATAAAAAGCACTGAATAAAACAGAGTGAGCAGGAGGTGGATACTCTTCAAAGGAACCTGAACAAATTAGACAAACCAGAGGCATGTGACATCCAATATAGATAAATGAGCTCAGGACTAAGCCCGGTAGGGCGAAACGCGTCGAGCTATGACTCTGTGGTATTTTAACTGTTGTTAGTCTATACTGAGCTCCACCACTGGCATTTATGTGGTCACGTACCTTTGTGTATTATACTACTTCATTAGTCAATGGGTATGTAGGCAGCTTGAACCGCTGAGGTAATAGGGAGGCAATTATAATCCTCTTATTTACTATCCACTCTATCACTTTACCCCTTGGAGGTACATGTCCTATACTATCCTTCATTGTGAACATACTCCAGTGGTGGTCTCATGTGTGTTCTCATTTTTCAATTTTGTTTGTGTGCCTTCTTTCTAATTAAAAGTATTGTATTTTAGGCACTCGTTTTTGCACTTTATGTGCAAGTTGGCTTTTTCATTTGTTTTGGGGTTAAGCCCCGGTGAGTGTCGTATTGCCCCCTTTTGTTTATGTTGGTGTAAACGTAACCAGAGCTGGAGCAGCGCATGGAGTAGACATGTGCGATTCTGTTCAGACCTATTCGGAAATGGTCTGATATAGTGACAGTTCAGATCGATCTGAATTCCAAATTGCCAATATCTGAACCTAATCATTTTCCATGACATAAAAAAAATCGAATCAATCCAAATTTTTCCCATTATAATCGTCCATATAATCGGAGAAATTTGAATTTAATCAGAATAGTTAAAAAAAATATTAAAAATGATATCCATAGCCCTAGTCTTAACCTAACCTAACCCAACCCTTGCACTAATCATATGATACCCAGAAACTGTAACCCTAACCCTAATCCTTGCCCTAACCCTAGCCCCCTAATTTAACTATCTTAGGAACTGTTGCCCTAAAACTAGCCCTGATCCAACCATAAACCAATAACCACTAACCATAAGCTTACCCTAGCTCTGACCCTAGTCCCCTAACCAATTTTTTTACGTATGATACATAAAGGTTCTGAATATCGGAAACAGATTATTACATTGGACATTTCCAATATTACCAATTGGTCACATCCGATATTCTTAATTGGCTGATTTTGATTATTTCCGAACCTGATATTCAATATGATATGGCTGCCATGGTTTCTATGTAGAGATTGCCTCACGACATGGGCATTGAAGAGATGATGGCATGGGCAATGGAGATTGTGGACGGCTACCTTCATGCAAGACCGACTTTTTCATTATCCACTTATGTGTGTACAGGTTTTTTTTTCATTAATATCACAGAGTTTGATCTTTGTTATTTGTTATGTTTAATGGCCCCGCTGTTCACTTAATGGCTCAGATGGAATAGGGCCACATATGTGTATACAAACACATGCTCACACAAAAAACAAACTGTAGTTCAGCACTGGCTCTGAGGATAGCACCTTGTAAAACTACAAACAGTGCTAGAAAAAAGAAACATGATACATGCATGCTAGTCTACGAAGTGGGAATAACATTCCATATCTCTGAGGAGGAAAAAAATAGAAATGTGCTAAGGACTGTGATACAGATGGTTTGAAAAAGATTGAGATTTGCCAGTGTGGTACTGAAAACCATTCAGGATCTCCAGCTAGACTTTAAATAAGAAACGCTATGCTATAATCTTTTGATATTGTAAAGTTATACACCATGAAATGAGCTGTCCCAGTGTCTGCAAGTGAAAATCAATCTTTACTAAAACTCAAAAGCAATTGCAACATATGTTCAGTTATTTCAAGTATTCTGTTCATTCAACATGAATGCAAAGTTTATCATTTAAATGGAATATTCTCTATATTGCAATATCCTAGTAAGTAATGCCACTGTACAGAGCACTGGTGAGACCTCACTTGGAGTACTGTGTGCAGTCCTGGAGACCGTATCTCCAGAAGGATATAGACATCTTAGAGAGAGTTCAGAGAAGGGCTACTAAAATGGTGTACGGCTTGAAGGAGAAAAGTTACCAGGAAAGGCTTAATGATCTTAACATGTACAGCTTGGAAAAAAGACGAGACAGAGGAGATATGATAGAAACATTTAAATACGTAAAGGGAATACACAAGGTAGAGGAAGGGAGTATATTTAAACGGAAACAAAGTAGCAAAACAAGAGGACATAGTCTTAGATTAGAGGGGCAAAGGTTTAAAAGTAACATCAGGAAGCATTATTTTACTGAGAGGGTGGTGGATACATGGAACAGTCTTCCAGTTGAAGTGGTAGAGGCCAAAACAGTAATTGAATTTAAGCAAGCATGGGATAGGCATAAGGCTATCCTAAACAAAAGATAAATCCAGGTAAAGTATCCATGTAATTGGGCAGACTAGATGGGCCGAAAGGTTCTTATCTGCCGACATTTTTCTATGTTTCTAAGGAATGTTAATACAAATTTATTCAGCTTTAACCAAAGCTACTTAAAAATTATTTACGGAATATTTAGGTGTAGTGATTGGTTCAATCAATTATTCCCCAGGAACTTAAAAAAGGGACGTTTATAGGAAATAAAATATGCTTTTTCTCCCGCTGAATTCAGTATTGCAGTAAAAAGAGAAGTTCTGATGTTTTGTTTTTAATTAAATATCCCAAAAAAATATCAAAAATCTAAATTTATTCTACTGCAAAAAAAGCATCATGCTGGTCTCCAAACATTGGTTATATGCAAGTGAATGCATTTTCAACCACTGAGAACATACAGGAAAAAAAATTACCAAATGCTCAATAACAAGCATACATTTACTAAACTGACACATTTCTCACACTCACAAATCTATCACACAGACCCATTGCACCATGTATTTAGTTGCCAGATCTGCCTTGTTTTTCTTTTAACATTTTCTTCCACAGGGGGAGCACGTGTCCTGAAACAGACAGCATAGAATGGAAATCAATTACCTAATCAAGGAAGATAATTTAGGATCCCGCCCTGATTAATGAATCGATTTCCTCCCAACAACATATAGATGATTCATACTATACGGCTGCTCTTTGCACACACTGCACATCAGCAAGTATATATTGGTATTCATTATATACCAATAATTCCACATACATCTATAGAACATAGTTTACACACACACAATGAGAACCAGAAAGCAAACCATATAATAAGTACATATGAGATGGATTGATTATCCATTACATAAACGTTGGACCAAACTGGTGTGTGATTCAGGAAATGTAATTGTGTGAATGTTTCTGGGAGTTAAATCATCACTGGTCAGTTTTCTATAAAATTAATCAGTTATAAATACTGTAGGGTTAGAGTTTTTGCAGTGTGGTCATTCTAATAAGCGGACATTGGGATTAGAATGCCTAGCCTGTCCTATTAAAATTTTAACCCCTTTGCTGTGAATGATATGTGGGACACATCGATTGGTTTCCCCACTGTGTGCACAAGTCATCCGGCAAACCCTCCTTTCCACTTAACCACCAGAGACTGGAGGCTTCCTCCACACTGGAATGGCTGACACAGTCAGGGTTATTCAGATAAAGGTGAAACTCTGGAGAACTTTGGGAGAAGTGAAAATTCTAGGTCAAAATAGCTAATCCAGAAAAATTCTCCCATTTATCTCACTTTCCAAATCAGCTATTTTGACCTAGAATTTTCACTTCTCCCAAAGTTCTCCAGAGTTTCACCTTTCTCTGAATAACCCAGAGTGTTTGGCCAATTTGGAGGATTCCACAGATGGTTGGTATGTCATGAGATCATGGCATCTGTTAAACCCCTTAACTCCAGCACAGTAGGACAGGATTTAATAGTGGAAGCAATGCGTGACACTGGCCTTTCAATGATATTACATGACATGACATGACCAATTAGTATGTAGCAATAATAAAAAAAAAACATTTTAAAACAACTTTTTCTTTCATTTTTGTTTTTGAAGATATATGCAAGGCATTCGCATACAATATCTCATTAACATAGTAGCTTCACCATTAAAAATACCGGCTGGGTGGAGTAGAGGTAACATCACTGCTCTGCATGGGGAGAGCCTGTGGAGACATGGGTTCGATCCCAGCGAGCACCTCCCCAGTAAGTGTTCATGGGCAAGACACCTAACGGCACATACTCGCCACCCAGGACATACTCGAAACAAGAGAAATCTCAATATATCCTTCCTGGTAAAATCCTTTCTCAAAAAAAAAAAAAAAGCATATTAGCTAAAAAGCTATTAGGTTTGAAATGTGAACAGCCAAAAATTTGGTTTGTAAATTTCAGAATCGCGATATTTCTGGTTTGAAAATATTTTAGATTGATCAGAAAGAAAATTAATAATTGACACACACGTATTAATATTTGACACTCACTTCAGTGACTGCTACCTTCTGCTTCACAAACTTATATCTGGATGATATAGCGGAGTAACTAGTGCCTAAATACATTGAAATTCAGAAATTCTCAAAAGACAAATAAAGAATTCCAATATTCCAAACACAAATCTGAAAAAGAATGTGTAATTATTCTTTGTGGAGTGCGCTTTAGTGATCCAGTAATAAGGCTTATAGCTTGGTCAAGTTTTGTAAAAAAAATATTATACCTTCATCACCTCTAAATGTAATCACACAAAACCTCCATGCATAGTAATTTAAATCCAAATTATGCACTTCTGTTATTTAATTCTCAAGATGATTATGAAAAGCTTTGGCAAACATTTAAGATTTCAATCAACTGGAGTGCTTGCATCTGTGTAATGGAAATGTGCTGCCTGGTCAAAGTTTCACTAAATGTGTTGTGGTTTATGTATAAGCAGCTTATTGCTGAAATGCAGAAAGATCCAGTCAACTAAATTACTGCATTTACAATTTATGATCAAAAAGTTAAACCTCTAATTGATTTTGCTCCTCAGAGTCCAGTAATACCCTTATACCCTTATTCATTATGTATGTAATATGAATAGGAAACTACACATTAGACCTGTGCACTCACTTTTTGATGATTTTTTGGTTTGTCCAAATAAACTAAACAAACTGCGACTTGAAATGAACTAATAATTGAACCATTTAGGCTGGTGTCAGATGAGCGTGCTATGTGCGCCCGTACTGATGTGCCTGACATACTGACGTTGCGACGCCGCGATGGGTCGGCCACATGCTGTTGCGTGTGCACGAATTGTGCACGTAAAATAGGCCGTGCTGCGTCTGTGCTGCAAGCCTTCCCGTCGAACCGCTAGGAGGAGCGTTCGACCTGGCTGCAAAGCGCGATCCTCCATAGGAGGATTGAAAATTGCAGCACTGAGCACAATAACTGCACTCAGTGAGGTGGCCAGATGGGTGTCACACAGGCGTCAGAGTGGAAGGAACGTCCACTATCACAAATGTTCCTTCCGCTCTTAAAAACGCTCACCTGACACCAGCCTTAAGCGGTCCCACTATCAACTTATTGATTTGTGCAAGGAGGTGGCGAATCAACGATTGATAGCCAGTCACCATTTTAGAAGTTTAAAAAAAGTTACACATATAGAGGTCATGCTGATGTCATAACACCCTATGTCCCTACCCAACATGGCGCAAATGGAGACATATCACTTAAGTAGTGGGCAGCAATTGGTTGCTTATCACTACTATCCCCAGTACTCCTGGGGTTAAATGCTGTTGCAGCCAGTCACAAATATTGCAAGGTCCAGTATTACAAAGATGAGGGACATATCAGTGCCCTCTCAGGTCCCTCCCATATTCAGTAGATTGGAACTATAATAAACCAAAAGGTGCAAAGAAAGACAATGGCATTACCCTTTCCCCCAGATTATTATAGTCCCACCTACTGGGCATTGGATCGGTCTGGGGAGCTACCATGTACCCCATCCTTATACAAGTGGACTCCACATTATTAGCAATTTGGTTGCAATGACTGCTCAGACAATAATTGTTTCGTTGGTGAGCAGCCAATGGTTTATTATCAATTACGTGATATACCCAACCTGTGCCAAGTCAGGCATGTTCATAGGGTGTTATGGGGGACAGTCTGAACCCCACATGCAATAATATATTTTGCTTTAAACCTTTTACATTGGTGGCTACCTAGCAAGTGCTGGCCAGCTGCCACTAAATTTAATCTTGAGGTACTGGGCTTCATGGATCAAACAGGTTTGTTTAAAATAAATGACCGATTATATTTCATTCAAACCAGATCATGGCATGAACAATATTCGTACGAACTGAATAGTTTTTCTTTTTCAGTCAGATCAGTTTCTACAAACTAAACAATTAATTTGGTCATGCACAAGTCTACCATACATAAAGTGCATACAAATCCATAGAGACTGCATCAAGAACTTGGAAGTAAAAACCACAATTTCCTTGTTCAGGCCATTGCCTGTTTGCGTTGATAGTTATTTCAACGTGTATTCTTTTACAGTGCGGGAGAGAAACAATGTGGGGAAGACAAAAAAAATGGTAGACTGCCAAAAATTTCTCTCTCAATCATTTGTTGAGGATTGAAATTTTGTAAGCCTGCTGTGTTTTTCTTGTAAGTGAAAGTTGGTTTCAAGCCCTCTAATTTACATTATATATCCAAATGAATGGTTTCAGAAACTCTAAACGCGAATGCAGAACTGAAAAATGGCGCACTGTAATATGCATAATCCATGTGCGGAAAATAAATTACTGATGAAAAGGAATTTCTTTGTCCGTGTAAAACTCCATTCTGCAGACTTCTAGGGTTATTCTAGTGGTATTACAATTTTATTTCCTTAAATTCTTAATTTTGATTTTGCATAGACAGTCAAATAAGGCAAACGGTGAAAAGCAGGGCCATAGGTAGTCATCCACAGTGTCACACAGGGAAGAAAAAGAAAAGTCATCCGATCAGAAAATTATACAAGGAAATTGCCGCGCAGTGCCATCACAGGTATAACAAGAGATAAAATAAACAAAGGACACAAGGAGAAGCAACAAAAGGAATAAGTAGGCCACGTGGCACCATAAGACAGCGAACATAAGAAAACACAAAGGGGAGGGAAGGAAAGAGAAAAAAGGGGGTGAGTGATCAATACAGGTTGGGCAAGCCACACAAGAGCTGGTAGAGGTTGCAAAGGGACATCAGGAAAAACCCTGTCCCTGTGGGAGGGGGAAAGGGGGGAAAGGGGAGAGGAGGCAGGGGACTGCCCAGTAATCATGGCATTCCCGACTCACCTCGGCGACCCATGGGAAAATCGAGGGCCATGGTAGGGGCTTGAGGGCCAGGAGACCTAGGGCCAAAGGAAATGGCATGGTTGCCGCTCAGATAGCACACCCAGGGCAACTCAGTGTCCCCACACACACACAAAAAATGGGGAGCAGGAGAATCCCGATGTCCCAACAGCCCTACAAAACAGAGTCACGGAGACCAGCAGCAAACTCCAGAAATAAAGAGAACGCCCGAACGAGTCACAATAAACAAGAGAAAAAAGTAAAGGAAAAGAAAAAGGGGGGAATAATATAATAGGGATAAAATAATCTTCCGGGCTCAGTCAGCGGGACCAATGGGTCCAGCAGTTCCGGTACGATCCCCAGCATAGAAACTACTACTCGCGTCTCTTCCAAAGACATTGCTGGATGAAGCTTGCCATTGCGGCATATATCAGGGAGCCTGAAGACCCCCCCAGCAGTAGCAGACCCCGTGTCATGCAGCAGGGAGATGACCTCTAAAACGTCAATGGGCCACCTGCACCTCGGCAACCTGCTTCCGCAAGGACTCCAAGGCAGCACATACCTCTCACAGGTCCTGCCTCCAAAAGGACCCCAAAGTCCTCCATAACTTTGTGGAGATCCGCTGTGATGAGGGACTGCGCTGAAGGCTGCACCACGGGAGCCCCATGGGCAAGGATTGTGCCGTATTGTCGGAAGACCCCGAATAGGAGGGCAGGTCAGACCTGTGGCTTCGGGCCTCTCCAATGCACCCAGCACCCAGAGGTGAGGGCCCTCTTCTGTCCCGACCATCTTAAGCTTCTTGCCCATGTAGGTAAATAGGTGGCGGGCAGGATGAGACCGGACTGTGGGAACTCCGACACAGGCCGCAAGATGGGCACTGCTCTCAGACCGCTGGAGAAAAAGGCTCCAGAACGGCCAGGGCACCGGCAACCGGGCCACAGGGTAAAATCAAAAGAAGCCCAAGCCGAATACCAACCTTTGAGGAGAATGCACCAAAATCAAGGTAAAGAGACGGCCGTCAGATTCAAAAATCCAGCGACCCTACACGGAGCTCAGCAGGAAGGCAGCCACTCGCCTTGACATCCAAACACGCCCCTTGTGGTATAACAATTTTACTCTAAATATATTGCATCTACTACCAATTGCATCATGACACCCTTTAAATCTGTAAAAAAGTAGTCCAAATAATGATATGCTTTACCATTTTGATTGAAGGAAGTCTAGCTGCTTCATATCTGTTTAATATTTGTCTTCTTCTGAAACTGAACTTTGAGGGGTTATTCAGAATGCACCGAAATTTCAGCGCACTACAGTGCGCTTCAGTGAATCTATTTCGCTATCGCTGTGGTGAATTCACTACTCACTGTAGGGTCACCGAAGTGCGCCAAAGATGTAGTCTGCTGAACTAACTGCCAAAGAGCACCGAAGTAACCGTCGAACTACAGAAAAAAAAGACAGGATTGCACTATCCTTGTAATAGGTGTTTAAACCAATAAAACTGCATTAAAATGTGTGTAAATTATAAAAAGGCACTTTATATAAATAATAAAAAGGACTGTTACAGAATAAAAAAAATGCCTTTTAAAAGTTTTTAAAAACAAGATTGGGTATCAGAAATTTTACCAAAAAAAAAATACAAAAAGGTGTTCCAAAAAATAAATAAAAGGACGTTTTGCTGAAAATGAAAAGAATAAATGGTTGAAAAAAAATAGAAACTATACTAGATTTTTACTTTGAATCCTATGGGATTCACCTGTTTAAACCTGTCGAACTGATCCACTGAAAATCAGAGCATTTTACTGACACTTCTGTCACGGTTCCCGGATCCCACCACGCAGTACTTAACGCCCAACACTCCACAGAGCCCAAAAGCTACCAACAGAGTAGCCGTGAAGAATCCCTAACTGTCTGGTCCTTAGAATTGGCCAGGTAAACTAGCTAGACAGAAAAGGGTTAAGCAAAAGACAACGTTGTAACAAAACCAGGTTAGCAACACGGGGGTAGTCAGACGAGCCAGAATCAGGAATACAGAGTATAGAATAGTCAAATGGAATAGCTGGGTCGATATCAGTGCAGTAGCGTAGTACAAGAAAATAGTCTAGGGCAATGGAAGGCAGAATAGTCATAAAACAAGCAGAGGTCAATAACAGGTTAAATCACAATAGCATTCAGGTTCAAGGAGCTCAGGTATGGATAACCACAATCTGGCAACTACTGAGAATTAACTGAGGGTTTTTAAAGACCTTCACCAGACCGCGCCCCTCACTCAGGCTGCGCCTCATGCAGCCACCTCCCTGCCTGGCTCCATTTAAACCGGGTGTTGGTCAGCGAGCAGCATCAGACATGCTACCCTCAAGCACACAGGTAGGGCTGGAAGCCCCCAACGTTACAACTTCTTACTCATTCTACTCCCTGGCCCTGCACGAAACCCAGATCACTGTGAACATGGGATAAAGGTCAATAGACTGATGCCTGTTTATCAGATTGGATTTATTAAAGGAGTAGTCTAGGACAGTATAGTCAAAATGCAGCACCTCCAGATTCTGATGGCCAACAATTGGAAGAATTCTTTTGGATGTAATACATGGCCAGAGAATCATGGGAGTTATAGTACTTGCTGGCTTCCACTGGGGAGCACTGAGATGTTTTCAGCTCTGTAGGTAGCTGTTTTCATGCAGTACTGTGTGATTGACCATCAACAAAGATGTCAGTGCACTAGCAGTCAATCGAGTGCAATGAGTTAGTGAAAGGCCATCCTGTAGTCTCTTCGTTTATGGCTGTCACTACTCCTTGCAGCCAGGGCCAGATTTATAGCTAGGCAGAGTAGGCATGTGTCTACAGGTGCCTGCCACAAGGGTGTGCCTTGGTTTGTGTAAAAAAAATAATATTTTTTTTTTACAATTTGCAATCATTTAGACCACTGTATATCTGGAGCACTGAAAGCTAGAGGGGCAAATGAGGTATCATTGGAAAGGGCAGATGATGGCCTTTCCAATGATATCAGACATAATCAGGTTAGATTTATGTAAAATAAAATAATATATTTCTCTTTTTTATTTCTAACGCAGCACTATTTTTCAGTTTAGGCTGGGGTCAGACGAGCATCATTGGAGAGCGGAAGGAACGTCCGTGAGAGTGGCTGTTCCTTCCATTCGACACCCGTCTGGCCACCTTGCTGAGCGCAGTTAGTGTGCTCAGCAATGCAAGGCTCGATCCTCCTATCGTGGATCGCGCTTTGCAGCTCCGTCAACGCGCATCCTAGCGCTTTGACAGAGAGGCCTGCTGCACTGAAGCAGCATGGCCACTGTTGCACGCGCACCAGCATCTGGCCGGGCTCCATCGTAGCGTCGCAATGCTGGGTTGGATGCCGGAAGCCACGTCAGTATGGCGCACCTAGTGCGCTCGTCTGACAGTGGTCTTACAATTATAAAGTGAACAGTGCTGCTGCGCTAACTCACCTTCTCATTTCCCACACTGCCAGCAAGTGTGGAGCTGAAGATGAAACGCATTGTTTCATTGACAACCTAGACTGTGGCACTACAGGGAGGAGAGTCAGGGGGACTTTGGAACCTGCATCTCTGAATTGTACACCACACTAGGTTAAGTGAGTTGTCATTGGAATGGTCAGAGTCTGATCTTTATAATGATACCAAACATGACCTTGTAAAGTGTAAAAATAAAAAATTGAAAACGTAAATGCTAAGTTTTTTTTTCTTTGTTCTACGGCAGAGGCAACATATGCTTTTACATATAAAACAAACAATGCCACTGCACTAACTCAACTAAGGCAACAGTTTCTGCCCCTTCTTTAGATTTGAGTGCAGAGAGAAACTGTTTTTCAGTTTTTTTAGTTTGCCCCAAGATGAAGATTTAAAAAATCATTTTGGCATGTTTCTTTTGTTTTTATTTGGGTGGGGGGGGGGGTTGGGCGCTTCACCTTTTTGTACCTACAGGGTCCTGAGATGCAAATCCAACCCTGCTTCCAGCATACTGTACAATCATCATTTGTTCAGTTACATGAGTTAACAAAGAATTGCTGACACATTATGGGGTAATTCCCTATTAAATGAACCTACGTTCTGGTAGATATGACAGGTGCGCTTTAATATTTATATGAAACTTCATAAATTTTGTAAGCGGTTTCACGGATAGTAACTAGAGTATGCCCGGACCAACTCTTCAAAATCTAGATATTAACAACACACATAAACTTGGTCACTGCCAGTGCACAGAATAAAATATTTTCCACGCACCTACATTAAATTCTATTTTTGATTTAATGTAAAAATATGTAATTATCATCCAGCACTGATTCCTTCATACCATCTCTTGATTATGGTTTGGTTTGCACTGGAAGACTTAAACAGCGCCTCATTTGCATTTTGTTCAATATAAAGTTGCTTATTGGCTCTGATCCCTAGGTCATGATTGCATTACAGTCAGCTCTAATGCTGTTTATTTTCAGAGAATACGAGATACATATGATAATTCATCTTTCATTAAGTTGCAGTACTATAATAATAGAATAAAAATGCATAAGAAATTTAATCCTATTGTGTTTTATGATTTTAATGTTTTGTGAACTTTTTCCCAATGCTGTCCTCCTTGATCAGGAATTAAATGTAAATGCTGATCCTATCACGGAAATAGAGCAGGATCGAGTACAATCTGTGCTGTCTGGCTCAGGTTCCATGCTTTAGATGGGTAAGCAGAGTGCTGCAGTAATCAGTGAATGTTCGGCAGATCCAGAAGCCACCAGAATGCAGACCAGATTGTGTGAAATGTGGCAACATGTCAGAAGTGTGGCCAACACTTGATAGTGGTGTGTGTCTCTCTAATCTCTCAGTGGGAGTCTGAGAGTTGAGTCCATGCCTGCTATTTTATGTGTTTGTGCGCTATGAGCATCTTAAAGAGACAATACAACCAAAGAAAGAAATGTACTTATTTTGTTTATTTTATGTTGCTGATATTGTACATGTATGTTGTTTATCTCATGTATGTTTAGTTAGGAAAATATTTTACTGTATATGTGTCACTGTTTGCATCTATTTTGTGATATTTTGTGTTGTAAGATACCCCTACAGTCTCTCTACATTACTTGTTACTCATTGTAGGGCATTGATCATAGAATGGACGTCTATGGTCAGAACGGAAGTCCAGAAAACCAACCTGTTGACTATTGTGTGGAATGTACATAAATGACATTACCCGGGGGAAGTATTCCGTGCTGAAAGACCACTATCATATCTCAGCTGCCATCTCTTATCTACAGTGGATAGCAAAAGTCTACACGCCCCTGTTAAAATGTCACGTTTCTGTGATGTAAAAAAATAAGGCATAGATAAATCTTTTCAGAACGTTTTCCACCTTTAATGTGACCTATAAACTGTAGAACTCAATTGAAAAACAAACTGAAATCTTTTAGGTGGAGGGAGGAACAATAAAAACCTAAAATAATATGTTTGCATAAGTGTGCACACCCACTTATAAAAGGGGATGTAGCAGTGTTCAGAATTAAGCAATCACATTCAAAACCATATTAAATAGGAGTCAGTACACACCTGACATCATTTAAAGTGCCTCTGATTAACCCCAAATAAAGTTCAGCTGTTCTAGTATGTCTTTCCTGACATTTTCTTAGGCTAGGGACAGATGAGCGCATTTTCTACGGACTGTGCGTCCGTGCAGTACGGACGTACTTACTGACTGACGACAAGGTAGTGGCCACACAGTCTGTTTTTTTACTGACGGATTTTTTGACTGATGTAGCAGGGAAAATAAATTACAATGAAAGAACATTCTGTCCGTCAAAAATGCTGGACGTATAAATGCAGTCCGTCTGACCTTGTTGCATCACTCACACACAAAGCTATGCGGACGTTGTGGACGTGGCGCACTCTGCACGTCCGTTCTAGCAGTATTACGTTCTTGCCTAACCAGCGTCCGTTTGCAGCGTCCGTCAGCCTCCGCACTTCTGTGCGGACGTACTTCGTGTGTGGGGCTCCATTTAACACAATTGTATGCTATCACGGACGTACTTATGTGCGGCAACACGGACGTTAACACTGCGTTCGTCTGACCCCAGCCTAAGTCGCATCGTACAGCAAAAGTCATGGTCCGCAGAGAAGCTTCCAAAACATCAGAGGGATCTCATTGTTACATGGTATCAGTCAGGAGAAGGTACAAAAGAATTTCCAAGACATTAGATATACCATGGAACACAGTCACCATCAAGTGGAGAAAATATGGAGCAACAGTGACATTACCAAGAACTAGACGTCGGTCCAAACGTGATGAAAAGATGAGAAGAAAACTCGTCAGGAAGGCTGCCAACATTAAGGGGGCTGCAGGAATATCTGGCAAGAACTGGCTGTGTGGTACATGTAACAACAATCTCCCGTATTCTTCACATGTCTGGGCTATGGGGTAGAGTGGCAAGACGGAAGCCTTTTCTTACATAATTTCAAAAGATATGTTTTGTGCAAATACAACACTGGTCATCATTAAAAGAACACCATACCCACAGTGAAGCATGGTGGTGGTGGCGGCATCATGCCAAGCGGATGTTTTTCTTCAGCTGGAACTGGGGACTAAGGTAAAGGGAGTTACGAACAGTTCCAAAGACCAGTCAATATTGTCACAAAACCTTCAGGCTTCTGCTAGAAAGCTGAACATGAAGAGGACCTTGACAAAGGCGTTCAGCCGAAACGTTGGGTTTCCTGGTCTTGGTGCATGTGTCTCCCTCGGGGGCTCTCTATATCCACGATATTCTACTATTCCCATGTATGTATTTGGTATGATTATTTTGTATGGTGAATAGGATACCATTGTGGCCATTTTTTTTCTTGATTCTTTGGTCATATACATGGGCGTTTTTCTATTTGTATGCTTTAGAGTTTGTGCATTGCACAAATACTCTGCATTATTGACTTATATTATTTATTGATTTTCTTGAAACTTCATGACCATGTTTATATAGTTACACTGGCCTTTCCTTTTACGTATGTTATCCATGTATTCTTTGATTATTAATAAAGAGATATATAGTTTTATTCTTCAGTGTGCTTCAAATCGCGTTTAAACATGATGAGCGAAACCGGGGAAAATTAGCTCAGCACACAGGGGTGAAATGGCTCAGCAGCGAAAGGGTTAAACTTTTATTTTTCTTTTAAATATGCAATAAGTACAATCATTAAAAATAAAACAGTAGCATGTTAAAATAAAGCAGTAGCATGTCAAAAATAGACAAACCAGGAAAATTCTCCCATTTATCTCACTTTCCAAATCGGCCATTTTTGTCTAGATTGTTCATTCTCCTGCCGATTCTTCAGAGTTTCACCTTTAGTGAATAGACCTGTATGTGTTTTTTTATACGGATTGCGTCAATGAATAGAGAATATAGAGGCAAGTGAAGAGAGCAGAATCTTGATCCCATATAATTACTCTCATCCAGGGCCTTGCTAAATATTACTCCACACCACTGTATCCTAGATAATAAAGATAAGGTGCTATAAAATTCTTGATTTGCTGCAAATTGTCACTGACACGTCTTTACTTGCAATATAATTGCAGAAAAAGTTCTGTCGGACACTTTTTCTATTTGCAGGAAATCTTCTTTACAAGCCTCCTGCATCGGAGAAGAATGTGTCATTTCGTAGCAAGTCTACAGCAGGAGCACTGCAAATCCTGGAGAAATCTGCAGCGAGAGGAATTTAAAGCACAGTGCACACATATGATAAATTAATAGATAGAGCACTTCATGTCTGTCAACTCTCCAGCAAGAAGACAAACAGTACGGTGATACTGGAAAAGAAGATAAATAAAAGATAAAGCATTAGATAAATAATAAACTCAGCATAAGTATGAGGAACACATACTGCTCAATGTTCATCTCAAAAAATGAATAGAATATTAAATCAACATACTAAAAAGTATCCCGGCAAGTGAAAATGGTGCTATAAAGTGCCATAGATTTGATTAAAAAAGCTGCCATCCAAAATGCAAGAGAAAGTGCACACAAATATAAAAAATACAATGCGTACAGTAGCGCTACAATCAAAGTTACGATTTAAGGCTCGATTTAGACTTAAACAATGGTACGTATCTGGTGGCGCGATGGTGGTCGCTGAATGGTAGGTGGTGATTCCCTTAGTTCGTATGAAGCATATGGAAAAAGATAATAAACAATATATAGTGCAGATGGTAATAACACAAAAATATATGTGCTGATGTGGGATATTTCCACTCACAAATCAAAGAGCCCGAACACTGGCTCTAAGTGGGTCGAGGCCTTTGGGTGTTTTTGCTTCTCCGTTCCTTAAGGTGACCCACGCCTTATACTGGATGGAGTATGGCTCATATAAATGGACATGGAAAGAAAGCAAAAACAACCTCCTTGTGCAGATCTTCTAAAATTAAAATGGCATAGATATAGTATAGCTGTTCAACTCACATTTGTGGGAGCTTATAGACCAAGCTCTTGGTTTGTACGCCTCAGGGCTTGCATAAGGTGAAGCCCAAACACCTCTTTAAATCCAGAACACCAGGTTGACGATTTTAAAAAATTTAAATTATTTATTTAAACATAAATAAAAAATAAAATACTGGCTCAGCCAGGAGACCAGAACGCGTTTCGCCAGACGTGCTGGCTTCTTCAGCTGGTTTACAGGCTGGTTCACATTCATTTCTTAAATAGTTTAATGCATAAAAAGTAATATATCAAGAGCCGTAACTTAGTAGGTGTAACCTATCCAGACCCAGGGAGCAAGAGACTTACTGGGCCTATATATAGGGCTGAGAAGGTCATGTGACCGCAGACCAACCAGCCCAACAGATAATCTGTAGAGCCTGAAAACCAAAAAACATGAATCCCTGCTACAACCAGCAGGGGGCAGGACCGAGATGTGACAATGGAACTGACGTAGCGCTCCACACTTCAAACCCCAAGAGACTTTATGTTCATTAATATTGCGTGGTGTGATTTTAAATGTTCTTTATTACTGTATGTGAATTTAGAGAGGTGTTTTGGAGGTGCAGAGCTGAGGTTATTTTCATTGCCCTCTTGTGTGCAGAATATGTGATTTGTGATTATGTAGGAATGCATTGTCTAGTCTTTGTGATTTAGTTTGAATCTTATTTCTCTGTTGAACCAGAGCAATGTCATCAAATTTGTGTGATCTGGATTATGCAAATACTCCCTCATTATCTATCTATTGTCTGGCCCTTGTGTACCTGCTATCATAATCCCTTGTTTTGACTCCTTTAGAAAGGTTAGGTAATATTGAATTTAACTGTCTACCTAAATCTATTTAGATTACACCAAAACCTCCCTCAGAAGATGTTGTGATTTTGTGTATGTAAATGACTTATGTGTGACTGTATAAATGTGTCTCTGATTAAAGCAAACCAGTTCCATTTCTAACCCAAAGACCACAGATCTACAGCGTCGCCTTATTTCTGGGGGTGCTAGCAGGCTCTATGGGTCCCGGTTCTTAAACTTCGTCTAAGGACTGGAGGAAGGCACAGGAGTCTGGCTGGGTTAGAACATGGGGGGTCCTGCGAGGAAGTGGCATTGGCAGATGTGACCCTATTGGGGTACAGAGATCTGTCACAGTCCCTGTTTAGTGAAAATATGAGGCTGATAAAAAGCCCAAAACACAGAGTGTAAATACAAGTACACAGATGCTTTTTCAGTATTTCGCTGTTTTACTGTAAATTATGGTCTTGCGCGTTAGAAGACGAAATCCCTGACATACGCTTTTTAATCTTGTAAACTGTACAGTAAGACTCACGTTTCTGAAATTTACAAACACATACAGCACGCATGTCAGGGATTTCATTTCAAAATACACAATATCAGTCCTGTAAGAGCCAGACCAATACATTAAACTGCGCAACACGCATTCAATGAGCCATTTGGCAACGTCGGTCAGCTTTTTATATTTTATTAGAAATCAATAAACCGATAAACTCTAATTGCAAAGGCCGATTATTCCATTGAAAAGTATATCCGCAAGTGCCTATATTTGATATGAATTTTTATTGAAAATCAAATGCCGTTAAGCCCAGATTTGAATCTACTGAACCGGTGAATGACCACAGCTTGCCCGAAAAAACTCCCTAATTCAGCCATCGGCCTGAATTAAATCAAGGACTTAGAGGTCTGTGCAGAAAACTGGTTTCATACTAAAACAAGAATTATGAAGGTACTGTATAAATTATGACAGCAATATAAATATACCTTGTTATTATACTTAGAAAATTACTAGTGGGACAGAAATAAAGAGTTTAATATTGATTAAATTAATTTAAAAAAACCTACATTTGTTTGATATTCCTGCAAGATAATTCCTAATTATTAACTTGAGGAAATTAAATCTAGAAATACTGATCATGCTGAAAGTCATAGTAATGGAGAATGTACTGTACAAGTAGGATGATTACTGTGAAAAAGGAGAAATGCACATTTCCAGTGGGATTAAATAAAGGTTTCTTTAATGCCCTTTTTATGAATATAGGTTTTAAAAAACAAATACAAAAATTCTTTATTCTATGTGTTTTTAACAATTTATTTTGATTGTTGCACATACTGCTTGATTGTAGATGACAAGAAACAGATACTTTTTAAAGAAATGTGTTGATCCTATGTTTTGTATGTTTATATACTATGGACTATATAACAATGTTGGTGCTAACTTAACCAGAGCTGTTGTAAACTGAAAATCTCCATAGGCTATAATGGCTATTTATTTGCAACAATAAACTTAACCAGAACTGTTGTAAACTTACCAGAGTCATTATAGTTTATGAAGTTGCTATGTTTATTATTATTTATAAAACAAATAATTATGCACTTTTACACTGGTTCACCATTTAATTGATTTCTTAAGTAAACCAGGTCATCTGGGACAGAATTATTCTAATATATATGTTGCAGCCTGTGTACACAAGATTTTCATTTTTGATCAATATTATTTTACACAAAATTCTGCAACTTCAAATGTAGTTCTTCAAGTTACACAATTATATAAACAGTTGACGTGTGCATGTACTAAAATGGTTTGCTTTACAAAACGAGGTTTCACGTCTAACATTAACAATTTATTTAAATATTCTAGGCCACAAATTTATCACCATGTTTATTTTTAGTTTTCAGAATGTCATTGAGAGAGAACAGTAAGCATCTAATTTATGAGACCATAACATTTAATTAATCTACTATTAGTTTGTACTCGAACAGTTGTGTACTTTAAACATATTAACATATATGGATAACATACATATTTTACAGAGTTTTCAGAATATTTGTTATGGAAAATATACACATTGTTTGTGAATATTTTATTTTTTAAATTAGTGGATATACTTTAATCACGACATCACCACAAATATTTATACACAGCATTCAGAGGTTCTCTCAGTGGATCACATAGTGACAAATAAATGATTGAAGACTTAAATCTAAATTACATCCATTAGCAAATGTGCACTAAGTCAATCTATGCTGTCTGGTACCACGTGGAGCCACTGTGGTATGAGCTGCTGCTTACATTTCTACAGGGTGCGATATAGTCACTGGACACAGGGATCAGTGCTTCACATTTTTCTTTGTTATGCAGCCACGGTACTTGCAGGATACATCATATAACAGGATATTAAAACAAATGTCTACTCCTTATGTAGAGCCTAACTAAACATTCAGAATTCCTGACTATAATTTAGGGCGGCTAAGCCGCTTACCAATAAGCAAAAATAAAATCTATTTTCCTTTGGCATCAGGATTTAACTTCTTTCTCTGCTGCACCCAGCACCAGGACTGCCCTCTCATAAGGAACCACATCTCCTATTATTATTATTATTATTATTATTATTATTCTTTATTTATAAAGCGCCAGCATATTCCGCAGCGCTGTACAATAAGCACAGTATAGACAGGGTTACAATACATTGAACAACATTTGACAAACAGTACAGGAGGAGATGAGGGCCCTATTCCCGTAGGAACTCACAATCTGGGAGGGTTGGGGTTGGAAACAGGAGGAGAGGACTGTAAGGTGAGAGTGATTGATGGTTGCATCAGTGAGTTGGGTGGTAGGCCTCCCTAAATAGGAATGTTTTCAGGGAGCGTTTGAAGGAAGAGAAGTTAGGGGAAAGTCTGACAGTACGAGGGAGAGCGTTCCAGAGAGTGGGGGCTGCGCGTGAGAAATCCTGCAGTCTATCATGGGAAGAGGTGATGCGGGGAGAAGCTAGGCGCAGGTCACTGTTTGACCTTAGGGAGCGGGCTGGGGTGTATTTGGTGATTAGTGAGGACAGGTAGTGGGGAGCTGAGTTAGTGAGGCTTTTGTAGGTAAGGATAAGAGGGCAGGGCAGGGCAGTCCGAATCACACATTTGCTCTGAGTTAACGCTGTAGGGGGAAAACAGCGTTCTCCATTCGCCTGCTATTAAACCTGTGGTCTACCACCCTGTTCCAATCACACTGTCACAAAGGACACACTGTGTCTATCACTTTAATGGAGGTCTTTTATGTCATGGCATGATCTTAGGTGCTCTACAAGTCACCTTTGTCTAGGCAGATGCCTTTGAATTTCACACTAGTCAGCTGATTAGTTAAAGCCTCCACAGAGAAGGAAATTGGAGATACTTAATCAAGTTGTTATCACACCCAGGACTTTTTTCTGCTGGAACGCAGGAGTACTCCGTACGGGCACCTACCAGCAGGCCCGGACTGACCATGGGGAGCACACAGAGTCAGTGCCCATTAGGTGAATTGAACATTCACCTAGGGTACTTGGCTGCCATTATACATGTCGTAAATTACTGTAATCTGAATGGAAAAATAATTTTTTAACTTTTTTTTGTTATAGCATTCTGACGCAACATAATAATGATATATTTTGAATCTGACAAGTCTGCTGAAAAAAATGAATATATAATTTGTCTGGATTGTTTAACAAACCCTGTCTTCAACACACGTTTAAACATGATGAGCACATTTAAACATGATGAGCACAAAACAGTGAAAAGGAATTCAGCACACGAGGTGAATTAGCTCAGCCATGAAGGGGTTAAGGAGTAATTTTAACCACTAGGGCTGCTAAGGAAGCGCTCAGCGCGTCCTGCCAAGTGTTTCTCCTGTGCTATGGACGCGCTGAGCACGTCCTAGCACAGGAGGCAGCAATCAGCCGGGATTTCAGCTGATTGCTGGCCCCCCCGGTGCAGGCTGACTTCTAGCATGTCAGTCCAGCACTCCGGGACCCCGGGGGGAAGATAGAGGTCATTGCGGCGGTGCAATGACATCTATTTCAGGCGCGCCCCCCCCCGCGAGTGCGGAGGAGGTGCCTGAAAGGGAAGGGGGAGGTCCTTCGGACCTCTCTCCCTCCCGATCGCCGGGGGCCAGCGGCTGAAGACAGGCATGGTTTGGAAGGGCACAGCCTGCATTTAACCCCTGTGCCTGCCTTTAACCCCTTGGGTGCCGGATCACAATTCGGCACCGAAAAGCGCCGAATCGTGATCCTCTCCCGGAGCTGGCCGACATCTTGGATGTCAGCCAAGCTTCTGGGAATGCCCCCTGATGACTGGCGTCATCGTGCATAGCACGATGACGCCAGTCCTGGAGTTAACCCCTAACTGCCACCAATGGTGGAGAAAGGGGGTTCCAATGAACCCCCTATCTCCCGATCCGTGGCAGCTAGGGGTTAATGTTTGGTACCGTTGGATTGGCCAGAGCATGGCCTTTCCAATGATACCAAACATGACCATGTAAAAATTAAAGAGAAAAAATAAAATAAAAAAATATTTAAAAAAATATTTAAAAAAATAATAATAAAAAAATGAACAAGTTTTTTTTGTTGTTTGATTTGTTAATGCAGCAATATTGTTCCCATTTCAATTATAATGTGAACAATAATGCTGCACTAACGATTTTTGTATGCGGTGCGTTTGTTAAAGATAGCGAAATTTTCCCGAAAAAAAAAGGAACGAGTCCCCATTTCTAATTTTTGTAACAAACGCACCCCATAGAAAATATAACCGCAAATGCTCGCATGTTAAAATGTGAAAAAAAAAAACACTTTACACATTGTAAATTATTGAAAATTCAAATTTTATTGCATTTTTTGTTACAATATACAGACAGGACATGACGTATACATATAATATATAGAATCTGCCGGAAAGAACGATATATAATATGTCTGGGTCATATATTAAAATAAGGCTTCAAAACGCGGTTAAACATGATGAGCGAAACCGGTAAAAATGAACTCAGCACAGAGGCGTGAAAAGGCTCAGCATTGAAAGGGTTAATTTTGCTAGCTGTTAATGTCACTACTATTGTCGCTACATTCTGTGTAATATGGGAGTTCTGATTTATGAGGAACAGTAGTTAAAAAAATGTAGTAAAACTCAGGACAAGATGTCAGCCCCCACCGAAAGAAGGCCTTGATCCATTAAGAGGGGTAAAGCAGGAAAAGTCAGACTGTGACCTTTCCAGCGATGCCTCTCTTGTCTTCTTACTCCTCAACAATGGGGAGATAGAGGGGTCCAAAGGACCACCACTCCTTCAGGCACTCTCCAGGCTCTGCTGGGAAAGGGGACCTGATACTGACGTCATTGCGCCCATGAGCAATGACGTCAGTGGACGAGGGGAGGACCAGGAGGTGGGGCTGACATCCTAGATGATGTCATCTCACCAGGAGGGGTTTAAAAGCAAGGTCTGACTTCAAGGAAGTCAGTCCACTGCGGGATCCCAGACAGAGAGGTGAGTATAGCGCGGGAGACTGTGGAGATCCAACGACGTGTAGGGGTTTCCTCCGCACAAAATTATTTAACATTGCACCAGAAAAGTTGGAAAACTATGTGAGACGTGGTTTATGCTGTGACCAATTTAGAGAGATTTTGTTTCCCAGTATATCATTTTCTTTTTTTTGAGAAAGTATTTTACCAGGAAAGATTCAATGAGATTTCTCTAATTTTCAAGTATGTCCTGGGTGGCGAGTATGTACTGTTATGCATTTTTGTTTTACAACATCCTTCCAATAGTAAACCATTTTACTCTATGTTGAATGTCTACCTGCGTTTGCTATAGGGCAGTACATATTTACAGATATTGATTGAAGTGAATTGTATTTATTTCAACGCTCGCTCGAATCTAACCACTTAACCTCTGACACTGCTTTTTATTCATTATTACTTGTGAATACCCGGATATAAATAATGGATCCATATTCTGCCGTGAAATTCAGTATTCATATTACCTTGCTTACAGGGCTGAACTGGGACAAAAAAAAAATCAGCCCTAGACTTCATCCAGACCAGTCCACTCCGATATGCAAACATGTAGGGCCAGATAAAGATCTCTATGGGCTGGAGCTAAAGATTGTTGGTTGTTTTTTGGCATTTAACTAAATTAAAACATATTTTGTTATTTTAAATTGTGTGCAATTTCGGTGCTTTGTGTTTCACCGCATTTCGGCCCTCTTCGGTGATTCCATTTTGCCAAAAATACAGTGAGTTCACAAATTTTGTTAATGTTCACCATTAGGGTGAGCCGAACACCCCCGTGTTCGGTTTGCATTCGAACTCGAACAATTTCAAAAGTTCGAGTTTGAACTCGAACACGAACCGAACTCAATGCAAGTCAATGGGACTCAAAAGTTCGGTTTTTAGAGTGCCCTGCAAGAGGGAATATATGCAAGATATTTGCCATAAAAGGTGTATGGGGTCCGGGTAGTGCCCTGGGGGACAGGAAACAAGGACAAAAAGTTTTTTAAAAAAAACCATTTTTAAAGAGATAGTGCCAATAGTGAGTTTTTCATGAAATAAGGGTTAAAAATAAAAATGAAAAATTCCTTCAAATATCGTGCCTAGGAGGTCCCCATAACCTGTCCGTGAAGTGGCGGATTTGTAGGATGTATAGAAACATTTAAAAACAAAAAAATGAAGTTTCAAATGACGGTAAACGGTTTTCCTTTAATCTATTCATAAACAACTGCTTGGGGTGGCAGTCTGTATTAAAAAAGGAAACATTTTAGGACACGCAGAACAAGTTTAGTGATTTTTTGGCTAAATTATGGTGAAATTTATGCAGGCTTTGGATGAAAGTAACAATAGGTGCTTTAAAATTGGGCCTTTAGTGTCGGCAACAGTAACCCCAATGTGGTATTGTGGAAGAGTGCAGGGTTGGACCCTGCTTTCCAAAAAATTAAATTGATATAAATCTGGTACAGGCGTCAGTGTAGCCAAATATTGTGCCTTTCATGGCAGCAAGTGCCTTCACACCGTAACCCCTTTGTGGTATTGTGGAAGAGTTCAGTGGTGGAGGTTTTGTGAATGCAGAAGACATCCCCGATCTATTCCGTTACGTCAGCATCAGGGGATTGATAGCTGCTGATCCAGGACTGATTCATTTTTATAAATGTCAGATGGTCTACTGAGTCGGTGGACAGACGCACTTGATAGCACGAATCCTGGGGTCCTTTAGCAGGCTTTGCAGGATAAGGGAGCCCATGCAGCGTAGGTTGGAGGTGGCATTAGCTTCCGAGTCTTCCTGGTCAATGAGGAGGATGACCCCACTGTGCACTTCCTCCTCCCAGCCACGTACTAGTCCTTGTTTATCTGGGCACACAAAACCCTCCCTTGAGGAATCCCCACCTTCAATGCCCCCACTACTTAAATATTCCTCCTCCTACTCATCCTCCGCCTGTCTGATCTGAGGAGGACCCGCTGGAATGCTGTCTGCGGAAAGACTGGGGCCTTCAGAGCTAGGGAAGGCCTCCTCTTCCTCTAGAGCCACATCTATAATTCCCTGCAGAGTGTGCTCCAGCAGGAACACTAAAGGAATTGTGTCACTGATGCATGCACTGTCCCTGCTCACCATCCTCGTTGCCTCCTCAAATGGTGACAGTACAGTGCATGCATCCTTGATCATCAGCCACTGTGGGGGGGAAAAAAAACAAGTTGACCTGAACCTGTCCTTGTGCCATACTCACACAGGTACTCATTGATGGCCCTCTGCTGCTTGTGCAGACGCTGCAGCATTGCTAATGTCGAGTTCCACCTGGTGGGCATGTCACAGATCAGACAGTTTGTGGGAAGGTGGATTTCTATTTGAATTTCTGCCAGGCGAACACCTGCTGGGAATGACCGTCTGAAGTGGCTGCAGACTTTTCAGGCCTGGCTGAGAAGCTCTGCCAGCCCTGGGTACCTGGTTAGGAGACGCTGTACCACCAGATTTAGGACGTGTGCTAGGCATGGTACATGCGTCAACTTACCCAGGCGTAGGGCGGAGAGAAGGTTGCTGCCATTATCACAGACGACCATTCCCAGCTGAAGCTGGCGTGGTGTTAACCATCTCTGCACCTGCCCCTGCAGAGCTGACAGAATTTCTGGCCCGGTGTGGCTCCTGTCCCCTAAACAAACCAGCTCAAGCACAGTATGACATCTTTTTGCTTGAGCCATTGCGTAGACCCTGTCAGGCGTCGGTTTAACTGCCACTTCGCCAGAGACAGAGAAGGAGGAGGAAGAGGGAGAGGTGGTGGTGGAGCAGACAGACCTCATACAAGCAGCTTTCTGAAGGTGTGATGGATGAACAAGCTCCAGCACACAGCCCCGTCTTGGATCCCTCCCAGCTGCAATCAGAGTTACCCAGTGTGCCGTGAAGGAAATGTAACGGCCCTGTCCATGCTTGCTGGACCACGTGTCTAAAGTCACATGCACCTTGCTGCTGACTGCCTTTCCCAATGACTCTATAACATTGTCTTCCACGTGCTGGTATAGTGCTGGAATGGCATTCCGTTAAAAGTAATGGCATTTTGGAACCTGCCACTGTGGTACAGCACATTCAAATTAACGGAAGGAAGCAGAGTCCACCAGCTCGAAAGGCAGCAGCTGTAATGCGAGTAATTTTGCTAAGCTGGCATTTAGACGCTGTGCTTGGGGAAGGTTGGGACTATATTTTTTCTTACGTTGCAGCAGCTGGGGCAACGTAATCCGATTGCGTAAATCTTCAGCTGATGGGATGCTGTCACATTGTGAGGAAGGACCTGGTACATCCATTACTGTAGCATCATCCCTGTCAGTGGAGGTTGGAGTCAATGACAGGGCAGAACATATAGTGGGGGTAGAGACAGGTGAGGACCTACGCAAAGGTTTGCGCCAACGGGATGCATGGCAGGTGATCATATGTCGCCTCAAGCACGTGGTACCCAAGCGTACGGTGTCTTTCCCACGCTTGAGCCTCATCTGACATAGATTACAAATAGCAACGGTGCGGTCTACTGCACATTTCTTAAAGAACTCCCAGACAGCAGAGTTCCTGGATGTGTGCTTTGAGACAACAGCGCTCTGCACCTGAGCAGCTCTGACATCTGATGCCTTGGACTGGCTAGTGCTACGGTTGGTCATAGAGGATGTTGTGCCTCGTGTTTGTTGTGCCTCCTCCTCCTCACTTGACTCCTCTATTCGATCAGGCACCCAGGTGGAGTCAGTGAACTCATCATCATTGTCATCCCCGCTATCTCCTCATCACTGGAGCCAACTTGGCAGTATGCTGCAGCTGCTGAGGCAACATGAGTGCCAGTTATTTGTGTGTCACTGGCACCCCCATCCTCTAGGTTCATTATACTCACTTTCTCAACCTCAGTGAGAACACAAAGTGAGAACACAAAGATTAGAACAATTCCCAGATATTTTGTAGAAATGAGACCCCCAAAATACTTGGTGGGAGTGAGAACACACAGATTAGAACAATTCCCAGATATTTTGTAGAAATGAGACCCCCCCCAATAGCTGGTGGCAGACTGGCAGTGAGAACACACACTAGCACAACAATCTCATCTCAAAAAACACGTGCTGAAGCGCTGTGTGAAGCCTTATATAGCGTGCTGCGGGATTTAGCTCTGTGAGCCCATGATTGGGCAAAATTTGCCCAATCAGGACTCTGAGCCGTGATTGGCATAGTCTTGAACCTGGCTTGCACCTGACCTGTGGTCAGGTGCAAGGCTGTAGCCAATTACAAGCTTCAGGCCAGTGGAAAAGTGCATTGTGGTCCATTGTGGTGCATTGTGGGTGAACACGTGGAAATGTTCGTAGTTCGTGAACATGCAAACAGGCGATGTTCGAATCGAACTCCGAACCGAACAGCTCATCCCTATTCACCATGTTACGCTGAAATTGAGTCATCAAAACTGTTATCAGACATTGGCGAAAACCGCAGGATTCCGCAAATAACTGCTGAATTGCTCCGAATTGGCATTGGAAAATTCCACTAAACTGGAATAAAAAGGTTTCCTATTCTCCTAATAGGATCTTAAATCAATAAAAATTTGCCTAAATAATAAAAAAGGTCCATTAAAAAATAATAAAAAGATCTGTTATAAAATTAAAAAGTGTTTTAAAAATAAAAAACAAAAATATCTTTAAAAAAATACAAAAAGATCTGTTAAAAAAACTTTACAAAATAAAAAGTGCTTTTTCAAAATATGAACAGAATGGTGTTTAAAAAGAAATGGTGTTTGGGGGGGGAAGGCACCCAGGCTCGGCTGGCGGCCAAGCCCAGGAGATCGCCAGGCTCGGCCGACTGCCAGGCCCAGGCGATCACCAGGCTCGGCTGGCGGCCAGTCCCGGGTGATCCGCAGGTTCGGCTGGCAGCCAGGCCCAGGCAATCCCCAGGCTCAGCCGGAAGCCAGGCCCACTGAGCCATCGACCCACCGCGAATCTCCCGGCAGTCCCAATGGCCTGTACATGCCTTCTTGCTGATTAGGATGGATTCAATGCTTACCCATTTGAGTGAGTTCTAAAGTATGTTTGTCAAAAACTCAATGCTTTACAGATCAGCTAACTCTTAAAGGGACACGACCAGTCACATAAGCTGTAACTAGGTTACTTTTGCAATACAAATAAATCCACATTATGTTGTATTTTTTATTTGTTTGAATTGCATATATAAAGGAAAAATAAAAATTAGTTTTTTATCCCCCTACCATTTTTTTTATTTTTTCAATGAGTCAACATTTACCAAAGGTTTTTCCTTACGTCTGTGGCTAGGGATGGGCTGCCGGTTCGAATCGGTTCGAAGTTCGATTCGAACATCGGCTGTTTGTGAAAATTTGCGAACTTCAAACTTTTCGGGACGTTCTCAGAAAGTGCGAGAATTTTTTTTTTTTAAAAAAAATTCCATAAGATGCTTAAAAGATCCTAAAAAATCTAAAAATAAAGAGACTCTTTACTGCAGAATATAATAATAAATGGTTTATAAGATATTGAATTAAAACGTGAATATTTTTAACATTGAAGCCTATGGGATTCATAAACATTTTCCACTCCTTGTTGGTCAAACATTTCCCACTCCTTGTTGGTCAAACATTTACCATGGCTTCAAATCGCTTTTAAACATGAGCAAAAGCAGTAAAAATGAGTTCAGCGCATAGCAGTGAAATTAGAAATAACACCCAAAGGATGTTAGAAGGGAGAAACTAGAGTGACCTTAGAGAGTTCTCTGTATGACACTCATTGCGGAACTGAACCGTTATTGAAATTAATCTAACAAAACCTTCAAGAGGAAGGTGTAACTGAGAGTGTCAATCATCAATTATTTTTTTTTTTGAGAAAGGATTTTACCAGGAAGGATACATTGAGATTTCGCTCGTTTTCAAGTATGTCCTGGGTGGCAAGTATGTACCGTTAGGTGTCTTGCCCAAGGACACTTACTGGAGAGGTTGCTCGCTGGGATCGAACCCATGACTCCACAGGCTCTCTCCATGCAGAGCAATGATGTTACCTCTACTCCACCCAGCCGGTAAAGTGGAGGCTCAACAGCCAATAGTTATTAGATCTCCATTCAAATGGAGACCTAATAACTATTGGCTGTTGAGCCTCCACTTTATCAATATATTGTCTCTATACTACATCCAAAGCACAACCATTTTTATAAGTTACATGTTGTCTAAATAGAGCACTGATGGTATGTTTTTCGATATTCTCTAATTTTTAATGTGATTTAATAAACGTTATATTTTAATTGATGATTGACACTCTCAGTTACACCTTCCTCTTGAAGGTTTTGTTAGATTCATAGCAGTGAAATGGCTCAGCACTCAGTAGTGAAAGGGTTAAAGACTTTTTTTTTCATTGTTCCCTGTCCTCCAGGGCAGTACCCAGACCCCCATACACCTTTTATGGCCAATATCTTGCATATATGCCCTCTTAGAGGGGTCCTTACTTTCCGAACGTTCGAGTCCCATTAACTTGCATGGTGTTCGAATTGTGTTCAAGTCCATGGTCAAACTTTTTCCGGGCGTGTTCGAGTTCGAATGCAAACCGAACATGGGGGTGTTCGGCCCATCACTATCTGTGGTTTATCTAATCTATAGTATTTAACATTTAATGAAACGGAGGAGGGAATGTTATTGTTTTCAGGCTACTCAAGATAAAAGGTGGCAACTGAATGAGATAAAACAGGGAGCTTAAAAGACTTCTAATCTACACACGGTGAGGGCCTTTGAATACATCCCACACAATACAATGATTTGAGTCAGTGATCGACCAATAGACTCCATTATGTGACCAAAGCCACAGAGTGAAGAGCAAGTGATGGAAAGATATTGGGGTGGGGGCAGATTATAAAACAAAAGATCACACAATGGATGCACCCAGTGACACATATTCAAATATTTTCTTAGCTAAACATACAAGAGAAAAACAAAGCACTTGTAAGATATCAGCAACAATCAAATAAACACATTAAGGACATTTCATTTTTTGGTGGTAGTGGCCCTTTAGTTCCTTACTACATTTCAGTCTTTCTCTGTCCTATCATCTCATTCAATTGTGTGTGTGTTTACATGGTCATTCTTAAGGTTGTATTTAGAACAACTACACTTTAAACACAAGAAATGTGAAATAACTAATTGTAAATTTCCCTCCTGCCTTTGGGTTATATTGGTCATCTACACAATGAAGACAGTTGTCTTGGTTCCACAAGTTATTCTCAGTGACAAGTTCACCCCATTAGGATTTTGCTGTCAGGTTAATTTAGTATCTTTAATGTTCATTTTGCTGTAAATCAAGGAAACTATTCTTTGAAATAAAATACAAATATGAGTGCCAATTTTCATGGGCATTCAGTTTCCTGACAATGTATGACATGCATTATGGTTTTATTTTTAATCTAGGCGTAATCAATTTTTTTAGATTCTTTATTGACATACAGTAATTGGAGAGGGGTTTCAATTGATATTTTATACATTCTGTATCATTGTCTGTTGTTTAAAATCTATTCTGAGTTAAAATTCAAGTCAAATCAGTCCTTTGCTAACAAAAATAATTTTCTTCTAATAAATCTAAATTGTTTACATAGAATTGTAACACCAAAGTGGTGCTTTAAATGTTAAATAATATTTTGTTCCATTAAAAAACAATATTTCAATGTTAATTTATATTTGAAATGGATTTGCATTAACCTGACCCAATAGTTAAGCTTCCCTTTCTAAAACATACAGGGAAGTATTCCAAGTCATCCAGTTTTTGGCAGTTTCAAAGGCATAAATCATATGTTAGCAGTTATGAATTTGCGGTGATCTAACACCACTTTTAGTATAGCAACAGCTGGACTCAAAAATGTAATGATCGTTTCACCCCTGTACAACTGTTATTAGGTCTGCAACAAAGATTTAACCCCTTCGCTATGAAGTTATTTTAAAAAAAAAACATTGTCAGGAACCAGTGGTTATATTGAAAAGTCATTTTAATTAAATATACAGTAAGAAATATTTGGGAATATTCCCAGTGTATTCCTTACTGTAATAACCTATTTGGCAAGCAGATATTCTGGCCAATTGGCGTTACTGCAGATAGAGCTACAGTCGATTGGTACATTCAATTAGCCGATTTTACACAGTTTTAGCACCCTGGGCATTATGCCCACAGGGCTAAAACTTTGGGGACACCTTCTGCAGGTCAAATGCAAACTACTGGAAAAAAAAGTTCCTGGAAATAATATAGAAGGTCTTATGAATAATAATAAAAAAGGTCTGCTACAGAAAAAAAAACACCATTTTAAATTTTTTTTACTGAAATAATCCTGAAAAATAGCTAAAAAATCCTAATAAATAGAGACTTTTTGCTGCAAATGAAAAGAATAAATGGTTAAATAAATATTTAATAAAAAAACAGGCAATTTTCTTTTACATTGAAACCTATTGGATTCACCTTATTAACCCCTTCACTACCGGGATTGAGATATCTCGGGTTTCAAAGGCACCATCCAGTGCCCCGATATCGCGATATCTCGATCTGTTGATCCGCAGTCCAAAAGCAAATTAAATTTGTTTGCACCAAACACATTTTGTTTGCTTTTGGGCTGCAGAAGGTGCCCCAAAGTTTTAGCCCTGTTTGCATAATGCTCCAAGAGCTAAAACTGGGTAAAATCAGCTAGCTGAATGCTCGGACATTGGACATGCAGCAGCCAATGCAGGGGTAAAAATAAAGAAAATAGACCTGCAGCTCAAAAGGCTGTAACTCAATTTGGCAGTGGATGGCACCATCTACTGGCCCAAATAGGGTATTTACAGTAAGAAATACATTGGGTATTTGCTCAAATATTTATTACTGGATAATTAATCAAAAATGATTTTACAAAAACACTGGTTTCTGACAACGTTTTTTTGGAAAATCACTTGGTAGTGAATGGGTTAAACCTGCACAATGAAACCATAGAAAATCAGGGCATTTCACTAAAATTCTGGTGCTGTTCGGTGTTCACTGAATAGATTAACCATTGCTTCTTTATGGGGACTTGACTGCCATCAAAGATCACTGTATTTCGCTGGCATTTTGCCAATATTTGGAGAAACTGCCAGCATTTTGAATAGCCGAATGGCCACAAAATCGCACCGGACTGAGAAATTCACTGTTCGGTGCAATTTTGTGGCCAGTTCAGCTCTCTTCGAATAACCCTGTAAGATGTAATTTACAAATTCATCCTGTTTTTCAGACATGTAACTAGTAATGTGAGTCTTTAAAATCTAATGTTATTGGTTATGATATGTGTTTGAATCACATACTGAGAAAATACTAGTAGGTAATGTTATTTTCCTAATGACCTGGAAAATAAATTGTAATGCTTTTATCTATAAAGAATGGTAATTTTCGCATATTAGTGTAACTAAGGGCAAGATGTATTGCTATGCATGTGATTGTTGTACAAGTTAACCACATTATACTAATGTAAAATTAGTATTTGTATCCAGCTGAAAAAGTATTATAGCGACTATCGGTATACAGGAAATTCGCTTCTCATTTTGTTTCCTCTCCATCATCTTTCTTTTTATTGCCCGTTTATTTTCCCGTTCTGTTCTATCTCATCTTGATGATTTCCTGTGCAGTCTGTCTGTGTTGTGGTTCATCTGCCCAGTATACATTCTTATTATGTTTACATCCCTTTTTTACATCCCTATATTTTCTGAGATTAATCTTCATAGCGAAGGTGCTTTGTGTACATCACTGTTCAATTTTTCACCCTACCTACCTTTATTTTGTGCCCTTTTCTATGTCCATATTTTTTTTTTTGAGAAAGGATTTTACCAGAGAAGATACACTGAGATTTCTCTCTTTTTCAAGTATGTCCTGGGTGGCGAGTATGTACCATTAGATGTCTTGCCCAATGACACTTACTGGAGAGGTGCTATTGCCGGGGTCGAACCTGTGTCTCACAGTCTCTCTCCACGGTTATAGAGCAGTGATGTTACCTCTACTCCACCCAGCATATAGTGCCCCTCATCCTTTTTATGGCTGTCTGCAACGCTGCATACTGTCTGTTGCAGCTTTTTCATTCCTTCTTTAAGGGGCCCTATGAAATGTGAATGTCCTTCTACCCGCTTTCTTTTTAAATTGTCATTCATTACATATAAAACATTATGCTTGAGGAGCATCTGCTATACCCTGCTGAAGAGTCAAAACAAGGCTGCAACGATCATCGGGAGCTGCAGTTCCTCTCATGCAGAAGAGGTTGCCTTGGCATATCAGCTCTTGCCACTGTTTTTGGGTGATAGCAATCTGATATGCATTAGGTTCATCCTCCTCTGTAATGGCACCATCCAGCTAAAACCTTCTGAGACCTGAGCGGGTGCACACTGTAGGGCATGCCACTAGTGCTGTAGGTGTTCTCAGCGATCTCATACACCCTTGTTTTGCTCACTATATGCTTTTTATGTTCTTGTTTTTCAAGTTTCTGGTAGTGATCCATTAGAGTAACTCTTTAATATACAGTAAGTGGCAATTTGATATGGTTCCTTAAATTCTTTTTCTTCCTTCTTGTCACATTGTGCTGTACTGGTTATTTCTCTTTTCATTTTTGCATATCTGCAGAGGTTTTGCACATACAGTATAAGATGAATAGACACAGTGGTGTTACATTTTTTAGTTTATTGTGCAAGTCAATTATACCAGAACCTTGCACACTATTATTTTCCCAGTCTATCCCCGCCATTGCTTCCGGCCCTGGTGCTTGCTGGGGGGCCAGTTATGCCGGCTTGCTGCTTTTCCTTACCACCTGTGTAGTCAGCTATATTAAGAAGTCATGCCCTTTCCTCTATGCCCTATCATTAGTTTAGCTTTGTAGTTTGTAGGTGTTTCCTGAGCTCCTACTCCTAGCTGTCTGACCTGCCTTGTTTATTCCTATTTTGCCCTTGTCTTGTCTTGTCTAGTCAAGCCTTGTTCCTGGTTACCCCTTTGCCCTTGTTTTGTCTTGTCTTGTCTAGCCTTGCCACCACTCTTCACCTTCCTAGTTCCTGTGTCTTATTTCCTGCTGCTAGTATTCTGAGTGTTGCTATATCTCCGGACTGTGGCTACCAGCTATCCTGTCCACAAGACCTGCACTGTGTACCTCACCATCCAGTCAGTGTATCAAAGACCTCAACTGTGGCTACCAGCTACCCTGTGTGCAAGCCCTGCACTTATAGCCCACTAGCCGCAGCCATGCTTTTCTTATTTTTACCTATATATAGTATTTACGGTTTCCTTTATATATCTGCTTGCTCACTCCAGCACTTGGGATACTTACATTACTATTGAAACGTCCCACAAAAGGACACCGACTATATTTTATCTTTGTCCCCTTACATTTACATTGTGAGGAGAGGGTAGATGGAGGCAAAGACTTTAGGGGTGCCTTGAAGGTAAGTGTTTTGGTTCGAGATCGCTTCAGGTGATAATCCTAATTAAAATAGTTTGCATCGCTTGGGATGAATTTTTGTGCAGAAGGTTGTACAATTATAGCTATGTCATTACCACGTGGCTACAGTGAGCACCAAGATCAGGGCCGGATTAAGATCTCTATGGGCCTAGAGCTGAATATTTTGGTGGGGTTTTTTTTGGAATTTAGTGAAATGAAAACATAATTTTAGGTTATTTAATAGTGCAGATAGGTATATCTAATGAGGTGGTTACTGTGTGATTAATCATTCAATTTCAATCATTTAAAGCATATAAAATATTTTTTTCCCATTTTATCATCCAAACCTTTGTGGTTATACAGTATATTCTATAGGGAATTCTTGTTAAAAAAATAAGTGAAATAGGAACCTGTTACTTAATTTTTCTGAAAAATATACAATTTTAATAAAAAAATGAAATATTTCCCTTGTGTTTTATGAATAATATGACTGTATAAACCACTGACCTTGCGTCCAGCGTGGGAAATTAAAAGGGGAGTAATGGCAGTGGTATTGTTCATTTTATAAGTGACAAATGGACAATACCATTGCTTTGGAAATAAAAATAGTTTTTTTTTTGTTTTCTTCTCTTTTAGATTTTACATGGTAACGTTTGGTATCAGTGCAAAAGGCCAGACTCTGACCTGTCCAATGACATCTCACTTGACCTTGTGAGGTGTGAAGATTAGTGACGCAGGGGACCAAAGTCCCACCCAGTGCCTCTTCGCTGCAGTGAGGCGGTTCAGGTTTTTGATGTAACAACGGATTGTGCCATCACCTCCATACTTGTTGGTGACATGAGAAATGTAATGGTGAGTTGGTGAGTGCAGCATCATTGTTCACTTTGTAATTGAAAATATTTAATTATTTTATTTTTATAGTTAAAAATACCTGGTCATGTTTGGTATCATTGGAAAGGCCATGTGCTGGCCTTTCCAGTGATACCTCACATAACCCTGTAGCTGCTATGGAGTTGGAGATAAAGGGGTCCAAATGCTCATCAATGCATACTTTCTCTGGGCCTATTCTGGGGCATGAGCCTGGAGCTGCTGCTTCAACAGCCCCTATGTTAATCCGGCCCTGACCAAGATTGCCACTGCCATGTGGCTTCAGTGAGTCTCAAGATGGCCACCGACCATGTAACTCATTGAGTCTTAAGATGTCCATTAGCCATGCGGCTTCAATGACCACCAAGAAAATGGCCGAATGTCATGTCCTCAAAAGTTACAACTCATGCAGTAACCTCTCGTGCAGGGATGACGTCCTTGGCATTCAGTACTGGCCACCCTTTCTGGGTGATTGCAGCCTGATTTGCATATGGAGCTGTTGTCCCTGTAAATGCACTATCGAGGTAAAACCTTGTGAGACCTGAGCGAGGCCCACCGTATAGCAGGCCACTAGTGCCATTGCTCATTCTCAGGACCTTCAAAACCCCCCCTTTTTCCTCAATAAGTAACAAGCACAAACTGTACAGAACCTAAAATGCACTTAATAGCATTAAAAAAATCCAAAGCAATTCCTGGTATTCTGGCAGTGTTATATCTGATCACTCAAACTATACAAAACAGTATAGTTGATGCCTCTGTAGCAATTATATTTGGTTAATAATATAAATAACTCCATCTACCATTTGTATTTTAAAAGTTATATCGGATGATAACGTGGGATGTAATATAGCAACTAAAAAGAGACACCAGATGGGTGATTAAATGAATTTACTTTAGTAAAAGGGTAATTAATAAAGCAACAATGTTACAATTGTCTGGTCCAGAGCCCACAAATATTATATGATTGATATTTAACTATTAAAAGACTCTCCTTAGAGATTACTCTAAGATAACCTCATGGTTCGGAGTTTAAATACGAATAGCTCTCCCCAGAAATTAACATAAGAAAATGAAACATTTAGATAACCTAAAAATATTAAACTAAATTATAGACCCCAACAAGAAAATACAAAAAAACATGCATACTGTAGGTTAAAGGGATTAAGAAACAACTGTCATTTACCCATCCAGATTTGTAGGACACCCAGCTTGCTCAACTGAGTGTCCCCTCAGCAGGTCAGGTCAAATCTGTTGGTCACTTCCTGGCTTTGGCTGTATCAAATCAGAGGAGGTTGGGCTACAGTCTTGTCTCCACCCATGTAAGTGGATCCTAGTGGCTAGTTGAATGTCAGGTGACCTTCCTGAGAAAGGGGTTTAGCTGGCTAATGTCACATCCTGGCCAGAACACATGTCTAGACAAAGAATGTTTTGCTCTTTAGTGTCATCTAGTGGCGGTCATCATTTGTTACATGGCCATTTGAGGTTTTATTCACAAATATTTATTTATTATTCATTGGAGTAGATCACCCTATATTTGTGTCCAATACAGTGGGTATAGATGAGTTTATTTTAATCCTTTCAATGCGGTGGACGCGCTCAGCGCGTCCAACCGCATTGGTACTTGGCTGCGGAGGACGCGCTGAGCGCGTCCTCCCTTTGCAGCCCGCGATCAGCCGGTATTCCGGCTGATCGCTCGGCCCCCCCGGTGCGGGCTGACATCATCGATGTCAGCCCAACCTCCAGGACCCCGGCGGGCACGATAGGCGTCATTGCGCATGCGCGATGACGTCTATTTCAGGCACCCCCCCGCCATTGCAGGGAAGGTGCCTGAAGGGGAGGGGGGAGGTCCTTTGGACCTCTCCCCCTCCCCATCCGTGTGGGCCAGCGATTAAAGGCAGGCACCGCCTGGAAGGGCACAGCCTGCCCTTCCAAGCGGCGGCTGTCTTTAACCCCTAGGGGGCTGGATCGCGATATGGCGCCAACATGCGCCGTATCGCGGTCCCCTCCCGGAGCTGGCCGACATCTTGGATGTCGGCCAAGCTTCCGGGATATCCCCCTAACGACTGGTGTCATCGCGCAAAGCGCGATGGCGCCAGTTTTTAAATTAACCCCTTGCTGCCACCTATAGTGGAGATAGGGGGTTCATTGGAACCCCCTATCTCCCGATCCGTGACAGCTAGGGGTTAATGTTTACTATCATTGGAACGGCCAGAGCGTGGCCTTTCCAATGATACCAAACATGACCATGTAAAAAGTTAAAAAAAAATTAACATAAAAATAAAATTAAAAAAATAAAAATAAAAATTAAAAATTTTTTTTTTTTTTTTTTTTAGATTTATTAGTGCAACAATATTGTTCCCATTTCAATTATAATGTGAACAATGATGCTGCACTAACGATTTTTTCTATGGGGGGGCGTTTGCTAAAAAACACGAATTTTCCCCAAAAAAAAGTAACGATTCCTCATTTCTAATTTTTTTAACAAGCGCACCCCATAGAAAATATAACCGCAAACGATCGCATTTTAAAATGTGAAAAAAAACACTTTACACATTGTAAATTATTGAAAATTCGACTTTTATTGCATTTTTTGTTATAATATACAGACATGACATAACGTATACATATAATAATGACATATTATGAATCTGCACAGTCTGCCGGAAAGAATGATATATAATATGTCTGGGTCATATATTAAAATAAGGCTTCAAAACGCGTTTAAACATGATGAGCGAAACCGGTAAAAATGAGCTCAGCACAGAGGTGGGAAAAGGCTCAGCAGCGAAAGGGTTAAAACGGTTAAAATGTGATTTTTCTCTTGCAAAATCACATTATACTAGGTTAATGGAGATGCTATTGTGACGCGTCTTAGCACTCGCAGCATGAATGACTAACGAATAATTGCTCATTATTCATGAGATTGTGCAAGTTTGTAAACAAGTGGAATAAGTATGAAAAAGTTGAGCGGTAACACAAGTTGCTGCTCGACTTGTAATATCAAGCATTGCAGTAACCTTTGCTTGAGGACACTCACTAGTTACCAAGCCATACGCAATCATTACCGCTCCTAATGGTATATGGACCCATAAGTGAAATTCTATTGCACCGCTAGAACAAATGTCACAGCAAAGAAGTCATCTATCACTTAAACCCGTAATTAATTTTCTAGCTTCATTTTTTTTTTCAGCATTTCCTTTTGTGTGTTTTCATAATATTTACTAACACAGGTGGCTGTTCAATGACTGCCTCAAGAAGTTTGTCATAAATGCAAATACCATAGAAAAATCGCCATTGGTGCAATGACAACAAACGCCAGCATTTCACAAAACAAAGAACCAGTCACAGAGGAAGCGTCTCTTGCTGTTATTTGGATTCTACTTTTATGAAACGCCGGCTTTTCTCTAAATTGTGACGCTGGCAATCACTGGTGGTTATTGTATGATCCATATAGAAGATAATAGTGTATCCTTTCCCCTGGTGAGTCTCTTAGTTTCCCTAACACCAGTAAGGAGCACACACTAATATTATATATACCATGGACATACTTGAAAATGAGAGAAATCTCAATGTATCCTTCCTGGTAAAATACTTTATAAATAAATAAATATATAGGTACATGTATTCATTTACCTACAATCTAGTTCACAAGATGACATTATTGATGACTAAAAACAGCAGACATGTCTAACAAAGTCTGAATATAACTTACTAAACTACTATACCTAATAACTGTTAAGAACACTTTTTATGTATTTCCAATGCTAAATTTTATGGCCTTAACTATTAAGAAAAAAAGATAAAAACAAACACATGTCGTGTAATAAACTATAAGGAGTGGCTATGGGTTGATGTCAAGAAGTCTTACTCTTTACAATATCATGGATGGGAACAAACCATCAAGGAAAGCAGAAATGTTCCCGCTGTGAAAACAGCAAGTGAATAATGTTTCCAAATTGCTATTGACAGAGAGGTTTCCAAGGCAACTAGATTTCATAGAATGCTATGTGATAAGAGTGAAAACACTGTCAGACCATACAAAAACAGCGAGGAGATCAATTTGCTGTCTAAGCAGAAATAAAAATAAAGCAACATATTTAATATATGGGTACTTTCAATACAAAAGGCATATAAGAAGATTCTTCTCATATTCTCCGTGAAATTTTGCACAAACATATATATGGGGGGGGGGGGGTGAAACAAAGAGTTTTTAACAATTTAATCTATTAAAGAATCTGGCTGCTTGCAGAGGACAAAATATATATTTGCACCACTCATCATCATGATTTTTTTAAAGCATGTAAACAAAGTCTAAGAAACGTATATGATTTGTCCTACAAATACAAGCTTGGGTCTAGACATCCGTATTCATAAAAATGTACATACAGTTACAAGAAAAATTATGTGAACCCTTTGGGATTACGTGGTGTTTTGCATGAATTGGTCATAAAATGTGCTCTGATCTTCATCTAAGTCACAACAATTTGAAAAATACAGTCTGCTTAAAATAATACAACACAAACATTATATGTTTTCATGTGTTTATTGAACATAACATGTAAACATTCACAGTGCAGGGTGGAAAAAGTATGTGAACCCCTAGCCTAATGACTTCTCCAAGAGCTAATTGGAGCCAGGAGTGAGCCAACCTTGAGTCCAATCAGTGTGATATTATTGGATGTGTTGCTGAAAGCTGTCCTGCCCTTTAAAAACACACACCAGTTTTGGGTTTACTGGTTTCAAGAAGCTCTGCCTGATGTGAACCATGCCTCGCAGAAAAGAGCTCTCAGAAGACCTACGTTCAAGAATTGTTGACTTGCATGAAGCTGGAAAGGGTTACAAAAGTATCTCCAAAAGCCTTGATGTTCATGTGTTCACGGTAAGACAGACTGTCTACAAATGGAGAAAGTTTAGCACTGTTGCTACTCTCCCTAGGCGTGGTCGTCCTGTAAAGATTACTGCAAGAGCAAAGCGCAGAATGCTTAATGAGGTAAAGAAGAATCCTAGAGTGTCAGCTAAAGACTTACAGAAATCTCTGGCACATGCTAACATTTTTGTTGACACATCTACAGTAAGGAAAACATTAAACAAGAATGGAGTACATGGGAGGACACCACGGAG
Source organism: Leptobrachium leishanense (assembly GCA_009667805.1). Classification (NCBI taxonomy): domain Eukaryota; kingdom Metazoa; phylum Chordata; class Amphibia; order Anura; family Megophryidae; genus Leptobrachium; species Leptobrachium leishanense. The sequence continues at coordinate 111,040,791 of CM019067.1, read as the reverse complement.
GAAGCCATTGCTGTCCAAAAAGAATATTGCAGCACGTTTGAAGTTTGCAAAAGAGCACCTGGATGTTCCACAGCACTACTGGCAAAATATTCTGTGGACAGATGAAACCAAAATTGAGTTGTTTGGAAAAAACACACAACATTATGTGTGGAGAAAAAAAGGCACAGCACACCAACATAAAAAGCTCATCCCCACTGTAAAACATGGAGGAGGGAGCATCATGGTTTGGGGCTGCTTTGCTGCCTCAGGGCCTGGACGGATTGTTGTCATTGATGGAAAAATGAATTCCAGAGGTTATCAAGACATTTTGCATGAAAACGTAAGACCATCTGTCCGCCAACTGAAGCTCCGCAGAGGATGGGTGATGCAACAGGACAATGACCCAAAGCATACAAGTAATTCAACAAAAGAATGGCATCAACAAAACAAAATACGCCTTCTGGAGTGGCCCAGTCAGAGTCCTGACCTCAACCTGATTGAAATGCTGTGGCATGACCTTAAGAGAGCAATTCACACCAGACATCCCAAGAATATTGCTACACTGAAACAGTTTTGTGAAGAGGAGTGGTCCAAAATTACTCCAGATCGTTGTGCAGGTCTGATCTGCAACTACAGGAAACGTTTGGTTGAGGTTATTGCTGCCAAAAGAGGGTTAACCAGTTATTAAATGCAAAGGTTCACATACTTGACAATGATCCAAAACATACAAGTAATTCAACAAAAGAATGGCTTCAACAAAACAAAATACGCCTTCTGGAGTGGCCCAGTCAAAGTCCTGACTAGGGATGAGCTGTTCGGTTCGATCTGTTTGGAGTTCGCATCGAATATCGGCCGTTCGACAGTTTGCGAACTTCGAACTTTTTGGGACGTTCGCCAAAAGTTCTAAAAAAAAATTTTTGTTGAAAAAAGTATAAAAAATGCTTAAAAAATACTAAAAAATCTAGAAATAAAGTGACTCTTTACTGCAGAATATTATAAGCAACGGTTTATTAGATATTGAATTAAAACGGGAATATTTTTAACATAGAAGCCTATGGGATAAAACATTCTTGTTACTAAAACATCAGGCAGACATGGCCCTCTAATCAGGCACTGTAGAGGGCAGCCTGCAGGGGCCTCCCAAGGATCCCCTTGAGGAGCATTGAAGAGCATGCAGCCGCCGGATGACAGAGGTGCGACTGAGAGGGTGGTGGATACATGGAACAGCCTTCCAGTTGAAGTGGTAGAGGCCAAAACAGTAATTGAATTTAAACAAGCATGGGATAGGCAAGCATAAGGCTATCCTAAACAAGAGATAAATCCAGGTAAAGTATCCATGTAATTGGGCAGACTAGATGGGCCAAAAGGTTCTTATCGCCAACATTTTTCTATGTTTCTGTGTGGCCAAGCTTCCGGGAATGCCCCTGCATAGCACGATGACGCCAGTCCTGGAGTTAACCCCTAACTGCCACCAATGGTGGAGATAGGGGGTTCCAATGAACCCCCTATCTCCCGATCCGTGGCAGTTAGGGGTTAATGTTTGGTATTGTTGGATCGGCCAGAGCATGGCCGTTCCAACAATACCAAACATGAGTATGAAAAAAGTTTTTTAAAAAAATAAAATAAAAAAATATATATATATTTTAAAAAAAATTATAAAAAAAAATAAACAATTTTTTTTTCTTTTTTGGTTCGTTAATGCAGCAATATTGTTCCCATTTCAATTATAATGTGAACAATAATGCTGCAGTAACGATTTTTGTATGCGGTGCGTTTGGTAAAAATCGCGTAATTTTCCCCAAACAAAAATGTAACGAGACCCCATCTCTAATTTTTTTAACAAGCGCACCCCATACAAAATATAACTGCAATTGCTCGCATGTTAAAATGTGAAAAAAAAAACACTTTACACGTTGTAAATTATTGAAAATTCTTATTTTATTGCATTTTTTGTTATAATATACAGACAGGTCATGACGTATACTTATAATAATGACATATTATGAATCTGCCGAGTCTGACGGAAAGAACGATATATAACATGTCTGGGTCATATACTAAAATAAGCCTTCAAAACACGTTTAAACATGATGAGCAAAATTGGTAAAAATGACCTCAGCACAGAGGCGGGAAATGCCTCAGCAGCGAAAGGGTTAAAAACTTTTTTTTTTTTAACTTTTCATCCTTGTTTCCTGTCCCCCAGGGCACTACCCGGACCCCCATACACCTTTAATGACAAATATCTTGCATATATGCCCTCTTGGAGAGCACTCTAAAGTTCGAACTTTTGAGTCCCATTGACTTGCATTGAGTTCGGTTCGAATTCGAACAATTTCAAAAGTTGTTCACTGGGGTGTTCGGCTCATCCCCAGTCCTGACCTCAACTCGATTGAAATGCTATGGCATGACCTTAAGAGAGCGATTCACTCCAGACATCCCAAGAATATTGCTACACTGAAACAGTTTTGTGAACCGGAGTGGTCCAAAATTACTCCTGATCGTAGTGCAGGTCTGATCTGCAACTACAGGAAACGTTTGGTTGAGGTTATTGCTGCCAAAGGAGGGTCAACCAGTTATTAAGTCCAAAGGTTCACATACGTTTTCCACCCTGCACTGAGAATGTTTACATGTTCTGTTCAATAAAAACATGAAAACATATGTTTGTGTTGTATTATTTTAAGCAGACTGTGTTTTTCAAATTGTTGTGACTTAGATGAATATCAGAGCACATTTTATGACCAATTCATGCAAAACTCCACGTAATCCCAAAGGGTTCACATACTTTGTCTTGCAACTGTATGTGTTATAAGTATGTCTTCAGTTATGAAAATGAGTTCTAGTTTGAGGCTTATGGAACTAAATTACATTTCGAGCCACCTCGCTACAGGCCAAATTTGAACTCAAGGTTATTCCTTAGGAGCTAGCGCTCAGTTGGGATAAATTGGAACAAAACACTAGTTCTAAAGAAGTTATTAAAGTCTATTTTTGAATTCACGGCCCTTTGCTATTTTAAGCTTTAAATCAATGTTCACTTGTTTCTTTCTTTCATATGCAATCTGGTGAAGCAGGGATGCATTGCCATATTAACACTGTCTCAACCAAATGCTTTTGTTGAAATGATTATTATCATAAAAATAATTGAAACATGGGATGCCTAGTTATCACTCAAATGTATGTTGAAACAGAAAGTGTAAAGATTGTTATTCTGATATAGTTAAAAGATTAAACTAATATAAATTTGCTCATTTTTAAATTTGAGTTTGTTTATCCTTTACCGAAATACTGTTGGGGTGGGAAGAAAGGTTCTAAACTGTAGATTGTGTGGCAGTTTCTTATCTTGCACAATTTCAAACGGGGTCTGCATTATTCACATACAGGCAGAAATGGACTTTATGAAAAAATAAGTGTGATAATGACAGATAATAGAAATTGTCAGATCTCCTGCTAATGGGAATTTGTAGTGAACATAATTAGATTTTTAGCAATGCAGTTTCGAAGAAATACCAAAAGATAATAAAATGATATTTATATGGGAGTATAATGCCAACATATGAAGGTTACAGCAACATCGCACAAATATTATTCCTGTACAGTTACATAGTCTGAAAAATGGCCTGCGTCCTACAAGTTCAGCCTTTCACATACCAAATGTGATTGATTCAAAAGAAGGCAAAAAACCCAGTCTGAAGCCCTTCCCGAATATGCAACATACTGTGAAAAAATTCCTTCTTGACCCCAGAATGGCAGTCAGATTTCTCCTTGGATCAAGCATTCATTGTCAATTAATATTCTAACCCTTAATATTCTTTTTTTTTTTTCAGGAAGTCATCCAGTCATTGTTTAAAAGTCTGTACAACCTCTGGCCAAACCACCTCAACAGGCAGAGAATTCCACAGCTTTATTGTTCTCACAGTAAAGAAACCCTGAACTATACTTTAGGCGGAATATCCTTTCGTCCAGTCTAAATGGATGACCTTGTGTCCTATGTATAGTCCTATTAATGAATATGTTTCCAGACAATGGTTTATAATGGCCCCATGTGTATTTATATAAAGTTATCAGATCCCCTCTAAGGAGCCATTTTTCTAAACCAGTGTTTCCCAACCCTGTCCTCGGGACCCTCAACCAGGCCAGATTTTGCAGATCACCTTGGGGAAATACAGATTGAATCCTTCAATCACTGAGCAGCAAATCATATCACCTGTGCTGTGCTACAGATATCTGGCAAACCTGACGAGGCGGAGGGTCCTGAGGACAGGTTTGGAAAATACTGTTCTAAACTAAACAGGTTTAAGCTTCTTAGTCTTTCCTCATAACGTAAACCTTCCATTCCCCTTATTAATTTAGTTGCCCCTTTCTGTACTTTTTCTAGCGCCATACTATCCTTTCTTAAGACAGGTGCCCAAAATTGCATGTCATATTCAAGGCGTGGTCTTACCATAGTGAGTAGCCATAGAGCTCTCCCTGTTTTCTGCTTTCTCCCTGGCTTTTGTATCACAGCAGTAAAGCTTGCTGACCCTTTTGTGACTGTGTGTGTGGGGACTGTGTCTTGCATCTTTTTCTACAGTGATAGAGAGCAACAAGAATGAGACCTCAAGCAGACTCATTGCTATGAGTTTTACATAAAAAATATACTTTCTTCACATGCAACCCATACACATACCCAGGGCCGGCGCTAGTGTAAGGCAGCACAGGCGGCTGCCTTACTATTCTGGCTTTCTGCCAGTTGAGGGGCGGAAAAATCTGGACCACCCAGCGAGCGGAGGCCTTGCCAGAATCGGGCACAAGGTTTCCCATTTACTCGGCAGCGTGTGGGATCCCACTCCCACACGCTGCACCGGAAGTAAAGGCCCTGCGGGGGAGGGGGGGGTGCAGAGGAGGAGGAAGACGAGGCTGCCAGACCACAGCTCACATGGGAAGATGCTGGCCCCGCCCATCCACCCCCTTCCTCCTCACAGCAGCTAGCAGAGCCTCCCTCCCCTGCTCCTGTGCAGGAAGTGTCCAGCACGTGCAGGAAGTGTCCAGCACGTGCAGGGTGGGGGGAGTGGAGAGAGACCAGCTGAGCTGTAACCATGGAGGCAGCCAGGGATTTGAATCCTAGGGTAAGTAGCAAGCAGGGGGTGTGAGTATGGGGGTGAGCATGGGGGAGGTGGGTGTGTAAGCATGGAGTGTGTGTCTGTGTGTGTGAGCATGGGTGAATGAGAGCATTGGGTGAGTGTGAGCATGGGGAGGTGGGTGTGAGTATGGGGGTGGGTGGGTGTGAGTATGGGGGTGGGTGTGTGTGTGCAGGGGTGATGTGTGTGTGAGCAGGGGTGATGTATGTGTGTGTGAGCAGGGGTGATGTATGTGTGTGTGAGCAGGGGTGATGTATGTGTGTGTGAGCAGGGGTGATGTGTGTGTGAGCAGGGGTGATGTGTGTGTGAGCAGGGGTGATGTGTGTGTGAGCAGGGGTGATGTGTGTGTGAGCAGGGGTGATGTGCGCGTGTGAGCAGGGGTGATGTGCGCGTGTGAGCAGGGGTGATGTGCGCGTGTGAGCAGGGGTGATGTGTGAGCAGGGGTGATGTGTGCGTGTGAACAGGGGTGATGTGTGAGCAGGGGTGATGTGTGCGTGTGAACAGGGGTGATGTGTGAACAGGGGTGATGTGTGAGCAGGGGTGATGTGTGAGCAGGGGTGATGTGTGAGCAGGGGTGATGTGTGAGCAGGGGTGATGTGTGAGCAGGGGTGATGTGTGCGTGTGAGCAGGGGTGATGTGTGAGCAGGGGTGATGTGTGAGCAGGGGTGATGTGTGTGTGAGCAGGGGTGATGTGTGTGTGAGCAGGGGGTGATGTGTGTGTGAGCAGGGGTGATGTGTGTGTGAGCAGGGGTGATGTGCGCGTGTGAGCAGGGGTGATGTGCGCGTGTGAGCAGGGGTGATGTGTGCGTGTGAGCAGGGGTGATGTGTGAGCAGGGGTGATGTGTGCGTGTGAACAGGGGTGATGTGTGAACAGGGGTGATGTGTGAGCAGGGGTGATGTGTGCGTGTGAACAGGGGTGATGTGTGAGCAGGGGTGATGTGTGAGCAGGGGGATGTGTGAGCAGGGGTGATGTGCGCGTGTGAGCAGGGGTGAGTGTGAGCAGGGGTGATGTGTGAGCAGGGGTGATGTGTGCGTGTGAGCAGGGGTGATGTGTGAGCAGGGGTGATGTGTGTGTGTGAGCAGGGTGATGTGTGTGTGAGCAGGGGTGATGTGTGTGTGTGGAGGTGATGTGCGCGTGTGAGCAGGGGTGATGTGTGCGTGTGAGCAGGGGTGATGTGTGCGTGTGAGCAGGGGTGATGTGTGAGCAGGGGTGATGTGTGCGTGTGAACAGGGGTGATGTGTGAGCAGGGTGATGTGTGCGTGTGAACAGGGGTGATGTGTGAACAGGGGTGATGTGTGAGCAGGGGTGATGTGTGAGCAGGGGTGATGTGTGTGTGAGCAGGGGTGATGTGTGTGTGAGCAGGGGTGATGTGTGCGTGTGAACAGGGATGTGTGAACAGGGATGATGTGTGAACAGGGGTGATGTGTGAGCAGGGGTGATGTGTGAGCAGGGGTGATGTGTGAGCAGGGGTGATGTGTGAGCAGGGGTGATGTGTGAGCAGGGGTGATGTGTGAGCAGGGGTGATGTGTGCGTGTGAGCAGGGGTGATGTGTGCGTGTGAGCAGGGGTGATGTGTGAGCAGGGGTGATGTGTGCGTGTGAACAGGGTGTGATGTGTGAGCAGGGGTGATGTGTGCGTGTGAACAGGGGTGATGTGTGAACAGGGGTGATGTGTGAGCAGGGGTGATGTGTGAGCAGGGGTGATGTGTGTGTGAGCAGGGGTGATGTGTGTGTGAGCAGGGGTGATGTGTGCGTGTGAACAGGGATGTGTGAACAGGGATGATGTGTGAACAGGGGTGATGTGTGAGCAGGGGTGATGTGTGAGCAGGGGTGATGTGTGAGCAGGGGTGATGTGTGCGTGTGAGCAGGGGTGATGTGTGCGTGTGAGCAGGGGTGATGTGTGAGCAGGGGTGATGTGTGCGTGTGAACAGGGGTGATGTGTGAGCAGGGTGATGTGATGTGTGAACAGGGGTGATGTGTGAGCAGGGGTGATGTGTGAGCAGGGGTGTGATGTGTGAGCAGGGGTGATGTGTGTGTGAGCAGGGGTGATGTGTGTGTGAGCAGGGGTGATGTGTGTGTGAGCAGGGGTGATGTGTGCGTGTGAACAGGGATGATGTGTGAACAGGGATGATGTGTGAACAGGGGTGATGTGTGAGCAGGGGTGATGTGTGAGCAGGGGTGATGTGTGAGCAGGGGTGATGTGTGAGCAGGGGTGATGTGTGCGTGTGAGCAGGGGTGATGTGTGCGTGTGAGCAGGGGTGATGTGTGAGCAGGGGTGATGTGTGAGCAGGGGTGATGTGTGTGTGAGCAGGGGTGATGTGTGTGTGAGCAGGGGTGATGTGTGTGTGAGCAGGGGTGATGTGCGCGTGTGAGCAGGGGTGATGTTGTCGCGTTGTGAGCAGGGGTGATGTGTGCGTGTGAGCAGGGGTGATGTGTGAGCAGGGTGATGTTGTGTGTGAGCAGGGGTGATTGTGTGTGAGCAGGGTGATGTGTGTGTGAGCAGGGGTGATGTGCGCGTGTGAGCAGGGGTGATGTGCGCGTGTGAGCAGGGGTGATGTGCGCGTGTGAGCAGGGGTGATGTCGCGTGTGAGCAGGGGTGATGTGCGCGTGTGAGCAGGGGTGATGTGCGCGTGTGAGCAGGGTGATGTGTGCGTGTGAGCAGGGGTGATGTGTGAGCAGGGGTGATGTGTGCGTGTGAACAGGGGTGATGTGTGAGCAGGGGTGATGTGTGCGTGTGAACAGGGGTGATGTGTGAACAGGGGTGATGTGTGAGCAGGGGTGATGTGTGAGCAGGGGTGATGTGTGAGCAGGGGTGATGTGTGAGCAGGGGTGATATGTGCGTGTGAGCAGGGGTGATGTGTGAGCAGGGGTGATGTGTGCGTGTGAGCAGGGGTGATGTGTGAGCAGGGGTGATGTGTGAGCAGGGGTGATGTGTGAGCAGGGTGATGTGTGAGCAGGGTGATGTGTGTGTGAGCAGGGGTGATGTGTGTGTGAGCAGGGGTGATGTGCACGTGTGAGCAGGGGTGATGTGTGCGTGTGAGCAGGGTGATGTGTGCGTGTGAAGGGGTGATGTGTGCGTGTGAGCAGGGGTGATGTGTGCGCGTGGAACAGGGGTGATGTGTGAACAGGGGTGATGTGTGAGCAGGGGTGATGTGTGAGCAGGGGTGATGTGTGAGCAGGGGTGATGTGTGTGTGAGCAGGGGTGAGGTGTGTGTGAGCAGGGGTGATGTGTGTGTGAGCAGGGGTGATGTGCGCGTGTGAGCAGGGGTGATGTGCGCGTGTGAGCAGGGGTGATGTGCGCGTGTGAGCAGGGGTGATGTGTGCGTGTGAGCAGGGGTGATGTGTGAGCAGGGTGATGTGTGCGTGTGAACAGGGGTGATGTGTGAACAGGGGTGATGTGTGAGCAGAGTGATGTGTGAGCAGGTGATGTGTGCGTGTGAACAGGGGTGATGTGTGAGCAGGGGTGATGTGCGCGTGTGAGCAGGGGTGATGTGTGAGCAGGGTGATGTGTGAGCAGGGTGATGTGCGCGTGTGAGCAGGGGTGATGTGTGCGTGTGAGCAGGGTGATGTGTGTGTGAGCAGGGGTGATGTGTGTGAGCAGGGTGATGTGTGTGTGAGCAGGGGTGATGTGTGTGAGCAGGGGTGATGTGTGTGTGAGCAGGGTGATGTGCGTGTGAGCAGGGGTGATGTGCGCGTGTGAGCAGGGGTGATGTGCGCGTGTGAGCAGGGGTGATGTGCGCGTGTGAGCAGGGGTGATGTGTGAGCAGGGGTGATGTGTGCGTGTGAACAGGGATGATGTGTGAACAGGGGTGATGTGTGAACAGGGGTGATGTGTGAGCAGGGGTGATGTGTGAGCAGGGGTGATGTGTGAGCAGGGGTGATGTGTGAGCAGGGTGATGTGTGTGTGAGCAGGGTGATGTGTGTGTGAGCAGGGGTGATGTGTGAGCAGGGGTGATGTGTGTGTGAGCAGGGGTGATGTGTGTGTGAGCAGGGGTGATGTGTGAGCAGGGGTGATGTGTGAGCAGGGGTGATGTGTGCGTTTGAGCAGGGGTGATGTGTGAGCAGGGGTGATGTGTGTGTGAGCAGGGGTGATGTGTGTGTGAGCAGGGGTGATGTGTGTGTGAGCAGGGGTGATGTGCGCGTGTGAGCAGGGGTGATATGTGCGTGTGAGCAGGGGTGATGTGTGCGTGTGAGCAGGGTGATGTGTGCGTGTGAGCAGGGGTGATGTGTGCGTGTGAGCAGGGGTGATGTGTGAGCAGGGGTGATGTGTGCGTGTGAACAGGGGTGATGTGTGAGCAGGGGTGATGTGTGCGTGTGAACAGGGGTGATGTGTGAACAGGGGTGATGTGTGAGCAGGGGTGATGTGTGAGCAGGGGTGATGTGTGTTGAGCAGGGGTGATGTGTGTGTGAGCAGGGGTGATGTGTGTGTGTGTGAGCAGGGATGATGTGTGAACAGGGGTGATGTGTGAGCAGGGGTGATGTGTGAGCAGGGGTGATGTGTGAGCAGGGGTGATGTGTGAGCAGGGGTGATGTGTGAGCAGGGGTGATGTGTGCGTGAGAGCAGGGGTGATGTGTGAGCAGGGGTGATGTGTGCGTGTGAACAGGGGTGATGTGTGAGCAGGGGTGATGTGTGCGTGTGAGGTAGGTGTGAACAGGGTGATGTGTGAACAGGGGTGATGTGTGAGCAGGGGGTGATGTGTGAGCAGGGGTGATGTTGAGTGGAACAGGATGGTGATGTGTGAGCAGGGGTGATGTGTGTGTGAGCAGGGGTGATGTGTGTGTGAGCAGGGGTGATGTGTGTGTGAGCAGGGGGATGTGATGTGTGAGCAGGGGTGATGTGTGTGAGGCAGGTGATGTGTGCGTGTGAACAGGGATGATGTGTGAACAGGGATGATGTGTGAACAGGGATGATGTGTGAACAGGGATGATGTGTGAACAGGGGTGATGTGTGAGCAGGGTGATGTGTGAGCAGGGGTGATGTGTGAGCAGGGGTGATGTGTGAGCAGGGGTGATGTGTGCGTGTGAGCAGGGGTGATGTTGTGTGTGAGCAGGGGTGATGTGTGAGCAGGTGATGTGTGTGTGAGCAGGGGTGATGTGTGTGTGAGCAGGGGTGATGTGCGCGTGAGTTGTGTGAGCAGGGTGATGTGCGCGTGTGAGCAGGGGTGATGTGTGCGTGTGAGCAGGGGTGATGTGTGCGTGTGAGCAGGGTGATGTGTGTGAGCAGGGGTGATGTGTGTGTGAGCAGGGGTGATGTGTGTGTGAGCAGGGGTGATGTGCGCGTGTGAGCAGGGGTGATGTGCCGTGTGAGCAGGGGTGATGTGCGCTGTGAGCAGGGGTGATGTGCGCGTGTGAGCAGGGGTGATGTGTGCGTGTGAGCAGGGGTGATGTGTGAGCAGGGGTGATGTGGGTGTGAACAGGGTGATGTGTGTGTGAGCAGGGGTGATGTGTGTGTGAGCAGGGGTGATGTGCACGTGTGAGCAGGGGTGATGTGTGCGTGTGAGCAGGGTGATGTGTGCGTGTGAGCAGGGGTGATGTGTGCGTGTGAACAGGGGTGATGTGTGAACAGGGGTGATGTGTGAGCAGGGGTGATGTGTGAGCAGGGGTGATGTGTGAGCAGGGGTGATGTGTGAGCAGGTGATGTGTGAGCAGGGGTGATGTGTGCGTGTGAACAGGGGTGATGTGTGCGTGTGAACAGGGGTGATGTGTGCGTGTGAACACGGGTGATGTGTGCGTGTGAACAGGGGTGATGTGTGAGCAGGGGTGAGTGTGGAGCAGGGGTGATGTGTGAGCAGGGGTGGTGTGGTGTGTGTGAGCAGGGGTGATGTGTGAGCAGGGGTGATGTGTGAGCAGGGGTGATGTGTGAGCAGGGTGATGTGCGCGTGTGAGCAGGGGTGATGTGTGCGTGTGAGCAGGGGTGATGTGCGCGTGTGAGCAGGGGTGATGTGCGCGTGTGAGCAGGGGTGATGTGCGCGTGTGAGCAGGGGTGATGTGTGAGCAGGGGTGATGTGTGCGTGTGAACAGGGGTGATGTGTGAGCAGGGGTGATGTGTGGAGCAGGGGTGATGTGTGAGCAGGGGTGATGTGTGCGTGTGAGCAGGGGTGATGTGTGCGTGTGAGCAGGGGTGATGTGTGTGTGAGCAGGGGTGATGTGTGTGTGAGCAGGGGTGATGTGTGTGTGAGCAGGGGTGATGTGCACGTGTGAGCAGGGGTGATGTGCGCGTGTGAGCAGGGGTGATGTGTGCGTGTGAGCAGGGGTGATGTGTGGAGCAGGGGTGATGTGTGCGTGTGAACAGGGGTGATGTGTGAGCAGGGGTGATGTGTGAGCAGGGGTGATGTGTGAGCAGGGGTGATGTGTGAGCAGAGGGTGGTGTGTGTGAGCAGGGGTGATGTGTGAGCAGGGGTGATGTGTGTGAGCAGGGGTGATGTGTGAGCAGGGGTGATGTGTGAGCAGGGTGATGTGCGCGTGTGAGCAGGGGTGATGTGTGAGCAGGGGTGATGTGTGAGCAGGGGTGATGTGTGAGCAGGGGTGATGTGCGCGTGTGAGCAGGGGTGATGTGCGCGTGTGAGCAGGGGTGATGTGCGCGTGTGAGCAGGGGTGATGTGCGCGTGTGAGCAGGGGTGATGTGTGCGTGTGAGCAGGGGTGATGTGTGAGCAGGGGTGATGTGTGCGTGTGAACAGGGGTGATGTGTTGAGCAGGGGTGATGTGTGAGCAGGGGTGATGTGTGAGCAGGGGTGGTGTGTGTGTGAGCAGGGGTGATGTGTGAGCAGGGGTGATGTGTGAGCAGGGGTGGTGTGTGTGTGAGCAGGGGTGGTGTGTGAGCAGGGGTGGTGTGGTGAGCAGGGGTGATGTGTGAGCAGGGGTGATGTGTGAGCAGGGGTGATGGTGTGTGGTGTGTGTGTGTGTGTGTGTGAGCAGGGGTGATGTGTGTGTGTGTGTGAGCAGGGGTGATGTGTGTGTGTGAGCAGGGGTGATGTCTGATCAGGGGTGATGTGCGCGTGTGAGCAGGGGTGATGTGTGTGTGTGTGTTGTGTGAGCAGGGGTGATGTGTGATCAGGGGTGATGTGGCGTGTGAGCAGGGGTATGAAATGAATTAAAGGGGAGAATGAATTGAAGGGGTGGAGGAATTGAGGGGGAGAATGAATTGAGGAGGTGAAATTAATTGAGGGGAAGAATGATGTGAGCTGGGGGCAAATTTACCCATGTGTGAGTTCTGGGGGCAAATATATCCATGTGTCACGTGTGAGCTCTGGGGGCAAATATACCCATGTGTGAGCTGGGGCAAATATACCCATATGTGAGTTGGGGCAAATATATCCATATGTGAGCTGGGGCAAATATACCCATGTGTGAGCCCTGGGGACAAATATACCCATGTGTGAGCTGTCGTAATATACCCATATGTGAGATGGGGGCAAATATACCCATATGTGAGCTGGGGGCAAATATACCCTTGTGAGCTGGGGCTATATATATATATCCATGTAAGCTGGGGGCAATATATATACCCTTGTGAGCTGGGGCAAATATATCCATGTGAGCTGGGGGCAATATATATATATTATATCTGGACATGTTCTGGTCTGAGGTCTCTGTGTGTATATATATATATTTATCTGGACATGTTCTGGTCTGTATATATGTATCTGAGTGGGCATGATATTGGTGAATACCTGAAAAAACGTTTTGGTACTTGTACTCGGTCTTAAAGTGGTATCGGTGCGACACTAGAGTGTGTATATATGTATGTGTGCATATATAGAGATTATTATGGCACCTCTATCCTGATTGGCTTGACATGACACGGATGGGGGGCACCAAAACGCACCTTCGCCTGACTAGACAAAAATGCTTGCACCGGCCCTGCACATACCCACTCATTGTAATGCACAAGAACACGAGGCACTCATAGGTGTACTGCTAAATAAGCTTTATTAGGATCGGCATTTCAGTCTGTTAACCACAAACTTTCTTCACGATAAAAAAAGAAAAAAAAAACGCAGCATTA